>OY728151.1:421118397-422451730 GCA_963277665.1 Viscum album
ACCAAGATATGAGTTCATCCATTAAAACCATCATTCCTCACTCAAATCATCAAAGAGGTCATGAATCATCGATAGTTGATTAATGTTCTTCATAGTCACTTGGTTCATGTGATGGAATCCCACACAAAAACCTAATCTCCAGTCAACCTTTTTGGGAGAAACAATTGGTTCCTCCAAGGGTGAAACACTGGGTTTCATAAATCCCTTACTTTGCAAGTCTGTGAACTAAACCATCATCTCAGGATGGTATACCAGATCCATCTGATATTCCGGTTTAGATATTGGTTCCAACATAGCATGAAAATAAATTTAGAAGTCTATTTCCATGTGGGGAGGTAATGGATGAACATCTTTAAGATGGACTTCATCACACTCCACCACCACTGATAGAAATTGAAAGCCTATTACATCTGATGCGCATAAGGTCTAGCTAGAAAACTGATTAGTTATCCAATTATCCCTCCTAAGGAAAATTCCAAATTGTGTTTATTGGGATTCGTTTTCACCATCAAATGGAATCCTCGTTTGATAAATGCAGACACACCATACCTTTCAACTAAAACTACCAATTTGAGCAATGACTATAGGTAACCTATCCATAACATGATTGAAATTGTAAGTCATCAATGCATTCACCAAGAGGTTCCAAAAACAACCCTCACCTCCGCGATTTAGGTCACACTGTCGTCAGAGATGTCTGATCATTGTGTCTTATTTGGTATATTTATCCATGTGTAAGGGTCAAGTCAACTGTTAGATTAAAATCTTGTGGTCTTGAACAAAGATACATGGAATGAATATAATGACTATAACCTAGGTCTATCAGTAAGACACCTAATTAATAAAAGAAAAATATCTTACGTTGTATCATTCTTAGAGCCCTGTGGTAATATTCCTTCAGCGCATGCAGCTCTCCCCTCCCATGTCATCCCGCTCCTAGAGACTCCTATAGACCACTTAGGGGTGGTGGGGCTAATAATTAAAATTGTTGACCAACTCCAGCTACTCTCCATGCTCATATTCCATGTGATCCACCCTTAAAATCTTCTGACTTTTATCATTGTCTATGCCTCCATGGTCTATATATAGTCTATCAGTCAACAATAGGATGTGTCAGACAATTTCTAGTGACATGTCCCCTTCCATCACATGAACATCACCACCTCTACCTAGAATGAATAGAGCCACTATGTGTTCAATGAACTATATATCCTCTATCCTGGGACCACCTCCTGAAATGTATCCCAAATCCTTGTCCCTAGGACCATCACCAACTCACTACTATAGACGTCCCACATGATACTCATCCACTCAGGAATATCACTAGATGTATCTGCTTTTCCATGAAGCTTTCAACAACCGATGATTCTCAAGAAACCTAGCATAATTAGGAATACATATTGGGATAACGATAGATTAGAGGTCTCTATGTATGCCAAACTCGATGGTACAATCCCTAAAATACTAATATCTAACCATATACTTCGAGTTCCTGGAATGGTTTTTGAGGCACGATGAATAATATGCCACTATCATGCTACCCTCCTATAGCTAAAGAAGATCATGTATAGACACAGATCCCCTCATAACTGTTTAGAACCCCTCTCAAAAGGGACATTCAATCTCTATCCACAATATAGTTTTATTGTCACAAGTCAGTATTTTATAAATCCATCATATCTATTCTGAGATATCTATACGGATCACCACCAAAACCACCATCTGATCTATTGGTGTTCGGACTAGGAAAAAAACTCTAATTAGCACATCAATCCTATCCGTAGATGCCTGAGGGATGGGCTCACCTCAGAACCTGGGGGTATCTATATATGAAACAAGTGGGTATTTCTCATCCTCCACTCCTTGTCAGCTGGTACTAAGGGTACCATATTCTTCTCAGTTGGTGGTGGTATAGCAGGTGAACCATCTCAATATAACATCTAGGAAATTGGTCCACGTGTTAAAGAATAAAAAATTATGGTTTTATCCTTGTGATTAACTTGTTGAATACTAGTTCGTATTTATCACAGAGGCATCCTGTAAGAAAACAATTTGTACCACAGTAAATGAGTATATTTTGCAGAGCTAACTAAAGAAGGACATAGAAACAAAAATCCATTCCTATATGATGTGTGTACAATTATTTTCCTTACAACAAGTGTTCTCAAGTACCACGTTGAAATGTATGTTATCAATGTTCTTGTGTATGGATTGGTCATCCTCCATACTAACACTAGAGTCCCTTTGCTGAAATTTTAACTCGAAACACTTAACATTGGTTCCCTCATCCAATCTCATAGAATCCATGTCCTAAAGTATAACTAACCACCTTTGATACCACTCTATCATTAACCTTCCTAGTGGGGGTATGTTGCAACTCCAAAAAACCACATATAATAGAATATGGGATGGTGACTGGCACCATGTAGGAATATCACTGACATGGCAGGTATTGCCTATGAAACTGTATGCATGCACCCATCTCCAAGACCACAAAATAATGAAATGTAAAACATCACATTGTAAAAAATTTATACATACAAAGATATAGCATCTTATAATGTATGAAATGAAAGTAAATTAATTTGAATCGAGTCTAAACACAATCCCGCCAAAAGATTTCTATGACAACAAGTCCAACCTTTAAGAAAATGAATCACGAATTCTGTCAGTAGACATACGAACACACCTCATCTTGCTATATCTCACCAAGAACCATCATTTATTGATACACCTAGTACTCTATCTAATGGTAAGTTGTCTATACACAACACAACACATGTGGGGAAATACCCTGCATCTAGGAGTATAACATTATTCAGTATGACACCCCAAAACTAGAATACAATATAATAATGGAAAGTGCAGTCAGTTATAAATAAGAACATTTCTACATCATACCCAATAATATCTAGATATAATGAATACAAAAAACATAATATATATTTATTTCATGTCTACCACATATAAACACAAGGGATTCCACTCACAGATTCCACGAAACACTCCCATGTGGAACATGATCCTGAGTCCGGTAGCACTGGTGACGTCTGTCAGAGAAGTGATGATCGTCAGGTCTCACCATGATTGATATATGATAATAGATATAAAGAGTGATATAATAAAATAGATTGGTGTCACAACCAGATCCATGGGTGATGCCAAAAACTCAATCTGGATTATACCGCTAGGTGGAGGATTGATTACCAGTAATTTTTTATTTACAATACCAATGAATCTACCTAGGGTATTAATAATGATGAGATTATCCTTCTCCATGCCACTCAAGATATTCTACAACTCTATATAGAATTTATATTTGATGTGATAATTGATCTATGAGTACGAAATTATTCATAACAACCATAAGGGGAAACAATAAAGCGAACGAAAACTAAAAAAACATGCAGAATCTATGGAGAAAATGAGAATCAATTCATGTATAAAGGGGTACAATGAATGTAGTAGGGTCAAATAACATGTTCGTTGACCCTGAGTACTAATGGTTTAGAATGATCAATGTCTTTAGGTCATTTCATGTAGAATATGCAAAACATAGCTTGTTGAAGGATTCAGATGCTATGTCCGACCATATAAGTTCTACATGTGTACTCGGGCAGTCAACAGGCATATGATTACGTCTTGGAGTTCACCACACTAAATATTAATTGATCAACAAGTTGTTTTAAGATAACATTTGGAAAATAACTCTCCATAAATTTCCAAATTTTATGTTGTTAATGATTTGACAAATTCATTCAAGATCATCCTCTCCAGTCGATATTGATGTTTGAAATTGTAAACATAGAAGTGTGAACGACAAAAATATTAGAAACAAAATATGTATCACCAATTGATTCTAATTTCATAAAAAGATATGCAAATGAAGATATAAAGACTATATCCAGAAGGATTTAAAATTTCCAAGCTAAGAAATCTCAACCTATGATTATATTCATTAATGAAATGAAAAACATTCCAAGAATATTGTACACAAATTAAGGATAAAGGTAAGAATAACTCCCAAAATACGGCTATGTTCCCTAGATCCTTTGTTTTCATATCATCTCCAGTGCTTCTCCTAGGAGTCCAGAGGAGAGAACTTGGATCTTCTCTCCAATGTGTGTTCATGGAATGAATGAGAGTCATTAGCTCTCCTCTCTAGCGAATGTGGCCATCAAATGAATAATATAATTGTCCCATTAAATTCTACTAATACTCAGCTTTTATGTACTCTTTCATCTGATTCTTGTCACATACCAATTAAAATGACATCAAAATTCCCTCAGTTGTGCACGAAACATGTGCATTATTTTGTTATAGGGACGTAAAACTAGTAATTCCCTCGTAACTAACTCCCGGTGAGTTAGTTAGATGAATATGGACGTGTTATAGTCCATTGAATGTACCTACAATGTTAAAACAGAAAATAAAAAATGAATACACAATGAAAATCCGTATTCTTTTTAAATTAATGTTATATTAATTATGAAAAGTTTACTAACCGTTAAATAATAAAAATCATAATTTCTAATTATTATTAAATACCTTTATTATGATTATTAATTTATTATTAAATATTTAATAAAATAGAATTATTTTGTTTTTAATTTATTATTAAAACTTATTTTATTAGTTTATGTATTATTAATAATTAGATAGTATAACCTTATAACATTCTTATATTAAAATATAATTAATTACTCTATTAATTCTATTAATATATTTATTCAAGATTAAATAAATTTAATTTATTTAATAATTATTTTAAATTATGAATTATTATTGTTTATAATATAATTTAATTTACTCTTATAAGTTATCTTAAATTTAATTTTATAACTTATCTATATATTAATAAAATCAAAGTTACATATGAAAATTTTTAAGTATTATGTTATATTAGATTGACTGATTTATTAAATATTATTATTATCTTTTTCTTTTTATTTTCTTTTTGTTTTAGATTATTATTATTATATTTTTTTATATCTTCATCCCCCCAGTTTTTGGCGCTGCAACAGGGGAGAGTATTCTTCCTCGGTTCCCTCTCAAGGTCTGCGGCTCCTGCTCAGTCATCCTCCAACACAGGCGTGAATCATCAGCAAATTTTGGTTGTTTAACTCCTATAACCTAAGCAACCCGACCTCAGCTCTAGCAGGTGGCAGCACTATAATTATCCTAGGTTCTTTGGTGCATCCTTCCGTTGATTGGGCCTCACATTAGTGGTATTCAAAAGCTTCAGGAGGAGAAATGACTTCCAAAGGCCGCGTAAACTCCATATCAACTCCACATAGGATTTTAGAGAGAACCTCACCCTCAATCGGGTCCTCCTACATAGTAGCGGCAAGGGATGTAGCGACTTGAGGTTCCTTCTTTGCAGTGGAGGTGTAGGTATTCTCTCTTCACTAAGGTGCATCAGCAACTCCTTTATCAAACTTGATAACCCATATTTGGGAGCTATGAGTAGCAGTAAGCTCTTCCTTCTCCTCCTTGGATCTATGGTGCGGTTATGGCAATGGTTCTTCCCAGCATCAGATCGAACAAACTTCTACACAACCGTAGTGACATCAGGTTGAGCTCCTCCCAAAATCAAGCTCATGATGTGGCTATAAGTTCATCGGAGGGTGAATGAGAAAGCGGTGAGTGTAGTTACAGTGACATAGGGTGAGTTGAAGTGAAAAGGGAAATAGTGTCCAAGAAGAGGAGTTAAACATGTTTGAAGATAGAGGGAGGTTTACGGTGGCTGTGGTTGATACGGTGAGACCATGAAAGGGTGGTCACGGTGCCACCGTGACTAAAACAGTGTTTGGAGGGTTTGCAGTGGTTGTGTCACCGTAAAAGGATTATGGGGAGATAGTAAAAGATATGATGCATGGAGACACCATGAGAGGCTGCTGCAAAAAAAACAGAGTAAATAAAATAATTTAAAAATGAACAAAAAAACCAAAACATAATTAAAACAATTGAAAATTTAAATACCCATAGTCTTTATATAAATTAATGAAACCTTTAAAATTTAGGTTATATTATTATTATATTTTAATGTAAAATGATTTAATTTAAGTTAATGGAAAACAAAATTAAATTATATCTACTTTAACAAACTAAATTAATTAAAGTAGACAACTAATTTCCATCTTATTGTATAATTGAATAAAGTTATGTCTTACAAATATAAATTTTGAATAAATTAAGTTTGTTTTAAAACATAAATTGCTTAATAATAAATTATTAAAATCCATCTAATAATTATGTTATGTTAAATTAATTAGTTTTTTTAATACCTAAAATATCATATTAAGAATAAATTATTTATGTGCGAAAGGAAACCAATTATTTTAATAAAAATGGTAAGTCAATAAATATGAAGACAATGA
This sequence comes from Viscum album, assembly GCA_963277665.1. Classification (NCBI taxonomy): domain Eukaryota; kingdom Viridiplantae; phylum Streptophyta; class Magnoliopsida; order Santalales; family Viscaceae; genus Viscum; species Viscum album. The sequence continues at coordinate 421,124,778 of OY728151.1, forward strand.
TACTAAAATAAATAAAATGTAATTATATTATTAAATTAAAGTAATGATCAAATTAATTATTTAGAAGATTATAATATAGACTTAATTATAAAATTTTATTAATAATTAATGTTAATAATAAAAATACAAAACATCCATTATTTAATTAAGAATTGTTAAAATAATTAATTAAATTGATAAAAAATTAATTTAAAATACGAGGTAAACATGTGTTTTAAAGGCTACATCTCCCATACCTCTATATTTATAAGTGGGGGTTGAGGGTAAGTAACAGCGTGAGGAAATAATAGGGCTCCTTAATTAAAAATCTTCTTAATTTCCCCAACATTGATGTTAAATTGGGTTGGTAGGTCAAGCCATTTAATATCTTGACAGACCGCCAGCCCCACCCCCCATTAATAGCTCCATTGGAGGAAAATAAATAAAATTATTTGATTATTTAATTTCATTTCATTTAAATCTATCAAAAATTAACTTCTTCTCTGGACCTAGTACAATCAAAGTAACTCCTCCATTATGAAAATCTTGGTGCTACAGATTCAATAGTGGCTTCAGAATTTTAATTCATGAAACAATTGAATTGATAAAAAAAAGTGATCATGTATTTATTGAACATACGTAAAAAAGATTATAAATTCATTCTGGGCATACTGGGCCATAGAATCATGCACCGATAATTTTTGAATACTCGTAAAAATTCAATATAATTAAAAAAAAAATACATGAAAATCCTCGTCTTTACATTCTATCCGTCATTAGATATTTTCATCCCCGAAATCCATAAAATATACGAAGGAAACAAATAGGGGTACTCAGCATGAATCTCAACAACCCACTCCCATGTAATCTCCACGAGGTTCCCGTGCTTTCAGAAAACGCACACCAAATGTATATACAGCCCATGAAGAACATGCTCCTCTCGATGATGAATATCTACTGGAACCACCGTAAACATCACCCCATCATCTAATTCCAACTCATTGTGGTCGATGAAGTGAGATATGTCACACACGTATCTCCTCAACTGGGATACTTGGAAGATGTTATGTGTCATAACCCCCTCCCCCCAAAGATACCCCTCCTGGGCCAACAATGTGAGAAGGGAGATAGTGACCCCCAAGTCCAACCTCCATTATACCCCGGGTTGGAAACTAGCACTGAGGTATAGAAAACACACAAATGGGAGGCATTACCCTCAAAGAGAACATAAGAAGAAGACAGAGATAAGATAGACACCAACCCAATCCAACTCAACCTGTATGATAAACGAAATCCCATCCACACATATTAAATTTCATACAAAACTACTACAACTAAAAGGGGGAAACTACAAGTACCCAAAAGAAAGTAAAAATAGCTGCCATCACATGCCCGAACTACTCCAACAACCCCAAGATAGTAGAAACCAGATTGATCTCCAACATACTTTATGTGACCTGAAAATAGTTTTTATATACATAGATTGTGTATAATATTAACTCAGAAGGATCCTTCATGAAGCCTCTCCTGAAAAAGTAATGAAAGCCTGATAAATCATAGTGAACTACAAGTGAAAATATTTTATCACCTAAATAGGTATACTATGTTCCCATCCTAACCATGGCTACTATCACCAAGTAATGCATTCAAAAATATGTCATATAATAATTAATATCAAGGGTACCCCACTACTACTTCCACACTGGTCTTCCACATTTCCCCAAACATCGCACGTCCTAAGAATCTCTAACCAAAAATGATTGCCCGCAGACACCTAGACGAAGCACCACAACATTCACCAAGTGCAACAAAACCACCACGTACATATAAGAAAAGTAACCAAGTAATCTCTGGGAGCCAAAAAAACACGAATAACATGTTTCATACATCAGTTATTATACCTCAATCCATTACAGGCCATAGAGTAAGTAATGATCATCGAGACATCACAACCTATACACGTTACACCTATAGTAGTCCATAGGAAACTCTATCCAGAATATTTGTGTATGTGTAACCATAAGCCATTACAACCCTCTACACACATATAGGGGGAAAACTTACTGTTGTACCTACCAACAAAAGTTACAACCAATAGGAGAGAGTTTGGCCAAAAAGGGTAGTCAAACATTCATCCTCCCACCAGAATTTTGGGGAAAACATCTTGTAGGGCCTAGAATCCCAAGGGTGTTCGTTGCCCTTACGGACAGGGTGGAGTAGTGTATAGTAACACAAAAATTAAAGAATATAATATACCTCATGACAAAAATATAGGAATAACCTAGCCATAGAATCAACTGCAGCTATCATCTCTCGGTCTACAGGCTGCTACTTCTTAGACTAGGTATCCTATAAGAACATAACCATTTAAATTTCATTAATTCATTAATTCATTCCCTTTTTATTGGTTTCACTTTAAATTAATTAATTCTATAAACCTTAATTAACCAATATCAATACCACATTAAAGTTCATTAGAATCACACCCAAAGTACATTGATCCATCAAAATTACAACCTCGTTATTACATTCCTACAAACTCCAACCCCATTGGTTAACACCATTTGTTAAATTATTCATTACTGAATTATATTCCCACATTCCTGGGAATTCTAGAATGAAATTCTATGATACTAAACACATGGGTGATCAAAATGGTGAGAAAATGTACTACCCGTCGACTCTTTCCAACTTATGGAAAGAGCGTATACCCATATTCCCCTGAGATTCTAAACACGGAAAGCATGTTTCATACCCCGCGTATCTTCACCTATTTCGGAAGAAGGGTAAGAAAGAAAAACTACCTTAAGCATTGGGGAAAATTAAAGTAGATAATAAACCAATAAGAAACATCAAGCATCCAACAATCACATTTATCCAATTCCATAATCCATGGTTTCCTCCCTAACACCCACATGCATAAAATGACGCATCTCGCCACTCTAGACATCATCTGCTACCACAAACAAAAGGACTCCAGGCCCCCACAAATAACAACAGCCATCCAGAGTCACATCACAACACAAGAATAATGAAAAAACATCTTAAAAATTGTCTCTTGGCCCTTATACAAGAAGGACGATAACTTATAACCCTTCATGTATTTATGAAACAAATAATCCATTTTTAATTAACTGATTTATTATACATAGGTTCCAAATTAGGGAAACCTAAACAGTAATGTATCACTAATAAATTAAACAACCTTACTGCACCATTTGGATTAACATAAAAATTTAAAAAAGAAGAACCAGGTTCATTTACATTCCACTTTATCTACAACCAAACAATTATCAGTTAATTTCAGTTTATGCTCTTTACCAATTTTTATCATGAATGAACAGCTATACAATGTAAGCATAGATATCACACATTCTAGAAAACAAAGGGAAATAACTAACCGCTGATATCAATTTATTTATCAGGTTCAAATATTTTTTATGCCAATTCCATTGTGGTCTAGTGGGGTAAAACATGCTAACAATACAGTTTTTCGTAAATTAAAAGAGAAGCAATGAATCCCCTACCTCAAACAGTTCTTGACATTCTTTATCCACACAACGAGTTACGATCCTCCTCTTGAGACAATTGCTTCCACTCGAGGATGCCACATTACGACCGCACCAACCAAACCCCATGAAAACTCTATTAGAATCATGTATATTACATGATATAAAATAGAAAGGAGAAAAATGAGGAGATGAACCACAAATGAACAACGATAAAACATACCTTATATCGAATATTGATCGATACAACTTGGTTGCATCAAAACATAGTAGAACCAATATGAGGATGTCATTTTGATTGCGCAACACCTGTGAGAAGGAATGGAGTGTTTGAGGGTATCACACCTGCGAAGAAGGAAAAATAATTAGTGAGAAAGATATCCAATCCCTTTAGAAGATTTAACAGAGTGATTGTTTGGGATATGCTTAATTTAGCCTTAAAAGTGGATTGCATTAATCCATACGGTTTGACCATGTAAAATCATCACGACCCTTAGGAATAATTAAAATATTTGTTATGGCCTTTGAATTGACATTAGAGTCCTTAAAATGAAGATTTAAATGTATTTTACTTGAACGGAAAATGCTAAAGTGGTGAATCTGTAGGAAGCTGGAAACATTTTTCACGAACTCAATATTTGGAAAAGGAAAAAAATTGTTCATGAACCTCACTGTTAGAATCTCGTTGATAGAAGACTATTCATGAACCTCGCCGATAGAACATCATTCATAAACCACACCGTTAGAACAGTATTCATGAACCTCGCTGTTAAAACCTCACCGATAGAACACTATTCATGTAACTCAACGTTAGAGCCTCACCGATAGAAGGATGTTCATGAACCTCAACATTAAAACCTTGCTGATAGAATGATGTACATGTTCTAGAAAAACTGTACACCTACCATTATAGAAACACTATAGACCTACAGTTCTTGAAACACTTTTCATAGAACTCAAAATTTGGTAAAGGTGAAAGAGGTTACTGATAGAACTATTCACCGATAGAACTGTTCACAAAATTAGAAATTTTTTATAGGAAATAATGGTTACCATTAGTGGATACCGTTATAACTGTTCACCAATAGAATTTCTCATAGAATTGTAAATTTGGAAAAGGAAAGAGAGGTTACTAATAGAACTGTTCACCAATGGAACTGTTCACAGAAATCAAAATTTGGCAAATGAATGAGAAGTTACCATTAGAGGATACTGATAGAACAATTCAACAATGATACTATTCATAGAAAAGGAATATTGGCAATTTGTTGAGTATAAGTCATCTTGACCTCCCGAAACACCTCAAACACCATACATTCTCAATGGAATTGACCTGAGGGGTCCATGTCATGACATCAGATAACTCTCAAAACATTCTCATACTCAAGAATTAAAAACCTACCTAAAGTGAAAACGAAATTGCATCTAAATAACCACCCATTGAGATACTGCTCAAAAGAGATAATGGCACAAAAGAAAAAATGGGATCCATATCATAAACAAGAATGGTTCATAACCACAAAGGATACATCGATACATGAAAAGAGATAAACATCAAACACCTTTGGGTACTGAGATCGTATTTGTGACTCACATACCTAGGTATTTCCTTCCATGACACCGTTTTTCCACATGACACAAATCAAGCGGATATGACACCCATACAACACCTTCTCCATGCGGTCATGGATCTACACATGTCACTCCTCAATGATTGAATCATCATCAACAATGATCACTGCTCAATCTTTGATGTGAGAGTCACCATGAAGAAAATGACAGAGCTCTGATACATGGAAAACATGAGGTATCTGACACATCCACCGAGGATGTACTACTCAATACGCCACAAAACCAACACAAGCTGACACCTCAAAAGGCCCAACAATGTAGGGAGAAAGCTTAGTCCCATGAACAAACCTTCATTGCCCATGACGGGGAGTCACCATCAGAAACACATGATCCCCAACATTAAAAATTAAGGGTCTAATTCATTGATCAACATATGATTTCTGGCGATCTTGCACTGACTTCATCCTTTCACGAATCTCCTAAACCATCTATGTTTAATTATCCACAAGTTCCAGTCCATGAATTAATGACTCTCTGACCCGAGTATATCACAACGAAGAACGTCAAGGCAGGCCATACAAGGCTTTAAACAGTGCCATATCGATTGTGTGGTGAAAATTATTATTTTAATTGAACTCCACCAATGGTAACTGCTTCATATACGAACCTCTATAAACTAGGTCAAAAGATCGTAACATGTCTTCAAGAGTCTGGCTTGTTTGCTCTATCTGACCACCCGTTTGATGATGAAAAGTAGTGTAAAATCATATTTAAGAACTGAAATCATGTTGGAGACCTCTCCACACCCTGGAGGTAAAACAAGGATCTTGATCAGAAATAATCGCCCTATGGACTCCATGAAGTCTCACCACCTCTTCTAGATACTACACTGACATAACATCCACCGTCCTCGAATCCTTGATCGATCTGAAGTGGGGCGATTTTGTTAAACAATCCACTACCACCCAAATATCATCATGTCCTCTCCAATCTCGAGGTAAACTAGTAAAAATTTCCATTTAGATGTCTTCCGAATTCCACAAAGGAATCTCAAACTGATGGAGAAGACCACTAGATACATGGTGTTCGACCTCCACCTTATGGTAGACCAAATATCGAGACACAAAATCCGCAACTGAACTCTTAAACCTAGGCCACCAAAATTGGATCTTCAAGGCTCGGTAAATCTTTGTCATAATAGGATGCACTGCTAAAGGTGAACTATAAAACTCTCTGAGAACAATCTATCCATTTACCAAGGAACAAAAAGCAATTCATGGTACACCACTTGATATTGTTCATCCTCCGACCACCCATCAGGGGAGACGCTGCAAAAAAACATTGTCTCTCTAGACCTCCACCTCTATATCCCCCAACTAGGACTCTTCCAACATTTGCATTTGGGATGACTATACCATCAACTGAAAAAGACTACATTTTTCCCTGACATATCCCATATCAAGATGTAATGCTGTCAGTTCTTCCATTACTCTCCAGGTATCACCTAATTCACACACAGCATCACTACGTGACTTTGGACTCAGTGCATCAGATACTACATTCCCATTTCCTGATGTATATGATATCTCGATGTCATATTAATGTATGAACTCTATCCATTTCCATTTTCATATTTTCAAGTGACGCTGGGAGAAAACATACCTCAAAATCATATGATCAGTGAAAACCATAAAGCGCTCACCATTGAGGTAATGTCTCCTCAACATTTGAGAAAACACTACGACTGCAAACTCAAGAACATGGATGGACTTGTAACGATCATGGGGACACAACTGCCGATACACCTACGAAACAACTGATATCGGCGACAACAGAACACATCCTAACCGCAGGTGTGAGGCATCACAGAAAAAATCAAACTGAACCCCCTCATCTAGAAGACAACGAACTTGAAAACCAACTAACATTTCATATAGGTACTCAAATGCTTCATGAAACTGGCCAGTCCATATGAATTCATGATCCTTCCTATTAAAATCTATCATATAAGTCTCAACTTGTGAGAAATCATCTACGAACCTCCTGTAGTAGCCTACAAGGACAAGGAATCTTCGCACCTCTAAAACTATCTTGGGGGATACCTAGGAAACAAATGATTCCATCATCGATGGATCCACATCTACTCTTGGTTGGGAAACAACATTTCCCATGAAACATACTTCCTGAGCCCAAAAATCACACTTTGACAACTTCTGAAATATCTGATGTTGACAAAGAACACTCAAAATGTCATTTATATTCTCTCCATGCTCCTCCTTAGATGTGGAATATATAATTTTGTCATCCATGAAAACCACCATGAACTTTTCTAGGAACTCACAGAAAATCAAATTCAATTACCCCATGAACACGACTGGATCATTCTCCATGCCGAGCCACATTACAACGAACTCATAACGCCCATGACGATAACAGAAAGCTGTCTTCGGGATATCCTCATAATCTACACACAATTGATGATATCCTGACTTTACTTCAATCATATTGAACCAAATTGAACCCTTCAGTTGATCGAATAAATCATCAATCCATGGAAGAGGATGTATATTCTTTTTTTTCACTTTGTTTAAGCGATGATAATCGACACAAAACTGCAATCTGGTGTAATCCTTCTTCACGAAAATAACTGTTGCACCCTAGGGTGACACACATAGCCAAAAAAACCACACTATGATGGATCATCATTTTGTATACATAGCTCTCGTAACTCACAAGGGGCATCCAATATGGAGAGAGATATATTGGAGACACTCCTGGTAGTAGCTCGATACCAAACTTGATATCTTGTCGATGGGGGTAATGCTACAACATCTTCTAGAAAGATATCTGGGTACTATTCTAAGAACCTATGAAATTACATCTATTGAACATCTGCTGAACTAAACATCATCTTTGCTATTATGGATGATAAGGACATAAACCTCCTCCGACCCATCTGAGGATCTCAATTTCCAAAAAACACCATATGCTCTCCATCAGCACTAAAGAAAATAACATGCTTCCTGAAGCAACCACCGATATCCTTCCATGAATATAACCAATACATGCTGAGGATGACATAATTTGTTTGAAATCATAATCATAGGGATTCTTCCCCAGAGCAGTGCTGCCATGACACTTTCTCAGAGTCTATATATACATCAAACAATTCAGCTCGACTTCTAAGTGGAGTAGTCAATTCTAAGGTCACTACAAGCCTCTCTACCTAATGTCCCAATGCATAGACAAGGGTAGGTGATATGAAAGAGCATGTCACTACTAAATCAATCATGTAATATATCAATTTATAAACTAGCCAAGGGTACCTCACACGACATTTTCCTCGCTAGGAGATGGAAATTCTAGAGCATGAAGATGACCATGACCTCCTCCATGACCTCTTTGACCCTGATGACGACCACCACCACAGTCGTGCATTTCTCTCTAAGGATGAGGAGTGTCATGGAGATGTCCTCCACCTACCCCATCTACCGTCTACTAATCTAAAGCTGGTGCAACCTACTTTTACTACCTCAGCAAAAACATCCTTAATGGAGGAACCTAGAGTGTTGCACCTGATGCACGATGAATGATCTAAAAGGTCAGGCACTCCCGCTGATGATGACCATGACCACCATAAGAAAAACATGTTCCTGATCCATTTGAATAGTCATGTGAGTTATTAACTTTGGAGAAACGAGATGGGAAGTGTTGGGACCTACCCCCACCTAAATGAAAACTCTTATGCCTTGAAAGACATGATCCTCGTGCCATAACTCTGCTTTATGAGAAATCATGATAATTCCACTCTCGTGATGATCCACCCATGGTAAAAGTCTTATCGATAACCTCTTCCCTCTCCAGCACGTCAAGATATGTTTTTAGAATAAATGGGGTGACCTGTCACTGGATCTCTGGATGCAAAGCCTCCTCAAAATGCATTTCCCTATCCTCCTCATCTGGTAACTTCTCCGAAAAATATCGTAATAGATTCTTAAAATGGATTCCAAACTCTTGGACACTGGATCTTCTCTATCGAAGAGTAAGAAACTCATGGTGACTGGACGCCTTTGCAGTCGAAGAAATAAACTGAACTCTAAACTTGTCTCAAAACTCCTCCAATGAGATCGATGATTTCTTCATGATAACTGAGGAACAAGAACCACCACTCCATCGGTGCACCACTCAGCATCATAAAAACCAAGGACACCGAGTGCTTCATCTGAACAAACATTGAACTGATTCCCATCTCGACCTCCTCTTACAAGTAATCCATGAATGTATCTGAAATGGAGCCCTTGTAATTCTGTTGACTCTTGCTAGGAAACTCTCGAAGTGTCTTCCTCTAAGTGTCATCATCGTCATCCTCTACCCTGCGACGATCGGCTGGAACTTCATACTAGACATCTTCTAGGCGATCATGAGGAGGATGTCGACTTGGATCCATTCCTATAAAATAAAAAATAGTTAGGGCTCCAAATCATGGAATATGGATGAATCAAAATTAATTTATTAGCTTCTTTCAATAATTAATTTTAGATTAACCTATCCTAAGGTCTACCTATTAAAACACATGCACAATGATGAATAATGCATGATCCTTTCCTAGTTCATTACCCTACAACTAGTATCAGCTCGTTTATTATCCATTGTAAACATAGTGGTCGATACATTAGATCATAGGAGGCCTTAAACACCATTGTCTCAGCTGGTCTCCGGTGTTTTCATCACATTCAAAAAATGAGTGACAATGATGCCCTACCAACCCTTGGAACCTCACATATTCCTAACTTCAATCTACATCCTATCCCTCAACCAGACTTCTGATTCCACTCTGTCATGACCCTCTCGCCAGAAAGAGTAACCCTCCTGGGCCGACAATGTGAGAAGGGAGATAACGACCCCTAGGTTGGCGACTAGCACCAAGGGTATAGAAAACACACAAATGGGATGCAATTCTTTCTAAGATAACACATGCAGAAGAGAGAGATAAGATATACGCCAACCCAATACAACTCAACCAGTAAGAAAGAAGAATTTCCAAGTACCCATATTAAATGTAATGAAAATATTGTAAAACTAAAAGGGGAAAAACTGAAAGTACCCAAAATAATGTAAAAATAGCCGCAACCATAAGCCCAAATAGCACCTATAACCCCAAGATTGTAGAAACGAGATTGATCCCCAACCTTCTCCATGTGACCTGAAAAATGTTTATATATACATTGGGTGAGTATAACAGTATACTTAGTAGGATCCCCCCCAAAGGCTCTCATGAAAATGTAATGAATGCATGTTAAACACAGTGAACATAATGTGAAACTAACTCGTCACATAAACAGGTATACTAAGTTCCCATCCTCACCATGGTTACTCTAACAAGGTAACACATACATGACTATATCATATAATAGAGAATATCAAGGGAACCCCACTACTACTTTCCCATTGGTTTGCCGCTTTTCCCCAACATTGCACGTCTTGAGCATCTATCTCCAAAAAGGATTTCCCATAGACACGTAGGCAAAGCACCACAACACGAACCTCAGGCAAAAAAACCACCACATCCACATATGAATAGTAACCATGTAGTTATTAAGAGCCACTATAGCTCGCATAATGTGTATCATACATCTGGTATTGTACCTTAAGCCATTACAGCCCATACATCAAGTAAGGATCCTTAAGCTATCACAACCTATACATGTAACACCTATAGTAGTCCATAAGAAATCGTATCCATAATATATGTGTTTGAATAACCACAAGACATTACATCAATGTACACACATATATAAGAAAAACTAACTGTTGTGCCTACCAGTGCATGTAACTACAAAGAGAAGAGAGAATGGATAAAAGGGGTAGTCAGAAATTCATCCACCTACTAGAACGTTGGGGAACACCCCCCCCCCAACAAGGCTCTGAATCCCCTGGGTGCAAGTTTCCCTTTCTGACATGGTGGAGAAACATATAGAAATAGAAATAGTACAAAATATACTATACCTCACAACCACACTATAGGGATAACCTATTCATAGACTCGACTAGAGCTAACATCTCTCAGACTCCAGGTTTCTACTTCTAATACTAGGTATCCTATCAGCACACAACCATTTAAATATATTTAATAAATTATTTCATTATTTTTTTAACAGTTTCAATCTATGTTAATTAGTTTATTATACATTAATTGACCAATAACAGTTCAACATTAATGTTCATTAGCATCACACCCGAAGTACACTGTTCTTTCAAAATTACGATGTAATCATTATGTTACAGGAAACTCCAACCCCATGGGATAACACCATTTATTCAATTATTCATTACAGAATTACATTACACATTCCCAGAACTACTTGAAAAACATTCAATGCTACTAAACACAAGGGGGCTCAAAATGGTGAGTAGATGTACTATACGTCATGTCATTACACCAATAGAAAGGGCATAGACCCATCCTTCATTGAGAATTTAAACACGGAAAGAACGTGGCATACCCCACACGTCTTCATCTATTTCAAAAGAAGAGTATGCAAGACGAGCTACTGTTAGAAGTGGGGAAATGTAATGAATATAATAAACCAAAAAGATAAATCAACCATACAATAATCTCATCCATCTCGTTCCATAATCCCTAGTGTCCTCCCCAACACCCACATGCATAAATCGATGCATCTCACCACTCTTTGTGTCATCTGATTCCACATCAAAAAGGTCTCCATGACCCCACATATCACAATAGCCATTGAGGCTCACATCACAACACACGAAACAAGAAAAAAAACATCTTAACAATTGGATCATGGCCCATAAACATGAAAGAGGGTAACTCAGAACTCTTCAAGGATTTATCAAGAAAATAATCCATTTTGTATTAACTGATTTATTATACGTAGGTTCGGCATTTGGGAAACATAAACAGTAAGCTATCAAAAATAAATTAAACATGCAGATTTCACCATTTTTATTAACACAAAAATTACAACCAGAAGAAATAGATTCATTACATTCCTATTTATCTTAAGCAAAAAAATTATCAATTAACTCTAGTTTACGTTATTTAATAATTTCCACCAATAATGAACAACTATAAGAAAATATCATAGATATCACACTATCTAGAAAACAAGGGGAAATAACGTAAGACTGATATCAATTTATTTATTCGGTTTAAATATTTATTATGAAAATTCCAGTGGGGTCCAGTAGGATAAAACATTATTACAATATATTTTCACGTAAAAGAAAATAGAATCAGAAAATCCTTTTCCTCAAATAGTTCTTGACGTTCTTTATCCACACTACTGGTCATGATCCTACTCTCAAGTCCAATTCATCCACATGAGGCTTCCATGGTAGGACCGCACGAACATAATCCCACGAAAACTCCATTAAAAACATAGAGATTACATCATATAAATTGATAAGGAGAAATACGAGAATATGAACCCCAAATGAACGACGATAAAACATACGTTTTATCTATGACTGATCGATACTACATAGTTGCATCAAAATAGAGTGGAACCAATCCAAGGGGGAATGTTTGATTGTGCAACTCCAATGAGAATGATTGGGGTGTTTGAGCATTTCACACCCGAGAACTAGGAGAAACAATTAGAGTGAATGATATCCCATCCATTTATAAGATTTAGTGGAGCGATGGTTTAAGATACGCTTAATTTCCCATTAAATGTGGATCACATTAAACCATGCGGTTTGACCATGTAAAAACATTCCGAGCCTTACGACTAATTAATATATGAGTTATGGCCATTGAATCATCCTTAGTGTCCTTAAAATGAGGCATTAAATGCATTTTACATAAAATGAAAACACTAATGGGGTGAAACTGTAGGAAGATAGAATCACTTTTCAAAAATTTATAATTTAAAAAAGGGAAAACACTATTCATTAACCTCACTATTGAAACCTCACTGATATAACACGGTTCCTGAACCTAACTGATAGAACCTCACTAATTGAACACTATTCAAGAACCTCGCCGATAGAACACTGTTCATAAACCTCACCTTTAAACCTCACTGATAGAACATTATTCATGAGCCTCACAGATAGAAGACTATTCATGAACCTCACTATTATAACCACACCGATAGAACTTTTTTCATTAATCTCAACAATAGAACACTATTTTTGATTCCCACTGTTAGAACCTCACTAATTGAACATTTTTCATGAACATCACCAATAGAACCTCACCGATAGAACATTGTTCATGAAACTCACTATTAGAACATCACTGATAGAACACTATAGAAATTCGAAAAACACATTACAAATACCGTTATAGAAACATTTTACATCTACTGTTATGGAAACACTATTTACAGAACTCAAAATTTGGAAATGGAAAAAGAGGTTACCGATAAAACTATTTAACAATGGAACTATTCATATAATTAGAAATTTGATAAAGGAAAGAGTGGTAACCATTAGTGGTTACCGATAGAAGTGTTCAGAAATGGAACTTTTTGTAGAATTTTAAATTTGGAAAAGGAAAGACAGGTTACCGTTAGAGGTTATAGATAGAACTATTAACCAGAGGAACTTTTCACAAAACTATAAATTTTGTAAGGGAATGAGAGGATATCGTTAGAGGTTTCCGATAGAATAGCTCATTGATGCTACTGTTCATAGAAAGGGAAAATTAGAAATATGTGGGGGATAAGTCACCTTGACCTCCCAGAACACCTCAAACACCATATTATCTCAATGGAATAGACCAAAAAGGTCCAAGCCATTACATTGGGCACCTTTTCCAAATGTGGTGGAAGTTCCAAGATGTATTCCACCTTGCCTATCCTCTGAATTATTTGAAATGGCCCGATAAACCTTGATGTTAAATTGACACCTCTGCCAAATCATCGTAGTCTTTGTCGAGGATAGACTCACAATATAATGTTTCCCCCCTCCTAAAAATCCAATGGTATCCATCTTTGAACAGAAAATGACATCAATATTCTTTGTGTAGTCTTCATATTCCCCTGGATGAGCTGCACCATCTCAGTGGTAGCCCGTACCAACTCTAGACTCATAAGTGTTGACTCCACGAGGACTGTCTAGCATAGAGATGATCTACAGGTTCGGTCGTATAGGGCCTCGAATGGGGCCATACCGATGGTGGAGTGATAACTATTTTTTTATGTGAACACCACCATGGAAAATTGATCCTCTCAACTGTGGCCAAAATCTAAAACACATGAATGAATCTTGCCTTCTAGAGTTTGTACGGTCCGCTATGTCTGACCATCTGTCTAAGGAAGAAAGGCAGTGCTAAAATGTAGCTGATTCCAAAAATCATCCTAAAATTCATTCCATAACCGGTATGTGAATCGTTCATCAATTTCAGAGACAATAGTCTATGGAACCCCATGAATTCTCACAATCTCTTGTATGTAGAGCCATCCCAAGAACTCTACGGATCCCTGCTCTTGGATAGGTAGGAAGATGGCAGACTTGGAGAGTCAGTCAATGATCAACCATATGGAATCATGTCCATTAAGATTACGTGGAATCCCAATCCGATAATCCATGGATATCCTATCCCACATCCATTCTGGAACCTCCATTGGCTGAGCTAAGAATGCTGAAACCTGGTGCTCAGGCTTCACTTACTATTAAGTGAGGCATCATGAAATAAAATTCGCTACATACTTCTTCATATTTGGCCACCAGTGCTGATGCTGGAGGCCCTAGTTCATCTTCGCCACACCAGGATATACCGCTAGAGGAGACATATGGAACCCTCTCAACATCTCCTCTTGTAGAACCACTGGTATCATGGTACGTCATCTGAAGAGAATGATGTGCTTCTCTCCACCTTCAAAAAATACTTAAGGTGCCTACCCTGAAGATATTTGATCACATCAAGACTCGTAGTTTGTGTGCCCAAGCTATGGCATCCTAACTCACTGATGGAGTGGGGGAGTGACAGTAATATACTGAAGGTATGATGCTCCATCTTTCTCCATGATGTATATTTCCAATGCGACTTGCTACTTTGTCACCTCACTCAGCAACTATAGACCAAATATCATGTTGAGTGCATCTACTACGATGATCCCCATTCAAGTGGTATATAAAATATTCATTTCATGGTCCTCGATAAACACTATCCATATTCAATATCTCAGGTTAAGGTCCTTCTTAGAGAATATATACCTGTGACTCTTATTATCAACCTAGAGTGTAAAATGTTCTCCCATCAAGTAATGTTGCAACATCTTTGAGGTGAAGAGGAATACCGCGAACACCAGGTCATGGGTAACATAGTTATGCTCATGTTGCCTCTGATCTCTTGTACTATAAGTGATCAAATTTCACTCTTACAATAGGAGACATCAAAGCCTGGTCGCCGATGCGTCACAGTAGACTACATACCCAATTCCCTCTTTTGGAAGTCTCAATATGGGGGCACACATCAGTAAATTTTTCGATCCCTCGATACTCTGCATGCATCTATCCATTCCCAGGAAATATTTCCCCTATTTTGTCAATGATGAAAAGGGTGCTGCAACTCTTGAAAAGTCAGGCACGAATCTCCGGTAGTATCCAGCCAACCCCAAGAAACTCTGCACCTCGATCACACTCTTAGGTGGCTCCCTAGCAAGCACAACCTCTATATCGGCTGGATACACTGAAACTATATCCTTCGAGATAATGTGTCCCAAAAAGTGGACCATATATATCTAGAACATGAACATCGAGAGTTTACCGTAAACTGGTTCTCCCTGAGTGTATCCTGAAATATCTAATAGTGATAGGAATTCTCCTCATCTGTTTCCGAGTATATCAAGATTTCATTGATTAAATCCACCACAATGTGATTGAGGTATGACTGAAAGATCATGTTCATGATTCCCATGAACACTTTTGGGGCATTGGTTGTGCCGAATGGCCTAACCATGGACTCATAATTTCCATACAAACATTTGAAGGTCATCTTATTCACATCCTCATCTCATTTCCTATGCTGATGATAGCCTGATCCGATGTCTATCATCCAAAACTAGTTAGATCCCTCCAGCAACTCTAAATGATCATAAATCCTCGAGAGTGGATACTGGTTTTTAACTGTCACCTGGTTCAGGTGCTGATATACCAGACAGAGTCTCAAAATCCTATCTGCCATCATGGTGAACAAAATCGGGGCTGCCCGTGAAAAAAATCTGGGTCTAATAAACCTCTTTCCCTGAAAGTCCTCCAATTATTTTTGTAACTCATGAAGCTCCACAAGATCCATTTGATAAGCTGGTGTAGACATTAGTGTCATCCCGTTTTACAGGTCGATGTAAATTTATACCTCTCTGTGTGAAGAATGTCCTCGAACACCATCAGAAAATACATAGGCACCGTAGTCCACCACTAATGGATAGCTCGGACTCTCAACATCAATTACGCTGAGGGTAAGGCTTACCAACTAATGTTTAATCAGCTTCACCCTCCTCTGGGTAGGTCCAATATGTGCTGTAATGGTTCCATTCTCCCTGGTGAAGGAAAACCAAGTCCCGTCCTTGCGGACGCACTCCACTTTTCACCTAAAACAGTCGATATGAGCATGGACAATAGATAACCAATCTATAACCTAGATGACGTCGTATGTCATCGAAACCACTATTAGGAGATCCAAGCCTAAGATCTAAACTCCTAGAGTAAGATCACACTACTCGAACCAGTGTATAATCGTCAAATATTCTTCTTTAAGAGTCTCTAGCCGTAAGGATCGAGCCAAATACTGCACCAGAATCTCCGAGATCCAAATGAGGGTCAAGGAAATTAAAGAGTGACTGGAACTTTTGTCTATAAGAATTTTCGAAAAGGTAGAGTAGACACATATTGTACCTCTAATCATCTCCAGAATACTATGTTCATAGGCCTCGACTTCCTGGAGTTGATCTCATCCTTGTCCTCATGCTCCATGTGGTTGGGGTCGACCACCTAACAGTGGTGGCGGTTGAATCTCAAAATGTCACCCACCGTCGGTTGCATGGCCATCACATCTTTCACATCTTCCACCATGTGGACCTCCTTGCTCAAACCTCTACCACTGCCTTGGAGATCCCTCAACCATATGATGGTCGTCATCATGGTAGCTTGGTCAGTCACGAGCCATATGACCCTGCTCGTCGCACATGTTACACTTCGGGTTTCTCACTCGTCATTTTCTACCTTGTAAGCCTTGTACCTTTGTGCCATCATCCCAGGGTCGTTCAGGAGAAGGTTAATTATTCTTGGACATTTGTTTCATCTACCTACTGCCTCATGTAAATGACTCGACTACCAATCGTCCGTTGGTAGATCTCATTTTTGATGCATTCTCACTAAGGAATCTCTCCACCAAAAGTTCTCTCTCAAGAACCCCAACCTGCGATAGAATGGTGGGTGATACAATTGATGCTCTGTTATCCCATCAGAGACCCTTATCAAAGGTTTGAGCCCTGAAGATAGGGTCTTGTACCATGTAAATTGATTATCGGGATATATCAGTGATCCTCACTAAGTATTGTGCCACTATCATGCTGCCTTACTTATACTGTAGCAGCTCATGTATACACATAGAGCATGAGGACACTGGGACAAAATCTCCCTTGAAAAGGCCATTGATGTCTTCCTAGACGAGGGTTGCTTCATCTTGTATCTGGAGCATCATGCTCCACCAACTTCCTACTACTACCTGATAAAGGATGGCTTCCAGGATCACCATAAAATCACAAGGTGTAACAAATAAGTGTAAAACTTTGGCCACAACCTCTAGCCAGTCACCAGCAACCTCTGAGTCCATCATGCCTCGAAACCTTACAGGCCTATACTACTAGAACATGTACATTGTGCTCAGTCGACATGCATCATCTACTGGTGGGGCTGGTGGAAATGGCTATCCAATGGTCAGGGGTGCTGTTGGTACTCCACCTAAAGGCACTAACACTGTATGATGTCCCTTCACTGAGGCCCCATCACTTAGCTGGCTGTCTTTGTGTACTCTCTTAGGAAACCTTGGTGGCTATCTTCGTGGTGGAATCCTGAAAGGAAACACACATTACACAATTAAAAGTAAGTCCTGGTGAGATGAATCTAATGAAATCAAGGGAAAAAGATATTCAAAAGCACACACAATCAGTGTTTTCGTGTGATAAGTAATTCAGAAATCAGTGACCAGGTGTTTGGATATGTCGGCTGACACACCAACACTAGACTCCCCAATTTGGAAACCACACATATAATAGTTATCACTATTTCAACCTAGAAAATTATAGAGTCTTAGTTATTTGTTATAACTGAACTCCTATGATACCACTTTCTCACGAATCGTCCCCTAGGGCACATATAGTGACTAATCCATGCCCAGCTTCCATAGGCCCGGGGCTGGCGACTAACACCGAAAGGAATATCCCCTAAAATGTGATGGAATTTATTTAAAACCTGTATAAACACATGGTCCACGAACACAACAAGAAGAAATTTTGGAGTATACTACTGTAGTAAAATATTGTTTAATGTAAAAGGGATAGGAACATAAGGCCAACTATAAGAGGTACAATTGTAGATGAAAAAGTACAAAATACTCAAAAGAAAAAGGGAGATAGCTAATATGTCATCCTATGAGGTCCCAACTTGATGGGTAAGTACAGATCACCTCCTCAGTACTCCATGTTTTCACGTCTCCTCGACATCATGTCACACTGGATGGTCCACCTGTGAGAACTGTCCAGTGCTATCTCCCTCATCATCGATCAACAATGTATATCGTCTGTACTAGACACAACAAGGTGCAGGTGAAGACCATGCAGGGGTGATTACAATTATAATCCATAGGGGGCACAAGTCACCGATGATCTCTTAGAAATCTACAAGAAAAGCCACAAGGTTACAACACGAAGTAATGTACCCCACATGTAAGTAACATATAGAATACCCTCAATAAAATGCACAATGTAATGATAATTGACAACATGAATTATTCTAGGGGTAGTAAGTAGTAATATCCCCAATCACAGTGTCGAATGCCTCTCCTACTAGATAACTCCTCCTCAATAGAGTGTAGTGGGATAACCACTTCACACAGAGGTGCTTCCCACAATCCTTGAAATTTTGAGTTAATTCTCCCCATAATGTAATATGGGTCTTCCGGGTCACGCATAACCACCCACCCCCAACATGGTCTGCTAAGGTATTCCTCCCCATCGCATACCATGGTCACTCCCCATAGTGGTATGCTACTATACTATGGGTTTGTCTGATCATACAGAGCCACCCACCCACATTTTTGAATGATAAGGTACTCCAACCCATTTCGTACAATAGTTTCTCCCGACCTTGGCCGTCGAGTCTCTCCCAGTTGAAAAGTCAGCAGTTGTCTAGTCTCAGCCAGTCATAGGGTTCAGTACGTAGTGCGCTTGGGATATCCGCTTCCCAATCCATCAGTCACATATCAATAAGAACAAAGTATCAAAAAATAAGTAACATCATGATTATTGATTTCATACGTGTTCTAACGCAACTGGCAGTGCGTCAATCAGACGTTTGGTCTGGGTGTTTTTGGCATTTCAGTTTTGAGTGCCCGGTTAGATTAAGGTACGATCCAACCCTGCCATACTCAAAGTTTCTAAAAAACTTGATTGGAGTAACTAAAATTGTCTATATCACTCCAAGGATACCAACTCCACCGATGGTTCATCAAACATGCATCTGGTTCTCATTATAAGTTCCTTTCAGTGATTCTGGGCCCGGTGGGGCCCGATTCCGGTCCGACCTAGTCTGACTGACCTGGCTCGACTCAGTCTGGGTTTGCCTGAGGTGGAATCGGACCTCTGGGATGTTGTTTTGTCTGGAAACAAAGAATGGTTCTCTGCAAGGGTGTCCAGGACCGAATAGGGAAGCCCACAATGGGGTGGTCCGGCCCACATGTGGCGGCGTCCCACTAGGGTGGTGACCCGGTGGGGCGACGACCATGCTCAAGGGCAGTGCCCCGGTCCGAGGGCGGTGGGTTGGTTCGAGAGAAAAAGCCCACATTGAGGATAGTGGCCCAGTGCTAGGATGGCATCATGGAGTTTGGGTGGTGGCCCGATCCGATGGCGAGAGCCCGGTCCGAGGGGGAAAGACCAGTCAGAGGGAGGCTGCCTAGTCTGAGGGCAGTGGCTCGGCTCCTGGGCAGCGTCCTGGTTCATGGGCGGCAGCCTGGCTCGTGGGAGGTGGCCCGATCTAAGGGAGGCTAAATGGTGTTCATGCCAACTACCTTCCCTTTTCTGGCCATCGTGATGGCCTCCTCCTCTGTTCATCATGGATGACGAGTAGTCGTCCTCCCCTTACGGCATGCATTGACGTGCTCAAGATCTTCCAAGGTAGCTCAAGGACATAAAGATTGCGGAAATTTACAGGCAGGTTCGTTAGCCTCGTTCCCTACACGTTATCTCTAAATATGGAGGATATTAAGGAAGTTCAACAAAAAACTGAAATAAACAGATAAATTAACCCCATAAGTATTCCCTCAATAACCTCCCTTAGAGACGAAGGAATCACGGGTCAACCTGTTAGTCGATTGACCCATGTTCATCGGGTAATTTCATGAAAGTGGAAGAGGTAATCAAAAATAAATGAACGAAAATACCCCCTACAATGAAAATTCAGAGAAATGTTCATGAAAGATGGTGGATTGGGTTCTTCGTTCTCGCGACAGGCTCCCAAAGACACCACCCGCATGTTTCCCCTTTGGTTTAGTATTGTATGTCACCTCCTACTTGGTCGGTTTTATTTTCCAACGGTCCGACATCTCATTTTTCCATAAGCACTTTTATTCTTCATGAAACTCTCTGATAACCCTCCCTTATATTTATATATATATGAGAGGGGGAGGGTAAGTAATGGAAAGAAAAAATAATGGGGCTCCTTAATTAGGATGCCTCGTAATTTCCCCAACGTTGTCCTACCTTTATGTTAGAAGGACAATCTATTTAATGGATTGATGCACTATCATCCCCACAGCCCGTTAATTTGTCCGAGGGAGGAATAGAAATAAAATTATGAGAATGTTTTATTTCTTTTCTTTTAAAAGTAACAAAAATTAACTTATTATTCGGACCTACTACATACAATGTAAATCCCCTCTTAAGAAAATCCTAATGCAACAGATTCAACGGTGCCCTCAGATTTTTAATCCAAACAATGGTTTAGATGTTAGAAAATGTTGGTCATAGGTTTACTGAACCTACCTGAAAAAAGTTCAAAAATTTATTCTGGGCAAACCAGCCCTCGGAATTATGCGCCATCAATTTTCAAAGAATTTTAAATAATTTATATAATTAAAAAAATTAAAATCCATGTCTTTACATAAACACTACATATAATATATTTTAGACTCATATATGATATAAAATTTGGATCCAACCTTATTATATAATGTGAAAAGACTAAATCAATAATAAACCCCCTGAAAACTATTATAATACCTTATATAAAACACATTTAGATATCAAAATACACATTTAATATAAAATTTATTTTTAAAATATTAAAGATACACATATAATAAATATACGAATTTATTTAGAGAGAAATATGAAAACATAATATGGTAAAATAAAATAATTGAAGAATTATGAATGAATGAAAATATAATCATCTTGTATATGTTAAAAAAATCCTTCAAATACATGAAAAAATAATTGATATAGTAATTATAAAAGATATTTGAAACTTATAACCCTTTAAAGAAAAACATAAAAATATTTATTTTTGATAAAAATTGATAAATATTTTATTATTACTATTTTAAAATATTCTTGTGTAATTTTAATAAATTCAAAAAATAATTTTTAATAAATAAACTCTAAAGATAATGATTCAAAAAATTTAAAACATTTAAAACAATTTTAATTTTGTTATAAATTCTCTTACATTTATTTGAATGATCATTAATATTCTTTAGCATCCTGAATAATAAAAATTGGTTATTTATTGTTTTTCCTTGGAACCACTAAAAATATTATTAATTTCTTATATCACTCATTACCATGTTATAAAAATTACATAACTGTTGATGTTCATGTTGAATGATTTTATGATATTAAGTTCAAGTGTCCAAAATGAAATTGGTATTATTTCTTCAGTTAAAGTGATAATTAGAAAGTCATATTAAATATAATAGTCATTAAATAATATTCAATATTAAGAATAGATTTTACATTATGTCAATTCATTAAATATGTAGTAGAAAATTTTACACAGATAAAGTCATGAAGACTATAAGATGTACATACGTATGAGTAAAATTTCAACTTTTCAATGATCATTGTGGAAATAAAATAAATATAATTATAACATTAAAAATGAAAATAATATCACATATATATAAATGTCATATTATTTATTGATATATAACCATATTTTTTTTCCAAATTTTATGGAGATGAAAAACGAATCGCAATTCTTCATAGAGGTGATAGTTCACATGTACAAAGATCGAAATTATAATTTTTATGTCTCATGAAATATAAGAAAGTAAATTATATATTATCTTATAATAATGATAAATATTTAATTGATATCATATAAAAACTTTTAATCTATCATTATAATAATTCTTACAAGAAGGTTTGAGAAAAAAATTATATATGTTTCTGAGGAAGTATTTTGACATACACACGAATGATAATAATTTCTCCATTTAATGATTGGGGAAACATTTTTAGGTGATGATATTAAAACAATAACATATAAGAATATTTTTTATAATATATTAATTATTTCATAATTTCATAGAAATATTTTATTTATTTGTAAGTAGAAATAAATCAAAAATACAAGATAAATACAAACCCCTACTTCAAATGATCCCCTTTTAATAAACACCATATGACCCTTAAGGATGGATTTATTCAAAAAATAAGTTCTCTAGAATTTTTAGAGGGATTATATGAAGGTATTTTAGATGTATTTGGCAGAAAAATTTATTATGATGGTTGAATAATGTAGAAGAAGATGTTCCCTTTTATATGAGAGGGGAGGGGAACTCTTGGAATTTTTCTAATTGTAAAATTAATATAAATTAATTTTAGATAAAAAATTGTTAAATGAAATTTTATTCCTAATAATTTATGGTCTAGGGTATAAATAAACTCATCCAATGATAATTATACATGTTTTCAAAATTTATTAATCCAAAGAATTTTGTATTCATCCTTATTCAACCCCTTTAACTCTCGCCATGATAGGATGTGTTTTTAATTTTAATGATTTTATATAGTTACAATAAAATTTCTAAGGAAAAATATATAGATAATTGATGAAATATTCAAAATTATCCCTCAAATATTTCTGATTTTTTTTTTCATAAAATTTATATCATTTGACAAAATATCATTTATTTTATAAAATAATTAATGCAATGTTTAACACTATTCATTAAATGACTTGTTTAAAATATATTTAAAACCACGTAAGATAAAACCAAAAACAATAAGACATCAGTAAAATGTAATATTAATCTATAAAATTATATTTTGATATTAATTATTTCAAAATATTCTTATTTAAATATTTCAGTTTAAATTATTTCATATTTTAATTAACTAATCAATTAAAATATTATCATAGTGTAATCATTTAATGAAATTATTTCATTTATAAAAATGAAATACAATATCTAGTATGAATATAACAATTTTATAAATATAAATACAATTTATAGTAAAATATATCATCAAAATAATACTGTATAAAAAAATTGATTGTTATTATAACATAAGTATGACCTCATTGACATTTCATTAAAAAAATACTATAAAGGGAATAGAGTCATACAAATGGAACCAATATGTCTAAAATAATCCCATAGATAAATTGGATTAAAATATTCCACCTAATAAAATTAGTATATGTTCATGGGTATTTTTATGTAATTTATAATATTTTTTACCCATTATCAACTGATTTAACAATAACCATTGAGATAAATAAAATTACTAAAGGTGGTATTCATATTATACAAAAATAAAAGAGAATCATTTTTCAAATTATGACAATATAATTTCAGAAATGGAATCAATTTTTCAAATTTCAAAACACATAATTTTGTAAAATGCATGTAACATTAATCCCATTGATTGAAGATAAAATAGTTTTAAAAGTAAAAATGTTAAAAATATTGTAATTCTTTTATAGACAACTAAATTTTGAAACTATTTAAAATGACCTAAATTATATTAAATGACATAAAATTGGTCTAATTAATCTTAGGAATGACTATTAATTTTTTTATTCAAAATAAGATATTTTTATAAAGACGTTGTTTTCCATTAAAATGAAATCGTATTGACTTTTAATCAAATCCTGAAAATTATCATAATTATGCATAAAATGAAATAAAACTAAATATTTATATTCATATTTTAAATTAGAGTATTATAATTTCATATATAATTTAAAATTATTTGATAAAATATATTTAAAACCACTGCTACAATAAAAGGCTACAAAACAGATTTTTTTAGAAAATTAAATATTTTAAACGTACAATTTGATTTTTTCATTAATCATTTATAGAAAAAAATATGTTGAATTTGAAAAAACATAATAAATATTATATTTATTTATATTAATAGTGTAATTCAAAATAGTGATTTTTTATTTATTGATATAAAATAATCTTATAGACATTTAAATATTTTTTTTTGAAAAATTTTAAAATTTTAAAAAGGTATTTATTCTCATTTCAAATTAATTGGAAAAAAAATTAATTATATATATATATATATATGTGTGTGTGTGCACATCATAATTTTATAATTCAGTTAATACTTTTCATTCTCGGCATTCAAAAGTCTAGGTTATAATTGTATCATTTATATAATAATATTTAGTTTTACGTTTAGGCTCGATGTGGCATATCATGTACGCTATATAGCACTTTATTTTTTTAAAACTATTGATCATGAATAGTGGGTCTAATATTTTTAATTTTTTTAGTTTCTAGATATTGAACTCCCTTAAAAAAATATATTGTGGATGTGTGGTGACCATAAATGTAACACAAATATTATGTGGGATATTCTAGTTTTCAAATTTTTGTAAGTGTATTGGGTATGTCTAACTACTATGTCAATATTTTTAATTACATATAGTATCATTATATATATGATCAATGTGATTTGTTTTAATTATTCCATGTTTGGTTTTGTCTAAATTTTGTTTCTGATTTTTTGTATGGCTAGGAAGATGAATTTATTGATGTGTTTATCTGAAACATCAAAAGAATTTAATTTCAGGGTTAACATTATTTATTTAGACATTCCTTTCTCATGAGTTCTTATTTGATGTTGTGGTTTGTTTTTACAGCCTAGGGAAATCAAGAAGGCATTTTTTGAATATCTTGGAATGGGTGAAGTTCCATGTTCCAAGTTGTCTTTGATTTGGTTCATGATATAAAACATGAATGCATAAATTTATATATGGATTTAAATCAATATTCATTATCATAAATAGAATAAGAAGAAATCCATGATATATAGAATATATATAATGGTGAGGAAATTTTATCAAAATTTACCACAGTATCTCTACAGGTTTTCAATCTGTTATTATTGTACCTTAATTGAAATATATTTTTTTAATTATGAAGAGGTGTTGTTATGTAATTGTGATTAATTTAATGAACCAATATCTAAAGAGGATATTAATTAGTGGAATTTATGGTAATTAAAATCTGGTAATGACATGCTTCGATTGGCAAAAATTATCACACATAGTCATGTTCCACGACTCCCAAAACCTTCATCCAATAGGCCATAGTTTATTGACTAAAACCAAGTAGGAATATCATTAAAATTGTAGGAAAACATATGTACCTATATGCACCAAACAATATTCATGCTAAAAAAATGGTGAAATATAAAAACCAATACCTAAAAAGTGCATGAATACCATTATATCCCAAAAAATATATTGTGATAGGAAAGTAATGTTAAGTAAAACAAGACCAAATAGATACCCACTAATTTATTTTTGTAACCACCAGTCCAACCTATAAGCAAATGTACTAGGAATTATGTCTGTAGTTATAGTAACACACATCTGCCTGCCTAATATCACGACACACAGTATCTTCCATGTCCAACTAAGACTCGGTCAAAAGGTTTCTCGCCTGGACGAGACATGTCATGGGTGGGAAATGGATGTGCAAGGTTGTGTATAGAAATACTCAGTAGGACACTTCGAAACCAAAAAGAAATATAAAAAAAGGAATGTATAGTCATTTCTACATAAATATATGTCTCTAGTGCATAAAAGAATATCTATTTATAGTAAATCCAAGACAAAAACTATAGATTTATCCCATGACTACTAGATTCCAACAATAGTGATACATATATATGATTCCATAGAGGAATCATCCATGAGAACACACTATGGATTTTGATCACACAACTGTTGTTCGTCTGATAGGTACTTCTCCTCAGTTTCATCATTAGAGAGATACACAGATAGATATAAAGAGAGTTATAATACAAAAGAAGAGGATCATAGCTAGATACATGTGATTATAGAAACAACTCAGTCTGGATTAACCCACTGAGTAGAGGTTCAACTCCCTATAAATATGGTCACTTCATCCTCAAAGATTTTATCTCAGACATGAATAATGAAAAGAGGATCTTGCTCTAGGCATCCAAAGGGATTCCACAGCTCTGTCCAAATTTTTCTAATGAAGGTATCATAGTACTATGGGTTGGAAATTATTCATACATACCTACATAGAAATCAATAGAGGTAATGAACCCTTATTATACTTGTCCAACCCAATTGAACATGTGGTCTCCTTCTCCCAAACCGAAAGGCCTCCATCACCTATCAACATAAGACATATCATAGATCTATGTAGTCTTTATCTTATCTTGGATGATATGAACCTTATCTATAGTAGCTCATACCTACTCTATTCCCATGAGTGGTAACTCTCCTTGGGTAGTTCAACAATGTGAATACTAGCTGTGTCGCCCATACAAATCCTCTAATGGTATGATAACAATGGTGTATTGGTTGTTGTTGTTGTAAGAGAACTCCACTTGTGATATGTGATCCTCCCAAATATGGTTGAACTCAAACATGAAAGCTCGCAAATTATCCACCATTACTTTAATGGTCTACTATGTCTTGTAATCCTTCTTTGGATGAAATGATGGGATTAAGTGTGATTGGGTCCCACACAACTTTTGTATTCCATCCTACATCTGAGATGTAAAATGAGCACCCCAATATGAAACTATCGTCGTTGTAACCCCATGTAGTCTATTTAACTTATGAACATAGATTATTACTAGTCTCTAAACTTATGTCTGTACATGAGTAACTAGAATCGTAATTACATGGAGAGTCATTCAATGATAACCTAGATGAAATCTTGTCCCAATAAATATGTGATAAACACATCACTAATTAAATCTCTATCAAATCCCATTCACATTCCATCACAAGATGGGGATGAAGTTAACACAGTAGAACATGGTTCTCATCCTTCACATGCGGGAGAGTAATTCATTGAGAAAAAACAATGACACTCATTTCATCATCCCTAGAAACAAAAATTGACAGCAGAGGTCATGGAACATTTTTGCACACATTGATGTACCACTAAATAGTACATACAAAACTACCTCAAAAAACACTCATACAACATCACTGGACTACTGTGCACCCTTAAAAAATAACAACATTCTTCTATCCTTGTGAATATCCATAAAAATCATGCACTTTACAAATTTTAGGGAGTAGTGTATCATAATAGATATCCCCATGTTGTGACGCCTAGACATGATGTTAAATTGTTGGGGTAACAACCATTGATTGGAGGTAAGTTTATCTATATACATAAAAAAGGGATAATTCTAATGAGGCCAACCACTTGGATGCCTCATTCAGAAAATTTGACCTACATATTATCATGAGATTGTCTTCCACCACGATCCCTTTCCCTAGAGTATTGAAAATTTCAATTTCACTATCCTGATGGAGCTCTATCCATGACCTCTATATAATGATCAGATCATTTTTAGAAAAGACAGACATGAGACTGGTGTGATCAGAGTTAATGATAAATTGATCTGCAAATAAGGCAGTGTCACCACTTATTTTTCTAGAATATTACCACTTCCAAAACCAAGATCATGTGTTTAATTGTTCTTTTCATGTTTTATCAACATGAATGAACCATATGCAATCAATACATGCGTCCTTAATAGAACACAACCAAGACTGGTTCTTGATACATCACAAAACACCACATTCTCAACACCCTCCTCTAAAAATATAACGAGATAAACACTCATCAAACTCTACCTCAACTAATAAAAATCCTTCTAGCGCTTCTCTATCCACATGAATGTCATCCCACTTAAAGTCAGTGCTATCATCGGTGATGATATTTAAGAGAAATTGGGAATGAATATCTGGTAAAATCATACTAGTGTATAGAAGCTCCACACCTATGTCACACTTCAATGTGGCTCCCAAGGTTACACGGGCTTGACATTGGCTAATTCTACTTCTAATCCATTTTCTGAGATAAAATGTCCTAGAATGTGGACCACTTGAAAATATAACTTGTGCATAGAGATTTTCCCATAGAGATAGTTCTCTCATAGAATTTCCAGAACCATCCTTATGTTTCTTGTGTTCTCCTACTCAGAAGCTGAGAACACAATGATTTAGTTGATGAATACTATCATGAAAATTTCCATGTAAGACCAAATGATTTGTTTGATGATTCCCATGAACACTATGTGGGTGTTATTTAAGCCAAATACCATCCCAATTTAATCATTTTCAGGATAACGACATCTAAAAAACTTCATTGATATATCCTCCTCCCATACATGCAATGAGAGATAGCAAGATATGAGTTCATCCATTAAAACCATCATTCCTCACTCAAATCATCAAAGAAGTCATGAATCATCGATAGTTGATTAATGTTCTTCATAGTAACTTGGATCATGTGCTATAATCCCACACAAAAACACAATCTCCGGCCAACCTTTTTGGTAGAAACAATTAGTTCCTCCTTTGGTGAAACACTGGGTTTCATAAAGCCCTTACTTTCCAAGACTGTGAACTAAACCATCATTTCAAGATGGTCTACCAGATCCATCTGATATTCCGGTTTAGATATTAGTTCCATCATAGCATGAAAATAAATTTAGCAGTCTATTTCCATGTGGGTAGGTAATGCATGTTAATCTTTATGAATAACGTCATCATACTCCACCAACACTGATACAAATTGAAAGCCTATTACATCTGATGCACAGAGGGTCAAGCTAGAAATCTGTTTAGTTATCCACTTCTCCATCCTTTGGAAATTTCCATATTTTGTTTATTGGGATTAGTCTTTACCATCAAATGGAATCCTCGTTTGATAAATGCATACACACCATACCCTTCAACTAAAACTACTAATCTGAGAATCGACTATAGGTAACCTATCCATAACAGGATTGAAATTGTATGTCATCAATGCATCCACCAAAAGGTTCCAACAAAAACCCTCAACTCCACGATTTAGGTCACACTGTTGACATATATGTCTGATCATCGAGTCTTATCTAGAATATTTATCCAAGTGTAACGGTGAAGTCAACTGTTAGATGAAAATATTATGGTCTTGATCAATGATACATGGAATGAATGTAATGACTATGAACTACGTATATCAGTAAGACACATAATTAATAAAAGAAATATATCTTATGTTTTATCATTCTTGGAGCCCCGTGGTCATATTCCTTCAGCGCATGCAGCTCTCCCCTCCCATGTCATCCCTCTCTTGGAGACTCTTATAGACCACTTAGGGGTGGTGGGTCTAATAATTAAAATCATTGACCAACTCCAGCTACTCTCTATGCTCATATTCCATGTGATCCACCCTAAAAATCTTCTGACTTTTATCATTGTCTATGCCTCCGTGGTCTATCTATAGTCTATCAGTCAACAACAGGACGAGTCAGACTATTTCTAGTGACATGTCCCCTTCCATCAGATGAACATCACCACCTCTACCTAGAATGAATAGACCCACTATGTGTTCAAGGAACTATATATCCTCTATCCTGTGACCACCTCCTAAAATGTCTCCCACAACCTTTTCCATAGGACCAACACCAACTCACTACTACAGAGGTCTCACATGATACTCATCCACTCAGGACTATCACTGGATGTATCTGCTTTTCCATGAAGCTTTCAACCACCAATGATATCTCAAGAACCCTAGTATAATTAGGAATTCATATTGGTATAACGATAGATCTGAGGTCTTTATGTATTCCATACTCGATGGTACAATCCCTAAAATACTAACATCTAACCATATAATTCGAGTGCCAGGAATGGATTTTGAGGCTCGATGAATAATATGCCACTATCATGCTACCATACTAGATCTAAACAAGATCATGTATAGACACAGATCCCCTCATAACTGTTTAGAACCCCTCTCAAAAGAGACATTCAATCACTATCCACAATATATTTTTATTTTCACAAGTCTTTATTTTATAACTCCATCATATCCATTCTGAGATATCTATAAGGATCACCACCAAAACGACCATCTGATCTATTGGTGTTCGGACTAGGAAAAAAACTCAAATCAGCACCTCAATCCTATCCTTAGAGGCCTGAGGGTTGGGCTCACCTCAGAACCTGGGGGTATCTATATATGAAATAAGTGGGTATTTCTCATCCTCCGCTCCTTGTCTGCTGGTACTAAGGGTACCATATTCTTCTCAGTCGGTGGAGGTATAGCAGGTTCACCATCTCGATGTAACATCTAGGAAACTGGTCCATGTGATAAAGAGTCAACAATGATGGTTTTATCCTTGTGACCAACATGTTGAATCCAAGTTGGTATGTATCACAGAGGCATCCTGTAAGAAAACAATTTGTACCACAGTAAATGAGTATATTTTCCGGAGCTGACTAAAGAAGGACATATGAAAAAAAATCCATTCCTATACAATGTGTGTACCATTATTTTCCCTACAACTAGTGTTCTCACGTACCTCATTGAAATTTATGTTATCAATATTCTTGTTTATGGATAGGTAAGTCGCCATACTAACACTAGAGTCTCGTTGCTGAAATTTTAACTTGAAACACTTAACATCTGTTCCCTCATCCAATCTCATAGACTCCAGGTCCTAAAGTAGAACCGACCCCCTTTGATACCACTCTATCATGAACCTTCCTAGTGGGGGTATCTTTCGACTCCACAAAACCACTTATAATAGAGTATGGGATGGTGACTGGCCCCATGTAGGAATATCAATAACATGGGAGGCATTTCCTATGAAACTGTATGCATGAACCCATCTCCAAGACCACAAAATAATGAATTGTAAAAACCCACATTGTATAAAATTTATACATACAAAGATATACCAACTTATAATGTGTGAAATGAAAGTAAATTAATTTGAATCTAGTCTAAACTCAATCCCACCAAAAGATTTATATGACCACAAGTCCAACCTTTAAAAAAATGAATCATGAATTCTGTCAGTAGCCATACGAAAACACCTCAGCTTTTTAGATCTCACCACGAACCCTCATGTATTGTTCCACCTAGTACTCTATCTAAGGGTCAGTTGTCTATACTCAACACAACATATTTGGGGAAATACCCTGCATCTATGAGTATAACATTATTCAGTATGACACCCCAAAACTAGAATACAATATAATAATGGAATGTGCAGTCAGTTATTAATAACAAATTTTCTATAACAAACCCAATAATATGTAGATATACTGAATACAAAAAACATAATATAGATGTATTTCATGTCTACCACATATAAACACAAGGGATTCCACTCACAGATTCCACGAAGCACTCCACTGTGGAACATGATCCTGAGTCCGGTAGCACTGGTGACGTCTGTCAGAGAAGTGATGCTCGTCAGGTCTCACCATGATTGATATATGCTAATAGATAGAAAGAGTGATGAAATAAAATAGATTTGGGTCACAACCAGATCCATGGGTGATACCAAAAACCCAATCTGGACTATATCGCTAGGTGGAGGATTGATTACCAGTAATTTTTTATTGAAAATACCAATGAATCTACCTAGGATATTAATATTGATGAGATTATCCTTCTCCAGGACACTCATGTTATTCTACAACTCTATATAGAATTTATATTTGGTGGGATAATTGATCTATGAGTACGAAATTATTCATAACAACCATAAGGGTAAACAATAAAGGGAACGAAAACTAATAAAACATGCAGAATATATTGAGAAAATGAAAATCAATTCATGTATAAAGGTGTACAATGAATTTAGTAGGGTCACAAAACATGTTCCTTGACCCTGAGTACTAATGGTGTAGAATGAGCTGTGTCTTTAGGTCATTTCATGTAGAATATGAAAAACATAGCGTGTTGAAGGATTCATATGCTATGTCCTACTATATAAGGTCTTCATGTGTACTCTAGCTGTGTTATAGTACACGATGTCAAACCATGTGTATCATCTCATGTACCATTACAACATGAATTAGGGGTACTTTGTACATGCTATGTCATGTGGGAGAGTATATGCCATGTAGTCAACCTTTTTACTCCTTGATATGTCTATGTATATCCCATGTACATGCCTAATATCTAGGGAGAGAATACATGTTCTGTGATAGAAGTCAAATTTTGTGTGATATTTAACAATCTCCTAAAATTTCCATTTCTTTTAAATGGGTCCCACACATCGTGTAATCATAGATAACACACCATGTTAATTAGGTCTTTCTTGAATTCATATTCTTTTCTCGACACGACTTGGCTGATCTCTCGAGTTATACTACAGTGGTCTATTCAACTAATAACTATGGATCTAGGATTTTTTGACCACCCTATCAATAAATCCAGTTGTTTTGAGATATCAATAATATTGGGAATCCATTTTAATCAACTCAAATGCTCACAACGTGAAGAACAATTTCGTCATTATTTCGACGCATCGTCAGTCTTTAACACCATCACACCTCTTTTATGTTGTCTCGATGATAGATATTGAATATTAAATTGTTTTTTCATGAAACAAAGGAACAACTATAAATCATTCATGAACATCAAATATTGAAGAACACACATAGAAATTATAGGTACAAAAAGTAACAATGAACTAATATTAGGAACAATCCTCTTCCATTGTTCATTATGGCCTTGATCTATTCCCATAAAAATGATCACCATTTCAAAACAATAATCAAACCCATTATTAGTCCCATACATCCTGAAAAGTATAACCAATGTTTCATGTAATGATTGAAATGACGATCAACAAGATAGTTAGTTTCTATGCATTCATTATTGAATTTATTAATGGGTAATGAATTATAAAATAACACATCCTTCATGGGAATTTGACCCCCTACTATAGAAGATCTATTACTACTTGTGATGTTCATCAGGAATGGTGTTTGATGATCTTCAGTCCATATGACCTTTGTCTTCTGCCAAGAGAAATCTTCATGGTTTCTTCTATAGACCCTCGAGGGAATTCGAAGGTTATGATATTATCCCTGGATACCTTCATAACATTTAATTTAATATGAATATATCATCGTGTTGCTGAGACGATGAACCATTTGAATAAAATAAATATTTTAATTTATCTTATTCCTTAAAAATGACAAAAAAATATATTCATAGTTGACCCACATCATCCCATATTAGGTCATTCCTAAGGTAAATCTACTACATTGAATTCAATGGTTCCCTCAAATTTCTGATTCGGGAAACCATTAAGATGTTATAACACATTTTTATGTAAACTATGTGTTCATGATATTTAATTTTCAATTTATTTAAATCATTTTTTTGGGAACACTGGGCATTAGAATCACACAGCATATCATGTCCTGGTCTAGAATATAATCGTTATAATATTTAAAAATAATACATAAAAAAATAAGGAAAATTACATCAATTAAATCAAATAAAGAAGAAACAAATGTCAAAACCAATATTATATATATAAAATATTTGTTATTCTAAAGATGAATTAGTGTGGAACAGGTGCTATAATTTTCTAATAATATATGCCCAACAGATTCTATGAAAAGGGGAGATGATTTGAAATATTTAAATTCTTGAATAACCATTATGTATGAATGAATAATAGAAGTGGGTGATCTGATTAAACATCAATATGAATTTATGTTAAAAATATTATAGGTAGACAATTTTATAGAAAGTTGTTCAATCCATTTTTACCAAGAAAGATGATTTTATTGTCTATAAGAATATAATCACTAAATACAGTGATGAAAATAATGTTCTCTATGCATACGTATTTATACATTATAACAAAAACAAACATTGACCTACTTATATGGATAATTTTCACATGTATATTAATTTATAATTAATTAAGAGAAATATGAACTATATAGTGAATATATATATTTTTTGTTCAAAAGTACTGATTGAATTTATTTATTATAACCCTGTATAATTGATAATGTGAAGGATGTGCCTGAGTGTTGGACTGAATAACATGTTTTCCAGAAACAAACTATATATTATCATGATACAACACTATAATACTATTATAAATTTTCTATTGGGTAGTGAAATCATAGGTTTTAATGATTCCCAAAAATTATAGACTTAATATTTGAATGGGGAACCATATATAACATTTTGTTCATTGTGTGTGTTTCTGTGTGTCATTTGATTATTCCATGTGAAGATGAAGGTGAGAATATCTAACTTTAAATAACTTGACCTCAGCTAGTGAAAAATTTATAGTAAAATATATCATAATTTTAAAATATATTAAAATTAAATCACCCAAATTCACCCCCTCAATATTGAGTTAATCTCAATTAGTACCCTGAAAAGGATACATATACAAGTTCATCTCTGACTAAGTTCCCAATTTTTTAAGTTGTTATCTTCTGATGATTTTATATTTTACTTATATATTTATAAATATTATATATATATATATTATAAATTATATATATAAGAAGACTATAGTGAAAATAATAACTTAAGATAAAATGAGTTGAAACATTTATCTCTATATCTGGGAGAAGAACTGGTTTTCTTCCCTCAATTCCATTAAAATAAAGAAAATATATCATTCCTTAATGTAAAAAAATTTGAGCCTACCACAAAGGTATTGGATATCCCTTCGAACACAAAATGATAATAGAATTCAAGTGATCTTGAGGTATGTGAAATTTTTTCATCATAATACAGTAAATGTACTCCATGATGATATAATATTTATCATATATCACTAAATGTTCTTTTAAAATGTCAAAGGATATGATGAATCCTTTAACAAATGAATTAGTTTCATTTGATTTTTGGATTTTTGAAATCATGTTAGAAGAAATCACTCTGTTTTAAGAAGTGTCATATGAATTGGAAAAGGTATTGAAAAATAAATTTCAAACCTATAAAATGTATTTAAAATGATCAGACAATTATAACATTTAACATTTGACATAATGAGATAAAATATATGATTAAATGAAAATAAACTAGTTATTTTGAAGATAAATATGTAATTATGAATATTGTTGAAAATAATTTATATTCATTTGAATGAAATTTGTAAATAAAAATTGATGTCATGATTGAACAATTAGATGATAAATCCAAGAGGATCAAGGATCTAGGAAGATTGTTATAATCAATG
Source organism: Viscum album (assembly GCA_963277665.1). Classification (NCBI taxonomy): domain Eukaryota; kingdom Viridiplantae; phylum Streptophyta; class Magnoliopsida; order Santalales; family Viscaceae; genus Viscum; species Viscum album. Next base: position 421,160,575 of record OY728151.1, read on the forward strand.
TTGAAATTCTATTATAAAGATGTTGAAATAAGAAATCCCTGACTATGAATATATTGTGTTATAGATTTATGTTTTCAAACATCAATCAATATTAAAATTTCATGTATAAGAATTAATATTAGATAATCAAGAAGGGATCATATTTCGATTTCACTTCTATAAGAGGAAATTTTTTTCACCAAAACCGTTCTAAAAAGGATTCTAATGGTAAATGACATCATTCATGTGGTGATAGGATAATTTAACCATTTGATGATCATTCATCACTTACCTCTATGAATTATGTACTATCCATATTAAATTAAAAATATAAGTAAATAAATATTTGTAAGAAATATTGTTTTAAATAGAAAAAATATATAAATATGGGTGAGTAAAATGGATTTTATGACAACAATTATATCTATTATGGATATAATAATGATTATAGAAGTTGGTACCCTAGGAAGTGGCAAACCAATAATGAATAAATCTTAAAAGAAATATACTCCCAGATATGAATTTTTTGAATAATATATATTGGAGAAAATATGATCAATGTTTTTTCAAAATAATATTCGAGTAAAATTATTGGTTAATATTAACTAGTTTTCTAGTATAATCTTTTATATTATAATATATGCTAAAATATAATTATAAAGGGGGTAAATTAAGAGATAATGAAACAAACACATATGAATAAGAATCTATTAATAAAAAATTGATTTGAGAAATATGAAATATTTTTTTTTGGTTTTAATGGTTTCACTCGTAGTATGGTATATAATAACCTTGAATCAAAAAAAAGGGCAATTAGAAAACCATATATTTTAATCTATGGAGGATATAAGCCACGAAAAAAATTAGACAAATAATGAATGTAGGAATACTTATTTGTAGTTTTAATATTAGTGTTAGTCTTACATGGATATGAAAAAGAATATATATTAACATCAAATAATATCCAAGATGATTAAGATGGTTTCAAAATTTTAAAAATAATTATTTGAATATTATTATTCTAAAAATCAATATAGAGGATCCAAAACAAATATTTAACAAATCTATAGAATTCATTGTTATTTTTATAAAATATAATGGGAAGGTAAGGAACGTAGACTAATAATATGTTATATGTTGTGAATATGTAAAGGGAGGGATTACATACAATGATATTGGCATTGAAGATATGTTGACTAAAAATTATATCCTTATTGAATTAGAAACACTATGTAGAAGATATAAAGATTATGGATATAATTCATTGGTTTTTTATCAATTAATTCATTATTATAATAATACATTATTTAGATTATTACTATAGTAGGCATTATAACTTATAGAGTGATATTTTCTCCACTCAAGAAATCAATTGCATGGGAAATGAACCATGATTGGTAATGAACATTAATAATAAAAAATAGATTTGGCCGCAAGATGGATCAAGAAACATGGTTAAAATATAATATACATTATCTTATTCCCATTGATGATAATGAAGAAAATGATTATTCAATTAACATTGTGAGTTATATATATGATTAATATTTAGTGAATTAAAGGTGATTCATGGCCTTAGGGGATAAATGTAAGGATTATATGGTGTTAATTTTACATTGAAATGCGAGGTGACTTATTTTAGTGTATTCTATAAATGTAACAACATGTATTTTAACATTTTAAAAGATCAAACATTATTAATATTATGAATCGGTCTTCCTAATGTGGGTGTTATGTGAGTACTGGTGAAAAAACTACAAGAATCATTGATTCATAAAAATATTGAAATAATTTAGTGCGATTAAATAGTGATTCATTAACAAGGTATATTTCCACATTATATCATTGTTGTCTATAAAAACAAAATCTGGTAATTTACAGTGATAAATTAACAAAAACATTATTAAGTGTTTTTGATTATAGAATATCCAAGTTTGCTGTAAATTAGCATATATATATATATATATGATTGAATCCATGCATTCTATTTGATGTAGGAAATTTAGATTGAAATTAAATTTTTATAGCAATTAGAATCAATAGATAATGAAAAACTTTTTTTTGATTTTACATTTAAAACAAATGAAATTTTTGTCTTTTTAGTTGGTATGAAATTATATTATTTATAAAATCATTGTTTTCTAAAAAAACCCATTTAAAATAATCATGCCCTATATTTACTAATTGTCGAATGGTTAATGGAATGTGGAATATGAATGTAATGATAAAGTCCTCTCTGATGACCTTTTATTTATTGTCAATAATGGGGATACAGTATAGTGAAATGAGAAAAATAAAAAAAGTTGTGATATAACTATTGAATAATGAGATATTTATTTTCAAATATAAACATATCATTTACTGTGCATATTAAAAATTTATTCAATATAAGAGTTTGTAAAACCCTTTTTTGTGTGCTTTAATTATTTTAATTATTTTTAAAACACTATTCATCGTTTACATTAATCATATTGGTTAAAAATACATAATTGAAGGTCATTCCATATTCCTATATAGTAAAAAACATGTATGTAGCTTGATAAAGATATGTGATGGTTGGAATTTGGATTTTATTCAATAACATTTTTATTATAACTCTATCTCATTTTGTAAAGAGAGTGGAGTAGTTGGAATTATATTTTCCTACTCTCACTAGCACTTCCACGAATGTGTCTTATAAAATTAGAAGACCCTCAAACCAAGAATATGGTTTCTATGCACCAAAGAGTATCCATGTATTTCACTTACATGAATCATAATTGAGGAAGATCTCAGATTCTTATTGGTAATGGTTTATGAACATAGAGGAAGACATAATTTTAGGATGTACCATGTGGGTTGGTGGGGTATATTCCTAAATAAAATTTTCTCAAGTAGAGATTTCAATGAGCCATAAATGAGGTGATATGGCTTATCAATATGCATTATAACACATAAATCATCAAGGTGAGACTTGGTTTTATGTGAATATGTTAATCACATAAAATGCACAAGTTATCAAGAAAACATTATGTTGTTTTTCTCCAAAAAATCATTTTTCCATTGTTTATTAAAACCTCCAAACAAACTACTATTTTAAAAGATTAGAAGATCATATAAAGTGGAATTGTGTTTTCAAAATATTGTATATGCATTTATATATCACTATAAGACACATGAAGATTCTTTTAAAGAATAAAAGAAGATTAGGATAATGTTTAGAAGAAGGTGGAAGAAAAATTAGAAAATGATCTTAATGATGAATAAGGGTTGACGAGAGTTACCAGTGACTTCACCAATTTTTTTATGAAAATATTTTTAATTATTTTATAAAAGGGATGGAAAATACACTAATCTAGAATATATTTTTTATAGGGATATATTGTCTCGTAACACATCCTATTATTAATTTCCATCCTTCCACCACTATAAATATAATTTTTGGGACTTTTTCCAAAGAAAAAATGGAGTGTAATAGATTTTTTTTCTTTTATTATGAATATTTTCATGATTTTTTAATCATATAGGTGTTTACAGATAAAAAAAGAAAATTTCTAGATAATATGAAATTGGGATAATAAAATCATGTTTCCTCGTTGATGGATAGTTTCCAATGTAAAATCATTTAGTTAGATGTTTTGATATTGAACCAATTATATAAATTCCCAAAATCATGCCATGAAAATATTGATATTTAATTTTATCAAATTTTTAGACACCATCCAATGGTTCTCCATCGTTACACATTTTCAGAATTCCGGAAATTAGTCAACAGTCAAATAGAAGGAGTAATATACCATGGAATGATTCATAGTGTTAGTTCTATTATGATAATTCCAATTTAGAAGATATTTTAATGCTATGAAAATTACAATATATTTTATTGTGATTCACATATGATGTTTTCCAAATCGATATAATAATAGAGAAAATATGATGATGAATTTTATATGATAAGTGTATCTATCACTCATGAAGAAAAATAAATATCAGTGTGGGATCATCATTAGTGTAAATATGCAATAAAATTATGTAAATATGTTTTTCTATCATTAATAAGCATGTGCGGTCTATGAAAATTGTAAATTTATTTTCATAAATGTTTTTCATATTTATGATAATATTCACAAGGATGAATATTGATAACATGATTTCATGAATTAGAGTTCGATATATTTTCTATACCAGAATGTTGTTAAATTAATGATATATTATTATTAAAAATAAATAAATAATCACCTTGATTCAATCATGTATATCGAATAAAACGTGGAATACTAAGATTTTTCAGGTGGATAATGGAGTCTTCATAGACGATATAGAGTAAGTCTCACATGTATGAATATATTTATATATGTTTTTTAATACATTTTAATCATCATATAGAGTAGAAGAAGAATACTTATCTTCACAAAAGGAACATACTGAAGAGTCCCCAACCATTTCCATGAATGTTAGTCAATATATTTTCATGATATAACACAAATTCAATGTTTTTATGATGATGTTTTATGTTTATCCGGTCAATGGGAAGAAGTGAGAACACATATTGATTTGAAATTTTGAAAATTAATGAAATTAAAATAAAGTATTGACACCGTTTATTGAATTATAATGAAAAATAAACTAAAATTTGACCCAAAATAAACATATTTATATTATATATTCTATAAAAAAGTATTTTATATTAAAAATGATATTGTTTAAAAAATATTTCACTAATGGTATCAGAATAAAATAGTTGAAATCAAATATAATAATATTAGTGATGTACCATTTCTTTTAGATGAAAATAATAATAGAGATACACAGATTATTATAATTATGAATTGATGTTAGATTAGTGAATAATAAAAGGAATGTATAAATGGATTGTTAGTGTTATTTTTTATAAACAGAAGTATTTCATTTTTATATGAAAGGTAGAACTCAGTTCCCTATTGGGATGAAGAAAAATATGGATTATCTTAACATCTGGGGATATATAATAAAATGATGGATCATCCATTACATGATTCATTGGAGAATAAATAATTCAATCCTTAAATTAATGTGAATATGATGAAGAACTAACAAGTGGATTAATTGATAATAATGTTCTAAATTTGTTGTAGACTCTCATGTAATTGAAACAGTACCATTGTAAATGTGTGGTCTGTGACTAGGTGTGGGATAAACCAAATAAGAATGTATCAATCACAATTATCACTTTCTATAAATTATAGTGTAAATCTCTGAGGATATTAATAGTGTTTAGTGTGATTTGTTGTATTTCAGGTCGACACGATGGTTATGAATATAAAATTATAAGATAAACCATGGAGAATTTAGGTCCATTATTTTGTGTGTTTTTATTTCTTTCATTCATAGATAAATTTCGGAATATAGAACTTGAGATAAATTCATCATAACTAGTAGAATATGTGAAAATTAAAATGAATTCAAAAAATAAATTGAATTTAAAATAACAAAAAATAATTCACCAACAAATAGTATAGTCATCACAATTTGTTTATTGATTCTACTTAGTTAATTGTTTATAAACTCCATGTAATTGTTTTGGGTGACCCTCCATTCAGTCAAGTTGATAATAAACTACACACCCCCAGAAATTTCTCAACATATTTTTTCTGATGAATATAGGAATCAAATCATTTTACTCCTATACAAACCTTTACAAAATCATCTGAATATTTTGAAAACATTATGTTATTCTTATGCATCATTGAATTCACTCATTACAATTACAAAATCTTCTTCCACAAATCTATACTATAAGATGATCTATCATTGTATCTACCATCTAATGTTATGTACATTCCTAATTATGCTAATTTATTTTATCTTGTTCCAATCATAGAACACCTAAATGAAATCTTGGATTTTGAATATATTAATATAAAAAGAATTACCATAACTAACATGAATTTAACATTTCATAATTTAAATATAAAATTATATAACGTAACTATTATTTAAATATAATGTAAATGTTACTTAAATATAACATTATAATAGAATATATATCAATTTAAAAATATAAATACCACCTAAATATAAATCGATATACTGTTATAAAATCATTATTTAATGTACATATCGAATTATATAACAAACAGAAAATGTTATATTACTTAAATATAACATTTTAAAATATAAATATAAGGCAAACATATCATTATATAAAATAGTTTTAAAGGTATATTTTATGGAACTGAACCATTCCTTCTTAAATAAATAATACGTTCTATAGCCTAGGTTATATTAAGAACACAACATAAAAAAACCATTATATATTATAATAGTACTATTAATAAATATATTATAAATAATAATATATTTTTTGATTAAAATATAAAACCATTAAGAGATAAATAACTAACATGTGCTGATAAAGATAAAGGTTATTTTTAGTAAAATCTATTTTCATTATGTTATAATTTAAATAATAAAAAAAATATAAAAATAATTGTTTGAATGTTTTATTAAAAAATTATTTTTCACTCCTCTAATGAATATTTACTTTTTATATATTTGATTAAAATTTAGGAAGAAGTTATTTTTTTGAAATATACGGTTTTTGAAATAATTACAATTTTTATGATTTTATGACTCTCTGAGCTTAACCTAAAAGTTAAAAATAACTTTTTATGTATTAAAATAATTATTTATGAAATACCATTATGAATTATTTTATTTTATTTTAGGATATAAATACAATGAAAATAATTTATAGAGTTAACTAAAAATGTTTGTTAAGTATAATCAATTTTCGATATTATCATTGAATTGAGAATATTCTTGGAGAGATTAAATTTTATATTTCCATTAAATAATTAATCCTTTGATTTAATTTATAATAATTAAATTTATGTCATTAAAATCAATAATAATGATTGTTTAATTACATATATATATTTAATTCTTGAAACATCATTATTCTACAAATTGTTAAATTTTGATTATGTGTGTTTGATATTAGATTAAATGTTCACACAATTTTAATATTTATATGATAACATGATCATCAAATATAAAAAATTAAGGATAAATTAGTTAAGGCAGTAATTTTTAATTTTAGTTCATATATTTAATTAATATGGTAAAAAACGTTTCCCTAAAAAAATGGTGAAATGTATTTTTCCATGGGGAAATGAATAAAACATATTACAAACATGTATTAAAATAACCTATTAAAATTATGTTCAATTTTATTTTATCCCACACTAATTTTTTTTTACTGCTTTGATGTTTACCCTAGAATAGTTTCCTGACATTATTGGGAAATTATGAGTGTTCATGACAGTTCTATTTTCTTTTATAATGAATGTATACCACTTCAACCATTCAATGATCTTCTAATTTTTTTTAATTTCATTTAACCTGTATAAAATAAATCATCTCTTTTAATTCATTTTGAATACATGATTACTTTAGTCATAAAAAATTAGTCTAATACCATTATATTCATTAGCTTAATCAAGAATACGTTCATGGTCTCAACGTAGTTATCAAGTCTTTATGAACATTTATCTATTGATACTTATTTACTAAACCTATACTAAAAATAATGTTATAATGAAAAAAAAAATTATTATATGTAAATGTTATTATAATAACGTTACAACCATTATTAATTATCATTCATCTAATAAAATTCAAGAACCATCAGTTGTTCATGTACAAGGATTACCACCTACACAAAGTGATAATATTGGTTCATCATCACCACACATCATGAGTGGTGTTAAAATTATTTTTAGTGAATCAATATTATTTTTATTAGTTTTTTTTATTTTAAATATATTAAATAAAATCCACCATCCCCAATATCATTCTTTTTGAAATGGAAGAACTAACTATTTCTTGTAAAAAATATGGCCTACATGGATTGGTTTTTTATAATGGATGAATATATATTATACATATAAGTTTTATAGATCATTAATATGTTTATATTTATATAAAAATGTAATTATTATTATAGATAATCTGTTATTATCTATAAATAAACTAGACATAGTTCATTACCATTCTTGGTTTCTTGAAACGCTACAAAAAAAACAACGTAATGGAATTATAAAATTATGATTTAATCTATATAACAAATACATGTAACTTAAAGGGTATTAGAATAATATATTTGGTAAAAAATATAATATTGATAAAGCATTTCACACCTAGTTCAAAATATTATTTACTATTAACATCCACAACTGTATAAGGAATATGAAAATCTAATACATAAATAGATTTTTCATAATGAAATATATTAATGGAAATATTAATCAATATCATAATTAAATGAGTAATTAATATTTTAATTTATTTTATATTGACGTTCAAATAACATATACTAATATAAAGGGTAAATGTAAAGGAATTGGTAACTCATGATCCTTTTATTGATTTATTAAATATTGTATTTACTCTTTATTTTTCCAAGGAATTACCTTAAAAATAATGTTCTATTGTTTACTTATTGTAATAATATATTGATCCAATTAAATATTCATGATGGGTTTTCATTTAATTTTCCATATAAAGGTGGATCTTTTAGAAGATACTGATAAATATTACATTTTAAACAATTAATAAAAAATGTTTTCAAAAAAATATTTTATTTAATTGTATTTCATTAGATTCTAATGATAACTGTGTCTATGAAAGTCACATCATGATTCACTCAATGATATTAATTTATTATGTTATTATTTTGGGTGATCAGGATTTTATTGTAAGGTGATTTAAATTATGATGTTATTTTTATTTTCTATGAAACTCGTAGTATTACAATTTTTATGAATGATAATATAAATATTAATTTTTGGTTATTATTTGAAACCAATTTTATTTTCATGGGTTCTTTAAATGATGTTTTTGAAATATCACAATATTAATTTTTTTATCTATGAATTATTTTTTGATGTGTTAAATAGTTTTCTCATGTGGAAGAAAAAATTATAGATTATGAGATTGTTTAGACCTATAACTCCCTCCAATGCCTTGGGTAATGGATTATATTGAATGAGATAAAAATATATTGAATGGGTTCAAAAAAATATTTTTTCAAAAGTAGTGATTATGATGGCCTTTATCTATGATCCCAAATTATTAAGTTAATTATTTGAAAGGTAGTTAGGTTCATAAATACATATTATCCTATGTTAATTATTTTTACACTTTATTTGTTTTTTTCCATGAACCAACTTATAGTATTCAAGTTTTATTTTCCTCATTCCATGTAACAATTGTTATTTTTTGATATATTTTGTCAATACATCATGCATATAGTAAAATATAATTGTTTAATTTTTAAAAAATTGGATTTTTTCCATTATTAATTATTTTTCATATGATTATTATCAAAAATAATATGGTATTTATTATGTTATCCATTACTAATTATTTAAGATCACTCATTTATATGTTTTCTCATATAATATAATTGAAGAGTATTAGGTCACATAGAATGTATATTAGTCGATATAATTTATAGACATATGTTTATAACATTAGAAATAAGGGTTTTTTGGTTAACAAGTCATAGTAAACTACTCTTTTAGGTCCTTGAGTATTGTATAAATTTTTATCATTTAATAATTAAAATATTTATTTAATTTAGTATTTATATATGTTTATTTTTAGTTTACATGGTTGGTATCAGAGGAAGGGTTATTGATTTTTGGATACCAGAATCATAAAAATTTAGTGGCAACCCTTAGGATAAGCCTATGTATACCTGAACCACATATATTATTGAAAATAAATGATGTTGTATTTCTAAGTAATACATCCTTATTTAGAAACTACTAGTGGACATATTTTCTACACAAATTTATATAGAGGTTATAACCCCAAATATAGTAGGTCATGTATACCTCATACATCATTAAAGTTCTTGATGAATATTCCCTTACTAAAAACATGGTTTTATACTCCCTAGGTATATACTTATGCTAATCCATATTTCTATAATGATCAATTTTGACGGATTTTTTATCATTTTAACTGGTATGGTTAAGGTAATGATTATTTGGAAATAATTATCGAAAATATATATTAAAAAATAGGGAGTTATTATAGAATAAAACACATAACATTTTTTTGGATATTTCTTCTTTGATCAATGTTTTCAATATTATAAATAAATCAGCTTATTCATCATCGCCAAAAAAACATACACTATTATTGGTATGTATGGATAAATAATGAACTAAGTTAATGATGGAAGAAATGAAAAATGTTTTTATTGTCCAAATTTGAAGGGATATAGAGTCAAAATATTATTGGAAATTTATACTCACTTTCTCATGTTATGAATAATAAAATGAAAATAAAATGTCCCTAATTTAAACAATAAGAGTGAATATTTTTATTTGGTGTTTTATGATCCAATTTCCACCATTCACCCATATTTATTGCTGAGAATGTTTTTAATATGTTGGAAATGATATTATCATTTTATTAATTCTCGAAGCATGAGAAGATCAATTTGCCTATCTATCAACTAGAAGGGGAGGCTATCCAATAGTAAAATGTCATTATGAATACAATTACAAGGATTTAATGTTATTATTTGAAGTGGGATGTATTAAATTTTTATATGATTCAATAAATATTTGTCTTGAACTCTTAACCCTAATATAGAATGAGAATCCCTAGAAACTGAAAAATATTTAGTTATTTTTTATCTTATTTGGATAACCACAAGGGAAAATAATGGTTTTAATAAAATTATATCACAAGAGATGAAATGAATATTGATAAATAATGCAGTGACATAAAACCAAGTCCTGAAAAATCATTAGTTATTACACAGCTATGAAGCCAAGAGGAAGTCATCTAGTATATGATAAAGGTTCAAATAAAAACACTAGATCCACTGAATTCTACATAATTTAAAAGAAATATGGAGTATCTTAGAATCCATACAAATTTAATTTTTTAGGTATGAATTATTAATTACCCACATGTTAAATATATTTTCAAAACTACATTGTAATTTTCTCAAATATTCATTGATTTGTAAAAGGTGTTGTAAATTAGACAACCATACTCGTGGATGCCAAATAACTGGAAATAGGGTGAATAAAACCACAGAGTAGAAGAAGTCCCTAGCTAATGATCCAAAAATTCTTCAATTCTAAAAAAGAAATTAATTATGGATTTATATGAATTAATATCCTAACACCATTGTAATTGAATTTAACAGGTATTTTCACCTTAATAATCAATTGGTGTAGTAGAGGGAATATCCATTTACTATAGTAGAGGTGGATCATAATAACTATGTGGAAAATGGAAAAATCATTGTCCACTCAATAACCATGATTCCTTTCTATAATGTATTTTATTACAATTATATTATAAAAAAACATTTCAAAGTAATTGGTTACCCCATTTGGATGATTAATATTAAGGTATTTTTGAATACACATACAAACATGATAAATTCAATTAAGGTGTAAAAATAATCTCCAATTGAGGTTTAAGGAGAGATACTTCTAGAAAATATTTCTCTTCACTGAATAATTGTCTTTAATATATATTTTTTGTATGGATTGGCTTCAAATATTTAATGCTCGTGTAAATATCCAAGATATGGAAATCTCATTTGATATCCCTAATGATCTGGTAACCATGTATAAATACAAGGATTATAAGAAAATTATTTATAATAAATAGCTATAATATGTGTAGTGAAACCCAGCGACAAGGGGATCCAAGATGATATTATTTGTAAGGATGTAATCATTTATAACATTCCCATTATATGGGATTATTCTTATGTATTTGAAAATAAAATTAAAAGGCTTCTCCAAAATTTTGGGATTGAGTCTTCTATCAAAATCATCCATATATCATTTAATATCTCACGGACAATATATACATGGAATTTTCTTGATTTATAGGAGATGAAAAATTAATTAAATGGGAATATTTTGAAGAGTTTTATATTGCCTAGTGCTACAGCTTATTTTTCACACAACCTGCTTGTAATGAAGAATGATAGATCAGATTATCTTTTCATCCATTATCATGAGCTCAAAAAATTATAAAAAAAAAATTCATGTACTCCATATTGATGTCATGATCAATCAACTGATAGGAAATCAATTAATATCAATGATTGTCCTCCAGTCTGGACATCCTCAACAATGAGTAAAATGGGATGATATTTAAAATACCACATTCCAGAAAAGGTATAAACACAATTTGTATGTAGTGATGTTGTCCAAAATCAACAATCCCATAATATCTTCACGTTTCTTATGAATATAGTATTATAGTTTACCTGGATATATTGTTTTTCATAATTATTGATGTTATCCATATATATGTTAAAATAAATTTTTTGCATTATGTTCACCTATGGACAATGTGAAAGACACTAATTAAGGACATACTGTATTCAAAACTAATAAAATATTATTATTTTATATAAAAATTAGCATTCTTGGCTCATTTCCTCACAAAGTAGTGTATATCTGTAAGTCCAAAAAATATTGATGATATTTAGAAATATTTTAACTCAATCATTATGGAATATATCCAAGGTATTAATGAGTTAGTTGGATGTTATTAATGATTTGTAATGAATTTATAAGAACTATAAAACAAATAAACCCATTTATCATAATAAAGTTCTCAACATCCATTGTATAAATGATTGTGAGGTATGATTCATGTACATCATTAAATGGATTGACAATACACACATGATAATATTACCTGATATAGATGAATGGCTCATAATTTATAGTGAATAATAATTAAAAGGCCTAGTATTCATCCTAATGAAAACAAAAATTTGTATATTATACCTAAAAATAATTAAAAAATATATAGAATATCTTCCAGGTACACAATTTGGAGGTTGTGACAAATATTTTTTATTGAATATTTTTTAGCATTACCAATTTGGTGAGAAGTGTGATTTATACAATGATCATATGAACATGAAATATATATTCACAAAGAAAAATTTAAATATGGACCAATGTAGATTGTTAGAGTGAATCAATTCTAATGAAAACATGATATGTTGTCACCTTGGAATGGAAAACATGTTAGTTGTTTCATCATGTTTAAATGTCCATTATAATTAATCCATGATGATTGTTTTAAGAAACCCAATACTCATATATTTTTAAGAAATGAATCGTGAATTAAAAATATTAAGATATAAATCATATCATTCTGAAGTGAAATTTCAATGATTCATTCACTAGATGATAAAATAATCCAAGAAAGGTGAAATATGATCTTTAGAAATAGGTGAAGAATATTCCAAATTTCAACATTATTTAAGATGGGGTTATTTGGTTCAAAACCATGATATATATTAGAACTATTCTAGAATGAAATAATGATATTTTTTAATAATAATATATCTCACCATTCTCATCCCATCATGAAGTCTAAAATTATATAGGGATCAATAGAAAACTATAGAGTGGGATTACATGAAGATGGAAAACACAGTTTATATATGTCAATGTATGATATGTCACAAATGTAATGAATAACTACATAAACCAAAATGTATGCCTCAACCCATACCATTACATATCAAAAATGTGAAAATAATAACAATAGAACTTTTCATAGGCATCCCCAAAAATTCTAAAGGACATAATATTATGGAGACATGGTTGATCTCATTATGAAGTCATCACATTATATTACCATAAAAAAATTATTGTCCCATAACCAACTCACTGATATATATATAAAAGGGACGTTGTAAGGCTATGTGGAGTAACACTATCAATTTTATATTATTGGGATTCAATGATTACACCACGGATTTGGATATGTCTTCAGAAAATGTTGGAGGCCGAGATGAGTTTCAACATTGTATATCACCATCAGGTAGACAATCAGTATGAGAGAACGATAAAAAATCTTGAGGATTTTTGGTGATATATTTTAATTTATTTAAATATATTTTGGGATCATAAAATTACCTTTGTAGAGTTAACATATATTTATATTATCCTTTATTATTTTAATCTAAATGATGATTAGGTTTTGCAAGAGAAGAGATGTAGGACTGCATTATTTTGGGATGATGTTATATAGAGGAAGATGATGGTTCCTAACCATGTATAATGTATTATAGAGAAGGTAAAAAAATTAATCATTATACTAATTTGTAATGAAGTGGATGGAATGGTTATTAAGATTAATGTCAATGATATTAAAAGAATGGATTCAATGAAAATGAATCTCTCTAAACATCTTCAATGATACAATTATTATTATTTGGGAAGAAAGGGATGACGATCCCAAAATATTTTAGTACATTAAATATAAATGAAAATTTTATACTCGTGATTTATTATTTATGCCTCCTCCCTTTCCTCCCTTAATATCTGATATCAATAATGTATCGTAATTTAATAAGTATATTCCAAATCCATCATATGCCCTAAAATCTGAAGAAGTGTACCTGGAATATGACTTATCCAATAGATAATAAACTATGAAGATCAGGGAGAGGATATAAAACATATTATTGAATAAGGATATTCATGCATCCAATGATATATATAGAAATCTCATTTCATAGGAGTTAACAATAGAAGATGAGGATGTGTAGAGAGAAATTACCCTCACTTTTTTCCTTCATTGTAAAAAAATTTAATTTATGAAATTACTTTAAGAGGTGTAGAATGTAACAACCAGAGTTTTTACATCATATAAAAATAATCTGTTTGATAACATATGATCCATGTTAAAAATAATCCCTATATTTTCATAAATATATATATTATATCTTTTTAGTTGAATATCCATTAAATTCAAAAACCAACTCTAGAGGATTTTAAGGGTATAGTGCATTTTAGGACATATAAATATAAAAAATAGGTTCAAGGGAGATTTAAATCATCTCCAAAATAGTTCCTCAAAATTTGTAACATTCTTAGACATATCGCACATAATTCATAACATAATAACTTATGGAAAATTTGCGTAATAAATTACAATATTAGATGAGAAGTAAGGGTAAACAAGGGATAGATGAATGATCACATAAGAATAACATAAGAATAAAGCTATGATAACATGATATTAAAATTTAATAATCAATCCTTGCATATCACTGATCATAAAAATTAGAAATGTAACAAATCTCGGTAGTTTCAAATACATCAATCAAAATGAAAATGAAATAACATTATCAACGAGAGCATAACATGGACACAATACATAGAATACTGGTATACGCATAAGAATGTAAAATCATTTATTTAATGGTCATTGATTATTTCCATGGATATCATAGTGAAATGGTTTGACACCCCAGAACATTTTATTAGTCATGGTGTACCGCCACAAATATCATAGTCGATAATATTCATCACAATACTGGGTTATATCCCATTTAAATTACTATTTATCCCATCAGATATCAATATTTAAGAATGGAATTATAGGGATAAATATGTATCACTGACCCTTGGTTATAACATGTCCAACATCCTTGGTGATAATGAATCTATCACCATTTATTATAGTCTAAACACCATCACATAAGGAAAAACATACATATGCATTCTATAGTATCCTAAAATTTTTGTCATATCAGAACAAATTAATTGAAATTTTCTTAAAAAATTCATCATATTAATACACATGATCAAAAATAGGTTTTAGGAATCATTTCATCACAGAATAACATATGGAAAAGTAAGATGATAAAAAACCCATCATAAATAAAAACAATCCATAGAAATGGACGATCTATGTTTTTTAGTATGACATGTATATTCCTTTTAATATTAATTCATAAAGTGTAAAATCGATAAAAAATCCATTAATAAATTCTTAGGTGAGAGTAATAATTGTAAAATATGTGACCACATTTTTTTAATAAAAACCATTTTTCAGACATAAAATTATCTCTATTAATATGTCATGTATAGAAAATACATAAGATAAATGTTAATCATTTTATTTAATACATAATAAATAAATTTCTAGAAAATAATTCCACAAAAGTGTTTTTATTGATGTAATGAGGTTAGAAAGATATGTTCATAGGAAAAAATATTTATAGAAACAAATTTACACTAATTTTATATGATTTATATTTTGAGTTCTAATTAATTACTAAGAAAATAATGTCCTTTATATAAATGTTTACATCATATATTTTTATAATTTAATAAATTCTATTTTTACATACCATTTTAATGACTATGTTGTAACTTCAAAATTTATTAATAGTATTTTAATTATATTTCATTAGATAATAAAACATGGTGTTTTCTGTAGCACATTATAATAAAAAAATTAAATTATTTGAAAAAATGTTAAATCATGTTGTGTAGCAATATTTCCCTCTTAAAATTATTTTACTCATTTAGATTCATATATGTAATATAAAAATCAGGGTAATTTTGTTTTATCACATCCTCCGGATCCTACATAGCTTCCTTAGGCTGGTGTTGTCACCCCAAAACATTGACCAAGTGAAAGGTAAAGTGTCCTTGAACTTCCTCTATGAGATCCAAAATCCTCACCTATTATTACTTGTATGAATTTTATTTCTCCAGTAGTACGACTTTTGTGATTATTATATGGGAAGGTAAATATATGTACTTTATTAGGAGATATGCATGGAACACATCATGGTCTTGAGGGATATTTTGGGGAAGTACCAAAACAATAGATACCAAGCCGATACGATAAACAATTTCAATGGGTCCAACGTACCTAGGGATTATATTAGATTTATATCATAAGAAATATTTAATCTATTCATTTTGATTCATTCAATTTCAGCATCATCTATTAATTAATTAAATATAGATGAATTTTTATGACAAAATCACTAATAGATCAGATGTTTCACCATATAAGAACACATCATTCATTCTATATACAGTTATCATGATAAAAGACCATAATTAATAGACCATAATACCCAATGTGGATAAATAATAATATGGGGACATAAAACATAAATATATAAACCACATTGTTATTTAATATTAATCCTTTCCATAAAATTGTAAACCATATATAAAAAATTAAAAATCGAATTGAAGGCCACTAAATTCCCAAAAATTAGCTTAGTAGTAGTCCCCAAAATATCATAATGTATGTCTTAATTGTCACATACTAATCATGGGAATCCCTCCATAATTTATTCTATTGAAACATGTTAATGACATGAATTATCATTAATCTTTGTTGACAACAATAATTTTTACTTATTAATTAAAAAACAATAATTATTGGATATATTCCATAAATCTAGGAAATTTGTAAACTCCATCAATGATAGCAAAAAATAGTTGAACATAAAATCATTAATTTGTTCCATGGTTATAATTATTATATAATTTACTTTATCCATTTCAATTATCTATATCTCCCAACACCATTATCTCATCATCAAAAATTATTTAAGGGTTATCATTCTCTAAATCATTTGTTTTACAAACATTACCCCCAATCAATTGAATAAATTTTATAGGTAATTTGTACCATTAAATATATTGTTGAAAATAATTAATGAAATACATATAATTAATTTTCAATATTTATTTCATAAATATTTATTTTCAATACATATAATATATAATTATTTAACATCATTCCATAACCATTAACTATTTTTTTCTTTCAAATTTGTTAGTACCTCTTTCCATTAATATATCATTTATAATATCTCTATTATAAAAAACAATCATAAATTATACAACATTTTTAATAATTTTATTGAGTATTGCCAATAATACATTGCTTTATGTAAGATATATTCATTCCACAATTATAACATTGAGTCGTTTTTTATACCTTATAGAAACCATTATTCTCACAATCTGCATTAACAAAACTTTTCATTTCTCCTAAAAAATAACTTACTCTATGACCATCTTATCCACACTTAAAAAATATTCTCATTCATTTAATATAATCCCTAGAGTTTTTATACCCAAATTATCAATATATATGGAACTAAATTTTCATTACCCTATGGCCTCCATCACCCGAACTCCAAATGAACTCTATCATTCTATAGTTTTGTGAGTATGAGATTTCGTTATGGTGTTAATTGTTAATAATATATCATGATAACAGATTATGGAAAATAAAAAATATTCACCTCTCTAGTTACCCTCACATCTTATATCTAATAATTAAATTATCTATAACATTCATTGATATCCCATTTCCTTTGGGTTACCTCAATTTAATTTAACAAAAAACACAATGTTAAAAAAATATCAATATTTTAAAACCAAATAATCAAAGAAAATAATTTATAATATATATAAATCATGAAGATGTATTTTAATTATGTGACACATTTATTTTTTCCTTGGTTATCCCGAGTTTGGGTTTTAAAATTTGGTGCTAAAGCCAAATTTATTTATGAATGAAAATAATTATATCTACCTATTTAGAGAGAGACCCATTACATAGCTTGTGGGACAATGTACATGTTCCCCAAGAACATGGACTGAATTCCTATAGTATTGATCACATCAATTTTAGGAAAAATCCATATGTATATCTTAAAGTCCCTTATGATGAAAAATATGGCTATAGTTCCTAGGCTATTACAATACCACTTCCTCTATTACATTCGCTGCAGTTCCTCTCACCATTATTGTGCCACATATATTATAGTTCCACCACTTCTATAGAACTATTATAATCTCTATGGTGTTTCAAATCATTTGTGTAGGTATATCAATGTTTGTGCCCCATTTTATGATTATTTATAAATCAATTTACCCTTTTAAAAGATAATACACCTATGTATAACTATTCCATAATCATTTCCACATGTATTATACTAATAGTGATGTACTTCTAAGATAGTAATTTATCTACCCATGACAAATATCATATGATATTTTCATATATATATAATTATACGTATATTTACCCTTACACATACTATATGGATCTCACTTTCGTTTTTGCATCCTAATTTCCAAGTTTTTACCTAATCCTATCATCTGATACCATCTATAGTTGTTTGGAAGTATTTCTTGTGGTCTATAATTGATACATATCTGGGAACTCCCTGGGAGACTACTTCTCTAAGAAATGAAAAACTACCAACTCTAGTGGCATCTACTACCACTTCAATGGATTTTACTGAGAGCCATGCATTACCTAAGGCTCACATGTGAATGTTCTCTAGGATCAGATTATATATCAATTACTCTAATACCAAATATAGTAAACCTTTATTTTCATACATAGATATTAATGGTTTTTAGATGAAGTTTATTTAGTTTAATTAAAATACATGCATAAGGATTGTAAATTTTGGTTTCATTTGAAAACCTGAATACATAGATAGATGATTCAAAACTATTTTACATCCTCTCCCCCTAAATACCTTAAAATTATCATCATTTTTAGGCATCTCATGCCTGATACCTATCATCATAGGAAGGGAAAAAAACCTCTGAAATTGTGAGATCGAATGATCAATAATCGGTAACAGGGGGTTAAATATGATAAAATTCTAATAAAATGTATAATTATGGGGTTTTAAATGGAAAAATGTTGTTTGATGTCCTAGAAGATACACAATTCCACTCTTAAACAAAAGAATGAATATTTTTATTATGTAACTATTAAATCATATCCATTAAATTGGGGAGAATGAGATTTATTAGATGAATTATTATATATAGTATTTTCATAATCATTAATAATTTATTAATTAATGTTTATAAAAACATGCACTTAATTTTATCAAATTCATTTTATTCTTCAAATACACATTCATAATGAATTGTTTTTATTTGTTTTGTGACCAAAGAAATTTAATTTATTTATGGAAAATTAAGAATATTTATTTAATTAAATAATTAACATTTCACAAATCATAATATTAAAAATATCTTGTGGTGATATTTTGAAAATTTTGTGAAAAGTTATATTTGTAAATGAAGAGTGAAAAATAATGATTACATAGAAAATTATATGTAAATTAAATATATTTACAATTATAAAATGTATATTTAATATTTTTAATATTTAATTAGATATTTAATATTTTTTAAAAAAGTATTGTTTCTAAATGGATTTTTTCTTAAATTTTTAATGATAACATTTTATTTTTATGTATGGTATTTATCATGAAAACTATTTTTTCATTGCGTTTTCCTATATAATTTTTAATTAAAGGTTAAAATTTTTTGAATTTAATTTGAAAAATGAATTCTTGAATATAAATTATGGTAGAGAAATTTATTAAATACATAATTTTATTTTTGGAGAATATGAATAGTTACCCTAAAAAATTTAGTTAGCATAGTAATGGGTAAATCAATTAATTTAGAGTACAAATAAAATTATAAGGACTAAAAAATGACTCTAAAACTATCTATAATTTTTTAAGGAATAATAAATTTTCATAATCATGACGGATTTGGTTATATGATTATTAATTTCTTCTTGTATAATATTATGTCCCTTATAATTTTTTATATATAAAAATCCAACCTTGTCACATTGTAATTTTAAATTAACATATAATTTTTTATATGGTTTTATATGGAAGTCATTTTCACCTATAAATATTATTTTTAAATATAATGGATTTATTTTATACACGTTAATTTTCTTATAATTTTGAATTTCTAAATAATTAAAATAAATTATTTCACAACACTAATTCTGTAATTATATATCGAATAGATAAATCATACAAAAAATAATAAAAATTATAAAATTAATATAATATGATGTAAATAATGTAATCCGTGAATTTTATATATTTATTTCACATGTATAATATTTATTAAATTTTTATTCAATGTTATCTTTTTGTATTGAATTTTTTAAAAAACAATGTTTTGAATAGCTTCATAATTGGCATTAATAACAATTTATAATAAATATTTTTTATTAAATCTTATAAAATTCATATTAATAGAAAATTTGGAAAACATATTAGGATAAAAATTTAAATATAATCCAAGATCCAATTATATATTTATTTTTATTATATATTAAAAATAGTGTCCAAAATTTGTAAAAAAAATGATATCGAGTTAATAGTTAAAAGTTTTAAACTAGTGTTAACACTAAAAAATAAATGTATGAAAGTAACCCAAACTAATATAAAATTTATTTGATGATATTATTTCTACATATACTCATCTTATATTGTAAATAAATCACATTTGATTTATTTTTAATTGAATATTAATTTATATTAGTATAATATTATGCGAAAATCAAACAGTACATTTCCCAACCCTAAAAAAGAGAACATCTATCTTCAATTCAGTACACTTCAATACACATTTTATTCAAAAAATAAATCCCCAATAACATTCTTAAAATAACTAAAATAATTATACAATCCTTATTAGTTTCATAAATATATCCTTAATGTGTTTAAGGTGTTAATCTGTATTGGTTTTTTAAAAATGGTGTATAATTATATTTTATTGATTTTTTTATTTATCCTTCAAAATCCCTGAAATGTTATTAAACCATGATACAATAATATCACAATATATTAAAAATATATTTAAATATTATTATGTGTATATAATAATCTACATCCATCTTAAATTCCATCAGTTGGGAAATAAAGTGGACATTCAAGTGTTTGGGGGGCTACCGTCTCAAAAAAAATGTTACTAATTTTCTATCATCACATCCTAAGATATGATAAGATAATAAAATTAATTTTTATATATAATAATACTAATATTATTATCATTATGAAAAGGTATTATACAATTAACTTTCTTCCTTTGAAATGTATAGAAAAATGATAACAACATTTTTACGTACGTGTAGACTACCCCCTCCATGAAGCGAAGTGATTTTTTCATAATCAAATCTCTTGAATGATAAATATAAGAATTATTAAATAATTTTATCATCTTTAATATATTATTATCATTTTTACAGATATAATTATTCTTACTTTCTTTTCATAATGATCGTTGAAAAATGGATGTGTTACTCAAGCATATATACGACGTAACTTCTATGTGATTATAAAGGAGTTCATTATTCATAAACGTATTTGATGGTTTGATTTAGAAGTATAATTGATATATATATATATATGAAAATTATATTGTGAATATTTTTCTATATATGATGTTATGATTACATATTTTATTATTATCAACATATCGAACCCATTTTGGATTTATGTTGAGAATATCATAAAATCATCCAATGTGAACTAAAATGACAATGTATTTGAATATGAGAAAAAAACACACTATTTAAATGGAATAGTAAATATGATATTTTTTAAATCATTTATAATTTATCATATGTTTACTATCTAGGATGATAAATAATGTACAAGATGAGAGGGTCTCAAGGTAAAGGACTCTTGAACTGAACTACCACAATTTAAATGTTTTTAATATTTATTACATAAATATTTCCCTTTCATTTTCAGGTTTTTTAAAAAATTATTTATTAATTATCAATATTTACATTATGTTTTTAAATTTGTATTTCTCACAAAAATTTATAAAAACGAATAAATGTATGGTTTTATTTTTGGAACATTCGTTAAAAACTACATATTTGAATGATTATTTTTTAAAAATCCAAAAGTGATTTTTTTAACATATACTGATTGAAGAGATTTTCTAGATTTCAGGACACCTTAACGTTTTGACTCATTATCTAAAAGATAACATTTTTATTTTCAAATAAATTTTTTCAATTTTTATGTGTATAATATTATTTTCAAATAACTAATTTTCCTTATGACTGTTTTTATGATGCATGTGTTCATGACTAATAATTATTTTTTAGATATTAAAATTTATTTAAACTATTGGGTGGTTTCATTATTAACAAAAAATGTGAGAGTCCATTATATCCCTCCAATTCATTAGGTATATTTATTTAGGATGTATGATGGTTACACCCAATTATAACTTTTAGGGTTATTTTAGGTTATTTATTAGGGATACCTCATATAGTAGCTGTAATGATTAAATCATTACTATATATGATAATAAAATGATTCCCATGTTACATATATTTTTCAATATTCTTTCTATGTTTTTATAAAAATATCATATTTTTAGAATGAAATTTAATGATTTTATGTTCAATTGAGATCCAACATTACTTATTATGATTGAATAGTATAAGTTTGTGAAAATTTGAAGATATTATAATATTTTCAAACAAAATATTATTATTATTATTTTTTATCACTAATTTTATAAATTTATTTAGGATGAAAACAATATTTTCTGGGATCAAGAATGTTTTTTTTGAGCTAAATGTTTCTTTTGAAAAAAGTATAGTTTTTTAGAAAATTTGATGTAATGGTTTATTTCATTCATTTTTATTTCCATTAATATGATTTATGTTTTTGTTCCACATTTTTTAGTAATCATAGTAATATAAAAAAAATTATTGATAAGGATATTGTTAAGACAAAATTTTAAATCATATTTCATTAATAGAAAACATGTTTTATTTTAAATTTTTTTACATTGCTGGAAAAATATTATATTTAATTTTAATGTATAGGTTTAATATGAATGATTTTTAACTAATAATTCAAAACATTGAACACAAGATTTCTTGTAGAACATAATTTGATATATAGTTTTAAAATAACTACAACATGTAATGTTTATAGATAGGAATTTACAGCTTATATCAGGGAAGGGTTTGAACAACATTAAAGATTGTGATTATTAACTCTGAGTTTTTTTTGAAGAGATATGGATAACATAAAGTGTTTATAGTTAACTGTGATCATAAGATAAATGTGAATGAAATAATTTTTTGGTTTGTATATTAAGAAATTATTTGGGGAATAATAACATTTATTGAGATTATTTTTTGATGTAATTATGATTTATTATTTTATCAGATGCGAAATAAAATGATTAAAATAATATTCGACATTAAAAAATTATTTAATGTTTAATATATTATGGGTATTTTCTGTTTTAATCATAATTTTTTTATTTTTGTAAGAATTTTATTATTTTATAAATGGACATATTATAGTCGACGTGACAAACTATCATATTAGGAAGCTCTATGATGTTTGATCCCATTTCCGAATTGTTACATTAGTGAATCACCCACCAATTGATTACATGATTTCCTTGTTTGTATGGCTTTTTGTAGTGAAACTATTTATTGAATGAAGAATAATTTTATTTGGAGAAAATATTTATTATCTTATTTAATTTCAATAGATTGAAAATTTATTTGGTTATTATATAATTTTGGTTATTTTGTAAGAACATCACTAGAATTTTTGGAATCATAACAATGATAAGGTAAAAATATTAATATCATATTTTAATTGAAGAATAATGGTCATATTACCTTTTTGTTCTTTATGATGAATGAAAATGATTAGCATATCATAAATATTATATGATTTTGGAATATACATTTTGGAATGACAGTAATGAATGTTATTTATGCCTAAATATTGAAACTGTTTTTGAAAACTATTTGATCAAGGCAATCAAAAGTTTGGGGTTTATTCATTTTTTAGATTGTTCTTAATAAAATTTTAGTCTTTTTATTTAATTATTTATGGTTTAATTTGGTTATTATATTTATATTTTGGAGATCAATTGTCAATTTTCATAATTTGAAGGTTTATACATTTTGGGGAACTATCTTATCTTATACCCACCAATTCAGTTTTGTTAGTTCTAAGAGACATTATGAATATATTTTTTGTCCTTTTATTGGTTTAGTGAGTATGATTAGTTTATTCAAGTTCTCCTTGAATGAAAAATTCATCATAAATACTCATACTTTTGAGAAAATGATGACATTGTTAATCAAATTGAATAATGGATGAAACTATACTTTTCATTTAAGTATATTAATTAATATTTGAAGACAAGGAATTAATTTAATTATTCAACTCTACAAAAAGGATCTTGGATGAAAAATGTTATTTTTATTACTTTCCATATTGGGAAATCAATAAAACCTTAACCCATCAAATATTTATGGTTTTTTTGATTATTAACTTTCTCAGTATCTTGTTCTCTATGACTCTCTATCGAAAATCGTTTGTTATATTTTCTATTCAAAGATGGTGTTTTTTACATGGAATCGTACATATTTTTTATTTAATATGACCATCATACATCCCTTTATTTCATTTAAGGTGGATGTTTTATCAAGGTGGTTTTTAATATAAGACATCAAAAAAGGTATTGTCAAAAGTAAAACATTAGTAACAAAAAAAAATTAATAATTTTTAGGATCAAATTTAAATAAAATTCAGATATGTTATATCATATGTTTTTATAAGTAAATACTATGTTTGATAACGTAAATGATAAATAACTTATAGACTAAAATAATAATTCAATATTGTTATAATGTGGGAATATAGCCTGTTTATTTAATTTTAAGGAATTATTTGAATTCATGAAATTAAAAAATATTAAATGGTCTCAATCAGAAATTATGTATTAAATAATACATAGAAAATTAAGCACTTAATTTTTGTAAACCTATTATGATCATCAAATACACTTCTTCATGAAATATTTTTATATATTTTGTGAGAAAATAAGAAAATTCATCTCTATAACTTTAATAAAAAATATATAATGAAATAAATTCAATTTTTGAAATCATCATATCAAAATTATCTTATAGTAATTATTTAAATTATATTAAATGGTTTATTTTTTAACGAATAGAAAAAATAATGATTTTATTGAAATCATATTTATTATCAAGTAATAATAATATAAAATTAGTATTTATATTATGTTTTAATATTTAAATTTTTATTTTTTATTTAATTTCATCGAATTATAGTTTTTGAAATGTATTTTATAATTGAGTTTATTATAGAAACATTTTATGTATATAAATGAAATTATTCTGTAAATAGTTTTTCATTGTATTTTTTCCATTAAATTATAAATACGTTGATGAAACTTATTTGTTATGAATTTAAATTTTTTTATTCAACATTTCGAATCCTACATTAAAAATTTATTAAATATGTCACTATTGTTTTTTGACAATAAGAATAGTAAACTCGGTAATTTTTTTACCATAATAAATGGTATATCTGAAAATAATACGTAAAAATAAAATGATAAGAATTAAAAAATGTCTCTAACAAATGGATCAATTTTATTAGATAAGTAATAGTAATCAATACAAATTTATGTTTCACTTATATGACCATTTATGTCAACATGGATTAGATTATGGCCTTGAAAATATTTTATTTAATGAGAGGTAAAACATATCAAAATAGTATTTTTATTAATTACAATATTTTTAATAATTATATATTTTAATTAATTGTTCAACTATAACTATTATTTTGAAATATAATATATTTCTCATTTAGATGATAATTAATTTTTAATTTTTACTGAATAAATCATTACCTTAATTTTTTTCTAAAAGTAATAAAGTATTTATTCAATTAATAGAAAAAAATGAAATTAAAAATATAAATATAAATACAAATATTAATATAATTAATTTAATCCATCAACATTCAAGATTCCTTTCACATGTTAGGTATGTATGGATTTTTTTTCCATGTTATCTTCCAGTATTTATATTTTTAAAAGTCATATAAATATATAGTGCCAAAATTGAGAATAATGCTACTTTAAAATATAGAATATTTATTAAAATGATTTAAACTTATAAATAATCATTAATTTGGAAAGATTAATAGTATAATTTTTAAAATATCCAACACTGTCAAATTATGGTTATTTTAGGAATTTTATTGTAATAATAATCACCCTTAATGATAAAAATAATTGTTGTTAGGGTTCGAGGTTAATGGGATAAATAAGTGTAGGAACTAAATTATAACATTAATAAAGTGAACCAAAGTTAACTAAACATTGTTAAAAGAGTTTATTTTTTCAAATACTCATCTTATCATGAAAATAACTCACATTAGATCCATTTATAATTTAAAATAAATCTATTTTATTTTAATATTTTGACATATTCAATGAGTGGCCCTCTTCTACAATAAGACAGATTCAATTATTATCTTTTCAATACAAATAAAATCACATATCCTTTTATATACATACCGAACTGCCTTCTTTAAATCCCATAAATCATTCTAGAGGCCTTTTTTTGTAACACCATCCCTAGTGGTTTTACGGTGTTATTCAATGAATTTTTTCCAAATAAGTTGAATAGATTTAACCTAATGATCTAGTTTTGTAATCATAGAACTCTTAAATATAACCTTCAATAATGATAAAATTAAAATACTACAATCCAAAATAATAAAATATGTTATTTTGTGTATATCATAAACTATACCCATCTCTGCATCCATCAAATGGAAAACATGTGTATGGTGGACTATCGTTTTGCGAATTGATATAATTCACATTCCTTCACCATATATTATGACTAATTATACACAAGGAATTATATACTTTATTCATGACATATTTATAATCAGGAAAATAAAATATAACATTTACACACTTACCATTTCATGTCAAGAAAAAGGATATTCTCATATGTCTTTCTGTGTGGACCACCACCCCTTCAAAGTGATGTGATTCGTTTTTATAACCACATAAAATGAATGATATATATTATAATATATTTATAAATAATATAATATTAATGATATTAGTATAATTTTCAATGGTAAAATAACATTTTATTTCTTTCTATAACGATCTTTAAAAAATGGTAGCATTACTCTTGTGTATGTATACCTACCATGTACATGATTATAATTTAGATAAATTTCCATAACCATATTATATGGTTGGGTTTATAATTATAATTTTTTTATATAAATGATAATTCTATATTGAATGTTACTTTGTAAATGATTTAATTTATTCCTCTTTAACTATATTCGAATTACTGAATCATTTTGGACATAGGTAGAGAATATCATCAAAACATATGACGTGATTATAAAAAAATATATAATTTTATATACCGTAAAAATGGGTGATACAAAAGAAATAAAAATAATATAATATTTTACCTACAAATTTTACCTTAATATATGTATAATATTTATTATGATAAAGAATTTACTTGACGAGATAAAGTCACGGTAAGGGACTCTTTAACTGAACAACCTATTTTTAAATATTTAATAATTTTTTTATATATTTTCCTATAATGTCAATGTATGTAAAATGATTTTTTTGTATTTATTTACATGAAAATGAATGTTTTTAAAATATAATTTCTCTCAAATTTTATCATAAACCTTTTTTTAGCGATTTATGTAATGTAAAATTCATTTATAAAATACCTCTAATAATTTTTATATTTATAAAATGACCAATAATTTATTTTAACATTATAAATTAAGTATATTTTTAACCCTTCATGAAACCATATTTGTTTTGTGAATTATATCCATGATTATAAGAAAATTTTCAAACAAAATTGTTTTCTTTGTATATGCACAATATTCTTTTAAAATAAGTTATTTTCTTCAAGTTTTTATTTATTAATCATGAATTCATGGTTTGTGATTTTCTTATGGTTCTCATGAACAATTTTTTTTATGAAAGGTGGTATGTAATAAAACAAATATAGTCAGGTCCATGAGAGCTAAACAATTTATTGGTCTTGTTTACGTTTGATGCTGACAATTTTAGTTATTCCATGTGTAACGACGATGGTTAAATCCATGTATGACCATGGGAGTTATTTCATGGTATTCATGAGAGTTATATAATATGGTAGACATGAGAGTTAAATAAAAATTAATTATAACGATAAAATTATTCTCTATGTTACTGATATTTTTTAATTTCAATTATATATTTATTTAGAATTATTATGTTTTACCAAGGTCTGTTAATGAGATTATGCTCGAGGAATTATCTATGTCACTTTTCATTTTTGAAATTTTTTACATTGTGAAATATATTTCAAGTGATTATTCTAATTTCAATGAAAAATTAATGATCATAATTTTCTGAATTATGATTTTTAGGGAATGTTTAATGATATGATTGGTAAAAAAGTGATTTTATATGGAGGAAAATGCTTATTTTGATCCTAAATTATATTTTTGAAATGATTAATTTTTATAAATATTTGTAGATGAATAATATATATATCTATTTTTATGACCATTACTAATATTTTTGTTTTCATCCAAAATTTTAAATAAATATTTTAATTACTTATAAGAATTATTATAAAAACTAATGAGGTTAGGATCACGTTTTTAAATATATGTCCTGAATATCGGACATGTTTTATTTTAAAATGATATCATTGGATTGAAACAAATGGATACTAAGAATAAGTGTCTACTTGTAATGTATTGTTTTACTGTAAAACATTTTCCCTTAATATCCAAAACCTATAAACCTAAAAGTGTATTATTGGAAGATTTAAAATAAAAAAAATGTATTCTTTATGGTCATGTCTTTTGGTATCATAGTTGGGCTTACACAACCTTGGACATCATGAGGTTTTCATTTAATAAATCTATTAAATTCATGGAAAATATAATGCAATTTTTATTAAAATTTATCAAAATGAATGTATCATAGAAATTATTTTTGATGATTTATGTTATGAAGTTTCACTCTGACTAATGATCTTTTTGGAGACATTTATTATGTGATATAATTATTAGTTGTCAAATTTTCAGATAAAATATAAAAAATATGAGATAAAATTAGAGGTTACAAAATTTCATTAATGTTGAATATATTATGGTTATTCTGAATATTTTATCATATTTTTTGGAATATAATAATATTTATTTAGTTTTATATGATGAAATCCCACATATGTTGTGACAACTAGTCACATTTGGAAAGGCTGTAATGTTTTTTCCCACAACCAAATGGAGAAAATAGTTCATCTCCAACTACTGTATAACATGATGTCTAGGATAGTATGAATATTTATTTTTAATTAATCGATTTTATGGATAAATAGTAAGTTTATTTTTGGAACATTTTTATTGTCATCTAAAATTACATGAGATTAAAATATTATCATTAGAAAATGTTATTGATTTTATATTTTGAGAAAGATCTCTATAATTGATTGAATCATTATAAAAATAAGGAAAATAGAATACTATGTGATTTGATTTTACAGAATAATGGTTGAATTATATTTTTGTTTATTTATGATGTAAGTAAAGGATTATCATATATTGGACATGAATTGATTTCTGTATATAATATTTTTATGAGTATAATTGATGCTATTTGGAGAAAAATATTAAAATTATACTGGGAGAGTATTTTATCATTACCGTATTCCTTTTTAGGATTCGACCATAATATATAATATTATTATATAATTTTATTGATATTTATTGAATCATTTATGTTTTTCTTTGTGTATAAATATTGATTTCTAAAGATAAATTATAGTTTTTTTTATAAAGAAAAATCATTTATTGAATCATTTATGTTTTTCTTTGTGTATAAATATTGATTTCCAATTTTGATCCATGGAACCAAAACAGAGTATTGGTTGTTTGGAAAAATGGTTAATGCATCCAAAAGTTCCCTAGACTTATATTATAAAAGGATACCAATTCCAATCATTCAATACTCCACTAATATTTCTAAATTTAACTTAAAACTTTCACAATTTTATTATATTTTATAACATTTACCCTCCATAATTCCCATTTTCAGAAAAATTATCATATATCCACAAATCTAATGTCCCACCAAGTGTATGTTCATGGTTATAACACATATATTACATCTTTATTAAAATTTAATTCATAGAATTTTTTTCTTAAAACAACCATTAAAACAGAATAATAAAAAATGTATTTTTTTCATAATAATAATAACTTTCCATCATTTATTTATACTCTAACATATACTAATAATAAAATAAAACATCATTTGTTGGTGTACATTTATTACAACTTCCATAAAATGGTACATATATTTTTTTCATCACCGTCAATTATAGTTGTACAAAATGATGGTATTGATGATTAATTTGAGTTTTATAATGTATCTATGTTTCTAAAATTATCGCATACTATCGACCTTCACCCTTTTCATTCATTGGGTAACATAAATATTAACTGTTTGTTGAGTAGACTACCACCAAAAAGAATAATTTCTTCCAATCACATATAAAATGGATGTTGTTGGTTTATATTTGATATATATATATATATAAGTAATATAAATCATTTATATGTTTCTTTTCTAAAAGATCCAAATTATTGCACATTAAAAAATAATCTTTTGGTAAATAACCCAAAACAATTTCATCACTATTCTAGTTTTTATTAATTGAAGTTGAATCACCATTGTAATGGTATAATAAAATTTTATGTATTTATAATCATAAATTCAAATAACATAAATAGTTTAGAAATTATCATAGTTTAGAGATAAAAAAATATCAACAATGATATTAAAAACAGCATTCAATACATTCAAGATTATTAAAAACTGATCTTGAAAAGTGGTTATGGAAATCTAATAAATTAGTATAATTGTTATAAATTAATGTCATTAATGTAAATTATATGACACCATGCTTTTAAAAAATAATTTAATTGAATAAATTTAATTTATTTGATTGTTTATGATTGATACAACACTGAGTACCAAAAAAACACACTACTAAATTAAGAATATTTGACATGATAGTTATCAAATTTCAATTACAATGTAGCATATTAATATGATTAAAAAAATTATTAAAATATATGGTTTTAAAATTTATTTAAAATTTATTATTTTTATACAATTTATATAATTTTTTTAAACTAAAAAACTTTTGTATATAAAGAAATATTTTTCTAAAAATCTACATTTACACACACAATGATGTTTTATATTGATCAATAAAACTATTAAATTTGTATGAATTATGTTATGGAAATTTTTATATTATATATTTAATAAAATTTTTAAAATTCCAATTATATGTTTTAAGGGCATGAGATTAGAATGTATTCAACATTATTCCTAAAATTGTATTGCGTATTAAATGAAGATTTGTCAAATTTGTTGATATTATTTTAAAATTAAATTAGGAAAATATTAGGAATCATATATGAAAAACTAATAATAATTTTTGATATTATTTTGGGAATATTATCATTTATTTAATTTGATTTTTATCTTATGAAAAGATAATTTTTTTCGAGAATAGTAAGTGACATGTTTTTATAAAAACCCCAATTTTCATTTCAAGTATTTACAGTTGTAATTTTGTTTCACGTTGGAATTAAAATTAAAGTTTGTTCAATTAAATATCTATTAATGTAATTTTTTTTTCATTTTAATCAATTTGGAAATAAATTTTTTTATAAAATAATATTTATCTTAATATAATTTTCTATTTGTAAAACTACTTTTTTATTATGTCTAAAAGTTTGATTTTAAAATAAATAATCACAATTTAGTGAATTTAATTTGATTAAATTGAATAAATAGGTTAATAAATTTCAATTTATATGAGCTTGTTATGTTGAATTTATTTTATGACAATATTGAATAGTGAAATAGTAAAAAAATAAATAATATGGTTGAGGTGAAACTAGGATTATCGAGAGGTTTAACAAAATGGTTTGGGGGTTAAAAGACCTAAAAATGAATGAAATCATAATTTGTTGAAAATTAATACATTTTCACTTATATTATTTGAATGGACCATTTTTTTAACCTTTTCCTATATTAAGGAGTCAGTAATAATTTTTTCTTTTCAATAATTACAAGTCTTCCACTCAACACACTTATAAAAGTTCGTCCACTATCCCTGGAACCTCACACATCAAAGAACATTTTGAAGAAATTTAATATCATCATTTATTCCTTAAATATCTCCCCACTAAAAATATTTGAATTTTTTAGATCATACATCCAATCTTGGATGGCTTTTGGGAAAGCATAATGAGGTTGTTCGAAGAATTGGAAATATTTTAACTGTTAGTTTTAGAATTACATCTTCTTCAAAATAATTTAAATGTTCATAAATTATTTACATATAATAATAATGACATAATATATATATATGTATTATTATTTTAATTTAAAAACAGATATTCAGCATTCCTCTTATCAGATGGGATACCAAATCATCATTTGTTTATGTGGAGGACTATTATCTCACAAATCTGTTTTATCCGTTTTCTATCATCACATCTCACAAGTAGATATAATTATTTATTTTTTGATTATATATATATATTTGATATCATTATAACACTGTAATTATAATTCTTCATCTACCTTCTTACCTCGCAACACATTGTATAACAACATTGTCGCTTATGTTTATGAAAAACTACTGCCTAACAAACCAATGTGATGTCCTTTTCCATTTATATTCAGAATGGTTTCTAATAATGATAGATTAAAGTAATATTTATGATATAAAATAAATAATTATTCCTTTTTTAAAAAATATTTCAATTATATTATCTTACATTTCATTGTGTGGGTGATTCAATAACATCATTCTTCTTTATGATGAACTATAATCTTACAAAGTGAGGTGATCCATTTTTCATCAATGATTTTCATGGATGGTAATTAGGATAAATGTAATGAAACAAGTGATGTGTATTCAATATAAGTGATTCAGTAAAGTTAATATATTATTTATATATCATTTTCTATATTTTATTAAAATGGAAACAACGTTCAAGTATTTGTTTGTCCTAACATATCTTTAAATGATGTTTTCATTTTCTATCTCAAAATATTATATAATACTACACACATATATATATATACAATGAATATATATATATAATATTTTTCTCCTAGTTGAAGTTATTTATATTATTTAATCCTAATCTATGTAATAAAGAAGATGATAAAAAATCATTACATCCTTGAAAAGTAAAGAAAATATTTCTTGAAATGTGGTTTTATCAAGGAATTGAAAAAATGGAAATTAATTGTCAAAATTAAATCTTATATGGAATTATTTATTTAGTTGTGGTTCTTTAATTAATTTTTAATAAACATATATTTATTATGAAATAGGTTCTAACATGTAATATGAATGACGAGACTTACAGAAATACATTTTTGTCTCATTATTCACTTCAATGAGACACATGCCATAATGACCACCTATTACTTTTACATCTTATATATATATACATTAATGTATGTAATAATTATTCTCCTATATTTTTTTAAATTTAAATAAAAAATATTACAATATATCTTTAATGGATTTTATGGACAAAAATTTACCAAAGAGTTGATATGTTTTTGTCTCAATTTTCATTCAAAGAGACATATATTATTTTATTAACATATATTATTTCATACAATGTATATAATTCCCCTTTGAAATTAAAAATACTCAATTAATTTATTATAGTTCTATTATATGTACCATTGAATATACATATTTTTTTGGCCTTATTATTCAATATTACTAATTTGGAAATTCTTCTATTTCCCAATCTCTTCATTTATCAAGATTGATTATGTTTCTGATTCTTATGATGAGATGTTATGATCCATCTCCCCAAAAACTCATGAAATGTACTCATCTCTTGATATATCTTGAGAATATACTCTTTGCATAAATTTAACTACGTTTATGTACATAGTATTTTAAAATAATATTTTCTTTTATAAAAAACATATTTATTTGTCTCTTTCATTGACAACCCATTATTATTACATATCCTCGTATTCTAAAAATGATTTAATTTTTTAGCATTATCCAAAAATATTATTACTGAAATAAATATATAAGTTAATATTTTTTAAAAAAAAATCAAAATTCAATATTCCTGTTGATTTCAAAACAAGGCATGTTTTTTACTGAAAATATGAATGAAATCATTGTTTTAACATGTTTTTTTTGTGTTTCTGGAAGTATTACCACCAACAGTTTTAAATCGTCATTTAATAGTTTTGAATGAAAATTTTAGAGAAAAAAAATTCTAAAATTTATTGTAAGATTTTAAAAAATCATATCAATGTGATGAATATTTTCTAAATAAATTTTCTAAATAATTTTTATCGCATCATATATAACTTCATTCCCTTTTTCAATGAAATTTATTTAAATTTTTTTTACATTATCTTTTGATTTTTTAAATTTATAATTGTTATTTTCATCATGTGATGTATTAAATTATTTATTAATATACATTTTAATCGTTAGATTTATATTTTGAAATTAAATTATTCCTATCACGATTATGGAATTTTATGATTTGAAATAAATTTCAATGTTGAATTGAAATTTTCAGAAAGAAGTTTTCCAAGAAATATATCACTATAATTTTCTATCTAAAATTGTATCCTTTTATGTAGTTTATAATCCACTTGGGATATTATCCATGTAAACTAATATATTTTTTTTAATGTTGTATTTTTATTATAAAATGATCACTATGAGACCAATTTCTCATTGAAGTGTCAATCCATGATATAATCCAAAATAAATATATTTTGTTTTTTCATTATTTATGAAATGATGAAATGATTATAAATAATAATATCACATCTATAGGATATCATATGATTCAATGTTAATGAAACCAATTTTTTCAGGTGGTTTTATATGATGAATGTTTTTTGAAGCCCATTTTTTTATAATTGGTTCTAATATGATGATTGTTTTATGATCATGTGGCCGATAATTGTAATATTTTAATTATATTATGGTTGGGTTCTATAACTTATTTTTATAAACTAGGTAAATATTGTTATCTAATTAGATTTAAAACACATGAATTTGAAGTAAACCAAAATCAGTGTGGAAGTATTTGCACTCCTATAGTCTTCTGAGTGATCATTGAAAACTCTGATAGTTTAGAGATTGAACTAATTCGACTATGATATACTTTTATAATGTTCCTGGAATGCTATGGATTTTATTTTATATTATTATGTGTGTGAAAAAATTCTATAAATTATGCCAATGTTATGTTCTCATTGATCATGTTCTTTTACGTCTAAATAATTCATGTCTTATGAACTAATAATATTTATTCCATGAATAAATATTTTTATCCTTGATATTTAGTTAATTATTTTAATTTTATATTCTCATGTTATAAAATACATATTCCCATGTTATGTTTACATATTTTTATTCATTACCCTTATTGAACATCCAAGCTCACTCATTTTTATGCCTCTTGGTCCAAAGTTATGATGATCAGTATTACGAGTTCAATTTCAACGATGGGCTATAGTTATGATGAAATATATTGAAGAGGATTTATAACATTTAAAAACAATATGTATTTGTTTCTATTTTTTGAAATTCACTATATCATTAAGATAATTAGGTGTGTGTTTATGTCATGTAATGCTTATTCCTATAAAAATATTTAATATCTATGTAAAAAATAAATGCTAATAATATAATATTTTTAAAATATTTATAAAATGGGTAATAAGTATGCTCTTCATTATCTTTTAGATTATTATATCATATCAAAGGAAACCAATGTTAAAGGTAAGATCCTTGGTAACTCAAACCCTTTTCTGTGAGTTAAACAATTTCTTATTTTAAATTCATGTTTCGAATAAATACCTAATAAAATAATGTTGTCTTTTTAAATTATAGTATGAATTATTTTTTAACCAATTTAAATTCATTTAATGGTATATATTTTTTTTTCATAAAAATAATAAATCATTTTATGTGTTATATGTAACTGAGAAATTTACAATGATAGATATTTTGTTTCCAAGATGATATTTTCATGATTCAGTTTTCATTAACTTCAAAACTAATATACCTCCAATAAAGTTATGTTTCATTTTTCACCCTCAAATATACTTTTATTACGTGGTTATAGAGGGTTAAATGTTATTTGAATCATGAAAATTAATTTATGACTAATTTTGGATGTTTTAGCACACTCATATTATTTCATGGATTCCATATAAAAATTAAATTATTTTAATTAAGATATTTTAAAAAAAATTAATTCACAATGGATTTTTATATGGAGATATAGAAATGTCATAAAAGAAAATTTTTATCAATCAGTTATATTATGATGTGATGATTGTTTTTATCATGTGTCATACAAATGTGTCAATTATGGGATGGGTGTTACTAATATCATCCTTTAAAGTGTTGGGTAATTTATTATATCTCAAGAGATTTAAATGTTATGTCAACTTATGATAAAGTATCTATGTTCAGAATGGGTGAGTGTAATAGAGTTTAGCTCAACATATATGTTTATGAGTGAATTCTTTTAAATGTATTTGTGTACAATAAGATAATAAATCATTGGATTATGATTACACTACATTCATTTCTATGTTCTGTATCCCATTTTAAATGCTTCCTTTCATATATTTCTCATGACTTGGTAAAAGTGTTATAATTTGATATGTTATGCATATCATTCTTTATAATTGATAAATAATATTTTTTAATGGACTTCAGTATCAAATATTTATTATTATCCATTGTTCGTATATTCTAATATGTTACCATTATCTTGTATAATAAGTTATCTGTTTCTGAGATTTTAAGTTCCTCATTTATCTAAATTCTTTTCCTCCAAATTTAATGGGGTCATGTCTCATTTAATGTCTAATATTGTATTTAGATTATGTGATGATGATCACAAAATGTGATGTTTTTTAGTCCCTAAGACACTTAAACATTATGTCTGTTGATTGTGCCACTATTTTCAAATGAAATAGTGAAAATATGTTATCAATTTATTATTTATGTATATTTAGAAAGGGTCACTTTATATTAGTCATATGATGTAACATATATATATAATGTATATATTGAATAAATATTTTTTATATGGTGTTAAATAATATATGATAATGTTATATAACATAGATATAACGATATAAAAATTATATAATGTAATTATGATGGTATATTCTCATTAAATAATGTTATATTTATGTTATATAATGTGATATTTTTTAAATATTTACATTCATTTTATAATGAAAATTTTTACATAAAATTTTTTCATTTTAGGATTAGATAATTATATTATAAATGAGGTATATTTTTGTTATGTGGTTATATAATGTAAATATTACTTTATATTTTGCAACTATATTTTTTTAATTTAAATGTAATATTATATAACAAAAATATAATGTAAATAATTTAATCCATTATACATTTCCTTGGTGTTTTTTCATATGTAATTTAATTTTTTGATATTTGTGGATGATTGATTTTGTGAAATAAGATTTATATCAATAATATGAAATCTAGGGAATCATTTTTTCAATATCTAGTTAAAGGCTCGGTAGTTGCATCATGTGTTTGAGGAAATATTATAGGAAGGTGGAGAGGTTATGACACTTCAAAATAGTATTTTTTTCATTACATGGATTGAAAATAGTGTTCACTTTTTAAATGATATAGATATTGGTATGATCCCCCAATCTTGATAATTCATTTGATAAAACATAGTTTTTGCCATGCATTAATGGGGTATATGGTGATTCATGATGTGAACCTCCTGGTTCATATTGTGAACCATGCCCAATTAGGTTTTTAAAAAAATATAAAAAAAAATACATCTTCAAGGTTTTTTTATTTAGCCTCAGTAGAACTCAAGATGGGACAGTCCATGGACATTCTACCCACCCCATGAATCTTTTTCAATACCCTTAAATGAGAGTTATTTATTACTATGTTATTAGGATGGTTATACAATAATTCTTCATACGTATAACTACCCTATAATTTTTAATCATTCCTAGATAGATTGGATCAATTTTGTGTTAGTATTATTGATGGTATCCATCAAAAAATGGTTGAAATTATATGGATCGATGTTTATTATTATTTGATTATCTAGGCGCCTTTTGGAGACATGTTTCTTTATTAATGTTATTTCGATATAAGGAATTATTTTGAATTTGTAGCTTGAAATGAAATATTTTAAACATGGATTTAATGATGTTTGTTATGTATTTTCTCACAATGAGTTCATGGATACACCACAGGGAATTTCCAAGTTAATGATAATAGCTTTGGTCCCACTATTATACCTGATGCGATTTTATGAATTTGTGACAACATAAATTTAATTTTTCAGTTAATAATAATTAGTATATTAAATCCTACATGATTAAAATTAAATAATGATGATTTATTTGCTTGATTTGGGGAATCTTGTTAATAGATAATGGTTGATGGATTTGGTTGGTCTTGCGCTAGAGTTGTTGTGTGGCTAACAGAAAATAAAATATATCTTAATTGTGGTAGGTGGTCCATAATACATTTTCTATGGAAAGGTGTTTCCCTTTTATAAAATTTTATATGTTGTCTTCATACAATGGGTGGAAGGAATATTTTTAAATAATAATATTTATTAAAATTAAATGTGTCCACTAATATATGTTTCAATGTCCATGATAGAATATTTCATGGTCGGTGTTTTTCATAGGTATATGATGGAAGGGGGATTGATTGTAATCATTCAGAAAATGATTATTTTTATTGAAATGAATGTAGTATTTCTAGAAACCCAATTTATTTGTTCCCTTATTGACCTCCATGTAGTGGTGAGAGATAAATTGAGACGGATGGATAAGGGAGTGGAAATGTAAAACCATAAGATGCCATAGATCCCTTTATCTAATCCGGAGGACCATGGGATGACTAATCATCCTTATATGAGATGCGATCTCTGATGTTGGTAGACCATATTTTGTATAGTAGATGGAATGGGTGTGAGGATTGACCAAGGGAGACATGGTGAGGAAATGGTTTAGTGGAAATATCCCTTATCAGATAATCAAAGGATACTAGTGAGGCCATGATATTATTAGGATTATGCGAAGAGTAATTATTCCCTCTTGGTAATGGTTTTTAGCTCGACAGATTTGAATTATATATGTTAACCCATGATGGGTGTCCTGAGGGTGATGATCCATATGGGACAACAATGGGTACCCTATTTATATGTTTACCCTAGTGAGGGTACATATAGGTTATGGGTACTAATTATCATAGGAGTCTCCTTATAATATTAATCAGTGGTTAAAATATTTTTTTGGTGGAAATGTTTTTGAGGAAAATTCATTATTATGCACAAGATTACTATAACATTCTCCCTGAATATTCCCTTTGTCCCTGACATATAGTTTGGCCTATCACTCATATTCCCCTTAGTTCTAGATGAGACATGTTTTTGGATTACTTAGATATGCTCTTGTGACTTTGATATTCTACTATATGATTTGGTTAACTATTGTTTAATCCCATGAGTTTTCAAATGAGATTGGATTTCATAGGACAAGCTCTGTGGAATTGTATTCTATCTATTTTGGGTACCTTAAACATTGTTCTTTTAACTGTATGTACTGTTATGTGACTTATTTTTCCTCATAATGAAATACCACATGATTTTATGATATTATATATCCATGATGATTGGATCAATCCAATGGATTATATATGGCTTACTCAATATTTTTTGGATTTTTCTACAGAGACTCCCACTTCATGAATTTTTTGGACACATAAGAATTGGATGTTGATCCTATAACTACATGATTTATTGAGATTAATAGGAATAAAAATTGATCATGAAACTATTATATTTTTAATGATGATTGGGATTGAAATTATGGTCCTTACTATATTTTTTTTAGGATTTTTGGGAATCAATATATTAGATTTAAACTAATAGATTACAAAAAACAGATTTGATTTTACTATTCAACAAGATACAACTTGATATAGCAGAACATTCTCATAAAAATCTGAGAGTAGATTGAAATTTATAGTCCTAGTTTTTTGGTGGGGTCAGAGTTGATTTGGCCCTAGTTCATTCTGATTTGGGTTTATAACAAGAACCATTGAAAAACATTAAAATAGATAGTGGTTATTTATTTACTCATCAACAATTTTATTTATATTCTATTCATTTTTCATATTTTCACTACATTAAATGCTTATATAGAGGACCACATTGGTTGTTCTCTATTAAGATATACTCATACCCTTATTAGGACACCATGTCAAATGGAA
The DNA here is from genome assembly GCA_963277665.1 of Viscum album. Lineage (NCBI taxonomy): Eukaryota > Viridiplantae > Streptophyta > Magnoliopsida > Santalales > Viscaceae > Viscum > Viscum album. The sequence continues at coordinate 421,201,486 of OY728151.1, forward strand.
AACAGAGATGACACAACCAATGCTTGGTTCATATTGGTTAAATGCTCATATTTACATGATCTAGCATGATTAATGACGTGATATAAAAGAATGGGATGTTAAGATCCTCTATGATGGTAGTAAAAACTTTTATATATATAACATATTTTTATTATTAAATATATGTGATAAAATAAGTGGGAGATTAATTGTTGTATTATTGTGTGATAATGTATCTTTAATATTATATTCCTCCACATTTAATTTATTATTTTTATTCAATATTATTTATTTATTCATGTTACATTTGATAATGCTATATATTATTTTTTATTAATTTTCTTAAAATTTCATACTATAAAATGGTATACTAGTCTTCGTATAGTGCCAACCACGAAACTCACATGTATTTTAAATCATATTGAATTTATGGTGGCATGTCAGAGGTATGTGACAAATCCCCCAGTTTGGGAACTGCATAGTGGTCAGAGACTAGACGACCTTTGAAAACATGTAGTATAAAACCTTTTGATGACTTGTATACTAGTGTGTATATAAATTTTTTATTTTTATTTCCATTTTGGGAGATAGTATTTATGAGTAATATGAATATTTCAAGGGTAGTAGTGGATTTTCTTCTGTTCTATTATAAACACCCTCTCAAAAAAAATTCTTGGTAACAATAAATATCATATTATTATTCTTGATTTATAATATTTTTTCATATGTTATCAACTATAGTATTTTTTGGATTTTATGATTTAACATTTATTAGTTTTTATATTTTGGTTCGATATCATGATTCAATCTGTATGCATTATATATCACATTTATGATTCAAAAAACATAGGAATTATTTATTGAGGCTCATATAATTGATGAAAAATGTTCAGTTTCTGTCTATTTCAACTAATCATTATATTTTTCATTTACATATAACATGGGGGTGGAATTATACTCAGTTGAAATATAATTTATTTTCATTATGATGACAGGTAATAATGATCTACAATGAGTTTCTTGAGTATGATGATGAAATCTATACAATCCCTTAATGTAAGGAATTTATAGTGAAAATTAATATTTTTATATATGGATTATGTTCCCGATAATTGTTTAAAAATAGGTTTGGTCATTTAGAGTGTTAGTAACATCCAATATTTTGTTTTCCCAAATATATTGATGGTGGGGTTATAATTAACTAGACCATCTGGCCATGAGATACATGTCATGTATCATTATATAATAGTTCAATTAAATGTGAATATAATTATAGATGATAATGTAATCAATGATTTGGGTTGCCCACATCTATGGTTTCCCTATAAGGATCATCCAAAAATTGTGAATCTTGATGGGTTGTGACATATATGGTTGTTTAGTGATAATCAGTGCACTATAAGGACGAAGAATTAGCATATGATACATAATACATATAATTGAGACCATTAAGTGGCTTTTATTTTCATTAATTTCCATATGACTTATGGTATTGGAGTGAGGATCATTCCGTTTGATTTATGAGTTATGTGAGAAATAACCTAGCTGTTAGGTGTGATATTTTAGTTCTATTACGATGAAGCATAGGATATGTGTGGCTAGTGTTATGGATGTTATGATAATTGATATTTGAGTGTTACCTAAGAGAGAAGGACTATATAAAATACAGAAATCATTATATTTTGGATTCGTGGGCCGATGCTTCAGTTTTGGCCTCACTTCTCAATATGTGAAACCATAGATAATATAAACATACAAGGAATGTGTATGTGACTTCCCATGAGATTAGTTTATGGGATGTGATTCATTATATTGTTTATCCATGATTATGACCTAGATTTTCTTGTTGAATTCATTATTAGTGTTACTGTTTTGTTGTCATGGTTTGGTTTAGAGGGTTACAACATTCATGTACATAACAATATTTATTTTGGATGCATTTTCACTGATGTTTTCTTGAAAATTGTTTCATTCTGGTAGTGTTCAATCAAGACTCTTATTTTAGTTGATCATGGGTTAGATAACAATATAAAAAAAATTCATGATTTTGAGGGGGGGCATCAATGGTGATTCTAGTTAAATTAAACTAACAGGCAATAGGGTAAATATCTATGGTTTCGTCATGTGATCCAACGACTGATGAGATAAGTCAAAAGGAATTATAAGTCAAATTATTTGGAAAGGTATAATGGTTGTGTATTCTTTATGAGGTATTAAGTGTTTTAGAAATGGGGACTATTGGAAATCAATATAAAGGATGAATCATTTGGAAAAAGGAATTGTGATTGAATATTTTTTAAATATCATTTTTTTAAAATATCTCTTGGATATGGTTTTATAAAATAATGATGATGTGAGAATAAATGGTTTTTAGCTGGGTTATATGATCATATATTATAATAGAATACACTATTGGGTTTTATTTTTAGATAATGAATTCCAGTAGTGGTTACTCTTGTATCTTATTGAGTTTTAAATCGACCACTAATCATGTCCGACCCGTGTGTGGAATAGTATTATAAATGACTACGTGTTTGATTTCTTGAATCTATGTTGAGAATTAGAAATTTCCCCCTATGGAATATTAGAAAAAAAATCTTGAATCATTTTTCATTGTGAGGTCAATATAATTTTTGTCACTAAAATGAAATTTCCGGAGCGTATAATGTAATATATTGATAATTGATAATCATGGTTATGGAGGAGAGGCATTGTTCTATTTTCAAAACCTATTGAATTATTGATCCAGAAGTGGTATAAGAGTAGATATATTATAATGCCCCGACTCCAGTTACCTAGAATCGGTTCATTATTACATAACATTGGAATTATATACGGAATCATTTCCCGAAATATCGATTAGTTTAGTAGCCTTGGAAGTACTAGATACATACATAAGTTTTACATTTCATCACGAAAAATAAAGAATGTGTTCCCTTTGAACACTCTAATATCAGTTAGACTATTTTGGTAGGTTAATATTAATATACTTACTTTTATCTGGGGAAAAATAAAACATAAGAACGGGGTGAGCCCAGTTGCTCAGAAAGGATAACAATGTAGCATAAACTATCACAAATAAGAATAAAAAATTAAGGAAATGTATAGGACTATAAAACATACATTTTAATGATAATATTATGCAAAATATAGAAAATATATAACCAAATCATTCCATTTACCTACTCACATGGAGATTCTAATAATTGAATAATCACATCTAATATCAATAGACACTTTAATAATGATGGAATTCATAACACCAGACTTCAAAAACACATAGGCAAGGCCTTGTGCCAAGATTACAAATAAGATTTTTTCAAGGACTTGTGCCAATACACTAGTTTGTCTAATGAGAACTACTAAAGAATCGATGAGCTATAGGAGGATCCACCCGTCACTTACTAAGTCAAATGCTTTTGTCATATGAAAAGGTTTAAACATAACATAAACACTCCAATTAATACAAAAATATGAAATGTTAATACATTATCCATAAACACTAAATCGTATAAAAATAACACATCCACAATAAAACATAACTAATTCAATACAATATGAAAAATTGTTTTATAATAAATCAACCTCAATTTAGAATAATGAATGATATTTACATAGATGAAAATAGTCATCAAAACTATTTGAGAGAAATATCCCCCTTTTTATTTAAAACAGTTAAATGTCTCACTATTTATCAAGAAGTCATTTAAAGTAGTATTTTGAATCAATGTTTTCAATACCACAATGAAACTATTAAAACAAAATTTCATCTTAAAACATTAATTTTCATATAAATAAAATCATAAAACAAAATTTTAAAACATTGATTTTAATGAAAATGATTTAGAAGAATAAAATTTAAAAACATATAAAAGGATATTCTAGTCAGAGTTCTTAAACAAATGTGAGATGCTTGAATAAAAATAATTGAGGTAACAAAAAGTTTATAATATCAAGAGAATATAGTGATTCATGATATACTATGTCAAAGTATATTATATAGAGAAAATAAAAGTCAATTAGCACATAACAAAAATGAAGTCTCAATGGAATGTAAGATGAGATGAATTCCATTACAATGACAGTATCATTAAGTTAAGGATAAATAAATAACATTATTATGTTTGAAAGATATAAATACACTCAATATGATTGTATATTCAGTGTAAATAAATCATAGTACATTCACATATATTCTTGTAAAAATAATTCCAATGGCATGGATGTTTAACTCAATGAATATAAATTGAGTTAAAATTACTCTTATCAAGTTTATCTCGATGACTTGAGATTTTATAAATGGATTTATTATGTGTATAAATTGTATATCCACACTAAGGGTATTGGTAATTACTCTATAAGTAATTATATTGTGATTTCACACATAATCATGGGATTAAGAAATCATTGATATTTGCGTAAAACAGAATGAGAGGAAATTGAAATTTTAAATTCCCTAACCGATTTTGTAACGTATGAAAAATACATCCCATGAAATAAGTATCATACATTTATGATTTAAATACCAATTAAATACCATATATTAAACAAATAATACAATCATGGGTAGTATATAAATCACACAAAATGAAATATGGGAAATATAGCATGCATCTCACGGGAATAAAGGTGAGATGAAAACCCCTTAACTTGTACTTTTCCTTGGTTGGGGGTACATTATCCTCTTTTATAAGAGTTAAATCATTGTTAATAAATTATAAAATAACTATATAAGTAAATATTATATCATATATGATCCTTTAATATTGGTTGGTTAATAATATTTTAGCAGTATCATCATTTCGGGTGTTAACTAATTTGTTTTCCTATATATACTTAGTTTCGTAAGCCATGTTTGTTATGGATTGTATGTATTTTATTCATATTCAAAATGATATTAATTTCATAATCACTATTTTTAATCATAAAATTAAAACTATTCTTGAATGATTATGATGAGGAGATAATCTTATCACGTTCGTGGAGATGGTAATCTATACATACGGCGGAGAAAAAATAACATCATCTTGATGGTGAAATCATATGTAATTGGATGTTATATAATATATAAAAAATATTTAAATGGTTCTATTTATTATTTACATAATATTTACACTTTATTATACCCATAAAAATAATTAATAGTTTTAATAACAAACTACACCATGCCGTTGAGACAGTAAGCTGTAAGTACCCATGTATTGTGACTTTGTCATTCATATAATGGATATAATAATGAATATGGGTGTACTGTTTTTATAATAACTCTAATGAATATATAAGACAATGAAGTTAATATTTTATAATTTAAAAAAAAACAATGAAATAGGATGTTGAAGAAGAAAAGAACATTAATGGAGTGATTAAATATATACCTCTTTATTTAAGTTCTATCTTTTAATTTGATACAAATGGTTCATTTGGTTGGATTTCAGACCTAAAGAAGGCCTATATGATAAATTGAGGAAAGTTGGGAGGATAATAAGGTAGTGAATGGCCATGAAAAAAGGGTTTGTAGGTGTGAAATTAACAGAATCGGAAGTACCATTTTATAAGAGAGGTGTGGGTCACTTTAAGAAAATCGTGAAATATTATTTTATAATAAAATCATTTATAATTTTAAATGGTTCCAAAATAATATATTTGTAGGATAAGGTGGAGATGGGTGGAAAATATTTCAACCAATAGGTTTTAGATAGGTATAGGAAATTATATTAACCTTATCATTTAGATTTAACTCATAGTAAAATAGTGTGTCATTTACCATGCCTCTTTGTATTTTTATATTGTATGGTTAGTTAACGTACTGTAAAAACCCAAATTAACCCCATGTGGTAAATTATTTATATATATATCTTTATCTAAGTCCTTTGGATAAAACTATGATATTTTTTAATATTATATCAATTAATAATATAGTATTTTTTTAAAAACTCAATTATGTCAATTTTTGACACTATTTAGTATTTGGTTTTTTTGCAAAACATTAAAGCATGATTATTTCGGAAAAAAATTATTTAATCATTTGTATCATGTCGTATTAACCAATAAAATAACTTCAAATCATTAAAAGTATAAAATATAATTTATTTTGATATTTATAATATAAAATATTTTAATAGTTCAATAATAATGTAATTTCTGCATCATCATTATGTCATAAATAAATTTAATTATATAATCTCTAATGATTAAAAATAAACTTCCATTATGTAGGAAATTTTTTTCTTTCAAATAAATAATTATAGTCTAATTTATCTTATGTATAACCCTATATAAAAAAATTTTTAGTTATTAAACATTGAATTTAACTCTTTAAACTCTTCTTTAAACTAAATAATAATAAATGTACTAATATAATCCATGCGGATCAATGGGGATTATATTTTATTTATATGGTTGTTTTCGGTATAATTACACTTATCCAATAGAATTATGACATGTTTGAGGGATAATTATTATATAATATTTACCCATATTTACCCTATTTACTTTTTACCATGGTAAATAAAAGTAACATGTTACTATACATGAAAAATTATTTTCATCCCATTGAACAACATTTTTACTTAATGATATCAACCATGTATCTCGGATGTTTTAAATTCATCTCACATAAGTGGTTAAATTATTTATATGCAAATTTCCAAATTCTCATAAAAGGTGGGTAAAAGAGGCTAAAATGTTCAATAAAATTTTATACATCTAATTTTATTATAAAATTCCCCAATGAATTAAATTGAACCTACATAGGTATTATATATCTATTTTTACATAAATTAAATTGAAATGAAATATATAATCATTTAATAGAAATTTGGTTTTAAACTATATCACAATTTTTTTTACTATTCATAAAAAACTTAATGTTTTAAAGAATGTACCAAAAAATTACCCAAAGATAATATTGATATTCAGAATTAAAAAATTAAATCTATATTACCAAATTCAAAATATAATATTTTCATTATTTATTATAAAATTAATTCATGTCTTCAAACCGAAATGCATGTTTTTAAAAATAAAAAAATATCAAAACATATATATTTGTTTATGTCAAATTTTAATGTCAAATTACATATAATGACATAAATTGTATTAAATGATAAGAATATAATCTAATTATACTTCTAAACAATTAAAATAAATAATTTAACAATATAAATTATTTTTATTAAATAATTTCTTTCAATTAAAATTTAGTATATTTAAGTATTCATCAAAATTTAAATGTTATTCGAAAAGTACCAAAAATTTATCCAAAATGAATTTTTATGTCTTGTTTCTAAAGAATAATTTAATATATAAAAGTGTCAAATATTGGTTTTAAAAATGGATTTCCATTAAAAGGCTGTAAAATTGCATTTTTTTTAAAATACTTCTTTTATCTGAAAAAATTAATCTGTTCTTATATTCTGTCTAAGAAACAAATAATAAGGATTCTAAAATTATATGGAGTTCATAAAATTCAAAATCCAGTTTATACGATTCATCACCGAATTTGAATGGATAGTTTGGTAATTCATGGTGCACTCAAACTCATTGTTGTGTGTAGCACAAGCTATTGAATTACATTAATGAAAATAGCTTACTGTGAAATCTTGGGGTGTTAAAATCTTCCCCTTTTGGAAATTGTATTCTCAAAATTTTAAAATTGGGCTTCGGAACATCATTGAAAGTACCGCATCAGAAAAAGAGCCAATAAAACTATCTCTTTTAAAGAATGTAAGAGAAGTAAAAAAGTCACCCGAGATAAACCAAATCAAGATTCCATGTTGGAAAACATGTATATGGAAGATAAAATATGTTTCATGTTTGGGTGGGGAGATATAGAACACATGATAGGATAAATTTAACAACAAGAAAACCAAAAACTTGTGATGGGATAAACAATCATTAGTTTCATAGTAGGAATGTAAATGGATAACGTTTTTTGTTTTAAGTTCATTTCTAAATATTGTGGAATTTATTTATGAGATTCACTAAGAACATAAAGAGATATAATTTCATTTTAATTTGAGTTTCATACATTAATAATTTTCTTACACTAACACATATTTTTTCAAATGATGAGTATTTAAGATGATTATATTAGAACTAAGGTGCTCGAATCATCTTTTAGAGAATCACATAATCCACAAATGGTAAACTATGGATATTTAACTAGTCATTAAAGATTAATCAAAACAAAAATGGTTAGTTCATGTTCAGATGATCCCCAAAAGGATAACCTATTAGAGAATGAAATACTATTTTATTTTCCAAAATTAAACCTACAATACCCAACGTTCAATAAAAACCACTCAATAAACAATTGTCCTCAAAATCTTTGAGTATATTCCATAATAATATTAAGACCCAAAACATAGAAAAATTTGGTTATGAAGTCTTCCACATTAAATTCTACCTCAAAATAACATTGATTACTCTTAAAGTCACATATATAAAAGTAATTAACCTAATCACATATTCACTACGGTAGGTTAATAATTTTTTTAAATAACCCATATCGCTATAAATCCACAATAACAACATAGATAAGAATCCACCCATACTCTTAAAATGAAATTCAATAGTATTCAATTTTTCATAGGCATATAGTGTTCCCAACAGAGTGTAAATCATCCAAAATAAAATTTATCTCATAATCACCAAATCATATTCCTATACTAGGGATATCAATTGTATATGACATATGATCAAAAATAAACTTATTATTGATGAATAATATCATTTAACTAAAAATATTTAGTCACAGTGACCAGGGACATCACGTAGTCCAGTGGTAGGTGTAAAATTCTAATCCCACTCTAGTTGTGTGTTTGATTCCCGCAGCTTTTTCTGACATGATGGGTTGTCACATTGTCCACATGTCGTCCTATTTCAAAAAAAATATTTTATAACATTCCCAAAATGAGATAAATTAATCAAAATAACTATAACAAAATATAACCACAAATTTTATCTCATACCTCACATTTTTCATCTAAAAAATTAATAACCAGTTATTGCCACAAATTCAAGAATCATAGAATCCCAAATGGTTATTTATAAATATATCCCCAAAAGAGGAGATAATTCGTCCTAAAATAGCATTTTTACATAACAAACTACATGGTTACAAATACAAGAGAATAGTATTCCAATGTAATCCCAAAATTTTAAATATTTCTCCATCCATTTATTTCCAAATAGGTTATTCCTTGGCTTAGAGGTTATCCTCTAGAATATAGAATTTAATCAGGTAATTCTATAGTGCCTTACATTTATAAAAAATGACTACAATTGGATTCTTAGGATCATTTTTATTTTCTTTCATATTAATCGTAATTTTTCGTCAGAAATTATTACATTATATCCTTCTTTCCCACATATAAATCCATTCTTTGTTCCATTGAGACACTTTCCTTGGTTTTTCCTTCCACATTTCCCATATTATAGAAATTCAGATTTCTTTCTTACAGGGTCTCCATTTCTTGAGCTCTTTTCGTTCACTGCATTTCTATTATTTTTTGTTGAGTATGGGAGTTGGATAATATACATGTTGTTGATAATATTTTAGGAAAACTGATTCGGCATGAACACATAATCATTTACACAAATCAAAATTCCATTTCTTTGTTCAATTCCACCATCGTTCCCACCTTGTACATCATCTTCAACGTTATTATGACTTCATTAAAATCCATACACTGAATGACACTATAAAGAATAGTGTGAGTCATAAAAACATTTAGAAAACAACATAACACCTTATTTTCAATCTAATACACCTTAGTATTAACCAATATTATTTATTCTCATCCAATATAGAAATACTTCAAATTGGTTTATAATGAAAATTTTAATTATCTAATGCATACAACATAGGTGTGTCGTAACCAAGAGTGATGGATGCCCCGTTGTTGTGTACTTGGATATCCTGGGTCAAGGCGGAAACTCCTTGTCAGAGTTTTAACTCTTATGTACTTCTGTTCCAGAGCCACCACTACCTTCATGTATCCAGAAATAGATGTATTTCATGGAAAAGTAACAAAATATCTATAGTACCATAATTATAAGAAGCTCTTCTATACTATTGCTCAATGACTATCAAATGGTAGAGTTCTCTAATAATAGTTTTTCTAAATATAGTTTCCATGGATTGAAATAAACTTACACCGATACAAACTCTAATGCCCCGACACCAATTACCCAGAATTAGTGCTTTATTACATAATAACGCAATGATACAAGGAATCATGTCCCCAATGACTGATCAGTCTAGAATCCATATAAGTACAAGATGCAAATATATGTTTTACATTGCATCATGAATTAAAAAAACAATATTGTGTCCCCTTTGAACACACTTATATCCCTTAGCATATTCATGTATGTTAATCATAATATACTTCTTTGCATCCAAGAAAAATATAACATATGAATGGGGTGAGCTCAGATTCTCAGTAATGATAAAAATATATCAAAAACTATCATTAGTTAGAATAATCATTTAAGGAAATGTATAAGACTATAACCAAGCATTTTAATCATTGTCTTATGCATAATATTAAAAAGATAAAATCAAATAATGCCATTTACTTCTTCACATGTATATTCTAATGGAAGAATTATAAAATGAAATATTAACATCCACTTTAATAATGTTAGAATTCATAATTCCAAACATCATAACTACATAATCAAGGCCTTGTGCCAAGACTACAAATAATATTTTGTCAAAGCCTTGTGCCAAGACTACAAATAAGATTTTCCCAAGTCCATCTGCCAAGACAGTAGTTTGTCTCATGAGACCTACCGATGCATAGAGGAGATATGGTAGGCTCAACCCATCACATACTATGTCCCATGAATTTCTTATATAAAAATGATTAATCATTATAGAAACATTCATATTAAAACTAGCATACGAAATGTCAATACATTATCCATAAACCATGAATAGTATAAAAATAACACATTAATAGTCAAACATAACTCATTAAATACAATTTTGGAGATTATATTTCAATAAATAAACCTCAATTTAGAGTAATGATGGACATTTACATAGATGAAAATAATCATCAAAACTATTTGACTGAAATATCCCCCATTTTCACTTAAACATTTAAATGCCTTGCTATTTACCAAAAAGTCTTTTAAAAATGAATTTTGAATAAAAATGTCCTATACCACTTGGAAATATTGATAATAAATTTTAATTGTAAAACATTAATGTCCATATAATGAATCCCTTAAAACCATTTTTAAAACATGGACTTTAATGAGAATGGTTTAGAAGAATACATTCTTAAAACATATAAAATGATATTTTAGTCAGAGTTCCTAACAAAATAAGAGACGCATGAATAAAAATAACATGGTAATAAAAACATTATAATTTCATGATCATAATGGGATTCATGATATAATTTGTCAAAGTAATATATATACACCAAATAAAGGTGAATTGGTGCATAACATTAAATATGTCTCAACAGAATGTAAGATTAGATGAATTCCATTACAAATACTGCATCCTTAGGTTAAGGATAAATAAATGAAATAATAATGTGTGAAAAATATAAATAAACTTTATATTATTGGAAATTAATTCTAAATCAATAATAGGACATTCAGACATATTATTGTAAAAAGAACACCAATGACCTGGTTGTTTTACTCAATGAATAGAAATTGAGTAAAAATTATTGTTATTAGGTTTATATCGATGACTTGTGAATATATAAATTGATTGATTATGAGTATAAATAGTATATCCAAACAAAGGGGAGTGGAAATTACAAAATAATTAAATAAATAGTGATTTTACACATAATCTTGTGGTAAAGTAATCAATCATGTTTGCGTAAAACCGAATGAGTAGAAATTGAAATTTGAAATTACCGTAATGATTTACTAACTTAAAAAAAGATACACTCCATAAAGACGAATCATCCAATGATGATGTAAATCCCCATAAATTAATTTGTATTACACAATGAATACAATCATGGGTAGTACATACACCAAACAGATGGGAATAGTGGAAATATATCATGAATGTCTTAGGGAATAAAAGTGAGATGAAAACCCCATACCTTGTACTTTTCCTTGGTCAAGGGTACAATAACCACATGTATAATAGATAAATCACTGTTATGAAATTATACAATAACAATATACATAAATATGATATCATATATGCCCCTCTAATATTGCTTCGTTAATAATATTTTTGTAGTATCATCGTTTTAGGTGTTATATGATCCGTTTTCCTTTTATAATCGGTTACGTTAGCCATGTTTCTTATTAATAAGATATATTTTATTCATATCAAAAATAATATTTACTTCATAAACATTATGTCGGTTAGAGTGGATACTCAAGAGTGGGTGAATTGAGTTCTAATTAAAATTTATATGAAAAAATATTTCACTTAAAATCCCCCAATATAAAATCAAAGATAAACTGTAGTGAATTTATACTGAGTGTAAATGTTCAATCAGTTTCTCAAAGATTGATGAGATCTCTGTTAAGTTAATCTGAAAAATAAATTAACTTTTGAAATTAACTTATTGATTTAGAATAAGTATAAAAACTTTCTTATTTAACTATCAAAGTAGATTTAAAATAGTTTTTTATTTCAAGTATTAGAAGTGGAATATAATATATATATATATATATAGTATACTTATGAATTAAACTAAAATGCACAGTAGAGGTAACAAAGAGGATCAGACTGAAGCAAAGACTTAGTCCTCTCAACAATTTATATAAATTGATCCACACCCTGGATTGGGGTATACAACAGTACAATACTATCCAGGTCCAAAGACCCCTACCACAGCTCTTCGTGGGAAAACAAACAATAGCTCACAGCTGTCCAAGTCTTACTTGACCTCTACCACTATCCACAGTTGGAAAAAAAGAGGTATATAGTTTGAATGAGGATTTGATAATCCTCCAACTTATCATAGGAGATAGTGTTTGTGTAAAATAAACATGGTACACACACTGATCGAAATGTAAAAGAATGAATCACTAAAGTAAGTGAGAATAAGTTTAAAAGATATTAAGTGATTGGCAGTGCAACTCTCGACATGTTTGATTTGTCAAAAAAGCTTCTGAGTCCTTCTCTAATTTTTCATCTAAAAAATGAGTGTTGTTTTCTTCGGTTGTTCCTGGTTCACCTTAGAAGCCTGAGTGCATGAAGTATTTGTTGTAGTTCTTCACTCAAGATGCAGCATGTCTTATCCCCTAAAATGAGTGGATTTGTGTACCTCTATAGATCTTCTAGTATGGAGTGCCCCTTCGGTATTCAGATCGTTTTTCAGTATGACACTTGTATGTACTCTTTGTGTTTATTTCTTGCTACTTACTACTTGCTCATTACACGCTTCTTGTTATTTTAATCTATCTCACCATTTAGATAGGTTTTTTTCTTCCCTTTTATATCTTTCGGCTCTGGCAAATTGGAATGATTACCATTTGCATGGGTAATAGGTATGGTTCCCTGACATGGAAACAAAGATCATTAAATAACATTAACTGCATTAAAAATATTAAACGTAACCATTAGCTTAATAAATAAATAGTATTGAGAGTATAGAGTTTGATTGGTTGTTCAATAATTAGTATCCTTCTGTTGGTAGACGTGTATGATTTATTTCGACTAACAGTCCTTTAATCGGTATCTCTTTGAACATGCATCAGTTGCTCTTTGAACTTGCATCGATATCTCTTTGTGTCGGTAGTTTTCGGTATCAGTAACTCCTTATATATGTTGAATTACTCTATTGGTAGCTCTATATACTAGTTATATCAGTGAAATCATTCTATTGGTAACTCTGTACTTGTATCGGTAGACTGTGTCAGTCACTTCATATCAGTCTCTAGTTCGTGTATCGGTAGGTCGGTTAGTAGCTCGTATTGGTAGAATTACTATATCTGTAGACTTCTATAGGTAACTCTCTGTGAACTAGTTATATCGGTAGACTTCTTCATATTTGTAGCTCTGTACATATCAGCAATCAAGGATATACTAGAAGACTTAAGAAAACCGGTAGACATGTTCTATCGTTAGATTGTATTCTCTCGGTAGCTCTGTACACATCAATAGCCTTAGCTTATCGATGACTTTTTCTATCAGTAGAATAAGTACCGGTAGCTCTGTTATCAGTAGATATATGTAGATCAATGACTTAACACTTATCTGTTTTATGAAAAACACATCTGATTGGGTTAGAATTAATTTAGAACTTATATAAACATAGATAACCATTGATTAACATATCTCAAGGATAATTATAATATTATTATCATCTTGAAAATAGATTATCATAGATTAATCTAATTAGAATATTGATGAAAATTAATTGGGATTATCAAAGGTATATAAAATCATAATTGGGATTATCAAAATAGGAGAGCTCAACACATTATTTTTAATCATAAAATGAAAATTATTTTTGAATTATTACGATGGAGAATGAATCTCATCACTTTCGTGGAGAAGGTCATCTGTATGTATACACGAGTGAAAATATCATTATAATTATGATGAAATCATATTTAATTGGATTTTATATCATATATAAATAATAATTATCATGTTATATGTATTATTTAGATTATTTAAACAGATTATTATACCCATCCAGATAATGATGATTTTGAATAACAAAACTACACCACAACGTGGAGACAGTAAGCCTTACATATGCACGTATGGTGACATTGTAGTTCATATGATTGATTGAATAATGAATATGGTTATACAATTTTGATAAAAACTCTAATTTATATAGAAGATAATAGACTTATTATTTTAGAATGGAAATAACAAAGAAAGAGGATGTGGAAGAAGAAAAGAACTTGAAAGTGGTGATGAAATATTTACCTCTTCTTCGGGTTCTTATTTTTTAATCGATAAAAAGGTCTTAATAGGATGGATTTATGACCAAAAAACCCTCTAGGATGAAATGAGTAATTTTGGGAAGATATTTTGGTAGGTTTTGGCAGAGCCAAAAGGCTTTGGAGGTGTGAAATTAAGAGAAGAGGAAGTACTATTTTATAAGAGAGATGACAGTCACATTAGGAAAATCAAGAAATGTTATTTTATAATAAAAGCATTTTCGGTTTCTAATTGATAAAAAATAATTTATTTCTAGGATAAGGTGGGTATTGGTATAAATCTGTTTATCCAATACGTTTTTAAAAGGATTGGGTCATCATATTAACCTTGTCTTTTAGATTAAACTCTTCATTAAATAGTTTTTCATTTACCATGTCTCTTTGTATTTTTATATTATATAGTTTATAAAAATAATATAAAAATCCATGAGAACCCCATGTGGTGCATTATTAATATATATAACCTTATATATGTCTTTTGGCAGAACATTACATTTTTATGAATATTATTTCAATTAATAATATAGTATTTGTTTTAAAAACTCAATTATGTAAATTTTGACAAAGTTTAGTATTTGGTTTTTGTAAAAATAATAAAATAATGATTACATTGATAAAAAGTTATTTAATAAACCCTAAAATGGCATATTAACCTATAAAATTATTGTAATCCACCCAATGTCTCAAATTTCATTTATTTAGATATTTATAATATCAATTATTTCAATCATTCATTAATAATGTAATTACTACATCATTATTGTGTCTTCAATAAATTAAATTATTTAATATCTAAAAATTATTAATAAAATACCATTATGTATGAAATTTTGTTTTATTTATAATGAATATTTATTGTCAAATTTATCTTATGTATAACCCTATATTAAAAATGCTTTAGTTATTAAACTTTTAATTTAACTCTTTTAACTCTTCTTTGAATAAAATAATAATAAATATCATAATCTAATCCAACTAGACCCATGGGGATCATATTTTATATATAAGGTTGTTTTTGGTCGAATAACACTTATCCAATAGAATTAGGACAGGTGTTAGGGTAATTATAATATCATTTTCCCCTTAATTTCCCTATTTAATTTTAACCGTAATAAATAAAATTCAAAATTTACCATTCAAAAAAAATTATTTTCATCATATTGATCTAAATTTTACATATGGATATCATCCATGTCTCTTGAATAATGTAAATTCACCTCATAGAATCTGTAAAATTATGTTTTACATAAATTTTAAAATGCTCGTAGGAGGTGGGTAAAAGAAGTTAAAAGGTTCAATAATATTTTATACATATAATTTATTATAAGATGACTCGAATTAATTGCATTTAACATATATATTGATTTTATATCTATTTTGATTTAAAATAAATTTAAATGAAATAAATAATTATTTAAATAAAAAGTCGGTTTTAAACTATAACGTATTGTTTTCACTATTCATCAAAAATTAAATGTTTTCAGAAAAATACATAAAATTTACGATCAGATAATTTTGATATTCCAAATTCAAAAATTATTTCTATTTTACCAAATTAAAAACATATAAGTTGAATTAATTAATTTAAAATGAATTACTACGGTGAAAACAGAAAAGAGGGTTTTAAAAAAGTAAAATACTATAAAAAGGATGACATGTGTTTATGTCAAATTTATAAGTGAAATTACTTATAATTATCTTAATTATATTAAATTATAATAATATAATCTAATTATACTTCCAAACCATTCAAATACATAATTCACCATATAAATTATTTCGATTAAAAAGTATTTTTTAATTAAAATTATATATTTTTCTATATTCATGAAAATATTAAAGTTATCATAAAAGTACCAAAAATTTATCCAAAATAAATTTTTATATCCAGATTGTGAATAATAATTTAGCTTCATTAAATTTAATATATAAAAGTTTCAAATATTGGTTTTAAAAATGGCTTTCCCTTAAATGGTGGTAAAATTGAATTTTTTGAAAAATAATTCTTTTATCTTAAAAAATTAATTTGTTCTTATATTACGTTTATGAAAAACATTATATGAATTCTATAATTATATTTAGTATATAAAATTCAAATTGTAGTGTATACTATTCAGAACTAATTTTGATTGGCTAGTATTGTAAGTCGTGGTGTGATCGAACTCAGTGTTGTTTGTAGCGTAAGATTTTGAATTACATTAAAAAATAGCTTACTATAAAATAATGGGGTGTTACATATATTGTGGAGCTTTCAAAATTTGTTCATTCTAGGAATTAAAATAGTTAAATATAGGAATTCAATTAATGTTGATGATAGAATTCCAGTTATTTGGGATCAACCAAAAACTGATGGTTTTGTTGGTGCATGTGTATGTTCAAAATGGCCAAATCCATTAATTAAATATGATAATGGATATACCTTAACTTGTGTATGTATTCCCACCAATGAAAAGCATCATTGGTATGATATGTCCAATCGTTGGATGACATATAAATAATTTGTATAGACATGTTTAGATAAATCCAATTTTATTGGTATCATGTTTATTATAATTATTGGACACAGATAAGGTATTATATGGAGTAAAATAATTAGAAGTGGGCTCATGGTGACTTTAATATTATTTTATTGAAATTGGAGAGGTGATCCATGATTGGGGACATGTTTCATGGGGTAAACCATGATGGAATACATGATTCTATAGGTGAATCTTGTTCTGAATCATAATGAATATGAATTTTTTTATGAATATGATTTGGAATGTAAGTGGTGTTCGTTCCCTAGTTCAAGGTACATCATACGATGTTTGATGGTGATATTTCAAGGGATTTTTGAGAGCATTGGAGGAATGGTTGTCATATGTGATCTCAATTCATGGGTTGTGCAGACTCATCTGATTTGATTCAAAATAAATGAAGACAGGTAATAATGGATTTTAATTGTATTTTCAAGTATATTTGTGGGATGTGAGATTCAAACCAAATCTAGTCTATTTTTGGATCACTAAAAATGTGTTTTTGTAGTGAATTATAATACTAAGGAACAATGTGGATCAAAATCATCCCATCATCAGAGACATATAGTGGGGATCACTATAAGATTGTGGATAAATTGATAGATTGTGTAAAGACCCAAAAATTCCATGATTTGTTTTAAATTAATGTAATTTTTACGAGTCTGTAAAAATTTATGGTGCTTGATTTTGAGGCCGGGTGTGCCCGGAATCATTTTCTAAAGTTTTTTATGTGTACATTCAGTAAACGTACAAGAGGGAATTTATAACTTTTGAATCAGTGCTCAGAATTGAAATCGGAGGGCACCGTTGAACTTGCAGCGTCATTAATTACATAGTGAGACCTTCACCTTAGTTTCATTATAATGAGAATGGGAGTTAGTTTTTGGGATTTTTAATGAAATTAAATAAAAATAAAATGTTATCTTTATTTTTATTCGGGGTGGCTAAAACCATCTTGATGAGGTTAGTGGTGGGGGCCATAACACCATAACCTCCCATGAGAGGTTATGGTGGTGGGGACCACACAAGCATAACCTCCCTTTGGAGGATATTATTTAATGGGTCCCACCTGAGATTCTTAGCCCCATTTACCATCCCATTAATTGAATAGAACTCCTCACCACCCCAAATTTTGAATTTGAAACTTTTCGTTCCATTAATTAAATGAGATGTCTCATTTAATTAAACACAAGCATTTGTGTTGTTGTGCCATAAAAATAATAGAGAACTTCCTCTACTATTTATGGATTATCATTCTTTTTGTAGACCCTTTGAAATGGAAGGACGGAGTTGGAGGAACAAATTCTCTAAACAAAGAACGTCTCTTCCACCAATGAAGAATGACAAACACCACTGCCTCTTCATCCGGTGCAAGAAATGGAAGCAATGCCTCCCACGAAGAAATCTGACGATGCCATCTTCGACTCGTCTTCTCTGAACTCTTCCTCTTTCTAGATTGAAGAAACAATGGTACCTTCCTCCGACATCATCAACGATTGTCATCAAGTGAGGTAGGGGAATTTAAGTTGAATTTACTCTCGATATTCTTCGTTAAATTTATGGTTTGAAAACCCAATGATAACACTATAAATAGGAGAGCTTGGACCACACAAACATGTCCCGACCCTCCCCTTTTGATTGATTCATTTGTTGACGAAGGCAGCGGCACAATGGTGCTGTCAGGAGAGATGATCGCAGTGTAGGAACGGGCGGTGGTGGACGGGCCGCAGCTGTACATGCGGTGACCGGCGACAAGCGGGCCATGGAAGAAGCCGGTGGCACATGGGACGCGAGGCCGCCATAGGGGCCAGACATAGTCGCACCACATAGAGAACCAAGTTGTCGACACGCAGTCCATGGTGGTACCATAGGGGTGTGGTTCTGTTGCACCATGCCGGAAGATGGACCCACGGACACATGGTCACGGTGGTCGGACAAGCTTGAAGTGGCTCCGTCATGCCGCACTAGAGAGAAGACTCGCAGCCATAGGCCGCAGTTGTAAGAGTAGGGTGGTCTTCTGAGCTAACCATAAGTGTGCGCTAGAGGTGGGACCCATTGGGACCCCTGGATAGCAGGCCGGCACCATGAACCAACCGTTTCGAACACAGTGGGGTGTAACCCCCCTCCCATGTGTGGCCAGTCGGCCACACAGTCCAGCCCGCCACCCTCTTCCAGGACATCTTCAGCTGGCCCACCCATAGTATGGCCACCCTCAGCCGGGCCTCCCTCGGTCGGGCCTCCCCATTAGGCCAGGCTGTTCCCACAGACCGAGACGGACCCGTCTGGACAGTTTACACGTTTTCACCCATATCTTGGGCTACATGCGGCCGATCGATGAACTGTTTGTGGAGAGGAAATGTTTAGAGCTATATTGTTCTTCAGGAATACCCCAATTGAGGTTTCTACACAGTTGTAGTATGGTCGGGTTGGTTTGAACCTGAAATCCAATCGGGCCCCTAGAATGAAAATTCCAATAAATCACAGACCGGGCGTCCGATTGAGGCACCATCTATCGACGACCGATATCTCGAGGGTTGTTTCTATGGAACATGAGTGTACCAAGTGCAAGGAATCCAATGGCTTATAGTTTGGTAGAGGTTGGAGACATATCATACAGAGGTCAGTTCTCAGCAATCTGGTGTGGTTCAGCGCATACCGATCCTGTGTGGGCCAGATCCTCTGTTGGTCAGCACATAATGATCCTGTGAGGGTCAGCGCATACCTATCCTATGTTGTTCAGATCATGTGTGGGTCATTACGGGGGTTAGTACCTATCAATGCTGTTTGGGTCAGACTATTTATGGTTAGAAGTAGTGTCTCTCGATAGAATAAGATGATCTAGCTTCATGACTAATTATATGTACTTCCATACTTCAATAAAATCGTAGAATGAGATGAGTCAATGAATTTTGTGTTGATTGATATGGTTACTAGACAACTTTGGTATATGAATGAGAATACACCTAAGTAAGGGTTATCTATTGATTATCTACGTTGTGGTTATCTTTTATGGATTTTGTGAGACCCTGAGGGTCTCGGGGACCCTACTGAGTACTGTTATACTCACCCTTACATGAGCTATGCCAATACATCATTGTGTTGGTTGCAGACAACATACAACACTAACTGATGCAGAGAGTAGTAGGACTGGTCGGTACCCGGAGGAGGACCACTCGGAGTGGCGGTGCCCAGAGCGGACGGATGGGTGTGGTGTGCATAGGAGGCCTATTGTACCTACCCTTCAAGTAGGAATCCCATAGGACGATCCAGTAGATGATTTACATGATTTTAGTTTTACAATCATTTAAGCTGTATTGTACTTTACTGTTGGGATTGCATTTTCGGCACCCTTTACTTTCAGCACACTCTTTTGTATTCCGTTTTACTTATTGTTTTACTTCCAGTTATGTACTCTGTTGTGTTTGTTTGCTGTTATAAAGGAAATTACTTCCATGTTTTGGGAAATTACACATTTGGTTCTTATCACCACCCCCTGGCCTATGGGATGGGGTCTTGGGGTTGTCACAATACTGGCCTTGGGGGATGGGTCATGAAAAATTGGTATCGGAGGAGTCGGCTCTACCGCCGAAATTAGGAATGAAACCTTTCTTTTTTGTGAAGAAATAGTGTTAAGGGTACCGACTACGGTTTTCAATTCAGGGAGTCCAGTGTTGGTACGATGGCTGACGTATCCATACACAAGGACCCTGACTACTAATTTCTAACTTAGTGCATGAAAACACTAATTGCGTTCGAGTCTTTAAAAGTTTTCGTAAGTCATCACAACTAGGTCAGCTCACCAGGAATAAATATTTGATCATGTCGCATCTGTTTCATTCAGTATTCCTTCTTGCAGACAATCAGTTCGAGCCCCGAGAGTCGTACGCTCTGACATCCCACCGAGGGACGAGGCCTCGGTGTAGGGACATTTTCCAGTGGAGTCACTAGATGTAACACTTCTTGTTGGGCCACCGATGCCACCAACCCCAGTAGGAGAGAGTCCATGCCGCATGAGAGTGTTGCACAAGTTCCAGCGCTAGAGGCCACCTAGGTTCAGGGGAGAGGTGTACCCACAGGTGGCTGAGGATTGGATGGAGGCTGTGGTGAACATTTTCAGGCTGGAGGGATACTAGAAGACCTCATTGTGAGTCTTGTTATGAGTCTCCTTAAGGTAGAAGTAGGCAGAAGGTGGATCCTAATGCTTCATGTCCATGACGAGGTGACATTAAGCTAGACATACTTCGATAGCCTATTCCGGGTAGTATTTATTCCATCAACCTTTGTGCGGTGTAGATACATAAGCTACATCATCTACAGTATGGTAGCATGACAGTAGCATAATACCCAGCGAGGTTCACTAACATCTCATGATACTCCACATATATGGTGTGGGACTCATTCATCAGGGACCCTACTTTCGAGAAGGGGCTCATGAAAGAGATCAAAGCCTCGATGATCTACCTCAGCATCCTGACGTAGGTGGGGGTGTTAGAGACAACCCTATTAGTAGAGATATTCCTTGTTGAGTAGTCACTAGCAATGAGACCCACTACTAGTTGACATGAAGCAGAGTCTTCTATAGTCAGAAGTAGACAGATGACATAGTGGTCCAAGAGGACCAAACCCATAGGTGGTCACATTAGGACTCAGGATCGGTTGTGCAGGGCACACAGTGCAGAGACATATATGACAGGAGTAAGAAGTGCCACTCGTGCGAAGGGTAGGGTCACATGGCACGTGATTGTCCCACCCGCCATACAAACAATCAGCAGTCTGTTGAGGGACCTCCCAGGTAGAGGTAGAGGTTTGATCAAGGCCGTACTCATGGCACATGAAGACGTGGAAGAGGTGTTGGTCGAGTAGCTAGTGGTAGAAAACATTTCAACGTGTTGCCACTGCCACCACCAGGTGGACCACCCCGAATGTAGGGAGCCGAATGACAGGGGAGAGCTCAGCTTTAGGAAGCTGAGGGATACGAACATGTCTCTCTAGAGATTATTTGAGGTACTATCTGAGTCTAATCCACCTTAGCTATAGTTATTGAAGACATAGGTGCTAGTCACTCTTTAAAATCCACTTCCCTCTTTTATATATCATATATTTTGATGGAGTCGTTGGATTGATCCTAACAGCTAGAGACTCCTATGTTAGCAGACTCAACGATTACGCACTCGTGTCACTAGTGTGAACTTACTCTTGGAGGCGAGAGCTTCAGCTTGAATCTCCTCATTGCGGCGTCAAGGCCTTGAGACATAATCTTGATTATGGACTGGTTATCTACAATCCATGCTCAGATCGACTGTATTAGGCGAAAAGTGCGGTGTTCCTTTTCAGGGTGTTCCGACTGGGTCGAACCGGACCCAGACCCGTTTGGACAGATTACACCTTTTCACCGATATCTCGGGCTACAGGTGTCTGATCGACGAACAATTTTTGGAGAAGGAATGATTAAAGTGAGACAGTTATTTTGGCATACCCCAATTGAGGTTTAGATACAATTGGAGTATGGTCGGGTTGGTTTGAACCTAAAAACCAACCAGGCCCCTGTAACGGAAATGCCAATAACTCACAGACCGGGTGTCCGATTGAGGAACCGTGTGTCTCATTAGAACCCTTACGACATGGAGGTTCTTTGGGTTACTCCATTGTAGAGTTTAGTGGTGGTCGAGGAAAGACAGATATATCGAGGGGTGTTTCTACGGAATTTAAGCGCACTGGGTGTGAGGAATCCAATGGTTGATACTATGGCGGAGGTTGGAGACCGATCATACGGAGGACTGCACTCAGCGATCCATTGTGGGTAAGTGCACAATGATCTTGTGTAGGTCAGATCCTGTGTGGGTCAGCACTTAGCGATCCTATATGGGTCCGCGCATACCGATCCTGTGTGGGTCAGATCCTGTTTGGGTCATTATGGAGGTTAGTACCTATCGATCCAATTTGTAACCGGCTCCGTATGGTCAGAAGCAGTGAATCTTGATAGAATAAGATGATATAGCATCGAAAATAATAATCTTTACATCTATACCTCAATAAAATATTTGTTTTAGCTGATCTAATGACTTTTGCGTTAATTGAGATGGGTTACTAGACAACTTAGGTATATGTATGGAAATATACCTAAGTATGGGATATCTATTGATTCATTACATTGTGGTTATCCCTATTGCATTTTGTAAAATCATGAGGGTCTCAAGGTCCCTAATAGGTGTAGTAATACTCACCCCTGCATGGGCTATGCCCACACCTCATTGTATTGGTTGTAGGTGAAGGGTAGCACTAACTGAGGTATAGTGTATCAGGACTAGATGATACTTAGAGGTGGACCACTCGGAGTGATGGTGCACGGAGCAGACAGACGTACGTGGTGTATAGACAAGGCCTACTGTACCTACCCTTCATGTAGGAATCCCAAAGGACGATGCAGTAGCCTCTTTATATTCATTCAGTTGTACTAGAATTTTAGTTGTTTTTTACTTTATTGTTGGGCTTGTATTTTCGGCTCCCATTACATTTAGCACACTCTTTTCTATTAAGTTTTACATAGTGATTTACATGAATTTGTGTAAATTGTTGTTTATATTTTCTGTTATAAAGGAAATGCCTTCCCAATTTAGGGAAATTACCCCTTTGGTTCTTTTTTCTTGCCCCTGTCCTATGGAAGGTGGGCATGGGATAGTCAAGATATGGGCCCCAGGGGATGGGTCATGACAGAAGAAACCATGGTGTATCATGCTATATAACACAATCAAGTGATAAATCATTATTTAACTGGTCATAGTAGTAGTATAACTTGTAGTATTAGTCGAAAAAGTAGTTTTATTTGTCATATTAGTGGGTAGGTGGTTGTGGTATGGTAGAGTGGTGGTGGTGGTGGTGATAGTCGTACTAGTAGCAGTTATATTAGTATTAGGAATAATTGTTTTAGTATTACTAATAGTAATATTTTTATTAGATGTAGTAGTGGTAGTCATAGAAGTTATTGTCATGGTGGTAAAAATTGTTTTCTTTTGTTTTTATAGCTGTAGTTGTTTTTGTTCTAGTTGTTGATGTTGTTGTTGTCATTATGGTGGTGGTGGTGCTGATGATGATGATGGATTAGTTGTAGAAGTGTTAGTAGCATTAGTAGTAGAATTCATCATCATAGTAGTATAGGTGTTACAAATATTAGTATTTATCACAATAGTAGTAGTAGTTGTTGATATTTATATAGTAGTGGTGGTTTTGGTTCTAGTTGTGGAGGTAGAATTAGTAGTTGTGGTGGTGTTTTTCATAACAATTTTTGTCATAGTCATCCCCATGGTAGTATTATAAGAAGTTTTTATGGTAGTAGTACTAGACATAGAGAGGGTATTATTGGTGTTGGTGGTGGGGGCAAAAGTAGTAGTATTTAATGATGTTTTCTTGGATGATATTATTTTAATATAAGTGTTAGAATTAGTAGAAGTTATAATATTGTCAGTAGTCGTAGTAATAATGTATGGGGTCTTAGTAGTCATAGTTGAGGTGGTGGTGGTGATGGTGGTGTGAGTAGTCAGAGTAGTTTTATTTGATATATTTTTAGCAGTTGTTGTTGCAGTAGTAATGGAGGTAGTAGTAGTCACATTAGTAGTTGTAGTAGTAGTAATAGTATCAGTTGTAGTAGTAGTAGTAATATTATTTGTTGTAGCAGTTTTATTATAAGACATTATTGTAGTTATAAATATAATAGGAGAAATGGAATAAGAATAATAAGATGATTTAATAATTTCAATTGTATTAGTATTTGTTGTATAATAATAGTATTAGTAGTAGCTATAATAGTAGTAGTATTAGTTGTACTACAATTTTCTCTTGGTTTTTGTTCTTTTTTTAGTAGTATTCATAGTAGTAGCTACAGTAGTAGCATTATCAGTAGTAGAAGTATTAGTATTAATATTAATATTATTAGTAATAGATGTATTAGTTTTTGTAGTGGTGGTTGTAGAAGGAGGAGGAGTATTTCTAGATGTAGTATAATAAGTTGTAGTACAAGGAGGAGGAGGAGTAGCAGTTGTAGTAATAGATTTTGTAGTCGTAGTAGTATAAGAATTAGTAGTAGTAGCAGTATTAGTTGTAGTTTTATTGGTATATTATTATAATAAGTAATAATAGTTCTTATAGTAGAAATCATAATGTAAGAATCATGAGTAGTATGGGATGTATAAAAAATAATAGTAGTGGTAACGGCAGTTGCAACAATCATTTTGCAGCAGCATCAGAAACAATAATTGTTGTAAAAACCCGTGATTTTGAGCATTATTTTTCCAAAATAATTTAACAATGGTGATATTTTTTTCAGGTAACAAATTTTTTTATGTTATATTAAAGAACTATTTGCACTTTCTTTATAAAAAACAAAGTTAATCATGCACTAATCACAACAAAAAGTTTAGCTTTATGTACATGAAATAATATGATTAGATTAAAACTTGGTGATTATTTCATGCAACACTGAGTTTCTCTGAACCCAATATTTTTTATAATTACATAAATGAAATAATTAAAATATTTAAACTAAGCATAGTAATGATAATATTAATTACAAATTTTAAATTTTTTATAATGGTTTTATGTAAATAAAACATATTGGTGATGAAAGGTATAATTTTTGATTAAATCCTATATGTTTGAAAATAATATTTTATAAAAAGATTTAATTGTGTGGAAAATAAAGAAATAACTTTAGACCAATTTAAAAATTGAATTTTATAAAATAATCATTATTTTTTGAATTTATAATGTTGAAATTATCTTATGGAATATTTTTGGAATTTTTATGAGAAACATCATTTTTGGATGTATTGTGAAAAATAAACAATTTTATTTCAAATCTGGTTTTTAATATTCTTTATGACATAAGATAAATTATATTTTAAATCGGATTCAAATTTTAATTAGGTAATATTTTTATCAATTAATCAAATTCTTGTAATTTTAAATAATTTCACATTGAATTTCGGTATTAAAACATAGTAAAAGATTGGTTGTTCTTACTTTATAAACCCGCAATGTCATCCCATTAGTTGAATTAAATTTAAATTAATTTATTCATCTTTTGTGATTAGAATTTGGAAAAACATAATCCATATTTATAATCAATAAAAAAATTTACTTCTAATATGGACGTTTTATTACCAAATATATTATTGAATGTTATTAAAAATAATTACAAAGGATAAAATAAAAACATATTAATAAAGTTCTAAACATTAAATTTAAGACCCAATAAAACCTATTAACATTACAAAAAAAACATTTACCAAACATTAAAAGGATATTATCATTCAATTATTAAATTATATTGTTTTTTATGATTTTTCTTGGTAAATATGCTCATACACCTAATAGATTTCAAAAAATTCCTAGTGTGTCCATTCATTTCCTTGTAAAACTCCACCATATTTCCCTCTTTATCACCCCTCATATACCATGATGTATTGGCTAATATATGAACAATACAGATCCCAACATCCCTAAATTTCTACTCACATCCAATCCATTTTACAAAATGAAATTTGAGGAATCCTCTTGGCATAGACGAAAAAGAGTTACCAAATTAAGAGGGAATGCATTCTCTCAATCTACTTTCATTTATTTCAATTAGAATCCCCCTAAAATATATTTACTCAATTATTTTAACATAACAACCATATAATCAATATATTAGGTTTATTTTATTCCATGGATTCAATAAAAAATTTCAAACACCTCCAAATAATGGGTAAAGAACATTCTGTTTACATGATGATGAACAACCACCTCACTAAATGTCGATTGTTCATTTTTCCTTTACCGCCTTTCATCGTGGATAATAAGAAGGACACTCTATTTGTCTATAAAATATATTATATTTATTATGCCTTTAAAAATCTGTAATTCTTTTAAGAATCATTTCATTTTTAACTCCTATTTTGTGTTAATACAGTAGTTTCATTTGAGGAAGTGTGGACTACCGCCATGACGAACCGATATGATTCATTCATAAACTATTATTAATGTATTGAGGACGGTTTTTGTGAATATATATGATATATATGATATAATAAATATAATACACTAATTATATATATAAATATTTTTTTTCTTTTCTCCTTGTCGAAAAAAAATTAATGGAAATAACATTCAAAAAACGTAAGGATCACCATCTCCATGAATAGTTTGTTTATCTTCATAACTATATATTATATAGATTATTTTATAAAAAATATAATTAATTAATATTAAATCTAAATCAATTTTTACATTATAGAAATCTTGACATAAGTTTGTGGACCAAATATGTAACAAATTAAGAGACATGCAAAAACATGTGGTTATTACCTAAATTGAATCCATAACATAGAATTTTTAAGAAGAGGTAAATATAAAACCCTATGTAAAATAAGAAGTCATAATATGGTTTTATAAAATATTTATATTTAGTATGCATGGATATTGTATGAGTATGAAGAGAGTCAAGACACAAGGTAATGAGATTTCATCTATCTTTTTTACCATGAGATGCCTTCTTTATTCACCACTTATTCCATTTGTGTGGTTTTTATACATCGTATAGATGAATTATGTTTTTGTTATAATTTATTATATGGGTATTTACATGTCTATTAAATGATTTATATTTTATGGGGTTAATTTTTTAAAATCTACCAAGTCGGTATGACAATTTGTCTAAATTTTCATTATTCGAATCACAAGTTTTATTACGCATGTTCATTAATTTTTAGGTGTACATAATTCCATTTAAAATTTTATATCAATAATATATTTATTTTTTTTAAAGCTTAATGTAATTTTTTTATTACACAGGTTGTATGGTTCAATGTTACTAAGTGGTAAGAGTTTATTGATTCAATATTATCACTTATCATAATTGTTTATGTTTATCCTTCATTTGAGGAAATGTTATGATCCAAATCGCAAAGAATATTAATGAATCTTATTCTACTCTATTTATTCAATATTTATTCCTGATTTTTTTTCAATTTTATACTCTTTGTTATTTAGTATAGTAATTAATAGTTTTTTGTTAATCCTGACATTACCCTCTATTCAGTAGGTGATTTGTTCTTAATCTAATCCATGATTTGTAAAAATGGACTACATGAATACACTTGTAATTCATATAATAATTAAAATAATTTATTTTCATTTATTATCATTTGTGTATTTTTTCCAAAGATTATTCTTGACAATTTTTGAACATTTCATATTTCTAACCATTTACCACGCAAAAAACAATTCTCTTATTACCTCATACCACATTTACTGATTTAGCTGGCATCATTTTTTTAATCATTATTTAAAAGTTTAAGAGCCTAATTTTTATGAAATTGTTTTTAAAATTAATTATAATGGAAACTGGTTTAAAAAAGTTTCCATGATTTATATACATTCATTGTAATATTCAATGAAAATGTTTTTCAAATGTTTTTCTATCATCTTTATATGTTTTAAATGATAATTGAATTCAAATGATTATTTAGAATTTTATATATGTTTGAATATACTTTTCAATGAAATGGTTGTAAAAATTATTTATATCTTTCGTTATATATTTTCAAGGAAAAGGATTAAATATTCATCATAAATAATTATTTATAAATTTTCATGTTGGATTTCTAGAAAAAGATATATAAATGTTTTTATGATTTTAAAAAAGGTTAAAAAGAAGATGGGATATTTTTCACATGAAATGTTTTCAAAATAGCTTCTCAAATTATTTTCCATAAAATATGACATCCACTTCTATTACTCATTCCGTTTTAAGAAAATTATTCAAGGTTGCATTTATATCCTTTCATGAATGGATTATGTTTTTATGGAAGGATTTTTTATGATGCCCATTTCTTATTCAGGGATCATATAATTATGAATCTCATTTATCTTTCATGGGTTACATTTTTTGTAACATGATTATTTTCACAAGTCATTCTTTGATGAAATGGTTATGAACCTATATATTTTATAATGGTTCTTATGTGATGAAATTCTATTGATACCCATTTCATTTTATTGGTTTTAATTTGATTTTTATATAAACCATCTCATTTCATGGGTCATGATATGAAATTTCTTTCTCATGTATGTATGATTTTATTTTTTGATGTGTGGGACCTATATCTACATCTAATACATTGGATAATGATGGATGAATCATTAGTATGAATTTTATGTGTAATTTTAATTACATATTAATGATGATAAAAATGGACCTAACTTCATATCCATATGGTTATCCATGAAACAAATTACAAGTTCCTAATTTTATTAGTGAACCCTATTATTCATTCACAATATTTTCCAAGGACCTAGTTTCATTGAAATACGTTTATTCATTAACCTGAGTAATGGTTCGAAATGTTATGCAGGAACCATATTACATGATAACTATTTTATTAAAGGACATGGTTTCATGTACATAAAGTTATGTGTGAACATAATTACATGTTCACAATTTTATTCAATGAATATATTATATGTTAGTTATTTTAAGTGGGTTCCGTATTTCATGTCCTTAAATTTATGACTTAACATATTTGTACTTATACATGTTTTCAACAATAAAATAAAATATGCATGACTCAAAATACATATCTTATTCATATGTCATGCTTTCATGAATTATGATATTAATTATATTGATATCCTTTTCTTATTAAGAGATAATATTTATTATGATCTATAATATGTAAAGTAATAAATGCAAATGTTATTCTCATGATCCATAATTTTTTCTCATATTATGCCTACACATTTCCTTTATTTACCCATACAGAGAATATGATTTCAACCATTTATTAAGTGTCATTTCTCGATGTTATGAAGAATGGTTTTTGGTAGAATTACAAAATGTGTATGCCCTATTGTATGTTGTTGAAGATCATTCACTAGGATAGATAAATTTGACTCCCTGTTTCTAGTGACACTAAACTGTTATGCTCCCCAGTAATATATTATTGCAATATAATGAATATAAATTTAAAGTTATGAGATATACATGTATGGTAATCATAGATCAATATAGTAGTAGAATTAGTTGAAGTAGTTTCGGTAGGATTAGTACTCATAGAAGTAGTAGTTAGAGAATTAGTATGTGATTGAGTTTTTATATTAGTATTTGTAGTAGTAGTTATAGTTGTAGTACCCATATTAGATATAGTAGTACTAGTAGTTGTTGTAAAAATTATAGAAATAATTGTTAGGGTAGTCATTGTTTTTGTTTTTTATTGTTATATAAAGGAAAAATATTTATGAATAACAATTCTGAAAACACAAATTTGTACAGGGGTATAATAAAAGATATTTTGAAAATGGGTAGTGGGAAGAATAAATGTTACATAAATTGACATATAATTTTGTACCTTGAGCATGAGAACAATGGTGCATAAATAAGATTTAGATATTGAGGAGAGAAATTTAACTTCAGGCCTAGTATATTGTGCTAGTAAACATGGTTTTAAGAATATTCTCAACAAAATAATAATTAATTTTTATTGGGATAAGTAACCATAAATTCATAGAAAATGAAGGAAAAATTATAAAAAAATTAAGTGTTCACATTATAATGTTGATGGAATATTTTACTAACATGATAGGGAAAATGAGAACATTTAAATTTTTAATCTCATTCTATTTTATGAGTACAATTTCATCCATTAGTTCTACATTGATAAATTTCCACTTCATCTGTTAATCCAAGAAAAGTAGATGAATTTATAAATTTTTTATTTTTTTAATGTATCAAAAGATCCTTAATTAATAATATTAAATCTATATATTCATTAACATAATGAAAATTATTAGTCCAATGTAAGATAATAAAAATTCTACTTGAATTATAACTATTTCAACTTGTAACAGTACTACAACTAATACTAAAACTACTACTAATACAACCATCATTATGACTAATACTACTAGCACTAATATCGCTACAACCACTATAACTTCCAATAAAAGAACTACTAAGACAACTTCTTCTACAACTAGAACTACATCAAATACATTTATTAATAATACTTGTTGGAGGAGGATGAAAATGATGATGAGGAGTTGTAGCAGCAATGTTAGTAGTGGTAATAATATTTATAGAATAAATTGTAGTAGGATAGGAATAAGAGTGGGATCAAGAGTAGTATGACTGGTACTCGGAGTTGTAGAAGTTGGAAGAGTAGTTGTGTGATTAGTATAATTAAATTTAGTAATAGATGTAGATGATTTGTAGTAGTATTACATATAGTTCGATTATGAAGAGGATGCGGTATTGTATGAGTAGTATGAGGAGGAGGTTTAGGAGTAAGATTTAAAATATTAGTAGTTGGAGGAAGGTGAAGGATTAATAGGATGATGATGAGGAATTACTGTTTCACGATTATCAGTAGTAGTATTAGTAGTAGCAGCAATGGTGGTGGTGGCAATGGTAGAAGCAATAGAATCTATAAAATGAGGAGTATTAAAGGTAATGTATGTTGTGGTGGTAGAAGAAGCAGTATAAGCATAAATAATGATTGTTGTAGTAGTAGTAGTATTTTTCATCATAATAATCATCATAAATGTATTAGTGATGGCAGTGGAATTGTTCATAATCACAGTCAAATTCATATTCATAGGAGTAGTATTAATAATAATAATGCATTAAACTGTTCCAAACCATTACATTGAATTATTCATTTTCGGGAAGCGTCTCTAGAAGTATAGTGACAAGAATATTGAGTTAGATATGTAATTTTAGCTATAGAGGTGAATTATAGAGTGGCCTTATGTATTGTTTCATATTAATTTTGATAGAGTATAAAGATTTTTATGTATTATATTGTGTTTCATCATGAATATTTGGCACATATCTTGGTTCATGTGTTATAGTGTGGTTTTGAGTGGTGAGTTATCAAGGTCACATTGATTCAAGGGGGAATTATGGTTGTGGATAATGATTGATCAATTTTATATTGGAGTTCCTTTGGATATTCTTATCTGGAGAAAGTATCTAAGTTGTTCTATTTGGAGGCCACAAGAGATTTTATTTTGTGACAATAATTCTACAATGGTTGTTAGGGTCCTGACAGGGTGTTATTGGGTGGATTTAAAATTATCATACTTGTATTATATATCATGGGGGTTGTTGAGATGATTCTTACACTATATCATTATTAATCCCATGTGAGTACGATTGTGTCATGGTTGTACCCATTTCAACATTAATCAAAGGGTGGTCATCCTTTATTATATATATTGAATTTATTACCCTACCATTCATTTCAAAACACCATATATTTTTGGAGCATTGATTATAATTATGTGATATCCCTTCTTATGGAATGGACTTAATTAAATACATTTAGTTAATTTAGTGTTAATCATTATAGTTGTGGTTAAGTGGAGATAAAGAAAATTATTTTCAAAGGTGTATTTGATGTATATTCATCTTTCACATTGTCATGACCTACATATTTTTATTTGGTAAACTAATATTTCTAATATAAATTATTTATCTCATTATAATTAATCTAAATACCCCCAACATTTATCAATCCTAAGGTGACCATAGGTGGATATTTGGAAATCATTATCCCTTCTCTACATGGATTTCGTACTTTGATTAAAAATATCAAATAATTTTGAATCAATGTGAATTTATATCACATAATTTTGGGTTTTATCCCTATACATCATCAGTATAGAGTATACCCATAATTTATTAATTCTTTTAGTTGTTTTTTCTAGTGTTTTTTTGAATGGTTGATCATATTATTTTTGGTTTATCCTTATGTATTAGAGGGTGTTCGGTTGGAGTTTTCATTTCATATTATCCAATAATTGTAATTTATTTAGATAATATATTATAGATATGACATACCAATGATTATTTTTGAATAAATATATTTTATGTGTATCTATGAGGAATTGGGTTACTGCGTTTGATTTTATTAGAATGAGTCTAGGGAAAACAATCAACGGCACATTCATAGGATCTGTGTTTGGTATTTTATTTTGGAGATTTATTTTAAATGAATTTGACAAGAATTGTAGATAATTTTAAGTCATATATTTCATTTGTAATTTATTTATGTTTTCACTTTTGATTCTGGGATGTAGGAGGGTAATTCCTCCCATTTTTTGGTATTATTCTTAAAGTGGTTGCCTACAACTTATTCCCTATTGGGGGAGGGATTCATGGTTCACAATCATCTTCACTAGTGGACTTGCACATGCTCACTAAGTGCATCATTGTAATTTTGTTTTAGATGTATGGATGAGAGTTATGAAGATTTTATATTTTGGGACTATTTAGGATTGTACTGTTTTTTGGAAATAATATTAGTCGAAAGTTGTGTGTAATGTAAAATGGGAAACCAATTACAACTCTTGTGATTACAGCCACCTATGGACTAAAAAACAAAAATTTATTAATATAAGATAGATTTAAAAAGGTATTGAAAATTATAAATTAGATACCTAGGATATGTACATGATTTTTTTACACTTATAGTTATGATAGGGTGATTATATGGGAATTTATGTGAATGTAATTAAATGGTATTTAATATATTTTTTGATCATGGGATTATAATTTTTTTAATTATAGTGGTTTTTACATGTGATCAATCATGTATAGTAAACATTAGTGAGGTGTGGAAGGATTATGTGGTAAATATTAAATGGGATAACTTAGTAATGTAGGGTTAGTCATTGAGGATGAAGAAATTTGTGTTTTAGTAGAATTGTTAGTAGATGAATTAGTGGATTTTTTTCATACTACTAGATGTAGAACTGGTTATGGGATATAAAGATCAAATTTTGATTGATATATAATGGGAATGAGAAATGAGATAAATTGGTTCTTAGTTAAAGGATATATATGTTACACAATAGGGATGTTAAATTTTTTAAAGAGAGAATGATGAGTTTATGATTTATTTGGATGGTTTCCATAAGCAGTTTCATGAAAAGATTCATTTTTTTGACTATGAAATAAATGATGTGGTAAGAGTTTCTTTATACTCAACTGGGCAGATTTAGAATATGGGAGTAATTGGTTCAATTAAGGTTCTTTTTTTTCTATGTTTCATTTTGTAGATATGGAGGAAGAAGTATGACATTACGAGGCACTATTATGTCTCATTATTTAGCATCATGTTTCCCTATTTTCATTACCACATATTTAGATGTTATCACTATGGAATATTTTATTATGAGGATTCATGATCATATTTGATCTTTCTTATAAAGGACTAATCAAAACATCAAATGATGAATATTTCTAGTTGAGGGACCTCAAATGTTGGGGCATTTAGGGTTTCCATTAGAATAATGTGTGTATTATTAGTATTTATTATTCATTTTTAGATCCATTAAAAATTTATCATTTATAAGGAGATCCTTTAATTTATTTTTTCTACTAGAACTCATGATCATCAGTATATTGTGTTTTGAACTACTATATGTATCCAAAATATCCCAGACATATTTCTTATGATTTTAAATATATTGAAGATTCCACTGGGGCCTTATTGTTGAAGGGTGGGGATGGAGTTTTATATTTATATTCGGTAGAGTATAGAGTGGATAAATTTATGATGTCTCTCTTCCTCAGAAAATAATTGATAAGTGTATCCATGGAGGTGGCCATCAATATGGTAAGTGAGGTAGCATTGAAGGATGTGGATAAATAAATTACATGTAGATGCTACAATTAGTTGGGAAAATACCATTCAAGGCACAATTTAATTATATTATACTATGTATTATTCATAATTTTATTATTCATTTTCTCATTACATTATTACACCCATGTAGATTATTACATTATACTAAATGTGGAAATGAATCTAATTCCCATGGAGTAGACTATTCTATGTATAGGTTAGTCATGTATTCTTAATGTGTGTCGGGATTATGAGTTGATGATTATGAAATATAAGTAAATAATCGATATTTTATTATTATAGGTAAAACTAGATGATTTAATTCCTAGAATGGACTAGTTGTAATCCGTGTTTTTATTTATAAATTGTTTTTAATTGATTGTTGGGTATAATATTAGGAATACCAATGTATAATTTTAAATATAAATTAAATAGGATATGATGCGCTACAAGTGTTTGGATCCCTTTTCATCAGAACTAGAAAAGTTAATTTTTTACTCAATATAGGTTTGTGTAGATGTATTTCCTTTGGTTATCATGGATTTTTGGGATATTTTTCCATAAAGAGGTTATAACACTACCCCATCAATTTCATATCATGTTTATAATAAAATTAATGCTCAATGTATCTTGGAATTCAATGGAATATTATTTGATAAAAAAATTTCTGATTTGGGATATGTGAGTTTAGAATATTGGATTAATGTAGAGGAGTTACATATACTTGATTGTGTTATTGTGGGGTGGTCTAGTTTTTCTCACAAAAAAAGTAAATAGTAATATGAGTTTATTCATAGACTAATATTTATTGAATTATATGAAGGTCAATAAGAATTACAGTCTTCCAGTGATAGATGATTTGATCGATCAATTAATGGTATCTTTATAGTTTTCAACGATAAATCTATGATTTTGTATCAGTATATTATGGTGATGGAGAAATATATCCCAATCTCTACATAAAAAATTCATTATGGAAACTTCATGTTGATTGTTAGGTCATCTGATGTAATTAAATCTCTAATTTTATTATGGGACTTCTGAAAATCTTATCCTATGAGTTCTATGATTATTTGATCAAAATTTTTATTGGAAACATTCTAATGTTCATGATGTCAAATAATGAAAATTCCATGAATCTGATAAAAAATTTAAAAGTATTTCAATAACAATAGCATTATTTGATGTTGAACAAGTGCATGTTCTCGGAATGTGAGTTTTATTTTCATGGGTATTATGTTCGTTAGTTTGGTGTGGTAGTCGACCAATGAATTATTTTGGTTATTATTTGATGTATAACACAAAATAATGATTCTTGTTATCGTAGTTTCCATGATCTCACAATCTAGTAGGGTAGGTTTTTATCTGATTTATATTTAATATAATCCCCATTATTATCCTTTAATAGGAAAAGTGGTCTTTCATGTGGAGTTTTCACAACTAGAGATCTATCGAATACCTATAGATAACTTGATTAGTTCACCTATTAATTTATTTTAAGAGGAAGGTGTTTTATTTGAGGTTTTCTATAATTATTAAAACGTTGATTTTAGTATCACAATGATTCTTTAGTAGGTGTTTATCTCATATAGTTCTAGGTGGTTATACTCTTTCGAGGATAACTATCCCACTGTTGATCAAATTTTAGTAGTGGTGGTGTTTTTTATAATGTTATAGAAGCATTACAATATCAATTAAAATTTTATTATTATTATTATTAACAAATATTTAATTATATCTTCTCTATGTGGTATATGAATCTATATAATTTTAGATTTTGGGATTTCATAAAATACATTGACATCATGATCTATAATACCCTAGGTAAAGGGAAGATAGTCACTGGGGTTCATGGTTGGAATTTATGAGGATATGTTTTTTCTGTAGTTAAATGATTCTTAGTGAGTGAAGGAGGGCCATATAATGATGATTAACGATTAAGAAGATAATTATAATATAGTTTTATTATTTTAGATGATTGTGAAATTTTCCTTTTCAGAGAAAGTGGAAGAGTCTCAATGGGGAGACTCAGAGGGAGGGGTGTTGTGGGTTTGCATATTTCCAAATGTCTCTCTCGAAGTAGGGTCAGAGGATGATTGACATCAGGTGTTCTATAGAGGGGAGAAAATAATCTTGTATGTGATAGATGATGTGGTTATTTTTTAGTTTCATAACTTTGCCTTAATAATGAATAATTTCTTATAAATGATATATCATTCTTGAGTAGTTAGTCATGGCATCATTTGTTGAAGAAGTCAGTGGAAGAGTTTTTGTCTTGCTATTTGGTCTTCTGACCCATAAAAGATAATAGTCATGTTCTTGGAGGATTGATACAACCATTATATTTCAATGAGTTGAAATTTAACAATATTTTATTGTATTTATTCAATATTTTTCCTCATTTTCAGGGAACATGTGATAATTGTTTCTTGATTGAGGGTAGGATGACGAAGTGGACCCACTTCATGCCGATAGAGTAATCAAGTGTGGTCGATGTTTTAGAAAGGTGGTATGTGGATGCGATAATGATGTTTAATGAGATTTTTGTTGACCGTAATTGTTTATTACTATCATCAATCCACATCACAAGTCCATATATGAATTTAGTATGCTTTTGGATATTAGTTAATGTGAATACTGAAACCCAAAGATCTGGGTTCGAAAAATAAATATACTAGGTAATTTTATTTTATGAAAGAAAAATAATAATACAAAAAGAAAATCTCATTCAAAAAAAATTTTTAATAATGGTTTGAGAGAATTAGAAATTATACATTAATTTTTTATCATATCCTTAAAAAAATAATACAGAATAACTGAAATTCATTGTGTGTACTATCTTCGTATGTAAAGAGAACGCCTTCATAAAAACAATACTAAGCTAGTGAAAAATAATTGTAAATAAGGGGACAGAATTAATTTTATATGTATGCATTTTTATTAAATACAAGGGAAAAATACCAAAGTCAATACCTTTGTAAAATACTATATCACATTGAAAAAATTATACATTGTAAATTCTTTTAAAATAATCTGTCGATTTTTTGAAAACGTGATCAGGTATATTAAATAAACATATTTGAGGCCACCTGAAACATTGATGACTATCTAGGTATACATAGTTTTTTGAGGGAGGAGTTGAATCTCTACACCCTATAATGTTTACAATGTCTAATTTATAATTTTTAATAAAAATTTTTTAAATAGTTCTCTAAATATATATATATACACACTATTCACTAGAGATTTTTTCTTCTAAAATATTGATCATGCATTGAATATACATAAGAAAATTTATTTATAAAAAAATTTCTATATAAAGATATATGAAATGTAATTGGAAATATCATTATAGTTTTTATAAATCCTAAGATAATGTCAATTCTCCATTATATATAATTTCATTACGTAATAATTAACATCCATGTATTCACACTATTTTTGTAAAACTGCAAAAAATAATATATTGAACATAGTAACCACAAAGGTATAATTTAGTCATTTAACATGATTATTTAAATATATTCACAAACACACACACACACACACACAGACACATATATATATATATATATGCATATTTATGTTTGAATTTCCTTGAATGATTCTCAAAATATAGTCATAATCAAGATTACAAACAACAAAAATGATGACATGATTCTATAAAATTACACAATTCAAAACTAATATTTTCATAAATAAAAAATTCATTTCCCCCTATATAAATATTCATAAATAATTTAATTATGAGTACATGTATACATTATAAAAAAAACATATAAATGTATGAATCCATATATGATCGAATAACATGAAATTTGAAAATTAATGCATACATGTATGATCTTGAAATTTATAATATAGAGAATATGTATATAAGTGATTAAAATGTTCTAGAAATTTCTATATATATTAAAGAAATAATATATATATATAATTATAAAAATATTATTATTGATCAATTATTATAAAAAAAATTTAAACAAAATATCTAAATTTTTAATACTAGTAATAATAGTTCGCTTATGAATCATCATATTATTTATATGTTGATAAAAATAAATAAATATATTAAATTTAAAAAAATAATGAAAATACCCTTATAAAATTCAAATAGATGAGATGAAACAATTTTTCATATTAAAATATATACTGTTGAATATTATGTAGGAAAAATTTCAACTTATTAAAGGTTGTCTTCAAATTGAAAAAAAAAATATGAGAAAATATATTATTTATGAAAAAAATTAATCCATTATAATAGAATAATAAAAAATTAAATAAATATATTTCCTTTCTACAATTATATAAAACAAGAAAAAATGTTGCTTTAGACCCTCTTCTTTTTTCTCCAGACTTCAAATTGTTTTGTCAATTTTAATTTTCTCATTGAAGGTTTTAATAGCCATAACTTCTAGTATTATTAAATATATATATTTATATATATATATATATATATATAATTGGTTAAATCTTTGAAGTAGATAATATTTTATATATTTTATAATAGTGTCAAATTCAATCTTGTAGAGCAATATAAATGTACAAGTGGATATAGTGACTTGATTGTATATTTAAAAATTAACAGTAATTGTATCATCTGAATGAAAACTAGTATAACAACAATGACCAAGGAAATTGAAACCAAAAAAAATAATGAATGAAGATTTAAATAAGATAGTAAATTTATAAAACCAAACCATATATCATAGACAAGTGCACTGTAAATTACGATCGTGGTAGAAAAAATGAAATGAAATGGACAACATGATCTTATTTTCCATGAAAATGAACCAGAAAAATAAGACCCCTAAAGACAAAACAAAAAACCATATTATATCTAAAGACTAATAAAAATATACTATATTTGTGACAATAAAACCCATACCATGCATGGATCTCCATCAACGGTGCTTTCAAATAGAACTGTAACCTCATCAAAAATGATTGATGATACTCAGTCCACAATCAACGGTGTTCGAACTCCTCATAAATTCAGGGTCGAACACCAATCATGGTTCCTTAGCATTGTTTGGATCGCCTCCCCTATCTAGTTCGACTCCACTCTCCATGTCTATGACTTATCGATACTCTTAATTCATGGCCCAGACCCTTAAAAGGGCCCCTAGTAAAAAAAATACCCACCCCCTAAAAATGTGATATAATTTTAATGTTACTTTCTAATATAATTCAAATTTTTAATATATAAAAGAAAATTATTTTTTTATAATATTATTAAAATATATATTTACGATTTCAATAAAATATTTTTAATAATAAATTTCAAATAAAAGTATTCATGATTATTATTATCATCATCATCATTTTCATAATTTGTTTAACATAGATACTTTATTAAAATTATATTCAACATTTAATATAATTTTATATTTCTAATTATCATTATTAAGATAACCTCATTAACATATTAATAATAATTATTTCTTTCACATAATTATATTGGTATCATTATCTAAAAAATCATAGGGTAAAATAAGTAAACACAATTCTTTTATATCCGTTATTGTTTTGAAAAATTGATAATATTTATATTTAATTTTAGACATAATAATTTTAACATCATAATTAATATATTATTTCAATATAAGATATATCAGATAAATTAGTTATGGAAAATAATAATCTTATATATATTTATAATTATTTAAAAATTAAAATTTTACATGAAATTATTTTTATATGAATTATAATTTTTTTTTCATTTGTAAATATAATTTAATTATTATTCATTGTTAAAAATATTATATATTTAAAGGAAAAAATTAATAAATTAAATATTCACTATTTTGAATAATTATATTTTAGTTATTATTATTTTTATAATTTCATTTATTTCACATATTTTAATTACATTACATTTAATTATCGATGAAATACATTTTTAACTAAAAATAATAAGATTTAATTATTTATATTATTAAAACATGGGGAATTACATTCTACCCCCATTAAATTAATCACTCACACGCTATTTTTTTCAATGTGTAGAGAATTTTAAATTTTTTATTTATAATTAAAAGATAAAACAAATAAAGAAACATAATTACCATGCTGTTTTAAGGAAATTCCTATCATGAATGATTTATGTTCCTCAAATGAAAATTTCAATTAACCAAACTTGATTAGACCATTTTTATGATACCAACTTGAAGATCTGAACCCACGCTTCTTGGTTCAAAACATAAAAATGCAATTTATTTTTATTATATATAAGATAATTGGAAAAAATGCAATCCATTTTTCATGCATGTGACATTTCATGACTAGTTATATTGGATAATTAAACATTATAAAATACATTTTTATAATAGTTGAAAATAATAAAATAAAATATCTATATTGTTTCTTTTTCTCTATCTTTATAAGGAATGTGAAAGATTTCGAAAAAACAATACTAAACCAGTGAAAAATCATTTTGAACAAGCAGTGACAATTAAATTTCTAGTAAGTATTCTTCTAAAAGGCCAGGTAAAATAAATTTATAAATACCATTATAAATATCTTAATACATTTAATATAATTATACATTATAAATGGCTTGAAAATAATCTAGCGATATTTAGAAATCATTAAGAATTATTTTGAAAAAACATCATGGGGACAATTGAAATAATAAATGTTATCTAGTTTTACACATTATATTGAGGGATTAATTAACTTGAAATTATCTATATTGTTTAAAATTTAATTATGACAAATTTTCAGAAACACATATCATGATTTCCTAAGAAAATTATATATATTTTTATAAGATATTATTTCATTTTAAAAAATGATCTTTAAATGAATACACATGAAAAAATTTAATTATATAAAAAATTTTATATATAAATATATGAGGTTTGTTGGAAATCACATTAGATTTTAGATACAACTAAAATAAATTTCAATTTTCATTTTTGTGGGATATTATAAAAAATAATAATTTAAATCCATGTATTCACTCTATCATTCATAAAACTCATAAAATTTATTTATTGAATTTAGTTCACATAATGTTATAATTAATTAATTTGAACACTCTTATGTATAAATATATGAATAAATACATAGATAAATATTTATGTATATTTATATTTATATATAGAGACATATATTTATGTATTAATTGTCTTGAATAATCATTTATGTTTTACCATAATCAGGATAATGAATGAGAAAAATGGTGAAAGATATTTTAAAATGATCAAATTCATAACATTACCATCATAAATAAATAATAAATATCTTCACCAATATAAATAATAATGAATAATTTATTTATTTATAGTTATAAAAAGTAAAATGATATTTGTAAAATTATGAATATATAGATTGATGAATAACAACATATTTGAAAATTAAGGTATAAATTTTTGACGAAGAAATTAAGAATATATATTTGGTATATATATATATATATTAATACATGATAAAAATGTTAATGTAATATATAAATATATATAAATTAAATTCAAAATATCTATATAATAATAATAATAATAATTTAATATTGATCGATTATGCCCAAAAACATTAAACACAATATCTTTATTTTATAATAAAAAAATAATAATAGTTCCCGTATAGAAATTAAAAAATAATATTAATATCATTAAAATCAGAAGAATTTATTATAATTAAAAAACACCCTTATATTCATAAAAATTATCAGATAAAACTATATTTCATATACAAATCATAAATTCAAAAAAATTTATAAGAAAAATTTCACCACACTATGGGTTATCTTAATATAGAGCAACACAATTCTATGAAATAAATTTTTAAGGTAAATTTAATCATTGCATCATAATATTAATACATAATTTAAATAAATAAAATCCTTTCGATGAATTTTATAAAACCATAAAACATGTAACTTTATACCCTCTTCCATTATCTTTAGGCTACAAATTTGTTGAAAATTATCATTTTTACCTAGAAAGCGTTTATCACCATAACCAATAAAGTTACTACAAAGATATATAAATGTATATATGTTTTTAAATGTGGGACCATCATAGATTTCCATATATTTAATAACAATGAACAATTACCACATGAAGAGAATGCAGAATGTATAGGTGTAGACTATGATTAGAATTCATCTTAAAAAACTCATTGTGACTAAATCATCCGAATAAAAAGAAGTTCAACAACAATGCCCAAAACCACATAAACAGCATATATTGTCTTTAGATAAAAAGATGAATTTTAATTGATAAAACAAATCCAAATATTGGTGATAAAAGGATTTTATAAAGAGATCTTGGTAGATTAAATTCATGAAACAAAAAACCTAATACTAGTTGCATTAAAATTGAACAAGAAAAATTTGACAACTAACAATAAAATAATAACCTTCCACTTATCGGAAGACCGGGAAACAATTGCCTACATTTCCAGGAACCAAAACCCTAATTGTGCTCATATATCTATCAACAATACTTGGAATGATTACACTAACCACATTAAAACCCTTCGACGATGCTTGGTCCTCAACAGATGGTGGTCGAACCCCTTCCTCATTTAGTGTCCACAATCAATCGGGGTCCCTTTTTGTCATTTAGATTGACTCACCTCTCTGTCTTAAGCCCACTCAAAATGGTTTCATCTTCTCATAGCTCC
This sequence comes from Viscum album, assembly GCA_963277665.1. Taxonomy (NCBI): domain Eukaryota; kingdom Viridiplantae; phylum Streptophyta; class Magnoliopsida; order Santalales; family Viscaceae; genus Viscum; species Viscum album. The sequence goes on from OY728151.1 coordinate 421,245,176, forward strand.
TATTATATGATCCAGACCCTCAAAATACCCCCTTCTTGAAAATTCCCCTGCCTACCACAATACCAATATTTATTATTTTTTATTAATTTCATTTCCCTTTTTTTACATAGAAATGAAACCAATTTTTTGATTATATATTTCAATATATTTGTGATTTTATATAACAAAAACAACAAAAATAATAATAATTTTTAAAAACGTATTTTAAACCTTATAATTATTATCATTTATATCTTTTAATTTATTTAGTAAACTAGTATTCATAAATTAACATAATAATATTTTTATACATTCATAATTATAAAAATCTCATTAATATATTCATAATTATGATTTAGTTTCAAATATTTATATTATAATCATTTTATAAACCAAATTCATCATTTAAATTTAATTAAATTAATTTATTGATATATTTTATTAGCTTAAAATTAATGATAATATTTATATAGATTTTGAAATAATAATATGATTATCATAATTTATTTAAAATTTCAATATTAATTATGTTACATAAATTTTATAATTCAAAATAATAAACTTATATATTTATATATATTTATAATTGTCTTATTTTTCATCATTTTAAATGAAAATAAATTTATCTGAATGAGAAATTATTTCTTTGATTTAATGATATTTTATTAACATTCATTCAATAAAAATAATATTTATTTTATTAAAAAATTATTTATTTTAATATTCACATTTATGAATTATCGGATTTTACTTATTAATATTTTCATAATTTAATTTATTTCCAACATATAAGTTATATTTCATTTAATTTTTAATTAATTAATGTTTCCAATGAAAATAAAAAATATAAAACAATTATTTTATTTAGAATCTTAGTGTTACACATAAACCATTCCACTGTTTTATATTCTTGGATAGTTGGTTGGATGGTTGAATGGAGCTTAAAATCTAGACAGTAGAGGACACGTTAGATGAATGCATTTTATTTTTTGGATAGTCATTAGTGACACACTATCCATTGGACTATTTTTCCAATAGCAATAGATATCACTCATTTATTAGAATCACTATTTTCGAGCCATTTTTTAGATAGACATAAATATCACAATTATATTGGAACATTTCAGTGTGTTGGTCGTCATTGGACCATTGGTGCTATATACAATGACTGAGATGGGGTATATGATTCATGAGAGGATGGAAGTAGAATAAGACCATTTGAAGCCATATTATGAGATGAGGATAATGGCTCAAGAGATATAGGATTTAGATCATATGTTGTTGAAGGATTCTCCCCACTAATGTTAGTGGAGGTTTGGCTGTGGTAGTATAATTTACCATTAATTTACGTGTTCCTTCATGGTGTCAAATAATTTCACTAAGGTTGTGTATCTGTTAGACCATCCTTAATAATTATATCAGATCCATTCTCTTTTCTATGTGTCACATCTTCCTATATTTGATGACAATGGATCCCATTCCATTAGTGGGGAGTTTTCATAAATAGATTAATGTGTAATTCATGGAGTGGATAGTTTATATTAATGATTATTAGGGGATGCTGTTTCTTGGGAGAATCATCCACTTGGTCATTTTTTATAGGTGCATAGTTGTTGGATAGAATGATTATGGTATCTTGATTCAGTAATGTGAGTGTAGTATTGACACAAATTTAAACAAGTTTTTCATTAATTATGAGGTTTTTTATTTTATAGTAGTGGTTTTATGATTTTTTTTCTAAATTGTGTTTTTGCAATGATTTTATTCATATTTGGGAGGTATACCTCAAGGAGGATTTATATTTGTTACACATTCATTCCTTTTTTTAGTTTTTTATTCTAAGGAAAATCAATCATTTGAGAGTTAAAAAACTTTATAGACTAATCCCTCTCAGATAGTTACTTTTCATCATTATGGTATTAGAGGTATTAAATGAATGACAGTTAATATAATATGGAGTTAGAGGTGCAATTTCATATGGATTGTTGTGTTGTAGTGTAGAACATAATGGTGTTCCATGAATAGTAAGATTAATGAGGATATAATTTAATATAATGATGTGTTCGGAAATTATGTATTGTGATATGATTTAGTTCATGTGTTTCTACATGCAGTGTGAAACCTGATATTTTAGTGTGAAAATATTTTTAAGAGGAAGTCTGGTTTATTATTAAAAAATTATAATTGTTTAATGGTGTGAGATGGAAACATTTTCTGGATATGTCGCACAAGTTTTAATAGTTTCTCAATTTACTTGTTTTGAGTATGTATTTTATAAATTCTTTCATAGTGATTTTTTGTGTGATATTGAAGAATTTTGGAAGGAACAGTGGCAGTGCATGGTTGGAACATGTTTTTTCCAAACCATACACCATCCAAAAAACATGTGTGAACCCAGACAAAGGGTTTCACAAGAATTGTGTAAATTTTTTCAAAACATGTTTCCTCTTAGAAGTATCCATGTGACACCCTTGGGTGAGGCACTCGATTATGGAGAATGGTTATGGAATATCGTGTCCCTCATATAAGAAACTGTGGACGCAGAATTTTAATCCCTCAAAAATTGGATTAAAAATTGATTACCCCCAGCCACAAATCTACCTCAGTACAACTCAACCCCAAATTGTTCCTCTAAATATTTTATGTCCCTTGATGGCTTCCAAGGATTCCCTACCTCTGTTTTTAAGATTGAATATATGAATTGAAGATATGAACCTCTCTTAGAAAGAGATTATCACACTATATGATTTCCTCCCTCTCTTCCATCTTTCTATCAACCATTTAAGGTATGTTTTACACAATTGTTGATGGATCTAGATCAAGATTTTGGATGATCCAATATTTTCATATTATATATTATTTTCTATATTGGTATATCATTTTCATTGTGTAGTTGAATATTCTTCTACAACATGTGATTTTCATTAGTGAGCATCCATCAAAAATCATTATGTAGGTGGTTTAAAATAGATTCAAATAGTTTGAATTACATTTTCATGTAAATTTGTGACATTTCAAATGGAATGTTGTCAATTGAGTAGAAAATTTAATAAAAAAATAGATTGAATAATTTATGGAATAATGGAATTAAAGTGATATTGGGATTTAGAAATTGGATTATGTAATTGTAGAATTAATGCACTCAATATTGTTATTATAAAATTTATTAGATATTTCGATTTTTAAATTTGAATAATTTGTCGGTGAGTTAATTTATGAAATATTGTGAGAGTGTAATTGAATGGATATAGGGATTTTGAAATTAGATTATTTAATTAGTGAAGGAATTTAATAAATATTATAAATGTGGTATTAATGGGATATTGGAATTTTGAATGTAAAATAATAAATGATGAATTTATTATTTTAATATTTGTATTGTGTAATTGGAAAATTAATGTGTTTTTAAATTAACTGAGAATGTGTATTGTTAGATATTGTTTTACCCTTACTATGTGAAAGGGTAATATAGTTTAGATGATGTAAAAATGCTTAAAATTGATTTTTTTTACAATTCAATGTTATTAAATTAATGTTCATTGTTGGGTTTTTTTTAATTTTAATAGTACATAATGATATAATATCAGATAAGTGGGTTTAGGTTGATTAACATGGTATGGTGTGATATATGTGATATATGTGTGATTAAATGATCCATGTGTGTGGGTCATGGAATTATGATTGAAATTTCCTTGTAATAAATAAGGGTGGTATAAGGACTGAGGCTCCAAACACAATTATTTTATATAGCTGTGGGATAGGGATTGTGGGTCCAAATTCTGATAAGAAATCGTTATTGGGGGATAAAGACTAAGACTCGAAGTACCCATATCAAATAGAGAGAATCAAATGGGGACTGATGATCAAAATACCAATGTGATAATATGGTCTGGTATAGGGACTGAGGCTCAAAATACCCATAGGGTGGTAGATATAATATAATGTGTCCATTATTTGTTGTTACCCAATGGTTCAAATTTACCAGGATATGAAAGTTAAATGAAAAGGTAAATGATGAATATGTTATTGTCATGTTGTTCAGACTCTAAAAAAGGTTGAAAAAGTTTATGATGGTTTTAGTGTCCTTCAGAACACAAGGTTTTATGTCGTAATGTAAAGAATAAAGAAATGTGATAAAATTCAATTTTTTTCATTGTACGTTATACATTATGAATCATCATATAAATTCATTTACTAGGTTTTTCATAGATGTAAATGATGGTTTCCTAATGAATTTCTATCACATCCTACTCAAGAGGCCAAACCAGTACCCCAATAAAAATCATGTTTGTAGGATAGTACACGGGAATGTTCCGTGTTATAGATAATTAATTCATGATAGATCATGGATGAGGGCAGTATATTTGGATTAGGGATCCAGTTATATTTTTCATTATATTTTTTGGTATCTCCTATTTTACACATGAATCATACATGGAATTTAATTTTAAATTTTAAATTTTATGTATTGTATTGTTGTAACATTCATCGTTTGAAATTGATTTTGTCAGATTATTGGATATATCATTTTTGTATTGTTTATTTACCTATAATATCGTTACATATTAGTGAAGAGGTTATAATATCCACATAATTGATATTAAACCCTCAAAACTTATCAATGACCTCTAATATATGGGAAGGAATGCATGAGGACATATGTTAGATCAGCTGAAGGAATTTGTTTATGGTCCCCTAGTTGGGATGTAACAATGTTGTATCAAATGGGGATTTCTTCTATTTTCCTCTAATAGTCTATTTTGGAATGGTTGATGCAAGAATATGGTGGTTTTGGATTCTGTTAATAGATCAAACATGCAAGTTTCTAACTCATTTATTAATGTAAAATCCATGTACCCAAGGTCATATTTCTTTATTTATGTTTATTTTTACAGTAGTATGTTATTTTACAAATAGTGATGCAGTTGATGGATGATGTGAATATTGTTTCTGATTTTTTGTTAGGTTTATATTATAGCCGAGATTAACATGATATATTTTATGTATGAATCTTTTAAAAAATCATGATTAATTTGTGGAATGTATCATTTTAGCCACAATGGTAATGATTTTGTAGGGTATGATGTTGAAATTATAATGTTGAGTCAATGCTAATGAAATTTGAATTGAAATTTATACCATATAGGATGATAAAAAATAAAATTGATGATAAATGCAGAAAATGGTTTTGTAATGATAAAATTATTAAATGAAAATGAGTTTACCCTTTAAAAACATGATCTAGATTCCTGATGGTTATGATTAGTCATAGTTCCTCAATTTTGACAATGTGGTTGTGATTTGGGAATGACATGTTATAGATTTATGTGAATCCCTTTTATTGTGATATTTTTGTTATATATGATATAAGACATGTGTTTCGATTTGTAGATATATTCTTCAATGATGATTTTTATAGGATCACATGATGTTATGGCTATATATTAGCCTCCAACAGCTGAACCTATGACAACTATAGTGATGGGTGGAGGAGCTAGAGTGTATTCCCATAAGAATTTTCCCATTTCATGAATTTTAAATAGAGTGATCCAGAGACCATTTTGAATAGTATGTATGACCTAATATGGGATTTTCATTTTCATAACTCTACTACATTCATCATAGATGTAAGACAGGATGTAGTAGGTAAAATATTGATTCAATTAAATATATAATAGACCTTTTGAAGACATCAACTAACAATATGTTCATGTTGGAGGCTTATATGTTATGAGGACTAGTGAAGAACTAGGGGGATGTTACTGACTTGAAAGGGCTGGTGGAAGATATGGTATGGAAGGAAATTTTGTATAATTTTATAGAGAAGTATAATCCAAAGTAATTCAAACATGAGGGGGAAGATGAGTTCATGTTGTTGACTTAGGACAGTATGTCCATGAGGCACAATGCTGGTTTCTTTACTAATTTGAATAATTTTTCTCATGTGCTGGCAGGAGATGAGAAAACTATTGTATGGATTTTTAGTATGGAATTAATTGTGCGATTATGTCGTAGGTTAACATATATTGGTTTAATATGTTTACTGATGTGGTGGATCAACCTCTCATAATTGAGGGGAAACAATAGGTTGATTCAAGTGGTGGAAATGTGGATTCTTATGGACAATTAGGGCATATATATTACAAGGGTCAGAAGCACAATATTCGAATTTTGACCATATCCACGGAAAGAAGATAGGTCAGATGGAAGGATCATTACCCCAGGATATTACATGAGTTTCATTAAAAAAATACGGTAGGCATGGAAACATTCATTGACATTGTCCCTGACCAATATTAGAGTTCTAAACCTATGGAAGTATTCGAAATCTACAGATGTCCATTAGGAAACCCTGAAATATGATTAATGATTTGTCAGTTAGTTAAAATCAGAGTACATGAATGGGTTATTTTATACCATATCTATAAGGCCCCAGCCTTAAACCTTACTTAATATTTAATTAAATGAATAATTCACATTGAGGATCTTTTCAGGTTTAGAGTTTTAGAGAATTAGTGCATATCTATTACATCTCAAAAGATTACAAAGTAGACACATCTACTATGTTTACATAAAATTAAAAAAAACTCTTAAAAAGAGACATGTCTAGTTCAATGTTTTGTATAGCATGATTCTCCCTTGATCCTCTCCTTGACCCTATTCCACATTAAGTCCTATGAAAAACATTTCAAAAACAACTTGGGGTGAGCATAAAAATCCCAGTAAGGGATACACAAAAAATGAAAACTATTAGTTTTTCAAAGATCACGTCAACCATGTATACTTTATAAAAGTAATACCTTCACCTTCATGAAGTTGTAAAAACTCTTCACTGAATAAAATATCATTAATTACACTTTTTTAACCAATGAATTACCATAAAACCCATATAAAGAACATATAACATATAAAGGTAACTTAGGACATAAACATACTTAAGTGGAATAACCATACGGTCGACTTCCACACATATCACAAAATGGAATAGCCATACGGCCAACATCTATATATACTTAATGGAATAGCCATACAGCCGACTTCCATACCTAATGCATTGGAGGTTATAACGTAACCACCCATCCTGGTATTCACGGCACCACCCATCATATGGTTTATCACGTAACCACCCGTCAAATGTCCAAGTACCATTATAAAAATCATAAGACATAAAACAAATATAATGGAAAGAAAAAATTTCCACACTTTGATCACAATATATCACTTATATATATTGACATAAAAAAATCCATTATAAAAAAACATTTTCAAAACCAAAATACATAAAAGAGTATATGATATTTATTTCATTTAAAAAAACATTATTGCTTGTTCAGGAATCCAAAGACCAAATAATACTCGCGGCGTCAGAAAATGTCATTGTCACCGCGTATGTTAAAAGAAACATTCCTTTTTGTCGTTTTGTAAAACGCTTCACAGAAAAAGATTCATTTTGTATAAAAGAAAATGTAAAAGGGGTTTATACACCGTATAAAATAAAGTTGTGTATAAAATGAAATATTCCTCAATGAAAGGAGATTGAGATGAAGTCCCTTACCTCGGGTCTGACTTGACTCGATCATTCTTTAACATCATGAATAATAAACTTGAGTTAATTTATACATTCATAAGAACATTATTCAAGTTCAATATTTCTTTTATATCACTTATTACCATGTCATAAACATTATGTAATCATTTAAGTAAATAATGTTTGTTTTGTCGATATTTGGTTCTTAAGTCAAATGTGGACTTCTTACAATTACATGTTGTTCGTGTGGTCAAAGGTTCTTTATATCCAGAATGTAATTCCTGATTTGGATATCATATATATCATATATATCCAGAATATACATGTATTTATAATATTACATAATCATTTAGAGGTAAGAAATGAAATGCACGGTTCATGGAGACGGTATGTCGTACATACGCATGAACGCTACTTTCATTTCTTTGTCATATTAATGGAATTAAAACTAAATGATAGGTATTTATATTTTAATTACAGAATTATATTAATCATTAAATTTATCATTCAGCATATATATTAATTATATACATGTACTTTTAATAGTACATTACATTTGGGGATAAGAAAAGAAATGCACCGTTCATGGAGACAGTAAGCCGTACGTACGCATGAACGCTAGTTTCATTTATATATCATAATTTAATGGGAATAAATAATAATGATATAGAGGTATATTATAATTCCATTATTACATCATATATAATAACTTTATATCCATCCTTTACACGTCCCAGATATGGCATTAATGAATCACATCACTTTGAGAGGGCGGTAGTCCGCACTTCCTTAAATGAAGATATCGCATTTACCCATAATGGAAACCATAAAGGTATGCCCAAAATGAAAAATACAGAAGATTAAGGAAAACATAAACATATTCTATATCATATATAAATATAGTGTCATCTTAATGGCCACCTTTGAAGGTGTTAAAAGAATGTTGAACAATCATCGTTTCGGGAGGCTGAAATTTTCCATCCACGGATATAGTATGTTCTTTAACCATTAGATGTAGGTGTGTGTAAGTGTAGATCTAATCAATCTTATAAAAACATCCTAGTATATTGATGATATTGTAGTTGTTACAAAATAAATGAATAAAAAGAGTTTAGGGGGTTGGAGAAGCAAAATAAAACAAAAGGAATCAAGTGAAGACATTACCTTAAAATTGGGTAACTCCCTTTGGTTTGAGCTCAAAAGCTTCCTTGGGAAGTCTTATTCCCAAAGTGAGGCTTTGAGGAGTAAGAGAGGGAAGTGTAGAGACAAAATGGGCTGGGTTTGGCCGAGCCAAAAGCTTTGGAAGTGTGGGTAAAGAGGTAGAGGTGGGGGCCTTTTATAAGAGGAGAGGAGGGGCACTCTTGGAAATTAAGAAAATGATACATTATTTTAGAATGAGTTTCGGATTTTAATGGTCCCACATTGATGTGTTTCTAGGATAAGGTTATAAGGGTTCGAAATACACCCATACAATAGTTTTTGAACATGTTTAGGTCATATATTTTACATTATCATTCCATTTTATTTAAATCCTTTATTAATGAGGTAATCGTTGCATCATCATGATGTAAACAATAATTTAATTTATTTATGTCGAACAATTATAAAAAAATTATCATGTTGTATGAAATATCTTTATCTTTCTAATGAATATTTATGGTCAAAAATCTAACTTTTATAACCCCATGTAAAAATTGTTTTAGTAAAACATTTCATGTTTGTGTCATTTTTACTTTAACATTAAATAAAAAGTTATTTATGTCATTTCCCAACCATAGTGGCGCCATGGGGTCCCCAAGTTGACTCATGGATTTTCTTGGTCTTCCATGACATATCCAATTATTTTAGGACATGTTTCAAGCTCATCTCATATTATTAAAACATTATTTTTACCTTAAACTACACTAATTACCTCTAATCGCGATTAAAAACTTAATAATTTACTATTCAACAAAAAAATATTTTAATACCATTGAACCACATTTTAATTCTTAACGACATCCATGTATGTCAAATTTTTTAAATTCAAAACACAGAAGTGGTAAAATTTCATTTAAACGAAAAATCTGTTTTTATAAGCACCACTTAGTGGATTCACTATTCATCAAAAATTGAAGTTTTTCAGAAAAATACCAAAAATTCACCCTAATCTATATTTGATATTCCAAATTCAAAAATGAATTCTATTTTAAAAAATTCAAAACATATATGTCACATTAATTAATTTAATAATTAATTCCCATTGTCATGACAAATAGCGTGTTTTTATGAAACAATAAGTATCAAAAGATTGATAGTAGTTTAAGTCTGATTTCAAAGTGAAATTAATTCCAACGACCACTATTGGATTAAATTGTAAACATATATTATAATTTCACTTAAAAACCAATTCAAAAGATTATCTAATCATATTAATAAATTAGATTAAAAAGAGGTTTTGAATTAAAATACAACATTTCACACTATTCATTAAAAAATGAACTTTATCGGAAAAATAGCAAAAATTTACAGAAAGTAAATTTTGATGTCCCGATTCTAAAAAAGAGTTATATTTGGTCTAATAGAATGTATAAGATTGATCAGAACTATATTTAATGACGGTTCTCCATCAATATGTTATAAGTGAACCTTTAGTGATAATTAGGGTATAAATGACTAAAATTGAATTCTTTCTATATTTTAAGACTTTATCAATTATTAGATAAATGTAAAAACATTTAAAAAACATATATAATCATATTTTAGTTATTTCTATCCATTCTCGCCAATACAACAGCTACATGTAAACTACCATTTAAAATAATATTATTATATTACTAGTGTGCAATGTAAGATTTCAACGAAACTCTTTGTTGCGTATCGGGTACGCTATCGATCATAGAAACCCCTTTAAAGTAAAATTAATATTTAATTCGTAAATATTAATAAATATGAAAATTCTTTATTCTTTATTTACCTAGGATGTTACAATATCACTATGTTAGTGGTAGATCTACTTGTTGTGGAATTCGGGGTAGTGGGCATGGTGATTTTGTGATAGATCACTTATATCAGCAGATTGGTGCATCTTATGGTGAATTATAATGAATATTAGGGAAGAAATACATGATAGTTAGATTAATTTTAACATTCATTGGTTGAGAGTGAGGTCGGACCATTGAATGTAATATGTACTATTAAAGTATATTTTATTCTAGTTAGTGCCTTATTTTATACCAGTGAATCTCAATATTATCTATATGCACCACATGGGAACTGTTTGATCATGGAAGTGGAATTTTTTTGTATGGATTTGATGATAGATTTTCCATCGTTGATATTGTTGAACGACATCTATTTTTGTATAGGGCGTTCTCTTCAGTTTGGTGTGTATCATATCCTTTGGGATCGTTACATTTTGGATATTTCATTATTGGAAATAATTATGGGAATCGAATAAATATTATGATACCAAGATGGCATTTATTGTCACAATGGTATATTGAATTTTATGTCTCATAGGGTTACAATTCTATTCACCATGGATATTATCATATTTAGGTGGTCCATGTAGGGCTAGTTCATCAACAACTGGGAAAGATCACCACCCAGGGTTTTGTACAATTTTTAGATTATGGGGTGTGATACATGATGTTTCTCTTCAAGAGTGGATTGGTATCTAGATTTGTTTCATAATAAATTCTTAATGGAAAAACATTATAGAGTTGTGGAATTTATGATCATGAACATATACTGGGATGCAATAGATTCTATTCCACTATAAAGTATAGAACCAATAGAATATCAAGATCATAAAACTCAACTAGGACAATTAATAAATAAGGGGTTTATATGTATGTGTTCATGTCATTTGGGTTCATCTATTTTTTTTAAGAATGTTGAAGGGCCTCTATTCTTATGTTATGATTACTGGAATTTGAACCCGATGAATGTGAAGAACTGTTATCATATTTTGGATATCGATGATCTATTTGAAAATTTGAGAGGAGATTGTGTTTTCACAAAGATTTACTTGGGATTTCAGTAACACCAGTTGAGAGATTTACCTTTTTATATAAATTAGACTACTTTTAGATAATTTTATGTCCTATATGAGTTCAGGGTGAGTCCTTCGGGAGAACGAACACACCGATAGCCATTATGGACATGATTAACTGAATATTCTACTTTAAACTAAATATGTTTATATTACAATTTTTGGATGACGTATTGGTGTACTTAAAAAAGCATTATGATCATCAGTAACATCTTGGAAAATTCTGAGTACAGGAAGATAACATTGGATATAATCAATTTTATCCAAGTGTTAATTTGTGATTCATTGGGTACATTTCGTGGGTCACATAATCTCAAATGAGTTTCTCAATGGAACTTGAGAAATTTAAAGCATTGGTTTATTGTGAGTAGTAAAATAATATTTATGATTACTATATTTTTATAGGGTATTTTGGTTATTATTACATGTTAAAACAGAACTATTACAGATTGCTAGTACTTCTTTCAGGCATTTCCACGATGGAGATGAAGTTTGAATTTTCAAGATCATGTAATAATTTTTTACATAGAGGTGAAATATAGATAAAATAAAACATAAATTATCACACATCCTGAGCTCAATGAGTAGTATATTGTGTTTTATGATGCTTCTAAAATTGGGAATAATGTAGTGTTGATGTATGGAGATTGACATCTTCTGTATAGGTCTTAGTAGTTGAGTAATCATAAACGAAAATACCATAAACATGACCCGAATACCCCTATTGTGGTTTCTGTCTTGATGTGTTGGATAAATTATATTTTGGGTAGTAATTTTAATCTATATATTGTTCCCAATAACATGAAGTATATATTTTTCCATTAAAATTTAAAACTTTTGTGGTAGAGGTGGGTTTTGAATGTTCAGTATTTTATTTTGAGGTAGAATATATAATCAAGAAGGTAAATAGTTGTGTTGAGGCTTCAAGGAATAAGAAAAGTCTCAGGTAGTTCATGTGTCTAGTGCAGAGTGGATGATGATGACCTTACTGGTTGAGATTCATGTTTTTGGTTCCGGAGAAGAAATATTAGATAGTTATATTATCTATTTCAGTGGAGTGTACCCATTTTATCTGTGTTAGGGACATAAAATATGAGGATCCTAAGTGGTGAGACATAAGGGGAAACCATGAATTTTGGGATCCACCATTCTATTGGACTATAGATGTGGAAGATACCATCTATTTTATGAATCATGTTGTTTTACCTACGATCAAGATAGAGAAAGATATGTGGGAATCATATGCCTTGAAGTGGGTGCTTCATATTAGGGTGACCAAAATGTATCATGGCCTACATCATAAATAGTGGTGGATGGGCATGCAATTAGAGATTAAAGGGTTCATGTAATGATACTACAGTTGTAAAATTATGAATTCATGGCATTAACAACCTAGTGGATATATACAGTAGTTTCTTATTCCGTAATGGAAGTGGGAAATTGTTATCATGGACATTAAGCATGTCTTACACGTAAACCATGGATGAAATCAACAATGTGGTTGGTTTTGGAATAATAGAAAAAATAAAAGGCTTCATTCCTATATCGGTACATTCAAATGGAACTTAATGGGAGACATGTACATGTTAGAGATAGTCATTTTGTATAGGGGTTTGACGAGATATAGTTTTAGACTGTGCCTCAAATTTTACATCTCACTTAAATAATTGTTTGTTGTAGGAGATTTGTATACTTATATTTTTGAGTACATATTTATACCCAAAGATAGATGGTGTAACACCCCAGGTAAATAAAGAATATGACATTTTCATATTTATCCATATTTTTGAATAAATTATTAATATAACTTTAAAGGGGACGCTATGCTCGATGGCGTACCCAATATGCAACAAAGAGTTTCTTGGGAATCTAACGTTGCACTCTAATAATAAAATAATATTATTTTAAATTGTAGTTAACATGTAGTCGTTGTATTGGCGGGAATGGATAGAAATAACTAATATATGATTATATATGTTTTAAATGTTTTTACATTTATCCAATAAAAGATAAAGGCTTAAAATACGGAAAGAATTCAATTTTAGACGTTTATGCCCTTGTTTTCACTAAAGGTTCACTTATCACCTTCTGATGTCGAACTGTCATTAAATATAGTTTTGTTCACTATTATACATTATATTATACCAAATAAAACTCTTCTTAAGAATCGGGACATCAAAATTTACTTTGTGTAAATTTTTGATATCTTTCTGATAATGTTCATTTTTTAATGAATAGTGTAAAATGTTGTATTTTAATTCAAAAAAACTTTTTAATCTAATTTATTTAAATGATTAGATTATATTTTGAATTGGATTTAAAGTGAAATTAGAATATATTTTTACCATTAAAACCAATATTGGTCATTGGAATTAATTTCACTTTGAAATCAGACTTAAACTAGTGTCAATCTTTTGATACTTATTGTTTCATAAAAACAGGCTATTTGCTCTGATAGCGAGAATTAATTATTAAATTAATTAATGTGACTTATATGTTTTTAATTTTGTAAAATAGATTTCATTTTTGAACTTGGAATATCAAATATATCTTAGGGTGAATTTTTGGGATTTTTCTGAAAAACTTCAATTTTTGTTGAATAGTGAAACCACCAAGTGGTACTTATAAAAACTGATTTTTCCATTTAAATGAAATTTTTCCATATTTGTGATTTTAATTTCAGAAATCCGACATACATGGTTGTCATTAAGAAGTAAAATGTGGTTCAATGGGATAAAAATAATTTTTGGTGAATAGTAACTTATTATGTTTTTAATCGTGATTACAGGTAATTAGTGTAGTTTATGGTAAGAATAATGTTATAATAAAATTAAATGACCTAGACACATGTCCTACCCTCATTGGATGTGTCATGGCCGACCAAGAAAATCCATGGGTCAACTTGGGGACCCCATGGAGTCACATTGGATGGAAAATGGCATTAAAATATTTTTATTTAAAGTTAAAGTAAAAATGAGACAAACATGAAATGTTTTACTAAAACAATTTTTACATGGGGTTATGAAAATCAGATTTTTGACTATAAATATTCATTTTAAATCAAAAAATATTTCCTACATCGTAGTATTTGTTTTATAATTTTTGGACATTAAATAAATTAAATTATTTATGACATCATAATGATGCAGCGATGACCTCATTATTTAAGGATTTAAATAAAATGGAAAGATAATGTAATATCTAAGACCTAAACATGTCCAAAAACAATTGGATGAGTTAATTTCGAACCCTTATCGCCTTATCCTCGAAACACATCAATGTGGGACCTATTAAATCCGAATATCATTTTAAAATAAAGTGACTTTTCTTTACCTTCCAAGAGTGCCCCTCCTCTCCTCTTATAAAAGGCCCCCACCTCTACCTCCTTACCCACACTCCCAAAGCCTTTGGCTCGGCCAACCACTACCCATTTTGTCTGTAAACTTCCCTCTCTTACTCCTTGAAGCCTTACATTGGGCAGAAGTCTTCCCAAGGAAGCCATTGAGCTCAAACCAAAGAGAGTTACCCGATTTTTAGGTAATGTCTTCACCTGAGTCCTTTTGTTTTATTTTTCTTCTCCAACCCCCTAAACTCTTTTTATTCATTTCTTTTGTAAAAAATACAGTATCATAAATATAATAGGATGTTTTTCTAAGAAGGATTCGAGCTACACTTTCACACACCTACATCTAGTGGTTAAAAAACATACTGTTTCTGTGGTTGGCGAATTTCAGCCTCCCGAAATGATGATTGTTCAAAATTCTTTTAACACCTTCAAAGGGGGCCATTAAGATGACACTATATTTATATGTGATATATAATATGTTTATGTTTTCCTTAAGCTTCTGTATTTTTCATTTTGGGCATACCTTTATGGTTTCCATTATGGGTAAATGCGATATCTTCATTTAAGGAAGTGCGAACTACCGCCCCCTCAAAGTGATTTGATTCGTTAATACCATATGTGGTATGTATAATGGATATTTCTAATAATATTATATATGATACAATACTAGAATTAAAATACTATTATTTATCATTATGTTTTAATTCCATTATATATGAAATTGAAATGGAAGTAGCGTTCATGCGTATGTACGGCTTACCGTCTCCATGAACGGTACATTTCATTTCTTATCTCAAAATGTTATGTAATACTATAATTACATATATTTAATGGATATATATGTAATATATTACATAAAAATTATGGATATCATTCAGGAATTATATCATATATAATTATCTCTCATTTTGTTTTAATTCCATTAATATGACAAAAAATGAAAGTAACATTCATGTGTACGTACGGCCTACCGTCTCCATGAACGGTGCTTTTCGTTTTTTATCTCCAAATGATATGGAATAGTATGAAATGAATATTTACTGGATATATATGATATTTTAATCATTAATACTATTATGGAGATTATTTACTTATAACTACATGGGCAATCTTTTTTCAAACAAGTTCATTTTTGACTCATGTACCAAACATCAGCAAAAACGTCTGATATGAACTAACATTATTAAAAAATTATTATAAAATTATAATATGTGATATAAACTGAATAATAATATCTAAAGTAGGTACTTAGGAAATTATTAATTGACCAATGTTTATTATTCCGAAATATAAAGAAACAAACAAGACAAGTTGGACTTGAGGTAAGGGATCCTACTCCTCTCTTTCTTTTTAAGTACACTCTTTTATGTCATTCCGTCTAAGCTCATCTTTCTTGTTATTGGGATGTTCATTTATATTAATCTTACTATAATTTTTATTTTCATATTATGAGAGACCATATTCTCTCTCATCAATCCATTTTGGATGTTTTGAGTGGCGCCGTTAGAATGCCGAATTTTCGTAAGAGATCTAACCTCTATCTTTATCTTTAAGTACTCCCCTTTATGTCACTTATTTTAAGCTTCACTTTGTTATGATGGGGGGTGTTATTTTATATTCATCTTGCTGTAAATTTTATTTTAATGTGATGAGATACTCTATTTGATCTCATCAATCCATTTTTATAAGTTTTATGTGGCGCCGTTAGGCTGCCGAGTTTTCGTAAGGGATTTTTCATCTCACTTTTATCCCCGTGAGATTTATGCTACATTTTCCACAATTTCCTTTGAGTTTTGTATGTTCTGACCATTATTTTACTCATTGTGTAATATACTTTCTTTTATGAGTATTTACATCAATGTTGTATTTTCCTTCTTTCACGAGGTGTATGTTTCGGAAGATACCCATGTCGGTAAGGGAACCTTTCACCCTCATCTTTTTTAAAAGACTTCTTTTGTTGGGTTTTTTAATTTACATATTTTTATCTTGGGATATGTTCTCATATATTATTATTGATGTAAATTTTATGTCCATGTGATGAGATACACTTTTTATCTCTCATCAACTCATTTTGATGTGATGTCGTTAGGCTGTCAAGGGAACTTCTTAACCCAATTTAGATTCCTTTGGGTTCAACATGTAGTTATTGAATATGTCATCCTTTGAATATGTGTGAATTACCTTTTATTATTTTACACTTAATATCCACTTATATTTGATGTATTATTTTGTCACACATAATTATGTAATTGATTTATCCTTAAACCAAGGATACCGTCTTTGTATGGGACTTCGTCTCAATCTCCTTTCATTGAGGAATATTTTGTTTTATACACAACCTTTTTTTATATGGTGTATAAAC
Organism: Viscum album; assembly: GCA_963277665.1. Classification (NCBI taxonomy): domain Eukaryota; kingdom Viridiplantae; phylum Streptophyta; class Magnoliopsida; order Santalales; family Viscaceae; genus Viscum; species Viscum album. The sequence goes on from OY728151.1 coordinate 421,262,427, forward strand.
CCCTTTGACTTTTACATTTATTCAAAAGGAATCTTTTTAATACAAAGCATTTACTAAATGACAAAAGGGAATGTTTTTTTCATACGTATGCGGCGACAACGACTTCTCCGCCGTCGTGACCGTTATTTGAGTTTCAGCTTCCTCTACAAGCCATACCTTCTTTTTAAAGGAAAAATAAATACCATGTTTTACGTTTCTTTTATTTTGGTATTGAAAATGGTTTTCATAATTTATTTATATCAATGTATTGTATTGATATCTTGTGATTGAAAGGTGGAAATGTTATGTTTCATTTATGCTTGTTTTATGTGATACGATTATGTTGATGTTCGTGGGCATTATTATGAAGACGGGTGGTTCCGTGATAAACTAACGGCGGGTGAGCCCGATATAGCTCTCCAATGCATTGGGTAATGCGAAGGAGTGAAACGTTAAGGTTTCTCCGAAGAGATTTAGGGAATATACTGTGATGGGTATTCTGAACGTAACCAAGAGGGTTACTCCATACGTAAGAATGTTATGAATGCCTCAACTTACCTTTACGTCTTATGTTTTCTATGATTTATTCATGGATTGATGAGGTATGTTAAAGTACCTATGTTTTATGGGTAAAGTATGATTTCATTCTTATGTATATATGAACTCATGTTTCCTTTCCTTATTTTTGCAACCCTTACTGAGCTTTTTATGCTCATCCAAAGTTTTTTTGAAATGTTTTTCACAGGTCAAGGGAAAGGTACATGATGTGATGACAGTGTCAAGGATGTGTCAAGAAGGAATCCATGTTTTATTTTCAATATGTTTCCATTGATGGGAAGAATGAATACTATCTTTTATGTAACCACTTTGTTTAAATGTGGAATGTAATGCAAGTTTCATTATCTAATTCTCTAAAACTCTAAAACTGAAAAGATACTCAATGTGTAATATTGTAATAACTCAAGATTAAGTAAGGTTTATGGCTGGGGCCTTATAGTTGGTATCAAATGTCGGTTTATATAACTTTAGAGGTTAGGGTATTCTCTATGCATAAGTGACAGTACCATAATGGATAACATTTCAGAAAGAGCCCTAGTTTTAGATAAAGTGAATGAGTAAGTATATATTAGTGTTTATGTTAATCATTAGTACATGATGGTTATGTTGATATACTCACACTGACCGTTTTGGGTTTATTAAATGGCTGGATCTAGCAGGCACCAAAGTGAAAATTGGTTTGAAGGAAACTGTGGTGGTTCTCTGATTTAGATACTAGATAAAATGGGGGATTCAATGAGGAAAATCGTGGTTGTTCTAAACCAACTATCAAGGAGTCATGATCAACCACATGAACCTTGGTATGATATTTAATTCATCATGTACGAGATGACCAATCGATGTGGAAGTTCAGGTAATAATTATAAAGGTAACCATTAGAGTTTATATGATCCTTACTTTTGAGGTAATTATGGGTTATTATATGATATGCTGGAAAATGAAAGGCATGTGATAAACATGAGGTTAAAATATGTTATGATCATTTTTGATGATTTTATCTCTTTTTGGGGAACGAATTGAGAATTATATAGTTTTGGAAAAAGGACAACACGCAGACCGTGTGACTACTCGTCGCGTCGGACAAAGTTGCGGGAATCGAACCCACAACCAAAGTGCGACTGATATTTATCGCCTACCACTGGACTACGTAAAGTCCCTGGTTAGTTTGATTGATTATTTTTAGTTATATGATTTTATCAATTAAGAGTATGTTGATTTTGGGTTATTTATGAAAATGATTAACCTATCATGGAGGATATGTGATTAGGTTAATTACGTTTCAATACGAGACTTTAGGAGAAACTGATGTTTTTTGGAGATAGATGTTACAATTTAACTTGGAAGACTATGTGACAAAATCCTTAAAATATTTGGGTTTCAATCTTAGATTGGTTTACTTGGAAGAAATTTTTGGAAAAATTGTTTATCGGATGGTCCTCGTTGAGCTTTGGGTTTTGTTGGACAAATTTTAGAGATTAAGCATAGATTTTCTTTTTAAAGGGTTATCCTTTTCTGGATTATATGACCTTGTACTAACCTTTTTGGTTTTGGTTTTGGTTAAGGTCTAAAGATATGGGAAGTATATAGTTCTCTTTGGTGGATTAGGTGATTCTCTAGAAGTTGATTATAGTACTCTTAATGCGAACAAGTCTCCATAAATACTCGTCTTTTGGAAAAAAATATGAGTTTGATTAAGGAATCTAGTAAAAGATGAAAGTCAACATAATAAGTGATTATGTTTACTTATGAATAAATTCCTCAATAAAAAGTATCTTAATACAAAAATGTTGTCTATTAACTTTCCCTACTATGGAATCAAATACCGTTTAACCCATCACAAGTTTGTGATTTTTTTGTTGTTAACTTTCTCCTAAACATGTTTTCTATCACTCTCTATCAGAACATGACCCTATGTTTTCTCCTCCATGTCCATATTTTCATACTTGGAATCCTAGTATGGGTTAACTCGGGTGACCTTTGTACTTATATTCCTTTATTTTAATGCGATTGTTTTACCGACTCTTGTTCCGATGTGGGACTTTCAAGGATGTTTCCATGCTCAATTTTAAAAATTGTGAGGATGAAATTCCCAAAAGGTGGGACGGATGTAACACCCCAGGTAAATAAAGAATATGACATTTTCATATTTATCCATATTTGTGACTAAAATATAAATATGACTTTAATGGGGACGTATGCTCGATGGCATACCCAATACGCAACAACGAGTTTCTTGGGAATCTTACGTTGCACTCTAATAATAAAATAATATTATTTTAAATGGTAGTTAACATGTAGTCGTTGTATTGGCGGGAATGGATAGAAATAACTAAAATATGATTATATATGTTTTTAAATGTTTTTACATTTATCCAATAAAAGATAAAGGCTTAAAATACGGAAAGAATTCAATTTTAGGCGTATATGCCCTAGTTTTCACTAAAGATTCACTTATCGCCTATTGATGGAGAACCGTCATTAAATATAGTTTTGTTCACTCATATAAATTCTATTGGACCAAATAAAACTCTTCTTAAGAATCAGGACATCAAAATTTACTTTATGTACATTTTGGGTATCATTCCGATAAAGTTCATTTTTTAATGAATAGTGTAAAATGATGTATTTTAATTTAAAACCTCTTTTTAATCTAATTTATTTATATTATTATATTATCTTTTGAATTGTTTTTAAAGTGAAATTAGAAAATATTTTTACCATTAAATCTAATAGTGGTCGTTGGAATTAGTTTTACTTTGAAATCAGACTTAAACTAGTTTCAATCTTTTGATACTTATTGTTTCATAAAAACACGCTATTTGCTCTGACAGTGGAAATTAATTATTAAATTAATTAATTTGACTTATATGTTTTTAATTTTGTAAAATAGACTTCATTTTTGAACTTATAATATCAAAAATAGCTTAGGGTGAATTTTTGGAATTTTTCTGAAAAACTTCAATTTTTAATAAATAGTGAAACCACTAAGTGGTACTTATAAAAACTGATTTTTTAGTTTAAATGAACATTTTCCATCTTTGTGTTTTGAATTTCAAAAATACAACATATATGGTTGCCATTAAGAAGTAAAATGCGGTTCAATGGGATAAAAATAATTTTTTGGTGAATAGTAACTTATTATGTTTTTAATCACGATTAGAGGTAATTAGTGTAGTTTATGGTAAGAATAATGTTTTAATAAAATTAAATGACCTAGACACATGTCCTACCCTCATTTGATGTGTCATGGCCGACCAAGAAAATCCATTGGTCAACTTGGGGACCCCATGGAGCCACATCGGTTGGAAAATGAAATTAATATCGTTTTATTTAAAGTTAAAGTAAAAATGAGACAAACATAAAATGTTTCACTAAAACAATTTTTACATGGGGTTATACAAATAAGATTTTTGAAAATAAATATTCATTGGAAATAAAAAAATATTTCCTACATCATAGTAGCTTTTCTATAATTTTTGAACATTAAATAAATTAAATTAATTATGACATCATGATAATGCAGTGATGACCTCATTATTTAACGATTTAAATAAATGGAATGATAATGTAATATCTAAGACATAAAAATGTCTGAAACCTATTGTATGAGTGAATTTAGAACCCTTATCACCTAATCCTAGAAACACATCAATGTGGGACCTCTTAAATCCGAATACCATTTTAAAATAAAGTGACTTTTCTTTACCTTCCAAGAGTGCCCCTCCCCTCCTCTTATAAAATGCCCCCACCTCTACCTCCTTACCCACACTCCCAAAGCCTTTTGCTCGGACAACCTCTGCCCATTTTTTCTCTCCACTTACCTCTCTTACTCCTTAAATCCTCACATTGGGCAGAAGTCTTCCCAAGTAAGCCTTTGAGCTCAAACCAAAGGGAGTTACCCGATTTTAAGGTAATGACTTCACTTGAGTCCTTTTGTTTTATTTTGCTTCTACAACCCCCTAAACTCTTTTTATTCATTTTTTTTTTAAAAAATACAGTATCATAAATATACTAGGATGTTTTTATTAGAATTATTCGAGCTACAATTTCACACACCTACATCTAATGGTTAAAGAACATACTGTTTCCGTGGTTGGCGAATTTCGGCCTCCCAAAACGATGATTGTTCAACATTCATTTAACACCTTCAAAGGTGTCCATTAAGATGAAACTATATTTATATGTGATATATAATATTTTTGTGTTTTCCATAATATTATGTATTTTTCATTTTGGGCATACGTTTATGGTTTCCATTATGGGTAAATGCGATATCTTCATTTAAGGAAGTGTGGACTACCGCCCCTCAAAGTGATTTGATTCGTTAATACCATATGTGGTACGTATAAAGGATATATTTAATAATATTATATATGATACCATACTGGAATTAATATACTATTATGTATCATTATGTTTTAATTCCATTAAATATGAAATAGAAATGAAAGTAGCGTTCATGCGTACGTACAGATTACCGTCTCCATGAATGATACATTTCATTTCTTAACTCAAAATGTTATGTAATACTATAAGTACATATATATAATGGATATATATGTAATATATTACATAAAAATTATGGATATCATTATGGAATTAAAACATATATATATCTCTCTCATTTTGTTTTAATTCCATTAATATGAAAAAAAATGAAAGTAGCGTTCATACGTACGTACGGCCTACCGTCTCCATGAACGGTGCTTTTCTTTTTTTATCTCCAAATGATATGAAATAGTATGAAATTAATATTTACTGTATATATATGATATTTTAATCATTAATACTATTCTATAAATTATTTACTTATAACTACATGGGCAATTGTTTTTCAAACAAGTTCATTTTTGACTCATGTACCAAACATCGACAAAAACGTCTGATATGAACTAACATTATTAAACAATTATTATAACATTATAATTTGTGATATGAACTGAATAATAATCTCTAAAGGAGGTACTTAGGAAATTATTAATTTACCAATGTTTATTATTCGAGGATATAAAGAAACGAACAAGACAAGTTGGACTTGAGGCAAGGGATCCTACTCCTCTCTTTCTTTTTAAGTACACTCTTTTATGTCATTCCTTCTAAGGTCATATTTCTTGTTATTGGGATGTTCTTTTATATTAATATTACTGTAATTTTTATGTTCATATGATGAGAGAACCTATTCTCTCTCATCAATCCATTTTGGATGTTTTGAGTGGCGCCGTTAGGCTGCCGAATTTTCGTAAGAGATCTAACCTCTCTCTTTCTCTTTAAGTACTACCCTTTATGTCACTTCTTTTAAGCTCCTCTTTGTTATGATGGGGGATTTTATTTTATATTCCTCTTTCTGTACATTTTATTGTAATGTGATGAGATACCTTATTTGATATCATCAATCCATTGTTGTACATTTTATGTGGCGTTGTTAGGCTGCCGAGTTTTCGTAAGGGATTTTTAATCTCACTTTTATTCCCATGAGATTTATGCTACATTTTCCACAATTTCCTTTGAGTGCTGTATGTACTGACCATTATTTTACTCATTGTGTAATATAATTTCTTTTATGAGTATTTACAACAATGTCGTATTGTCCTTCTTTCACGAGGTGTATGTTTCGGAAGATACCCATGTCGGTAAGGGAACCATTCACCCTCATCTATTTTAAAGGACTTATTTTGTTGGGTTTTTTAATTTACATATTTTTATGTTGGGATATGTTCTCATATATCCTTATTGATGTAAATTTTATGTCCAAGTGATGAGATAAACTTTTTATCTCTCATCAACTCATTTTGATGTGACGCCGTTAGGCTGTCAAGGGAACTTCATAACCCAATATCAATTTCTTTGGGTTCAACATGTAGTTATTGAATATGCCATACTTTGAATATGTGTGAATGACCTTTGATTATTTTACACTTAATATCCACTTATATTTGGTGTATTCGTTTTTCACACATAATTATGTAATTTATTTATCCTTAAACCAAGGATACCGTCTTTGTATGGGACTTCGTCTCAATCTCCTTTCATTGAGGAATATTTTGTTTTTTACATAACATTTTTTTATATGGTGTATAAACCCCGTTGACTTTTACGTTTATTCAAAAGGAATCTTTTTTATACGAAGTGTTTACTAAATGATAAAAGGGAATGTTTTTTTTTGTAAGTATGCGGCGACAACGACTTCTCTGTTGTCGTGATGGTTATTTGAGTTTCAGCTTCCTCTACAAGCCATACCTTCTTTTTAAAAGAAAAATAAATACCATGGTTTACTTTTCTTTTTTTTTGGTACTGAAAATGGTTTTCATAATGTTTTTATATCAATGTGTTGTATTGATATCTTGTGATTGAAAGGTTGAAATGTTATGTTTCCTTTATGCATGTTTTATGTGATACGATTATGTTGAGGTTCTTGGGCATTATTATGAAGACGGGTGGTTCCGTGATAAACAAACTGCGGGCGAGCCCGATATAGCTCTCCAATGCATTGGGTAACGCGAAGGAGTGAAATGTTAAGGTTTCTCCGACGAGATTTAGGGAATATACTATGATGGGTATTCTGAATGTAACCAAGAGGGTTACTCCCTACATAAGAATGTTATGAATGCCTCAAGTTACCTTTACGTCTTATGTTTTCTATGATTTATTCATGGATTGATGAGGTATGTTGAAGTACCTATGTTGTATGGGTAAAGTATGATTTCATTCTTATGTATATATGAACTCATGTTTTCTTTCCATATTCTTATAACCCTTACTGAGCTTTTTATGCTCATCCCAAGTTTTTTTTAATGTTTTTCACAGGTCAAGGGAAAGGTACATGATGTGATGATAGTGTCAAGGATGTGTCAAGAAGGAATCCATGTTTTATTTTCAATATGTTTTCGTTGATGGGAAGAATGAATACTATCTTTTATGTAACCACTTTGTTTAAATGTGGAATGTAATGCAAGTTTCATGATCTAATTCTCTAAAACTCTAAACCTGAAAAGATCCTCAATGTGTAATCTTGTAATTACTCAAGATTAAGTAAGGTTTAAGGCTGGGGCCTTATAGATGGTATCAAAGGTTGGTTTAGATATCTTTAGAGGTTAGGGTATTCTCTATGCATAAGTGATAGTACCATAATGGATAGGATTTCATAAAGAGTCCTAGTTTTAGATAAAGTGAATGAGTAAGTATATATTAGTGTTTATATTCCTCATTAGTACATGATGGTTATGTTGATATACTCACACTGAACTTTTTGGTTTTAGTAAATGGCTGGATAAAGCAGGAACCAAAGTGGCAATTGGTTTGAAGGAAACTGTGGTGGTTCTATGATTTAGATACTAGATAAAATGGGGGATTCAATGAGGAAACTTGTGGTTGTTCTAAACCAACTATCAAGGAGTCATGATCAACCACTTCAATCTTGGTATGATCATTAATGCATCCTGTATGAGATTTCCAATCGATGTGGATGTTCAGGTAATAATTATAAAGGTAACCATTAGAGTTTATATGATCCTTACTTTTGAGGTAATTATGGGCTATTATATGATATGATGGAAAATGAAAGGCATGAGATAAACTTGAGGTTAAAATATGTTATGATCATTTTTAAGGATTTTATCTCTTTTTGGGAAATGATTTGAGAATTATATAGTTTTGGAAAAAGGACAACACACAGACCGTGTGACTACCCGTCGCGTCGGACAAAGCTGCGGGAATCGAACCCACAACCAAAGTGCGACTGGTATTTATCGCCTACCACTGGACTATGTGAAGTCCCTGGTTAGTATGATTGATTATTTTTAGTTATATGATTTTATGAATTAAGAGTATGTTGATTTTGGGTTATTTATGAAAATGATTAACCTATCATGGAAGATATGTGATTAGGTTAATTACTTTTCAATACGAGACTTTAGGAGCAACTGATGTTGTTTGGAGATAAATGTTACGATTTAACTTGGAAGACTATGTGACTAAATCCTTCAAATATTTGGTTTTCAATCTTAGATTGGTTTACTTTGATGTATTTTATAGACAAATTGTTTATCGGATGGTCCTCGTTGAACTTTGGGTTATGTTGGACAAATTTTGGAGATTAAGCATAGATTTTCTTTTTAAAGGGTTATCCTTTTCTGGATTATCTAACCTTGTACTAACCGTTTTGGTTTTGGTTTTGGATAAGGTCTAAAGATATGGTAAGTATATAGTTATCTTTGGTGGATTAGGCGATTCTCTAGAAGTTGATTATAGTACTCTTAATGCGAACAAGTCTCCCTAAATACTCGTCTTTTGGAAAAAATATGAGTTTGATTAAATAATATAGTAAAAGATGAAAGTATACATGATAAGTGATTATGTTTCCTTATGAATAAATTGCCCAAATAAAAATTAACTTGAATCAAAACTGTTTTCTATTTTCTTTTCCTACTGGGGAATCGAATACCGTTTAACCCATCACAAGTTTGTGATTTTCTTATTTTTAACTTTCTCCTAAACATGTTTTCTATCACTCTCCATCAGAACATGAACCTATGTTTTCTCCTCCATGTCCATATTTTCATACCTGGAATCCTTGTATGGGTTAACTCGGGTGACCTCTATACGTATCTTCCTTTATTTTAAAGTGATTGTTTTACCGACTCTTCTTCCGATGTGGGACTTTCAACGATGTTTCCAAGCTAAATTTTAAAAATTGCGAGGACGCAATTCCCAAAAGGGGGGAAGGATGTAACACCCCAGTTAAATAAAGAATATGAAATTTTCATATTTATCCATATTTGTGAATAAAATATTAATATGACTTTAAAGGGTACGCTATGCTCGATGGCGTACCCAATACGCAACAACGAGTTTCTTGGGAATCCTACGTTGCACTCTAATAATAAAATAATATTATTTTAAATGGTAGTTAACATGTAGCCGTTGTATTGGAGGGAATGGATAGAAATAAATAAAATATGATTATATATGTTTTTAAATGTTTTTACAATTATCCAATAAAAGATAAAGGATTAAAATACGGAAAGAATTCAATTTTAGGCGTATATGCCCTAGTTTTCACTAAAGATTCACTTATCGCTTTTTGATGGCGAACCGTTATTAAATATAGTTTTTTCACTCTTATACATTATATTAGACCAAATAAAACTCTTCTTAAGAATCGGGACATCAAAATTTACTTTGTGTAAATTTTTGGTATCTTTCCGATAAAGTTCATTTTTTAATGAATAGTGTAAAATGTCGTATTTTAATTCAAAACCTCTTTTTAATCTAGTTTATTTATATGATTAGATTATAATTTGAATTTTTTAAAGTGAAATTAGAATATATTTTTACCATTAAATCCAATAGTGGTCGTTGGAATTAATTTCACTTTGAAATTAGACTTAAACTAGTGTCAATCTTTTGATACTTATTGTTTCATAAAAAAACGCTATTTGCTCTGACAGCGGGAATTAATTATTAAATTAATTAATGTGAATTATATGTTTTTAATTTTGTAAAATAGACTTCATTTTTGAACTCTGAATATCAAATATATCTTAGGGTGAATTTTTGGGATTTTTCTGAAAAACATCAATTTTTGATGAATAGTGAAACCACTAAGTGGTACTTATAAAAACTGATTTTTCTGTTTAAATGAAATTTTTCCATCTTTGTGTTTTGAATTTCAAAAATCCAACATACATGGTTTTCATTAATAATTAAAATTTGGTTCAATGGGATAAAATTATTTTTTTTGGTGAATAGTAACTTATTAAGTTTTTAATCGCGATTAGAGGTAATTAGTGTAGTTTATGGTAAGAATAATGTTTTAATAAAATGTAATGACCTAGACACATGTCCTGCCTTCATTGGATGTGTCATGGCCGACCAAGAAAATCCATGGGTCAACATGGGGACCCCATGGAGCCACTTTGATTGGAAAATGACATTAATATCTTTTTATTTAATGTTAAAGTAAAAATGAGACAAACATGAAATGTTTTACTAAAACAATTTTTACATGGGGTTATACAAATAAGAGTTTTGACTTTAAATATTCATTGGAAAGATAAAAATATTTCCTACATCATAGTATTTTTTTATAATTTTTGGACAATAAATAAATTTAATTATTTTTGACATCATGATGATGTAGTGATGACCTCATTATTTAACGATTTAAATAAATCGAAAGATAATGTAATACTTAAGACCTAATCATGTCCAAAACCTATTGGATGAGTGAATTTAGAACCCTTATCACCTAATCCTCAAAACACATCAATGTGGGACCTCTTAAATCCGAATACCATTTTAAAATAAAGTGACTTTTCTTTACCGTCCAAGAGTGCCCCTCCTCTCTCTTATAAAAGGCCCCCACCTCTACCTCCTTACCCATACTCCCAAAGCATTTGGATCGGATATCCTCTGCCTATTTTGTCTATCCACATCCCTCTATTACTCCTTGAAACCTCACATTCTGTATAAGTCTTCCCATGTAAGCCTTTGAGCTCAAACCAAAGGGAGTTACCCGATTTTAAGGTAATGTCTTCATTTGAGTCCTTTTGTTTTATTTTGCTTCTCCAACCCCCTAAACTATTTTTATTAATTTCTTTTTAACAAATCCAGTATCATAAATATACTAGGATGATTTTAAAAGAATTATTCGAGCTAAAATTTTACACACCTACATCTAATGGTTAAAAGACATACTGTTTCCGTGGATGGCGAATTTCGGCCTCCTGAAACGATGATTGTTCAACATTATTTTAACACCTTCAAAGGTGGCCATTAAGATGAAACTATATTTATATGTGAAATATAATATGTTAATGTTTTCCTTAAGCTTTTGTATTTTTCATTTTGTGCATACCTTTATGGATTCCATTATGGGTAAACGCGATATCTTCATTTAAGTAAGTGCGGACTACCGCGCCCCTCAAAGTGATTTGATTCATTAATACCATATGTGGTACGTATAAAGGATATATTTAATAATATTATATATGATACCATACTGGAGTTAAAATACTATTATGTATCATTATGTTTTAATTCCATTAAATATGAAATAGAAATGGAAGTAGCGTTCATGCGTACGTACGGCTTACCGTCTCCATGAACGGTACATTTCATTTCTTATCTCAAAATGTTATGTAACACTATAAGTACATTTATATAATGGATATATATGTAATATATTACATCAAAATTATGGATATAATTATGGAATTAAAACATATATATCTCTCTCTCATTTTGTTTTAATTCCATTAATATGACAAAAAATGAAAGTAGCATTAATGCGTCCGTACGGCCTACCGTCTCCATGAACGATGCTTTTCTTTTTTTATCTCCAAATGATGTGGAATAGTATGAAATGAATATTTATGGATATATATGATATTTTAATCATTAATACTATTCTGGAAATTATTTACTTACAACTACATGGGAAATATTTTTTCAAACAAGTTCATTTTTTACTCATGTACTAAACATCAACAAAAACGTCTGATATGAACTAAAATTATTAAACAATTATTATTACATTATAATATGTTATAGGAACTGAATAATAATCTCTAAAGGAGGTACTTAGGCAATTATTAATTGTCAAAAGTTTATTATTCAGGAATATAATGAAACGAACAAGACAAGTTGGACTTGAGGTAAGGGATCCTACTCCTCTCTTTCTTTTTAAGTACACTCTTTTCTGTCATTCCTTCTAAGCTCAACTTTCTTGTTATTGGGATGTTCTTTTATATTAATCGTACTGTAATTTTTATGTTCATATGATGAAATACCATATTCTCTCTCATCAATCCATTTTGGATGTTTTGAGTGGCGTCGTTAGGCTGTCGAATTTTCGTAAGAGATCTAACCTCTCTCTTTCTCTTTAAGTACTCCCCTTTATGTCACTTCTTTTAAGATACTATTTGTTATGATGTGGGATGTCATTTTATAATCTTCTTTCTTTATATTTTATTTTAATGTGATGAGATACCCTATTTGATCTCATAAATCCATTTTTGTATGTTTTATGTGGCGCCGTTAGGCTGTAGAGTATTCATAAGGGATTTTTCATCTCACTTTTATTCCCGTGAGATTTATGCAACATTTTCCACAATTTCCATTGAGTGGTGTATGTACTGACCATTATTTTACTCATTGTGTAATATAATTTCTTTTATGAGTATTTACATCAATATTGTATTGTCCTTCTTTCACGAGGTGTATGTTTCGAAAGATACCCATGTCGGTTAGGGAAACATTCACCCTCCTCTTTTTTAAAAGACTTCTTTTGTTGGGTCTTTTAATTTACATAGTGTTATGTTGGGATATGTTCTCATATATCCTTATTTATGTAAAGTTTATGTCCAAATGATGAGATACACTTTTTATCTCTCATCAACTCATTTTGATGTGACGCCGTTAGGCTGTCAAGGGAACTTCTTAACCCAATTTTGATTTCATTGGGTTCAACATGTAGTTATATGAATATGTCATCCTTTGAATATGTGTGAATGACCTTTGATTATTTTACACTTAATATCCACTTATATTTGGTGTTTTCGTTTGTCACACATAATTATGTAATCGATTTATCCTTAAACCAAGGATACCGTCTTTGTATGGGACTTTGTCTCAATATCCTTTCATTGAGGCATATTTTGTTTTATACACAACCTTTTTTTATATGGTGTATAAAACCCCTTGACTTTTACGTTTATTCAAAATGAATCTTTTTTATACGAAATGTTTACTAAATGACAAAATTGTATTTTTTTGTCATATGTATGTAGTGACATCGACTTCTCCGCCATCGTGACTGTTATTTTGAGTTTTGGCTTTCTCTATAACCATACCTTATTTTTAAAAGAAAAATAAATACCATGTTTTACTTTTCATTTATTTTTGTATTGAAAATGGTTTTCATAATATTTTTATATCAATGTGTTGTATTGATATGTTTTGATTGAAAGGTGGAAATGTTATGTTTCCTTTATGCATGTTTTATGTGATACGATTATGTTGAGGTTCTTGGGTATTATTATGAAGACGGGTGGTTTCGTGATAAACTAAGGGCGGGTGAGCCCGATATAGCTCTCCAATGCATTGGGTTACGTGAAGGAGTGAAACGCTATGGTTTCTCCGAAGAGATTTAGGGAATATACTGTGATGGGTATTCCGAACATAACCAAGAGGGTTAATCCCTATGTAAGAATGTTATGAATATCTCAAGTTACCATTATGTCTTATGTTTTCTATGATTTATTCATGGTTTGATGAGGTATGTTAAAGTACCTATGTTTTATGGGTAAAGTATGATTTCATTCTTATGTATATATGAAGTCATGTTTCCTTTCCATATTTTTATAACCCTTACTAAGCTTTTTATGTTCATCCCAAGTTTTTTTGAAATGTTTTTCACAGGTCAAGGGAAAGGTACATGATGTGATGATAGTGTCAAGGATGTGTCAAGAAAGAATCCATGTTTTATTTTCAATATATTTCCATTGATGGGAAGAATGAATACTATCTTTTCTATAACCACATTGTTTAAATGTGGAATGTAATGCATGTTTCATGATCTAATTCTCTAAAACTCTAAACCTGAAAAGATCCTCAATGTGTAATCATGTAATAACTCAAGATTAAGTAAGGTTTAAGGCTGGGGCCTTATAGATGGGTATTTGGATCATACATTAAAAGTTATATAGGATATTCATTGAGTGTGAATTCTTGAAGTAAATAGTTCTTGGCAGCAGAACATTGAACCTATGGAGTTTTATAATAAATATATTCATCATGATTATATTTATAATGAACCGTATAATGTTTTTTATTATTGGGAATCATGATCACCTCTTTTATTAATGTAGGTACATCAGTTAGAACCGTTGGGACCGAGTCTCATGCAAGAGGAATCAATGTAGGTTCAACTTATTTATCAACATATAGATACATATAAGATTAGAAAGAATTCATATGATGATTGATGTCTATGACCACTAGTGTTTACAAATGGTGTTCACTTTTTCCACTGGGTGCCACCTATATTAGTTCATTGTAGGATTCTGAGGTTGGGAAAGCAGGTGGCAACATTTATCGGACCATTTGAGGTTGTAGATATAATTTGGTTGCTGGTGTACTGATTAGATCTTCTATAGACATATTATTCTATGAAAGGTGTTCTTCATTTTTCACAACCTTTAAATAATCACCCAAAACTATCTGATGTGATTGATGAAGATAATTTTGAGATTAAGACAAATTCATCGTTTGAGGATCTTCCTATACCTATGTTGGATTACCCTGAGAATGTGTTTTAGGGAAGGATAGTGTTGATAAGTCTTATATTGTGTCAATATTTCCATGTTTAGAAGGAAACATGGGATAATAAGAAGATATGTGGGATCATTTTTCAAATCCCTTTACCCTAAAATCTTTGAGATGATTGAGAGTATAGCTCATGGTCGATCTATTATAAAGTGGGGAAATTGTATGACCCTATAATTTTCTTGAGTTGTGTAATGCATGTTTATATGTAATATGATTCATTTTATTATATGTCGATTAATATATTTTCCTAGTTGTGCTTTTTGTAAAGATTGTAGAATATTGGAAGGATGTTGGGATGTGAATGATTGTATCATGTTTTGTCCAAACCATGTTTCCAGCATAAAAATTGAGGAAATCAAGACCAAGAAGATTCACAAGCCTAGAAATTAATTTTTCTAACCATACCCCCCTTAGTAGTAACAATGAAACATCATCGGGTGAGGTGAATGATTAGGGTGTAGGAATAGGGAATCCCATTGGCCCTATACTAGAAACAGTTCGCATGGAATTTTAAACCCCTTGAATTTAGATTAATAATTCCTAATCATCCCAGATATCACCCTGACTCAACCTAACACTACATTAATGATACCTCTAATTTTTAGATTTTCATGTATGTATTAAAAAAATTTATCACCTCAGTTATCATAATTTCAATCCAGTATTGAATATTATCACCTCCAATAGTAATAGATTCCAGTATTGTATGGTTTCCTACCATTCTTCCATATTTCTCACATTCTTTAAATAGTTTTTTCTATTAATGGTGATGGATGTAGATCAATGTATTTCTACATCTAATCATTTTTTTATGGATCCATTTTTTGGATCAATATCTTGTTATTCATTATGAAATTGATTGTTTTACTTCAATTAGTGATTTCTATTGGTGAGCTTCTATCAACAATCATGAGGTAGTTGGTATGAATTAAATTCAAAATGTCTTTAATTCTAATTGTGTGATTGTGTTCTCAAATTTCAATAGGAATGTTTTTAAATTTCACCTTTAATTGAATAAATTAACTAATTAATTAACTTATCATATCATACAATATATAGGATACATGGATTGTTAAATTTGGTTATTTAATTTTTTTAGTAATTAAATTTTGAATTAATTAATTTAATATTGTGATTATATAATTTATTAGATAATGGCATTGGGAAATTGAATTAAATAATTGGGGATTTATTTTATGGAATTTAATGATTGTATTGTTGATGCGATTATGGGATTGGGACATTAACTTATTTAATTGTTGAATTAATTAATGGAATATTTTGAATGTGTAATTCCTGGTATATATGGATTTTGAAATTAGATCAATAAAATGTGTATTTAATTAAGGGAAAATTGGGACTATGGTAGTAGCCAACTAATTTGATTATCAATTAACTAACCATGTGGATTATCAGATGTTGATTTAACCACAATGTGTTATTTTTTATATGGATTGAATTACCAAAAATGGTATAATTGTTATTTTTTCATATTAGTCAATATGATTAAATATGAGATCTTTGTTTTTTGATATAAATTTTAATGGAATGTCATGATGTCCAAGATGAAAATAGGGTCATGGTTAAAATCATTGAGTCATGTGATCTATGTAATATATGTGTTATTTAATGATATAGGTGTGTGGTACAAATAATAATGGTTCAAATACACATGCGATAATTGATTGTGGTATATGGACTGAGGATCCAAATACCCATATGAAATATAATGTTTTGGGTTGGGACTGAGGGTCCCAATAACCATATAAAATATTGACTGTGGGACATGGATTAAAGCTACAAATACCAAGGTGGTATTGTGGAATGGGATAGGGAACGAGGATTGAAACACCAACATGGTGTTAGAAACGTCATTCTACACCCATGAGTTGGCATTGGAATATATATCCAATTGGTCATCATATGATTTGAAATGATATGATAAATTTGGACCAAGGTATTTTGGTATGGTTCCAACTATATAATAGGTGGAAAAAAGGTATTAAGCGGTCATGTATCAGTGGGATCTTGAGGGATTATGTGGTAAATCAGCCTTTTGAGATTTACTCACACCCTACATAGGCTACTTGATCGAAACCTGAAGAGACATTATGTTATAAAGATAGTTAATTGTAAATAACCTTATGTTAGATGGATGATTCACGATGGATACATAATGAGTTAAATGATCTTGGTGTTTGGACCAACACAATGTTTTCTATATCATTATTCTCAGATATGCATTGACACATGACAAGTACTTGGTTTGACATTTTTATTGTTTAGTTTTGGATATTGTATTCTCATTATGGTCAGCATGTGACAGTTTATTTATATTGTTATATGTTATATAATTTTGATATTATTTATTTACATAATTTTCTTCTTTTTTAGTAATTAGTCGATAGTCAACAGAAGATCAATATTAGACCACCACTGCTAGTTAACATCCTTTTTCATTCAAGGAGGTGCTCCTGAGGTCATGTGATCGACCAGATCATAGTAGTGGTGTGTGGCACTCCGGTCATGATATTACACATGGTTGTCTCTAGTCTATTTTTCTTTTGGGGAGATCATGGATTCATCTTCCATTATTCCTATTGACTAATCATCCACAACTATAGTTGCATCATATATAATCATTTCATTGTCTGGTAGTCTTTACATGCATAAAATTTTCTTATATATGATGGATATCACATGTGTTATTTAGAAATACACTTTTGTGAGATCATGATTAATTTCACATGAGTCGCGACTTAGTGTGGCTTTGTTATGAAGTGAAATTATAAAGACATATCCTTAAAAACTACACAATATTGAGTTTTAATCAAAAAATTACCTACATACACATTGAGCATCATTTTAGGTTTATTATTATAAATAATTATGCCATAACTCATACATAAGAATCCCATAAAATAAAATTTGGACAAATTTTACTCATATCAATTTTTTTAATATCACAAAAAAATTAATATAAATCATTATTTACATTCATGTAAAATAAAAATGACTTGCAAAATTATATCTTCATTTCCATTATTAGACCTTAAAACCTGTGACTATTTTTGAAAAAGTATAAGACTGGAAAAAATATCAATAAGTTATATATAAATAATGGAAATCAGATTTTTAATAATAAAATTAAAACACATGACATATTTACTTTTAAATAAATATTCTATGAGAAAAATAATAAAGTCAATGAAAAAACAATTATTTTCACAAATAATTCCTATAAAACCAATGAAAAGAAATTAGAACTCATATGCATTGAACATGTTGAATCATATTCATAAAAACATTTCAATATAATTTAAAATTATAATAACCATATGGCAAACTTCTAATATAATCATTACCATATTCAATGGATATATATATTGTGGTTTACCCTTCATATAATATATATCATGATCACCATGTTTTATTGTGTTATTATGGTGATCAAAAAAATTTATTAGCTATATGGTGATCATTTATTATCTATAATGGCACTAAAAAATACTAATAAGTTGTATCAAGGTCACTATTTCCATGTAATTATCATGTAAAAAACCATGAATAGAACACTTTTATTATAAATCCCATTCAAAAATAGTTTTACTCCAATAAGAAAAAAAATATGGAAAAAAAATTCCATTTTTATTCAATAAAAATTTCTAATAAAAATACATTTTCATTGAAACAAAAAATCTATAATAAAGACCAAAAATTAGAAACAAAGTTTTCTCATTGAATAAAATATGTATTATTTAAAAGGAATAAATAAATCACTTTCTTTACATAGATATGGAACTTTCTTTTTTGTCATGTACACTTATAAAAAACAATCCATTCACCATCTATCAAAACATTATTTATAAAACACATTAAATTATTTTTTTTAAAAACATATTATAACATAATATTATATATATATATAATAATATTTAAAATTAATTTATATCCATTTCATAAAATTCACAAAATAATATTATGGTCGTAGATAGGGAAAAGGAAGAACATGGAGAGAAACTTTAAAAGGGATTTTTTCAAAGAAAATTCCATTGTCACGTGTAAAAAACATGAGTCATAAACACAATAAAATAAAAATAATTAAAAAACATTATATATAATCTGAATATATAAATTCAAAATATATCTGGTCCAAGTGATATGTGTACAACTTATATTATAATATAGGTTCTCAACATCAAAAAATGCCTCAATGAATTGAAATTAAGATAATGTCACATACCAAGCGTGTGATTTTTCATGTGATTCTTAATAATCGTGAATAATAAACATAACTTATTAATTTAATTTATTGAAAAACATTTAAATGATTATTAGTACATTTCCATTACTAATTATCATGTAATATACAATTAAATATTTGATTATGTCAACTTAGATGTTTTGATAATATTATCTTTCTGTGTTTAAAAAATTTGTATGTCGACTATGGTTAAGTGTGTTATTAAATTAAAACATCTAGAATAGTAATAATTAAATTATTATCATATTTAAATTTTTTTTAAAAAAATCATACAATATGGTTTTAAAAAGATATCATACATTACGATCATGTAGATGGTAGATCACAGGTGTGCATGATTAACATTTCCATTTTTATATTATCATTATATAATGAATGAAACTAAAATTTAAATTTCATGAATGATAATTAAATACTAAATACCATAATATTTAATTAAATATAGTTATATATATAATTATTTTGTTTTGTTGATGAATAAATTAATCACATCACTACAACTAGGTCGTAGACCAAAAATCTACAAATGGAATTAATAGTTTTTAATGAATGAAAATTAATATAATAAAACTATATAATGAAATTACATAATGAAAAATATTTCATTAGTATCATAAATAATTAATTTCTATCAGATATATTCATTAATGTTTCTATTATCTCCTTACATTTAACACATTATTGTAAACAAGTCACTTCACTCCCAGAGGTGGTGGTTTGATGTACACACTAAAAACGTTATCATTTCTCAAAAAAATTTGAATATAAAATGGTATATATAATTTAATGGAAACATAGTAATAATTATGTTATGAAAATAATATATAAAATTTATATCCACCATTATACCCATCTGTGAGTGGTGGTAATTGAACTAATGAATGAGATTATTTTATGAGGCGGTAGTCTTCAGTACACATGAATGTTGATTTGGTAACCCATTTGATGGAAGTCCGTGTTCTTTTAAGTGAAACACTTATGAAAATGAAATATTAATATATTTAAGATAATTGTTTTATTATATCATCATGGTATAAGAAGTATTTACAGGTTTGGAGTAAGAAATAAAACAAAAATGCTCAGTGATAAATGTTTGTCTTCCTCAGGTGTCTTCTTTTGGTTTTCATGAAAGTCATTACATGGATATATAAATTCAAAAATTAAGTCGTATATGATTAGTGTATAGAATTTGGGAAGTTATTGAGGGCAGATATTTCCCTAAAAATTGGTTTTAATGGTGTGATGATTGGGGGAAAGGTGGTGGAATTTTATAATTGATGTAAGTTGTGCACCTGTATTTGTTTGAACAATTATTCAAAAAACAATGTTTTTAACTACGAAAAGAATCCAATATTGTTGATAATAAATTTAATGAAGTCACAAGTTATATCTATATACATATATTGGATTTTTTCCAAGTGATACATCATTTCTACACCCTATATTCTATGCATAACCATTATGTAAATTCTTTTTTACACAAATCATTATAATTATTTATAATTATTATCACAAGTAATTTTTTTGAAAATATAAGTGAAAAATTTTATATAATATAAATTATACATATTCTAAATATGGAATTCATTTTATGAGATTATATTCACATAATGGATATAATTTATTTTATAATTAATCCCATGGACCTAAGGAGAAAGAAGACATTTAAAGTGAAAAAAAATTAATAGTTAGCATTGTTTTTATATAAAAATTTAATATAAAAAATATTAAAATTAAATAAATTGTATTAATTGATTTCAAACATATTCTAATATTACTTTAATAGAAATTTAAAATATAATTTTAATTTATTTATAAGTTAAAAAAAGTCATTTCATTTAAAATTAAGTATTTATTAAATATTCATCAAAAATTTAAAATTTCCAGATTCACTTCACATACTAAAAATACGATAAATTTGAATTTATTCTATAAAAAATTATTTTTATTTTTTAATATAAATTTTATAAAATAAAAAATTTATTTATCTAAATTTGCACCATTGAAAAGAGAAAAAAAACTATTTTTAGAAAAATACATGTTTTGACCGTAAAATTGGATTACTTATTATCTATTCTCTAGAAAAAAATATAATGAATGTTAAAAATTTTATTGATTATTATATATTTAATTTTTCTTATGATCATTAACCAAATGTTATTTTCATAATTTATTGAAACAAACCACACGTATGTAAAGAAAAATAATTTTTCCAGTAAGGTTTTTCTAGTATTTTTAAATTCGTTTATATAAGTTTATAATTTTTTGGTCACCATAGGATAAATTTCATATACATCTTTAATCCATAATTTCATAATATATGTAATACTATTCATAATAATCACTCTTACGCTAAGGTGAAAATATAAAATTTAATAATTTTATTAATAATTTTTTTTGTAAAAAATAGAGCTTATATACAACCCAAACTATCAAAAGAACTCATTGTCTTATATCAAATATAAAATAGAACATAATTACCTTTTATGTTTTAAAAAATATTTCACATTATTTTTAATCTTGGAGTTTCATGTAAATAAATTTATTATTTAAAAAAGTTATTTAATTAAATATCTAGATGTTACGTCCAACCCCACATAAAGTGAGTTTACACAAGAATTTTTCTTTGATAAAAAATGTTTACCATTTTGAGAATTTAATCATAGGAACCCCATTATTAAAATGTATAAAGAAATTAATAAAACTAATTTTTGATTCATAATTGTCTCTTGATGTTACACATAACTGGGATTTCACATAGTGAGAAAGATAATAAAAAATTAATTGATGTATTTTGATGGGAAAAGAAATTCCCATCGACTAATTATGATTGATAGTGAGAGTGGTCAGAATAATTACAATTAAAACAAAGACACATACAATATACATTTGAAATAGGTCATTGATATCATAAAAATGATGGTAATTGGAAAACATTTTATTTTAAGATCATTTTACTATATTATAATGATTCCATCAGCTTCTAAACTAAGACAATAAAGAAATATAAATTTTTCATGAGTATTGTTTCATCATTTAAATAATTTACTTTTTAATATAAAATTTTTCTCTAAAAATGAGTATTCATGAGTAGTTTTTAATGCATGAAGAACTAGAATCAGCATTTCACAGATCACATAATGCTTAAAAGAATGATATGATATTCCTACTATCAATAAATATTGACCCAAACCAGAATATATAGTACAAGTTATGATATATCCAAAAATTATCCAAAATCCATGTGATAAAATACTATATTAATACCTAATGGTAAATCATAATACCATAAGTTATTTCTAAATCATTCCATCAATAATTAACCTTATTTTTTAGTAGTACCATTAAAACTTTTTATACAAATATAATGGTATTGTTCATCATATAACATTTAAATATATTCCATAAAAATATTTCAAATCCCAATAATTGAATCCAAAAGTATATACATTATATAAAACATGATAATATTGGTTTTTAATTTTGTGAAATTGTGATCAATTTTTGAAAAATTGGGATCTCCAGACCTGCCACCACATAATCTAAATTTCCATTATCAATTAAAAATTTAGAAAATGATTTTCCACCACTTTTTATTTAGATCATGATTATTTACTACCTATTTAATTAACATCATACAAATGATAGGATAATTCCCTAACACATTTATGCTAAAAAAATCCCCAGTAATGGCTATTTATTATCCCATACATGGATTGTTTAGGACTAATTTATATACGATTATAAACCTTGCAAATAATCTTACCACACTAGTAAAAAATTCCAGATACTAATATACATTCCTCATAATTTGTTTTACCACACTAGGAACATGTCATGGTATTTCTAGTAGTTACCTGAGTTAGATGATTTTACATTTCATTACAACATGATCATTTCTTTCAATTATCATATCATGTAACATAACAATGAGAAAACTCCACCTCAACATTGAAATAAAAACAATCCACTTACCATAAATAAATATTTATAATGTAGATATAATCATCATCGACATAGTTTCAATCCTGAATAATCCTTTTAATATTTTTTTTAGTTTCGTGAATAATTTCCAGAACATACAAGGCCAATATTTTGAAGTTTAATTATTACATAGAATTAGAATATTATTCAATTTTCATCAATTCATTTAATTCATTATCCATTCAAAGCCAAAGAATATTTAGGAAATATTTCCCAAGGATGAATTACATAAATGTTACCCATTCCATGGAATCATTATCATATTTCACCCTTTTATTCTTAACTAATGACCACCATTGATCAACATCACGATAAAAATAATAAATTGAATGATTTACCTTTTGTAATTATGAACATCCTATGAATTCAAACATCTTTTCTAGTGTATTGTTATATATGTTTTTTACCACAGTGTCAGATGATCATCTAAATAATGGATTATTTTTCCCCATGAAATTATCCCCATAGACATGTTCTGTCGTGTTATATTGGTTTCCCCTCAAGCATGAATCCCACAACCATTTATTATTTCTTTCAAATAATCTACCACAACAATAAACAGTTCTGTTCCAATTCCAACCATCTCAAAATTCTAATTTGGAAGTATATATTCTTCTCATTAGAATCCCAATATATATTCTTATTTAATATATATAAAAACATTATAAATAGATATTTTAATGATGAAGTAACATGATTATCTTAAAATTATTTTTGACCATAGGGTAAAATATTATAAGGGATTCCAATAAATAATATATTATCCTCTAAGGTTTTTTAACCATTGATTTTATACATACTATAGTTACCCTGTCGTAAAATTAAATGGTCATTAAATTTATTTATTAAATTACATCATTTCGAATTGATGATCTTTTCATGTTCGATGTTTTATATAATTACAACACAAATAAAAAAATACCATAAACCCAAATGTGGTAAAGTTTCATTAGAAGATTTTTTTCTATAATATGAATATTTTAATATTATACATGATTTAATTAAATGGAAAATCTCTAAAACATTAAACATGACTAATTCCTTTCCATTATTCATCATTAATCCCCATTAAATAGAATTTAAAAACATATGATGATAAAAATGATATGAAAGAGATATAAAATTAAAGGAAAGTATTATTTTATTAACAAGATGAAAAACCATGAATGTTTTTTTCATTAAGTATCATTGAGGGTAATAAATAATACATATTAACAAGAAAAATCATTTTATTAAATAATTCCTTTAAAACCCACAATAACCAATTAAAAATAATTTTCATTCACAGAGAGCATTATTTTGATAAAACCCTCTAAAACATATTTTTAATTAGAAAAACCATTAAATAAAATTTGACTATTATAGTTAAAAAATGTATTTGAGAGCTATAATGGTGATAACATTTCGAATATTCTATATAAGGTTTACTCATTTATAATAAGTTATAATGGGTCTTTACACCTTGAATAAGATATATGATTCTTACCCGTGAGATATAATGGGTCAGAAACCTTCATATAAGCTATATTGAACTCTCATATTTTAAATAATTAGCTAATAACATGTCATTAATAAAAAAAATTTATCATAAATGTATTTGATAAAATCCTTTAAACCAACATGAAAATAAATTTAGTATAAAAATACTATTTTCTTTGAAAATGAAAATTTTGATTCTAAAAAAACATTTATATGAAAAAAAAATCACATAAAAAGTATGAAAGTTTTTTATTGAATAAAAAATGAAATACTAAAAATGAATCCATAAAGAAATTAATTTTCATAGTGAAAAAAATTCTTGGTCTCCCTATATATTAAGAATAAAACATTCATTTTTCCATATGTCAAAACATTCTGTATAAAACTTATAAAAATTTAATTTTTAAAACCACTAAAAATAAATTATAAATATATATAAAATGTAATATTTAATTTTTTTATCAACATTAATTTCATAATAAAATCATATTAATGAAATGAACATGGAAAACAAATCAATTGGTGGAAAGCATTAAAAAATAATTTTCTGAAAAGAAATGTCCCATATGACATAGGTAATTTATGATTCATAATACAGATTAAATAATAACATAAAAAATTAAATATATAAATAATTGATATATTTGTGGTATAAATTGTCATGGATACTATGTATTCAATATATAAAACAATATTGGCACATAACATAAAAAACTTCCTCAATAAAATAAATTATGATGATGTCCCAAACCTTGAGACTGATTCATCCAGTGTGTCTTTATCTTCCTGAAAATATTATACTATTAGTTAATTTGTCCTCAAGATCTGTTTCAATGTTTATTAGAACATTTATTTCACTTATGAACAAGTTATATACATTTACATAATCAAATATTGTTATGATAGATGGTTTGACCAAATTGAGATTATGTTTCAAAAACAATTTATTTTAGTCGAATGTGGTCAAAGGGATAATTATTTAATCATATAAATAATAATAATCATTAAATATTTATCATATTAATACATAAATTTTTATTCTTATAAATCTCATCATGGAGTATTATTATTAACAAATCAACTAACATTACGATCATGGAGACAGTTGGTCGTACATACGCATGGGTAACGTTTCGATTTTTCAATGTTCATTAAGGAAAGTACGTAAGGAAATGTAATCTTAAAAGAATTTTTATAATATAATAAATTTATTTTATTTTATTTTGAAATATATATATATATGAATCTTGTGTTCTGGTGATGAAAAAATGATTCCCAATGCATCAAGGAAGAGGTAGTCCACATGTCCATGAAAAACATTATCGCATTTTTAGTGAGTGAAAAGGTATGAAAAAAGTTATATAGTATAAATAAATAATGATAAATATGAAATTTATATAATAAAATTTTCATCTATATCACATTTTTACGTTATCATTACCATTATCACCATTTATGTAATGCGTTAGTGAAATTGAATCACATCTCTTCAAGAGCTATTAGTCCACCGTACAAGTGAATGATGTTATTTTATCCCTTATGTATTTGAATATTAAAATGTTGTATATTATAGAATGGTATGAGAGGTGTAATTGTTTTATTAATATCACATATAAACTTTATATCCATCATTATACCCTACCGTGAGAGGTGGTAATGGGAAAATTAATTACATCATTTTATAAGGTGATAATTTTTTGTACAAGCGAATGATGATCTCATAACCCATTTGATGGAAGTGTGTGGGGTTTTAGGATAAAACATAAATATTAAAACATATTTTTCAATTAATGGTAATAAATGTTTTATATCACCATCTTATAATATAATTTTATTGAGGTGTAGGAAGAAGTAAAATAAAAACCCTCATTGATGAATGTTACAAATTCTTATAATATCTGTTTTTTGTTTTCACAAAATTCCTTCCATGGATGGATTCGTGGAATAATTAAGGACAATATAATGGAATAAGGGAAAAGGATAAGTGAATTTGTTTTGAATTTTCAGATCCAATTGGGTTTTAGTGGTGCGAATATAGGGGTTAGGTTGTAGAGGTTAATAGGTGAGGTGAGTGACACACTTGTATTTTTCTAATAAATTTAGTTGAACTGACATTTTTACATACCAAAAGGATTTAATAATTAAAATATATATTCTCTATAATGTATTGATAAATACTTTTCAAATGAATTTGTTTTTTACATGTTTTGGGTCTTTTTCACTCATTATATTCTATGTTTAACCATTTTATAAAATCATTTTTACCTTACTCATTGAAATTAATTTTCCTTGTTTTCACTAATCACTTGGGTAAAAAATTAATTTGACCATATTAGATAACAAAAATTATAAATATTATAAAAATGGTTTCAATTTTTAAAAATCTCTCTCACATATGTTGTTTAATAAAATAAAAAATCAATCTCATAGACGAGATGAGAAATGATCTTTTAATGTGAAAAAGTTACAATTTTTTCAGTTTTCTTAATTTAAAATTAACTATAAAAAATATTCAAGTGACATAAATGGAATAAATTAATATAATATATAACTAATATTTACTTAAAACAAGAATAAATATCAATTAATAATTATAAATTTTTTAATCAAAAATTATGTTTTCAATTTAAAATCTGTTTTTTATTCATAAATATTGAAATAATTGAGAAAAGTACATAAAATATATCTTAATATAAATATGATATGATGTTTCAATTTTTTTATTCATTAAGATAAATTTTAAAAAATTAGATAATTTTAGTTTTTAAAAAGGTTCCCCATAAAAAGCTGACAGGCTGTTTTTTAGAAAAATATTATTTTGAACCGTAAAATTTGTTTTATTTTTATATTTTCTCTAGAAACCATATATAATAAATTTTAAATATTTTTTTTCATATAGAATATAATTATATCATTAATTTCATTAAAAATATTATTTGGTTAATTTATTTATATAAAATAAAAATTTGCAAAAAAAATTAGTTTTTTCAGAGAATGTTTCATTTTAATTTCATAATTTTTCCATTTCAAAATAATTTATAAAAAATAATTATATATATATACCATATTTTTTAATTTAGTAAATATTAATCACAAACATTATTCCAATAGCTAGGTGAAACCGATAATATTGAATAAAAATATTAAAAGTATTTTTTTTGTTTGACTGAACTCAGTCTTGTATGCGACATATGATTTTGAAAAGCTCATTTTTTGTGTCATATACTCATTTAAACATAGAAAAAAATTATATTTAAATAATATATCTACATTAATTTCATATTAGTGTTACAATTAATTAATGATATTAATATTCTAAAATGACATTTTATAAAATATAAAGATGTTAAAAATATCATCGATGATGAATATTTGAAATTAAGTATATGTGGGGTTCAATATAGCAAAATTCCATTCATTGCATCATGGTCATGAGGAACGTATTTTTCTAAGAAAAGTTCTTTGAACTCCCTCCATTCCATATTCAATATGTCCTCATCATCTTTTGTGTTTTGAATCAATGACCACCATTGATCAACATCTCCAGTGAGGCGGTAAACAGCCATGATAACCTTTTCCCTTTCACTACTCCCCAAGTCGTGGAATATTTTCTCTAAGGAGTTTATCCATTTCTCAGCTACTAATGGATTTGTACCCCCATTAAATGTTGGTGGTTGTTGCCTCATGAAGCGTTCTAACATTGATCCTCCACGTTGCGGATCAGGGTGCTCCATACGAGTAAGGTTATTATTCATAACCTGATTGAGTTGTCCCAGTATGGTAATAAGTTGATCAGCACCAGTTGTATCTCTATCTCCACAATAATTATCTTGACCAGGAGGGCAATCCCTATACGGAGTGCGTGCATTGATACGGTTTCTATTTCATCCACTAGGCGCCATTTCTAAACAATGGCATAAACTAGATTAGTTTATGAATCAAAATACATAATTCCGTACTTGTAAAACACTTAACACTAATTGAACTATTTATGGATATAATCCATAATCAAAAAAAAGTTTTCTTCGAAGAAGTATATACTCATAACCCTTCATAGTGGTTTGTAAATAAAATGAGAATTATCCTAAGCATATCCCCCGGGAGTGTCGTAACCATGAGTGCAACAAGGCCCGTTGTCGTGCACCAGTTCCCGTTTGAGTCTAGCTCAAAGCGGTGTTTTTGGGTTTTACCCCTAGGTACATCTATGCCAGTGCCACCTCTACCTACTCGTATCCATACGGGGATGTATTGCTCGGAAAACTCACAAAATCTCTATAATACCAATATTCTAAGAAGTTCTTCTATACAAATCCTCAAAGTATACCTTTCGGCTATGTGCTCTAATAAGATTTTATCTAAATCTAGCTTCCAAGGTTAGTACTAAACTGCCTCTGATACCAACTATAACGCCCTGACCCAAGCTACCCCAAGTCGGTACATTACTTCGTAACATTGGCATGATCACAAAAGATCATGTCTCGAAAGAACGATTAGTTTAGTAGCCTTGGAAACAGTAGATACATTCATAAGTATTTCATTACATCATAAAGTAAAAATAATAATAACAAAGTCTTCATAGTCCACACTCATATCCTCTTTTGACTATCCCTGTAGGTCAATCATAAAATACTTCATCACATCGTGGAAAATATTAAAACATTGAAAGGGGTGAGCTCAGATGCTCAGTAAGGATAACAATATAGCGGAATCTTTCATAAATAATCATTAAAATTTAAGGCAATGTATAACTAAAACAAAAGCCTTTTTAAACTTGAACTTTAGCATAATATGGAAAAAATAAAATTAAATAATTCCATTTACTTACTCAAATGGATATTCAACTAATCAAATAATCCCATGAAATATCAATAACCACTTTCATAATGATTGAATGCATAATTCCAGACTATCATAACCACGTAGCCAAGGCCTCGTGCCAAGACCACAAATAAGATTTTGTCAAGTCCTCGTGCCAAGACACTAGTTTGTCTCATGAGACCTGCCGATGCATCGAGGAGCTATAGCGGGCTCCACCCGTCACTTACTAAGTCCAATGCATTCCTCATATGAATGGGTTTAAACATATCATAAACCATAACATAATCGTATTACATAAAACATGCATAAAGAAAACATAACATTTCCACATTTCAATCACAAGATTTAAATACAAAAAATTGATATAATAAAAATGCTTTCAAAACCATTTTCAATACCAAAATAAATGAAAGGTAAAACATGGTATTTATTTTTCTTTTAAAAAAGGTATGGCTTGTAAAGGAATCCGAAACTCAAATAATGGTCATGGCGGCGAAGAAGTCATTGTCGCTGCATCTGTACAGAAAGAAAAACATTCAAATTTTGTGGTTTAGTAAAACGCTTCATATAAAAAAGATTCATTTTGAATAAATGTAAAAGTCAAAGGGGTTTATACACCGTATAAAAGAAAATTGTGTATAAAACCAAATATGCCTCAATGAAAGGAGATTGATATGAAGTCCTTAAAAAGTTCATTTTTTAAATAAAATAGATCTATTATATGTATTCACTATAGGTACACATAAAGAACGTCAAAAATACAAAATAGGACATAATAATATCATGACATAATTTGAAAGTAGGATATTAACCCAAAGAATGGATGTTGGGTTAAGAAATTCCCTTACCTTGCGTCCTGTCCTGACTCGACCGTTCTTTATCCTCCAAAAAATCGGGTAACTCATTTTCATTTGAGCCAAATGTTTCCTTGGGAAGAATTCATCCCAAAGTGAGGATTCTAGGAGTAAGGGTGGTAAGTTGGAAGGGTATTTGGGCAGAGGTTGGCCGAGCCAAATGGCTTGAAAGTGTGAATGAGGTGGTAGAGGTGGGGGCCTTTTATAAAAGGAGAGGAGTGGCACTCTTGGAAAGTAAGGGAATTTTACATTTTTATACAATGCTTTTCGGATTCTAAAGATCCCGCACTTATATAATTCGTGGCTAAGGTGATAAGGGTTCGATATCTACCCATCCAATAGTCTTTGGACAAGTGTAAGCCCTGGATGGTACATTATCTTTTCATTTTATTAAATTCGTTAAATAATGAGGTCATCACTGCATCATAATGATGTCATAAATATTTTAATATATTTAATGTCTAAAATTTATTAGAAAAATACGATGATGTAGGAAATCTTTTTATATTTCAAATGATTATTTATAGTAACAAATATGACTTGTATAACCCCATGTAAAAATTGTTTTAGTAAAACATTTCATGTTTGTGTCTTTAACATTAAATAAATGGTATTTATGTCATTTTCCAACTAAAGTGGCTCCACGGGGTCCCCAAGTTGACCCATGGATTGTCTTGGTCGGCCATGGAACATCCAATGAGAGTAGGACATGTTTCAAGCTCATCTCATATTATTAAAACATTATTTTTACCTTTAACTACACTAATTACCTCTAATCGCGATTAAGAACATAAAAGTTACTATTCACAAATAATTTATTTTAATCACATTGAACCACATTTTACGTCTTAATGAAAACCATGTATGTCAGATTTTTGAAAATCAAAACACAGAAGTGGTAATATTTCATTTAAACGAAAAATCAGTTATTTAACTACCACTTAGGGGTTTCACTATTCATCAAAAATTGAAGTTTTTCAGAACAATGCCAAAATTTCACCCTAAGCTATAATTGATATTCCAAATTCAAAAATTATGTCTATTTTAAAAAATTCCAAACATATAAGTTTCATTAATTAATTTTATAATTAATTCCCGTCGTCAAAACAAATAGCGTGTTTTTAAGAAACAATTTATATCAAAAGATTGGCAATTGTTTATGTCGAATTTCAATGTTAAATTAATTCTGATGACCACCATTGGATAAAATGGTAAAAATATATTCTAATAATACTTTAAAACTACTAAATATTATAATTTATCACAATAAATTATTTTGATTAAAAAAAGTTGTTTAAAGTATTTTTCACTATTCATAACAAATTGGATGTTCTCAGAAAATTACAAAAAATTCAACTTAGGGTAATTTCAATATTACGAATACAAAAATGATGTCCATTTTGAAATATAAAATTTCTATAATTTTAAAAAGTGGTTATTACTATTCATAACGGCTACTTTGATTAGTCACGGTGTGTTAGAACTCGAACTTGCGTACAATGCAAGCTATTGCATTATTGAAAGAGAGGCGTATCGTGGAAGCTCGGGGTGTTACAGTTTGGTACCCGAAGTAAATTACATTGTTTCATGTATCAACAAAGGGATCCACAAATCTTCTAATATGTGATTGTGCGTAGATAGGATGGATATTGATAGATGATCACCGAGTAGGATCTTGGGATTCTTGGAGTACACTTTTATTTCTTTTATCGTGTGGATCATTTTATTCTAAATTTCTTGTATACATGATTTCCATATTTCCAAATTAATTACATTACATCATCATTGTTCCTGTGTATATAGTTATTTTTATTATTTTTTATCGATTACATTAGTTTTCTTCCACAATTTATTTATAGAGCTTCCATTGATTACTATTCTTCTAAATTCATTCCATTATACTAAACATTGATAATAATGGCATAGTCTTCCCCTGAACACACCCAAGGCCCTTACTATTAGTCAGTACCCTCTCACATCCAGGAAGAGGCACTTGAGGCCATTTGACCCAGCGGGCTTGGGGGGCCTGTTAAGTGCATCTGGGTCTATGTCGTCACAATATCCATTATTGTCTTTGTTAAAATTAATTTTATAAGTACACAAGAGATAGTTTTTGATCTAAAATGAAAAAAAAGATATTGTCTAATATATTTTGATGGAGACACGATCATATAATCTAATTTTGATAGTTTATTTTAGTGTCATTGATTCATAAATAATTGAGGTGCATTGTGTATTATTTTTGTTCTTATATTTCATATAGGGTTGAATAGTGTATTCTCAATTTTTTCTGGGACATTCCCCAGAACCACACTCCTAGATATTGTTCTAAAAACACATACATTACAATTAGAAATTCATAACAACTGAAATAAATATTGATTAATATATATATATTTAATAGTTTTTATAAGTCTAACATTGTGTATCTCAATATAAACCCAAACCCAAGTTCTGAAGAATTAATATATTTGACAACTCATAATATATAAAACATTTTTTACAATGAGGAAACTCTACAATATATCCACAGTATATTCTTTTTCATGACTTCTCAGAAGTTATACTCATATTAATGATATGTTTAATTAGAACATAAAAAAGTTGTGTTCTTAATCATTCTTTGAGGGAAAAAGTATTAATATTTCCAAAAGGGTTAGATCCTATGTCTTTGAGAATAATTAAGATGGGGAAAATATATTATTAATGAATAATGAAATAATTATAGTACCAATAAGAAATCATAAAATAACATTCAATCTCAAATGATCACACATATACCATGGGGAAATAGTTTTGAATCATTAGATAGTAAACATGATCCATGGAGAACAATCTTTGGAATATGGTAAGTAAATGTAACTTGCACATGAACCATTGAATAAAAAATAATTATTTCAAAGATATAATAATAGGGTATCATCATATTGTGGGAATATATAAGAAGACCCAACCTAACTATTATGATCATATAAAAGAAGGATAACTGTTTAATTTTAGAAAACATCTATGACGTCTCACCCATTAATTTTTGAAAATATATAATAACATATAAAATCATAACTAATGAATTTGAAATAGATATAGGTCCCCACCAATCAAAATCTATATATATATTTTACTTTTAAAATTAAAAACTCATCAAATCATTAATAACCCATCGAAAAATGGGATTAAAATAATTTCCAAATTGTGTATCATAATGTGAAATAATAGATTTGATCAATTTATAATAAACTTCGATTAACCAATGGGGTATTTAATCGTGGAATTTATATGGTTATTAATAAAACATATCTATGTAGGAGTTATATCTTGTAATGTGAATAATTGAAATGGAATTCTAAGAAATATATTTTATAAAAAACTTCTCAACATTACTGTAAAGAGAAGAAATTGTAAATCACATTGAAAAATAATTTTCAATAATGTATCTTGAATGAATTTTTTAAAATTAATATAGGGAAATAAAAATAATGTTTCCTTGAAAATTATGTAATGGGTATCCATTGAATTTCTAGCTATGGTGATAATAAAACAAAATTGATATAGAGATCGTTTTTTGTATTTTGAATGTTCGTTTATTGACGCCCACATATTACAATGATTGATAAATATTTAATATGAAAATAGGTAAATAAAAATTATATCATTCCCAAAAATAAATAAATTTGTATTTCAAGAAAATAATTGTATAATATTTTGCATATAGTGAACATACATATTGAGGAAAGAGGGATCTTTTTGAGAGAATAATAATTATTGTTAAAATCATCAACTTTATTCCTCAATTGAATCCATAAATTTAATATGAATGACAATAATTTATATATCAATTATAATATAGTAATTTATTAGAATTTAATATTCATGAAAAAATAGTCAAATATAATTCATTATGTCCTAATAAATGATGTTGAGAAATTATCACACCATACTTTTAATCATACATAGATAAATTTTCTCTATCCATCTGTATAGAAAAATAAATTTAATAATCACATATTTGATGAATTTTTAATTACTATAAACTTTTATAAAAACCATACCAGAATCTTTATTATATAAATATTTTTTAGATATATTATATTACTAATACCAGAAGTTATTAGTTTCCATTGTTAGTTTACTACTTTATTGGAAACGGCCTTGTCTATTCTTATTTATAAATTCAATGTTCATAATTTTTGGATCATTTTAGCTATAATAAAATATATTTTTTAAAATATTTAATTAATATAATTTCATTTAATACTTATTTGGGTTATGATTCATTAAAAATAAGTTGATGATGAATGGGTTCAGATAATTTATAATGAAAACAATTGTGATACAATGGTAAAAAGTCAATTCTAGGTATAATCATTAAAGAACCATAAACAAATATTAATTATCATATTAATTACTTTAAATTTTTTTATTTTTATTATAAATTTATAATAAAATTATAATTTATATTTTTATAGTCTTCCATGTTAAATATTAAATAAATTGTTCAAGATGGTAGTGATACCGACCCAAAAACGATTAAGCTGTAATGTATGGTCGAATATGGTTAATTAAGTGCATATTTTGGAATAATATCATTATAAAAAAATTTATTATAGTAGTTATATTTTTTAATGTGGTGATTCATAATTTTATTGAATTTGGTAATGACTGAAATATGATATGAAAAATGAAATACATCGTGTTCTTTAACGTCGTAGCCTGGACATATGCATGGGTAGTGGGTTAGTTTACCTAGAACATAAATTAAGAATGAATAAGTATATATTTTCCCAATATTAGTAGTATTTTAAATATAATATTTATTAAATCAATACCATATTGATCTAACCATAAAAATTATTTACGGAAAATCAATTATTTTAGTTATTAAGGTATTTGTCAGCATGTAACACATGCACCATTTTCATTTTTCAGAAGGCTAAGAGGGGATCAAAAATGGTTATCCTATAAAAACAATTAAATTTAAATATACGTATTATACATAGTTTATTATTTCAATCCGGGTACATTAGATTGAGAGGTGGTAGAAGAAGAGTGAAAGGAAAGGAAATGAGGAATGATTAATGGAAACTTTTACCTTATACCTAAGATGTTCTCCTTTAAATATTACATAAAGGCTTTCAGAGTAGTATTTTGAGAAGAAAATAATCTCAATTACATGGAGATGGGTTCAGTGGTTTAATTATGAATAGTTTGGAAAAATCTAAAATTCATGGGATACAATGAAAAGGGGGTGGTGATGACTCCATCTATAATGTAGGGGAGCAACATATTGATGAAATATAAAAGGTAAAGTAAAAAATCAATTGTCAAGGTGATCCAATAATGGGAATTAATAGAGTGAGTCAATATGTTAGGTTTATAATGTCTAAATTATAAAATTTTAAAAATATTTATTTCATGTTTTTATGTATTTTTTATTGATTTTTCACGTTTAAATTCGTATATTTTTATCATGGTAACTAATATTTAGATAAGTGATTTTTTTTAATGAAAAATAATACAACAGTTATTATTTGTTTATTTTGAACTAATTTTTAAATAAATAAAATCCAATTTATTAGATAATGATTCTAAAGGTTATTAATATTAAATATAATATTATCATAGATAACATGTCATAACCAAGTTTGGAAAAATTTTATTCTGATGCATAAATTTGAGATTAAAAAAATTCAATGTTTTTTGATATATATGAATTTAATTGTTTTATTATAAAAAATTGTGGAAATGTGGATTTACAATAAATAAATATAACCACATTCACCATGTGAGTTTTTAATTAAATTAAAATTTCAAAAAAAAATTGTTTTATATACAATAAATTTTCCATTTAGTTCCATAATGTCAAATGTGGCTTTAATAAATTAGAATTATTAATTTAGATGTGTAATTTTACATAATAAATTAATATTTCTCTTGCAAAAGGATTTATAAAAATTTTATCCTTTTGTATGTTATAATTAGGTCATGAATGTTCCGGTATTTTTGAATATGGTAATGTGCACTATTGAATTAAAAAATTAATATTTTTAGAAAAAATATAATAAATTACGTATAAATTTTTTTAAAATATTATTTAAAAAATGAATTTCGTTTTACTATATTATAGTTATAAAATTTATAAATTATGTTTTCTAATTAAATAAAAAAATAAAAAGTAAAATAATTTAATTGAAACATATGTTTTAACTATAAATAATATTAATTCACATGAATAATTTAATTAATGGATTATAATATATTATTAAATATATTTTAATAGTTAAAAACATTATATTTAGTTTATTATTATAACATTAAAAAACATAGATAATTTAATTATTTAATATATACAAATCATTTTAAAAATTAAATCATACTAATTATTGACAATGTAAATGAATACAATTTTAATTGATTAATGTACTTTTATTTACACTATGTTTTGTTATTAATCAAATTTTCATAATCATATTCTACTAACATGTTATAGATCATGATAGTTTGGTGTTACATGTTGCATTATACCTATCCTCATTGTCTTGATCCATAGTGGAATTTCTACTTTCCCTTAAGTGACATCCCTAAGGTTCCAAAGGCCAGTGATAAATTCAATGGTCCTTAATACCATTGGGGGACAATTTTTCCCTTAAGGAATAAAAAAACCCAACCTAACATTCCATAAAAATAACCACAAAATGATTCATGTTAATAAAGTATAAAACTCAATTAATAACAACTGTATATCAAACACAATTATTGTTAATGTAACACATCGGAAGGCTAACAACATAAATGTACGAAGGTGATTGA
Source organism: Viscum album (assembly GCA_963277665.1). Classification (NCBI taxonomy): domain Eukaryota; kingdom Viridiplantae; phylum Streptophyta; class Magnoliopsida; order Santalales; family Viscaceae; genus Viscum; species Viscum album. Next base: position 421,299,498 of record OY728151.1, read on the forward strand.
AAAATCACCAAAAAACACAATGACTTCAAGACATATTGTCACACATCCCAACAAGCTATAAGCTTCAACTCCACCACACATCCTAATATTCATGAAGCACTGTTGAATATATGACACATTTCCTTTACCTATATCATAATAGTAAACATCTATTAAAACCCCATTGTTCCAAAGAAGAGGTTGAGTACTAAAAATCAGTAGTTGTTTCACCAATGAATTCCCTACATAAGACACTATGTTAGAAAATGATGGTAAATTCATTTAAAATGTTTTATTTAAGATGGATTAAATTTTTTTTAAATTTTTATCAAAATATATATTAACTTATACATAAAAATAGATTCCATGGAATGAAACCAAAAAACTCTTAAAACCATTTCAAATTATTTTTTTTCTTAACCAATACATTGTTTCCACAAACACACATATGTATGATTTAGGTATAGATCCATAGTCATGATTAGTCCCACTTCCATCGAAAATGTTCTAAAAAAGTGGCCATTATCTTTATTTCCCAATGTCACATGCCCCTTATATAAGGTCGCATTAATTTGGTTCCAAATGGTAAATTCCCCTCATTCATAGGTACGTTAAAAGCATGAATTGAAACCAACCCGTGTATGACAAAACCAATCCAAACCAATATTTCATCCCATTTAGGAAACAATATTTTTATCAATTTACATTCAATTAAAGAATTTTCCACGAATCTGAAAACCAACCAATTTAATTTCATCATTTTAAAATAATTTAACAAAAAAAACATTCATAATAATTTATCAATTCAAAAAAATACTCAAATTATCAATAAATATAGTTTCTTCCATGCAAAAAAATATTCTCCACTATAAACATGTTATACTAAAATAACCCACCATAGATTTTGTTCCATATAAACAAAGTGTCTAGATCGCATCATTATTGGAATCCACTATCATATATCTATCTGTAATGTATCAGATAGATGTATCCATGATATGGAGCATAGGTGGATCTATGGAAAACCACATGAAATGATAACTTAACATGGGAATCAGCCATCAATGTATCATGATTTTCCAATAGATTGAAACCGAATCAAATATAATATAATACAAATCCATTAGAAAGAATAAAATTATATTTTGGTCAAAATAGTAGAAAAATAAGATTATTTGGGGAAAATTTGATTGAGATTCAGTCTCTTGGATCTCACTTCTAAATTGTGAATGTCTAGACACATAATTAGTTGCATGTTTAGGAGAATAGTATACCAAATTTGATCTATCCACAACAACAAGAACAACTTCATATGGTTAGCATGCATGGTTAAAAAAAATGTTCACCATCCTTGTAGAATCCATCTCCCCCATTTTAGACAGTTTCATCTAGGTGGTCTCACAGTCTAGAATAACCATGTGCCTAACCATATGCATTCTTAGGAGCCCAAATTTCACCTAGAATGGTTTAATATTATAGTTTCAAGGATTCCACTAGCCATGATCAAACATTAAGCCTTTATAAAATCCCATTAAATTTTTTTAAAAGTATTCCAGACCCTCCCAATCAATGTCTAACAACATTACATAATTAAAAATCAATCAAAAGTGATACATAATTCAAAATGGGCCCTAAATTATCCTCCCAATTTTTCTTACATTATCATGAAACTCGAAAACCAATACTATATAAAAATATAAAATTTTCATTGATTGAAAATTTTTATCTGTTTATTATGTATCTTCATGAATCTAAAAATGTTTCCCCAAAACACACAAGAGTCTGATGTTTTTCCCACATAATACATTCTCTTACAAATACAAAAAATATATCTGTATAAATACCAATAAAGAATCTGGCTCAAGGTCAAAGTGATATAACCAAAGATCATTGTAAGATTAAAGATGATAGTTTTTCAACTATGATTCATGAAACCCATTATGCATTACTGTGAACTACGTTGGAAAATTCTACAGATATGACACATAACTAACACATTCAGGTATATAAAACTTCCCTATGTATTTATAATATAGAATCACATGCTTCACATAATAATTATGACCAATCCTTGATGATATTTTCATGAACATATTATCAAACACCATGAATTGAAATGACCATCAATGAGGATCCACATACAATTTCTGATGATTCTATGTCATCTCCATTGTTCTATAGATCAACTAGATCTTTTTTGTTATCTACATGACATGGACCAGCCCAACTGGTTATGTCTCACTTATTTTCATCCAGAAATGTGGAGAATGATATGTACACCTATAAAATGATTCAAAAAGATCCATATGTATTGTTGCGTCTTAAATATTGTTAAATGAGTACTCCAATAACTATATTTTATCCTCCTAAGATACTCCAAAATCTCTTACATATGGCGAAAACGTATCGTCCAAATTTATTATTGTCCTTAGTAATTTCAATCCATTTGAGGATGATATGCAATAATCATTGTTAACCAAGTTCTAAGGGATATCTATTTGGAATTATACAAATGATATGTAAATTTAAAACATCTATTAGTCTCCATAAAAATTCTTACATCATTAATCATTACTTATTTATAAATACATATTTATATCATTTCCCCCACTACATGTGTTTCATGAATTAGGATGAAATTGAGTTTATTTTTGAGAAAATTCACAATCATCCATATGGAATCGTGTTTATGAACAATTATTGGGTGTCATGTTACAAATTAGATGGATATTTACTCCTATTTACAAACCAGAATATGTAAGTCCCACAACATTCTTTCTTGTAATTGATGTTCTTACTTAACCAGATTACAAGTTAAGAATACCAAAACAAACATTTCCACCAGTATTTTAATTTTTATCCATAAAAACTATTATTTCATGGCCATATTCATAAATTTTATTCTAGGATGAAAAACCCATAACGAATTGTTGTAATCATGCAGAATTAGTTTCTAAAATAACTATATGTATTATAGTTTGATCTCGAAATGACATAATAGAACCCCCTTCTAGAAATCATCCCTTAATGGTCCCCAACCATTTCTTGTCGAACTTCTTGTAAAAAAGTCAGAATCATATATATGTAACACTATAACTATTTCGACCAAATTACAATTGAACAATATAGGTATAAAAATTTCAACATCCCCTCAGTCATCACATTCATTTTTCTTGTCTCCATGGACAATTATCAATTGACATAGATCTAAATCATCTTCTTTGATGGTTTAATATCACCTTGTTCGTAATTCATATTCAACCAAAATTACATTACTATGTATATACTATAATTAAAAATCAATAAAGACTAGGTAATCCTTCCATATTCTTTGTCCCATGTTCAAATAACTTTATAAAAAGAAATAAATAAATTGGATGAACATGAATAAAAAATGAATTCGTAATGGTAAAATATAGAATAATCATACCATACACCATCAATGATCCAAACCAATGATATATAAATAATTTATTTTATCTATATAAACTATTAGTTATTAAACATTGTTCTTTATTACCTTATTACAACTACACTAATTTAGGAGTCTTGGTATTCCTAGAAACACCAGGGATAACTCGGATCTACTGATGAATTATATCATGCATCTCTATAGAAAATATATAAAAATTATACAGTACATGAGATTTTTTATGAACCCCCAAAATTGAAGAACTATGGAAATAGAATTGTAGATGTACCATATGAATAATATTTTTAAATGATCTATGAGGTTCCATATATTCTCTATTTATGTGACAAAAAGACCACATTGTAACCATCCAGATTTACTCTCTGGTATTAAAGGATGATTCATTGTTCGAACTATATGAATTTGAGTCATTCCACTACATTTTAAATAGGTCTTCATATTCATATTTTCCGCAACATTATATATTTTCACTATTTCTCAAAGGTATAAACATGCCTCATCCACAAATAGAACATAAAATGTCCCTTTATGGCACCATTTATATATTCACTGTCTCTATATAACATGTTATGTAGAGCATGTGATTTATTCATCAAATATTCTGCCTTAGCCCTAGTTGAAAAAAAAATTTCATTAAAGGGATCACTAGAAGTAGGTTCATGTGAAAAGTGGACTAAATTCCAATTTTTTTACATCATTAAATATGATAGTAAAACTATATTGCTTCTGTATGAATATGTAATCCATTCTTGTAATCATAAATGTATATGGATTAAAATTTTTGTTTGAAAATTATTCAAAATCCTCCCATGAATGATCAGGGATAAATTAATACTCAACTAATAATTCCCACTACTATCATGAAAAATATTATATAATGTACATATCCATGTTGAATTTATTCTTTACAGGTGTTCCTAGGAAATAAAATATTTGATTCATCATATTTAGCCACACCTATGCTCTCTAGGGTTCTAGATCCCCTTAAAATATTTATGTTTTCTACTTTTGGAACAAAATTGAATGATCTACTTTCCTTGGTTCATCCTTTTAATTCCCTATATTTATATCTTGATAAGATCTGAATATAAACTGAACTAGTAGTTGGTTCAGCTATGGATCAGGTGAAACCACATTCTTAGTAGCTTCCTCTGGTTGGTTTCATCGACACATATCATATTCCATTTTCAATAAGGACAACAAAATATTGAATGCATTTATCACTAGGAAGTGAAGGCATATCAATTCAATTTATCCCATGTCACAACTATCATAAAAATGAGTTACAAAAATCGACACATTCATATTTTAACCCATTTTTAAAATTACACCATGCTTTTGAATATGAAACCATTTTAAAAAATCCAAAACCATGTTCTTTTCCAATATCCTTTTTAAAAATAATTCAATATTTTTCAAAAATATTAATCATTTCACCAAATTACAATTCACTGATCAAAATAAAATAAGCAATTCAAGTGGAATGTGATTTTAATAATACTTTACATTCCCTTATAATTGTTCAAACCTAGGAAAATTTGATAACAATTCTAATAAATGTCTTCAAACACATATGCATCCAACTGCCTAGTAACATGATATTCTATATAAATAGGATCTCTACATCATTTTATTATTGACATTTCCTATCTTTATTATCATAATCTTTTCAAACAAAATGAGTCAGGGATTATAACAAAATGTATATCAACTACTAGAGATACACAATTGATAATTGATGATCGATAAAACTAATACTACTTTTTAGTCATGGGGTGCAAAATATGATACCAATTATAATATACCACCACCCTTGATTGATTATCGAAAGAATTAATACATGGACATAAGTGATATCCCAATTCCACCCATGGTTGGAATTAAATTCAATGGGGTTCAAATCAACCATATGATGATTTTTCATTTGATAATTAATTTAACACAAAAAAAACTCAATAACAAATATCCAATAAATTATACATGATAAAAAAATTATACAAATTAATACATAACGACTAAATATCACACCATTCAATAATCGGAATACCATTGAGGAAGACTACTAGCATCAATCTATGAAGCAGAAGACAAAAATAAAAAAAATCAACGACATCAATAAATTACTCCAAATTTTCCATCATGTCCCATGATCCACCTCCACAATAGATACCATGTATCCTGAAGAAATAATAATGAAATTTCATTTTTTCCTTTACATATATCGTAAAATACAATATTTACAAAATAATCGACATTGCACTGATGGTGGTGAAAAATTAATCTCCTTAGGTTTTACACAAATGACTTCTATTATAATACCATTATGATAAAACATGTAATTACATTCATATAAAACAATATATATAAAATATTTTGAATCATTTAACAATTTGTATTGAAATATAAATGAATTTTTATACCAAAACTATTTCCTAGGGAAAAAACAAACAAAATCTTAATAACAATTCACATTCATTTTTTACATACCCATTCCATGATTCTCACACACAAGCATGGATGCATCAATGTTTGTTCTATATTAATTATAAGGACCGAACCTTATAACATTAAATAATCATGAATTAAATGAATAATTCACATAGAGGATCTTTTTATGTTTAGAGATTTAGAGAATTAGGACATAACTATTACATCACAAAAGATTAAAAAGTTGACACTTCAACTAAGTTTCCATAAAATATAAACTCTTAAAAAGAAACATGACTAGTTCCATGTTTTAGATGGCATGTGTTTCCTTGATCCCATCGTTGACCATATTCATCTTTATGTGCTGTGGAAAAAATTTAAAAAACATGGGATGAGTATAAAAATCCCAATAATGAATACACAAAGAATAAAAATTGTTAGTTTTTCAAAACAACAAGTAAACCATGAATACTATATAAAGGTAATACTTTTAAACTTTATGAAGGAGTAAATACTCTTCACTGAATAAAAGATCACCACATATCCTTTCTAACCAGATGAATAGCATTAAACCACATAAAGAACACATAACATATAAAGGTAACTTGGGACATAAACATACTTAAATGGAATAATCATACGTTCGACTTCCACACATATCACAACATGGAATAGCCATACGGCCGACATCCATACCCAATGCCTTGAAGGTTATAATTTAACCACCCATCCTGGTATTCACGGAACCACTCGTAATATGGTTTATCACATAACCACCCGTCAAATGTCCATGTACCATTAAAAATCAAATGATATAAAACTAATATAATTGAAAGAAAACATTTTCACATTTAGATCAAAATATATCACTTAAATATATTTACATAACAAATCCATTATAAAAACCATTTTAAATAACACAATATATAAAAGAGTATATGGTATTTATTTCATTTTAAAAACATTACGGCTTGTTGAGGAAGTCAAAGACCAAATAATACCTGTGGCAGCGGAAAATTTCGTTATCACCACATACATTAAAATAAACATTCCTTTTTTTCATTTTGTGAAATGCTTCATAAAAAAAAATTCCCTTTGAATGAAATAAAAAGTAAAAGGTTTTTTATACATCATATAAAAGAAAGTATTGTATTAGAACAAAATATGCCTCAATGTAAGGAGATTGAGACGAAGTCCCTTACAAAGTCAGTATCCTTAGATTAAGGATAAATCAATTAAATAATTATGGGTGAAAAATATTAGTACACCAAATATAAAAGGATATTAAGTGTAAAACAATCAAATTTCATCCACACATATTCATAGTATGACATAATAAAGAAGTAGAGGTTTAACCTAAAGAATTGAAATTGGGTTAAGAAGTTCCCTTACAGAAATTCGACAGCCTAACGATGTCATTTTAAAATTCATAAAATGAGTTGATGAGAGATAAAAAGTGTATCTCATCACATGGACATATCATTTACATAAATAAGGATATATAAGAACATATCCCAATATAAGGATATGTAAATTAAAACACCTAACAAAAATAAGTCCATTAAAAAGATTAGGGTGAAAGGTTCCCTTACTGATTTGGGTAACTTTCGAAACATACACACCAGAAAAGAAGGACTATACAACATTGATGTCAATAATCATAAAATAATGTATATTACACAAGGAGTAGAATAATGGTCAGTCCATACACCACTCAAAGGAAATGGTGGAAAATTTAGCATAAATCTCATGGGAAAAAAAGTGAGATGAAAAATCCCTTACGAAAACTCAGCATCCTAACAATGCCACATAAAACTTCCAAAAATGGATTTATGAGATAAAATAGAGTCTATAATTATATGAAAATAAAAATTACATAATGAGGAATATTACATAAATTCCCCAAACATAATAAAGATGAGCTTTAAATAAATGACATAAAAGAGGGTACTTAAAAAGAAAGAGAAAGGTAGGATCCCTTACCCCATGTCCAAATTGTCTTGTTCGTTTCATTATATTCTTGAATAATAATCTTTGTTAAATTTATAAATTAATAAGGACCTCCATTAATGTTTATTATTCAGTTCATATCACATATTATAAGTTTATAATAATTGGTTAATAATGTGAGATCATAGTAGGCGTTTTTGTCGATGTTCGGTAGATGAGTAAAAATCGAACTTGTTGGAAAAGAATTTTCCACGTAGTTATAATTAAATATTCTCCAAAATAGTATTAATGATTTAAATATAATATATATATATATATATATTATATATTCATTCTATAAAATTCCATAACAGTTTTAGAAAAAAGGAAATAAAATGCACCGTTCATGGAGATGGTAGGCCATACGTACGCATGAAGGAAACTTTCATTTCTTTTGCACATTAATGGAATTAAAACTAGATCATATATATATATATATATATAAATTCCAGTATAATATATATGTTATATAGTTCAAATTTTTACATCAATTTTATTCTTTATACATTCCATGTATTTCATGAACGAGTCACATCACATGAGGGGGCGGTAGTCCACACTTCCTCAAATGAAATTATCGCATCTGTACAACTTGAAAATCATATAGGTATGTATTAAATAAAAAATACAAAAGTGTAGAGAGAAAATAAATATAATATATATCATAAATAAATATATTTCCATCATAATGGCCACCATGATAGGTGTTAGGAGAAGATAGAACAATAATCAATTTGTGAGGCAGTAATTCACTATCCACGGAGACTTTATGTTCTTTAACCATTAGTCGGAGGTGTGTGTAAGTTTAGCTTGAATAAATCTCGTAAAAACATACTATTATATTGAATATACAAGTTTTGTTTCAAAATAATGGAATAAAAACAGTTTAGGGTGTTGGAGAAGCAAAATAAAACAAAATAACATTAGGGAAGACTTTACCTTTAAATTGGGTAACTCCCCTTGGATTGAACCAAAAGTTATTAATTAAGAGAATTATGCCTAAGGGAATTTTTCTTGGATGAAGATAATGATATGGAGATATAAAATTATTAGATTTTTTCCAAGCCAATGGCTTGATTGGTGTGGGTAAGGAGGTAGAGGTGGGGGCCTTTTATAAGAGGGACGAGGGGCACTCTTGGAAAGTTGTGATACGTCACATTATTTTAAAATTATTTTCAGATTTTAAAGGTTCCAAAAGTATATATTTCTAGGATAAGGTGATAAGGGTTCAAAATTCACCCATAAAATAGGTTTTGACATGTGTATGTCTTAGATTTTACATTATGTTTTCATTTTATTTAAATCATTCATTAATGTGGTAATCACTGCATCATCATGGTGTCATAAAAAATCTATTTATTTAATGTCTAAAAAATATAAAAAAATAATATGATGTTGTAAATACTTTTAGATTTTAAATGAATATTTATATTCAAATATATTACTTGTACAACCCTATGTAAAAATTGTTTTAGTAAAACAAAACATGTTTGTGACATTTTTATTTTAACATTAAATAAAAAGTTATTAATGTAATTTTTTTACCCAAGTAGCTCCATGGGGTCCCCAAGTTGACCCATGGATTGTCATGGTTGGAAATGACTCATAAAATAAGTTTTGGACATCTTTCAAGGTAATTTATCATTATTATAACATTATCTTTACATTAAATTACGCTAATTAACTTTAATCGAAATTAATAAAACATACAAGTTACTATTCACCAACAATTATATTCAAGCCATTTAACCAAATTTTACATACTAATTACAACCATGTATGTAGGATTTTTGAAATTCAAATAATAGAGGTTGTAAAATTTCATTTAAACGAAAAATCAGTTTTTTAACTACAACTTAGTGGTTTCACTATTCATCAAAAAATGATGTTTTTCAGAAAAATACCAAAAATTTACCCTAAGATATATTTGATATTCCAAATTCAAAAATGATTTATATTTTAAAAAATTCAAAACATATAAGTTGCATTAATAAATTTAATAATTAATTCTCTTTGACAAAACAAATAGCGTGTTTTCATGAAACAAAATATATCAAAAGATTGTCTCTAGTTTATGTCCAATTTCAAAGTGAAATTAATTCCAATGTCCACCATTGGATTATATGGTAAATATATATTCTAACTTAACTTTAATCCCAATAAAAAAGATAATCTATCTATATTAATAAATCAGATTAAAAGGATGTTTTTAAGTAAAATACATCATTTTCACTAAAAATGATCTTTATTGAAAAAATAAAAAAAATTAACACAAAGTAAATTTTGATGTCCAAATTCTATAGAAGGATTTTATTTGGTCCAACATAAAAGTTGAAATTTTAAAAATGTGTATTTAAAATGGGATCTCCATCAAAAGGTGGTTAATCATCCTTTTAAAGAATATTAGTATATTTATGTTTAAAATTGGATTCATTCGCATATTTAGCCTATAACATTTATTAGATAAAAGTAAAAATATTTGACAAAAATATAGACTCATTTGGTAGTTAGTTATGTTAATTATCGCAATTACAATGGCTATGTGTTAACTACCATTTGAAATAACATTTTGTTTCTTATTAGAGTGCAACGTAAGATTTTAAAGGAACTCGTTGTTGCGTATTGGGTATGCAATCGAGAATAGAGTTCCCTTTTAAGTAATAATAATATTATAGTCAAAAATATTAATAAATATGATAATTTAATATTCTTTATTTACCTGTGATGTTACATCCTTACCCCCTTTTGGGAATTTCGTCCTCACATTTTTAAAATTGGGATTTGAAACTTCATGGAAAGCCCGACATTAGAAAAGAGTAAATTAAACAATCACATTAAAACAAAGAAAGAAAATTACCAAGGTCACCTGAGACAATAGGTAATAAGATTCCACGAAAACATGGATATAGGAGAAAAAAACAAAGGATCATTTTCTGATGGAGATTGATAGAAAACTTGATTAGGAGAATGTTAACCACAAGAAAATCACAAACTTGTGATGGGTTAAACAGTATTTGATTCCCCAGTAGGAAAAGTTAACGAACAACATCTTTTAAAGTTACTTTTCATTGATGAATTTATTTATGAGATCAACTAAATCCTAAGGAAACATAATTACTTGTCAGGTAGACTTTCATATTTTAGTATATTTCTTACAGAAACTCATATTTTATCCAAAATATCAGTATTTAGGATGACTTCTATAAAGCCCCAGCCTTAAACATTACTTAATCATGAATTAAATGAATAATTCACATAGAGGATGTTTTCAGGTTTATAATTTTAGAGAATTAGGTCATAACTATTGCATCTAAAAAGATTACATAGTTGTCACTTCTACTAAGTTTCCATTAAATAAAATAAACTGTTAAAAAGAAACATGTCTAGTTCCTTGTTTTAGATAGAATGTATTTCCTTGATCCCATCCTTGACCCTATTCATCTTTAGGCCTTGTGGAAAACATTTAAAAAACATGGTATGAGTATAAAAATCCTAGTAAAGGATACACAAATAAGGAAAAATGTTAGTTTTTACAAAAGATCATGTAAACCATGAGTACTTTACCAAAGTAATACTTTCCACATTTATGAACTAGTATAAACTCTTCCCTGAATAAAAAAACTTTACATACACTTTTGTAACCAAAATATTATTATAAAACCCATATAAAGAACAAATAACATATAAAGGTAACTTGGGACATAAACATACGTAAATGGAATAACCATACAGTCAACATCCACACATACTTAATGGAATAGCCATACGACAGACTTCCATACCCAATACATTGGAGGTTATAACGTAACCATCCGTCCTTGTATTCACAGCACCTCTCGTCATATGGTTTATCACGTAACCACCCGTAAAATGTCCAAGTACCATCATTACACATAAAATATTGAAAATATAAACATTTCAATAACAACATCTCATTTTCCATCACAATAAGTAATTCCAAGATATTGAATTAATCAATCCATTTTAAAAAATATTTTAAATGATATTTTTGAGTCAAAGTGTCCCATACCATATTGAATATTTTAATCGAAATATAATTTTAAAACATTAATGTCTATATAAATAAATAATGAAAACCATTTTTAATACATGGACATTATAGATAAAGATTTAGAAAAATGAATCTTTAAAACATTTATAATGATATTTTTGTTAAAGAGTTTTTAACAAAATGAGAGAATCTTGAATACAAATAATTTCAAGATAACATTTAATCCAAACTTTATAATATCATGAGAATAAAGGTATTAATGATATAATATGTCAATGGAAAGTATACAAACCATATAAGAGTGAATTGGGGCATAACAACAACGAAGTATCAATGGAAATGTAAATTGAGATGAAATCCATTATAAAGATGGTATCCTTAAATTAAGGATAAATCAATCACATAATTATGTGTGAGAAATATAAATACACCAAATATATTTGGATATTAAGTGTGAAACAATCATAGTTCATTCCCAAATAATCTTGGAAAGACAAAACCAATGACATAGATATTTAACTCAATGAAATGAGATTGAGTTATGATTTCCCATACAAGTTCGTAAGAATTTATAAATGAGATGATTATGTGTAGAAATGGTATATACACATAAAGGTTTGTGGAAATTACATCATAGATATTCCAAACATAATATTGGCATAATAAAATGACAAAGTAGAGGTTTAACCCAAATAATTGAACGTGGGTTAAGAAGTTCCCTTACAGAAATCCGAATGCCTAAGGGCGTCACTTTAAAATTCAGAAAATGAGTTGATGAGAGAGAAAATGGCATCTCATCACATGGAAATAAAATTTACATAAATAAGGATCTATAAGAACATATCCCAACATAATATTTTGTTAATTAAAATACATAACAAAATAAGTCTTTTAAAAAGGTGAGGGTGAAAGGTCGCTTTACCGAGTCGGGTAACTTTCGAAACGTACACCCCATGGAAGAAGGGTCATAAAATGAAGATTTAAATAACCAAAAATGAAATTATACTACACAATATGTATAATAATTAGATGTATATACACCAATAAAAATAAATAGTGGCAAACATAGCATAAATGTCACGAGAATAAAAGTAACATGAAAAATCCCTTATGAAAACTCAGCAGCCTAACAGAGCCATGTAAAACATCAAAAAATGGATTTATGAGATCAAATATGGTCTCTCATAATATGAAAATAAAAAGTAATGTATGAGGAATATAAAATTACATTCCCAAACATAATAAAGATGATCTTAAAAGAAATGACATAAAAGAGAGTACTTAAAAAATAAAGACAGAGGTTGGATCCCTTACCTCAAGTCTGACTTATCTTGTTCGTTTTGTTATATATCTGAATAGTAAACTTTTGTCAATTTATAATTTCATAAGGACCTCTTTTAATGATTATTATTCATTTCATATCACATATTACAATGTTACACTAATTGGTTAATAATGTGAGTACATATCAGACGTTTTTGTCGATGTTTGGTACATGAGTCAAAAATGAACTTTTTTGAAAATGATTGTCCATGTATTTTTAAGTAAATCATCTAAATAATAGTATTAATGATTTAAATTTCATATATATCCAGTACATAGTCATTTTATACTACTCTGTCACATTTGGAGATAAAAATAAATGAAATTCACTGTTCATGGAGATGGTAGGCCGTACGTATGCATTAACGCTACTTTTATTTCATTGTCATAACAATGGAATTAAAAATAATTGAGAGAGATATATATATATTATAATTCGAGTATAATATATATGTTATATATGTCACATATTTTCATTAATATCATTCTTTATACATTCCATGTATTACATGAACGAGTCACATCACTTGAGGGGGCGATAGTCCACACTTCCTCGTATGAAATTATTGCATTTTTACAACATGAAAAGCATAAATGCATGTTTTAAATATAAAAATCAGAAGAATATAGAAAACATAAATACCATATATATCATATATAAAATATAGTGACATCATAATGGCCCTCATAAAAGGATTTAAGAGAAGATTGAACAATCATCGTTTCGTGAGGCAGAAATTCACCATCCACAGAAACAATATGTTCTTTAACAATTAGACGAAGGTGTGTGTAAGTGTAGCTCGATTATTAATCATAACAATATACTAGTATATTGAAGATACTGGTGTTTTTACAAAATAAAGTAATAAAAAGAGTTTAGAGGGTTGGAGAAGAAAAATAAAACAAAATAACTCAAGGGAAAACAGTACCTTTAAATTGCGTAACTCTTTTTGATTTGAGATCAAAGGCTTCCTTGGGAAGACTTCTGCCCAAAGTTATGCATCTAGGAGTAAGAGGGTGATGTGGAGAGAGAAAATGGGGAGGGATTGGCTGAGCCAAAGGCTTGAGAGGTGTGGGTAATATTATTTATTTACAACTTCTTCACATTAAGAGCGCTATAATCAACTTTAGAGAATCACCTAATACATGAAAGAGAACTATATATTTCCAATGTCTTTAGACCCTTACCCAAAAAAAAATTTTAGAACATGATCAGATAATAAACAAAAGTATAATACTTTATAAAATGAAAATCTATTCTTAATCTCCAAAATTTGTCCAACAAAACTGAATGTTCAATGAAGACCATTCGATAAACCATTTGTCCATAAAATTATTCAATGTAAACCAAACTAAAAATGAAACCCAAATATTTGATGGATTTAATCACATAGTCTTCCAAGGTAAAAATTAACATTTATCTCCAGATAACATCAGTTTCTCTCTAGTTATCACATTGAAAATTAATTAACCTAATCATATATCCTCCATGATAGGTAAATATTTTCCTAGACAACCTAAAATTAAATTTTCATGATTCAAAAAATTATATAGGTAAAAATAATTTTTCATAAAAACCATGGACATCATGTAGTCCGGTGGTAGGCGATAAATACCTGTCGCACTTTGGATGTGGGTTCGATCCACACTACTTTTTCTGACGCGATGGGTTGTCACACGGTCTGTGTGTCATCATTTTTACAAAACTATATAATTCTTAAAATTTCCCCAAATAGAGATATCTTCAAAAATAACGATAACATATTTTATCCTCAATTTTACCACATTCCTTTAATATTCCATCATATCATAACCCATAATTACATCAAAAGTAATGATCATATAAACCCTAATGGTTACCATTATAATTATTACCTGAACCTCCACATCGAGTTGGTTCTCTCATACATGATGCATCAGAGAACTCACCAAGGTTAAAGTGGTTAATAATGAATCCATGATAGTTGTTTTAGAATAACCACGAGATTCCTCATTGAATCCCGCATTTCATCCAGTCTCTTAATTAGAGAACCACCATAGTTTCCTTTAAACCCATTTTACTTTGGTGCCTGCTAAATCCATCGATTTTCCAAAACCCAAAAAATGTCAGTGTGAGTATATCAACAAAATTATCATGTAGTAATGAGGAATATAAACACAAATATATACTTACTCATTCACTATATCTAAAACTATGTATCCTTCTAAAATCCTAACCATTATGGTAATGTGACTTATGTTTAGTGAATACCCTAACCTCTAATGTTATCTAAACCAAGCTTTGATACCAACTATAAGGTCCCGACCTTATAAAATGAATTAATCATGAATGAAATGAATAATTCACATAAAGGATCTTCTCATGTTTATAGTTTAAGAGAATTAGATATTACATCTCAAACGATTACAAATAAGACACTTCTAATAAGTTTCTATAAAATAAAAACTCTTAAAAACATGTCCAGATCCATGTTTTAGATGACATGTATTTCTATGATCCCATCCTAAACCTTATTCATCTTTATGTACTATGGAAAACATTTCAAAAACATGGGATGTGCATAAAAAGCCGAGTAAAGAATACACAGAGAAGAAAAACTGATAGTTTTTCAAAACAATTAGTAAACCATGAATACTTTATCAATGTAATACTTTTCACCTTTAAGAAGTAGAAAATGCACTTCTCTAAATAAAATATCACCACTTATCCTTTGTAACCAAAAGATTACCATAAACCCATATAAAAACACATAACATATAAAGGTAAATTTGGACATAAACATACTGAAATGGAATAACCATACGGTCGACTTTCACACATATCACTACATGGAATATCAATATGGTTGACTTCCATAACCAATGCATTGGAGGTTATAACATAACTACCCATCATGGAATTCACGACACCACCCTTCATGTGGTATATCACGTAACCACCCTTCAAAAGTCAAAGTACCATTATAAAATCATTGGACATAAAACAAATATAATAGAAAGAAAACATTTCCACATTTCGATCACAATATATCACTTAAATATATTTACATAACAAATCCATTATAAAAACCATTTTTGATACCAAAATAAATAAAAGAGAATATGGTATTTATTTCTTTTTAAAAACATTACGGCTTGTTGAGGAAGACAGAGACCAAATAATACCTGCGACGACGAAAAATGTTTTTGTCACAACGTACATTAAAATAAACATTCCTTTTGTCGTTTAGTAAAATGATTCGTAGAAAAGGATTCCCTTTGAATGAAATAAAAATTAAAAGGTGTCTTATACAGCATATAAAAAAAAAATTTGTATTAGAACAAAATATGCCTCAATGAAAGGAGATTGAGAGGAAGTCCCTTACATAGTTGGTATCCTTGGATTAAAGATAAATCAATTACATAATTATGTGTGACAAATATAAATAGACCCAATATAAAAGGATTTAATGTGTAAAAAACCAGAGGTCATCCACACATATTCATAGTATGACATAATGTAGACCATCACTATAAATGATAATGATAATTTTTTATCATCACTTTGAAAAAGAAAAGCCAATGTTCTCCTATTATCATTGTTTTTCTAGTGATGATAAATTGGACCATTATAATTTTTTAGTAGGGTTGATAAAAGTAGCCATGTATTATCAATTTTTCAATGTTCAAAAATGTAGTGGTGAATATGGGTGGTTCTATGTAATTCCACTGACATTATAAGTTATCGACATCGCCATTTATCATCACTCACCCATTCACCCTCACACCCATGCCATTATTAATTAATGTCCTCCCTCACACCCACATCCACTGAGATAGAATTGAACACATGAGCTCAACATTCACACACATATTATTTACAACTACTCCATGTTATATTATTATATATTTTATAATGTTCTTAATTATATATATACATATTTTTATCAATGTATTTATATATGTTTATATAAATATTATAAAAAACATTTATAAAACATGTTTGTGTGTGTAATTGTGTGTCTATTTTTGTGTTTGTGTGTATTTATATATATATTTATATATATATGTTTCTATATATAATAATATACATATTTATTTCGGTTAAAAAAATTATATATTATCTTTAATTTATATATATTAAAATATACATACAAATTTTTTTTAATACAAACACATACACAAAAATTTAAATATAATCATTTTATACACACTTTTATCGATATATATACATTCATACATTTTTAAAATGAAATGGACTTAGAAAATTTATTACGAAATTGTTTATATTTTGGAATTATATTTTGTATTTAAATTTTTCATTAATATTTTTTAAGAAAATTTATATTTATATATAAATATATAAAATTTTGTACAAATATATATATGAATATATTTAATAATTAATAACACTATGATATGAAAAATGATAAAATGTAAACACCATAATATTCATATAAGTGTAAAATCAAGGAATTAATTCATCTTTCTCCAAAACAAGACAAGAAGACACTTTGTATAAGGTTTATATCTCATCGAATATAAAAATATTAGAATATCCGAAAAAAAATCAATTTTAGGGATATTATATGCATTTTTTACCACAAATCATAGTTATCATGATAATTCTAATTAAACATGGCATATATATCTTTACAGGATTCAATACGATATCTCATATAGCCTAAATTGATGTCCAGATCAATACTTATTCACTTTTTATGATGCAGACATTTTTTAAAATATATTAATTTATATTTAAAATGTTCATATCAATAAATAATTATTATATTAGTTTTACTCATTTCCAAATAGTGAATTATTTGTTAATATTAATTTTTCATTATTTTTTTAAAAAATTCATTAAATATGTTATATATTAATTTAAAATTCATATTTATATTATATAAATATTTTTTTTAAATATATTAAATATATATTTATATGAATATATTTCACTATTAAATTATTTTTGTTTTTTATTTTCTTGTAATGGATGCCTTTTATCAGAGATAAAATCCAGTAACACCCATTTTATCAACACTAAAAAAATTAATCATAAAATTTGTGGCATGGAATTGATATTGACAACATCTAAATACGGTTGAGTGTTATCTTTTAATAATATATTTATTAATTCATTAAACCACCCAACCATTAACTTTTCAATTGTATATCTTCTTCTACATGATATTCATTACCATGAATATGCACAAACATTTCTTCCAAAAATGGTTGAATTTACAAAAAAAATGTATAAATATATACCCTTTAAACTAATATAATCATTTCAATTCAATTTTAATTTTTTGGTTATTAGCGTTCAAATCATTAGATATTCCTAAATAAACCAATGATTATACAATCAAGTGGGGAGATAATTTCCTAATATAGTTTAATATTTTTAATGTTTGATATTTCAATATAGATTGTGTGAAACACTTATGATATGTTATAATGAATTATTTTACATAAAATATTATTGGTATAATGTTATTAGAATTTTATTAAATATTTTCCTGTATTAATGTGATATGATATTATATAATAACTGAAGATTTAAACTAATAATACATTACTGAAATTTATTTATATATAAAATATAAAAATATTTTATTAATATGTATTTTACATAAGAGAAGTATATTTTCAATATGATATTGAGAAATTTTATGTGTTCATTATAGTTTATTTCAATATATAGAATAAATATTATGATGACCCTAATTTAGTTCTTGTTGTGGATTTTTATTTTTTGTCCCAAATTAATCCTTAGAATAGTTTTTTTAACATATTTAAGTAAATTTAAATTTTTTTATGTGTTCAACTATGGATGATGTTCATAAACTATTTTAATTTCCCACCCATTGTGTCTATTGTAAATGATAATATTTTATTCTTGTATTGATGATTCTATTTTCATTTGTATATAACAGATCATGTCTAGAATATTTCTCAACCTATTAATGTTCCAGATCTGGGGAATTTATGTGATATATCATGGGATGACTCTTGTAATTTGGTTCATGATTTGGGAGATAATGTGAGAAGAATATAATACACATTTGAGTACGATAGTGTGACTAAGTTCCTTTGGTGACATGAAGTTGGTCTCATCTACAATGATTATTAGGTCATTGAAGGTGATTTTTGGTTCCTTACAAGGTGGTAGGTGGTGACTATTTTCTGGAATATAATTAATTTATGTAATTTGATAATAATGGGGTGATGGTGTCAAATTATTATTCATTAATTTTATCATGAAATACTATAACATATTTAGAAAAAAATATTAATTGTAGATTGGGTAAATTTTTAATTCCAAAGACATGATCTCCTAAGTGAGTTAAAGGTTGATTGATTGGAGTGGCATGTGAAAAAATGGTTCAGTTTATGAAACACACATAATATTGAATTTCGGTTTCAAATTATTTTATTTGGTTACATGTTATACTTATTATTTAACATTTATATACCTTAAAATCATTCAGCATTATTTTTTTCGTGATAAATGAATTTTCCATATCGAAAAATTTGAAAGGCCTTATATCTTTCTATCATGAATCTGTATCAATAAAAACTAAATTTGATAAAATATTGTATATTTTCAATTATATTTTATAATTCATTTTTGGGAAAATAATGGGATTTACATGTTGTTTTGGGTAAAATCTTATGTGGAATTGATTCAAAATAGAAATATCCTAATGAATGTTAAGGTATTATAAGGAACAATGAAAGACAAAGGGTCATGTTGTTTTGTTATTTGATCCCCATATCAATGTGTAAATTTCAATTCCAGTGATGAAAACTCTAAAATTGGTTGTATTTCCCCCATTAATAAATTTATGTTCAAAATAAATAAGATTTATTAACTCAAATTATTTGATGGTACATTATGTGTCCTCTCATATCTGGCTACTATTACCAAATGGAAGTAATGTTAGATCCCTCTAGACCATCCACGTATGCTTCAAAAAATTACGTGAATATCTATTTCTGATATCTATTTACTAACATTCTTATTCATTAAATCCATTGATGTTATAATTATCACATATACACTGAACCTTCAATGCATGAATAATAAAAAGGATTAATGGATTTTATTTGATGATTTTCCCTCCATGATAAACAATATTTTAGAGGGAGGCTATCAAATTCATGTGGTGAATTGTTCCAAGAATGAGAGCCTCATCCTCCAAATATAGTAATGAATAAAATTCCATTAAATGGATCTCAATGCCTCAACAATTTATTTCAAGATAAATAATCCTTAAATGTTGTGTTATACCAAATTAAATTTTTTATACACATCATTTAAATTTTTATCAGTCACTCAAAACAGAATAATTATTAATGTTATAAATAATATTTATTAACTCAACACTGTATTCCTAAATATTTTATATTAACAAAAAATTATAACAATATAATTGTTCATTAAATATTATCCAGTGTATTCACTCAATAACATGTGAATATTTTTAATATATAAATTCAATACCAATTGTTTTATACATGATTAATAAATTATTTCTTTATACCTTGGTGTATAATTATACTAAAAAATATCCCAGGACATGTGGTGCGTCGTAACTTTTTCTATACTATAATTCATTATAATGGGACAGACTCTTATATACACTAATTTTGTGACCCTTCTTCATTTATCTCGATATAATTGATTAATATTAATAGACTATAAGTGTGGCTAAGAAAACCCATAAATCCCCCTAATGAGATAAGGATTATTTTTTTCATTGAAAAAAACTTATGGTCACATGTTCTGTAATTTTATATCTTTGTATCGTGATATCTCATAAATAATGAAACACACATATGGTGGCCATTCTCCCATTAAATATTATTTTTAACCATACAAGATGGAAATACCCGTATCTTTCCTGTCCAAATATTTAGTGAAGATATAACCATTAAAACCAAAAATCTTGAAATATCACTTCTTATTAGAAGAGATAAGTCCAAAATTGATAATTCATTCAATGGAATACCACCATTTCTACCCCAAAAAATAGATACTTATCCATGAGATAAAATCCATGATTTCAGACATATATTAAAGATCATAATAAAATACTATAAAATGACCATAATATCATTTCATGATACTAGTACACATGTTGGGATATATGAACTATGATTAACACTAAAAACATGTGGTGTTACATTTCATATAGGAGTACCCATGATCCCATTAACTCTAGATCACCAATTATGAACATCTTGAGAAGAAGTACCAATTCTTATGAACCCCCAACACATGATGGTCACATGTCCTCTATTTCTGGTCAATATGATGAATCTTGGTTGCACAATACAAGTTTAATGTTACTAGCATGGTGTCACTAAGTTCTCATTATAACATGGGAGTTCCAATAAACATTTGATATTGTATGTAATATAAGGACATTAAAATATAACATGTTCACATATAAATACGAAAAAATTTCATGGTTGGAAAAAATCATTGATAACTCCCTGAAAACATGATATGGTAGTTAAAAATAATATTTCATGTTGGGTTCGAGAACAAACTTTTATCACACTCCCACTTACACAAGATCCAACTATCTCAATATAGTTGTTGTATCTCACATTATAACATCAGTCTTTGGTTGAGGTATGTATTTAGTCATCGGGAATTCAATGTTTCTATTTTATGGATACATTTTTAGACATAAATTCACCTCTTTCAGTAAGACTCTTCATGATATGATATCCTCAATTATATTCATTTTTGAGCTGTTAAGACATGAAATCATTGATAATTCCAATAATATTGTGAGCATGATTTATAATATTGTAAAACATTGTAGACTAGGTTTGGTTCAATTTACATAAAAAAATCATAGAAAATTTTACAACACATCTTAAGAAACGTCATAATGAACCACAAACATAGTATTTGTAGATACAATTACAATTGGGTTGAATGATATTTTCTTGCCCACTAACTTATTTTGACTATGATATTAAATCATACTAATCTAATGGAAGACTTGTATATTGCCACTTAAAACTCATTTTAGTTTCTCTCTATGTACGCAGGACGTATCCCTTTTACTCTCTAAAGTACTATTTGATGGATCTTACTGGTTCCCATAAATTTCACTTGGATATTACTAATATTAACTTATCATAAAGTATATCATATCAATATAATTTCATATACATTTCTAAAACTATTTTATTTATCCATTTCATGAGAATATGTAATTATCTTAACCACTTTATTACCCTCCTATGACTCATACATTTCATTTTTAGATATTTATTAGACGTGACATTAGAAATTATTCTCTCTCAATTTATTCCATATTTAATATTTCAATAACTTGTTAATATTTATATATATATATTATTTTCATTAAAACCTATTATATCTACATCATTATATAACATTCGAAAGATCAAAAGTAGTTAATTTAATTAATATTTAGATACATACTCAAAATCGATACATAACCAACTATAATAATAATAACTTCTTTTCGTATGTTATTAAATTATTTTACTCAAATATTGATGCTCCCATTATCCTGTTGTTGACACATGGTAAAAATTAATTCCACATTAATATTGTGTCATATTATTTCATACATAAATCCAAAACTAAATTTTGTATTTCTCAATCCCTTATTATCATCCAATGAAATCATTAATAATTCAAGTTATATTGTTTATACACTTTCCATGAATGGTGGACTTGACATCCAATGCCTAATATATTGACCGAGAAAAGGTTCAATTATTAGTAGAATACAAATGTTCTGACAATGATAATTGGTGTAGAATAGTTTTCATATACTATGTTATCACACAAATGATTTACCATTATTAAGAAGAGGACCATATACCTCAATTCCATAACAACCAAACTATTTAAAACATGGAAAAAGAGCATTCATTATCCCCATGGTTTTCTAACTATAACTTAGAATTAGAAAAGATAAAGAGGGAATAGTTTTCAACATAAAAAGTGGAAGAAATAACTATAAGTCAGAATAAAAAACCCAAAGGGAGAATAGTACCAGAAGTGAAATAGCCGAACAAAATAAAAATTACAAAAATATTGTACCATAATATAAGAATATATAAACCATACTACAACTAAATACATCTATCCACTCCCAAATATCAACAAAAACACACCGCTAACTGGAACATTACCCTTTCTTAAGCATGGAGAAATGTAATCTAAAAACACTAGAAGGAAAATGTACGGGGGGAACTACATGTCTAGTATGGTTGTACCAAAGAATCCATAAAAAGATACCACATTGGTTAACCAAATAGTGCATTAAATTCAAAATAAATATTCATGAAATGAAAAAAGTCTATTGAAATCAAATCATAGATTAAATTTAAGTTGATTGAAATATTTCATAAAATGGCTTAATAAACATTTTATATAAAATAATTTATATAAATTCGCAAGGCATGTATAAAATAGTTTTCAAAAAATGGAATATATAAAAAAAATTTAAAATGGATTAAAATGGTCATCTTATAAGAGGTACGATTGTTCTGTGTTACGGGATACTCACACACATGAATAGGTGATCATGAAAATATGTTCACACACATCCCGCATACATTGGTATATGATGAGTCATCATCATCCAATCATGGATGTGACCTACTTCATCTAATTTTTTATTGTTATATAATGTCAATAAAGTGTTATCCCATATAACCCCTCGAATACAGAATCATTCACATGTTCAAGAAACCGTCAAAAATGGGAAATATATTTCACTTTTTTTTAAAATAAAATAAACCATGTTCCCATTTCAATATGAAAATTTCTATTAAAAAAAAGGGGTTTAAATCAATTATTTATTTTTTGCAGGATAAAACCAATTGGTTTTAATAATATATTTTTTTGTAATTTTATCCAAATAATAATATTCTACCAATTTGAAAAATAATCATCACAATTTAAATTCCAAAAAATAATTTGAATATTTTCCATCAGTTTCACAAACACAAACCAATTCACAATAATTTGAAGTTTTTCCCCATTTCATTCCAATAATTCAAACCAAAATCTATAATGGATTTCTTTTTTATATTTTAATTGAAATCAATTTAACTAAAATTCAACAATATTGGGTTAACACAATTCTCCAATCGTATAGAAAACTTCACACATTGGGATCATAGGTTGACGAGTCACATGAACCATAACAGCAAACTCAAATATTGAACATTGGAAACCAATATCATAGAAGAAAACCAATTTTCACACTCTAAAATAACAGGGATTAGATCCTTCAATAACATTGTCATTTGAAAAACTATAAGGAGTTGCAGGGAATACAGTAAGAGAGAAGGATTGATGAAACAATTCTTACTGATAAGGGATCGAATAACAATCAAATAAATTTGGTCTACAGTATAGACTTTTTTGAGAAACCAAAAATGGTCCATGAGAGCTTCCAAGACCTATGAAATTGATCTAGGACGATTTCGGGATGAAAAGGGTTGTAAAAGAGGGTTTTAAAAATAGTTTTAAAAATTAAAAAATAATAAATCTCATGGGAATGGGTATCTAGGAAGGTCTGTATGGTTTATTAATCTATTCTTTATTGTTGTATGGCCTTATTGGTGGGGATTAATTGTTTATCTTCAGTGGGTTCATGGATTTTCATCCTTGTGGAAACCATGAAAACCCTTATTTCCTCAGTTATCTTAGTTCTCACAAGGATGGTGGAAGTTTGGGAAAAATAGCTGCCAATAGTTCACAACCCATGAGGCCTTTAAATTTTACATATTTTCACCAATAGAGTCCCTAAATAAACCTAATAAATGAATAATAAATATACTGGTTTTTTAGTACTTGATAATAGTAATAAGATGACACATCCTCCCCACTGTAGAAACTTTTTTCCCCAATAAGCATTTTTGAAAGAATTTATGCCAAAATAATGAAGCTTCTACTCTCTTATTAGTTCATTTCCCTCCCATTTCTGATGAGTATCATAACTGTGCTTCAATAAAACTCGACTAAATCAGGCTCATTTCCTAGATACATCTAGCTCAAAACATGAGATGGATCAAAATGATATTTTTACTAATGATGTACAAAAACCAAATTATCTTTCAATGTTAATAGTGACTGTAGTGATAAACAATATGAAACATTACCTACCAGATAAACATACTCAAAAGTTCAAACCAAATGAGTATAAAGATTCCCATGCCACCCAATACATCATTGTACAAAATAGGGTGTACGATTCATAAAAACTTGACCACCAACTAAAAATTCTAGTGATCTATAATGAAAATTAGGATACAACTTAAATTTCTTTTTCTCTATCAAAATTAGTTGATGAATCATCTAAATTAGTATTTTCATCTCTTGATCCAATCTCATTCAAACCATGAAAATGTCACTATTCTATAACCCAAAAAATTGGAATTTATATGGCTTATTATACATGTCTCTAAAAGGATCCATTATTATCAAATAATAGTTTACAATAAAACTAAAACATCCTTATATGGTCATCCCAAAAACCACAAATGTCAATGATATAGAGGATACTCTTAAACTAACTAATCAATATATCTCTTCCAATCTTTACATATAACTATGAATGGTATTCTATAGTTAAATTAACTTGAGAACCCAGTGCCTCTTGAAGGCCGGTCCAAAAGTGGGATGTAAAGTAATGACTTCTATTAGAGAATGTAATAGATGGAACTCCGTAAAATATTACACTCTCCTTCATAAATATATTTACAAACTCCTAAAATTAGGTTGTATCAAAAGTGGCTATAATGTTAGCTTATTTGGTAATCCGATCAATGAAACCATATATATTATTCTTCATTCTCTGGGTATGAGGAAACACAACCAAAATGATAAAAAAATATCATCCCTCTACCAAGTCAGCATCAGAAGTCACCGAAGGAAACCCAATGTTCACTAGTTATCTTCCTTGACTTATTAGAAAGTACATAAATGGGAGGAAAAATTAGCAATACTCATCACATATTGAAAAAATATAATCGTTTATGCATATCCTTGTACAACATCATTGATATTGGGTGAAAAATACACTAGGAATAATGGAAATAACTCATCATATATTTCTTGACCGATGATGGTAGCATGAAATGATTCCCATGACATAGAATTCCCTCCATTTAGATTGAAAACCAAAAAATGGTCCCCCTAATAGAATTAGAGTATCTAATGCTATAGAACAACTAATCAAGATACTGTTCATGAAGAGTCATCTTGAGGAGATAAGAATCACACTAAAAATAGATCAATAAAACCTCATCTCGTGATTTTTGAACTCCTATTTACAAATCTACCAAATATATCCATCATGACCAATGAGTTTTCCCATTTCTTAAAATATTCATCCTTTACTAATTATTGATTGTATCATATTAATCCCAAGAACATAAAAATCTCAAAATCATTTCGCGGTTATTCCAATGTCCTAACAGTTTTATCATTTTAAGGTTCTACTAAAATACCATGTTCTGACACCACATGTCCAATGAAATTCTCTTCCCAAATCCATGAGTCATATTTCTATAGATTTCCAAACATTTGGTGACTTTAAAAATATTTTAGAACTGATCTCAGATGACGAACTTGGTCATCTTTGAAATTATACTAAAAAATATTGTCCTCAACAAAACAATTCCATGAATGTATCAAGGAACTCATGGAATATCTAATTCATTAAATCATAAAAAATAGTATCATTGGTCAGTCCAAAAGGCTTGAAAAGTTATATATAATACATGTATCTACTCCGAAGATTTTATTTTATGAATGTTAGATTCTTTTATTATCAACTGATGGTAACTTGACCAATGATCAGTCTTTCAGAACCACATCTCCTCCATCGAGTGGTCAACAATATCATCTACATTCAGAAAATGATAATTATTCATTAACATTAGTCTATTGGGTCTTTTATAATCAACACAAAGGGGAGTTACACAACAGAATCCATACTAAAGAGAACCAGTGCCAGCCAATTTGACACACTCGGGCATATAATGACTTTCTATACAACATCATTCAACAGCATCTTCAACTCCTTCATTTCAACCAATTCCATATGGTATGTAGGGATATATTCGTGTTCTGTACCGGAAAATAAATTGATTGAAAACACATTATCCATTACTAGTTCCATGAATAAAAAATTGAAGGAAAAAATGTCAAACCTCAATGAAGACTAGCCGAAAATCATCACTCAAGGATTCAATCTCTAGGTAAAATGAAAAAAACTAATAGTTCTTTCCCCAACTATTGATTAGATTGTCTGTATATTCATGAACTCAAGTCCCATTCTAAATAAATGATATAACAAACCCCATCAGGCATATCAAAAAACAACCATCCATGATAAAAATCAATCTATGAATTAATGTCAACGAGACATTCCGTCCTGAAAAAGACATCAATAGGTTTCATGTAGATAATAAGAAAATCTAAAACAATATCAATCTATGAAATTTAGAAGATACAAAAAGGATATCTAATGCCATGATCTCTCTTTGTTCTGATGGGTGTTGTAACCTCGTAGGTAAATAAAGAATAATAAATTTTCATATTTATAAAAATTTTCAAAATAAATATTAAATTTACATTAAAAGGGTTTTTATGTTTGTTAGCGTACCCGATATGCAACAACGAGTTTCATTTAAATCTTACGCTGTACACTAGTAAAATAATAATATTATTTTAAATGGTAGTTACAATGTTGTCATTGTAATGGTGGGAATGAATAGAAATAACTAAAATATGATTATATATATTTGTTAAATGTTTTTAAATTTATCCAATAAAATATAAAGTCTTAAAATAAGAAAATAATTCAATTTTAAGCATAAATATTGTAATATTCACTAAAAGGTTGATTTATCGCCTTTTGATGGTGAACCCTATTTAAAAATAGTTTTGGCCAGTCTTATATATTCTATTGGACCAAATTAAATTCTTCTTTAGAATCGGGGCATCAAAATTTACTTTGTCTAAATTTTTGGTATTTTTCCAATAAAGTTCATTTTTTAATGAATAATGAAAATTGTTGTATTTTAATTCAAAAACTCTTTTAAATCTAATGTATTTATTTGAATAGATTAAATTTTGAATTTTGTTTAATGTTCAATTAGAATATATTTTTACCATTTAATCCAATTGTGGTCATTAGAATTAATTTCACTATGAAATTGGACTTAAACTAGTGTCAATCATTTGATATATATTATTTCATAAAAACACGATATTTGTTTTGACAAAGGGAATTAATTATTAAATTAATTAATGCAACTTATATGTTTTGAATTTTGTAAAATAAACATCATTTTTGAATTCATAATATCAAATATATCTTAAAGTGAATTTTTTGTATTTTTCTAAAAAACATCAATTTTTCGTGAATAGTGAAACCACTAAGTAGTAGTTAAGAAAACTGATTTTTCATTTAAATGAAACATTACCATTTTTTGTATTGAATTTCAAAAATCCAGCATACATGGTTATCATTAGTAAGTAAAATGTGGTTCAATGGGATGAAAATATTTTTTTGGTGAATAGTAACTTTTAAGTTTTATTAATCACGATTAGAGGTAATTAGTGTGATTTAATGAAGAAATAATGTTTTAATAATATTGAATTACCATGAAACATGTTCTACCCTAATTGGATTATTCATGGCCAACCAAGAAAATCCATGGGTCAACTTGGGGACCCCATGGAGCCAGTTGGGTTAGAAAATGACATTAATAAATTTTTATTTAATGTTTAAATAAAAATGACACAAACATGTATTGTTTTACTAAAAAAAAATTACATGGGGTTATACAAGTCATATTTTTGACTATAAATATTCATTAGAAAGGTAAATAGATTTCTTACATCATTATATGTTTTATTATTTTTAGAAATTTAATAAATTAAGTTAATTAGGACACCATGATGATGGAGCGATTACCTCATTAATTAACAATTTAAATAAAATGAAAGGATAATATAAAATTTAAGACATAAACGTTTCAAAAACCTATTGTATGGGTGGATTTCGAACTCTTATCACCTTATGCTTGAAATATATAATTTTTTGTCCTTTAAAATTTGAAACTCATTAAATAATAAAGTAACATTTGTTGACTATCCATGAGTGCCATCCTCCCTCTTATAAAAGTCCCCCACCTCTACCACCTTAGAAAGCCTTACCTTAAGAAGAAAGATCTTCAAGTAACCCTTTTGGTTCAAACCAAATGGAGTTACCTGATTTTAAGGTAATGTCTACTCTTATATCCTTTTATTTTATTTTTCCTCTCCAACACCCAAAACTCTTTTTATTAAATTATTTTTTAACAAAACAAGAGTCTTAAATATACTAGGATGTTTTTATGAGAAGGATTTTATTTCAACTTACACAAACCTCCATCTAATGGTTAAAGAACAAATTGGTTCTATGGTTGGAGAATTTCTGCCTCACGAAACGATGATTGTTCAATCTTCTTTTTACACCTTTCATGGTGGCCATTAAGATGTAAATGTATTTATATATGATATATATTATATTTATGTTTTAATTATGCTTCTTTATTTTTAATTTATGGCATACCTTCATGGTTTCCATTATGGGTAAATGCAATAATTTTATTTTAGGAAGTGCGGACTACCGCCTGCTCAAAGTGATTTGATTCATTAATGCCATATGTGGGACATATAAAAGATGGAGTTAATGATAATATATATGATATTATACTGGAATTATAATATGCCTTTATATCATTATTATTTCATTCCATTAAATACGAAATAGAAATGAAAATAGTGTTAATGTGTACGTACAACTTGTCGTCTCCCTGTATGGTGCATTTCATTTATTACCTCAAAATGTTATATACTATCATAAATACATGTATATTCTGTATATATATGATATATATGATATCCAAATCATTAATATCATTCTGGATATAATGAATATTTGACCACATGAACAACATGTAATTGTAAGAAGTCCATTTTTGACATAAGTACCAAATATCGACAAAACGAACATTATTAACTTAAATTATAAAATAATGACTATAAAATGGTAATAAGTGATATAAATGGAATAAAAAGCTTGAAAAAGGTTCATAAAAAAGTTGAAATTAACACTAGATTATTATTTCGGAGATTAAAGAGCGATAGAGTCAAGTCGGACACGAGGTAAGGGACTTTATCTCAATCTCCTTTCATTGAGGCATATTTTGTTCTAATAAAAGTCATTCTTTTATATGCTGTATAAAACATATTTGAGATTTCATTTCATTTAAAGGGAATCTTTTTCGATGAATCATTTTACTAAATGACTAAAAGGAAGTTTTATTTTAACATACACAATGACAACGATGTTTTCTGCTTCTGTGAGTATTATTTGGTCTTTTGCTTCCTCAACAAGCCGTAATGTTTTTTAAAATGAAATAAACACCATATACTCTTTTATTTATTTTGGTATTTAAAATGGATTTTATAATGGATTTTTTATGTCAATATATTTAAGTGATATATTTTGATCGAAATGTGGAAATGTTTTCATTCCATTATATTTGTTTTATGTCTCATGATTTTATAATGGTACTCGAACATTTGACAGGTGGTTATGTGAAAAACCATATGACAGGTGGTTCAGTGAATACTAGGGTAGGTGGTTCCATTATAACCACCAATTCATTGGGTATGGAAGTCGTCCATATGGCTATTCCATTTAGTGATATGTGTGGAAGTCGACCGTATGGTTATTCCATTTAAGTATGTTTATGTACCAAGTTACCTTTATATGTTCTATGATCTTTATATGGGTTTTATGGTAATCATTTGGTTACAAAAGGGTGTGTAATGATCTTTTATTAAGTGAATAGTATTTACTACCTCTTAAAGGTTAAAATTTATACTTTGATAAAGTATTCATGGTTTACTTGATGTTTTAAAAAATTAATAGTTTACCTCTTTGTGCATCCCTTAATGAGAATTTTATGCTGACCCCGTGTTTTTTTAAATTTTCTTCATTGGAAATAATGTGTAATAGGGTCATGGATGGGATCAAGGAAAACTCATGCTATCTTAAACATGGAACTTGACTTGAGTCTTTTTTTAAGAGTTCATGTTTTGTAAAAAGAGGAAACATTGTAAGAGTGTTTACTATGTAATCTTTTGAGATGTAATAGTTATGGTTAGATTATCTAAAACTCTAATCCTAAAAAGATCCTCAACGTGAATTATTCATTTAATTAAATATTATGTAATGATTAATGATGGGGCCTTATATTTGGTATCATAGGTCGGTTTAGATAACCTTAAGAGTTAGGGTATTGTTAATTTAATATCCATAAAATTAATTTATGTTAATAATGATATGATATTGAAATTGAAGATTACCATGATTCTTCGCATTAGATATTTCCTTGTTAATAATTTTTTTTCATAGAGGAAAGAGAATGGATTTTTTGGGAAGGCATACAGAGAGAAAAGACCATTCAAATCATTATCCCGAGATGATCATAATCAAAACTAAATAGTTTGTTGTAGTGATGGCACAGTTGACTCAGGTGAAAAAATGTTGGTTGTGTTTTATGACATCTTGGTGTTTTCTAAATGTAAATAGCAGCATGAATCTCATTTAAGGGTTATCTTGCAAACCATAGAAAGAAAAGAAATTGTATCGAAAATTCCACATGTGTGAGTTTTGGTTACAAATTTTTTTTACCTTGGTCACATTGTTTCAAAAAATGGCATAACTGTTGATCCTTCTAAAAAAATGTTTTTGAAGAATGGCCAAGATCCACAAATGTAACCGAGATCTGTAGTTTTAAGGGTTTGGTAGGTTACTACCGAAGGTTTGTTGAAAATTATTCATGGTTATCTAGTCTAATGACTAAGCTAACTCGGAAGGCTGTTAAGTTTATCTTGAGAATAGAATGTGATGATTGTTTTCAGGAGTTAAAAAGAAGATTGATGAATGCTCTAGTTTTGGAAATTCCTTCTAGGAATGGTGAATTTGTTATCTACAATGATGCTTCATTGAAGAGACTTGGTTGTGTCTTTTTTCATAACGATCAGGTAATTGCTTATGCTTCATGTCAGTTCAAAACTCAGGAGTAAAATTACCCAACACACGATTTTTAATTAGCTACCGTTGTTTTTTCTTTAAAAATTTGGTGGAATCATTTACGGAGTAAATTCTGAAATATATACTAACCACAAAAGTTTAACGTATACATTAACTAAGAAATAATTGAACATGAGACAAAAGATATGGCTGGAATTAATCAAGGATAATGATTGTACAATTCATTACCATCCGGGAAAAGAAAATAAAGTGGTTGATGCTTTGAGTGGAAAAAGTTATGCGTCATTAACCATGTTAAGTTTGGAATAAGATCATTTGAATTTTGATTTGATGAAGATTGTCATAGAAGTTTTTGGTGCAAGATGTTCTTGTATTTTGCTCCAGGTGGCAGTGAGATCATCTCTATCAGATAGAATTAAGCAAGCATAGAAGAAGGGCAGTGGGTTGCAGAAAAAGGTAGAGCTAGTTCAGAAGGGTAAGTTGCCAGAATTTAACATTGATAATGATTGTGTTTTGATGTTTGGGAAGAGATTATGTGTTCCTTTTGATTCACAGTTGGAGAATGAGTTGTTATGTGAGGCTCATAGTTCCCCGTTTTCAGTTCATCCTGGCAGTACTAAGATGTACAGTGATCTGCGGGAGTATTACTGGTGAGATGGAATGAAAAGAGATATTTCTGATTTTATTGTGATGTTTTTGAATCTCAGCAGTTTAAAGTAGAGTGGTATTTACCGAAAGGGATGCTTTAGTCATTACTGGTGCCAGAGTGGAAATGGGAAAATATATCCATGGACTTCATTGTGGGATTACCATATACATCTCGAGGTAATAATGAAATCTGGGTTATAGTTGATCGATTGACTAAATCAGATCATTTCCTTCCTATTCGAGAGACATTGTTTCTATATCAACTTGCTTGGTTGTATGTTAAAGAGATAGTCAGGTTTCATGGAGTTCCCCTATCCATTGTATCTGATCGTGATCCCAGGTTCACTTCTAACTTTTGGAAAGGCCTTCAGAATTCATTGGGTACTGAATTAAATTTTAGCACAGGATTTCATCCTCAATCAGATGGGCAGTCAGAACAAACAATTCAGAACTTGGAGGATATATTGCATTCTTTCTCAATAGATTATCAGCGAAGTTGGGACCAATATCTGAATTTGGTTGAATTTTTATATAATAACAGTTTTCATTCCCGTATACAGATGGCTCTGTTTAAAGCATTATATGCGAAGAGGTGTTGAACTCTATATTTTTGGGATAAATTTGGTGAAGGGAAGTTGATGGGACCATAATTGGTATAAGAGATGGAAGAAAATGTTCAGTTGATTTAGAAACACATGAGAATAGCTTCGAGCAGGAAGAATAGTTATCCGGAAAACCAGACGAAGGATCTATCTTTCGAGGTTGGTGATCATGTTTTTCTCAATGATTCACCATGGAAAAGTGTGATGTGATTTGGTAAGAAAGGAATGCTGAGTCCAAGGTTCATTGGACCATATGAAATTACGTTGATAGTTGGATCATTTGCATATCGAGTGGCTTTACCTCCGAGTTTATCTCAGTTACACAATGTTTTTCATGTTTCGATGTTGAGAAATTATATGTCGGATCTATCTCATGTTTTGAGCCCAGAAGTAGTTCTGTTAGAAGAGAATATCTCTTTTGAAGAACAACCAGTCTAGATACACGATTATAGAGAGAATGTGTTGCAGAATCAGGAAATTCACAAGGTAAAAGTTTTTTGAAAAAACCATATGGTTTAAGAGGCATTGTGGGAATCTGAAAATGATATAAGTGATAAATACCCCCACTTATTTTGATAAGTGAATAAAATTGGAAAGATGAAATTTTCAAAAGGGGTAAGAATGTAACATCCTAGGTAAATAAAGAATAATACATTTTAATTTTTATTAATATTTGCGCATTAAATATTAATTTTAATTTAAAGGGGTTTATATGTTCGATAGCGTACCCAATACGCAAGAACGAGTTTCTTTGAAATCGTACTTTGCACCCTAGTAATATAATAATATTATTTTAAATGGTAGTTAGAACATAGTCTTTGTGTTGGCGGGAATGAATAGAAATAACTAAAATATGATTATATTTATTTTTTAAATGTTTTTACATTTATCCAATAAATTATAGAGGATTAAAATAAGAAAATAATTCAATTTTAAGCATAAATACTATAATATTCAGTAAAAGGTCAATTTATCTCCTTTTGATGGAGAACCCTCTTTAGAAATAGTTTTTTCCTCTCTTATACATTCTATTGGACCAAATAAAATTCTTCTTTAGAATCGGGACATCAAAATTTACTTAGTGTAAATTTTTGATATTTTTTCGATAATGTTCATTTTTTAATGAATAGTGAAAATTGTTGTATTTTAATTCAAAACCACTATATAATCTCATTTATTTATATGATTAGATTACATTTTGAATTGGTTTTAAAGTTAAATTAGAATATATTTTAACCATTTTATCCTATGGTGGTCATTGTAATTAATTTCATTTTGAAATTGGACTTAAACTAGTGACAATCTTTTGATAAATATTGTTTCATAAAAACACGCTATTTGTTTTCACGATGGGAATTAATTATTTAATTAAATAATGAAACTTATTTGTTTTGAATTTTTAAAAATAGAAACCATTTTTGAATTCATAATATCAAATATATCATTGGGAGAATTTTTGGTATTTTTCTGAAAAACATCAATTTTTTATTAATAGTGAAACAACTAAGTGGTAGTTAAAAAACTGATTTTTCGGTTAAATGAAACATTACCACTTATTGGTATTGAATTTCCAAAATCCTACATACATGGTTGTCATTAGTAAGTAAAATTTTGTTTAATGGGATGAAAATAATTTTTTGGTGAATCGTATCTTTTATGTTTTATTAATCGCGATTAGAGATAATTAGTGTAATTTAAGGTAAAAATAATGTTTTAATAATATGAAATTACCTTGACACATGTCCTACCCATATTGGATGAGTCATGGAAGACCACGAAAATCCATGGGTAAACTTGGGGACCCCATGGAGCCACTTGGGTATGAAAATGACATTATTAACTTTTTATTTAAAGTTAAAATAAAAATGTCACAAACATGTATTGTTTTACTAAAACAATTTTTACATCGGGTTATACAAGTAATATTTTTGACTATAATTATTCATTAAAAATATAAAATGGTTTTCTACAGCATGATATTTTTTTTATAATTTTCAGACATTATATAAATTAATTTATTTATGACACAATGATGATGCATCGATTACCTATTTAATTAACAATTTAAATAAAATTAAAATATAATATGAAATATAACACATAAACTTGTCAAAAACCTATTGGAGGGATGGATTTATAACTCTTATCACCATTTCCAATAAATATATAATTTTGGTACCTTTAAAATCCGAAACACATTATATAATAATGTAACATTTCTTACCTTTCCAAGAGTGCCCCTCCCCCCTCTTATAAAAGGCCACCACCTATACCTCCTAACCCACACCTCTCAAGCCATTTTCTCAGAAATGATATACACATTTTATCTCTCCACATCCATCTCTTCATCCTAGAGTCCTTAAATTAGGCATAAAACTCTTCAAGAAACCATTTTGGTTCTAACCAAAGGGAGTTACCTTATTTTAAGGTAATGTCTTCTCTTATATCATTTTGTTTTATTTTTCTTCTACAATCCCTAAAATCTTTTTATTCCTTTAATTTGTCACTACATAAGTATATTAAATACACTAGGACGTTTTTATGTGATGTATTTGATTTACACTGACACACACCTCTGTCTAATGGTTAAAAAACATACTGTTTCTATGGTTGGAGAATTTCTGCCTCACGAAACGATGATTGTTCAATATTTTTTTAACACCTTTCATGGTGGAAATTAAGATGTAACTCTTTTTATATATGATATATATTATTATAATGTTTTTTAGTATCTCTATTTTTCATTTATTTCTTACCATTATGGTTTCCATTATCGGTAAATGCGATAATTTCATTTTAGGAAGTGTGGACTACCACCCCCTTAAAGTGATTTGATTTGTTAATGCAATATGTGGGACATATAAATGATGGAGTTAATGATAATATATATGATATGATACTGTAATTATATTATGCCTTTATATCAATATGATTTAAATCTAGTAAATACGAAATAGAAATGAATGTAGCGTTCATTCGTACGTAAGGCTTACCGTCTCCTAGAACGGTTCATTTCATTTCTTACATCTAAATGTTATATGTAATCATAAATACATTTATATTAGGTTATATATGATATTTATGATATCCAAATCATGAATATCATTATGGATATAATAAATATTTGACCACAAGAACAACATGTAATTGTAAGAGGTCTATTTTTGACTTATGTATCAAATATCGACAGAAAGAACATTATTAAAATAAATGATTACATAATGTTTATAACATGGAAAGAAGTGATATAAAAGGAATAATAAACTTGGAAAAGGTTCTTAAGAAAGTATAAATTAACAATAGTTAATTAATCATGAGATTAAATAGAGATCATGTCATGTCGTACATGAGGTAAGGGACTTCGTCTCAATCACGTTTCATTGTGGCATATTTTGTTCCAATACAAGAATTACTTTTATGCGCTGTATAAATAACCTATGTCATTTCATTTAATTAAAAGGTAATCTTTTTCTATGAACCATTTTACTAAACAAAAAAAAAGGAATTTTTATTTTAACGTACGTGGTAACAATGACATTTTCCACCGCCGCCAGTATTATTTGGTCTTTGGCTTCCTCAACAAGCCGTAATGTTTTTTAAAATTAAATAAACACCATATACTCCTTTATGTATTTCGGTATTGAAAATGGTTTTTATAATGGATTTTTTATGTCAATATATATAATTGATATATTGCGATTGAAATGTGTAAACGTTTTAATTCCATTATATTTTTTATATCTCATGATTTTATAATGGTACTCGAACATTTGATGGGTGGTTACGTGATAAACCATATGACCGGTGGTTCCATGAATACCAGGATAGGTGGTTGCGTTATAACCTCCAATTCATTGGGCATGGAAGTTGACCGTATGACTATTCCATTTAGTGATATGTGTTGAATTCGACCGTATGGTTATTTTATTTAAGTATGTTTATGTCCAAAGTTACCTTTATATGTTATGTGTTCTATATTTCGGTTTTATGGTAATATTTTGGTTACAAATGGGTAAGTAATGATCTTTTATTCAGTGAAATGTATTTACTACTTCTTAAAGCTGAAAAGTGATACTTTGATAATGTATTCATGAATTACTTGTTGTTTTAAAAAACTAATAGTTTTCCATCTTTGTGTATCCCTTACGAAGCTTTTTCTGCTCACCCCATGTTTTTTTTAAAAAATTTTTAACAGGACATAATTTCGAATAGGGTTATGGATGGGATCAAGGAAAATACATGATGTCTAAAACATGGAACTAGACAAGACTCTTTTTTAAGAGTTCATTTTTTGTAAAAAAAGGAAACTTTGTAGGAGTATATACTATGTAATATTTTGAGACATAATTGTTATGATCTAATTCTCTAAAAATCTAAACCTGAAAAGATCCTTAATGTGAATTATTCATTTAATTCAATATTAAGTAATGTTTAATGTCAGGGCCTTATAGGTGTACTATTATCAATCACATAAGATAAAATAAACATTATAAGAATAAAAAAATGAGAGAATATTAATGAATAAGATTCAACCATAACATAAAAATGTAGTCAATAATGATAAATAAATCATTTTGGTACCTCTCACAGTAATGGGACCCATATCTTTCTTCCTATGGGGATATTTCCACTTCATGTAGATGAAGTTTTCTTGATTCAGGTGGATGGA
This sequence comes from Viscum album, assembly GCA_963277665.1. Lineage (NCBI taxonomy): Eukaryota > Viridiplantae > Streptophyta > Magnoliopsida > Santalales > Viscaceae > Viscum > Viscum album. Next base: position 421,337,695 of record OY728151.1, read on the forward strand.
ACATCTTTATTAGAGAAGAATCTGATTTAATTTTAGTTTTATTATTTTATAATATTCATGTTCCACAACATATAGTAGAAAACACATTGAATAACTTATAAAACTAATCAGAGCATCCACATGAACTACATATCTTAGGTTCCACAATGTAAACTCTTTTTGAGTGATCTTTCATTCTATACTAATATCAAATAAGTGTTCATATATCTAGTAGTACAATATTTCTTTAAATCCCCATCTTTCGAAAACCAAATCAATAATCATCACTATTCCTATTACATATTTGGGAACTCACAGAGCTACCACTAGGAGAAATATGATCTCTCGTAGACCATAACTTACAAGGAAAAACTATTATTACCATATATTCTCTAACCAGGATATCATAAAAATAATGATACTATAACTATAAATCCTAAGATTGAATTCCATATCGAAGTCCCATCTCAAACCGTGTAGTCTTAATCTACACATTCAATAATCTCTCAGGTAAAAAATATACATTGTCAATAGTGAAATTTAAATATTCATTCAATGTCATGTTATCCATCCTAGGTTTTTAAAACACTATATCCTTGGATAACATCATTGAATCTATATGGGAATGGTTAGTTAATAGAACATTAATATCCTTTCAATATATCCCATCATGGATCTTCTCAATCACCCACGTGCCTCACAATATTTAACTAGGACCCTCTAGCATTAAGGTGGATCATTTGAACTAGTATTAACTAGAATCTTTAATTACTCAAATAGAAGTTTGATATCTCCCCACCAATTATGAACTAGTTGAGTATCATTAGATCCTTGGAATGCTGGTGGATTATGGTGATGGAACTCTTGACAACCGATCATTATGTCATCCCTTTAAGGTTCCACAACTGGAGCATAAATGGGATCATGTTCATTTTTATATCCTCGATAGTGGACACTATTCTAAATAACATCAACCATATTCTGGTTTAGGAGATAATTTATTAACTAAGTTTCATCAGAATCATCCTCCTTGATCATATTTTCACATATTATATGAGACATGATTTTAGGAAACCTTAGAAGAAAACATTGAAGACATTAGAAAAATTCACATTTAATCAAACATGACATACTTCACAAACCACCCCTATTGACATACGACTCCATGAAGTGAGGGGTTTTCGGACACTCAATTGCAATTACACCTATGTCTCAAAACTATATCTCAAGTGCATACTAACATAATGGAAAGATGAAAAAAATGAACCCTTGAAAAAAAATTATCACGAACCAACTCAGAAAGCCTTGTGCACTGACAATTTTGCTAAGCCCACCATGGATCAAACGTCATTGTGGATCCCGAAGGTTTGGAGACTACAACTGAGAATCATACAATATAATGACGAAATAGTTTTACATATAAAATGTGGAATAACCAGTTACCTATCAGTTTGAAAATATTGAAAAAACAACAACAAAATATAAAAAGTCAAACTAGGGCACTAAACCCATAATATGAAAAAAAAAGTATCGGTATATAGGAAGATATTATCCCTTGTCCCAATTGGAAAAAATCTCCAAGACCAAATATCGAAAACAAGAACCACCTTTATATGGCTCATTCAAATTTCCCAAAACTGTTATAAGGAAATCTATAATCACCCAAATGTACAAGTACGGTGTGTTCAAAAATAATTTTAGTGTCTCACCAAGGATTCCATAAAATGATACCAAATTTATTAACGAAAGAATGATTTAAATTTTAAATTAATAGGCATGGAATAAAAAAGAATATTCAATATTAATATTGTTTCATATTTTAATATGTGTTAATATTTCAAACATTGGATTAATAGAAATTTAAATAAAAAATTTATATAAATTTACAAGTCCTGTGTAAAACACCAAAACAAAAAATGACATACATATAAAATTATAAGCATGGTCATCTTCATGGAGGTATGATAGTTATATGAAATGGGATACTCAAACATTATAATGGGTGATCATGAAAATATGAATAAACACATCCCTTAGACACAACTTAAAGCGGAATCAAAACCCACCCATTAAGGATGTGACATGATGTATAGTTTTTATTTATAGTTCTATTGTATAAATTGGGTGTTGTCCTAAATAACTGACTAACTGCCTAGGCATTCATGTTCTCTAACAAAATTAAATAATTATAAATTTATTACAGAACAATTTGAAATTTTAATATCCAAATTCCCATTTTAATATTCAAATTTCAATATAAAATCCAAAAAAATTATTTTTATCAATTCATATCTCATATATGATAAAAACCAATGTGTTCTTATAAATAAATTAATTCATTAACTTCATATAGAAAATTTAAAATCAATTTCACTTATCAATTTAGAAATATAAATTCGATGATTTATTTTCAAAAATTATCATCAAAAAAAAAACACACCAATTCATTATAATTTTAGGGTATTCTTGAATTTCATACAAAAGAATTCAAATCATAATGGAACAAAAATTTCATTTTCCAAATTAAATTCAAATGAATTTAAATAAAAATTAGAAATATAGTGTTATTATTAATTTCCAATAAAAAAACACCAACCTCGAGATCATAAGATAACATGTCACGATACCAAAAATTGGAAACACCAATGAATAAAATTAAAAATGAATATCGTAAAACAATATCTGGATTCAATATCTAAAAAAACATGGATTATATCCACCAAAAATATTGTGATCTAAGAAACCCTAGGAAGGATAGTATAAGAGAGTGGGAGAGGTGTAATTAGGAAAGAATTATTTCTATGAATGGATTGAATGGTGATGTCCTAGCATAGATCTATATTGAAGATGTTTTGAAGGATCCAAACCTCTCAATTGAGAGCTTCCATGACCTAGGAAGTCCTTTTATGGCTATTTAGAGTAATTTTAGGGTCAAAAGGTGTTTGAGTAAATTTTAAATAATTTTTTGAAAATTTTAATCAGATGCGTTGGATTTTCTGGGGAATGCCTCATAGTTGGTCAAACATTTTTCACCAAACATTCACCCCTTCTATTGGGGATTCACAGTTTTTACATGGTGGGAGAAATTTTTTAAAAAACCTGCACAATATAAGGAAACTATCAGTGCCTCCATTTACACAGTTTTCACTAGTTTGTTGCCCGTTTTGGGAACACCGTCCACCAACTGTGAAGATTTCAATCACCCTTCTAATCTTCAAAATTCTTACATAAAGCATCTTTAATGGATACACAACCAATGGATTATCAAATGAGTTTTTGAGGAGTACATAAAAACAAAATCATTATTTTACAGAGCTTTCATCCATTAATCATGCATTATTGGTCAAAACCATGACATCATAGTATTATTTAATTGAATTTTACCACTGTATCAGGATTCAAATCAATTAAAATAATAATAACCTATTATTTAATAAATTGAATGCTTTATTGAGTGTTAATTAACCATTTTCATCTTATCATATTTCAATTTAATTCTTACTAGTAGAATTCAATATTCTCAATGAATAATATATTCACCCCCATTGGTAACTATAAAACTATTCATTTTCTTTTATGTATAAAACAAATTCTATATCTTTATGACACTACTTTTCTTCATTCTATTTTTGAACTTGTTCATATAAAAAGTTCCTTTTCATCTTCCTGCATTAATTTTTATTATCTTCCACCTTGAAATTACCAAGGTGATTCATTCTACCAATATCTCAAAAACAAATCATCCTATTTCAGATACATTACATAACAGTTGACAATAACATATTATATCATAGGAATTTATAGTATCCTATGTAATCTTTTTTATATTAATAGAGATGCACTTTATATTTTCCCTGATGACTGAATTTTTATGTTCATACATAACTATTTTCACCTAAACACATTTTATTATGATATAATGGATTTATATCATAATAAAACATATATAATATCTATTTATATATTTATTTTTAATATTTTAATTAGATTATGACTCTATTTATGATTTATTTTATGAAAATAATGTATTTTTTAAATGCATATGAGCCTCAACATTGATTCCCCCTTCACAAACATCTTGACTCTAATGTGAATTAGAAAATGTGTGTTATATAATTAGTCAATGGTACATTTTATTGATAAATGCTTTCATGAAATTATCATTATAAATTCTATTTACTATCATTATTTCTTTTATGTGCATACATGAATTTGAATTTGTTAAAAAATGCACTCTATTTAATAATCGATGAATTCATTGTCAAGATATTCTTCAGAACATAGTTCCTAAATAACATATATGAACAAACAATGAAAATTCTATACTTCAATTTGAAATTTCATAAATCTATTTATTGAATCATATGGATATTTTAACCTTTATATTGATAGTAGAAATGTTTAATCTCTCAAGATGAACTAATTTGAAAAACAAATTCATACACTTATTTAAAATTGATTAACTGTATTTATTTAAATTTGCAATTATTTTGGTAAAATATAAGGGTTTTAACTCAAAATAGATTAAAAACTATACTAGTAATTTCAATTAATACTAGTTTGTTTTAATTAAAAAGTTAAAATCATTCAAATTTGTGTATAACATGATATTAAATTTTATAATCATTAATTGTTTAAAATAATTTAAGGATTAATGAACTATTAGTTGAGTATTATAATACTCAAAAAATATCCATTACAACATAGAATAATTTATCTATATATACATTTTACACTAAGTTATGTTTTTTAAATACATTAGAAAATGTTTATTATAAATAATTAAAATCATGAATATGTAGTTTTTTATTTCTCACTGCTGACACAGTGATCACTCATAGCCTTCTCTTTGGATAACTCACCATAATTATTGTCACATTCCTTCTCATCCTAGGATAGATTAACTAAACTCAAAAAAATTATTTGATTATTATATTCAGAATACAATAAATATAACAAAATCAAAACCTATAATGATGAATATACACTAGGTAGTGGACTCTTAATTCTTCAACATCAATTCAATTAATTTTATTGTCTATTGTTTTTTCTCCTGACATGAAAATAAAATGGACTATTATATAGTGATCAACCTCATTTATTTTATGGATGATTTCAGGGTTATATTAGTATTACATATTCAATTAGAATATTATACTTATAAATAATCATTATCACCCTAAAACCAATGATTTTTATTTCTTAATTTTCTTATTTTCATAGTTATCATTACCCAACATGTTAAAAATAATTTTCCCCATGATGTTCATCTAATAATCCTAAATGAGACTTGATAAATATAGTGATAAGGATATAAAAATGGGCTATGTCAAATGATCAAGATCTATATTTCAATTTAAATATATTCTATGTAGTCAACCTCTTAATAAAATTCTACTTCATGTTCTCATAATATGCATTTTAAAGATGAGACAACATTTGAAACCATCGGTGTCTTGCTGTTTTTGTTTCCCAAAACATTAGACATTGATCATAGCTATATGATTTAATCATAAAATAACTCATACATGAGTATCTTATAAGTATATTTCTCACAAAATCTTCATTAGTTGTTATAATAGTTAGTGGGGACCTCGTAACATAGAATTCATAATATCATAATACATTATGCATGTAGCTATGATATAAGTGGAATATTGTGCATTCTATGAAACATGTTTTTTTTCCAAAATTGATCACTTTAAACATGTGGTATTAAATTCCATTAATATTTAAAATAAAACATATATGTATATTTATTTTATATTGATTAAATATTAGATATTATAGATTAATTAAATAATTAATGCCCCCACTATGTTATCAAACCCTATTACCCTCCACTACTAGATCTAGAATACCCAATCAATAGAGTTTTCTAGTGGAAATGATCAATAAAACATATTTTTATTACATAAGATATGCATATGACATGTCTAACTGTCAGATATGGTAGTATTTTTATTTAACAATAGTATTAATTCATAGATCCAGGTGAAAAAGAGTGAACTCATGGATCCTATGAATTATTGTTGTGATTTACTGATAATTTACCACTATATATGAATTAATCTATCCATGAACACATTTTGATTTCATATATTCTAAATTGGACCCATAACTCTCATAATACATCTCTGTTATTAGGATGATCCCAAAATTAGGGATATTAAGAAGCGTACATAGTATGTTATATTGAAATTCAATCAACATAATGTGTTACAACTTATTTTATTTTTTTGGTTTTTATAATTTCATGATGAATAGAGAACTTTTGAATATGATATTCCATAAAAAAGATATGATACTCACAATATTAAAATATAGTAGACATAAAGAATTTATCATGATATATATATGCTAATCCTTGAATTTTGGTTTATTATTTAATTTAATCACAAAAGAATGAATGTTCAAATAAAAATAATAATCCATTAGTAAATTATATAAAATACATGTCTGATCATGAAAATTTACAATTTTTTTACCCATTGAATGTTAATATTTCAAAAACGAAAATATGGGTTGAATACCTTATTCATTAGTGACTCGTATTATAGCTCACACAAATTTCCAATATATCTATGTATTACATGGAATACAACCACATATCATCATGGACCACATCTTAAATTGGTTTCAAGATAATACATAACGACATCAAATTGTGTAAAATATAATAAAATTAAATATCATTTTTGTTCAGAACAATATACTTATATTGTGTCAAAAAACCAATAAATAAAATAAATTAATTAATTAATTATCACATAAAAACATGAAATTGAAGGAATAAATTAAATATATTTAATTCCATACCTAGATTGGTTAATCAATGGTCATGATCAGTTTGAAGGAATGATAAATAGGATATAAAATCAATTCATCATCAAAAAATATAATAGGTAAATAAATTTATAATAAAATATTTTTATCAAATTTAAATTCAAACACTATATTTCAAATGAACCGATGAAGAATTATTATACATTAAAACCTAAAATATAATATGATTAATTTTTTATCCTTTTCTACAAATAAATGGAATTCCATGAAATATTTAGGGGAAAATGTGTTTGATGGGTCAGGAAGGTCCCCACCCAGCTTAGTAAGTGGAGGATTAATTTCAAAAGAACCTTTGATTTTGGAAAGTTGGTGTTGTGGTGCATCCACTGTACCCACGGAAAAAAATTTAATTTACATTAACAATATCTTTCATCAGAAAATATGGATATCCTGAAAAATACCCCTACCCAATTTGGGGGTGACAAGTTCATCACCATTGTGATGTATATTCCCCATTTCTAATTTATATTCCTATGGCAAGTCGGACATGCCCAAAATATTTTTGGTATTTTAGTTATTTTTATCATTCACTTATTTTGGATCACAACAATAAATCCTCCCATAACACATTTATTTAATATTCTATCCCATGTTACCAACATATTAGTTATTTTATATTTATTTTATATAAGTATTTTAAATCCTACGTTAGTTGTCTTCTGATAAAAAATAATTAGCATTCCTCTAATGAGAGGAATATCCCATTTCTATAATGAACTCCTTAGGTCATAAAATTCCAGATGGAAAATTGGTGTCCCATGAATACACAAATTAACACCTCATCTAGGAGAAATTAACAAACAAAAACACATGCACATTTACAAAAAACAAACACAGACATATATATATTCGTCATTTGAAACCATCATGAACACAGACTTTAATCTTTTTTAAAATAGAATAGGACTACAACATGGTCTTATGAGATCAAATCTATGTGTAGATCACATTGTTAAAAAATTATTATTTTCTTTATATGAATTTAATTCAATATATATTCCTTGAATAAAACATCAGCTAATTTCTCTAATAAAAGTTGACCTTACCAGGATGCGCAACATAAGTATAAGGATTTGGGACTTAGGAATTTTGAACATCAAATTGATTTATAAACATTAAATCCCAGGATAAAATAGATGGAATGATTTATGCGGATATAATGTTATTTTATTTAACTAGAAAATAAATATTAATAATTAACCCGATCGATTTGAAGTCATGTTGCACTACTACTAAACGTTAGTGACTGTTACTCAATGTAATTGTTATAGGATCCCTCTAGATCATCCACAGATTTATCAAATGTCTATGGATATGATGACCATCAACATATAGATTATACTGGCGATATTAAATGATTATTTCAATATCTTATTGATCACAATTATACACATTCATTAATCCATGTATATGATCCTTGATTGAAGTCATGGATTGGCTAGTTTCCTCTATAGAATGTAGTAAAGATATGATAAATGATCTCAAATACTTGTATTGGATTTTTACAGGAATTATATCTTCATCCTAATTATATAGTGAGGTATAAAATAATAAAAAATTGTTCTCCAACCCCGAAATATTTGTTCCCCGATAAATAAGTCAAAAATGACGTGTTATGGAAAACTAATTTTGTCCTAAACATCATTCAAATTTTTACCACTTAAATTTTATATAATAACTACATTACATAATTAAATATAGCTATTAACTCAACTAATTATTCCAGAACATATTATAAAACAATGATTATTAAATTATATATTTGATTGTTCAATATTATCTCATGTATAAAATAAATATTATGTGAGTACTATAAATAAATAAATTCAATACCAATTATTTAATAATAAAAAAGAATAATATATATATATATATACATGGTGTTAATTTATAATCAGAAATCTCCATGACTAGGTTAGGTGGACCACCATATTTTATACTCCTATTTATTTGAAGATCTATACAATAGAATATGTAATGTCTGTAGTAACCAAGAATGTTAGCTCAATGGTAGTTAATACCATTCATTGATAAAGAGTGGATTATAAGAACCAACCAAGTATCATAATGAGATTAGAAGAAGTCATAGAAACAAAAATTATATGAAAACACACAAAATGTAATTTAGTTTCTTTATCTCATGATATCTTATAATGTTGGATCAAAATTTCATGTCAGCATATTTTTTCATCATTATTAAACAACCTTACTGGAAACACATTAAATATTTTATCAATATGATGTATTTTTTAAATATTCATCCATTTAGTAAATATTCCTAGGACACCACTTCCTATCTAAAATTACAACTTCTATCATTATTATTTAATTAATCTAATACCCTCAATAGGACACCCAATTCATGATACCTCATCATGAAATAAATTTATTGAAGGATGCAATTCATGATTGTAAACAATCAAAAAAATTACAATGATAACAATCTCAATATAGGAGACCATTATATGTGAGTAGATATGAACTACCAATGATAGCTAAAAAATATGACGCTCTTTTTGGTGTGTGATTTCACATTATCTCATTATCATGAAATCACCATGTGATAACTTCATGGAATGAAGTCTTTGTGATTATGAACCCCCAACACATGATGTTTTTACTTCATCTATGTCCATTATAAAATATATATAGACTATGGAAAATATGATGAGGGTTATATTCATAGTATCTATAGATTACCAATATTTCTTGGGAACTACTATAAACTATTGATATTAAAAAATATATACCAAAATTACAATATAATCTATTTATATATATATTTCTACAAAATTATGGTTGGACTACATCATGTATACTCTTTTTCTGCATGATATAGGTGTAAAAATTTATAATTCAAGTCATCACAGGGGTACCCACTTTTATAAAAGAACGATGGTGATATAAAACAATATATAATTAGAAAAAATAATGTGAATTTTCATTGGTACAATTACACCATTTATAGGAAGGGATATTCATAAATCAATATGAATGGATGAAAAATCTCTAATTGATATGGATCAAATAACTGTGAATAATCTAGTTCTTAACAATCTCAAGTCATATGTTTTTTATATCTAACAACTAAGAATTATGTCCCTTATGAATTTAACAATTTTTATTCAATAAAACATCATTATCATTTTCAATTAGGGGATGGAAATTCATGGAACTCCTATGGAATACATTTTTTATCCTCCCTATAAATATGTCTCCACATGTGATTCTTTTAAATATTATTCTCTAGTTAATATCAATAATCATAATCCCAAATTCATTCTCATTTATTCTGAAATTGTATTTCTAATTGAATTTTATATTTTTATACAAATTGAAGAAATTCTTCTTATAAATGGTCCATTTTGAGGGTATTATGATACATGTCATTACATTGTTCACGTATGTTTTCCCTTTTTCCATGTTCTATTTTTGTTAAAAGTATTTATATTTTTTTTTCTGGATTTTCTGGAGGCTGTAGAGTAGGTAAACCCCTTGTACTAGAAGTACATGTTGTGTTCTAGAGGTGCATGTTGTGAACTGGTTTCAAGATTCAATTTCTGAAAGGGATGATCATGATGTGAAAAGGTACACATTGTGAACCTAGGGTACACGACGTGTAGGTGGTAAATAGATTTATTTTTAACCAAGGGGTCATTTATTTTAGCATGACATATCCAGAATTTCCAATAGAACATGACCAAGTGGTACACATTGTGACTCAGCCTATTCCATGCTTAAAGTCATGTGTTAGGATTTTTATCTCAGACAACTCATTATAAACATCATTACTCTTGACCCTAGGCTATTCTTAAGTTATTTTTAGAGTCACCCTAACTTCTGGAACGATCTGGTCAGCTTTAGATCATGGTTTTATCTACAGTCCATCTCTCATGGTAAGTGTTATTTCTGGTTCTTTATTTTGGTTGATCAAAATATCACCAAATCCTTTCATTATTAGATCCACTGTTCTATGTTGGATGATTCTTTTTGTCTTTCTCTAGATACATCATGAGATAATGTTATGAATTCTGTTCTTTGTCCATTTGTGTTGCGATTGATGTCTGTTCTTAATTTTTGTGTGTTTTATTCTATCTATAGACCCTTTGTATTTTAAATTGAATCCATCCTTTGATGTCCATTTTTGATTATATAGTCTCTATTCGAATTTTGTAGTTTCATTGATCTTTTATTCCATTATGGGTGTGTGCAACCTATAATTTGATATAAGCAGTTCCATCTCTAGCCTATTATAATTAATTTTATTTCTATTGAAATGAAAATTGATATATAAAATTTATATGATTGTTTGTTTTTGTATAAAAATAATTTTTAATGAAAAATTGTTTCCTTGGATATTGATAAATGAATTGTGATATGGTTTATAATTGTTTTCAATGAATTTAAATTGGTTTGCGATATTGAGAACATGAGTTACCTAGGGTACCTAGGTGGAAGGTTTATCTTGAGTAAATAATCCATTGTTTTTTGGTTATTAAGTAGGTTTGTCTTGAGTATTTCCTAGGTTTCTTAGTCTTCTTGATCTAGGGGACCGATAGTGACATTGGGTGGGGGGGATACCTATGGGGTATTTCTCTTCTTCCTAGGCCATTGTTCAAAGATCATTTTTATTTTGTACATTATTATTATGGTATGAGTAGTTTGATGTGTATACATGTTGTATTCCATGGTGTTGAGTTACATATTCTTATTTTTTGTACTACATGTCATTATTAGATAGCCTCGATGTTGGTGAAAATTTATATAGAAAATGAGAATTGTATCTATTATAGCTACATTTGTTTTGAACTGTGGAAAAAAGGAAATGTTTACCATTTTATCTAATAAACATATTTATTTATTTTCATGAAATTTTTTAATTTAAAACGATCATTCATGATTTTTTATATAGATACATGTTATAGAATATTTAGGTAGGATCATACAGATAATGTTATCTCACACAATGTGCACATCATTAGTTGTTTGTAGATCATTGTATTTCTCCCAGTGTAGGGAAAAGAAAATGAACCATTGAGATGCAGTGAGGTTCATGTCATCTAGGATGTTTAGCTCATGCTAAGATGGAGGTGAATTGTTCATGTCATCATTTGTAGTAGTAGTTTTGGTTGGATCTTGTGCATTTGGAATTTTCATTTGGGATTTTTCTACTTTTACAGTTTTTTAGTTTCTACTAATTTCCATAAAAATGAGAAATATATATATTTTATAGTCCTCCATTATTCCTTTCATTCACTTCATTTTAATTTCATTTGGTTGTTCAAGTTAGGATAAATTGTTCTCTTGGTTATGTAGTTCAATGCTCAGGTGTATCTCTCCAGCCAATTGGGATTGAAAATGACCTTCAGGTCTGGGATGGGTTGGTTCGGGTTCTAGTTGAGGGTACCACATGTCAGTTCATTAGATTTTGGTATTAGAGGAGGATTATCCTAAAGAATATATTTCATTGGACATATGATTGAGTGGAGATGTTTCTGTTGGGAGTTAATATGTATGATTCTGTGATTGCATTGATAGCACTTGTCACAATGAGAATCATGTTACCAAAGGTTTTTGGGTTAGAAGTATCTAGTGTTGTAGATTTATTTTGAAATATCTATTTTTTCTATTATGATTTATAGTTTGAACTGATATTTGTTCTATGTATGATCATTTTTATGTTTCGTTGTGCAAAAGTATGCCTCTAAGTCGTCTTCAACTATTTCTTCATGAGGGTTCAAAACAATTCTCATTAATGGAACCCACCTATAGATCATAATATCAATGGGAATACCATAAGGGTAGTATGTTTCATTAATCTAGATGTCCCATGTGTTTAGAACAAACTATTTAATGTATAAGCCAGATATGGTAGAGAAATACATTGATCTCAAGAGTTCTTGCATGAGAAGACACAATCTATTAAGGGAACGATTGAACCATAAGAGTTGTCAGATTGGCTGGAATGGATCAATAAAATCATTGATTTCTTGGAGACACTTGAGTGTATCAGGGTATTGATTTCAGTGGTTAATTTCTAGGGTTCTGGAATGTGTTGGTGTGACTCTATGTTCCAAGCAGACAAACATGTGGGATGGGATTGTCAGGGATTCAAAACCATGTTCATTAAATAGTTTATTAAAAAGTTGCTTATATTGGTGATGTCTTTGAATTTGATATCATTACAACAGGGATAGTGTTCAGTGTCAGCATACACCAAAACATTTTCTTGTATTTTCTATTTTTCTCTGCACATGGTAAATAATTTCTAGATGTTGGTGGAGAAGTACCTGTGTGGTCTATAACCAGATATCAAATCACAAGGGTTCATGTTGAAACATTCTACCTATATGGAGACTTTAGATATAGAAATGATGATAGATATATAAATGATAGTAAAATTTCAATGTTACAACCTCTTTTTATCTAACTAGTGATAACTTCAGTGGTGTGCATCAGATGAAGAGGAAGTGGATGGATCATCCCAGAAGTAGTGGAGGTAGGTCCCATCATTAAGCCTCCATTATACCGTCTATTGAAGATTGGTGAGTTCATATGATTTCCTATTAGTGCAGAAATAAAGGATACACTATATGTTCTTTTTCTATTCCCACCATGATGTTCAATAGATGTGGTTGTGATGGTCATCAACAAATTTTCTGTGAGGATATGAATACACCGCATTATGGTTTGGGTTCATTATCTCCAAAGGATACATCGGTGAAGTCAATAGAATCATTGAAAATGGGGCTCCTTCCACCGGACTTAATATTAATGAATACACATGTAGTTGATGATTTTCCTTTAGATGTAGATGTAGTTTTGGAAATATTGAGATGTACGCTTCTTATTGCATCTTCAATAGCATTTTATTGTATTTTACTAGTGCCTCCCACTGTTAGATATCATCACAGTTTGTTGATATGCCAAAAATTCTAATATAACTTCTTCCCTTTACAATGGATTTACTGAAACCTATGGGAACGAGGAAAGGTAAGTGGTTTCATTTCCCTTCTTGTTCGTTAATGATAGATTATATAGAGTTGGTCTGGAATTTTCTCATTCTTGATCTGGATCTATTTGACATTATCATTTGTATGTATTGACTTATCTATCACCAAGACAAGGTTGATTTTTATCATCATAGTGTTTCATTTCATGTTTCCAAAGTGATCCCCTATGATTTCATGGGAGAGTGGGACTTGAGGTCATGCCATGACAAACATTCCCACTCAGTGCGTAAGTGTTTGATGGTTTCTTTTTCAATTGTTCCTGATGATGTTTATTCTACAGATGGTCTTCATGTTGTGGTTAGATACTTCTTTGATGTTTTCCTAGATGACCACTCTGGTATACATCTAGAGAAAGAGGTCGATTTTATCATTGTCTAGGTGCATGGTACACAACCAATATCAATTCCTTATTTTCGCATGAAACTAAGGGTGTTGAATGAACTAAAGGTTCAGTTGGATGAAAAATTAGTGAACGGTTTCATTGACCTTAGTGTTTCTCCTTGGGAAACTTCCGTTCTCATTTCCATGAAATTTGATAGTTTAATTCTGTTATGTGTGCACTATCAGAAGATTTTCTAAGTAACATTTGAGAAAACATATCATTTTCTTAGTGTGGATTATTTGAATGATTATTTTAATGGGTAAAATTTTTTCTCGAAAATTGATCTTCAGGAAGGTTATCATCAGCTTAGTGTTTGAAATTCTAATATACTGAAGACATCCTTCACAAGATGGTATGGACATTATGAATTTCAAGTGATGCCTTTTGGTATCACTAATGCTCCTACAATATTTATGCCCTTGATGAATCATATATTCCATCAATATCTTAATATTATTTTTAGTGTTCATGGATGACGTTTTGATTTATTCAATATTCGATCATCAGCGCAAACACTATTAGTGTTTGGTTTGGTAAATTTAATGAAGTAACCACCTGTATTGAAATCATTTAAAATGATATTTCTAGATTCGAGAAGAGTTGTTCATAGGTCACAAAATTTCTGAACATGGCTTATTAATTGATCCAGAGAAGGTAAAAGGTGTCTTTTTCTTAATAAGAACATCATAACGACTATAAAATATGAAGTCCCCTTGGTCTTACTTGATACTAAAGATGGTTTATCTGAGATTTCTCTATGCTGGAATCACCATTGACTTATCAAACACAAAATGTATTGAAATTAACATGGTATGATAAGTTTCATTCTTCATTTGAGGAATTGAGATGACATATGACATCAGATGTTATTTTTATCTTACCGCCTCCTATATGCTGTACATTGTGTTTTGTGTTGCATCTGGTGATGTTTTAGGTTTTGTGATGATGTATAATGGTCATGTGGTAGCTTATGACTCACGTAATCTTTGACTCCATGATAAGAACTACCCCACTCAGGATTCAGATCTTTTAGTAGGCATGATTGCGCTCAAGTGTTGGAGAAACAATTTTTTTTTGGAGAAGTTCACAATCATCCCAGATCATAAGAGTCTAAACTAAATTGTTTCTCTTAATGAGATAGATATCAAATAGAGAAAACGGATAAAATTCCTTCAAACGTTTAACATCGACATATCCCACAACAAAGGGAAAGGGAATGTCGCTTTATATTCTCAAATAAATAATGTTTTGTCACACGTTTTTTGGGATATGAAATAGGAGTGAAATATTAGTGGGATTTTCAATCATTTTAACATAGACGCTTGGGAGGATGGTTTAGGTATGATTCTTACCAGAGCTACGTTATTATCATCTCTTTGAGAGTCTACTTTTCAATATCGGTAGAAGGATGATGAGTTTAAAATGTATCAAGAGAGTATTTATAGTGGGGATATAATTTCTACTTGGTCTCTTTCATCATCTGGCATACATCACATTTGAAAGAAAGTAGTAATCCCAACACAAGTGAGAATTTTAGTCTTGTTTGACTTTCATAAATCTTCATGGGACATTCATCCAGGCACTATAAAAATGTATTATGACTTGTTAAGAATATTCTGGTGGCCAGGTATGAAGTATGACATTGTGGATTTTGTGTTCTACCTTAACACCTTCCAATAGAAAAAGGAACAGTAATTGAAACATTCTACTTTTCATATACCTCTTCAAATTTCAGTTTGGAAATGGGATGATGTATCCATTGAATTATCTTTTTGGGTTTCCATGGAATCCCTGAAGGAAAATTAGTAACTGGGTTGTTGTTGATCTGCTGAAAAATTATTCTCATTTCACTCCAATCAAAGACACCACTAAAGTTTAAGGTTTGGGTATGTTGTACATGTAGGATAATGTGACTTTAAATGGGATTCTTTCTTCCATTTTATTAGATTGGGATCCCAAACTTAACATGAGGATCTGGAGGATCATTAAGAGTAAATGTGTACATATATTAGGTTTAGTAAACCATTAAATTCATATATGGATGGTTAGATGGAGTGTGTAATTGAGATCATGGAGGATATGTTTCATTCCAACATCTTTTATTTTGGTGGATTGTGGGATATCCATGTGGGAGTGGTCGAGTTTTTTTTATAATAATTGTGATCATTCAATGATAAGAATGACTCCACATGAGACATTTTATGGTCAACCATATAGATCATCTCATTGTGGTGACGAGGTGGGCAAAGTGGCCTTAGCTGGACCAATTTTTGTTTAGGAGACATCAGATTAGATTCAAAATGTTCAATGTCTTATGGTTATAGACCCGAGTCGAAAAAATAATATGTAGAACAATGTATTCATCCATTAACGTTTTCCATTTATTATTTGGTTATCTTGAATGATTATCCTCATTTCAGTCCCTGTTGGCATGTAAATATGAGATAGATGGATCTATGATATGTTGGACCATTTCATATCACATATGGACTTTTATAGATTGTTGATCGATTATAATTTCAATTTCAGTTGAAAATAATCCATGATTTTTCCAATATATTAATGTTCATGAAGTATTACCCTGATAAATCTATGGTTTTGAGTTTTGAACATATTCAACTAGATCCAGATGATTTTATTTTTGATAAACTAGTTGATATTGTTGTGTCCCATATGAAATTATTGTGTGGGAAGTTGTTTATGTTGGTCAGAGTTTTATAGAAACAATGATAAAATTCCTATGAGACTTGGTAGTGTGAGTCATTGATGAGGGTGTTGAGGGATCAAATTTTGTCTATTAGTTACATATTATATATGACATTTCATGGATATTATGTTTTTATGTTGTAATGATTGTAACATACAGTTACATTTATTGGGTTAATTTTAACTATTTCTATGTTCCATTTTTATTAAATTTTCAAATAAGTATTTTTTAGAATTTTCTATTGACTATAGAGCATGTGCACCCTAGGTACAAGATGTACATGCTGTGTATCAGAGGTAAACACCATGAACTAAAGTTACACGATGTGTACTGGTCACTAGATTCAATTACTGAAATGGGAGGTCATGTTTTCAGTAGGTACACATCGAGTACTTGGAGTTCACATTTTTTACGGGTTGAAGAAGAAATTGTTAACCTATGGAGATGTGTTTTTTGGTGTAACATATCCAGCATGGCCTACAGGTCGTGACTAATGGGTATTCTTCCTGACTCGAACTGCTCCAAACTTAATGTCATGTGTTTGGATATTTCTCTCATCCATATTCTCTTCTAAATCATTGCTCTCAACCCTAGGCTTCTCCCAAGTGATTTTTAGTGACACCCACCTTCCAAATCGATCTAATTTTATTTGCATCTTCATTGCATCTGGGATGTCTCTCTCAGGGTAAGTGTTCATTCTTGTTATTCATTGAATTTGATCTTGATGGTTCCCTATCCTTGCATTATCATATTTTTATATCTATTTTGAATGATTCATGTTGTCTTCCTCTATATCTATCCTGATATCATGTCTTGAAGGTCGTTTCATGGATAGTTGGGGTGAAGTAGATGTATGATCATGAGGTATTTGGGTTTTCCTTATCTTCTGACCCCTTTCCTTCTATATTGAATAAATCCTTTGATTTGAGAGATTGATTATATTTCCCTTGTAGGCATTGTTGGGTTTGAAAGATCATCGATTCCATTGTGTTCCTCTGCAACCTGAAATTTAATGTATATGGTTTTGTCTCTCACCTATGATACAGAGAATGATTTTTATTGCCATGTAAATTTATTTATGAAATTAACATTATTGTTTCAGTATGTTGAAAATGGGTTTTGAATGAAAAATGGGTTTTCCCTATATTTTGATTACAAAAAATGTGAAATGGTTTTAAATAGTTTTCAATGAATTTAAATTTGTTTGTGAAATTGAGAACATGGGTTTCCATGGGTACATAGGTTGATGTTTTGGCTTGGGGCCATCATCTGTTGTTTTTTTGGTAATCAAGGAGGATAGGCTTGGTAGTTTTTTCTATTTACTAGGCCTGCTGTTCTAGGGGACCAATAGTGAAATTTTGGGGCATTTACTCAAGGGGTATTCCTCTGCTTCCCATGCCTATATTTTAAGATCAATTTTTTCACTTGATTATTTTCATATTTATTGTATTATATCTAGACGTATAGTATTACATGGTGTTTTGATACATCTCTTAGACTTGTTAACTTCTTGGATTTCAATGTTAGTTGGGATATCCTTGTTGATTCAAGTGAAAAATTATATGCTAAATGTACATTGGAACAATTATACCTTTTTTTGTGTAGAATTATGTAACAAGGGAAATGTTAACCATGGTTTCTATAAATATTATTTATTGTTTATCATTCCTTGTTTTATTTAAAAACCAGTATACATGATTTCTTATACATAGACTTGTTGTGGATCATGTGGGTGATATCATACAGAGCTTGGAAGCTCACACCTTCTTCACATCTTTGGTGGTTTCTAGACCTTTAATTATATTCTTGTTCATGGAATGGAATGGCGCCGCAGTGTGACAATGAGGTTTGTGTCATCTTGGTTGGAATGATAGTGGTCAGATGGCGGGGGTTTGTCCATGCAATATTTTGAGTAGCAGAATGGTTTGCGTCATCTGTATTTGGACTTTTCTTCTGGGTTTTTATGTTATTACATTTTTTCTATTTCCACTGTACCACTTAAAGTAATGTCATTTATATATATTTTTTAGTCATCCTATTATGTTGTATTTATCTATATATGATTTCCATGTGGTTTTTTATGTTGTGAGAAACAATTCCGTTGGTTTTGTCATTAAATGCATGGGTGCTTATCATAAGGATGTGGGGATCAATTACTCCCTTATTGTATGTTACAGGTTGGGTCCAGTGTGAATGAATTGAAGAGGTGAATATTCAATACAACTTTTTATGAGAATTTTAATGATATGGTTATGTCACAAGAACAGTTATTGTATGATCCTAGATTAAGAGTACATGCTTAATGAGAACATTTGAATTTTGATTCACAATATCAATCAAGGGCTTCAAAATTTAAAAAAATTTACTAGTAGATCTATTACAAGGTGGAGGTAGTCACAACTCGATACATGTCTTTTAATTCGTAATGTGTATTATAAATGTTGGTATGTGAAAAATAACTAATTGTACTATATAACTATTCTAGAAACTGTTATTTCCATGTTGGATCAAGATCAATATATATATTGGATCAATGTTGAATTTTGGACCCATAGGGTGTCGTGTAATCTTATGGGATCATTTGGGGTGTGTTATAGTTTTTTTATTTACGACATATATATATATATTCCCTTTGAGGTTAAATACAAGTAATCAATAAGGATAAATATAATTCATCACTCATAGATGTTGTCACCATATTGGTTATGTTGTCTCGATATAATTTTCTATTTTAACACAATCAGTACCCGCATATGTTGAGAGAAAAAATATTTTGTAAATGATCATTTTGATAATAGATTCAATTAAAACACCTTTCTTTGTGTTCAATGCATCCTTAGGGTAATTGTTTTATAATTATAAATGTGACAATACTAAAAATATCATTACCAGAGTTCTACAAACTGTTAATTTAATAAAGGCATATTGTATTTTTGTTCACTGACTGAATACATTATTATTATTAATATATATATATATATTATAATAATGTTTTTAGAATTTATATTTATATTTAATATAATAATAAAAGGTCTTATTATTATTATTTAATATTATTTCCATAATGATACTTTTAAACATAGTCACAATTATAAAGATTTTGGAAGCATGCAACCTATTTCACAACTTTTTATATAAAATAAATAATTTATGGTATAAAATGGATAGAAAAAAAGATGATCCTCTAGGTGTTAAGGAGAGTTATCCAACCATGTCCTGAGATTTTGGAAGAACTCTTCATTTAAATTTCTACTAACAATGAGATAATGATTATTCACAAGGTCGAGTAAAAAAAATAATGAAATAAGTTTATGATTCCAAGCCCACATATATTTCATAAGGTAATGATGAACAATGTAATGTGGAAGATTTCATGTATGAGACTGCTGATGTGTATGTGGTAAATAATTATCCCGTACCATAGGAAAAAGTTATTGAGGAAACATGTTATAGATTGGGGTCTATAAAAGGAAAATATATTTTAGTTTTTCTGAATGAGTTTTCCACTCCACATCCATAGAATAAAATATAGTTTAAAAACTACTCAAACATAGAGAGTAATGTTGTTTTTCATCCCTTTGGATATGTACCACTGATATATTCATTAAAAGAACGGTTTTCTAATTCCTCCAATGGTGATAGAAAATTTATTTTCAACATCAATATCATTTGATTATTATAAATAATATGTCCAAAATATTAGGAATGATTGTATTGAAATATAATTCCATTGGGAGGGTATTTATCATTGGAATTATGTTAATGAAACTGATTTTTCATAAAAACAATTATGATGGGGACGTCATTTTGGATGATTCACTCTGGATAATGGAAAGTTTGATGTCTTAAATTAAAATAGATTTTAAATAGTGTTCTTATTTTTACTAAATCATCATTAATTTAAAATGAATATTTTTACCTCCACTTATTTTGAAATGATTATAAATCTATTTTCATAAAATTATTCTTACTACAATTTATTATTTTGTGATTATTTAACATCATAAATAAATATTCTAGTTTGATATTTGGATAATATTTTTTGGCGTAACAATATATATTTTTGAATATTTTTCCATGCTTTGGGGTTTTTTTGGAATAAAATTATAGGATGTTCTATCACATTTCCCCATCATTTACACATTATTAGTTCTAAATTGTATGAATTTCATGTTACTATTTTTCTTTTATGTTTGGTGTTATATGTATAAATTAGATCCGTAACACATGTTGTAGCATCATGGTGTACATCCATAGTGATTACATGTATAGATCATGAATATATATGTTGTATAATGAAATAAATTATTTGAATAGGTTGATATATTACTGATGGAATTGAGAATATTTCGTTTCTACTATGGTTTTAAGAAAAACAAGATTGATCTGTAATGCTTCCACCTATAGTTGGACTATCTCATTTAATGATTGGGACTCAGATGTTGACTGGACATTTCAAGGAAGATGGAACTGTTATTTAAAGCCTTCATTAATTACATTCAAATGTACTAAAATTGTTGTTTACATGGGTTTCACTATATTCAAATGTTCATTGATTTAAATATTCATTGTTACACATTGTTCCAAATTTTAATATGTTCTGGATTGTTATTAATGATTAGGTGCATTGCTGTAGTGATTTTCAATATGATTATAATTATAGTTACAGGTAGGATGATTCCTAAGTGATTTGATTGGTTGATGAATATGGAGTTGAATCAAAGGACTTAGAGGGGAATACATTTCACTAATGACTTTTCATAGTTCATACTGTAAGAAATATAGTTCCAATTAGAGAATATGTAATTTTATATTTTCTCAAAAAAATTAATTCCATTAGATATTCCTTTTATTTCTTTCTGGTGAAAACTTATTAAACCACCAGTAATCATTATAACTCATTATTTCATTAATAATTGTTTTTGGGAAGACGAATGGGTTTACCATTTAATTATTTATAATATTTATTATTATTATATATTTTTAAAAATATATTTTTTTGATCTCATGTTTTATCATATATGTAACTCTTTGGTGTTTTCTTTGAATGTAAGCATTTAATTTTTTAGATTTTTTTAAACTATGGTGTTTATGTCATGTTCAGAGAGAGGGAGCCTTTATTGGAGAAAATAATCTGATTTCCATGGATGTATGATTATTTGAATTAATTAATACTGGGTATAAATGTATTAAATGGGATTTTGTGGGATTTTTTATATGTTCAAAAGGAATTCGAGGTAAACATTGATAATTTAATTATTTTAGAGTTTAAGGATTTATTTATTGAATTTACAGCCCATAAAAATAAGTTACATATAATATAACTACCACTAGATTGATGTCCAAAAAAGTAAATATAACATGAACCAGTTTAGGGAATGAACCGACTACTCACTATGAATACTCATTTCATGACATGTAATATTATAGATGGGTTACAATTACCAGAGTAAATTGAATTTTTCAAAATACTCACAAATAAGAAATAAATGATGTGATTGAGTGTTACATTCAGTTTTTTTATCAAATACAAATATTTTTTTAGGGAATCATGAATGATTTTAATTAATTAAATTGTAGAAGACTATATCTCTCACTCCAATGATTTTTTACATGTGATTCAAGAGTGATTTCATCCCTTACAGAAAATGCAGTTTGGTTGTTGACACATTAATGTAATTTTCATAGATTTCCTATCATTTGATCATTCATCAATTAATATGATGTGTTACTTTTTATATCTACTGTATAAATTAGTGTTGATCATATTTTTGGATGACCTAGGTGTCTTCATAGACCTCCACCAAGACTATCAAATATTATATATCACATTATTGGAGTTACTTAAACACATGAAAAAGGTAGTCAGCCTAAATCCCGACCCTATCATCTGTTTAATTGTATGAATATGTGAAATATTGTGGTTGTGCTAATAGAAACTGAATATCAATTAATTTAGTGATTAATAATGTTAAACCATGGATTTAATTATTATTGTTGGATTATTTTTATTTCAATTGATGTTGTGACTAATCTTGTGACTACCCATTGGGTGAGAAAAACATTGAATAATTATTATTTGGTTAATGGTTTAATGTGTGTTTATCCAAAAATTATATTTCAGGAGATTTCATAATATATAATAACTTCAGTAATGGTTTATGTTTGTTTGATATACATTTGATAAACTCATTTATAGATATATATATATATATATATGAAAGTGTAATATAAAGTTAATTGGTAATTTTCATAATAAAAAATTAAGACTTATGATTTTTTATTTCCATATCCTTTCAATTATGACATTTTGAGTTTATGATAAAATTATTATATAGGAGATTATTCCCATTTAATGTTGAAATAATTATATTCAAGGATATTTCCACTTGATGTTGAAATGATTATATAGAATTTAATGCCTAGTAGATGCTAAAATTCAAATATTTATGAATTTGAACTATTGATGTTGAAATGATAATATATAGGGATATTCCCAGTTCTAAACTAAAATTATAATATATAGGTTATTTCCTATAGGCTATAATGCTTGTATATAGGGATTTTCCTTCTAGCTGAAATGATATTATTGCCTTCTTGGCCTTTTTTATGTGAAAATTCTTAATTATATAGATCTAAATGTTATAAAATATTATTATATTGAGGGATCTACCTTGTTATGTAATTATGAAATGGATGGTCATTATGGTTGGTATTGATGTGATACTTGTTTGGATATATTAATGTATGGTGTTGATGCATGTTGATTATCTGTTTTATTAATTTAGTTATTAAAATATATGATTATTTTTTTAACATGCACCTCTTATGAGACTAGTTCAAATACATGATGATCTCAGCCTAATGTGGTTTACTCACACCGATGTTGGGATTCCAACTGGTACCTGTAAAGAGTAAATAGATATGGGTTTGGGGATGAAAATGTGGCATTGTTAGTGATTTTTTCTTATTTGATGGGATATAAATTTGTTATATGGCCGACACAGAGTTCAAGACTAGGATGTTCTATGTTTATTTGTTCCAGATGGATATTTTATTTATAGTTTACTTTCTTTGATATTATCTTACATATTATCCTTCCAATACATGATTAATAACTATTAGATTATTGGTTCCTCCTTTTATTTCCTAGTTTTATGTTGTACTATTCTCCCTATTTTGGTTATGGCGATGTTTATTTATTATTATTTTTTCTATTTTGATGTAGCTCTATATATAACATACATTTTCTAACTTAATTATTACAAAATTCTATGATTAACAACTTAATAGTGTTACAATAATGTATTCAATGGTTTAGTGTGTTGAAAAAATTAGGGCCATAAATCAACTACACATAATAAAACATAAATATTTAATTATAATATTTACCTTTATCATTCTAAATCAGTCATTCTTTGTGGTACATGTTGTCACCTAAGGATATACATTAATGAAATATGTGAGATAAAATCCTCATAATAGGATGGATACGGGACATGAATCAATATAAAGTGGGTGAGAATAATAATAATATTCAACATTTATATGTATAATATCATCCTCATAATCATAAATTAAATCATTAGGTAATGGAATGAAATGTGGAAATAATGAAAAATGAAACAACATAACATGGTGGTAAAATACAACCCATAGTATTGTGAAATTCTAGTATCATGTTCATGCATAACATTTGTGCATAATAATAACATCATAATTTTGATTAATTCTACTGTCATTTTGATGAATAGTAAATATGATTTCATGAGATAAATTATTTAACCAATTCATTGGAGGGTCATATAATTCCTTTCAGACTCATCACATCATAACATTTACATAATCATCATTTCTACATAGAATATAAAACAATAGTAGTCTTCAAATTATCCATGGAATGTAATGGGTTTCACAATGATTTAATAAAGATTAAATTCATAAATATACAGTGGGTGTCCTAAAAGAAAAATATAAAACCAGATTTCTTATAATAAAAATCATTATTGTATGAAGAAGAAATAACTCATGATTCTAAAAGATATTTTTCAGATGTACGTTTTCCTTTGGAAAATATTCATATTTATCCGAAAATCAAGTCGGAAACATATAAATCCCAAATGATAGAGGTAATAATAATCATCATCATTTTTTGAACATTAAAAAATATCCACAATGAAATTTGGTAGGAAATAGGGATAACCTAGTGAAAGAATGTTATATTCTAGAATCCACATACCTTTATTCCCTCATTATTTCATCACATTTACACATCCGAAATAAAAAAAAATAGATTTAATAAAACATTGATCTATAAGATAATTGTATTCATTTATATAACTATATAACTATTATAATCATTGTATTATATTTCCTAATTTCAATTGATGAAATTGGTGCATTTTGTGTAATTTTTTTCTGAATATTATTCAGAGCTCGCATTCATTCCAATGCTTTTTCAAAGTTATTAATTTAATTTTTTAATTAACTCCATAGTATTATTATAAATTTTTTAATTATTGATTAATTATATTAAATTAATGATATCTATCCAATAAAGTTTTTAATTATTGATTAAAATACCATTAATGAGACATTGTCGAATGAACATGAAAGGGAAGTATGACATTTATATTTTAATAAACATGACTATTATAGTGGGTAATAATAACTATTAATATTCTATCTTACTACATAATTAATTATATAATATAATTTTTTGAATGTAATTGTGAAAATGATGAAAGAGAAGTAAAAAAGGGAAGAGTTAATGTAGTTGTACTCTATCCATAGAGTTTCTTCTCTTAATGATACAATAAATCCTATGTTTTCTGGAGTTGTATTACTCAAAAAAGTACATTTGTAGTATAATAGGTGTAAGAAGAAATATCTATGTTGATAATTGTATTTTTAATGTTTTGGAGGACTGATTTTCTTAGAGAACTTAGAGAGTTTTTTATACGTAATGAGAGGGATATATAGAGTATAACATTTAATAAACTATTATATCCATTGTAAGGCTTTTAATAGTGAAGTTTTATTAAATATGAATCATATATATATTTAAAATAATTGTTTTAGGACTTTAAATCACCTTTATAATTTGTGGTTTTTAATTTATTAAAAATGAATGTGGAAAATGTGAAATGTTTATTTTTTTGGAATCAATTATAAATTTTGGTTTAGGAATGTTATTTATTGGATTTATATATTCTATTTATTTATTTTAATGAATCATTTTAGTATTAAAATATTCCATGCCTAAACATCACAATCTGTAAAATATTATTTCATTATTTCATCATGATGATATAATATAAGATACAATGATTTTATGAAAAATAATTCGATTACTTTTCAGCAAAAAAATAATGTATTTTAGATAATTTCCAAAACTCACACTTGAATGATTTTGAAAACCTATTTTCAAATATGAGATTTATTATTTCCAAATAAATCACTAATTAAGACAATTATAAACATTATAATAAAAATTATGATTTTTATAAATACATTAAAATACTGATAAAAAAATGTTCTTATATTTTATTTTATTTTTTAGACAGGATAATTATTTTATGATATTTTTATATTTATATGTACATAAATTGGTAATGATAAATATTTTTTTATCAAAACTTATTATTTTGTGTAAAAATTAATATTCTAATGGTCATGTTACTAATCAAAATAGTTTGGTTAATATTCTTAATGGACATGTCACTATTCCAATGGCTACATTAATATTTCCCCAGTCAGATTATGTCTTATAAATACCACTACATTACACCATTTAATATTCAACTCAATTTCATTGAAATTTCTAAATTTCCATTTTCTATCATGTTTTTTTGTCTTAATAATATTTTGTTTCTTTTCTATTGTGCTTGTAGTGGGGGTGATGATTATATCATATTTGGGTCATTCATATTTTTCCATTATCATTTTTATATTTTATATTTTTCATCAAGTTATAATGTTTGAAATTTTAATTAGATTTATTGTTGAGTAATGTTACATTATTTTTTCTTGAAATAATTATGTTTTAAGTTTATTTATATGTATAATACTATATAGTATATTATAATAATCATATTTTTATGAGTCAAATATCAATTTTAAACTCTATGATATTACATTCATCATCGACATGTAAATTTCATCCATAAAATTTCAACTCATATTCCCATTTGAGAAAAATTTAAGGTATTTTTTTTTATTTTTCCATGTGTTCCCATGATTTCACTTAATTCTTATGGTTCCACTAACACATTGAAAAAGTGGTCTGTCTTTTTTTTACATCACATTGTCTCTATAGTCCATGATCTTCACTAGATTCTATTTATATGAATGGTAAATCTATATAAGTACCACCTATTGATTTATTACATGTTATTGGGAAGGAATGTAATTCCTCAAGAGTGATATTCAGAACACATCATGAACTTGAGACACACTTGGTGGATGTGAAATGTGATAGGCCACTGTACCTATGTGATCAATGATCATTAATGGGGAAATCCACCATGGGATAATAATACTTTTTTTTAAACTAAATGACACTCTTCCATTTTGATATTGGAAGGAAACCAAATTCTACAACATCTTTCTACATGTCCCTTATAAGATTGTTAGTATACATATTTTTCTATCTCTTAGAATATTGTATAAATTGTCGGATATCATGAAGAATCTATTTTATCTATTTTTCAAGATCTAGAGCATGTATCTTTCATCTGGAAACATTATCCAAAATTATTTTTGGTCTAAATCACTTCTGATAGTGAGTTTCTTATGGGTCCATTTGAATACTCTAGAGGAAACTGTGGTTATATGAGAAATAATATAAAGGGATGTGTTGATCCCATCCACCTATGTATTCAATTGTGCTATCTCTTTTCATGTCCATAATGAAATGAATATTCTTTTTAAATTGGAAATTAGTTTGAGTGTTAATGGATACACTGATATTCAATTCATAAATGAAATCATGTTGAATAATTATTCTAAAATTTGATTAGAACCTTGGATCATGATCTAAGTGAATGTATATGGAACCCCCTATAGCCTCAAAACAACCTTTTAAATATACCAAAAAAAAATTTCCAAGTGGGAATTCATCATGAATGGTGATAAAGTTTCTAGACATGGTGATTCAATCCACAACTACCTAAGTCACATTATTTCATTTTTATGACATTATTATAAAGATGAAAATACCATAGTTATATTATCCCATTTGAAAATGGGTATAAGAAATTTTTGCAAAATCCATATGGATTTCTATAACTATATATTAAAATGATAACATACCAAACACCCTAAGATATACTATGAATTCTCTTACATCAGGTTTCCCTACTAGAAGTGTTCTCGATGAACACGATATATCATGGCACATCATAGATGGATTTAAGAATATGTGTTATTCAAATTATCTAACAGTATGTTTAATATCTCATCTATTGAAAGATAATAAATATTTATTCCAAAATGAATCAAGCCATCATCCCTGAATTTTAAGACATGTATCTTCCTTCCTTTACTAATTTCACCTTCTTTTATAACTCTATATCATCCATTTCTACAACCATTACCTTTTTTGGATAAAGGGATGATAAATAATTTCAGAAAGGAATGATGAATTACCATATGTTAGGATTTCATGATCCATCTATTTTATATCCATGAAGATGGAGTCTCCCGCAATCATTATAATAGATAGTTTTTCATGATATTTTCTACTATGAGAATCATCTACCTTGTTTTCCTTTTCAAGATGACATTAAATAAAAAAATAATGGTCCTTGATTAGATCTAACCTTCTACAATAACACATTTTTTAGCTCCTTTTGTGTGAACATATACTTTTTGATAATTTTCACCAATATATATATATATATATATATATATATATATCACTGAATTCACCAGTGATGTAGACAAAACCAATATTCCTAGTGAAGATCTCAACTGCTAATACCAGATCTTGCATTTGGTATTTAATCTCATGGGTCAACAAATTTTTGGAAGTTTTAGCTATTATATAATCATTATTAATAATACACAACCTACACATGAGCCTCATCCCAGTTGGTGAGGACTCATTAAGTGCATCTTGGCGACTCGAGAACAAATCAAGGCAAAGGAATATTTCTGGTACTATAGAAGTACTATAGCAGGAGATATAACATGTAATATTTGGTACTGTACCTATTGAGACTATTACCCCATTTGCGCATTCATGCCACTGATTTGGTAACTGAGTTTTTTATGGCATTCTGGAAACCCAGGACTTCAGGTTAGTAATGCCTTCGGGCCATCTCAAGGCCTTCCAGCCACCTTATTTACTGATTCAAACCAGAAAAAATACAAGGAACAAGCTCCAGAAGGATGATGAGAAAAGATTTTTTACCATATAATTAGCTAAATAGATTACATGAATGAGTGGGTATGAAACCTTCCATTGGGACAAGCCTGTGCATGCACGAGAACACCTAGCTGAACTACCTTGTAAAGTTGGAGAGCTAATATCATGATGAATATGTTGGGTAGGAGCAATTCCAAGAAGTTAGTCTAGTTTGTATGTAATGATTTAAGCCTATAGGAAATGAATTCAACTATCACCTATAGTACATGTAATAATTATGCCTATTGGCCTTGTAAAGGTTCTCTTCTCATCCCTTTTGAAAGTGGATTATCAAAATCTGTAAAAAATAAAGGACTTCGGGCCATTAGATGAATTAGTAGACAACCGAATAAATTCATTTAAGAATTTCAGTATATCATAAATCTATAGCCAATTGTTGGTAGTGTTAGTATAGTGAATTGATTAACCACTTCTTGTGTTATTTGAATCATTCCTTACAATCTTTCATTGAGATATACATTTAACCATTACAAGTTAACTGTTTTAGTGGGACAAAGATTCATTATAAAATAATCACAAAACATCGATAGAGATGATAATATATATGAAAACTATGGATTTATATGAAACTATTGGCATTAGATCATTCATCAATTTCATTTTTATGGGTCCACAAAAATTCCATCACTTGTTTTAATTTTCACTAAGAATGTGACTTGCTGCATCCATAAGAGACACTATCTAAACATAGAAAATGTTTTCTCACTCATTAATGTCTGCAACAAAATCATTTGATGCTCTTTACATACCTCCTTATGGTTGTAGTTGATGAGAATATCATCAATTAACACTTCCGCCAATTTTTAATGGTAGTCTCTAAATACATTATTCAGTGAACTCAGGAATATTGGAGTTGAATTAGTAAGCCTGAAGGGAACAACTATGAACTCATAGTACACATACATTGTTTGGAATGAAGCCCTCTAAATATAATACATCTTCACCTTTATTTTATGATTACTAGAATAAAGAACCACTTTTGAAAATTACTGATCTCTTCATGGTTAAACAAATAATCATCAATAAATAGAAGAGTACATTTGTTTTTTGGTGATCTTTTTGTGCTCATAATAATGTATTCATATCTACATTGATCTTTCATTCTTGAAAAACCTCAATCTAACAATACATGGTCATTCACTATGATGTATGAACCATTCTTCCATATTATCTTGTTCCTAATTCTGTAGCTCTTTCATTTCAATTAGGGCCATCATATATGTGAATTATGATATGGGAGTGGCCCAGTGTATGAGAATTATTGAGAAATATACCTCATGATTATGGGTGGGGAATGTCTTGTATATCTTCCAGAAATGCATCAATTTAAGAGATAAAATGATAATTTACTATAGGTTGATACCTTCCTTTGCAATATGTTTTTTGGAATGGAAGTATTCATCCCTGGGTATCAACACCAATACCATTGAAGGATTTTATAATGTATATTAATGAGTTTTATTTCCTTGGAAGAGGATAATTGGATAGTTTAGAATATAAAAATATGTTTCATTTTTCTGAATGTGGATGTTTGATCTGTATAATGAGATCCAATCAATGTCCATTATATAATATAATTCCAAAAATGGATGTATTCTGTGATTCTCTAGATTAATATTAAAAAATATGCTTATAGGAGAAGATTACATCACATGAGATTCAATGATTACAGAACAAAGTGTTTTTGAAAGTATCTCCACATCAAGGTGTGAGGGATTCAATTAAATAGTTCTAGATAACATGCTGGACATAAAATAATTCATAGTACCAGAATAAAATAATTTTTATCCCATTCGTTATTGAATATGATATTTAACTTGTGAAATATCATTTTCATCATCCTATTTAGCAATATTCATTGAATAATATTCACCTAACTTCTTTTTATTTGGTGGTACATGATGCCAATTTCCATCAATAACCCATGGTTTAGTGCACCAGCTTCCATATATCCCTTCATCCCTATAGTTGAAGCTTTGAACCTTAGCTTCTTTATATGGTGGTGACCACTTATACATTATAATGATGTTTGGTTTCTTTATTTATCATTAACATTGATGATGTTGGTGGAAATATCTTTCACACTTATTGATTTTTTTCTCCACTTTTAGACCATTCTCATGATGCTTATTCCCACATTGTTGACATGTGTGTAGTTGGATCCTTTTTCCTCCTTTGAAAGTTTACCCACCATCTTGAATACACATTATTATTTTATATCTCCATAACCATGGGAATATTCTCTAAACTACATATCTACAAAGAGATAACATCTAAAAACTTCTCTATAAATCTCGAAGACTTAGAAATCTAGATATATTTTAAAAAGTAATCTTAATCCTCTAATTAGTTTTTATTATATATATGTTGATAGAACAACCAAGGCATAACTTTAGTTCATGTGACGTTTTCCTTATAATTAAGGATATATTAAACTTATTCTTTTCAACTCTATGAATTCCCTCTCCATATTTGACTGAATATTTTGAGGGAATTACATGGTAAGAATTATTATATTAATTTTATAACACTATATATATAACATTTCATACTTCACATTGTTTTATCATTTAAACACCCACCATTCATCAACCTTTGTAGAAAAATGTTAACAGGCTAATGTCACATTCTACATATTAGACTAGTCATTCATAATAAATGTGTTCTCCATTGAAATAACTCATTTTTTATGATAAATGGTTCAAAAGATACTCTAATCGTTAGTTGAAATTTACACATAAATGAACCAATGGATAGTTGATCCTTCTTGGTTATAGGAGGATGTTTTACATGGATCAAGTTATAATTCATCACATGATTCAACTAGTTATGTATTTCTATGATTTTTTGAAATTCATGTCCAATGGAATTGTGGTTGTTCTTCAGGAAGTTGTTGAATTAACCCTCACATGGGTTGTTGTCTTAGTTTCTCTTGTTTCCCACCATCTTCTAAAATAGAATAGTTTTCAACAAATAAAAATTCATAAAACCAGGAATAAGTAATTTATTCTTTTATGAAATTAACCATAATGGCATATCTTATTAGATCACTATGTTTAAGCATTTTATAAAACAAATATTCATGGATATTGATATATACTTAGACATACCATAAGGGTTTTCTCTTACCTTTTGTAACAATAATTCCCAATAAAACTAAACCATTATCTGATACAAACTATAGAATAACTACCTTCTTGAACACAACTACTACTCCATTTTTATGAAAAAAAGAACATCATTACAATCTAGTATCAAATGGTTTAGTGTCATGTGGAAATCAAGTCTATACATCTCATATACATAATAAAACAAAAAAATATATTTAAATTATTTTTCTTTATCCTAAAATAGTTAATGTTATCCATAGTACATGTAGTCACCAGAGGATATACATCAAATAATGGATGATCTAAAATCCCAATATGAGGATGAATAAAGGACCCGAAACAACCTATCATTGGTGACCGCAATAATCCTCATTATATCCTAATAATATGATCTTTATAAAAACATGTTGGAAACACTAGATAAATGAACAGAATGTTGAAAGTTATAATAATGAATAATATTGTCTTAATGGTAAAATACAACACATCTATGTGACTAATGCTTACACCCTGTTCACTCATAAAATATGCATATCATCATAACATCATGTTTTTGAAAAATGATATCTTAATATTTTAACATAGTAAACATTATCTCATGTGATACATCACATTACCGAATTCATTATACTTATAAATAAATTTAGGCCCACCTGTCACATCATAAAATTTACATAATCATGTGTGCCACATAGAACCTATAACAATTGTAGTTATGAAATTACCCATGGAATGGAATGAGGATTATAAGAATTTAAAAAAAAATAAAGTCATTAATATATAGTGGGCTTCCTAAATGAAAAAAAAATTAGGAATATGAATCAAAATTTGTTATATAAAATGAATTAACTCAATTTAAGTCCAGATGTGTGTTTATAAAGAAAATTTATTTAGGAAAAATGTCGTACTTGTTATAGAATAAAGTTGGAAACATGTATATCCACGAAAAAAATGATAGAATAATGAAATTTAATTTAAGAAAAATAAATTTTTATATCAATTTAGTAATTTGACATGAAATATGGATAATCAAAAAAATTCCAGTTGGGTTTGCGATTCCCCACACATTTACTCCCAATTTATTTCGTATATATTGTGAGTCAAAAAAAATATACATATATATTTTTAAACATTGATCGAGAAGTTAATTATAGTAATGTACACAAGTATTTGTCAATTATAGTCATTGTATTATATTTCTCGATGTCTGTTGATGAAATTGATGTGTTTTTCTAAAATGTTTTTCATAAAATATCCTAGTTTTTCTTTGAGTTCTCTATTTTAGTTCAATGTAACTTATTGAAGATATATTTAACTATAAATGATTATAATACATGATATTATATATATATATTTTATTAATGATATATATCCAAGAAGGTGGTTATAATTCGGTTCTTCGTAATGTCTTTTTATATGGTTGAACAACCATTGACATGGAATTGTTGAATGCGCATGATAGGGATGAATAATAGTTATATTTTTCATAAATAAAATAGATTTATGTGGTTAAAATCATATTTATAATTTTCATGTACTTCATAATTAATTTTATAGAAATTTTTTTTGAAAGGAATTGTGAAAAATAATATAAAGATGATGATATATGGAATAGTTAATAGAGACTTTATATATTATCTATGTTTCTTATATTTTGTGACAATAAATCCTTTGATTTATTTGAGTTGGATGATTCTAGAATGGACATATAGATTATGATGGGCTTCACAAGTAATATTTGGGACGGTCATGGGATTTGGAAGGGGTAGGAAGAGTCATTTTCTATATGAATCAAGAGGTGTTATTTACACATGTACAGAAGGGGATTGTTAGAATACAATATTAAAAAAATTCATATCCATGTTGAGACATGTAATAGTTTATTTTCAACAATATAAATCATATATAAATATAATATAATGGGTTTATGATTTAAAACCCCCATCATAATATGAATTACTAATTTTATTAATATTTAAATAAAAAAATAGGAAATATTATTTTAAGGAATCACTTTTGACTTTTGGTTTTGGAATGTTAATTTTGGAATTTAAATTTTAATATATTTTATTTTAATGAAACGTTTATGAAATGAAATATTTCAAGGCTGAACATAAATTTCTATAAAATATAATGTCATTATTACAATATGAATGTTGTCATTTATGAAAAAATGGTTATGTGATAAACATTTTTTTACAATTCAGCCAAAAATTAATGTATTTTAGAAAAGTGTGAAAAAATAACCAATAAATATTTTCAATAAGAAAATTTCAAAAAAGGTATCCATTAATTAAAAATAATATTTTAAAAGAGGTAATTTTAATTTTCAAATATAAATGTACGATTTTATGAAATACATTAAAATATAGTTTATTGAAAATGTGCTTATATATTAATTGAGTTTTTATCAATATATTTATTTTTTAGGAATTATAATATTTATATGTATGGAAACTAATGATGAAAAATATTATTTATAACATCATTTATTATTTTGAGGTAGTATTACTATTCCAAATTCTAGGTTACTAATCCTGAAGGATGAGAGACTATTACCAGCAATCTTTTAACTATTTCTTACAATTAGGTAATTATTAAAATTATCAACTTACTATTACAATGATAAAATTTATTCCAATAAATTACAATACATTCTTTTATTCATTATTAAACTCAATATCCCTATTGGTTATGTATTTCAATTTAACATAATGTTGCATTGTTTATAAATATTTTTTTTCTTTTATATAGGTTTGGTAGTAGGTGGTGATTTAAATTGATTAGAGGGATCTATATTTTACAATTTTATAATTTATATTTAATATTTTTGGTCTAGTTGTAGTGTTTGGAATTTTAATTTATTTCATTGTCGATTAATATAATGATATTAATTATTAAAATATATTTTAATCAATTTATTTATGTTTCTAAAACTATATATTATATTATCAAACATGATTATTCCATGTGACATGTATCATTTGTAATCTATGGGTCATTATAATCTTTTTACCTGGTGGTATAGTTTCCCCTCTATATTTATTTCACCCCAACTACTAGTAACTACCCTCTTGTCTACACAAAGGCATGCTTATGGTCTGATAGTTGACTTGTTTTGTCCATGAAATGTGGTGCCTTGTTGGGGGGCATTACAAAGTTGTATTAGAGAAGAATGTTTTTATTTTGGTTTCTCTAATATTTTTTAAATGTATAATGGATACTAGGATATCTTGGGGTAACATCCCCTGATCTACTACTCTATCATTTAGATAAAACTATATGTTAGTGGAATATCATGTGTGCCTCCGTGTAGTCTAGAGGATTCTGACTAGTTGAAGGGGTTTTATATGTATTGTGGGGGATAATATGCCCATAGTACTAATTTAATACATGGAGGAAATAAATTAATTAAATAGAAATAATAGTGTGTAAATATTTAAATCAATACAACACAAAGGAAAACCCCATCAATAAAATCCAAATGAATATTCCAATAAATAATAATGCCATAATGTTATACTAAGATTAAACGTAACTAAATTTCATTCTAGATGAAATACTAATAAAATAGTAACTAACACAAATAAAGACTCAAATGTCATTGGTGTCGAGCACAATATCAGCCACATCATTAAAATCAAATCCATCCATCAAATAACAATTAACATCAAGGTCCATATACCTTATCAAATACTCCATCATTTTAATAGTTACAAGTACCAAATGGTGGTATGAATAGGGTTTATGTGTTAGTTAGTAGTTCAACACAATCATTTCTATATATAACTATTCTAATAATAGGTTCATGAAAAAGGCATACAAATAACTGAATTAATTAAATAAATAATGAATTAACACCACATCATCCATATTTAGTACCATGATGTAATATCTATGAGTATTTTTCATGAAAATTAATTCCCCATAAATATAACAATTGTAAAACATAGAATTCGTTTATGCCATGGAATAATGTCTCTTATCATGTCAAATAATGATTCCAACCATAATGACATATACATGGTGTAAATCAACAAAATATGGGTCAATCCCACTATAAAAGAATTTTATCATTATATAATGGATGAGAATTATATATAAGTTGTACTATAGGTATCATGGATAAATATTGTATATAATAGTTTTAACATGTGTCAATTGGAATAGCCTAGTATATTCAAATTTCAATAGGATGAACAATGAATAACGATCTATAAAATTATTAAAAATTGAATCACTTGGCATAGCCCGTTATATAAGAATTAAAACAAGATTCCCTAAGCATATCCCATTATAAATCCATTTCATCATGAATCATAAATCATAGACCATTACATAATCATTACAACATATTACACAATGAGTCTTAAAATAACATATATGAAAATACCACATCATAAGGATCAATGTTCAATTATTTAAATTACAATTTTTATTTTAGATCCATATATCATTTAAAATTTTTCATTAAACAATAACATGATAATAATTTTAATAATGTAGTCAATCCACTGTGAATCTATATCAATAAATCTCCCAAAAATCATGTCATGATGAAAATTTTAATCTATTAGAAAATTCATTTATAATAAAGTGTAATCTTAGATATACGGTAGCCATTAGCGAGGTAATAAACAAATGGATCCAAAGGGATTGCAAAGAATAATAAAACGTATCATTTAATATACATTGGATAATTTTATGCTTTCTTGAATTCAAATATTATGCCTACATTTCCACTAAATAGACTGTACGGTTAAGATTTAGCCCCCCTACTTAAGTCTAATGTTCAAAGAAACACCAAAAATGTGAAATTCCAACATAATTGAAGGAATATGAAATCATTATATTAAAGAATGATAAAAAAAGATCAAGATTAACATAATAAACAATTTATTTTCAATGATTCCACTACCCTAATGGATTAAAAATAGGAAGAAAGGAAAAAATTAAAAGGATTATCACGTATTGATCACATAAAAAGGATGTCTGAAAAGGGGGATAAATCTATAAAATCCCTCATAGAAACATCCTAGGTATTGTGATGGACTCTACATAGAAGGAATTAATGAAAAATCACCTGTGGAGTTATCTAAAACCACTAGTTATTGTATTCAATTGTGTATAACTCTTTTACACATTGTGTTTTTTAGAGGGATGCATTAAAAAATATTTCACCTCATATTATTATTTATCTCATTCAACTATTAAATTGAATGTATTGTTTAGACAATGTTTAATTGTTTCATTCCCTATACTAGATCATGAAATGTTCTTCGATTTGGTAACATGACATGTAATATGTACATGGTGTGTAATCGCCTAACATATTGTTTTCATCAAATTTTATATAATAGGACCTGTGGCACATCCAATATCTTCCAGATC
Source organism: Viscum album (assembly GCA_963277665.1). NCBI lineage: Eukaryota > Viridiplantae > Streptophyta > Magnoliopsida > Santalales > Viscaceae > Viscum > Viscum album. Next base: position 421,375,553 of record OY728151.1, read on the forward strand.
AATGAAAATCACCATTAAACTAGATAACACAATTATATATACATTATATTAATTTAAATAAACATTTATTATTGAACATTATGTGCCATTCCAAAAAATAATCTTCCTATACGAAAACGAAACATCCACCAATGATTATAATCTAAGGAAATCCCAATGAACAAAATTGAATTTAAATCTATTTGAGTGATGTATAGTAAAAAATATAGGATCATAAAACCTCCTCACTATATAAAATAACATCATTGAGCTTCTTTAACTATCATCATGGGGTCCCCATCAACATGTCTAGCCATTGTACATACATAACAGACTACCTCTACTAGGTATCCTCCTGAACTCACCCATTCTTCCATTGAACATGAACACAACGGAATCACCCAATCCATAAGATAATCTTCACTATAGTACAAAATCCATAACAAATATTTCTCAAATCTTGCATCACCCTAAATTTCTACATCTACCAGATGAGATGTGTCTAGAAAATATCTATGATGTTTTGATACGTGAAACAAATCATTCAAGTAAATAATGATCTATGGAATAGATAATTACAATGCTACTGTAACAACCCTATCCACTATCATAATCGGCCTGAAAACATGGTCTCTATCTATCCCTGATTCAAAATATGGATTTTCCCAATCGATTTGAAATCCAAAGGAAAACATGACAAAAAAACTATAAATCTAGATTTTATCTGTTAGGTTAGCGTATGATTTCATATGACTCGTCTTGGTCACCATCTACCTCACTGTTGATTTAACAAGATAAGATGAATCCTATATGACACTTGACCCAATAAATACTAACTAGGTAGACTTAATCAATAATAGTGGTGAACAAAAAATTCCTTCTATACAATTCCACAAATGGATACAAACCGCTTTATTCCTAGATTGTATTATTATTTTAAATCTCAATGAGTTCTACATGATTCTATAACAATACAAAATAATAAAAAACACATTATCATAACATATACTCTAATATAGGAATAATCTACATAGATTTACCATCATCTTGAGGATTATAACCATACTCAAAATAATGTTCAAGACTATAGGCTTATAAATAACCTTCTAAAAAATGATGTCAAAATAGGATCTCTATTTGAAATACTACTCAATGGAACACCATGCATCCAAACTGCCTCAAGCACATAGATACATCTAAGATCATCTACTGTTAATGTCTCCCCAAAAGGAATAAATATGGACACATTAAATGGTCTATCCACAATCACACATACAACATAATAATTATGTGTTTTCCTTGGCCATCAATTCATTATATCCATAGTTATTTCATCCCATTCCCACCGAAGAATGCTAAAATACTATAAAATCCCATATAAACAATAATCCTCATCTTTCAGCCATTGAAATGAGAAACATCTTTCCAAAAATCATGTTACCTCCTTCTTAATTTATGACCAGCAGTACATTTATGAAGATCAGGATACTTATTTATCAAACCCAGATATACAATCCACCTGAATTCAAGAAACTATCTCATCAAATCCTCATGTAATCCCATAGAAGATAAGACTCAACCATAGAAAAGAGGAAATTTTTTCTCCCGAGAAACCATCTTAATGGAATCTCTCATCCATTTAAGTTGTATCTTAAAACAAATCCATATAGATCTAAAAACTAATTAGTCTTCTTAAAGAAGAAAATAACAAGTATAATAGATGTTGATGTCAGTGATACTCATCCATTAGACACCCAAATATCCATATTATTTTCAAAAAAGAGTTCTATTATTATCCACTCATCACAAGACTCCCAAAGAGCATCTATCTACGACTTCTAGCATAATGCATCAGCAATGATGTTTCCCTTTACAATTGTATAATAAATTAAATTTTGGAATATTGTAGATACAAAACCGACCGCTTCCACCAAAGCATCAATTCCCACTGAGAAAAGATGTACCTATGGATTTTTAAGTATGTTCTCACCCCAAAACTCTTTACAAGAAGATTATTCCACAATAAACATATGGTATTTATTACGATTAATAAATTTATATTGGGATAAATTTATTTCCTCTCATGTGGTGTAAGATGTATGGATCCATAAACAACCACTTGATCCTCCTATATCAGAATGGATCCATGTTCAACACTATATGCATTATATTATACATTATATCCATTAAAAGTTATATTTATTGTGATGATATGTGATAAATTATACATATTTTTATCTTCTAAAAATATCAATCATAACAAACTGAAAAAAATCAGATCTTTTTTTCATCCATGAAATCAGTGCTTCCAAATTGGAGAAGTATCATATAATGAACAAATAAAATCCTTATAATACAAAAAACACAAAATTTCAATGTAATTCACAGGCTACTAATGTGATTCTAAAGTTGTAATGTTCTTTAGGATGACAAGTACACGAGTCTCTGAGATGACATTGACAAATATGTTCTCATAATCTATCCAAATACTATATTTTTTTATTTTGGTATGAAGCCTACATTATAACTATGTACTAAGAATGATGTGAAGATGTTTGGCATGATCATATGCTGACATGAAGTGCACTAATTTTTTGTTGACTCAAAACACCCAAAACAAGTCATGTAAATTATAAATGAACCAATTCATCAAATCATTGAATTACAGTAATGCATTTTTCAAGCCAAGATTCATCACCATAACCTCATAAAATACATACCTACTCCTAATTTCTTTCTAAGGAATGTCTGAAAGTATTACCCCTAGACATCTGACATTAATATATATGGTTAATATTAGAGAAAATTTTGTTGTCTCTATGTTGATGGAAGAAATTTTTAATATTATAATGTTGATAGAAGTTACTGAACGTGTAACGACCCGAAATTTTGAATAAATATTGTTTCATAATTTTGTGTGTTTTTTTATACTCAACAAAACTATTTCATTTTATAACATGAGTATTATTAAAATGAGACCGATGGGTTTTGACTGTTAAATGACCATTGGTCAATATGACCGCTGGAAATTAAACTTTTTGATTATTGTCCCTAAATACAAGTTATCTTGGTTAATTAATATAGAAATAAGATTCTATGGCCTCATCCAGTAGTCTTGAATCTATCGAAATCCATCTAAATGAACTTGGGAAGGAGGTAGAACCACTCATCTTTGTTCTAGACCAAACCCAAGACGAACCTCATCATATGAAGCTAGAACGGAATCACCATCACGAGATGTTAAAACTAATAGAAATTACTACTCGTGCGATGTTGGTCGAACCTCCCTCAGATTCTCTCACCTTATCACACCTTACACTTGGGTCCTATGCTGGTGTGATACGGGGCTATGTTGGGAGACTGTAACTACCTTGTGTAATCCTTTGTTTTAAATAAAAATTTTGATTTCTTCTTATGATGAAGTATAAGAATTTTCAAATGTCCGGATAAATATAGTATGCATATTTTTTCTGAATTTTAGAGAAAGGATAACTTAAAAAAATGTTTATGTAAACCTTAGAAAACTAATTATGTGTAAAGATTTTCAAAAAATTGTCTTCTACAATTATGTTCACTACAGAATTTAGAGTCTAATAAGATCGACATAATTTTTGATGAATAGTAAATTATGAATAGTTATTTTATGCATAGGATTAGTAATGTGACAAAATTGATTAGTAATATCACTTAAAAAATGTATTAATATAATCTAGGAACCTTGATTAAGTGATGTGATTCAACAAAATAGGTAAATAACTGTTTCATTAATTATTAGTCAAGTATTTTTTTTTCGGGTGAATTGTGTTTTTTAATTAAAAATTAAATTAAAAATATTTAGAAAATTGTTTTTATAAAATAGAATACATTTTTGAACTCAGAGCATCGATATTATGTTAAGGTAATTTTTAAGGATTTTTCTGGGAAAAATGAATTTTCAGTGAATACTGTATTTATTTGAAAATTAAATTAAAAATATTTAGAAATGTATTTTTATAAAATGGAGTTCATTTTTAAAATCTGTGCATCGATATTTGGTTAAGGTTAAATTATGGGATTTTTTTGAGAAAGTTTAATTTTTGATGAATTGTGAAAATACAATTTTAGGGTTTCGGTATGTTTAATGACATCATAACTATGTCATGATGATGTCATGAGATATTTTAATTTTTGGCTGACCAGAAGTGATGAATTATTATATGGGGAGACCCATGTGGCCAATACCATGGGCAAGCCCATGGTTTAGCCAAAACCACCAATGAGGTGTCCCTTGGCCATTAATGCCTTGTCCCCTCACATTCCCTATAAATACCAAGCCATTCTCTCAACCATTCGACTCCAAACTCTCCCCCAATAGTGATATGGTCTCATTACCACCCAAGGATTACTCCCAAGGTGACCCCAATCCCTCAAGGTCCCAACCATTGAGTTTTAAGAGTTACGTTTTATGTTAAGGGATCCGACTTCTCTCTTTCTTTTCAAGTAATCTATTTTATGTCATTTTTTTATGCTCCACGCTCTTATATTGAAGGATGTTCTTTTATATTCATCTTACTGACCTTTTCATGTCCATATGATTAGAGACACCCTATTTCTCTCATCATTTCATTTTAAGAATGTTAAAGTGGCGCCGTTAGGCTTCTGAATTTTTAAGGGATTCCTTCACCCTTCTCGTTTTCATGATCTATTTTCATGTACAGTCTTTCATGTTATTTTTTATTATATTTGGGAATGATATCTAAATCTATCATACTGATATTTTATGTTAATATGATGAGAGGCCCTATTTGATCATGTCAATTCATTTTTTTTGATGTTTATGTGGCGCCGTTAGGCAGCCGAATTTTTAAGGGACTCTTCCACCCTTCTCATTTTCAAGATCTATTTTATGTCAAGTTTTTCATGTTCCTGTTTATTATGTTTGGGTATGATCTCTAAATCTATCATAGTGATCTTTTATGTTCATATGACGAGGGACCCTATTTTATATCGTCAATTCATTTTTGTTGAAGATTAAGTGGCGCCGTTAGGCTGTCGAAATTTTAAGGGATTCTTTCACCCTTCTAGTTTTCAAGATCTATTTTCATGTCAAGTCATTCATGTTCCTTTTTATTATGGTGGGGTAAGATATCTAAATCTATCATACTTATCTTTTATGTTCATATGATGAGATACCCTATTTGATCTTGTCAATTTAGTTTTGTTGAAGTTTAAGTGGCACCGTCAGACTGCTGAATTTTTAATGGATTCTTTCACCTTTTTCATTTTTCAATGTTCTACTTTCATGTCAAGTATTTCAAGTTCGTTTTTATTATGTCTGGGTATGATCTCTATATCTATAATACTTAAATTTTATGTTCATATTATGAGAGACCCTATTTGATCTCGTCAAATCATTTTTGTTGAAGATTACGTGACGCTGTTAGGCTGACAAATTTTCATGAGAGAAATCATATTTTTGTCTTCCTTTCATGTTCTTAATTTCATATGGTATATATTTGAAATTTCATTAAAATGTTCTCAAATCCTTTATTTTCTTTCCCCCTACTGTTTTATGGATCATTTATGAGTGGGTGACCCATTTTCACTCTCTTTTCTGTGTTTTCTAAAACCCTATATCATATCTGTTGTGCTGCAGAATTTCCATCTCAAAATGTCTCTCTTATTATAAAATTCATTTATTTTAGTAAGTGAATACTTAAAGATCTTTCTTTGAAATGGGTATTCACAAATATACCAAAATGTTCTATTTTAAATTCTAGGATTTTCATACATGAGACCCGCATTCCCTTTCTGTGGGATTAATGTGACAAAAATATCATGTCTTTAAAGTAGTTTTTAAAACGTTATGATTATGAAATTAAACCCATTTCTTTTATTCTAAATGGTTTGTTTATAAAATTATTTATTATGATATATGTGGATCACATGATGATAAGGAAAAATTTAAGGGTGTGCCTTGATAGCGCTCCAATGCATTGGGTAAACACATAATCTCTATAGATGACCATTTATACTGATACCTTGGTGAATAACCTTGGTATTTTTTATTGACACCTTGGGGACGGACCTTGGTGAAAAAAAATTGATTGTCTTTGTAAAATTTTGTAGCCACATCTTCATGTTATGAAATACGTTATTTTTATTATGATATGCATCATGATTTTTTTCTCATGCCTTAAAGTTCTTTTTCATGACTTTATTGATGTATCACATGTTCACATGTTAAATGTTAAACTTGTTTCCATTACTGGGACTTTTTCTCACCCTTTCATTGATGTATTCTCCTAGGTTATGAGATGTTTTAATGAACATAGGATAAAAAAATGAAGAATCCTTTCATGTGTTTAAGAAGAATGTTTTTTTCTCATTTAATAAGTTCCTGGTTTCCAAGACACAAAACATTGAAGATCCTCAGTTTTGTAAAATGTAATGAAATGTTATGTTATAAATACGTAGGATTCTATAGTTGGTATCAAAGGATGGTTTAGTTATTTGTGGAAATTAGGATATGAATACATTGGGAAGAAGCCTATAGAAAAGATGAAATATAGGAAAACTTCATGGTATTTTGGTGAGTATTGAGTAAGGGGTTGCAAAGAAAATATATCCCTGTCTGGATACGAGCATGTTGAGGTGGCTCTGGCACAGATGTACATAGGGGTAAAACTAGAAAACTTCGCTTTGAGCTAGACTCAAAGGGGAACTGGTACATGATAACAGGCCTTGCTGCACTCTTGGTTACGACACTCTCGGGGGATATTCTTTGGTAAATTCATAAGCTTAGTATGAACCATTATTAAAGGAACAATGATAAATTAAAATAAAGATTCACATAAGAATATATGATCATGGATAACCTAGATGGAACCTAGGGGATCACACGTTAGGATATACTTTTATTCTACAAGTTTATCCTTTTATGCTTAAATTTTTTTTCATGATTATTGGCTATGTATTTAATCCCCTAATTATGGTTTCTTTTCTTAGTTAATGGAGGGAAATGGAAGAATATGTCCCAACAACCAAAGTGATAGTAAATGTGACGATTTCCCTATTAACATGACAGAGATGACGAGAGATCAGGTTTGTCATATTTTGGTTATGAAAAACCAACTGTCAAAAATCACAATTAATAATTGGTACATAGTTGAGTGCCCAAATTCATCAAGTAAGAATAAGATGAAGTCTCAGGGATGTTCATCTGATAATGTTGATAAGGGAAATGATACACAATTGTTTTTCCAAAAAGAGTGGGGAGAGGCACCAAGGATAATGTCACAAAGGAACCAGGAGATGCTTTATGTGTGGGATGTTAGGTCATAAAGTAGCTGATTACTTCAAAAAAATCTATAATGTGATGAATAAAGATAAGGTTTGATCTAATGTAACTTATAATTTCAATTTCGTAAATTTGGAGATGTTAGACATTATCCAAGGCAATGATCTCTTGGAATGGATGAGAAGCATGATGAGCATCAAAAATCTTCGAGGACAAGGGAACAGTGCAAGTCATATGCTGAGATGGATCACGATGACTGAAGTACATGTAACTTCTTCGCAATAATTGTCTATGTCATGTTGTATTTTAGTTCGTGCACTATAAGCATGTATTTTATGTTTTCTTAGAACATCGAGTCACTAACTAAGGTGATTTTATATGATTAAAAAAACCTCTATTGTTATGTACCACATGTTGATGTAGTGACGTTGTTCTTATTAAAAAAAGGGTGATTAGGGGATTAAAAGATGATTATTATTTTGGAAGTCGTTCACTATTTTGGGAACCCTATTTGATCGAGGGAAATAGATTACTATGCTATTTTCATTAAGGAGTAATGGCTGACTTATATTTTTGATGAATCGATGAATTTAAGGTGAAAATATTGTAATGCTGGTTACATATGGAAATGATTAACCTATCATGGGGAAAATGTGATTAGGTTAGTTACATTTGTTATATGATGGTAAGAGTGGTTGATGTTGTTTGAAGATGAACGATAAAGTCTATAATGCAAGACTATGTTTTGAGATCATTCATATTATTGGTTTTCAATCTTATTTTTGTTTATTTCAAGGAATTTTAAGGATAGTTATTTATGGAATGGTCTATGATGAACATTGGGTAGAACCGTGGAATTTTGAAGATTTAAAGTAGTTTCCCTTCGTCTAGGGTTCTTTCATTTTGAAGAGTTGTTTTATCATACCCTTTATATTTTTGGGATAATGTTTAATGTTAGAATAAATTGATAGTTTATCTTTTGTGGATTACGTGACTCTCAAGAAGATGATACTTGTGTTTTGATGAGACCTAGTGTTTTTGAATGCTCAACGTTTGGAGAAAAGATTAGTTTTGGTAGAAACATATTAAAGGATGAAAATATACTTGAAGGTAGGTATATTTCCTTCTGTTTTTGTCCTATATAGTAAATGAATTCCTAAAAAATTATGAATAGGAACGTAAAACAAAAACGTTGTTAGTTTACGTTTCCTACTATGTAATCAAATAACATTTACCCACATCATAAGTTTGGGATTTTCTCTTGGTTAACATTCTACTAATCATGTTTTCTATCACTCTCCCACAGAACTAGACCCTTTTTTTCTTCCATATCCATGTTTTCCTACATGGAATCCTTGTATTGGTTAACTCGGGTGACCATTGTACTTCATTTTCTTTCTTTTAAACTAATAGTTTTACTGACTCTTTTTCTGATGTGGGACTTTCAATGACATTTCAAAACCCAATTTTAAAAATTGTGAGGATGAAAATTCTTAATGGGAGAAGATTGTAACAACCCGAAATTTTGAATATATCTTGTTTCCTAATTTTGTGTTTTTTATACACAAAAAAAATGTTTCATTTGATAACCTGAGTATAATTAAAATGATACTATTATGTTTTGACTGTTATATGAACACTGGTCAACATGACCTCTAGAAAATAAACTTTTCGATTATTGTCTCTAAATACAGTTGATCTTCATTAAATAATATAGAAAGAAGATTTGATGGCCTCACCCAGTAGTCTTTGACCAATCGAAGCCCATCTAACAGAACTTGGGAAGGAGGTAGAACAACTGGGCTTTGCTCTAGACCAAACCCAAGCCGAACTTCATCGTGTGAAGCTAGAATGAAATCGCCTTCGTGAGAAGTTCAAACTGATAGAAATTACTAATCGTGCGATGTTGGCCGGGCCTCCCTTGGATTCTCTCACCTTAGCACACCTTAAAAATAGGTCCTATGCTGGTGTGATAGGGTTCTATGTTAGGATACCATAACTACCTTGTGTAATCCTTTGTTTTAAATAAAAATTATGATTTATTCTTATGATAGAATTTTATGAATTTTCAAATGTCTGGATAAATATAGTATGCATATTTTTGGGGAATTTTAGAGAAAGGATATTTGAAAAAAAATGTTTATGTAAACCTTAGATAACTAATTATGTATAATGATTTTAAAAAAATAGTCTTCTACAATTATTTTCAATTCGAAATTTAGAGTCTAATAAGATCAACTTAATTTTTGATGAATAGTAAATTATGAATAGTGATTTTATGCTTAGGATTAGTAATGTGACTAAATGGATTAGTAATCTAACATAAAAAATGTATTAACATAATCTAGGAACCTTGATTATGTAATTTGATTCAATAAAATAAGTAAATAACTATTTTATTAATTATTAGTCAAGTATTAGTTTTTTCGGGTGAATAATTTTTTTCAATTAAAAATTAAATAAAAATTATTTAGAAAATTATTTTTATAAAATGGATTTCATTTTTGAACTCAGAGCATCGATATTATGTTAAGGTAATTTTTTGGGATTTTTCTGGAATAATGAATTTTCAGTGAATAGTGTATTTATTTAAAAATTAAATTAAAAATATTTAGAAATTTATTTTTATAAAATGAAGTTCAATTTTGAAATTAGAGCTTTGATATTTGGTTATGTTGAAATTATGGGATTTTTCTGAGAAAGTTGAATTTTTGATGAATAGTGAAAATACAATTTTAGGGTTTCGGGAGGTTTAATGACATTATCACTATGTCATGATTATGTCATAATTTATTTTTAGTGTTAGCCGACCAAAGGTGATGAATTATTGAATGGGGGGACCCATGTGGTCAATACCATGGGCAAATACCTTGGGCAAGCCCATGGTTTTTCCAAAACCACCAATGAGGTGTCCCTTGGCCATTAATGCCTTGTCCCCCCAATTTCCCTATAAATACCAAGTTATCCTCTTATCCACTCGACTCCCAACTATCCCCCAATAAATCTATGGTCTCATTACCTCCCAAGGAGTCCTCCCTAGGTTCTCCCAAGACCTCAATGTCCCAACCATTGAGTTTTAAGAGTTACGTTTTAAGGTAAGGGATCCGACATCTCTTTTTCTTTTCATGTAATCTCTATTATGTCATTTCTTTTATGCTTAATGCTATTATGTTGAATGATGTTCTTTTATATTCATCTTAGATCCCTTTTAATTTTCAAATGATGAGATACCCCCTCTTTGTCACATAATTTCGTTTTAAGAATGTTAAAGTGGCGCTGTTAGGCTGCCGAATTTTTAAGGGTTCCTTTCACCCTTCTCGTTTGCATGATCTATTTACATGTCAAGTATTTCATGTTCCTTTTTATTATGTTGGGGTATGATCTCTCTAAATCTATCATACTGATCTTTTATGTTAATATTATGAGAGACCCTATTTGATCTCATTAATTTGGTTTTGATTAAATTTAAGTGGTGCCGTTAAGTTGCTGAATTTTAAGGGATTCTTTAACCCTTCTCATTTTCAAGATCTATTTTCAAGTCAACTCATTCATGTTCTTTTTTATTATGTTGGTTTATGATCTATAATTCTATCATACTGATATTTTATGTTCAAATAACGTGAGACCCTATTTGATCTCGTCAATTCATTTTTGTTGATGTTTAAGTGGCGCCATTAGGCTGTCAAATTTTTAAAGGATCCTTTCACCCTTCTCATTTTCAAAATCTATATTCATGTCAAGTATATCATTTTCCTTTTAATTATGGTGGTTTATTATCTCTAAATCTATCATACTGATCATCTATGTTCATATGTTGAGAGACCCTATTTGATCTCGTGAATTCATTTTTTTTGAAGTTTAAGTGGCGTCGTTAGGCTACTGTATTTTTAAGGGATTCTTTCACCTTTCTCATTTTTCAATGTTATACTTTCATGTCAAGTATTTCATGTTCCTTTTCATTATGTTGGGGTATGATATCTATATATATCATACTAAAATTTTATGTTCATATGATTTGATACCCTATTTGATTGCGTCAAATCATTTTTTTTGACGTTTAAGTGACGTTGTTATGCTGCCAATTTTTAAGAAGAGAAATCTTATTTTTATTTTCCTTTAATGTTCTTCATTTCATATGGTATGTCAATAAAATTTCATTACCATGTTCTAAAATAATTTATATTCTGTCCCCCTACTATTTTATGGATCATTTATGAGTGGGTGACCCATGTCCCCTCTCTTTTCAATGTTTTCTAAAACCCTGTATCATAGCCGTTGTGCTGCAGAATTTCCGTCTCAAAATGTCTCTCTCTTATTCTCAAATTCATTTATTTTAGTATGTGAATACTCAAAGATCTTTCTTCTAAAGGGGTATTCACATATATACAAAAATGTTCTATTTTAAATTCTGGTATTTACATACATGATATTTGCTTTCCATTTCTATGGGTTTAATGTGACATAAAGATCATGTCTTTAAAGTTGTTTTTAAAATTTTATGGTTATGAAATGAAATCCATTTCTTTTATGCTATATGGATTTATGAAATTATTGATGATGATATATGTGGATCACATGATGATAAAGAAAAATTTAAGGGTGTTCCCTGATAGCGCTCTAATGCATTGGGTAAATACTTAATCTCTAGAGATGACCATTTAGACCGATACATTGGTGAATAACCATGGTAATTTTAATTGACACCTTGGGGATATACCTTGGTGAAACTGAAATTATTGTCTTTTTATAATGTAGCAGCCACATATTCATGTAATGAAATACGTTATTTTTATTATGATATGCCTCATGATTTCATTCTCATGCCTTAAAGTTCTTTTTCATGACTTTATCGATGTATCTCATGTTGACATGTTAAATGTTTCACTTGTTTCCCTTACTGGGCCTTTTGCTCACCCTTTCCTTGGATGTATACTCCCAGGTTAGGAGATGTTGTAATGAACATAGGATGAACAAATGAGGGTTCCTTTGAAGTGTTTAAGAAGAATATTTTTTTCTCATGTAATAAGTTCCTAGTTTCCAAGATACTAAACCTTGAAGATCCTCAGTTTTGTAAAATGTAATGAAAAGTTATGTTATAAAAAGGCAGGATGCTATAGAACATCATCTAGATCAATCTCTAATAATCCACAAATAACTGCAATGTTCCATCAGCCTTCTTATAGAAGAGAACTAAAATCCCTAATGATATAAACTAGGTTATATGAATCCATTTTCTTCTATATCATCCAAATTAGCTTTCAAATATCAAATATCTACTAGTTCCATTTTAAAGACCTGAAATTTTGAATAAATATTGTTTCCTAATTTTGTGTGTTATTTTATTTTTCATACTCAACAAAAATATTTCATTTGATAACATGAGTATAATTCAAATGAAACTATTGGGTTCTGACTATTATATGACCGTTAGTCAGTATGACCGTTGAAAAATGAATGTAGTGACTTTTGTCTCTAAATACAAGTGATATTGGTTAATTAATATATAAAAGTGATTTTATGGCCTCATCCAGTAGTCTCGGGCCAATCAAAGCCCATCTAACGGAACTTGGGAAGGAGGTAGCACCACTGGGCTTTAATCTGGACCAAACCCAAGCCGAACTTCATCATGTAAAGCTAGAATTAAATCTCCTTGGCGAGAAGTTCAAACTAATAGAAATTAATACTCGTGAAATGCTAGTCGAGCCTCCCTCATATTATCTCACCTTAGCACACCTTACACTTAGGTCCTATGCTGGTGTGATAAGGGGATATGTAAGGAGACCATAACTGCCTTGTGTAATCCTTTATTTTAAATAAATATTTTGATTTCTTCTTACGATGAAGTTTATGAATTTTCAAATGTCCGGTTAAATATATTATGCATATTTTTTGTGAATTTTAGTGAAAGGTTGATTTAAAAAAAATGTTTATGTAAACCTTAAATAGTTAAAAATGATTAATGATTTTAAAAAAAATGGTCATCTACATTTATATTCAGTGAAAAATTTAAAGTCAAATAAGATAAACATGATTTTTGATGAATAGTAAAATATGAATATTGATTTTATGAATAGGATTAGTAATTTGACCCAATGGATTAGTAATTTCACTAAAATAAAGCATTAATATAATCAAGGCACCTTGATTAAGTAATGTGATTCAATAAAATAAGGAAACAACTGTTTCAGAAATTATTCGTCAAGTATATGTTTTTTCAGGTGAATAGTGTTTTTAATTAAAAATAAAATTAAAAATATTTAGAAGATTATTTTTAAAAAATAGATTTTATTTTTGAACTCAGATCATCGATATTATGTTAAGGTTATATTTGGGGATTTTTCTGAAAAAAATATATTTTCAGTGAATAGTGTATTTATTTAAGAATTAAATTAAAAATATTTAGAAAAGTATTTTTATAAAATGGAGTTCATTTTTGAAATTTTAGCATTGATATTTGGTAAAGGTACAATTTTGGGATTTTTCTAAGAAAGTTGAATTTTCAGTGAATAGTAAAAATACAGTTTTAGGGTTTCAGTATGTTTAATGACATCATAACTATGTCATGATGATGTCAAGATATATTTTAAGGGTCGGCCAACCAGTGGTGAAGAATTATTGTATGGGGGCCCCAGGTGGCCTAACTCCATGGGAATAGCCATGGGAGAGCCCATGGTTTTTAGAAAACCACTTGTGAGTTGTCCCTTGGCCATTAATGCCTTGTCTCCTCATAGTCCCTTTAAATATCCACCCTTTCCTCCTTTAGTTTTCACTCCCAACTCCCCCCCAACTAAGATATGGTCTCATTACCTCTAATGGAGTCCTACCAAGGTGCCCCTATGCCCTCAATGTCGCATCCATTGAGTTTTAAGAGTTACGTTTTAAGGTAAGGGATCCGACCTCTCTCTTTCTTTTCAAGTAATAACTTTTATGTCATTTCTTTTATGCTCCATGATATTATGATTTAAGGATGTTAATTTATATTCATATTACTTCCATTTTCATTTTCATGTGATGAGATAACCCCTCTTTATCTCATCATTTCATTTTATGAATGTTAAAGTGGCACTGTTAGGCTGCCGAATTTTTAATGGATTTTTTCACCCTTCTCGTTTTCAAGATCTATTTTCATGTCAAGTCTTCCATGTTCCTTTTTTTATGTTGAGGTATGATCTCTAAATCTATAATACTGATATATTATGTTTATATGGTTGAATACCCTATTTTATCTCGTCAATTCATTTTTGTTCAAGTTTAAGTGACGCCGTTAGGCTGCCGATTTTTTAAGTGATTCTTTCACCTTTCTCATTTTTCAAAGTTCTACTTTAATGTAAAGTCATTACAATTTCTTTTTATTATGTTGGGGTATGATCTCTATATCTATCATACCGAAATTTTATGTTAATATGATGACAGTCCCTATTCGATCTCGTCAATTCATTTTTGTTGAAGTTTAAGTGACGCTGTTAGGCTGCCAATTTTTTAAGGGATTCTTTCACCTTTTCTAATTTTTCGAAGTACTACATTCATCTCAATTCATTCAAGTTGATTTTTTTAATGTTGGGGTATGATATCTATATCTATCATACCAAACTTTTATGTTCATATGATGAGAGACCGTATTTCATCTCGTTAAATCATTTTTGTTGATGTTTAAGTGACCCTGTTAGGCTGCCGAATTTTTAAGGGATTTTTCACCTTTCTCATGTTTCAATGTTCTACTTTCATGTCAAATATTTCAGGTTCCTTTTTTTATGTTGGGGTATGATCTCAATATCTATCATACTGAACGTTTATGTTCATATGATGCGTGACCCAATTTGATCTCGTCAAATCATTTTTGTTGATGTTTAAGTGATGCTGTTAGCCTGTCGAAATTTTCATAAGAGAAATCTTATTTTTATCATTCTTTCATGTTCTTTATTTCATATAGTATATCTTTAAAATTTCATTACCATGTTCTCAAATACTTTATATTCTGTACCCATACTATTTTATGGATCATTTATGATTAGGTGTCTTATGTCCCCTATCGTTTCAGTGTTTTCTAAGACCATGTATCATAGCCGTTGTGCTGCAGAATTTCCATCTCAAAATGTCTCTATCTTATTCTAAAATTCATTTATTTTAGTAAGTTAATACTCAAAGATCATTCTTCTAAACGGGTATTCACATATATACCACAATTTTCTATTTAAAATTCTGGTATTTACATACATGAGACTCGTTTTCTCTTTCCGCGGGTTTAATGTGACATAAAGATCATGTCTTTAAAGCAGTTTTTAAAACATAATAATTATGAAATGAAACCCATTTCTTTTATGCTATTTGGGTTGATTATGAAATTATTGATTATGATATATGTGTCTCAAATGAAAATAAAGTAAAATTTAAGGGTGCGCCCCGTTACCACTCCAATGCATTCAATAAAGACTTAATCTCTAGAGATGACCATTTAGACTGATACCTTGGTGAACAACCATGGTAATTTTTATTGACACCTTGGGGATGGACCTTAGTGAAACAGAAATGATTTAACCTATTAAATTTTGTAGCCACATATTCATGTTATGAAATATTTTATTTTTATTATGATATACCTCATGATTTTATTCTCATGCCTTAAAGTTATTTTCATGACTTTATTGATGTATCCCAAGTTCTCATGTAAAATGTTTCCCTTGTTTCCCATACTGGGCCTTTTGAACACCCTTTCCATTTATGTATGCTCCCAGGTTATGAGATGCAGTAATGAACCTAGGATGAACATAAGGAGAAGCTTTTCAAGTGTTTAAGAAGAATGTTTTATGTTTTCATGTTTTGAGTTTTTGGTTTCCAATACACTAAACCTTAAAGACCCTCAGTTTTGTATAATATATGAAAGTTTATGTGATAAAAAGACGGGATTCTATAGTTGGTATCAAATTATGGTTTGGTTACTTGTGGAAATTAGGATATGAAAAATCATGGAAGAACCCCATAGAAAAGTTTAAATATATGAAATCTTCCTGGTATTTTGGTGAGTATTGAGTAAGGTGTTGCGAAACAAATACATCCCATTCTGAATACGAGAAAGTAGAGGTGGCTCTAGCACAGATTTACATAGGGTTAAAACCCGAAAACACCTCTTTGAGCTAGACTAGAATGGGAACTGGTACACAAAAACGGGCCTTACTACACTCTTGGTTACGACACTCCCAGTGGATATGCTTTGTTAAATTCATAATCTTAGTATGAAACATTTTCAAAGGAACAATGATAAAAAAATAAATATTTATATAAGAATATATGATCATGGAAAACCTAGTTTGGAACCTAGGGAATCACATGTTAGGGTATAATTTTCTTCTACATGTTATCCTTCTATGATTTATGTCCATTTTCATGATTATTGGCTATGTATTTAAGCCCCTAATTTTATATTCTTTTCTTATTTAATGGCGGGAAATGGAAGAACATGTCCCAAAAACCAATGTGATAGGAAATGTGATGATTATCATATTAATATGTCAGAGATGATTAGGGGATTAAAAGATGATAATTATTTTGGAAGACATTCACTATTTTGGGGACCCTATATGATCGAGGTAAATAGATTACTACAGTATTTTCGTTGAGGAGTAAAGGTTGACTTATATTTTGAATAATTGATGAATTTATGGTGGACTTATAGTAATCTAGGTTACTTATGGAAATGATTACCCTATCTTGGTGAAAATATGTTCAGGTTATCTTCTCTTGTTATAAGATGTTAGTAGTGGTTGATGTTGTTTGGAGATGAACGATGAAGTTTATTTTGGAAGACAATTTTATCATATCTTTCTTGTATTTTGGTTTCAATCTTATTTTGGTTTATTTTGTGGAATTTTAAGGATAGTTATTTATAGAATGGTCTATGATGAACTTTGGGTAGTACCGTGGAACTTTGTGGATTTGAAGTAGTTTCCCTTCCTCTAGGGTTATTTCTTTTGGAAGAGTTATTTTATCTTACCCTTTATATTTTTGGGATAATGTTTAAAGATATAAGAAATAGATAGTTAATCTTTGGTGGATTATGTGATTATCTATAAGATGATTCTTGTGCTTGGATGAGACCAAGTAGTTTTGAATGCTCGTCGTTTGCAGAAAAGATTAATTTTGGTAGAAACATATTAAAGGATGAATCTCAACTTGAAGGTAGGTATATTTCCTTATGATTTTATTCTATGTAATTAATGAGTTCCACAAAATTATTAAAAGGAACGTAAAACAAAAACATTGTTGGTTTAAGTTTCCTACTGGGTAATCAAAGACCATTTACACACAACATATCTTTGTGATTTTCTTGTGGTTAACTTTCACTTATTCATGTTTTCAATCACTCTCCCTCAGAACATGACCCTTTGTTTCTTTATTCCATATCCATGTTTTCCTACATGGAATCCTAGTATGGGTTAACTCGGGTGGCCTTTGTACTTCCTTTTCATTATTTTAATGTAATAGTGTTATTGACTCTTTTTCTGATGTGGGACTTTTAATGAAAATTCAAAACCCAATTTGAAAAAATCGTGAGGAAGCAATTTCTTAAGGGGGGATGATTGTAATGACCCCAAAATTTGAATAAATCTTGTTTCCTAATTTTTTGTGTTATTTATTTTCATACTCAACCAAAATATTTCATTTGATAACATGATTATAATTAAAATGAGACTATTGGGTTGTTATTATTATATAACTGTTAGTCAGTATGACTATTGAAAACTGAATTTTGTGACTTTTGTATCTAAATACAAGTGACCTTGGTTAGTTAATATAGTAAGGAGATTTGATGGCCTCATCCCATAGTCTCGGGCCAATCGAAGCTGATCTAATGAAACATGGGAAGGAGGTAGAACCACTGGACTTTGCATTGGACCAAACCCAAGAGGAACTTCATCGTGTGAAGCTAGAACGAAATCGCCTTCGCGAGAAGTTCAAACTAATAGAAATTACTACTCGTGCGATGTTGGCCGATCCTCCCTTGGATTCTCTCACCTTAGCACACCTTACACTTAGGTCCTATGCTGGTGTGATAAGGGGCCATGTAAGGAGACCATAACTGCCTTCTGTAATCCTTTTATTTAAATAAAAATTTTGATTTCTTCTTATGATGAATTTTATGAATTTTTAACTGTCCAGATAAATATAGTATGCACATTTTTGGTGAATTTTAGAGAAAAGATGTTTTTAAAAAAATGTTTATTTAATCCTGCAATAATTAAAAATGTGTAATGATTTTCAAAAAAATGGTCTTCTACAATTATGTTCAGTACAAAATTTAGAGTCTAATAAGATCAACTTGATTTTTGAGGATTAGTAAATTATGAATAGTGATTATATGAATAGGATTAGTAATGTGACCCAATGGATTAGTAATATCACTAAAATAAATCATTAATATAATTTAGGCACCTTTATTAAGTAATTTGATTAAATAAAATAGCTAAATAACTGTTTCAAAAATTATTAGACAAGTATTATTTTTTTCGGTGAATAGTGTTTTTTAATTAAAAATTAAATTAAAAATATATAGAATATTATTTTTATAAAATGTATTTCATTTTTGAACTCAGAGCATCGATATTATGTTAAGGTATTTTTTCGGGATTTTTCTGAAAAAAATGAATTTTCGATGAATAGTGTATCTATTTAAAAATTAAATTAAAAATATTTAGAAAAATATTTTTATAAAATGGAGTTTATTTTTGAAATAGGATAATTGATATTTGATTAATGTGAAATTTTGGGATTTTTCTGAGAAAGTTGAATTTTCTGTGAATTCTAAAAATACAGTTTTAGGGTTTCGGTATGTTTAATGACATCATAACTTTGTCATGATGATGTCATGAGATATTTTAAGGGTTGGCCTACCAAATGTGATTAATTATTGTATGGGGGACCCATGTGGCCTAACTTCATGGGAAATACCATGGGAGAGGCCATGGTTTTGAGAAAACCACTTGTGAGGTGTCCCTTGCCCATTAATGCCTTGTCCCCTCACATTTCCTATAAATACCCACCATTTACTCCTTTAGTTTTCACTACCAACTCTCTCCCAACGATTTTATGTTATAATTACCTCCCAAGTAGTCCTACCAAGGTGCCCCCAAGCCCTCAAGGTCCCATCCATTCAGTTTTAAGAGTTACGTTTTAAGGTAAGGGATCTGACCTCTCTCTTTCTTTTCAAGTAATCTCTTTTATGTCATTTCATTATGATCCATGATCTTATGATTGAAGGATGTTCATTTATATTCAAATTACTGCCCTTTTAATGTTCATATTATGAGATAACCCCTCTTTCTCTCATCATTTCATTTTAAAAAAGTTAAAGTGGCATCGTTAGGCTGCCGGATTTTTAATGGATTCTTTCACCCTCTCGTTTTCAAGATCTATTTTTCATGTCAAGTCTTTCATGTTCCTTTTTATTATGTTGGGTTATGATCTCTAAATCTATCATACTTATTTTTTATTTTCATATGATGAGAGACCATATTTTACCTCATCAATTCATTTTTGTTGAAATATAAGTGATGCCGTTAGGCGGCCGAATTTTTAAGGGATTCTTTCAGCTTTCTCATTTGTAAAAGTTCTACTTTCATGTCAAGTATTTAAAGTTCCTTTTTATTATGTTGTGTTATTATCTCTATATCTATCATACATAAAATTTATGTTCAAATTATGAGACTCCCTATTTTATCTCATTAATTCATGTTTTTGAAGTTTAAGTGACGCCGTTAGGCTGCCGAATTTTGAAGGGATTCTTTCAACTTTTTCATTTTTCAATGTTCTACTTTCATGTCAAGTCTTTCAAGTTCCTTTTTAATTTTTTGGGGTATGATCTCTATATCTATGATACCAAAATTTTATGTTCATATAATGAGATACCCTATTTTATCTCATCAAATAATTTTTTTTGAAGTTTAAGTGACGCCGTTAGGCAGCCAAATTTTTAATGGATTCTTTCACATTTCTCATATTTCAAAGTTCTACTTTCATGTCAAGTCTTTCAAGTTCCATTTTATTATGTTGGGGTATTATCTATATATATATCATACTGAAATTTTATGTTCATATGATAAGAGACCCAATTTTATCTCGTCAAATCATTTTTGTTGAAGTTTAACTGACGTCGTTAGGCTACCGAATTTTCATAAGAGAAAAATCTTATTTTTGTCTTCCTTTCATGTTCTTCATTTCATATGGTATATCATTAAAATTTCATTACCATGATATCAAATCATTTATATTATGTCCCCCTACTGGTTTATGGATCATTTATGAGTGGGTGACCCATGTCCCCTCTCTTTTCAGTGTTTTCCAAAACCCTGTATCATAGTCATTCTGCTGCAGAATTTCTGTCTCAAAATGTCTCTCTCTTATTCTCAAATTCATTTATTTTAGTTATTGAATACTCAAAGCTCATTATTCTAAAGAGGTATTCACATATATACCAAAATGTTATATTTTAAATTCTGATATTTATATACATGAGACCCGCTTTCCCATTCCGTGGGTTTAATGTGACAAAAGATGATGTCGTTAAAGAAGTATTTAAAACGTTATCATAATGAAAAGAAACCCATTTATTTTATTCTATTTGGGTTTTTTATGAAATGATTGATGATGATATAAATGGATCACATTATAATAAAGTAAAATATAAGGGTTCACCCTGATAGAGCTCAAATGCATTGGGTAAAGACATAATCTATAGAGATGACCATTTAGACTGATACTTTGGTGAACAACCTTGGTAATTTTTATTGACACCTTGGGGATGGAACTTGGTGAAACATAAATGATTGTCTTTGTTAAATGTTGTACCCACATATTCAAGTTATGAAATACATTATTTTTATTATGATATGCCTCATGATTTCATTCTCATGCCTTAAAGTTCTTTTCCTGACTTTATTGATGTATCTCAAGTTCTCATGTAAAATGTTTCCCTTGTCTCCCTTACTATGCCTTTTTCTCACCCTTTACTTTGATGTATGCTCACAGGTTATGATATGTAGGAATAATCCTAGGATGAACATAAGGAGAAGCCTTTCAAGTGTTTAAGAAGAATGTTTTATGTTTTCATATTTTGAGAACCTGGTTTCCAAGACACTAAACCTTAAAGATCCTAAGTTTTGTATAATGTAATGAATGATTATGTGATAAAAAGGTGGGATGCTATATCCATACTATTAGGTGGTATAAGAAGTTGGTTGGATCCCGGAACAAACATGATTAGAAACATGATATCACTATCATGTGGTAATCCATAGAAATAATCTAGAATGATATCCTTAATATAGTATACATTTGAATAAAACTAATTTTTACCTATTTCATATTCATCAATTGAGTGACATGCTATATGACCAATGAAATAACCCAATCTATACTAAATTCCTTATGTAGAACTAGCATGAAGATCCCAATAACATTTTTTAGAATATCAGCCTCCCTTTTAATATTAAAACATAAATCTCCTCCAATAAAATTTGATATGTTCCTAATATAGAACTATCCATTATATACCAAGAATATAATTGAATCATAATATTTTTAAGGAATATGGTCCCCAAAATTAATGGTAAAAAAATATCTAATAAACACTCCCTCTAACATTTGTTATTCATAGACTGAAATCATAATAGTATATTGATGATCAAAGCCCCATCCAATCATTCCACAATCAATCCTAGAATATTTCATAAACGGGAGGATAAAAAGCAATTCGATTCTCCTATAAAAAAAACCAAAAAAAGGCTATGTGATAAAATAACCATACAAATGATTGTTAAAGGTCACACATCCACAGTAGTTAGAGTAGAATACATAATGTGTAGTCTACTATAACCTCTACCCTGGGCTTTATATATAATAAATTGATCTATTCACTCAACATAGAATTGTAACTCCTATGTTTCGGTACCAAGTCCCCTTCCTTGACTTCAACAACCAATAACACTCTAGTAAATTTCTATATAAGGAGTTAATGAGTCCAAAAAAGACTCCATATATAATCCTGATCCCCTGATGCTTCTCTACAACAACATTCTTCTGTAATACCTCTGCAAGTGTCTCATTTTGCCACAAGAACAACAACCCAACGTGGGGTATGGCCACAGAGGATATTTTGGGCATTCTTTCAATAATTGTTGGACTGTAAAAAATATACCATCAAGATATAGATAAAAAATATTATTACTTCTATGTATTCTATTTGATTGGAGCGTATTATTATAGAAACACATCCTTCTATTAGAAGATGTGTTCCTAGTCCCCCATTATAAAAAATTTTGTCTGCATAGGAAGGACTCTCTCAGATTTCCTTCTATGATGAGTGCCGGATTCATCACATCTGCAAAATTTCTATAACATAACATACACACATATGAAATAATATCATAGTGTATCCTATCATAATAACATTTATCCATGTAGTTTTCATCATATGCCAATTATTTTTTATAACACTTAAATTCTGGGAAAATATTAGTATAGTACAATAGTGTCATTCCAACATATTTCTAGTGAATGAAATCATTGTAAATATCATACCTAAATGTCTTTGGATACTAATATATTAGGAATGTTATCTCAAAGTACTAATAGTGCATCATTCTTTATATATTTCTCCTTAATATCACCCCAAATCATAGAAGGTCCATGAAAGATACATTCAGAATGATCCAACAACCTATATAATAGTATCTAAATATGATCAAAGATATAATGTATTAAAATATACAGAACATGGATTCCTGGAGTCCAACCTCCTGGGAAAAATAGGTGGATGTTACAGCTGGAACATCTTATTAAAATCAAAAATATATAGATTAGTAAAAATATTAACTATTTCCTAAGATTACATATGTTGTTATGAATCTGTTGTGAAGCTAAACATACATCTAACACTGAAGTGCTACAAGAAAAAATTGTTTAGCTATATTAAGATTGCGTGAATATCCCCACTCTTGAAACATAACATTAATTGTAACACCCCAAGCTTCTACGGTACGCTTCTCTTTAAATAATTTCATAGCGTGTGTTGTACGCAACACCGAGTTCTAACATACCATAACCAATCAAACTAGCCGTTATGAATAGTAATACCTACTTTTTGAAATTATATATATATTTTATATTTCAAAATGGACTTCATTTTTGGATTCAGAATATCAAATTTAGCCTAAGGTGAAATTTTGGTACATTTCGGATAACTTTCATATTTTGATGAATAGTGAAAATTACTAAATTTTAATTAAAAACAAATTTTTTAATCAAAATAATTAATAGTGGTAAATTATGAATTTGAGTGGTTTTAAAGTATATTTATAATATAGTTTTACCATTTAATATAATTTTGGTCATTGGACATAATTTTACAATTAAACCGAACATAAACAAGTGTCAATCTTTAGATAGTTATTATCTCTTAAAAACACGCTTTTTGTTTTGACAGCAGGAATTAATTTTAAATTATTTTCTGCCACTTCTGTGTTTTGAATTTAGAAAAATGGATTCCATATTTGGAATCAGGATGTTCAAATTGTGTAAATAGGTAACTTTTATATTTAGACATTTTGAATAATTACTGCGGTAAATATTTTATTTACCATGTTTAAGGGTAAATCCGGTAAATAAGGGTTAAAAAATAATATTATAATAATACTAAATTACCCTAAAACGTGTCCTAGGCTTATTGGTTGATACATGTTCGTTCATAGGCATCTTTGGGTCGATTTTGGGACCCCATGGAGCCACTTGTAGGTGATAAGGACACTTTATTTTAATTAATTGAAAATAAATACAAAAATGACACAACCATATATCTTTTAGAAAAACAATTTTTACATTGGGTTATATTTGTTGGATTTTAGATTATAAATATTAATTAGAAATATAAAAAGATTTCCTACATATTGATAGCTCATTTATAATTTTTAGACATTAAATAATTTAATTTATTTATGACACAGTGATGATGAATTAATTACTATAATTGTGAAAAATTAAAATAATTGATATTATAAATACCCAAATAAATATAATATGAAACTTTTAATGAATTAAACTAATTTTCTAGGATAATATGATATATTAGGATTGATTTAATTGACTTTTTTCGAAGTAATCAATCTGTTATGAGGTTCACAAAAATCAACTATTGAATAGTGTCAAATTGACATAAAAGAGTTCTTAAAACAAATATTATATTATTAATTGATATTAAATTCCTAAAAATATAAGGATCGGACAAGAGTCTTATATCATGATAGGTTTATCATTTATGGATCACTTGGGGGTCTCTTGGATGAATATAGTATGTTTATTAACCATATTATATAAAAATACAAAGAGACATTGTAAAAGTGAAACTAATTAACTTAGAGTTAATACTTAAAGATAAGTTTAATATAAGTACCCAGACCTGTCTAAATTCTATTGGTTGAGTTGTTTTAGACCTATACCCACCTTAACCTTTGAATAATCAACTTTGGAGCCATTATAAACCGAATATGAATTTATTATAAATTAATATTTATTGCTTTTCCAAAGGTGCCCCTCAACCCTCTTATAAAAGGGCACTCATACTTCTCATTTATTCACACCTTAAAAGCCTTTTGGTTCAACCAACCTCTGCCCCGATACTCTCCCAACGTCCCTCACTACAACCTAGAGGCCTTAGTTTGATCAGAAAGCCATCCTAAGGATCCCTTTTTATCAAATCAAAATGAAGAACCCGAAGAAGAGGTAATGTTTTCACCACCCCTTTTGAAGTTCCTTTCTTCTTCCACTTCTTCTTTCTTTGTTCTTACCATTCTAAAATAATAACTCCAGTATCTCACATATACTGTTATTTTATTATAAATATGGTACAACCATATTCAGTATTCTATCCACCCTTTGAATAACATGTCACCATACGTGCGTACGTACGGCTTACCGTCTCCACGTCGTGGTGTAATTGTCATTCAATATATTATTATTTGGATGGGTATAATAATGATTTGTAACTCATGTAAATAATAAATATAACATGTTAATGATTCTGTATATATTATATACCATCCTTTTATATATTATTTTAATATCAAAAGAATGATATTGTCGCTCGTGCGTACGTACGGACTACCGTCTCCACGAACGCGATGAGATTCATTCTCCATCGTATCCATTCAAGTATTATTATCATTTGATGATTTAAAAATTATGTTTAAGGACTTGATATCATTCTGGATATGAATAATATACAAAAAACATGGCTTATGTAACAAAACATATAAAATAAAATGAGTAAGTTAACACCCGAAACGACGATAATTCTAAGATATTATTAACAAATCAATGTTAAAAGATCATATATGATATCATATTAATATATATGATTCTTGTATAATTTAATAAAAATTATTTCACCATTATACAGGAGGTTAACCTACCCCATCCAAGGAAAAGTACAAGGTATGGATTATTTCCCAATCTCTTCATTATCCGAGGATGTTTATACGTAATAATCTACTGGGATTTCTTTATCATCCACATCCATGTTTCTTCGAAATGTATTTATTATTTACATGAATATGGGTTAAGGTCATTTATACCCTTGTTTGACTTTTTATAAGAGGTTTATAAAGGAATCTTTCCGTCGTTTTCAAAACAAGGTCCTTTTTAAGCTTTTCGACAGAATTAAGGTAAGAATGTTTTTTTAACTTATACGGCGGGTGCGGCTATGTTCTGCCGTTATAAAATCTACAAAGCTTCCCTTACAATATTATAAGAATATTTTCAAAGAAAATGTTTTATTTTATATGGATCTTAAATGATTTCAAAATAAAAGGAGTTATTTCTTTAAAAAGAATTTTGATTTCATCTATGTCAATATCCTTTGATGGATTTTAAGATTATTTGAAGTTGATTTATTATGATACAAAACTTCTATATTTATTGAAGGTTTTCTGATATGTTGGACTGTGGATGTGCTATTTTTATACCATTCATAGTTTATGGTGAAATTATTGACATTTCGTATGCTCGTTTTAATACGAATGTTTATGTTATGTTTAATCCTTTTCATATGGGAATGCATTGGACTTAACATGTGACGGGTGGAGCCCGCTATAGCTCCTCGATGCATCGGTAGGTCTCATGAGACAAACTAGTGTCTTGGTACAAGGCCTTGACAAAATATTATTTGTAGTCTGGGCACGAGGCCTTGGCTATGTGGTTATGATAGTCTGGAATTATGCATTCCATCATTATGAAAGTGGATATTGATTTTGCATGTGATTATTCGATTAGTAGAATAACCATGTGAACAATTAAATGGCATTATTTCAATTTATTTATGCCATACTATGTTGAAAGTTCAAGTTTGAAAGGCTTTTTTTTTAGTTATACATTGCCTTAAATGTTTATTCTTATTTTTGAACGTTTCCGCTATATTGTTATCCTTACTGGGCATTTGAGCTCACCCCTTTTCTATGCTTTATTTTTACCAGGAAGTGAATAAGTAAATTATGAATGACCTGCAGGGATATTACGTGGGGATATGAGTGTGGATTACGGAGACAATATTTTGTTGTAGTAGTTTTTCATTTTATGATGTAATGTACGACTTATTAATTTATCTAGTGTATCCAAGGCTACTAAACCAATCGGTCTTTCGAGATTTGATCATTCTTGTGATCATGACAATGTTATGTAATAATGCTCCAACTCTGGGAAACTAGGGTCGGGGCGTTACAGTTGGTATCAGAGGAGGTTTAGTACAAACCTTGGAAGCTAGATTTAGATAAACTCTGATTAGAGCACGTAGACCTAAGATGAACTTTGAGGATTAGTATAGAAGAACATCCTAGAATTTTGGTATTGTAGAGATTTTGTGAGTTTTCCGAGCAATACATCCCTGTCTGGATACGAGCAGGTAGAGGCGGCTCTGGCACAGATGTACCTAGGGGTAAAACCCGAAAACACCGCTTTGAGCTAGACTCGAATAGGAACTGGTGCACGACAACGGGCCTTACTACACTCTTGGTTACGACACTCCCGAGGGATATTCTTAGGATAACTCTCATTTTCTTTCCAAATCATTTTGAAGGGATTATGAGTATATAATTCCTCAAATAAATCATTCTTATGAGTATGGATTATATCCATAAATAGTTCAATTTATGTTAAGTGTTTTATAAGTATGTGATTATGTATTTTGATTCATAAACTGATCTAGTTTATGCCATTGTTAAGAAATGGCGCCTAGTGGAAGAAATGGAAACCATATCAATGCACTCACTCCATTTAGGGATTGTCCTCCTGCTCAAGATAATTATAGTGGAGCTGGTGATGCAACTTGTGCCGATCAGCTAATCACCATACTGGGACAACTTACTCAGGTTATGAATAATAACCTTACCCGTATGGAGCACCCTGATCCGCAGCATGGAGGATCAATGTTAGATTGATTCATGAGGAAACAACCACCAACATTCAATGGGAGTACAAATCCCTTAGTAGCTGAGCAATGGATATTTTCCCTAGAGAAAATATTTCAGGCTTTGGGGAGCAGTGAAAGGGAAAAAGTTATCATGGCAGTTTACCGCCTCACTGTAGATGTTGATCAATGGTGGTCATTGATTCAAAATACGAAGGAAGATGATGAAGTATCAAATATGGAATGGAGGGAGTTCAATGATCTGTTTTTAGAAAAATACTTTCCTCGCGACCATCGAGCAGATATGGAAAGGCAATTTCTAAGTCTGAGACAGAAGGAGGATGAGAATGTCACAAAGTATGAGGCAAAGTTTACAAGGTTAGCAAGGTACGCTGGTGATTATATACGTAACCAAAGAATTAATATTGATCATTTCTTTGATGGGTTAAAACCATTTCTCCGTCGAGCATTAGTCTCACAATCCTTTTCGACGTACGAAGACATTGTCTCATGTGCTATCAAGACCGAAAAGGAATTCTCTATGTCTTATGACTTTAAAGAAAAGAAAGAGAAGAAGAGACCTACTGATCAATCTGGGAGTGGAAATAAAGGGAAGAAGGGAAAGGTTGAATATCCATCCTGTGGTAAATGTGGGAAGAAACTCCCCGGTACTTGCTTGAAGGGAATGGGCATCTGTTACAAATTTGGTGAAAAAGGCCACCAAGCTCGTGATTGCAAGGGGAAGAAGGAAGCTACCAACGTTCGGTGCTACAATTGCAGGGAGATGGGGCATTATGCAAATGAATGTACTAAGCGTCAGGAGAACTTACCTCAGAAAAGGCCAAGGGATCAAGGCCAGGCTTATGCTATCACTACTTCTGAGGTAGAAGCTCCGAAAGACGTGGTGGCAGGTAATTTAATGGTTTCCTCAAGTTTAGAAAATGAATTATTTGATTCTGGATCATCTCATTGTTTCATATCTTCCCAGTTTGCTAAGAAAATTAGATATTTCCAATTTGATTTAACAAGGGAGTTGTCAGTTAAAACTCCTAAGGGAAGTATCATTGCAACAATGTTTTGTGAATCAGTCCCCATTAGAGCACATAAATGTTCTTTATCTGCTGATCTCATCGTCATACCTATGATTGAGTTTGATATAATCCTCGGTATGGACTGGATTTCGGACTACAATGTGAAGATTTATTGTATGAAGAAAGAGGTTACGATTCTTGATGATAATGATAAGGAACACCTTATCTTTAGAGCAGAATCGTCATCACCTAATTCTTATTTAGATCCACCCTCAATAGCTCAACTAAATTCAATTATTGGGGAGGAAGAGAATGAAATAACTGCGGGTGAGGAAAATAATGTTCAAATAGAGGATGTACCTATTGTGAAAGAATTTTTAGATTTATTTCCAGATGATTTACCTGGACATCCTCTAGAACGAGAAGTTGAGTTTTCCATTGATTTAATTCCTGGATGAAGGCCTATATCGAATAACCCTTACATAATGGCTACTGTAGAGTTAGTCGAACTTACGAAACAACTAGAGGAATTGAGTAATAAAGGATTTATTCGCCCTAGTGTTTCTCCATGGGGAGCCCCTGTTCTTTTTGTTAAAAAGAAAGATGGATCTATGAGGTTATGTATCGACAACAGGGAGATCAATGCTATAACGATAAAGAACAAGTATCCCCTACCACGTATTGATGATTTATTTGACCAACTACATGGAGCTAATACATTTCAATGATTGACCTTTGATATGGATACCATCAGTTGTGTGTAAAGAAGAAAGACATTCCGAAGACAGCATTTTGAACCAGGTACGGGCATTACAAGTTTACTGTAATGCCTTTTGGATTGACTAATGCACCCTCTGTATTCATGGATCTGATGAATAGTGTTTTCAAGGAGTATCTCGATGAATTTGTGGTGGTATTTATTGATGATATCTTGGTATACTCCAAAACCTACGAAGATCATAAAAATCACTTGCGCATTATCTTGAAGACTCTAAGGAGGCATGAATTATATGGGATGTTTAGCAAGTGTGAATTCTGGCTTCAGGAGATTTATTTTCTTGGCCATATTGTCTCTAAATATGGAATCTCTATTGATCCTTCTAAGACCAAGGCAATCCAAGAATGGCCAGCACCTACGAGTATAACTGAGGTACGCAATTTTATTGGTTTGGCAGGTTATTATCGACGTTTTGTCTAGAATTTTGCCTGATTGGCTAACCCATTAACGAAGCTCACACGTAAAGGGGTTAAATTTGTTTGGACAAAAGTGTGTGAAGAATGTTTTCAAGAACTGATGAAAAGATTAGTCAATGCTCCTATATTGACTCTACCATCGGGGAATGATGGGTTCGTTATTTATAGTGATGCATCGAAGAAAGGACTTGGTTGTGCCCTAATGCAGAATGATAGAGTTATTGCCTATGCATCACGACAGTTGAAAATTCATGAACAAAACTATCCTACTCATGATCTCGAGTTAGCAGCTGTGATCTTTGCTTTGATGATATGGGGCAATACCTCTATGGTGAAAAATGTGAGATTTATACTGATCACAAGAGTTTGAAGTATATTTTCTCACAAAAAGAACTCAACATGAGGCAAAGGAGATGGCTTGAATTACTCAAGGATTATGATTGCATGATACACTACAACTCGGGGAAAGAAAACAAGGTGGAAGATTCTTTGAGTAGAAAATACCATGGAGTTTTGAACAATATGAGAATTGAAAGGGATCCAATTTTCATGGATCTAGTGAAGATGGACATGGGAATATCCAGGGAAGGCGAAACATCATTTATTTTTCAAATGGTTGCCAAACCATCTTTAATAGAAAGGATTAAGAGTACTTAGACTGATGATGAAGAATTTCAAAAGAATATTAAAGCTGTGAATGATGGGAGATTAAGAGACTTTTTGTATGAAGATGGAATTTTGAAATTTGGGAAGAGACTTTGTGTTCCCGATATACCTGATCTAAAAAGGGAATTGCTGGATGATGCTCATAGTTCCAATTTCTCTATACACCCCGGGAGCACCAAAATGTATAGAGATTTGAAGGAACATTTTTGGTGGGACAACATGAAGAGGGAGATTGATGATTTTGTGTCAAGATGTATGGTTTGTCAGCAAGTGAAAGCTGGAAGGAAACAACCTAGAGGAATCATGCAACCACTTCCCATACCGAAGTGGAAATGGGACAATATTACGATGGACTTTGTCATGGGGCTACCAAAGACTCCTAGAAGGAATGATGCAATATGGGTTATTGTTGATCATCTTACCAAGTCAGCACATTTTCTTGCTGTTAGAGAAGATCTACCCCTGGAACGTCTAGCAAGACTATATATTAATGAAGTTGCGAGACTTCATGGAGTACCCCTATCGATTGTTTCTGATCGTGATCCCGGTTTTACTTCAAGATTCTGGAAAAGTCTTCAGAAATCCCCGGATACTGAACTTCATTTGAGCACTGCTTACCACCCTCAGACAGACGGACAATCAGAACGTACTATTCAAACCTTAGAAGACATGTTGAGATCTTGCTCACTTGACTTTCAGGGTATGTGGGATCAATATTTACCTCTGGTAGAATTTTCCTATAACAATAGCATCCATTCGAGTATTCATATGGCACCATATGAAGCGTTATACAGAAAGATATGTCGTACACCAACATGTTGGGATGACGTCGGTGAAAGAAAACTTGTAGGTCTAGAACATGTGGAGGAAACGATGGAAAAGGTGAAGGTAATCCAAAATCACATCAGAGCTTCTCAAAGTAGGCAGAAGAGCTATGCCGATAATCGAAGGAAGGATTTGGAATTTCAAGTCTGTGATCATGTTTTTCTGAAGGTATCTCCATGGAAGGGAGTCATACGTTTTGGTAAGAAAGGTAAATTTAGTCACAGGTACATCGGACCCTTTGAAATTCTAGAACGAATTGGGGTTGTAGCTTACCGATTGGCAATGCCGCCAAGTCTCTCTAAAGTTCACGATGTGTTCCACGTATCTCTGTTGAGGAAATACAAGCCTGACCCAACGCATGTACTCACCTATGAGGATTTAGAATTGGAACCTGACCTGTCTTATTGCGAAGAGCCCGTCAGGATTCTTGATATGAGAGAACAAGTACTGAGAAACCGGACAACGCGTCTGGTAAAAGTTTTGTGGAGATACCATAAGATGGAAGAGGCAACG
The DNA here is from genome assembly GCA_963277665.1 of Viscum album. Taxonomy (NCBI): domain Eukaryota; kingdom Viridiplantae; phylum Streptophyta; class Magnoliopsida; order Santalales; family Viscaceae; genus Viscum; species Viscum album. Next base: position 421,407,483 of record OY728151.1, read on the forward strand.
TGGGAACCCAAGGAACTTATGATGAATAATCACCCGAGTCTTTTCATGTGATAAGTATTCTAGAAATTTCGAGGACGAAATTATTTGAAGTAGGGGAGAATGTAACACCCCAAGCTTCTACGGTACGCTTCTCTTTAAATAATGTGATAGCGTGTGTTGTACGCAACACCGAGTTTAACACACCATAACCAATCAAACTAGCCGTTATGAATAGTAATACATACTTTTTGAAATTATATATATATTTTATATTTCAAAATGGACTTCATTTTTGGATTTGAATATCGAATTTATTCTAAGGTGAAATTTGGGTATATTTCGGATAACTTTCATATTTTGATGAATAGTGAAAATTACTAAATTTTGATTAAAAACAACTTTTTTATCAAAATAATTAATAGTGATAAATTATGAATTTGAGTGGTTTTAAAGTATATTTTGAATATATTTTTACCATTTAATATAATTTTGGTCATTGGACATAATTTTACAATTAAACCTAACATAAACATGTGTCAATCTTTTGATAGTTATTATCTCTTAAAAACACGCTTTTTGTTTTGACAGCGGGATTAATTTTAAATTAATTTCTGCCACTTCTGTGTTTTGAATTTAGAAAAATGGATTCCATATTTGGAATCAGGATGTTCAAATTTTGTAAATAGGTAACTTTTATTTTTAGACATCTTGAATAATTACTGAGGTAAATATTTTATTTACCATGGTTAAGTGTAAATCTGGTAAATAAGGGTTAAAAAATAATATTATAATAATACTAAATTACCCTAAAATGTGTCCTAGCATTATTGGTTGATACATGTTCGACCATAGGCATCTTTGGGTCGATTTTGGGACCCCATGGTGCCACTTGTAGGTGATAAGGACACTTTATTTTAATTAAGTTAAAATGAATACAAAAATGACACAAGCATATATCTTTTAGAAAAACAATATTTACATAGGGTTATATATGTTGGATTATAGATTATAAATATTAATTAGAAAGATAAATAGATTTCCTATATAGTGATATTTCATTTATAATTTTTATACATTAAATAATTTAATTTATTTATGACACAGTGATGATGAATTAATTACTATAATAGTGAAAATTAAAATAACTGATATTATAAATACCCAAATAAATATAATATGAAACTTTTAATGAATTAAACTACTTTTCTAGGATAATATGATATATTAGGATTGATTTAATTGACGTTGTGCGAAGTAATCAATCTGTTATGAGTTTCACAAAAATCAACTATTGAATAGTGTCAAATTGACATAAAAATGTTCTTAAAACAAATATTATATTATTAATTGATATTAAATTCCTAAAAATCTAAGGTTCCGCCAAGAGACTTATATCATGATAGGTTCATCATTAATAGACCACTTGGGGGTCGCTTGTATGTATATAGTAAGTTTATTAACCATATTATATAAAAATACAAAGAGACATTGTAAAAGTGAAACTAATTAACTTAGAGTTGATACTTAAAGATATGGTTAATATAAGTACCCAAACCTGTCTAAATTCTATTGGTTGAGTGGTTTTAGACCTATTCCCACCTTAACCTTTGAATAATAAACTTTGGAACCATGAGAAACTGAATATGAATTTATTATAAATTAATATTTCTAGCTTTTCCAAAGGTGCCCCTCACCCCTCTTATAAAAGGGCACTCCTCCTTCTAATTTCTTCACACCTTTAAAGCCTTTTGGTTCGGCCAAACTCTGCCCAAATACTCTCCCAACGTCCCTCACTACAACCTAGAGGCCTTAGTTTGATCAGAAAGCCAACCTAAGGATCCCTTTTGATCAAATCAAAAGGAAGAACCCGAAGAAGAGGTAATGTTTTCACCACCCCTTTTCAAGTTCCTTTCTTCTTCCACTTCTTCTTTCTTTGTTCTTACCATTCTAAAATAATAACTCCAGTATCTCACATATACTGTGATGTTATTATAAATATGGTACAACCATATTCAGTATTCTATCCACCCTTTGAATAACATGTCACCATACGTGCGTACGTACGTCTCCATGTCATGGTGTAATTGTTATTCAATATATTATTATTTGGATGGGTATAATAATGATGTGTAACTCATGTAAATAATAAATATAACATGTTAATGATTCGGTATATATGATAAACCATCCTTTTATATATTATTTTATCATCAAAAGAATGATATTGTCGCTCGTGCGTACGTACGGACTACCGTCTCCACGAACGCGATGAGATTCATTCTCCATCGTATCCATTCAAGTATAATTATCATTTGATGATTTAAAAATGATCTTTAAGGACTTGATATCATTCTGGATATGAATAAGATACAACAAACATGGCTTATGTAACAAAACATATAAAATAAAATGAGTAAGTTAACACCCGAAACAACGATAATTCTAAGATATTATTAACAAATCAATGTTAAAAGATCATATATGATATCATATTAATATATATGATTCTTGTATAATTTAATAACAGTTATTTCACCATTATACAGGAGGTTAACCTACCCCAACCAAGGAAAAGTATAAGGTAAGGGTTATTTCATAATCTCTTCATTATCCGAGGTTGTTTATACGTAATAATCTACTGGAATTTCTTTATCATCCACATCCATGTTTTTTCAAAATGTATTTATTATTTACAAGAATATGGGTTAAGGTCATTTATACCCTTGTTTGAATTTTTATAAGAGGTTTATAAAGGAATCTTTCCATCGTTTTCAAAACAAGGTCCTTTTTAACCTATTTGACAGAATTAAGGTAAGAATGTTTTTTTAACTTATACGGCGGGTGCATCTATTTTCCGCCGTTATAAAATCTGCAAAGCTTCCCTTACAAGCTTATAAGAATATTTTCAAAGAAAATGTTTTATTTTATATGGATCTTAAATGATTTCAAAATAAAAGGAGATATTTCTTTAAAAAGAATTTTGATTTCATCTATGTCAACATCCTTTGATGGATTTTAATATTATTTGAAGTAGATTTATTATGATACAAAACTTCTATATTTTTTTGAAGGTTTTGGGATATGTTTGACTGTGGATGTGCTATTTTTATAACATTCATAGTTTATGGTGAAAGTATTTACATTTCGTATGCTAGTTTTAATACGAATGTTTATGTTATGTTTAAACCTTTTCATATGGGAATGCATTGGACTTAACATGTGACGGGTGGAGCCCGCAATAGCTCCTCGATGCATCGGTAGGTCTCATGAGACAAACTAGTGTCTTGGCACAAGGCCTTGAAAAAATATTATTTGTAGTCTTGGCATGAGGCCTTGGCTATGTGGTTATGATAGTCTGGAATTATGCATTCCATCATTATGAAAGTGGTTATTGATTTTTCATGTGATTATTCGATTAGTAGAATAACCATGTGAATAAGTAAATGGAATTATTTCATTTTATTTATTCCATACTATGTTGAATGTTCAAGTTTGAAAGGCTTTTGTTATAGTTATACATTGCCTTAAATGTTTATTCTTATTTATGAAAGTTTCCACTATATTGTTACCCTTACTAGGCATTTGAGCTCACCCCTTTTCTATGTTTTATTTTTCCCAGGACGTGAAGAAGTAAATTATGAATGACCTGCAGGGATATTATGTGGGGATATGAGTGTGGATTATGGAGACAATATGTTGTTGTAGTAGTTTTTCATTTTATGATGTAATGTAAGACTTATGAATATATCTAGTGTTTTCAGGGCTACTAAACCAATCGGTCTTTCTAGATTTGATCATTCTTGTGATCATCCCAATGTTATGTAATAAGGCACCGACTCTGGGCAACTAGGGTCGGGGCGTTACATGAATAGGAAGAGGAGTCATTTTCACGAAAAGAAAAAGGATTTTTTTATTACAATGGATATAATAACATATTGAACCTCTGAAGGTTAGAAAAATATAAACCACTACTTTGGGTCACGCAAAACATGGATTGGAAGTGTTTTATAAGTACATGCAATTTTATTTCAGTCCATTCAGTATATAAAACTGGTTCCTAGTATCAAATCTATATTATAAATTCTTATATAAAATGATATAAATATGTATCTATCATAAAAAGATCCTGAATAACTATTTTTATATACCTATCATGATGTATACATACTCATCACATTCTATATATGTCAATAATTATAAAACACATAATCCAATAACATGATGAAATAATTCAATCACAAAACATGTGAATCACCCTAGATGAAATTAATTAATAGTATTAATAAAATAGTTTAAACAAAAATCCCTAACTCAGCACAAGATTATTCAAATCTATACTGGTCTGCTACACCATTGAATAGAATCATTAGGATTCCCTGATACTACATAGTCTTCTTTCTAGCATTACCAAATAGTAAATAAATAGAAAAAAATCCAGGTGTCTTTTGATACTACTTTGTAATGTCCCACAATATAGAACTCAATCACATGGTCGAAACGGGTTGGTTACAGGACCTCGAGCATGACTTCCCATACATTAAAGGGTCCCAACTTGAATGGAGGGTGTGATAAGTATAGTGGAGATACTACACAACCTATTATATAGTTACCAAATAGTATAAATAGTCAATTCAAATAAAAATTAGAGTTGGAAAAAATTGAAACAAAATAATATATTGGTAAACCAAACAATAAATGAAATTCTGTATTCCAATATATAATAAATTAGTAATTTAAGAATAAAATTAAAAGTAACTAATTTTAAAGATAGATGTAATAAAAATAGATTACTAATAGACACAAATAAATACTCAAATTTCACTTGTTTCAACCCTCATGTCGGTCTCGTCTCCATACTCAATCTATATAAAGACCAAAAATCAATAATAATGTCCCTTTCCCTATTGAAATCCCACATCCATGTAATATGTTTAGGTACAATTCCATGGCCGGAATAGGGTGTCAGTAAAACCCAATAGGTCGACACCACTATGTCCAAACCAAACCACTCTAATAATAATTGAATAAAATAATGCAATAAATATGTGTATTAATTAGTTCAATATTTAAATTAATACAACTCTAACTTTCATCATCAACATACTGGTATATCCTTCATCATGTATCTTGACACTATAATTCCCTACCATATTACAATGGTCAAACACATCCTTTTTGTGTCCATGATAGAATTTTTGTTCGTATGTTTCATAGTCCTTCACCCCATAACAATATATCCAAGATATTAACCACACAAATTCGTGTGAATACCACTATATAAAAATTTCATCAGTAATATACGGTTGATCCCTGTATATAATTATTACTTCATGTTTTAGGTAAAATTATAGTATATAATAAATTTAGAATTTTTCACTAAGAATATCCCTCTATATAGTCATTTAAACATGAATTCCTAGGAAAATTACAAAATATATTCATTAAATCATGGATACATGGTAATTTTATAATACATATTGATTTTAATATGAATCACTAGGCATAACTCAACATATAATCATTAAAACATGAATCAATTGGTATATCCCTCAATATAAGCATTACATAATTTGGCCCAATGAGTCTTGGAACCAAGGATATAAAAATATCACATCATAAGGCGTAATGGTTAATTATAAAAATTAAAATTTATATATCAATTAAAAATTTCATCTATCATTTGTTCATAAACATGTAACATTATAGTCATTTCAGTAATAATGATAGTATAAGGTGAATCAATATCAAGATATCACCCAAAATACATATTATAAAATGTAACCATTAATCCATTTATCAATTCCTTTAATATAATACCTTTTCTCATCCTTTCCCTAATGGTATGCTTGGTTAGAATCAATTGGAACTGATGGGATTCTATGGATTAACCTAATTAAAATATTAATAAATTTAGGTTCACGTTATGATTGATCACATTCTATATTGTACTCAATTTTTAATTAAATAAACCATAAGGTTTTGTTTTAGACCCTCTATGTTAAACATAAGACCAAAGAAACACCAATTATGAGTTTCAACAAATGAAATGGAACCACAAAAAATCATGAGATTAAAAATATATCAAATTATATCATTATTAAAATCAAAACTAAATCTATTTTACATAAATCAATTCCGTAATGTGGAACAATTGAAGAAGAATTCAAATCCAAAGCCAAATGTTTTTTGGGCATAAATAGCTAATAACAGACATCTAGAAAGGAAGATAGAACTTTAATATTTCCATGAAAACAATCAGTGGTTGAGGTGAGGAATCATCACAGATGTAATACACATAGAACCATGTACAAAAATATTTTAAATTGTTTGACAGAATATTTCATTGTTCCAAACTCTTTTACACGTAGTTTATCCCTATTTTGAGAGATACACTAAAAAACAGTCCACCTTGAGTTATTATTTCTCCCAATGAACTATTATAAGATGTAATAATTGTACTTGTTGTGTAACTATATCCCACAATATAATGATTTAAAAATTTATTTTGGAAGTGGCTACAGTTCTCGTAACATGTACTCTACTTGTAATAACAGAATATAAAAATTTAAAACCACATTATATAAAAGTTACCAATCCACCTCCAAATCCTTCCAATTCATGGAATACCCCCATATCCCCACTTCACATGTTTATATTCGGACACCATTAATTCAAATAAATCAACAAACCTAATATTTATCTTGTTTTCTAATAAAAAATATATTCGTTTTCGAATTAGAATCAACTATCAATGCTTAATGAAAATAGAAAACCATATGAATGAAATTTAATGAGAAACTCAAATAGGGACATACCTTTACAATGAAATAATCTAACATTGGGACATGGTTATGAGATTTTACATGGGAGTCGCTAACCCAGGAAAATTTGAAAATATGAGTGACCTGGGATGTGATTATTGATCTTTATGTTCTCTTCTTACTTTTGATTTTACTCTACCCATAGAGATTTAAATATGGTGTGATGTTATGGTTCTTCATATTTTCCCTCTTGGGTTGATATTTTGCGATGTTATTAAGAAATAGTGATGAATGGGATATATGGATATATCATGACATGAATTTTTCATGATAGGGACATATTTATTTCATGAGAAATACACCTTCCTATTTTAATTATGATATGAGACACTTATTATATTATATAAATGAATATAAAAGAACATTTATTTCATGGTAGAACACTCGTATGGCATATTTATACAAACCATAAGGAAATAGTTATTTTAAATCACCAATTGAAGTTGACCTTTTTTTTACTACTGTTCTATTGATTTTCTATATCTTAGAGATTGAATGAACTATCATTGTATTCAATTTGAGTATTATGTGATTGAAAATCATAACACTCATAGTAAATCTAAAATGGATTTTCCTATAGCCGAAGAGGATCAAATATATGTTCACCATCATGAAATATTCCATAGGGTCATGTTTCCCATAGAATGTAAGACCATTCAAATACAGAATTCGATTTCATAAGATAAAATGGTGTTTCAATTGAGCACCTAAATATGATGACTAGGGTGGCATTCCACATTAATTTAGAGTTCTATATTGAGTCAGTTTATAAAATCCTTAAAAACCATGAGACACCCTCATATTAGAGGGTGATAGTCATTTTATACATGCGTTATGGACCATCCAATAATTAATTAGATATTATGGAGGAAATGGGAAGAAATAAGAGTTATCATAAAAATAAAATTAAGGGGAATATCTTGATCCACATCTCTCCATACATAGTGATGGATGGTAAGGATTGAATGTTCGAATATCAGAGAAAGGAGTGCATTTCAGTAACAGACTACACTAGATATTTCACGGACGTGCATTGATATTCTCTAAAAATAGTATTTATTGATATTTATTATGTAATATGTATCCAATATAGTATTCTAAAATAAATTAATCCACCAGTGAACCTTTAATATTAGAATGTATTTTTAGATATTAGGAATCAATAACCCATCATAGAAGGCAATATAATAGACACTGAGAAGTGGCTCAACTATTTCTCATGGCTTACTGGGATCTCCCCTTCTAGTTGGAAGAAGTGTTTCTATAACCAATAATTCCAATGAATTAGTGGACATATTAGTAAGGGGACTCAATAACTATTTTTGGAGTAGATTATATTCTATTTCTTCTAGTGTGGAATGTTGGGACATACAAACCCTCAATACGCATACCTGAATTTTGAGACTCATAAATGTGGTTGGATGGGTCCTCATCTAATGTATTATAGGAACATATATTTGATGATAAGTGTAAGTGGTTTAGGATAAGTATTATACTATGATAATAATTAAACTACTCCTTAGTAGGTAGGTATTGGATTTCAAAAGGATGTTCAGGTTGAGGAAGGGGATGTGGTACCCAACTGCATGAATAGATGTACCAAGGTTAGGAAAAACATAGGGCATTAAAAATTGAGACCAGGGTAGTTAGGACCCTCAGCTTCATGATAGGAACACTACTCCAGCTGATATGGATAAAGTGCCTTCTACAATAATTGGTATGATTTTTGTGTCTTCTACACATGAATATTCATTGATTGATACCTAAGCACAACATTTGGATTTTATTATCATTTGTCTAAGAGTTAATTCTTTGATGTGGAAATATTTTAGGGTTTTTTTCCCATCAAGAAATGACATGGTGTGTTTTTTGGGAATATCAAATGTTTCAAGGCATGTTATATTGAGATTTGAGGTTAACATTTCTTTTGGGTATCACCTATGATTGATATGTATATTTTTTATATCATTCATGGGATGGAATAAATTGATTGATAATATGGACATATTAACATTCCATAGGATAGTGACATTTATTTCTTTCTTAGGTGGTGTTGATTCTCACAAGGATGAGTGGGATATTCCGGGTCACCTTTTTTTACCAATTTAGTGAATGTTGTATTTCCTTTTGGCTCAAATAGAAATCCATGTTCTTGGTGATAGGGGAATGTAGTATAATTATTTACCTCTAGTATAATACAAATTTTAGGATATTATTCATGAAATGTACTAAAAATGACTTTTATATCTAGAGGTGGAGTTCATGGTTGTGTTTTTCTAGGAGAAGAAAAAATTCACATCCCACATTATAGAATAAAAACAAAATTGCATCAATAGTTGAAATCTTAGTTGTATGATATGGAATATAAATGTTTCAAATAGACATATAAATATCCATTATAATCTTCATTTCCATTCTCCAAGTAATATGTTGTTACCTCATGCTTCTGTGTGGTTTATCATAAATTGAACCAGGTGACAGTCAAAAAAACATATATTCTACAATACATAAGACAACTATTTGATCATCTTAATGGGTATAAAATCATCACCATGATATATTTGAGATATGATACCACTAGTTGTGGGTGAGATTATCATACATATTTTATGATATGTTATGGATTTATTGAGTTCTTAGTGATGACATGTATTTTGAAAAAATAGGACAAAAGTCTTCATGGAAATGATAATTTGAATATTTCACATTTTTTGGACCAGTTTTTAGTGGTTATGGTCATTGAGATCTGATTTTAATCCCATTTATTATATAATAACTCCAAACATATTTTCATCAATTTGAGTACATTAAGAGATCATAGGATTTACAATAAGATTATCGAATAATGTTTATAGATCAATATTATTCACTTCTTGGGTTATGTAATCATAGAGACTTGAGTGTCAATAGATTTGATAATATAACAGTTAGGGTAACAAGGGATAAATTGAAAAAATAATTCATGATTCTTAGTTTTCTAGGTTTTGTTGTTATTATCATTACATCATCCATGTAATTTACTATATGTAACTATTGATGAGAGGGATGACCATGAAAGGGGTGATAATTATTATCAAATATAATTGTGAAGGATATTTTCATGAGTTTATGTCTATTATCACCTATAAACATATCATAACATTACCCAAGGTGGGTAAATCATATAACATTTATTGTTATTAATCTAGAGTTGTATTCGGTGATGTTCGGTTGTATGATGATCCAGTGGTTTCCTATTTCTCTAGATAGCTCTGATTGCAGGAGAGATGTTATCCTACGAATGATCTAGTGTTAGATGTTGTCATACGTTCCATGATTTTCTATTTACATTATTTTATTGGAGAAATATTTTTGATATAAACATACCACAAGATCATCAAATACATTTTTTCATAGAGATTCCTTATACATTCACCGAGGTTTTGGGTGATGTATCTAATGACATTCGACCTCATGTTGGATTATTCCACAGGTAACAAAGATTATATAACAAACTACATTATCTAAAAAAATATATAGAGGTAGTGAATGATTCTATTGATGAGTGGAGGATTATGGAACACTTTAATGGGATGTAACTAGATGTTCATTTGACCAATGGATGAGTTACAATAACTTTAAAATCTATTATACCCATTTATTGGAGCATATCTTGATACATATTTTATCTAATATAGAGGCATCAGTTCTGATAGAAATCATATATGGTGGGGAGCCACCAGTTATATGTTATCCTGGAATTGGTAATTCTATTCTTTTTCTTGGTCGAGTAAGGTTTCATACTAGCTTATACAATAAACTAATAAGAGTCTTTCATTCAACTAGATGGGTTTTAAATCCTAGTTTTAAATGATGTATCTTGGTCTTATTATATAGTAATAGTGTCCTATAATGAAGATAAAGGTAGTGTGATTTATAAATAGATTATTTCTCTATTAGTAAGAGAATGATGAGTGTTATATGACAATAGAGCTATTACGATCTTTTCCCATTCCAGCATAGAAATGAGAGGATGTTTTTTATTGATTTTATTACAAGATTTACTAGGATAACACATATTAATGATGCAATATGAGTGACTATAGATCGAATTATGAAGGTATAATAGTTTTTTTATCAATGATACCATAACCATTGATGATCTGTGATGTCTCAAGGTGTTATTTTTATTTCAACTTCTTACTCTTTGAATGAGTATTTTTTTATAATTTGCATACTAAATGAATATATATGTTCTAGAAGTGTCTTTAAAAGGCATTGGGATCACATGTTTTTTGAAAACCACCTATCATTCTCAGACTGACAATCATTCATGGAAGACAATTCATATTTTGGTGTTTGTGTTATGACCCTGTGTTTTGGATTTTGGTGGTTCCGGGGATCATTCCATAAAACTGATGATGATTTCATAAAATAAATTCATCTATAAATTGATCCAGATGGAACATTTCATTTCTTTTTATGGAAATTATTTTCCCCCTCTTTTTTGGTTAGAGGTAGGTGAGTTTTTTCTTATTATAAATATGCCCAAGTATATGATGTCTAATTGGGTTTAGTATATCAAGATGCATTTAGTTACTACATAGAGTATGAAAAAAAATTTACATTGAACATTAGAGAAAAGAAATGTATTTTGATGTTGGTCATTATATATTCCTTCTATTATCACCTATTTTATGAAAATGTCATAATAGAAAAATATGAATGTTGGCACCCTGGAATGTTAATGATTTATAGATAGTAGTTTTGTTTAGTCAATTTGGGTATTTATTATCCCTTCCACAACACTATTGTTCCATGAATGATGTGTTACATGTGTCACATATTAATATATATTATCTTGATCCATCTCATGTGATATACATCCAGAAAATAAATATTTATGTTCTTCCATTACTTAATTAGAATGTTATACACATAGAATATCATAGTGATAAGTATATAATGTGTTGGGCTTTAATATTGGTTAGATTCTAGTGGCATTTGGGGTGTGATTAGAAATGGGTATATGTGAGTGAATCTGGTATGTGCTCATAGTGGAATTAAATATTTGCGGATACCCCACATTGATTTTTGGAGTATCATGTGGGTTATTTTTTATGGTGTGGACGTTCTATGCTCTATTCCTTTTCCAAATATGACCCTCTTTAAGTATTTCATCGAATGCTTTCATTTTGGATTTCCCTTCTATTTAAACCTTGTTGGATAATTATTTTATGAAGACAATGATCATTTTTTTGGAGGAAACAACCAAAATTTCTACAAGGTATGATTATATTAATTAATGTATTCTAGGTATAAACATGTTAAGTAGTAATATTAGGGTTTTCGCTATGTTTATAAGGCATCATAGATTGTTTGGGAGCTCTGAAAGATTATGGTTCTTACGGATGTATGCAGGGAACATACACACTATAGAAATACATTACACTGCATGTAACTACCATTGGACTGATGCTGTGAAAATGATTGAGGTTCTGAACTGGTTCATTATGTTAACTAGTAACATGTCGTGAATCCTCATTACATGTAATGCAATGATGGAGAAGATTCCATTTCACATCAGGTAATGGTATTTTATTGTAACTCATAAGTAAGAAATACATGAACTGAATAAGTGTTTCACACTGTTTATTTCATCATAGCAACGGATTTATGAGTGCATCATGTATGATTATAATTTTTTCCTTTAATGAAGTCCTTCTATATCATCTATAGGATAATTACCATGTGATTCTGGAGTTATTGTATCCCATCCATACACCATGGTTTGTTTTCTATCCCATATAAGTCCTTTTAATTGATATATTATCCTTTCCTCATTCATCCACTAATGTGGTTTGTAATTTTTTATCTTCACTGTGGAAATCGGTGTTGATCAGGTTATTAGATGATACAAGTTTCTTCATTGATAAACGTCACGTCCATCCTCTATTGTTATTCCGTTTATTGATTTTTCTAAATATCCAGTTAACAGTTGGTGTTACAAATCCCAACCATTCATCTCATTTTATTGTAGATGTGAAGTATTGTGATGAAACCTTATCGATGTAAACATTAATTAATTGATTGATGAATTCTGGAAAATCATTCATTGGATTATTAGTTTGATCCTGTTGTATTCAACTGATGTTGAGAACTAGATTGTGGCTTTGAATTGGGTGATAGAGACCTTGAATAATAATAAATTTGATAATGGAAAAATGTGTTATAATAATAATGGTGGATTTCAAGTGATCACTTCTTATAGGACCACATCACAAATGGATCATGGGATTTTGATATGGCTGTTGATAAATTGAGTTATAAATGAATGTGTAATTGAAATACAAATGTTAATTCTGATAAATATCCATTAATACTTATTCTATGATATTATGATAAATATTCTTGTATGACTTGTCGAGTTGATACTGAATTGATTATATAGCAGACTATGTCCAATTGTTGATAATATTCTTATGTATTGGGATATGCCAAATTGATGCTGAAAGTGATTATATAATGGGCTATTTCGAGTTGATTATAAAATGATTATATAGTGGGATACACATAGTTGAAGCTAAAATGTATATATATTATCTATGTGTTGTTTTATACATAATTTATTACACATATGGATTCTCTCGAAGGACAATATTATTTTATGTAGGGTTTTCCCTAAAGGATGAAATGATTATATGGTGGGATTAGAACTGGGAGATTCTAAAATGATTATATATATTGATTATCTGGGAGGGTAAAATGTTTATCCAAAGTTATATGTATGGCTATTTGAGTATTAAATTGATGGTTGTTTTGGTTTTCATGGTTGTACTATGTGGTCATATATTTTCTACCATGGTGATGAATGAGGTTGATTATATGTTATATTAGTTGATTATTGATCATATATTAAATTTTTTATTATGAACCTATTATGATACTGCTTTTTTAGACACATTTATATCAGCCTACTGAATTTTACTGACACCATATTGAACCCATCATTTTTTACCTAAGCAGATTACACAGATTTTGTTTTGGAAAATGAAAAGTGACTTTGTTCTTCATTTTTTAACAGGATGGGATGGAGTTAAGAGATGGGACTAAAATGGGGTATAAGATCAAGGTATTTTTAGTTAATTTGTTTTCATAAGGATCATTTTTTAATTCTTTCATATTGACATTTAGTTACATTTAATAATGTCATTAAATTATTCATCATTACTATTTTAATGCTTCCACCTATTTCACAGAAGTATGACAGATTCTTCTTACAAATTTTATTAATATGATATTTATTTCTTGTTGGTTATTTCTATATTATGTAACTATGTAAAAATAATTATAGTATCCCCACTATATTAATTTCACCCCTACTTCTATTATTTAGAACATGGTGTTTGGGGAAGAACACATGATGTTCCATAATAAACCGAATTGGCCATGTACGAGTGTGGTAGAATGAGAAATGTTTCATGTTTTTTATATATTATTTATATGGTTAAAAAAAATTATAATTTATTAAATCATTTATTAATTATAGTCCCATATATTTATATTCCTTATTTGTTGATTAGTAATCTCCACCACTTATTTTATTTTATATATTGTGGATGGACTAGGCTCAGTGATGGTGTGTTTAGAAATTGATGACACGTGTGTGATGTCTATAAGTTACATCTTGTTTTCTTATGAATACCAAATCTGGATTGGTACTTCTCTGAGTAACTAATTAGTAATTAACTGTTATGGTGTTATTGATACCTTTTATCAGACATATCATAGAGGGATGGTTGTGTGGTTATTAATGTAAGATTGTTCATTACCTTATCCTTCCTCTTATGGTGTTTAATGAGACGATTGTAGATTCTTCTATTTATTAGTTATTAAAAAGGGGGAAATTGTACACTAAGATAAAATTAAAATAAGATATGAAACTGTGAACCTATCACATATAAACATATTTATTTCAACATAATTTTTAACCTCCTTTCAAATACATTCAATAATAAACATATCAAAATAACCCCTATTTTTTCTAACCAAATATTTACTGTTGACATTTCTAAACACCACTCAAAAGAAAAAATAAAAATTACACATTTCTACATTATTAACCATGGTTTGTTAATATTTATTTACCACCCCATTATAGTTTTTTTCATTATCCTAATGTTATTTTAACCACAAAATTATTATTAGAACGTTTTTATGATAATAATTATCCATTTATTATAGATACTATATATATATTACTCACATAAGAGAATTATGATAATAGGGAATGACTAGAGAAAACAAAAAAAAATGTTCATTACATAGTGAAAAAAATAAAGGTGATCAAAATAAAATGACTTCAACTCCAATAAAACATATTAAAGGATTTAATTTAATATTACACGACCTATAACACCTTGGTATTTTCTGAAATATATATTTTCCAAATAAATTTAAATTCATCAATTTATTGTGATACACATAAACCCATATTTATATAAATAGAGATAAAAAGAATATTATATAAAATTTACCATTGTGACCAAATATTAAAAATGATTTTATGAATAAAAATATCTAAATATTTGGAAGTCAAGTATAAAAGATTAATATTTATAAATGATATTGATAAATAAGCACTTGTGAATGTGTAATTCCATTATATTTTCCAAAATATATATTCCTTTGATAATTTTTTTAGTTTAACATTATGATCAATTAAAAAATAAATTTCTTTATTTTAAAAGATTTACTTTAAAATGTTAAATTCATTTTTTAATTAATGAAGTAAAAAGTAACTATGTTTGAAATTTTATTTATTTTTATAAATATACTAATATTTACGAAAAATAAAAATAATGTTTTTATTAAAATTTTTTAAATAATAAAATATATTCATATTTATTATTAGGTTAAATGTAAATATATTAAATTTAGTTTATTATTAATCCATTTTATGTCATAGAAAACTATTTCATGTGTAATTTTGATGGGAATGTTTTTTATACTTACGTAAACTTCGCTTTAGAAAACTAATTTTTCATTGTTTATTCTTAATTAATTTTAAAATATATTCTCCCACTTATTAGAATTTAATTTCGGAAAGTTTATTCCATATTTAAATGAATTATAATTAAAAAATAAATTTTCATTCATGTTAATTTTTACTCATCATAAATAGTTAAAATAAAAAAATTAATTATCAGAGATAATGTTTAAATGGTGTTTTGTGTGTTACATGCATTTGTGTTGAAAATAATTTTCCACAAAAATGGGTTCTTTCATTAATAAAAAGGATTTCTAATTTAAATTATATTGTTTCCAATTATTTAATATGGCTGAATTTTTTATACATAAAATGTAAATTTTCCTATGTAAAAAAATCTATTTAATATAATGAAAACTAAAGTGGTAAACGTAAGTAAATATAGAGTTTAAGAGAAATATATTTTTATATCGCATGTATTTTTAATGATTTATTTGTTATTTACCATATATTAACTCAAATATACTATTATAAAAAATTATATTAACATTCATATATTTATAATTTCTATTTTTGAATAGTTGTATGTTTTTTAAAAAAATTCACTCATTCTCACTTATAAAAGTTATCATGATCTTATCAATTCATAATTAGATAAAAGAATTTTAGTTCAGAAAATATCATTTAAAATCTCATCATTAACTCACTTATTATATAATATAGTCCTTGGTGTCATTATGAATCCTTCAAAGGATGGTTTTTATATAATCGTAAAGAATTTTTCTAAAAAAGAGGTATCGTTCATCACATAGATTTTTTGTTCACTTTCTTCTTTTAATTTCATCAAATATAGTATAAATATTTTGACATAGAAAACCATTATATTCCATATATTGATTTTTTAATTTGTTTAACAGAGTAACCAATACCAATATCATATACCGTCTAATGGAAAAAGAAACTATCGATCATGTGTACAATGGACCACCACCACATGAATTAGTGTAATTGATTTTACATTAAAAATTTTGCATAAATTATAAAATTATATATTTAAATTAAACATATGATATTTATGAAATAATTATACCTATCTAATAGAAATTCCACTTCTACCTTCTTTCCATATATTCTATGGAAAACTGGTAATGTTCCTCTTCCGTACGTATAGACTACTTCCTCCCCTATGCAATGTTATCTATTTTTCATTTGCTTCTAATATTTATTGTAATAATGATATATCTAATGATTTCATATGATATCTATGATATATAATTTTTTTTGAAAGTTAATGTGTTATATAACATTCTTTCAATACATCTATCAATAAATGGTAATTGCTTTTAATCTGTACATATGACCAACTATCTCTATTGATTGTGTAATTAATATTTAAATCACTATTTACATAGAGGAATATATTATTCAAATAAAAATTTCTATTATTTTTATATCATGGTTAAAATTATGGTTATGTTTTAAACATAATCACTTTACATGCACCACAACAATCGAACTCAAATATACATTAAACTGAAGCAGTTTTCAACTAGAATAGTGATTTTAATAAAATATTGTAAATAAATTGGTAATAATTTAATCAATATATATTATGATATATATTGTTATGGTTCTATAATAGATTTATAATAATTATATATTTATTATATATTATTTTTTAACCATTATGAATAAATACTCATGAAAGGGAAGAGATTTTCCTCTAACATCTATTTCTCTAATACACATGCCTTATTTAACACATAATTAAATTATGAGATGTTTGTTTTAAAAATGAATTTATTTTATAATTAACATAGTGAAAATAATTTGCATATAAATGTTAATATAATTTCCCATCTATATCATGGTTTTAGTTTTTAATTTTACTAATGATGTCGGGGTTTTTTGTTACATTGTGAATATTTAATGAGGTTAATTATGAGTATGTTTATGGAGTTGAAATATTAAGATATATCTCTCAATAAAGTGATATATTTTATTATTATAAGTTAATTTAATGAAAATACATTTGTTCCAATCATATTCCTATCTTTATGTACTAATGAGTCGAGTAATATTTTTTTAAATAAAAAATACATTCCATATCTCCTACTCATTAGTCTAAAATACTATTTCATCAATTACTGTGATTTCTATAATTGTTTTGATGAATTTTTTGAATATTACTCTAAGGTTAATTTAATTCATTATTACCCATGTTTGTATTTTTACAAAATGTTTTCAATGGAATTGTCTTATCATTTTCTAAAATGCATATCCTTTTGAATTTGGTTACAAACTAGTGAATGTCATGTTTTATTTAAACATATAGATAATGTATGGAATTTAGCACTTTCTTGAATTCTATACTATTTTAAAATTTATTTATTAGTTTTTATGTCATTTTCAAAAAAAAATTATTTCTCAAAATGTTTATAAAGTTGAAGATATTAATGATGTGATTTCAAAATTAAAATGATAAATTTCTAGAAAACATTTTAATGGTATTTTAGGGTATTTCAATTCATTTATGATGAAACTTATGGTGGTTCTAATGATATATTTGGTATATGATCAGATTATATTATCATTATAATTCATCTGTAAGGTTTATGATTGTGATAACAAATGTTTATGAAACTCGTTTCATTCCCACAGGTTATATTATGATGAAATGATTCTAAAAACAATTTTCTTTTCATGGGATAAGATATGTTGTATGATTTTATGGAAGACAAATGCTTTATTTTCATAATTTAATTTTGCATCCTTAAATAAAATGTTCATCCTATTCAATATGTAATGATAAATGTTGTCTTCAATTACATGTTACCTAAGAGGTTATTCAAAGGCTCAAAAAAGTGGGTCAATGAGTGGTTTTCTCAACCTTATAAGAAAAGGGCACAAAAGAGTTCTCCAAACCCCAAAATAATGCTAACATGGGTTTACCTAAATACCTAATAATTTGCAGGTGTTGTCATCCCATGACTAAGATGTTATTAATTTCTTATTTTGTAGAATATATATTATATTTTCGTTGTTTATGCGTTTTTAAAAAATCAATTTCTTATAAAAATAGTATTCAACAATAGATTTTTTATATGATTCATTTAGGTTTAGATAATTATCAACTACCATGATTTAATCCATGACACATATTTCTCAATTATTATAAGTATTGTTTTTTCAAATGGTATTATTAGGTTCTCATAAGCTTATGCCGATGTTTTGTTAATATCCACCATATTTACACTTTCTATGAATATGTTCTCACCCTTTATAATGATTCATATACCAGGTTATGAAGAAATGCCTTATGTATATTATGTCTGAGATACTTTCTAGTTTGGATGAACTTAATTGGAGAAAATCTAAATCAATTATGAAGTAGTTATTTATGATTCCATGTTTCCAATGATAATATACCAATAAAATTATAACATGTATCTTTATATTATATGAGGTATTTTTATCTATAAAGATATAATATCGATAAATGGAATAAAGGGTCACTATAAATGGAATCATAGAATGTTTTAGCAAACGTCCTGAAACTATGTTTATAAAACATTAATGGGATCCCAAGGTATGGTTCAAAAGTATAAGAAAACATCATGGAATTTTTGTAAAGTATATAGAGAGTATATTCCAAGAATGTTTTTTCCATTTTTGGACTATACACATTGATTTGTCTCATTCATTCCCGAATGTATGTGTAATAAATCCAAACATTCTACATTAGACTTTGACATGATTTTCACCTTGTGTATGATCAAGGGACTTTCTACACTCTTTTTTTTACATTGTAAGGGGGGAATGTTTTGGAATTTCACATACTCATTTTAAATAAACATTAAGGATTTGATTAGATTATAACCATTGATGAAATACGATAAATATAATGTGTCATATGTTGATAATAATGATTCATGATTTATAAATTCTAAAAATTATTTTACATGATTATGTGGTTTCCCACTATGATGTTTGTATCAGACACTATGTTTTTGTTGGTTTTAGTCAGTTACACCATATGAGTTTGGGAACATTTTTTCAAATTAATTTAATTTTTTATATATTATACATTACATGAAACATAAATATTATCATTTATGACATGAAAAACCGATTGTAGTTATTCATACACACAACATTGAATTTAAATAAAACCCGATATATTATTAAATAAGTATTATTTAATAAAATAAATTTTACCTATCTGTTAGAATGGTGGGAATTATTAGGTTCATTTTTTTTGAAAATATATGGATTACATATGTATATATAATTAATTAATTTTTATATAACTATTTTAAAAAAATAAAATTAACTTCAAAATAAAAGAAATAATTTACTAAAAAATTATTTATATGGAAGGATATTTGATTTACAATAGAAAATTAAACAATGTTTTAAT
This sequence comes from Viscum album, assembly GCA_963277665.1. Classification (NCBI taxonomy): domain Eukaryota; kingdom Viridiplantae; phylum Streptophyta; class Magnoliopsida; order Santalales; family Viscaceae; genus Viscum; species Viscum album. The sequence goes on from OY728151.1 coordinate 421,427,671, forward strand.
TGATTTTTTTAAATGACATTTATGTTAGATATATAAAATAACAAATTTAAAATTTGTCTTATCTATTTTCTATAAAATTGATATGAATAAATCTCATTTTATTATTATAACAATATTTTTCTAAAAAATAGTTCTGTCACATTTTTTAAAAACATATTTTCAATGTAATTTATTATATTATTATACAATTTAATATAAAAAATAATTTTTTAATCCGAATATAAAAAATAGCCCTCTGGTTAATTAATTGTTTGATGAATATTGAAAAATACTGACTTATAATTGAATCTTTTTCTCATTTAAATTTATTTATTCATTAATTATATTTTAAATTTACTTTTAAATAAATTTTGTTTAGTGTTATATAAATTTACCTTATTTTGTTCATTTTAATCAATTATGTTTTGAATTTGGATAAAAAAACATAATAATATTCTGATCTATTTATATTTGAAAATATGATTTATCATTGCATATATATAATTAATTTCATCCACTTATGTGAATTATATTTTGGGAAGTGGTTTACATATTTTGAACAACAATTTATTTTATGATATAATAAAGTAATTATAATTTTTTACAAAATTGAATATTAAAATTAGTTAATATTAATTATAGTGATTAAGGTAATGAAGGGTTTACTATGTTTTTGGCTTAAATGGAAGAAGTTAAAATGTCCTGAAAATAAGTATAAAATCTATTTTCTAGTAAATATTTTGAACTTATCCTGCAAAATGATCGATAATTAAATAATTTTTACCCATTTGGAATATCAAAAATTTGGGTACACCAATTTATTTTTATATATTTTAAATTTTACACTCATCTCACTTATTAAGGGATACATAATCACCTCTCTTCCACACATTATCATAAAATATTTTATTAGATAATATATAAGAACCTAACCTAAACATTACATAATTTATCTATTTCAATGATATTTGACTTCTAAGCATTACTAAAGATGTTTTTGGTTTAGAGTTTTAAAAATTTAACATATAACACATACATATCATCCCAAAAGCATAAATTTTTTGTACCAATATAATATTATACCCTTCTTCCAAAACATACAATTTTTATCAAAAAACAACAACATGATTTCCATGAGAAATCATGACATCATTATTTATCATATGAATCCTTATAAGCTGTGAAAAACTTATAAAAAATTGGATGAGCATAAAAATCCCAGTGAGGGATATAAAAAGAATGCGAGTAACCATTATTCAATAAATATGTAGAGTCATGTGAAATCATTTTCACCAAGATATAATTATCACCATTATATACATACATTGTGAAACATGATATTTCCATAAAAGATTAAAGAACATTTATAAACCCATACAAGAATTTTTGGGAATTACTTACTTTTATTTTAACACTTTTGTCCACGTTATCATTTGTAACCCTCACGACTATCGTACAATGTAACCCTCACAACTACCTTATGGCATAACCAACATAGTTCCAGATGAAATAACCTTACGACTGTCCTTTAACATACACATACCCAATGAATTGGATGGAGATATAGTTCCCACCCATCATCATATACAATTCCCAAAAAAACATAATAACAAAACATGAATATTTTCATAAAAACATTGCTTTTTCTTTTTGCAAAAAAATGAATTTTGAATGCTGATTTTTTAAGGCAAGTCCCAAACGAATATCATTTAAATGTAGTGAGAATTTACTAAATGAAAGAAATATGTATATACACTACACATAGACATATTAAAATATAATTTGAACAAAATTATAGTACAAAAATATTCTCAGTCCCATATAATCAATGAAGTAGAAGGTTATCCATATGAAATGATATCGGGATAAAAATTACACTAACATGGATATTCTGTCTTCAATCTTGATCAAACCTCATTTATAATTGATGAAAGGGTAATATAAATATTTTATGGAATTATACTCATTTTTATAAAACCATTTTTGACCATTTAATAACACTATTTGAACTGTTTATTAATAATATTTTGTTATTTCTAATTTTTTGGGTGAATTCGTTACATGGTATTCGTGGTCGGTTCGTAAAGGATTTTCACATCCAATAGAAGAAAAAATCTAGAAGTGGAATGATTATTTATTAAAATGTTTTAGAGTATTAAATGCATCCCTAAATCATGTTGATTATATTGTGTGAGGATGAATCATTAGAATAATCATTAGTGATATTCATTTAGATCATTTTGGCGGTGCATCTACAATCACAATCTTGTTTCATCACATACCTATAATATTATGAATAAATTTTTTTAAATATCATATCATATGATGTATCATACAATTTAATATCAGATTCAACCATTAAATTGGGTTTACAATGAGTTTTAATGATGTAAAAGAAATTAGAGACACTTCATCCTCCAAAGTATGAATCTTCCATTCTGACTACGCATCTGATTGAAGATGTAAAGTTATTCTGAAAAGTAATTCTATTTCTAAATACTTTTTAAGGCCTTTAAAAATGTTATATGTGAACATGAAATCATGTTCATATACAGTGTAAATAGTAACTCTGGGTAACCTGATAATCTCATTGAGGTACAATTGAGAAAGTTTATCCAAAGACATAGTATCTTGAATTGGACGTAAATGAAAAGATTTAGTCAGTCGATCAACAATAACCAAGACTTCATTATTATCTTGATAATCCATTGGGGGTCCCACAATTAAATACATGGTAATATATTATCATTTCTACTTTACATCCGGTAATTTCTAAAGCATCATATTTTGTAACTTATTCTCTACTTTGACAATTGATTTTTTGAACATTCCATGGTAAATGTTTCAATATATCTTCACATTCAATCCCACCAGTAATTCTCTTGAAGGACTCTATACATTTTTGTGTTGCTGCAATGAATATAAAATCAAGAACCAAAAGCTTCACACAACAACTATTTCTTTAGCTAAGAATCACAAGGCAAGCACATTATTTTTATAAATATCAAAACAAAATCATTATCAATGTTAAATTCTATAAAGATACAAATTTAATACAATTCTGAATTTTTATGTAGCTCCGCATATACCTTCTAAAATTACTTTATTTTGTATGAAAATTTTGACTACACTTTAACCTAACACAAAATATAGTTATTTCCTGCACCATCAACTTCCTTTAAAAATTCATTAAATCATTGATTAAAGGCTATTATTCCAGTCATAACAGTGTTAATGAAGAATGATGATTTTGACTCCATGTTTATACCATATTGTTTTAATTTATTTATGGAAATAGATTGTCCAATCATAATACTTTATCAATTTAATCCATATTCTTTGTCTTGTGTTTATTTCCTTTGGAGAGAATATATACTTCATAATTTTTTGGCCAAAATATATTTCACATTTGGCTATTTATAAATGATCCCTAAAAATTTAAAAAGATAATTTTACTGTAGATAATTACAAATCATGTGTTGTATTATATTAATCATGTGGTTTCAGTTATCTTAAATAATAAAAAATATTCTTTTCATTCCACATTAAAACACAATTAAGTCCAATTAATGAATAATCACTATAGATGAAAAAACTCTCCAATTCTAGAAGGTTGTTTCTTAACTAGAGAATTAACCAATCTTCTTTTCAAATCATGAAAATATTCATCACATTCAGATGTCTAGATGAATTTAACACTTTTTTCTGTTAACATATCCAATAGACCATATAACTATGAATTGGTTTAAAAAATCCTCTGGTAATAGCCCAAAAAAACAATAAAACAATGAATCTCATTTATATTTTTAGGAAATTCCCATTAAAAAAAATTCATTTTTTCAGGATCAATTGTTATACTATCATTAAAACAAAGTGACTATGGAAAGGAATTTGTTACAACCAAAATTCAGAGTAGTTTAATTTTTCATAAAATTTATTTTCTTTTATGTTTTGGAACATGACCCTTAGATATTTTTCATGCTCTTGTTTACTTATAGAATATACAATAATGTGAGCAATAAAGATAACAACAAACTTTTACAGTATCTCATGAAATATTCAATTAATAAGATTCATGAATATATCATATATATTAGATAACACGAATTTCATAATAATAAACTCGTAATGACAATGGCTATTACAATTTTTTTTGGAATGCCATCATCTTTAACCATTAGCGGATGGTACCTAAATCTCATATCTATCAAAGAAAAATAATGATATCCCAAGAGATGATCAAAAAATGCATATATTAGAGGTAAAAGATACTTATTCATAATGATAATGTTATTAAAATCTATATAATCAATGAAAAGTATCATAAAACCATATTTTGTTGTATCTAAAAAAACAGACTCTCCTAATGATGAAGTACTTGGATAAATATTTCATTTATCAAGAATCATTGGGAGCTGATTTTTTAATATCAGATGTTCTATTTGATCCATTCAATGAGGGGTATTTGAAATTGGATTAACAATTCTAACTATGTCAAATATGAATTAAACTTCCCAAATCGGTATAAAATCAGGTAACACATCAGTAAAAACATCATTTTATTCAATTAGCACTAGAACATCATTAATCTGACCAGCTCCCGGGTTTACAAAAATAGGACAAAGATAAAATTTATTTCAATCTCTCATCTTCATGATATGTTATCAATTTTATGGGTTTGTTCTAGTATACAAATGGAATCCCATTCTTAACGACATCTTTAGTATACCTATAATCAATCTTAGCATAATAAATAGAAAGCCAATTAATACACAGAATGATATCAAACAATAATAATGGAAAAACAAAATGTACATGATGTAAATTATTTCCATATATAATAATAGTAATATTATTAAATTTCTTTTTTCTATAAAATTTCACCCCATGTGTATTAACCGTATACTCTGGTCTCATTTCATGGTCTGATATTTCCAATTTAAATTAAAATTTATCAGAAAAAAGGTATGTGGATGCAATGTATCAAACATGTATTTATAAAATATGATTAATAAATAAAGGACCTAATAACATTACATTTAATAGCTCTACATCCACTAATGTTGTCTCAATGGATCTCACTGCACCATTCTTCTTATTTTCTGGCTACATTCCATCACTCAGATCATTCTATTGACACGAAATTGCATAATGACCCATCTCACGAAATTTGAAACGATTTATAATTATTTATTAGAATTAATCTTAAGATGATTTTCATTAAAATATTGGGGAATATTTCCAAACATACCACATCAAAAACACTTTACAATTTTATTTAGTTATTCTTGATGGTGATTTTTACCACACTTTTATAAAAATAGAAACTAAACTATCTTACTATCATATTTAATTAATTGATTTCTTCCCATCGCTTGCCATATGGACCTCTAATTCTCATTATTCTCAATGTGCATGCGATTATTAAAAAACTTTATTTCTACCCTCTTAGAATATCGTACAACAATGTCATATCTCTAAATTCTTGGAAGGCCCTTTCCCATTGATATCTTGGCTTTATTCCTTAGTAAAAATATTTTATTTTGGTATCAATGTACCAAATATTATTAGGATCATACCATTCCTGTCAAGTGAAGGTATCTTCATAAATTCCCACAATATATTCCTCCATTTTCCTCAATTATAGGTATCTCATCTATATCCTATGTCAAACCACCTTAAGAATATAATTTTCATGGAGAAGAATTTTGAATTCATCCCACTCAATGCCATCAAGATCCTCAATATCCATGATAATATTTACAATTTACCACCACATATCATGTTTATATTCAAAATATTAAATTGAAATAGTATACTATTTATTATATTAACATCCTATAATGTTGAATATATTTTGGAGTACTTTAATAGATCATGCAAATGCTATTAGGTTAGATGATCCACTTAGAGAAGGAAGGTGTTTCATGATAAAATGTTCCAAAATCATCATGTTCATTTCTGGTAGCTCTATTTTTTCACATGCATGGAATACAAATCCATTTATTACCTAAATAATTAGATCCATTACTTTCACGAACTGCTCAGTTCCATTTCCCACCACTGCTTATTTTAGATTTAGAAACATATCTACCTCTATGTTCCATCCAACTTCAGCATCCATATTTGTTATATGGAATACCATTCTATGTAGAAATATCATAGATATAGAACAATGGTAATAATTAAATTATATACCATTTCCGCATTAAAATAATGTAAAAATCATTAATAGTATTCTATTAATAATATCCTAACCCATATATAAATGTAAATAGTGCTCTCATACCAACAATAAGGACCCGAACATAAAAATTAAATAATATATCTATTTCAACTAGATTTTAGTTCATTAAATTAACAATTATCTTTTAGGTTTAATAATTTATAAATTTATGAAATTACTCAAACATATCAACCCATATTCATACAAATTGGGTACTACAAGAACAGTATCCATTTCATCCAAAACACACTTTTTTATACACAAAACCAAAACATGATTTCTTTAAAAAATTGTGGCATCCATGTTCCTCATACTCATACTTATAACCTATGAAAAACATTTACTATCAATGTATAGGAATAACAATCTCAATAAGTTATATAAAAATAAGGAATGAAACTATTATTCCATGAATAATTAAAAACACATGAAATCATTTTCAAAAAGACATATTTCTCACATGTATATATGTACTTCATGAAACATGAGATTTTCACAAAACATTAATGATCATATAAAAAACAATAAAGGTATTATGTGACATTAATTACTTATATCATCACACTCACATAGACATTGTGATTTTTAACACTAGGGGATACCTTATAATGTAATTTTCACTACAACCTTATGGTGTAACCATCGTAGTTACACATAGACTAACCACATGACTGAACACCAACTTACATATAACAAATGAATTGTAGAGTGATATAGATCCCACCCTTCATCATTAATAATTTCCATGAACCAAAAAATAATAAAAAAAAATGAATAATTCCATAAAATCATTTCTTTTGTATTTTGTAAACCATAAATTTAAAACAGTAGTTTTGAATGAAAGTCCCATTCAAATATCATATAATTTAAATGATGGTTAATATTATGATATGAATATGTGTATAAAATATTAATACACATAACAAAACATAATATAAAAAATATACTTCCAAAATATTATTAGTACTGTATAATCAATGAAGTAGAAGGTCATCACAATGAATTGAAATTGGGTTTGAAATTATATTATATTTTTTAAATTGTACATATAAATTGTTTAAACCTACTTTATAATGGTTAATTTTTTTTATTAATATTATACAGAAATATATTAATTTTTATAAAACTATATATGATTATTTTATAACATCATTCTACCCATATATTAATAATATTTTGTTATTTACATTTTTGCAGGTGTGTTCTTTTCATAGTATCCATAGTAAGTTGGTAATTGATTTTCTTGTCAAATGGAAGGGAAAAACATAATTGTAATGAGTTTTTATTAATATCATTCTAGAATACTAAATTATTTAAAAATCATGTGGACCAAGTAGTATGAGTATGAATCATTAGATATATCATTAGTGATACTCGTTTTGTTCATTTTGGTTGTTCGTTGATAATCATGATGTCGTTTCAATGTATACCTTAAATATTATGGATAAATTTTCATTATAGTTTATAAGAGAGGTCATATAATACACATTACAATATTATTCAACCCTTAAATAGTTTTTACAACCATATTTGAAGTAATTAATTAATATTTATGACACATTATCCACGATGTTGGTAAATCGACACATCACGAATGGTGTATTTATTTTTAGAATAATAAAAAAATTATAAGAAGTAAATTAGTGATTTTTTTTCACCAAATGGATAAAATCACCAATATATAAGATTCTAGACCTATCATTCCTTTTATATAAGGGGAATAGAAGAGTGTATAAGATTGGAAAATAATTGAATTGAAAACTTAAAAAAATTAATAAGGATTTCTTTATCTTGATCAGTTCTCTTTGAGGTGCTCCTTGAGCCTTTGGTTATGGAATTTTTGTAAGACCAGAAGGAAATGGACATGGGGAAGAGAAATTGGAATGTGATTGGGAAGAATTTATACAATTCTCAAATATTTATATGTGTGATAGGATGATGGTTCCGAGGGTGGTACTTATATTAATAGTATGGAGGGGGTTTAATTAATTTCGAAGGACATTTCATTAGTAGTATTTCCAAAACCATGAGATTGACCATTGTTTTTTACCATGTTATTGTCCACATGGGACACTTCATAAAAATTTATAATCCTAAAAAGTCAATATATATGGTTACATAATTATTACATCATTATGATGCCAATAAAAACCCAAAAATAGAGAACTGTATTTTTTACTTTTTATTGAAAATTCAAATTTATAAGAAAAATTCCAAATTAACACCCAACCCATTTTTCGATTTGTAGAATCCCAAAATAAACTACATATTTTTAAAATAATTTTCTATCTATTATTATTTTAAATTTTAATTAATATAATCAATTTTTCATAAAATAACAATTTCAAATCTATAACTCATTTTATATCACCATGATAAATTAATCAATGTCTTATTAATTTATAACCATATGAAAATTATATAATAATATGATTAAATATTCATAAAGATCAGATTAAAATTTATTTTACAATTTATAAGGGTATGTTAATATTCATCAAAAGATATGTAGGTTTTATCATAGTACAAAAAACAAATATATCACAACTCTAGATGGAATTTTTTGAAATTAAAACATCAGAAGAAGAAAAACATATGTTTAACAAATAGTTTATAATTGCATAATTTAAAAAAAATCATGCATTTAAATTTATTTTTATAACCTTGGGGTGTTATGAAATACCTACCATAATTAGTTTCTGAATTCCATCTTCTCTTCCAATAAGAATTTTTGTTGGAAAAAATACAACATATCTAGGAATTTGGTGAAAATCTATGTAGGATTCCTGATGAAGATATAACATTCATCAATGAGTGTTTTTGTTTTATTTCCACCATGACATCAATAAATATTTGTTACACAATATTGATATAGTAAAATCATTATATATTATAAAATGTGATGTTTTTATGTTATCATAATCTCATAAATCCATTTCTTCATCCATGAAATGGGTTACAAAATCATTGATTGTGTGTACGGTGGACTACCACCTCATTAACCGAGTCCTTTCATTTTCACATTATCTCCTGTCATCTATAGATATAATGATGGTTATAAATTATATATATATATATTTCGTATTTCTAAAATTAATATAAATTTGGATTCATTATATCACATATATAACTTTTTTAATTTCCATTCTAAAGGGTTTATGATTGTGTCATTCGTGTGAAGGGAGGACTAATACCACATGATGTGATGTGATTTGATTTCAATAATTATTAAAATAGAAGAAAATAAGGATATTTTAAATAAATATATATATTATAAATGAAATAATAATGTTATTATTTACATATTTATCATTTCTATAGGGTAATATATCATTTTATTTCATACATTTTCACTCATTAAAAAATAATAAAATCATTCATGTATGTTTAAACTACAGCCTTCATGAAGTGACTTGAATCGCTCTTTTCATCAAAAAACATAATGGATGATATGTATAAGTATATTTATGAAAATAATATTTATTAATTATATTACTATCATTATAAAAATTTCAAATATTACACAAATCCTTTTCATGATGATATTTAAAAAATGGGAATGTCACTCATGTGTACATACAACCTACAGTCTTAATGATCATAAAATTCATCAATTCTCAAAAAATATATACTGTTAAGTATTACGAGTAACATTGATGTATTAATATAATAATTATTTTATTATTTTTATTACGGGTATAATGGGACAGTGAACAATGAAAGTGGAATTAAAATAAAAAATAAAATAATATACAAAAAACAAAGTGTTTATTAACCGAAACAATCCATTTACATGGAATTATTAATAATATGTTTAAAAAGGACATATGTAAATCATATATTATATGATATATATAATTATGGTACTATAATATATTAATAACAATCTCATATTTATTATATAAGAGATTGGAACATGTTTGATGGATGTCAATACTTGTGTTAAGGGGTCTCTACTCTATCATTAGTTTCATTGAAACTCATTCTATAGTCACCACATATTTCCACTATGTTGTGTAAATAATAATGATTAATGTATTTAATTATTATTTTATTGTAAAAATTAATTTCATGGTTTCACTTTGATGGGTTTTATGCTTCAAATGTTAACAAATATGTAAGGTATTTTTGTCTTAATTAGCCTTATTTTAGACATAGGTTAGGTTATAAACCTATATTCTTATATGAGATGTATATAATGCCCATTTTACATGATATATTATTAAAATATTTTAATTCATATTATTATGAGTTTCATTTAATTTTATTCTCTCATGGGTATTGTGATTCAAATTTACTAATGTGGGAGAGTTTTCTATTAAATTATCATTGTTTATTGAGGTTGTTTATGATTATGTTCTTGATGATAAAATCTTATGATAATGTTATCATGAAAATCATTAATTATCTAATCGTATAGTTATTTGGTTATAATATTGGTTTTCACCTCATTTGACTTTATTTTGGAACTCAAATGTCAAACTTAATTCTTTTAGGAAATAAATCACCTTTATTTCTATCAATGGTCAAACATTTATTTTCATTCCAAAATCTTGTTTTCTAATCAAAAATCAAAATTATCTTAAAAATTATTTAATTTTTTTATTATAGCTATTTTCCCATTTTGTACTTCTTAAAAATTGTTTTGAAAAAAAATCATTGAATTTTCTAAATAATCCCTATTAGAATGTACTAAAAATGTGGAAGAAATATTAATTTTAATTAGTATAACATGAATGTAATTTCCTACAATAATTAACATTATTTTTTATGAATCTTCTATTATGAAATTTCAATGTATATATCAAATGGAGTAGATTTTATAAATATTTTATGTTTAATAAAATTTATATTCAAAGAAGCTAGGATATTTTCCTCCAAAACATTTTTAAAATATTTCAAAATATTCCATTATAAATATTCAAGGTTTTATTCAAATAAAATTACTGTTAAAATTTTTTATGTTTGAAAAATTGTTTTTCAGAGAGAAAAAGTTATTTTCTATAAGAAACTTTTTAAATGATTTTGAAATCATCATTTATTTATATTCATGATTATTTTTAATGAAATGGGGTTTCAAGATGAGTAATTTTTTATAATCTGTTTTTCATAGTGAAAAGTTTATTTTCCTCAAGAAATGATTTATATGGGTTTCAATGAATTTATTTATTATCGATAAAGGTGTATTTAAAATGAATATTTTTTGAAAAATATTTTTAGTTTTTAATATGGATTTATAATGAAAATTTATCTTTGATAGAAACATTACTTCCCATTTATCTTCCAAAATAATTTTTAATATAAGATGAAATCGTATTATGTAACTTGTTCTTTATTGGGTATATGAACCAAGAATACCATTATATTATGTTCTCTCAACATTTTATGACAAAAATATGTTTATGAAATTTGTTTCTATTCAATAGTATATAACATGAAAAAATTATTATGATGCCCATTTCTTTTTTCGACAAGTTATAATTGATTCCAAGAAGAAATGATTATGAGACCAGTAACTATTCTATGGGTTATGTTATAATGAAATTTTTTTGGAGCCCATTTAATTTCATGGGTTATGATATGATGAATATTTTATGATCTTGTTGCACATAAAATCATATAATTCAACATGAGAGAGGGGGACATATATCTCCCTCTAATGTTACGAGTATAGATAAATATCACATGAGATGGATAGTTATGGAATAGAGAGTAAACCAGGTTCATAAAGGGAACCTCCAGCTATTATATTCTTTGATGTGCACCATTACTACTTTCATGGTTTGGGGTGTGATCCAATTCCACTATGAAAACATTGGTAGTGAGCATTTATGACTATTTAAATTATTATATATGATTATTTTTGTGCCATAATTCTATACCATTCCCAATGTTATGATCTCATGGAAATAATTCATTTATTTCCTTATGATTCATGTTTTATGAAAATCCATTTAATATTACATGAATCAGGATTTTAGTCTCTAATTTTGAAGTTATGGTATTCATATGTTATTATTATGTTATCATACACTAATGTTGATGTTATATTAATGTATATCCCTTTTTAACTATATTTATTATATGAGGTCACACATTCTTATATTTAAATACCACATGTTATAAAGAATGGTTATAATTATTTGGTTTTCATGAACAATATGAATGAATATGATATGTAATGTAGATTTTGATGATCTTTCAAAAAATTAAATGATTCTCTACCTACTCTCAAAATACACTCAACAATTATTATCTTAAATAATGTGTTTGTGTAATGTATTGATTATTCATCTATAGTATATAATATCGATGTATAATAATCATGGGACTCTATATTTTATATTTGATAAAATATTGTGTGAACCAGTATAAATTATGATGAGAGAACATCAGTTATATTCCAAGGGGTATTTCATGTTATATGTATAGTGATGTCTCTAAGGATAAGTCTATGAATGATTAAATAAATAGGAAAATTTTCTAGGACTTTATTAAAGGATAAAAAGTGTTTTCCATAAAAATTGATTCACTATATATATACAATAAGTGTATGGGGATATAGAATAATGTGGCTAGGTTTAATAACTCGAAAAAGTGTGAATCTATATGGACACGGTCAACACCTACTGCATGAAAATGGACCTACAAGGTACCTGGAAATATATTACCAAGGGATATACTATGGAAATTAACAATATCATTTTGAATCCTCAATATGTATTTAAATAAATAATTACCATGAATGACCTTGATTTAGAATAGGGTTTCATAGATTTTAAATAAGTTGTCTTTAGTTTCGTACAATTTACATTATTTACTATTATTATGAGGTTGCAGACAATGATAAGTATTTATTATTTTTGTTTTTTGTTTATTTGATGTGTGTAACCCAAAAGAACCATGTTAATACTTAGTGATACGGATGATGAAATGATTTTACACTGGAGAATATAAACATTATTGGAGATAGACGAACAAATCTCATTACAATGCTATCAAAACATTCACAACCCCTATATAATACTATAATTCCATATGAGAATATAAGGAACAATAAACTATTAATTTCTTCATGAGGTAATGTACACCTTCCTTCAATCGAACGATTGATCATCTAGTTGATGAATATTTGATTACTACCAATAAAATGATTAATTCTATTATCCAATGTTTTGAACATGAATAGGCCCTTTTTATGTATATCATGTAGAAGGTGATGCTGAATAATGGTCGATTATCATCATGAATAAACGGGAACATGAGGAAATTTAATCCACTTATTAGGATGTTTTAATAAACTTGTTTTACAGTAAGTGCTTTCCAATTATTATTCACATGAAGAAAAATAGGGAGTTCCTTGAGCAAAAAAAATTAATGATGCAAATAGTTGTATAAATGTTAAAATATTCAGATGTCTTCTATGGTACACATATGGTATGATCATTAAAACTGAATTAAATGATATTTTTTTAATTATGGGGTTTAAAAAAATCTATCTTAGGAGAATTATTAATAAGAGACATTAGTAGTTATGATGTTTTGTTAGATGTGCTATCAAGTAGGATATGGAGGTTGATGTTATTTATCAATATCTTGTTTTCGATAAGAAGAGTATGAGATTCAATGGAAAATATAATAACCTTGATGAGAATAATATAATCATTATTTTATGCATAATTATGGGAATAATCATATTGGAATATTTCTTAAGGGGTATAGTAAATATGTTTTCAAATTAAGGGATGATCATCTTGGAATTGGTTGTCTATGTTATGGGAAGATGTTATCTAATGATGTGAAAAGATGTTAAGATGCACAGATTACAGAACCCACTATATAGTGTTTCAAATTATAGTAGTATGGGAATTATGTCAATAATTTCACCAATCCAAAGGCTAATGATCATGATATTGCACAATATCAAATAACAAAATCATAAAAAAATTATGTACTTTAAAATCATGATGGTTGAAGTGAAACATTATAATTTTGGAACACTTATTGTCTTGTAAATAGTAGGGAATTTCATATACAACATAGTATGAATGAAAAATACAAAAATGTTAGTGATAATACATAAGGTAAATTTAATGTGGGGTTGAGAATTGATTATATCCCTATACATGGATTATTTTATAGTGATATCACATTTGATATTCTATAAATACAATGTTCAACCCAAGAATCCAATTTAAATGTTTTTGTATGTCATAAAATCATATTTAAGGAATAAATGTTGAGTTATCCATGAGAACAATATAAGTATCTAGACATGATTAACATATGATTTATTGATACCATAATTATGATATTAATATAAGTTCCATATTTATTTCAAATTCATTTCCACCGCATTAGCGGTTCTCATTGATTGGAATTTATTAAGATTATATATTTTAAGAGGTAAATATTACAATAAAACCCATTGGTTTAGAATATGTTTTAGTAAAAAAATTATTTTAAGAGTAATTTATTTATACTCTATTTCATATGATTAAAAGTAATGGTAACCATTAGGTTTTATCTTATATTTAATGTTGAGTGAATAATGGGATATATTTTATCACCTTATGATAAAAAAAACTTCATTTCTCTCATAGAAAATGACTCTCTAGATCTTATATTTATAATATGTATTCACCAAATTGTATGGTTAAAAATGGTTCCAAATTATATTTTATCTGAACGAGATCTTATTTTTCATTCAATATTTGTTTAATTATTTAGTAAGCTCTTGATACATAGTTAAGCATCATCACATGACAAGAATAAACTAATTGAATAATTAAAACTGTATAGGATATGATATGATCATGTTGTATTTATCTAATAGTTTTTTGGAGAAACCAATGTTTTTGTATTCATTTTTTACTAGTAAACTAAATTTCATTGATGTCCTTTGTAATACACTACACCAATTGAAGCTTGGGCTACACACAAAACCAGATTAGTGTGTGTTAAACAGAACACTAAGATTCTATGAAACAAACTTTTATTTGTATAATTATTTAAACAATATAATTATTACATATCCATTATAATGGTGGGTAGGAACCATATAAACTGAATTATAAAGTTAGATATTACCTTTGTAAAACCCATTTGAATTTAAAATTACAGTATTTTCATAAAAACTACATAAATGTTCATAATTGTGTTTTGTACCAAAAAAATAAAAATATTATAGATCATATTAAAGAAATATTTATATTTCTATATATATAATATCCAAAATAACGTTTATCATTCAACATATGTGTTATCTATACATAACTAAAAAATAAATCTATTTTATTCATTAAACTGTATTTTCTCAAAATGTATTTTTATCATCATTTTATAGGGAACATGGTTAAATTTGAACAAATTTATAAATATTTTTTACAAAATAAAAATTTTCTTTGAAATCAGTATATAAAAATTTATTTTGGTTTAAATATTTTTTTTATGATATTGTTCATGTTTTCATAATGAGATAAAAATAATGAATTCTAATTGAAAAAAACTTCTCCATATAAAAAATTTACACTATTAATTTTTTTTATTAGTTTTAATTTTTTATTAGAACAATTTTTTAAAAGTTTATCAAATTTAATTCATTTTTATTAATTCCACATTGAATTTGGAAATATAAAAAAATTCAATCTTTTGAATGTTTTCACATAAAAAACCCATTTTCTCATTCTGTTAACCAAATAATTTTTAAATTAATTTTAGAAAATTTTGTGTTTTTTCATTATAAATATTTATTTCCATATTTTTAATATTAAGCGACAAATTTTTAATTTATGTCAATTTATTTTTTGTAAAATAAGAATAGTAACTTTTTTAATCATTAGTTCCACATTTAAGGGTACTATTGGTAATTACGGGTGAAAATAATAATAATAATTTTGAAAAATGCTCGTAAAATTATATATATTTCATTGGATTATATTTATTAGTCCTCTAAAAAATAATTTTATAAATTGAATTATTTAGTAGGCATTTTTCAATTAAATTTTTAATGCTTTAATAGAATATAATGGATTGAAAAAATATCACCCTATTGATTTAAATAAGCATAATAATTTTAATATGGGGTTGTATATAATATATAATTTATTTTAAATATTATTATGAAATATGAAAATTTTATCTACATCATAGTTTATTAAATATTACTGAATAAATATTAATTAATAATAACAAAACTATGATAATGTAGTAATTATTATATTAATGAATCAATAAATTAATTGATAGTAAAAATATAAAAAAAATATAATTTTAATTAATTTAGTTACTAAACTAATTTTATTTCTTAGAATGACATGTTATGGTAATATTAAATTAATTGGATCGAATTTATGTTTCTTTATTTATTATATTTTAGAAAATATAATAAATATTGTCAAAATTTACAAAAATTATATCAAATGAATATAATTATTAAATATGTAGTATAGAAAACATAAAATAATTTAATATGTGAAAATGTGATAAATTATGTTCCCTAAAATAGTTAATTCAGATTTTATTAATAAATTTTCACATTTTAATTAAAAATCCGCACAATTTAATATTTAATATTTTGGTTATGCAGTTAAAATCCAAACATGGTAACAGATGTTTAATACAAATTAAGAGGCTTTAAATAAATGAAAAAATTATCCAAAACCATTTTTTGGTTTCAGTAAAATCACATCCTACATAATATTCTATTATCCTTGAAATTTACAGGTATTTGGAATGTGATTTAATTTATTTTAAATTAATCTTTAGAGAAATTCAAAAAGATCCCCTCCCCGCTACTATAAACGAGATCTCTTATTATATTTTATTCACACATAAGAAAATACTGGTTTTTTCAAATATCTATAAAAATAACCTACCAACATCCTTGCATTCATCTATTAATCAATACATTGGTCATAAATCCAAAAACCGAATTTATTTGGTGGAAACCAAAAAGAGATACTCAAAGGATAGGTAAAATTCATCAATGAATGTTTCAATTTTATTTTGAAGGTGAAGTGACTAAATTAATATTATTTAAAGATTTCATAATAACTACAGGATCATAAATATAGAGTTATGTTTTTATATTAATTTTTTTACCTACACACCCATACACTTCCATAAAATGGGATACGTAATCCTTGTTCTTTTGTATGACTGCCTACCGTCTTACAAACCAATGTTGATAGTTCTTTTGTAACCCCCATTAAATGTCGAGATCAATTATTTATTTATATTTTATAAGTTATATATATTAATTTTATGTTATTATTATTATTCACTAATTTTTATATCACATATATGTGTATACTTTCTATTCTGTTGGAATACAATAACATCATTCTTGTGTTTGACGAAATACCCCCCCACAGAGAGATCTGATTCATTCACACATTACATGGAATATATGAATGATTTATTTATACAAATATGTTCTATATATGCTATTGAATGTTTTCTATAATATTGATATATAATATAATTTTTCTTTTTTGAATCATACCAATAAATGAAAACAGGGATCATGTGTATGTACGACCAACCATCTCCAATAATAATGAATTTAATTTTTTATGTCATAAATTTATTAATAAAAAATAATATTTATATATATATATTATTTATATCAAGTTTATCATCATATATATTTTTAAATAATTATACATTTAAGAGGACCAAGAATACCATGTTAAAACATGTTTATAAGATGAAGCAGTTGTTACCCAAAACAAAACATTAACATGAAATTGATAATAAATGAGTAATATAATGTCATATATAAAAAATATATCATATTATATTTTTGAATATGGTTATGTGGTATAATTATAATAAAAATTTATTTATTATTAAAGAGTTATTATAATATACAATGTAATTCAGGTCCTAAGGTAAGGGATTTTTTTCTAAAATTGATTTGTTGGGACACATGCCTTATACACTACATACATTATCTTTTTGGTGTATATATTTCCCATTATTTTATTTTATAAGGATTATCCAAAAAATTATGTTATTTTAATATCAATATAATTCTATTTCTTTAAAGGGTCATATGATTCAACTGAATATAATGTAGTTATCATTTATTTCACAATCATATCAGTATTCAAGATTGTTTCATTTTAAGCCATTGTTCTGAAGATTTATCTTATAAATCCATGTTTTCAAAAAAATTCAAATAGGTTTTATCAATTTCTTAAAATAATTTTTTTTTCATTTCATATATTTTATGATGTGTTGTTTCCCATAATAATTTTTCATGCTTTCTAAATAAGGATTATTATGAATTTTATGAAAAAAAGATAAAAAAGAATGTTTTTTTACCTAATCAACTTGAACAGTGTTTTCCATCATCATGATGAATTAATTGTTTTAGGCATACCATACAATATTTGATGATACATATTATCTATTATGGATATGCACCATTTATACCTATATTATTGTTTATCTGAAATTTTTTTTGTAATTTCATGATATTTTTGAATCCTATTTCATTTTTATGGGTTATATAATGATGAAGTGTGCATGAATCTTATTTTTATACATGGAATCTGACGTGACTAATGATTTCTGGTTCTGTGTCACACATATTTATTATTTTAATTATGTTATGGGTTGTCTAATATCTCTATAAAATGATTTATTTTATGATTTATATCATAAAAAATAGATAATAGAAACATGATGATGTTCTTGATCAGTTATGGGAAACAATTCAATGTGCTTGATCTATGATGTGAAACAAGTTAATGTGCTTTAGCAGTTAGGATAAATCAGTGATAAGGAATAATCCTAGAGTCTTGGAAGTTAACAATAACATATCCAATAGATTTCTATACTTATTATGATTCTATAAAAAATTAATATATAATCGTTTGATTCATTCTTGAGTTATGATGAACATTTATGTGATTCACTTATTTGGAATTTTTTTTCGATGCCTTCTATTTGTGATCCACGATAGGTAGGGTATTATAATTTCTCATGATGGCAAACCCATATTTCTTATATTATTCTTTTATATGATAATAAATAATTATTATTTTTGATTAAATATATTGAAAATTTGATCTCGCCCTTTCTGAAATTTCATTCCCAAAGGTTATAAAGAAATGTTTTATACATGGGTACTAAATGGGTGGATCTATGTATGAAGACATTAAAAAAATAAACTAGAATAATGGTTTCTATAATTATTTTCCAATCTAACTAAACTATAATGGTCCTTGGTAATGTGTTTTTGTAATTAAATTTATATTCATTTACGAAATATGTAATATCCATATATGAAAATCTTGTGTCGTTATAGTTGGCATCAAGTTAATATTGTATTCATATTTTTAAATATGAGTGAGATAAATTTTGTGAGATCCCTATGAATATTTCTATGGATATATCTATCGATTTTTATATGTAAATTTTTAAAGTGTAATGTATTGAAGGAGGTGTCATAATGTGGACATATAATAAGTGATTTTTCATAATTATATGGGTTTCCTATATGATAAGTTTTCCTCGCGCTATACTTTCTTATATTAGTAAATAGTGGTAGTTAGAAAAAACTACGATAAAATTGAATGGGGTGATATTTTTATTATTCGCAGTAAAATGGTATAATCACTAGTGTAAAGGATGTTTTGATCATTAAAAATCAGTTTTCCAAGGTCATGATTAATAATGAGTACCTTTACCAGCTCTTAGACTCATCCAGGAAGAAAATGATAGAGTTTTCTTAGAATCGTTATAAGTGATACCATTGTGGAAATAATATTTTATTCTTATGTTTCCTGAATGTGGGAAGAAAATCCCAAATGGATATCTTATAGGAAAAAAGAAGATGGAATGACTATTAAAAATATTGAAACAAATCAGGTAACTGTAAAGGGGGAATAAAAAGTTGCGTTAATTAAATAGATTTGAATATTGGGTTTTCTAACTGACTATTAATTGGCGAAATCTTTTAATGTGGAAATAATTATAATTATGTAAATATATTTTCTTGTAATAAATACCGCAATGTTTATTATCAATGTGATTTATGTAATGGATATATTCTGGAGGGTAATGAGACTACAAGTGAAATGTGAAAAGGAATGATGTATTATGTTATATGATGATGTATCCTTGTTAATGGGATATGTATGATATGAAATAATCTATGATTTTATGTATATGGATTCAAAAATTATGTTTTATAAATATTTGAAGATATAAGGATTATTTAAAATATGATTTTCAAAAAGGATTTACAATAATATGATGAATGGTAATATTATTTGTGAAAAGTGATTTAAAGGAATGGTGATATTTAAGGGAAATAGATGACTAAGGGAAATATTACTATTGTGGTTTTCTTATTGTTCACATAATAGTGATTGGATAATGTTAATTTAAATGAATTGATTACCTTGAAATTAATTAATGACTTTTTGAAAAAAGGAGTTATGGGATTGTTAATGAAGATTAGAAAATAAAAGGATTTAAATATTATATCCAATAATAATTGGAATTAGGAATAATGACTGATTTCAATAAGGATTTATGGTAATTCAGGTTATTATCTTATTTCATGATATTACATTACTACGGTTTTCAATTGTTTAATACTGTAGACATCACCGAGCAATTATAATAATGGGTATGAATTGGATTAAATAAATTTTGAAAATATCTGGTTTACATATTCATATAAAATGAAATATTAGTTTACTAATGAATTTATAATAAAAAAAAGAATATTAAAATAAAGGGAATATTTTTCAAAAAACAAAATTTTTTTAATCTAATAAACTTCACCCAGATAAATTTTGTAATTTGTTTTATAATAATTTAAATTAAATTTATATATAATATAATAATTTAGTTGTACTATATTCATCATCCTTGTTTTCTAGACAAATGTTGAGAATAAATCCAATTTTACACTTTAAAAGCCTATTTTCATCAAAATAAGATTGTTGTATTTTTTCAAACATTTTTTGAAAATAATTTTTTAAAAAATTAGACAATTTATTTGGAAAAATAATATGAATTTTTAACATTATTTTATGAAATTTTATGATGAATAATTTTTTAAAAATTCAGGACAAGAATAATATACTAATGAATCATGAAAAACAATCAATTTTTATTGAAAAATATCTTTTCGTTTAAATTATATATAAAATTAAATTATTTTCCAAATTGATTTTAAATTACAATTATATATAATATACATCTTTTTACCACATTTTATACATTAGAACAAATTCCATATTGAAATTGAATATAAACATCTTGTAATCTTATGAATTACATCTCTTTTAAAACGCTCATTCTCATAATGTATCTGGGTTTAATTTTTCCCATTTATGTGAATTGAATTTTGAAAAAATGATTTTAAATTTGGAATCTTCCTAACTTATTAAATATAATAAGTAATAATAAATATTTATTACCAAAATAAATTTTTTAAACAGTAAAATTATTTATTATTGATAAGGTATGAATTAGATTATCGAGTTTTAACCAAAAATGATAATGATTAAAATAACATAAAAATTATATAAAATCTATTTTATGAATTTTTTATGAATCTATATCTTTTAATTATAGATAATAATATATTTTTGTTCCTTGGGTCATTTGAAAAATGTTGTCAAAAAACTTGTTTTCCAAAAATTAAAAATGTGCAACCCACCTCACTCATAAAAGTCCATCCCATATTTTACTTTCCAAAGACCTTGAATTCATTCTAGTTTGGTAAAAACCTACCCAAATTATTTGAAAATTTTCTATGTCTTATCCTAGAATCCTTATTTTGTAATCTAATCCTATCTATAATGTCTTTTCATGTAATCCTAATGATGATTACAAAAGAAGAGATAAATATATTAAATGAGAAGTTTTTTTATATCTTCTTAAACCAATTTCAATGAAAATAACACCATGATGATGTAATAATATAAATATATTAAATATACATAATTTTTTTTATTTATCGATAATGAACTAAAACCATGTACATATACAAAAAATGGGTTCCAAAATCAACATTTGTTTGGTTGAGGGAGAACCACCTCATAAACTGATGTCAATATTTTTCCATTTTCACATATCATGGTGGGGTATGATGATAGATACAAATTATATAATTATGATTTATATTATTATTATACATCAGTATGTGATTTTTGTCACAAATTTCTATTTTTGAGTCATAAGTTATATTATGCATTTATCTTCTTCTATGGGGAATATATGCATTGCCTTGACATTTAATATCTTGAATATAATTATTTTAAGTATATTCTAACATGAAAAAATGTTAGTATTTTTTAGGGATTATGATTCTATGTTTCTAAATTTGGGTTATTTTTATATTACAATCTCATAATTTATTTACAACATTTATTATTATGATTCAAATAATTAAATCTGGTGATCCATTTCTCAATAAAATCATGACATTAATTTTCCTTTGGTTATTTCATGAAAATATATTTTATCCCTTCATTTTAATCTATTTATGTACTCAAATGTTCAAAATAATCATTTTATGAAAAAAAAATTCCTTTATTATCTATTCCCTTGAAAACCTATTTTTCTCCAAAAACCATATCTTCTAAAACTATTTTCAATTTATTTACATTAATAAAATAAATTACAAAAAACATTTTTTCCAATGTTTTAATTTGTATTTTTTTTCAAATAAATCCACATCACATTTTTTCAAACAATATCTGTAGATCTTTATTGAAAATGGGAAAGGAATCATTGTTTTGACATGAATGCCATGAACGGCATTTTCTGTCATCAAAACCATTTTTTTGAATCTTCTATTATATGTTATAAAGGTTATTTTAAATGCATAAGTTCTTTAAAATATTTTTGTTTAAAAAAATTATTTTGTATTGATAAATGATTATATACTAAAAAAATTAAGTACTTTTATAAGATTCATTTAATACGTTTTTGAGTTTATATAAAATGAAATGTATTTTAATTCTTTTTGTGTTTTGAATAAATTTTTTTAAAATTGAATATTGAATTTCACTCATGGAATTTTCTAAATTATTTTTTTACAAATATTTTATAGATTTTAATTCATATATTTAATGAATTGATTTTTGAAAATATTATATGTTGTAAGAAGTGTTTTCCAATAATGAAACATTATTTTCCTCAATAAATATTTTAGATGATTTTTAATGCTTAATTAATAATATTTTCCTCATAATTTGAAATGAAAAATGATTAAAATAATCAACACAGAATGTTTTGAAGAAAATTTATCTTCTAGAAGAAATGTTCCAATTTATTTATCATTCAAAATGATTTTACATATTATATGAAATACACTGATGCATGATATGATTCAATGGTGATATAAACCAAGGATTGTATTCTAATTCATTTTCTAAATGGGTTATTATAGAATGATTTTATATAACCCATTTTACATTAATGGTTTATACCTTATGAAACATGTTTCTATTTACATGGGCTTTGATTTTATGAGATAATGAAATGATTATGATCTTGTCTTCTTGATAGTGCCAATAATATAATAAAAATGAATGAAACCCATTTAGTTTTGATGGGATTTTATATATAATTTTTTTAATTTTTTAGAACACATAAATATTGGTTTCATTATTATATGTGTGTAACCTATATCTACATCCAATCCATTGGATAAATAATTTATATCTTTTGATGTAAGAATGATAGAAATGGGGTGTTAACATGTTTTATTATAGGGATTTTCAACTATGATTTTCTTATGTGAAATCCATTAATAATATGTTGTGTTAGAGAGTCAACCCATTACAATATGATATCCCTTGTAGTAATCTTTAACTACTATTGAAATTAATTTCTATTCTCTTTTTTGAAATTAGTTTTAAAATTTATGTTGAAGTTATGATATCAGGGTATTTTTCATTGATTTACTTATGATTCATGTCTTATCAAAAGGTAATATTTATTCCATGAATCAATATTATAATCATTTATATATGAGGTATGGTATTCAAATGTTTTTATCATATTCCTATACCCTTATTTTGATCATAGTTTTACATATATCCCTTTTAAACCTTACTAAGACTATGAGATTACATTTTATTTTGTTTCTATTCCCACGACTATGATGAAAAGTATTAATTACTGTATGTTTTTGTAGATTTATAAATCCGATGATACATCATAAAGATATTTAAATATCTATCACAAAATTAGGTTATTTTGTACATATTTTCTAATGACACAAAACTATTATGGTCTTCAAGAGTGCATTTGTGTACTAAGTTGATTATTTTTCTAAAAACGTGTAATATCTACATATTAAACACTTGGGTATCTATATAGTCAATATATAGAACCTAGAAAAAAACTGTTATTTTAGAATATAATGGAATAATAATTTATTTTACTCCATAGAAACTGATTTTTATTGGATTTAGAAGTAAATTAATCATTTATATGATTATAAAAACATTTCCCAAATATTAATCATGATGAGATTCAAAAAATAAATGCAAGGGGAAGTATTCTGTTGAGTCCTTCATGTGGTAGTGTAATGTTTTATTTTTTTGAGTACTATGATCCCCCTTATTGATCAACGAATTCTTACAATTGAATAGATATTTTCAATTAAAAAGTTTTTGTTGAATGACTATTTCATTTTGGATATAAATCATTTTAAAGTGATGATGCTCTACAGTTGAATATTTTCAATAATATAATGAAAAAAGAAGATGTTAACTCTTTAGAGGGGGTGATTTTATGATTTTTTAAAAAAAATTACATTCCTCATATTCCTAACATAAAAATAGGGAATGAATTCCTATTGGTAAAACAGATGGATAAGGAATCTATTAGAACTGATAATAAAAAATTTATGAGATTTTGTGGTATTATTCTAGTATTATCACCCAACCTAAGTGTAATAATTATATTCTCTTTATTGGGTTAAACCAATACTTTTAATGGAGTTATCCTTAAGGAACGTCAATATATATGAAGATTTTGTATGATGTGTATAACTCCCCATCCATAGAAGCCTATAGTAAATGATTTACTTTATTACATTGGCATGATTACAAGTAATCAAATCATGAAGGACAAAACAATTTAGTAGTTTCGGAAAAAAACATTATATAAATGATTCCTATTTTTTATAGGGAAAAGAACAAAATACATAACAAAAAATATAAACTACTTCGTTGATAGACATCCACAATATTTCATCTCATAACATGGGGTAAAAAATAAAAAAAGGTGACCACAAATGCTCAATAATGGTTTTTAATTTGTCCTAACTTATTATTTTAAGAGAATAAATCATCATTTAAAGTTAAATAAATGATACCACAATCTATTCAAATAATTAGATAAAGAATAATCAATATGAAAAAAAAACTGAAAAACATAACATTTAATAACTGTACTTTAAATTAAATGAATACAAAGATATATAGATGCACAATATCATTGATAAATATAATCCTAAATGGATGAAATTTTTAATTATTGGTCTTCATGTAGCAAGAATATAAATAACTAACATCAAGACCATTCTGAAGATGGTATATATCAGTGGGTAGATATTCAACTATTCTTCTGAGAAAAAAATCAAAGGGTTTGTCATAAATTGATTTCATCTCAATAGAATATAGATGAATCAAGGGGATTTCATTAACACTCCCACCTCCCATGTATTACATGTCAAAATAATTCCTCATATATTAAATAATCAATAAGAATATATATATATATTTCAATCAAAATGTACCATACAACTTGGAAATATTTCAATCATCTTCGACAT
Source organism: Viscum album (assembly GCA_963277665.1). Classification (NCBI taxonomy): domain Eukaryota; kingdom Viridiplantae; phylum Streptophyta; class Magnoliopsida; order Santalales; family Viscaceae; genus Viscum; species Viscum album. The sequence continues at coordinate 421,453,698 of OY728151.1, forward strand.
TAAAGTAAATAATTTACAAATGTAGAAATGAATACCATGAAGATAAATATATTCATGTTATGATATATCAAACAGGGTTTTGTATATACCTCACAAAATATTTAAGTGGTGAATATGAAATTTATCTCACAAATGTAACAAGTGAGATTAAAATCTATAATCTCTACATTTTTTATATGTGCGTTAAACTAGTTTATAATTCATTAAATAATGTTATTAATGTATATCATAACCTTATTCATATTTATAATATCATATATTATTTTTTCAACAATATTTTAATCATAGTTCATGATTTTCACTATGTTAGGTTTTAATTTCTGAGTTTCATGAGTTTATTTTGACTTGTTATTTGTTGCTCCAATTACGTAGATCCAGATATCATCATATCTAGAATGAAAAACATGATTTAAATAACATGTATATTCAGGATATATATATATTTATTATAATCCATAAAATTTGGAGATAAGAAATGAAATGTGTCGTTTATGGAGATAGTAAGCAGTACAAACACATTAACTCTACTTTCATTTCAAGTCATCATTAAAACAATGAATGTGAAATGATATTTATGAATACTATAATTATAATAACAAATCTATTTTATATATTTCAATTTTTTCACTAAAACAAATATTATACATTAAACATATATTGTGAATTAATCACATCGCTTTGAGGAGTTAGTAGTCCTCATAATATCAAACATTGTTTTCATATTTAATCAAAATGCGAAGCATTAAGGTATGTGTTATATAAAAATTAAATAATTTAAATGTAAAATATAATTAAAACACACACATATATATATATAATATCCTCTCCGTCATAATGGAAAACCATGATAGATTTTAGAGTAAAAACGAGTAAAATTGTATAGCGAGGATGTAGTTCGTCACACATGAATGGTAAATTCATTTCTGACATTATGGAGGTCTGTGTAGGTGTAGGTTAAACCCTTAACATAAAAATATATCAGTTTATTATTGATAATGTTTTCATAATTTAATAATTGGAGAATAATAAATTATGGAGTGGGCAATGAAATAAATCTAATTTGATAGTGGTAGATGTTTACATTTTAATTGATTACCTCGTTAGAGTCATAACATATGAATTCCTTTAATTTCATTCTACCAATTTGAGGCTATTGAATTAGATTAGATAAGGGGGGAGATTATTTTGAGAGTGTTTTGATGATCTAGAATACAGAAAGTGGTGTGAGGAGGTGAGTTCAAAGGTTCCATTTTATGATTGAGGTGAGTGGAATTGTTTTAAGCTGTAAAAATATTAAATATATAAAAATTAATTTTAAAATAAAAATCGATCTAAAGTGTTTTATTTATAATAAATGACAAGGATGTTTATATTTTGTCTCATACAATAATTTGTAGACAAGTTTAGCTAGTATATGTACATTTTATTTTGTTATTAACCCATAGATATTCCTTTTATCTGTTACCGTGAAAACGTTGCTTCATACACATAACAAGTTAATATAATTACAATAATGTGAAAAAAAACCATTACTCAGTTATTGAAGACAGTTTATAACATTTATAATTATTTTTCATAATTATAATTTAATTTGAATTTTATATCATTTAATAAAATATTAACTAATTTGATGTATCATTATTGTCAATTTTATCACTATTCAATTATTTACATGTAAAAAAATAACAATACCGAAGATAATTTCTCAAAAAACCTTTATTTCATCTACAATATGTCATGTTAATCCCAATAAATCATGGATGACATTAATTATATAAAATTATATTTATATTAATATTTTAAATGACATTTATTTAATATGTCTACTAATAAACAAATTATGTTATTATCATTGGGCATATCATTAATTAAATTATTTAGTCCATAAAAATTTAAAATAAATAATGATTATTAATATTAAATTTCGAAAATTCCAATGAAAATTTATAGTCATATATAAATAATTAATAACTATATAAAAAAAATTAAGACTTATTAAAAATAAGAGTTTGAGATATTAGACATCCCTTATAATAAAACACTAAAAAGTACAAAAAGGCATATGAGTGGATCCAAGAGATCCTAAAATAAGAGAAATGAAGATTTAATTAAAAACTAAGTCATCAAATATAATGAGAAAAACTTTTATTATAATTTTTTAATACATATATTTTTACTCTTATCACTAATTAACTTATTTACCCTTTACTCTCGTAAAAAATACTAATGATAATATTGATAATATATAATAATAAATGGAAAATATTTACATATTTTGAAACCAATGATTCATTATATTGATAAATAATTAAAAATTAAAAAATTTACAGATCCATTGAATAATTTACAAATAATCTCTTTGACATAATGAGAAAACAAGTCATTAAAGTAAAAACATTTAAAATATTGAAACATTTTTATATCCAAATTCAATGTGAGTCTAATTAATATGACCTATATTACATAAAATGATATAATAATGATATAATTACACTTTTATACAAATTAAAAATATAATTTAACAATATAAATTATTTATACAAAAAAATAAATATTTAATTAAAATATATTATTTTATCAATGTTCATCAAAACATGAAACTTATTAATAAGATACAAAAAATTAAACCAATAATTTTTTTTTTAATTATTAAAATTAATAAAAATATTTTGTAAAATAATATATATAAATCTATCAAAATTGGAATTAAAATAGGTTCTCTGTATGAAACTTATAAATCATCCTTTTGAAAAATAATGGTTTGTAGTTGTAAAATTGGGATTGTTCATATCCTATTATTATTAAATATGTTGAATTAATGTATAAATTAAATTATTTATAAATTATTTATAAATTACATTAATATAATAATCTAAAATTAATTAATTTAATTGATTAGGATAAAACAACTTTGTGAGGATGAAAATGGGTTTTAATAAAAATATTTCTATTACCTTCGGTTGGATCTTAATAAAATATCTAATTAATTTATAACCAATGAATTTCATCATATATTTTTAAAATTTATATAATACTATTCGTAACCACCAACATAGTGACTATGTAATAAATAATTATGATAAATAATAATATTTTCATAATATATTATTGTTCGATAAAACTCAACTTTTTGTGTAATGAAAGACGACTCATTAATGTGCGTAGAATAAAGATAACGTGGGATTAAGTATAAATAAAAATAGAAACAATATTATTGATTTTTGAAAAATAAAATATTGTAAATTATTGGAGTGTTACATTCTCCCCAAAGAAATTAATTTGTAACTTCACAATTTAATGTAAATCTTATTAGTCTATAGATTGATATTTGAAAAAAATAGAAATCCAAATCGTAAATATGGTTAGTAAAACATATTCTTAATAAGAGGGAATGAAAAATTTTATTTTTAAGAAAAAAAATCCTTTTTAATAGTAAATCACTATAAATAAATGAAATCACGTACATGGATGAAAAATTTAACCATCATGTTCTGCAAGAGAGTGTTACAGAACAAAATCATCAAAAATCCTACCTACACAAAATTATAAATCTATAACGGGATAATTTAGCCCCTGATTTCTCAATAATAGAAATAAAAAATATTTTTTTTTATCAAAATTATTTTCCTATAGTTTATTAATTATACTAATATCTATACAAGAAATTGAGAAAATTAATTTACTTTACTAGATTCCATGTGATGAGCATGTTTTCATATTTTTTTTGTGCATTGATCTAATGTTTCTTTATCTCCTACCCTAGTAAATGGATATTGAAGATATATTTTTTCCTCAATGAACATTAAATTAATCGTAGTATTTGTATGTTATTTCCATTATCATAAAATTAAAAAAAACAAAATTGATAATGTAATTTTTCCAATAAGATGAATCATAAAATAACATCAAAAAGTAATATCAAATGTTCAAATTAATACATACCAACCACAAGACTAATCAAATAATAAATCTTACGAAATTAAAAATAAAAAAAGGTCACCAAATTTCCAATATATAATTATAAATATATTTTTGAAAAAACAAAATTTAGTTCTTAATGTCTCATAGGAAATATTTGAATACCATGTTCACCATAAATCTATAATGAAAACATGAATTCATAATAGGTCAGTAAAAATAAAGTATTAAATTAAATTCCATTTATATCTCATGATTAACATAATGAAGGCTCCATTGAAGATATTATTATATAATCCCAATACACAATAAATTTAATAATTATAATTCTATCTTATACTATTAACTATTATTCAACATCATTTTCCTTAATACATATTTTCTTTTAATTTTATTTTGTAGTCACTTGTTCATTTGAAGTATAAAAATTACATTTATAACATTTTATTATAACCATTGACCAAAAATCAAACCACAATGCTCGAAACAGTAATTATTTTTATATAATCATGATGAATCATTTATAGGTTGTCCAAATCATGAAATATTATTCTCAATCAATCGGTCCTTATGCCTATCTTAGTTTATCAATTCTTATTACCATATACATATGTTGTTGTTATATAAATATAATTATAATCAAGGTCATTCATACTATTTTGTTCCTTAATCTACGTTTTCTAAATCTAGTTACATAGTTTGGTACTAAACTTTATCTAATACCAACTATAACACCTCACCCTCAAAATATTGAATTTTGTGAATTTATATATTACATTGGAATGATTACATGATATCAAATCCTAATGGGAAGAACAACTTATTAGTTTTAGAAAACCTTATTCCATATTTTATACTCATTTCATATATGGATAAAAATTCTATACACATAATATACAAATAGATCACACCCTTGAAACTCATTCAATGCATTCCTCTCCATAATATGAAAAAGAATTAACATAATAATGTTTTTCTCAAATGATATGTAATGGTATATAATGTGGAATAAATAATTGATTGAATATAATTAATAAACATGGTATGGTAAATAATGTATAACACATGAATTTTAACTAAATAGATAAGGAATAATCAAATGGAATGATTAATAACTCAAATATGTTATATTAAATCAATGAAATGATAATGTAATGAATCCATAGTACCATCAACTCAAAATATAATTTATAAATAATATCTAAACTCAAGTAAATGGTTAATTATTGGAAATCATGTATATGTCACATAGACCACTACAATGAAGACCATTCATATGACGATTTAAATCTGCGGGTTGTAACCCATTTATTCATCTTGGAAAAATCACATGAAGGATTTTTCACCAAATCAATTTGTCTCAAGAGACAATAAATATATTTATTTGATTTCATTTACCAATAAGTCACAATTTATTACATATCCAAATCATTACTCATCTATTTAATAATAAATTTAGAAAGACATTTTTAAATGAAAGTGTCTGATACCATATAAAATATTTTAATTAGAAGCCCCATAAAAGTAGATAATTAAAAACACAATCAATATGTAGCACAAAAATAAATATATTTATGATAATATATATCAAATAGAGGGTAGATACACCTCAAATATTAATTATCTAGTAAATATTACATTTATCTCATAGATATAAAAAGTAAGATGAAAATCTCTGACCTCGAATTTCCATTTTAGGGGTAAATGATTTAAAATAGTTTATAATGTTTTAAAAAAAATATTTTTTTAAGTAAAAACAATATTCCTATTTATGATATCAAAAATTATATTATTTTATTACATTATCACCCATTCTAAATTTTCTTTATTTATTTTAAGTGTTATGGGTATTAATTTTCTAGTTTCTCGAGTATTTTGATATGTTATATGATGGGAAAATTTATTATATCATCATTTCATCATATCCTTAATGTAATATATGATTTATGTATCATATATATTATTTATATAATTATTTTAAATAATCCTGAAAATTTTCAGATTGGAAATGAAATGCACTGTTCGTGGAGACGGTATGTCATGAGTATCCATAAAAACTACTTTAATTTATTTTATATATAAATATAATGAATTTATATTATAATTATATTATTTTAACTATGTCATATATATATCATAATTCTATTAAAACCGTTTTTTATACATTCTATGTATAATGTGAACGAATGACATCACATTAAGGAGGAAAATAGTCCACATTTCCACAGAACAGATGTTACCACTTTTGCAAAAAAAACATTAATGAATAAAAATATTGGTTATATAAACATAAAGAAGCTTGATGAAAGTATATATATAATACATAATATAAAAAAATATATTTTTCACCATAATTACCAACCATGATAGGTTGTAAATAAAAAACTAAAAATGACATTTCGCGAGGCGGTAGTTCGTCGAAATAAAATAGTAAATTAGTTACTAATATATAGGATGTGTGTGTATATATAGGTAGAACCCTTAATTTATCAACATAATATTATATCTAGAATACAATATTTATATAATAATTTAATAATAATAAATTATATAGTTTGGAATGAAATAATAATAATTTTCTCGTTGAATAATGCTACCTTTTATTTGGTAACTCCTTTAAGTTAATACCTTTAACATATTTTGGTTTTCATTACTCCCAAATTAATGATTCTAAAATTATTTGATTGATTTTGGGAGCTTATTTTTTCTCATTATGGATGATAAAGAATGTTCAATGTGGTGTGGGAAAGTGCGAGATGACATTCCCTTTTATAATTTAGTTGATGAGAAATTTTGGAAACTCTAGAAATATTATATTAATAAAAATTAGTTTTCATTTTAAAATTGTTTTAAACATAGTTATATAAATGATAATAAATTTCTAGGTATAAAATATATCAAAAAATAATTTTTATACATATTTATATCACATTAGTACCGTTATCATTTGTATTTAACCCAAAGTAAAACCCTTTAACTCTTATCAAAACAACATCATTTTTTAAAAATCAAGGGATGATATAATTTCAATAAAATCAAAATGGAACAATAAATGTGTCATTGATTAAATTTTTTTCATTATGAAAATAATTTTTTGTGAGGATTTTATTTTTATGATGTTTATATCAATTAATAAATAATTTATTAGTTTAAAACATCATTTATGACAATTTGGACAATATTTAATTCATGACTTTTAAAAAGATATCAATATAAAAGACAACACCAATCCAAAACATTTAATTAATCCATAATATGTCAATTTCATCCAAAAATAATCATGTATGTCCTTAATTGTAAAAGAAATATATTTATTTTAATATTTTTGATATCATTTATTTTTTAAGTCCATTAATGAAAAAATTATTGGATCATCGTTTTTTAATTAATTAATAATATTTTAATTAAATGCATATTTAAAATAAATTACATTATTAATAATAAAATAATATATTTAAAATTACTATTTATAAAAGTATTTATCTTCTGAATAAATATAAATAATAAATGAAATACTTATTAAAAACATGATTATATCATACTGGAATTCCCTTAGAATGTAGTACATAAAATCCATAAGGTCACTAAAATGGATCTAAGATTCCTAAAATATACCTTGGGTTGATTTTGGAACAAAATAACCCATATAATAAAATTAGAAAAAAAAATTAGTTACATTTTATTGAAGATGTAATAGTATATTTACCCCTATTTACCAAATTTACCCTAAACCCTTGTAAAAAATGTATTATTACTATTCATGATGTCCAACAAATAAAAAACTAATTATATAACATAGAACCACTAATTTATAATATTTAATTCATTTTTAAAAATTCATAACATGTAATTTATAGTAATTATTTTAAAATTAATCTCGTTAACGAAACGAGATATCATTATTTTAATGTGAATTCGTCCAAAATAATGAATGTTTTGTTACCAAATTCTATGTAAAATATATTATAATTAAATAAATTATAATATAGGATAAAATATTGATCTAATTAAAATTTTAAACCTTTTAAAAATATAATTTAACAATATAAAATTTTTTGATAAAAAATGTATTTTAAATTAAAATGAAATATGTTATCACCATTTGTAAAATCATGAATCATATCAGAAAAAAAATCATCCCATGTTAATACATAAATTACTCTTTAAAATTATAAGATTTTTTATCAACTAATAAATATAAAGTATTCAGAATTGGATTTAAAATTGGTTCTCCAATATAAAACTATAAAACATCATTTAAGAAAATATTGTGTTTTCTGCGTAAAATTGGCATTGATATTATATAATTCATATTAAATCAATAAGATGATATTAAAATGTATATTCAGAATATATAACATTAATATCATTCAATAATTTTTATTATTTTAATTTACTATGATAAAATGAATTTTTAGGAAAATGGTTTTTTATAAAAACATTTCCATTATATTTAGTTGGATCCTATATTAAATTATAATTAATTTATAACAAATGAATTCAACCATACATTTACATAAGATAGTTGAAAATAATCATATCAACATAATTTATGGCTAGGTTATATCTTATTATATTAAAAAATAATATTTTAATTGTAGATTATTGTTAAAGAAACCCCACATTTATTTTAACACTAGATAACTCATTATTGTCAGTATATTTAGCCTATCATGGTGTTGTGTATATAGATATATGGAATGAAAATTACATTTATTTAAATTTTAATGATTTTAATGTCTCCAGGTGTTACTATGTGTTAACAATGTGGAAATAAATAATGGATTTTCCAATAAATCTAATGGTTTTGATAAGAAAGAAAATGTGGAATAAAATTGAATATATAAAACCTATTGAGAGAGACAAATGATATTTTCCTCATCTATGAAATGAGGAAAGAAAAAATAGATAAAACATAATAATTGCGACAAAAAATTCATTAGGGAGGCAGAATAAGTTAATTGGATGACTAAATTCCTAGGTGATGTGAATAAGATATAAAATTGTGAAAAAATATAGAAAAATAAAGAAAATGTAACTACGAAATTCCTATTCATTAAATAACAAGAGTGATAGAAAAGTGATGAACAGTTCTCAAATAAAAAGCATAATAATGATAATTAACTTCAATAAACTGTTAATCTCAAAAGTAATGGGGAATCTCATGTGGAAACTATTTTTGAAGAGAGGTATCCTAATGACATGTTTAATGGTATACATACCATCAAATCTAAAGACATTAATGACTTATTTCACTATTAATATACCAACTATTTTAAATAAGAATAATTCTATGAGGGTATTAGAACATAACCAAAATTATTATAAATTTATTTTTCTATGAAACAATTTAATTGTTTTGTGATGCAATGAAAATTATATGATACTATTCCAGTTGATGATTTGGTTAATGTATTTCCTAATGATATATTTATCCATCATCCAGTTGAATTTAAATTTATGTTCGGAAATATTTGTAATTATCTATATAAAAACCCCAAAACAATATGCGAATGTGATGTAAGATTTTATATTCCCAGCCATCATAATATCTTCTAATATTTTAATGATAAAATTTAAATTCTACGGGTATTACAATTCATTTTGTTTGTTATAATTGTTATTAAAATTTTTTTTTATATTATAGGATTGATGAGAAACTCAAAAATGGAGATACTATTATTATGGGATGTTTTTTTATTTAAATATGGAATAGTTACCTTCCCTACATAAGGAACCAGTTTTTAGTACCTAATATAAATCATTCATAGTTCTATACCTTTTTCAATGTCTCTGTAAAGAATAAAATTGATTGATTTACTGGAATTTATGGATAAAGTCCATAGTAATCATGAAAAGGTATTTCTTTTTCCAAGTGTGTCACCTTGTGGGGAACCTGAACTTTTTTAAGAAGAAAAATGGATCTATGTTTCTCAAAATTGATTATGGGGAACTCAAACAGATTAGGATCAAGAACAAGTATGCTCTACCACTTGTTGATGACTTGTTTGAACAAATTCATATCGCTCACAATTTTTCCAAGAATCTCTTTCATTCTGTCCATAAACAAATGAGGTATAAGTATGATGATATGCCCATGATATAATTCCATACATGGTATGGACCTTATGTATATATAGTTATGCCATGTAGAATTACTATTACACCATCTATCTTCAAGGATTTAATGAACATAGTATTTCTTGATTACCTTGTTTAGTTCATTGTAATCTTTATAGAAAATATTTTTATTTATTCAACAATAAATTATGTTCTTGAATATCCCTTTAGGATTACCTAAATTACCTAGATAAAAAAATTGTATGAAAAATTTAACAATTTTTTATGTTTTCCTACATAATGTTTCATTTTAGGTTTATATTATATCAAGAGAGGTTCTATCTATAGATCCATTAGAATTAGTGTTATTGATCAGTATCACAAACTAACCAATATGACTAGATTCTAAAATTTGCTAGTTTTTAAAATATTTTAACATCGATTTTTTGTTGAATTTCTGATGAATTTATAATCCAGAAATATTTTTTACTTATAATATCACATATTTCAATCGGAAAATATAAATTACAGAAAATTTTAATGCATCGAAGATAATGATAGTCTGGTATCTGACTTTTAAATTACCCTATATTAAATAAGGCCTGTAATTTATAGTCGTGTATTAAATAAGGTCTTGCGATGATTTTTATACCAAAAGACATATTTACAATTTATGCCCCATGACTATTTAATGTTCATGTGAAATTTAGCCTCACCCGTTTTTTATATTTAGTTATACTAATTTTAACATTATTTATATAGAAGGATTATTTTTATGTATAAAGTTGTGTTATATATATTGCTCATAAATGATTAATGCTTTTTCTATTATAAATGAGTTTAATAACAACCAAAAAATATGGTTAGATCTAAATAATGATTGGGGATTATTAATATAGAACCATACTAGAATCAAAACAATGCATCTGATACATTGAGTCAAAATAATATTGATTGATTTTCTATGATAGGAATAAAAAGGACCCAATATTGTTGGATTTCCAAATATTGGATAGAGAAATATTAATAGATAGGGGTAATATTATCTTACTCAAATAAATGATATTTCATATTTCTAATAAAGGATTATCGTTGATTGGGAGAAAGATTTTGAGTTGCAATGGAAGGTGAGAAAAGTTCTTGAGTTCAACCTTGATTGTGAGGGAATGATAAGTCTCTGAAACAATGCATGTCACAAACCATCACGTGTACCCTTGTAACCCAATAACCAAGCAGTCCCAAACATAGACTGATGAGCGTTTCCAGTCCCCAATGGTTTATGATTATGAAATATCATCATAAAATTTAATGAGAGTACAGTTTTTCCACAATTATTGATAAAGTAAAAAAGTGTCATGTTGGTATGCATAACAGATAAAATACCATAGGGAGTAATGTACCAGAGTAACATAGTGTCTAAAAATTCCCAAAATACTATAACCCTAGTGCCAAAATAGGGGTGAAAAACTATGTCCATTGGGATATAACTCACCAAAATCAAGGTCTAATAGCCATATCTATCTCCAAGAGTTCATTTCCCCTTTCTCAAACTTGGAAGAAGATAATATACAAACACATGAAGGCAGAAGTGTGGTGTGAGCTAAAAATCACAGTAAGGTCTCACAAAATAGTTCACTATAGATACTAATAATATATTATCAAACAAAGGGATTTCATTTATTTTAAATTAAATAGTAGAAGAATTTCAATGAATATTTAATGAAATCAATAAATTTAAATAAAATAATGGAAAATATGTTGAGAGTTGTTTATTTATGTGATAGAATATATATTAATAAATGAATTAAATAATTCATTTTTATAAATTATTTAATATATATTATAAAGGAATTTATATTACATCAAACAATATTGGAATATATTAATATCTCAAATATAATACAAGCGAGATGGATGTTCATATACCAAATATGTATGAATATTTCAGGCTACAGGGAACCACACACTCTATTTTATCTCAAAAATATGTTTATACACACGTCCCCATAAAACTGAAAAAAAGTAACACATCACAATACCATCAGTTATGTGACTCATGTCCTAAATGGTATATAATGGTGTAATTAGGTAGAGTTTGTCAAATCAAATCACCTACTACATAATACATTCCTATTCTCTTACAAAATCAGTGAAGATAAATTTATTTTAATGATATATAATATAAAATTAAATTCAATTATTCTATTTCAATGAAAATTTTCCATTTAAATCATAAATGGGTCTTAATAAAAATCATCCCTCTTTAACAAGATAAACTCTTTGGGTTTCTATAAAAAAATATAAAAAACTTTGACAAGTTTGAAAAACATTAAGAACCAATTCCATAATTCTCATATTTCATTTCCATAGTTAAATTCAAAATTTTAATTGAAATCATTTCAAAAAATACTCCATTTTACAAAAACAACTCTAAATCGACCAATTTCTAGAATCAGAAACCAACTCAAAAGAATTGAGGATTTTCGTGAATTTTCATACAAAAAAAATCCCAAATCCTCTGATTCACTAGAATTGGGCTTTACTAAATCAATTTAACAAATGATTGGGAATTTAATTTGAATCAAAAATTGAAATAAATTAAGAAATTCAAGGTTAATCAATATGAAAAAATGATACAAAACCACCTACATTATCTCTAAACACTACACTCACAACTCTACCTATTAATGAAAATGAAGGTGTATAATACCTAAAACCACAGACTAGAGATGATATATATCATAACAAATCATATATCCATCAATTTATTGAATTTTTATTGAAATCCCAATAGAGGATAAATATATAATGATGAATAATGAAGGGGAATGGTTTCAGAGGAATTAATCCATTACCACAATGATGATCTAACTCTAAATTAGTGGAACTAGAAGGTTGATAATTCTCAAAGATTACATGTGGTTGTTCGTAGGTTGAGGGAGAAGAAATTAGAGTGGATGATGGAAGAGTATCTCAACCACACTTCTTTTTTAAAAATAGTAGTCCGGGTATTACATGATTTGTTATATAATTTCATGTATTCAAATAGTTTACAACCAAAACCAACAAAAAACCTCTAACTGAATTAAAAACCAATGCTTTGAATTAAAAAAATGTTATTTAACTCATTCACAATGTTTAAAAGATCATCATTTTTTGTACCCTTCACAGCGTTAATCTATTCATGACATGCCTCCAGAAGCTATTACATGTCATGTAACCCATTTACACGCCTTTTAACCATCCAACATCCTATAGAAATGGAAGGTTATTTATGATATTCCAAAAAAATCACTAAATTACCCATTTTTGGTAAACTCTAAATTCATTCTCAACCCTACCCGGTTAATGAAAAGGAATAGCCATGATAAGGGTAAAGGAAATCATGTTTGGTCAGTAATCGGTTGTTTCAACCTCCCTACAATAAAATCATTCTATCCCAAGAAAGCCTATAAATAATATTTCATGAAACATTGGTGATGGAACTAATCTCTCTTTAGTTTGTAAAATTCCCACCTCTCATGATTACTTAAACCATACATCCACAGGTGATGAACAAAATGTATTTTCCTCCCAATATATTCTTTTGTCATAGAATCAACTATCCTGACCGGATGCCCAGTCTGAGATATATCATGTTCAATATCAAGATCACTCCATCTCAAAACAATGGATGGATTAGACAAACACTTTCTCACATGTGATATATAGAATATATCATATATCAACTTTAGATTTAGTGGATTTGATAAACAGTATGAAACATTCCACACCTTTTCTAAAATATCAAAAGGTTTCACATAATGAGGGGACTTATTCCCTTAACTCCTCGGGTACTAGTGACCTAACAGGGGTGAAACGTTCATGAACATCTTGTCACCAATTCAGTATAACAATTATTTCAGCACTGTGTTTTCAACATTCTTTATAGAATCAAATTAATCTTCCTTGCTCACTCTTTCACCAACATGGTCAATCCAATGAACATTAACCAATATCCAACAACATGGTAATCATAATGGTGGTACTTTCTCTAAATCGAAGTTTTCTGAATGAAAAATACTTTTGTCCACAACTATTGTAAACCAAATCGTAGGTCGATCATTTAAAACCACCTCTACCATTTTAACTGATTGAAAAATTAATCAATACATGGAAATAGATAAATGTTCTTCATCATAAATCAACTGATATTTTGGTAATCAACACATAATTGAAGATTACCATTGTTATTCATCTCAACGAGAACCAGTGTCACCTAAGGTGACAATCTCAGAAGTGTAAAAACATTCCCATGAAGAACGTCCAATTTGGAAATCATCTTATTCATTTATTCTTGATCTATATGGTATGTGGGAATATAAATTGGTTGAGTTAATACCATTAATTTTTTGGATAACTCAACATCACTTACTAGAGTAAAATTAGAGAACTCAGAAGGATACATGCAGGGAAACTCGATGAAAACTAAAGGGAGATCGGCATTCAATGATATTCACCCATGATCAATAGAAAAAAAATATTATTATTCAATGAAATGGATAAAAATGCTTGTCTCAACTTGAATATGTGTCCCAATATATTTATAAGACATGATACACCCCACTAGGTGTGGTAAGGTAGACCCATCAATGATAATAATCATTATGTACTTTTTTGGAAGTGAGGAAATCCAACCCAAATATGAACCAAAGATATTTCATTTCAAGGACTAGAAAAATCCATGCTAGCTCGAAATATGAAATAGAGAAGATAAAAGATAAATTAAGGAGACCCCACTCTCTCTCTAGAACAATGGGTATAGTTATATTCATTGCACAAGATGAAATATCCATAGAAAGATAAAAAAGATTAACAATACATGTTGAAATAAATGAATGAGATGTACCAATATCAATTAGGGAATTCATTAATGATAGAGATATAGAATTGCTAATCTCATAATTTTTTTATCAGGTATACATCCTCCAGAGACTCTTCCACTATGTAATGTAGCATCTTTCCCGGTGCTTCTGGATATAACCATTTTATATGTGATTAATTTTATTTCTATGTATTTTTAGGAGGATAAGATGATCCAATTATACTATGAGAAGTTTAAAAGTTTTGGTAGACTATTTGTAATTGTCATGAACATCCACAAGAGCTATAGTTATTCAGTTACTCTGTAAAAACTATTGTAGAATGTCTCAGATTAAAATAGTTATAGATAATAAATGGAAATCTCCAAGTGTTATAAGTGTTCATAAATGACATTGTCATCGAGAACTAACTTCAGAATAATCACAATTCTATTTTATAATTGAATGAACTCACAATACCAATTGGAGGGAATGAATCTATTTATAACCTTATATTTTTTTTCAATATCCATCCCAACATTCATTATCCAATTCAATACATCAATATTAGTGAGAAACATTAGCGGGGAAACATATAAATCTATATCTAATCAAATTCACAATTCAAACTGTTGATCATTCTTTGTATCCTTAGATATAATCTATGGTTAAAACTACATGACTTCTGCAATGATATTAGAATTCTATTTCATCGTTCTATCGTCCTGCTCAATATTGAAAAACACTATAGAATTGTCCAACACCATAGACACAGAATTGAATTGGTTTGTGAAATTAATATTGAATTCAATCCATTATAATACCTAATTTTTATTTTTATTCATGACCACATCCCACAATCTCTAGCTCGGTCCTTCTAGAATTATGTTTTCACATTTTAACTTGATCACATCATGTACCTCCAAGAACTCAAACATACATTCTATCATTCCCAACCATTCCTCAAAATGTTGGTGATTTTTGGATCATTTTAAATTTGGTGGCTACTTGTTATGGTACTCATTATAAGGATTTCATAGACTATCCCATTGAGGATCTAAAACTGTAGCCTAAACCAGACCTAGAGGTGGTTCTAGTCCCATAAAATGGATATGGCACACAATAAACTATTCTAGATATGGGTCCACTAGAGGATTAAATCATGTTGGATCTGTAGAGGCTTCTTAGTAGATCAAATTTGTGCATCCTCTAAGAGGAATGATGTTTCAAAACATTAGTAGATAATGAACAAGATATAAGACTAAGACTCAGGCTGAGAAACTAGGGAAATTTTTTCCAACAAATTGAACAACAAGATTTGTATTTCACTCCACCAATATCACAAAATGTAATAGACTAGTACCAATCAAAAATATGTCATTCCTTATCCACCCCTAGTTATTTAAGGTTTATTAGAGTGTGATATGTCCATTAACTCAATCACAAATACTTCCTATGTCTTGAAAAGATTTCAACAGCATACAGATGATAAGAAAAAATCCCAATAGACTCACTTAATTTCTTTTTGTCATGAACCATTCTGGGTACCCTATTAACCCAATAATTAATCCAGACGTAATAGATCTTGATGATGGTTCTCAGTCCCCACATGTTGAAAACAAGCACCAGGAATCAAACAATTTAATGTGGGAATGGCTTTGCCAAAGCAATTGTGGAATTAAAAAAATCCACTATGCATAACAAATTAAACTCCATTGTTTGTAATGTACCAGAATACAATAGAGCACAATCATTTCCAAAGTAATACAACCCATAAACCAATATAGAGAAAAACGACATATGCCTTATGAAAAAAAATCCCAAAATTGATGGACCAAGAGCCGGATCCACCTCTAAGAGATCATTTCCCCTAACTCGAACCTATAGTAATATAATCTACAAACCCCTAATGGCACACCTAGGGTGTGAGAGAAAAATTCCACTAGGTTATCAACAAGGATTAAAATTACGATAACATTAATTGAATCACTAATGTAAATATATCATTTAAAAAAAATAAGTTGGTTCATAATTTTAAAGAATATATAAACAAATCCTATTGTTTAATTCATATGATAGCAAATATATTAAGAAATTTCTTGAGAAGTGATGGAATATTTATAAAATAATAAATTAAATAAATAAATTATATAAAATTATCTATACAAATTATGATGTCTGGTAAAACTGTTTAATCAAAATTGGAATATATTTATATCTCAAATATAAAACAAACGAGAATCAAAATCAACGGCAAAATTTATACGAATTCTTTAGGCTATAGGACCCTTCACCTTCTAAATGACCTCAATGGTATATGTATAAACATGAACCCCAATCACTGGCCAATGTAATATCATAAACATCTTTTTGGGAATTTGACACACTGTATGTATGTTTTTGAATTTTTTAATAGTATAGAGTGGGTCCAAATAAATCACCACCCTTCTATGGCTTGGAAGTTCTCATACAAAGTCAATGATGGGAAATTTAACTTATGAATTTATAAGAAATTCAATATCATCTTCCATTTAAAACCAAAAAGTATTTTAATAAAAATATATATCATTAATATGATAAAACCACCAGGTTTATATCAAAACAATTTAACACATTTTCAAATATTTGAAATCCTTTCGAAATCAATTCAGTCAATATAAAAATTCATTTCCAATATTATATTCAATAATTTAAATGAATTATTTTCCATAAAAAATAAAATTTAAATGAAAAATTTAAATCAACCATTTTCTAAAATCAAACCTCAATTTAATAGCATTAGGTGTTTCAGAATTTTCATATCAAAAACATATCAAATATCCCAATTCACTAGAATATGGTCTTAATAAATTAATTGAATGAATTTTGGATAAATTTAATTGTAATCAGGAATTTAAATAAATCAATAAATTCATGATTAATCAATTTGGACAAATGGAATGAAACCTCTTACATTTTCTATGAATATCAACACTCACAATTGAATCCTTCAATGAAAACGAATATTTAGAAGACCTCAAAACACATCCTAGAGATCAGATCTGAAATAAACGATAATATATAAATACATTTCTTATTGATCTACTAAAATCCCAAAGTAGGAGAAATATATAATGATGAAGAATAAGGGATAAGACATACCTAGGATTTACAACATAAGGGAAAAGGAACTCTTTCACCAAACATGAGAGTACATAAGGGTTGGAATGCTCCGTGATCAGATGTGAGATCCTTAGATCGTGGGATAAGATACTATAACAGAGGAGAAAAGAGAATATAATTCATGATGCCTATTATAAAATAGTAATCATAGTATTACATAAGTTGTAATACTATTTCACATTGTGAAATAGATATTTTTAGAAACCACAAAAAAATGCATTTATTTGATTTAAAAAATGACTCACCAAATTAAAAAACAATAATTAATCAATTCCCAATATTTAAAAGATCATCATGTTTTATACCCTTCATAGTGTAAAACATTTCACAAAATGCCTCCAAAAACAATTATACAATGTATGCCATAGTTAAAAGGAATAAAACCCTCTGACATCCTACATAAATGGCCAGTAAAAGGTGAGAATCCAATAAATCTATAACATCAATATTATAGGTACCCTCCCAATTCTTTCTCATCCCTACCGGGTCAATGATAGAAACTCCCACAACATGGTTTAATATATACCTATCAGATTGGTAGTGGGATGTTATAAAGCATGTGTTTGATCCATATTATGTTTAATGAACTAGCATTTTGATTGGTCCCATTGTTTTTCGTATTCTATTAATCCTAGAAAAGTAATATTTATGGTGATATTAAATTATATATCTTGTGGGAAAAAATTAAGAGAGATATTTATGAATATATATCTCGAATCATTGTACATCACTATGTTAAGGATAAGAAATTGAATTATAATTATATTTTATATCCTTTACACATAACAAAATTAAAATAAGAAAGAAACACCATGGATATTGTTATTAGACTCTCCAAAACATCTAATATCCATAATTCTATTTGGGATTTAGTTGACCTCCATTAAAATTATCAACACTTCATTTCCAGCATATGTTTTTTCCATACTATCAATCCATTATAAAATTTTATTATATTATATGTTTTCATCGAGTAGAAAATTCAATTATATTTGATGATGATCTAAGGATTTCCTTGATCATATAGATATTTCTATAGTAGATTCTGGATATGATGTTTTGTTTCATAACTGTGTATCATCTATAGCGATATAGTTAGTATGAGAGAATCATTAAAATACACGATGTTATTCTAGGATCAGGGTCAATTAATTTTAATGGTAGTTGGAATCAATACCTTTTTCAATTTGGGTTTTCACATTATAATATCCTTCACTAGGACATTCAGGTAGCTCCATATGATGTCCTTGATAAAATAAAGTGTAGAAAACTAACGTCCGTGTTTAAAGTAATAAAAATCAAGATATTGGGACCTAATGTTGATGAAATAATGGTATATTAGGTTAGATCAATTGAAAAAACCATATGGGAAACACAAATTCAGCTAAAATGTTAAGATGAAAATAATCAAAAATATTTTCAATTCATATTTGGTGAGAAGTTGGTTTTTTGAATTTCCTTATGGAATAAGATTATGACATTATGAAAGAATTTTAATCTTCCCCAAGGAATATTATCCTTTTGTAGCACCTTGAATGAGTTGGAATGGTAGAATATCATTTTGTGCTTCCACTAGACCTCTCACAAGTCAATGATGAGGTCAATGCATATCTCTCAAGGAATTACAAACATAATCCCCCACATTATGGTTCATATATGTCAAACCACTAGAGGATGATCATTATTAGGATTAAGTACCTATAGTTATTTTGGATCATAGAGAGAAATTTCATTTAAAAAAGACCACACATATAATAAGAATTGTTTGTTACAAAAACCAATTTGAGGAAGATACATAGGAACCAGAGATTATGATTATATAGAAGTATCGTCATTTTTTTATTATAATAACAAAATTTCATGGGGAAAATTAATTTTAAGGGGTGTATAATGTGACAACCCTTAATTAATGGTATTTTTTTTCCAAATAATTTTAATTTCTTTGATAGATTATGATACACAAAAACTGTTAATTAAACAAAGTGTTGTATAAATAATTATATTATTACATGTCAATTATAAAATATCCATTGAAATTACAACTGCGATTTAGAATGAACATATTTTTTAACTATATTACATAAGTTATATAATATATATTTATAAATGAGTACTAAATTTTTTGTATAGTCTTTACAGGTTGGAAAAATAATTTTTCCCTCAAAAATAATTTGTTTTACATTTCATGAAAAAAATTAATTTTTTCTAATATAATAACATTAATTAAAAAAATAAAATTTGGTTCTAAAATTAACATGTACAAATTAACATAGAGTTAGTTATTTTTAATTTCTCTAAAATATTAAATTTTTAACGAATAGTGAAAATACACTTTTTTTTAAAAAAACTAACCATACTTTTTTTAAATTTAAAATTATAAATCTTATTTTTAATGTAAGATAAAATTAATATTATAAAAATTATATGATTATTATAAAAATTTTCCTCATTTAATTAAATGTTTTGTTGGATTTATAAATAAAAACACTCTATTCTTTTGAAAACCTTTCTATAGAAAACAACATTTATTTATATTGGCAGGTTTAATTTTAAATTAGAATCTCCCACCTGTATTAAAAAACAATTAAATTAGTTACATAATAAGAATCTGAATAAATAATATTATATAATTATTTGAAATATTTTTATTTATAAAGATTTTTAAAAATTTAAAATTAAATACAATTCTTATGGTTAAAAATAGCTCTTGTGTGTTACATGTGCATGTTTTAAAATTTATTTTCAAATCACCGAATATATTTTAAAAAAATTGATTTCTTATCTAGATTAATTTTTTCAAATTTCTCAGATAATTATCATTTTATTTCTTAGATTAATTGATAAAAATCATATGAAAAAACTAATTACTATAGTGAAAACAAAATGAGTAAAATAAGAAAATATAATGGGCAATGAAATAAAATATTTTAAAAATGATTATTTATATTAATGGATATGTGTATCAACATTATATTACAACACCTAATTATTTATCAATTTTTTACAATAATTTAATTATATTTAATTCCAAATATTTATTAGTTTTTGGTATTTACAAAAACATCACCCTTTCTTAATAATATTAGTGCACATTCTGTCCTATTTTTCTACACAAATCTAATTTTTTCCAGAAATACTAATATAAATAACTATATTACATCTTATACCAAATAATATTGGAATATTTTTTAATTTAAAATTCTACCTAGAATGGATTTCCATGAATCCTAATGTCATTTTCCACAGAAGATGTATGTTCTCAATAGAATATTTTTGTTTTATTTTTTCTAACACTTATTTAAAATATTATAAAAATATTCCCAAATAATTACATCAAAAAATTCCATATTCATAATGGTTATAATATAAATTGTATAAAATATATCTATATCATAACCCAGAAAATAAGAAATGATATCATCTATCGTGTGTAAAAAAATCAACCGCCACAAAAAATTATGTAAATAATTTCTATTAATTACTATCATGAATGGATATAATGATGGATTTAATGTATATATATTTTATATATGAGAGAATTCATTTTATTTAATTATTATATTACATCTACCCTCTTAATTTACAATTTCTTGAGAAATATTGATGTTAGTCATGTGTACATGTGGACTACCATCTCCACAGAGGGATATGATACGTTTATCATATAATTTTTGAAAAGTATGTTAATAAGGATTTTAATATTTAAATGAATTATATATATTATATAATATTACTTTTATATGAAAATTTTCAAGCTAAATATATTCCATTTTGTCTGTCTGTATTTTTTAACAATATTCATTTCTTTGTATGTCTTACCATCTACATGAACAGTGTAATTCATATTTTGTTCCCCAAATTTATATATGAATATAAATATATCTATAGTTAAATTATATCTATATAATTAATAAAATTTTATAGAGTATGAATGCATAGTCGATTTACAATGACTGAACAACCAAACCGAAATGTAAGGGAAAACAAAGTTGTTATTAATTAGACAATTAATTTTAATAAATATTTGTATGTAAAATCGTTTAAAAAATACAAGTAAGTCAAATATGTTATGATATATAGTTGTATAGTAATATACATGATTTGAAATAAAATAATAAATAATATACATGAGGTATGAACTAAAAAAGGAGGTACAAGATAAGGTATGAGATAATCATCACACTTTTATTTTTGTGAGATACATTCCATATTAAAATCATGTTTCTTTCATGTAGATTATATAATACCAATGAATATATTTTATGATTATTACCATGAAAAATATTATAATATAAATATCCATATATGAAACCCTATTGATTAATATTTTTATTCGAATGTTACTCATGGACTAATGATTTTTTGTTACAATCTCACTGTTTATCAGAATTGTTTCTGATTATATTTTAAATGTTGAAATATTAATATATTTCCTTCAATAAACCCATGAAATTTTTTATCTTATCATTATTTCATGAAAATTATTTTTTGTTCCATACATTTCCAACCTTTATTTATTTTACATTCAAAAGTAATGTTTATTAGGAGAACCAACTTTCTCTATCTATTCGATCAAAAGCCTTTATTATTTCATAAACATGTTTTCTAAATGTTTTTTTAAACATTTTCATTAATATTAAAATTTTATTTTCTAATCTTATTTTTATATATATTAGTATTTTTAATGAAAATTAAATGGAATATTCTTATAATATTCTAAATGAGGTTCTTTTTACATAATTATAAAAGAGTAAAAGGATTGTTTTTTAACATGTATGGAATTATAGAATTTCCCAGAACAATTAACAATAAATTATTTAGGATTCCCTTACATTATAAAAAGGTTATTTTTGAATAAAATAATAATTTTATAATTGATAAAATTATTTTATTTTAATGAATTGATTATAAAATAAATTGTATATTATCTTGAAGAATGTTTTAAAAATATTTTTATTTTATTTTTACTTATTAACAACAAAAACCACAAATATTGATCATGATTTTCATGGGATCTGATATAATGAAACCATATTTATCCATTATTTGGATGTTTTTTGATTTTGATGATAAATGCTTCTCAAACCAATTTTATTCTCATAGGATATGTTATGATGTAATATTTATGAAACAATTTCCATTTCAAAGAGTTGTGATATAATGAATTATATTATGGTGGACATATGTATAATTACCATTAAATGACTAGTGGGACTAGAATTATAAATGTCTCTAATGAATTCAGTAATTATTAATTTTCTATTACATAAAAGGTTATATGGGCGGTAATACAATTCTGAAAAAAGTTATGTTAGAGTTAACTCAATAAAAAATGTCGGTACACAATTAGTTTTCCAATACCTGATAAAAAGTGTACAGTGGAGGTTTACCCATCCAAAAATTGGGTTCATGAGTTGTTATCCCAATTCAAAACTAAGTACATGATGTGTTATCTCAATAATAGGATTTTATGAACACCTTTGTGGGTATCCTTGACATTATATTATATATGATTGTGTGTGTGAAAAAAAAATTATTATTCTAATGTTATTTTATCGCTGTTTTTTTTACTTTGATTACGTTATGATTCATTCCCAATGCAGTACAAAAATTTATCCAATAAATCATGTTTATTATATTTGATATTTATGATGTGGTTTTAAATTTTACTCTCATGTTTTCATACCTATATTATCATGTAATATTGAAATTTCCCCTTTTAATACTTATTGAGAATCCGTGATCTCCATTTATTATGTTTTTTATAATGTTTTTAATAAATTATTTGTGTATTATAGGTCTATTAAGGGTTGTAGTTATAAAAAACATAGTGAGATATAATGTAGTTTTACAATAATCCAGTTTTATACATTTCTATATTTTCATCGATACTGGGCCTATTTTATTCTAGCAAGAATCATTATGTTATGAAAATAATACTCATCTGATAATATCTAAAATAAATGTTTAAAAATTATGGTTGTCTATACATTTAAATTGAACAAATAACCTGCAATATAAAAATAAAAATTCTAATGAAATATTAATTCATATATTCAATAAAATATTTATGATTATTTTATATAAGAAATTTCTTTTATATAATTTTAAATATAATTTTTATATATTTTAGAACATTTAATTTCATCATCATTTAATTTTATTATTTATTTTTTTATATTTTATATAGATAAAATAATCTAAAATAATCATTAAAAATCCATCAAACAAACACATTTCAAAAGTAAATGTTGTTTTAGATAATAAAAACAAATCAATATCATAATTTTTTAAGAATATATATCAAAATGAAATCATTTACCAAAATATGGTTTAATTATAAATAATAAAATTTCATATAAATTATTAAATGAATATCAGATTTTTAAAAAATATTAATCAA
Organism: Viscum album; assembly: GCA_963277665.1. Taxonomy (NCBI): domain Eukaryota; kingdom Viridiplantae; phylum Streptophyta; class Magnoliopsida; order Santalales; family Viscaceae; genus Viscum; species Viscum album. Next base: position 421,478,082 of record OY728151.1, read on the forward strand.
TTCTTAATAATTTAATAACATATTACCATTTTAATTAAATAAGGATTAGATAATTATATGAATATTATTTGGAAAATATATAAAAATTAGTAACAAAAAAATTCTACAACTCTTAGCCAATTGACCGTACATAAGAAATTAAGTAATTATATTTATAAAAGTTAAAATTAAAGCTCAAAATCAATCATCATAATGATTAAATTGAAGTGGATTATATAATGAAATTTATCCATGAAATAAAACTATTAAAACTAGATTATAAGACCCTCAAAATTATATTTAAGGTGATATGAAGTTTATATTTATAAAAATAATCATTATACTTAAAATTTATGACATAAATTTAACAATAATAAATTTTACGTTATCGTCCCCCCCCCAAGTATCCTCTTTCCCCATAGTCTAAAATATAAATATTTTAAAAAATTACATAGTTAGTTTTAGATATAATTAATTAACTAAAATGATAGTACCCTTGATTAATTAAATTAATAAATAAATAACATCTCATATTAAGAAAATATATCTATCAAAAAAACTCTTTGAGATCTCAATCATGTATTGGGAATTTATTTTTAATATTACTCAAAACTAAAATTTATGAGTTTAGTTCCACTGTAATATATTAAATTAAATTTAAAATCTAAAAAATAGTTTTTAAAGATCCTACTAGACTGAGGAGTCACTCTACGTGTGGGGGTGACTCAATGAGTCCCTTTTTACCAAATTATTCTACCTTTTCAATTTTCCCTCAAAATATTATTAATACTATGTAAATTACTGTGTCTGGATATGTTAATACATTCTTAATGAATAAAAAATATGAAAAATAAAAAAAAATAGAATGTATTCTATACAATTTTACATGGATTAACACCAATGTGGTAATCCATTCCATATATTTTTTATGTCAGGTTTGAAACAAAAATATTATCTATATTACATAAGTGAACAATGAAAGGTACATAATATATCATTGAATATCATTATATCAATATGAAAAGTGAAACATAATTCCATGAATCCTATGTGGTTATATATGCTATTACAAGAGAAGAGTATAATACATTTTCGACTCTTATGATTGTAGCCATCTCCAGAATACTGTTGTCCAACTGGGATTATTCCAGTTTTATCTTTTCATCAAAACTCCTCTGGCAACCTATCTTGAGTAAGATCTTTAGTATAAATTATAATATAACTATATCTAAAATGGGAGTTGTTTTTCCTCAATGATAGTTCACTGAATATTGATCATTCATTTGTTATAGTAACTTTTATACTAGCCTTTTTTTGTAAATTATCCGAAACCACATACATTTTTTAGGTTAGATATAATATTCCATTCTCACTATATCTATTTAATTTATACTTATGTGATCAACATTCAATAAAGATCCTCTATAATTAAATTCCATTATATAGATGTAAAAAATATATCAAATTACATTACTAGTATATAAATCATAACTTCATCAACGGATTCTACGATATAGTTATTTTGAGACATATCTAAAAACTAGTTATCCTAATAAAATAATATTTTATTATTGCCCCTTCTACTATGAATGATATAATAATTCTGAAATACCAACATCTTATATCCCTATTTGTTAGATATAATTTTCTAGAGTATTAAGTTTCTGTTTCTCTCAATTTAGTTATATCTACTTTTTCATCTCTTTGTTACAATCTGCAAATGTTGATATTATTATTTATTTATTTTTATATGAAAAAACACCCTTCAATTTCAAGAATAAGATATTCCATAGTATTCCATCTTTTATTCTAATTAAATCTTAACAAATAATATATTTATTTAATCATTCATGTGTCTCAAAATTCCACATCCTCAAAAAATTTAAAAAATTAATATATATTTTTATCTTATGAATTAGAAAAATATAAAATTTATATATAACCTCTTACAACATTATGTTAGTGATTTTTAACATTTATCAAAATCAATATATTAGTTGTGTGTATTGTAATAATAAATCCTAACATCAATCCATGAGCCTCATTCCATAGATCACTATGGTGTGGAATTAATCTTGTGATGTAACAATAATCATATTCAAATGGAAACCATCAACATTTTGTTCATATATAGCATTAATTTTGGTGATAAGATATTATACGTGGAAAAATTTTTATGTTCTCGACACTTATCATGAACATAATATACCTTTGAATCTTTTTGAGTTTTAATTCGTAATAGAAGAACATCAATATATTCTTTTTTAACCTAATGAAATGTAATTTTACCATACTTTTAACCCTCACATAAGAGACATGACATATTAAATATAAAAAATTTTATTTTATTAGATACTCAAATTCCAATCAACAATATAGAAAACCCATACATATTAAATTTGGAAAACCATTATGTACCTTTTATACAATCTATTATATATTAATATAATATATTTTTTCATTTTCATATTTTTGTAGGCCATCAAAATATTATATTCCTTATGAATTCAAAAATCAGACATACCATGTAAAATTAAATCCCTTGTGGAATTTATGTATTCAATATAAAACATTTTTTGTATATCAAGATAAGATATTTCCATTGAAAAATAAAGAAACTTATTCTGTATGTATATTTACTCAATATGCTCAATTATTGTATCTGTCCCATATGAAATTTTCTATTAATAACATTTTGTGGGAGTAATAGTATTTTTCCATTTATAAATCATATTGCGTATATTATTTATCAAAATTAGAAATATTGAAATCATTTTGAACTATTTAGCTCTATCCAAGAGTTATAAAACTTCTTCATTTCATATATTTTCCAAATACATCACCTTCAAAAAATATTCTAACTTTTAAAATCAACATGAATCATAAATTGAAACTAAAAAATAATGATATTGGTTAGTAAGAATTATAATCAATAAATCATTTGTCTTACCTATTGTACATTTTAGTCATAGAAAAATTTATAGCTCCCTATAATGGCTCCTATTTCTAATGTATTCTAACATATAATTCATTACCAAACATATAACATATAGATAATTAATTCTGTAATTTATCATGGATGATATTTGATTTAAACCAAATTATAAAATAGTGATTTTTTAATTAATCTTCATCAATCTTAATTAAAATTGATTGCTAAATCCATCCTTAATATATTATTCATCTACTAAAAATTGTTCTTGAGGTATTACTCGATTCTCCATTGATGGAGTATCTCTTTATTATCATCCATGTGTTACTCCTCCATAGTGTTTACACATAATAAAAAAGGATGGGTTCCCACAAAATCAATAATGAATTTGACAAATATTTTTTTACATTAATAATTTTTTTTTGATTCAACTAAATAAATCTCCTCATTAACCATGAATAATGATTCCACCTTGAATTTATTTATCTATAAAATCCATGAACCATTTGTTATTTCCCACATTAATAGTTAATGTATCAATATTCAAGATCCCACTTTCATTTATACTCCCCATATAAAACTCAAATATTTAACTGAATGTATATTACTAAATAAATTGAATTCATTTGATAACTCACATTTCACAAAACCATGAGAATAAATTAACAATGTTATACTATTAAATATTTACATGATCATTTGAATAATAATGTAATCATTAGTAATAGTAATCCATCAAATAGAATAGTTACCTCTCCTATAAAAATATAAATAATTTTTCAATATATTTTGAATGAAAATTTGATATATTTATATCTTGGAATATGTAAATAAATCAATTAAAAATGATAAATTAAGTGTTGGTATTTTTTGAACTAATAATTGTTATTTAAAAATTTTATAATTACAATATTAATTGATAAGAAATATTATTTTTATAAAATGATTTTACAAATTTATAATTTTGTTCATCTGATTAGAAGAGTGTTTTATGAGACCTTATTTAAATTTACAAAGTGTGGTTAAATTATTTATAAATTTAAAATCAATAATTTTTTTAATAAATATTAATTTTAATTAAAAAATCACTTTCCCATATATAGAAAAATATTTATCCAATAGGAGTCCATTTCTGAATCCTACACATTGAAATATTATTAGAGTAATTTTTAGGGGTTTTGCTAAAATAGATGATATTTTTTTTCAAATAGTGAAATACATTAAATTATAGAAAACAGAAAATGCATGAATTATAGATTCATGTATGATTTATATATGATTTATGATCCATTATTTTTAGTCACATAAGTTATTTTACTTAGTCAGAAGAATCGATTGAAATAAAACGGCCACTAAATCATGGTTTATAGGGGCAAGGTTGTTAATGTAGGTCTTAGAGTATTTTTAGTATAAGTATTGGGACCTAGATGATTAATAGACATGGGAATATTAATATATCCTTGTAGTGAATTATTTGGTCAGTACACATTATTATTATTAGAAAATTATTTTATGCCATTTTTTATTGATGAAACCCAACAGAAGGGAATGGATAAACACCAATAGACTATATAAGGATTTCCTGGCTGAGCAATGAATCAATTCCCATGAAATGACAATACTAGTAGAATATTTACTCAACAGATATGTTGGCGAATAGTTGAAATTTTTTTAGAATACTAAGGAGGAGTATGAAATAGATTACATAGAATAGAGGACTATTAATCAAGGATTTTTCAAAAAATACTTCTTTCAAGATAAACAAATGAAATTAATAGAAATTTATATGGAATAAAATGGAATAAGATAGTGTTTCAAATTATGAGGATACCTTTACATGAGTATTTAGTTATTCTATATATTACAAACATTATTGTAAAGACAATATTGATCATTTCCTTGAAGATCTTAATCTATGTATCCGAAGGACACCGGCTTCATAAATAATTTCATCATATAATAAAATTGTGTTAAATATCATCAAAATTGATAATACATTTTATTAATGTTATATTTCATAAATAAAACATGAAAATATGTTTTCTTCGGAGAACTATAGAAATGGTAAACTGTTTGTGAAAAATTGTGGAATGCTTGATTTCATATTAACCGAAAACCGTGGAAAGAATAATCTTATAAAATTAATTAAAGAAATGTTAGATTATTTTATTTACAGGTAAAAGGATAAATGATGTATGTTATTTAAGTGGAGGAAAAACATCAATGATGTGAAATTATTCAACTATAATGAAATGGTAAATTTTTCAAACCAATTTCGAAGGCATCAAGGAAATCTAAAAAATAACAGGCCAATGGAAGATGGCTAGGAATATGTGATCAATTAAAAATATATAAGTTGAAAATGATATATTTGTAGGTATAATATTAGGATATTGAAATTTATAATATTATTTATTTGATTTTAGCATATCACTATTTTATATAAACCCAAATTTCAACAAAAAATTGATATTTTCCTTTTGATTTAATAACAGAGTTGTCTGTCAGAAATCCCTAAATGATGATTTATTAAAACAAAAATTTGTTAAATAGTTAGTATTTTGTCATATAATCATGATTTATTATCTGACCATATCATCACCGCTATGTTGTACATTGATAAAATCCACGGTATTGATTGGATTTCAAAATATCCTATGGGAATTTAATTCTAAAAGAATGATATTATGATTTTTGAGGATGATTTATAATCCCCTATACTTATAAAAGAAACTATATAATCTAATTCTTACTTAGATCCACCCCAATACTTATAATGAATGAAATTATTTGTGAGCAAGTGGAAACAACATATAAGGATGAGTAAATTCATCTTCAAAATGAGGATTAACTAATTATATAGGAATAAATTGATGTATTTCCTAATGAAATACCTAAAACCCCATAGATAATGATGTTTAGTTTACCATTAATTTAATATTAGTATAAGAACAATAAAAAATACTCCATATATATTTGATGACTTTGAATTAGTATAACATATGAAAAATTGTTGCAGTTGAGTAATAAGGAATTAATTCTCTGAAGTTTCTCTCAATATGGGTATCATCTTGTATTTATTATGAACAATGATGGATAATTGAGGTTGTGCATCAATTATATAGAAATATATTACATAACAATAAATAACATATATCTAATTACACCCATTGATGATTTAATTGACCAACATCACATTGTATAATAATTTTTATAAGTTTATCCTTCATTATGGGTGTCATAAATTGAATGTAATGAAGGATGATATTCTAAAGACATTTTTTAGTCGAGGAATAAAAATTATGAATTTTCGGTACATACATTTGTATTGACTAGTGAACACTCTATTTTCAAGGATCTAATGAACATAGTAATCAAGGAATATTTTGAATATTTTTTTGGTGTATTCATTTATGATATCCTGTTGTATTCTAAAATATATGAAGATCAAAAAAATTAAATTCATATATTTCTTAAGAATCTCACAATGAACATGTTTTATGGTAATGTCAGAATGTGTGCTTTTTTTATTGGGTAAATTTCATTTTATGGGCATTTATCACTATGTTTGTAATCACAATCAATCCTATGATGAAAATATAAATCCAAGAATGGAATATAACAACAAAATTTACTAAGGTATATTGTTTCATTTGTTTTTCAGGATAGAATTTGTGATTTGTTCAAATGTTTTCCTGATTTCCAAACTTTTTAAACATGCTCACATTTTACGAGGTTATGTTCGTATGAAAAAATGAATGTGTAGATTGTTTTGAATAATTTATGTTATGATTATTCAATACTACAATTTTGAATTTACAATAATGAAATGATGAGTTTATTATATAAATTTATTCCATGAAAAAATGTGTGGGTTTTTTATTTTCAAAAATGAAAAACATACTTCATATGCATCAGGTTAGTTTATGGTTTATGAAGAAAACTATCCAACTCCAGATCAAGAGTTTGAAGTTGTAATAATTTATTTGAATATATAAAGATTCTATCTCTATGGTGAATGATTTGAGATATATATGGATCACAAGAGTTCAAAATACCTCATTATATAAAAGAATCCTTACATGAGTCAATAAAAATGACTGAAGTTATTCAAAGATTATGATTAGTCAATAAACTACATTCAAAGAAAAGAAAATATGTTAGTAGATGAATTAAGAAGGAATTGTCAGGGAATTCTGACTCAAATGACTATTTATAAAGATAATATAGTCGTAGATTTACAAAAATCTATTACGGAATAATATTCAAATGGGAAACATTACACTTTTTTAAATAATTATTATACCATCAATAATATACATGAAAAAATCACTCAATCTGATGATATAATTTTCCCAAATAAAATTAAATCTATTAAGGGAATAATATTAGAATAATAGATGTATTTGAATGAAATTATGAAATTTGGAAGAGGTGATGTATTTCATCAATACCTGAGCTAAAAATGGAACTATTAGATGATGCTTATATCTCACATTTTTCAATATGCCCTCGTAGTACCAAGATGTTTAGAGATGTGGAGGAAAATGTTTTGTAGGGTAATATAAAGAAGAAAATTATTGACTATGGGTCAAGATATCTGGATTATAAATAGGTGGAGGCCGAGAGAAATCATCCTAGATTAGTTATGCAACCTATAGATACTGTTATGTCGAAATTGTATGCTATTATTATAGAATTTTCCACCTGAATGCCAATGAATCTACACAAGAATGATGAAATATGTGTAATTTTTTATTGACATACCAAATCTGCACATTTCCGTGATAAAAGGGAGGATTTCCCATAGGTGTGCCTTGAAAGTATCTATATTAAGTATGTTTTAGGATTTCATAGAGAACCACATTTAATTGTGTCTGTTCATGATCAATAATTTAAATTGAAATTTTTCAAATAACTTTAAAAATATTTGGATTATATTATTTTTTAGAACTTATTATCACCCATAAATAGATCAACATTACAAATGGACAATAAAAACATTATATTTCTTGTTTAGATCATTATCACATGACCTTCAAGGTATGTGGGTTATGTATTTACCATTGCTGTTGTTTTACTACAAAATTATTTTCCATTCAAGAATTCAAATGGCACCATATTAAACAAGGTAATATAAGAGATATCCTACAGTAACAAATTGGGATAAGGTATGTGAATAGAATCTTGTAGGAATAGAATTTGTGGAATAAAAAATTGAAATGTAAAAGACAATACGAACCCATATCAATGTATCTCAATGTCAGGAAAAGAGTTATAATGTCAATCATAGGATGGATTTGTAGTTTCAAGTGGGAGATCATGTATTTATATAAGAATATCCAGGAACAGGTATCATATTGATTGATAGGAATGAGAAATTGTTCCTCCGGTACATTAGACTACTTGAATTTATAGAATTAATTAAATCTATAACTTAAATATTATCAGTACTACCATTAATTTTCAATTTCTATGATCTGTTCTATTGAGATAATAATGATTCTTTATGACTTTTACATTCCAATTTTTTTTGAAAATAAAAAACACACAATCTTACGGAAAATAATATTTTTCCCTAAGGGTTATCTTTATATCTAATGTTTTCCTTCTATAAATAATTTTTATCCTAAATTATTATTTCATTGATAATTTTACAATCTCTCTAAATATAACTCATCTGATATCTAAGTCTAAAATTTGGATTCAAATATAAAACATAAGAATCTTAAAATTCCTTGGATATAGTGTATTCTGTTGTTAGGTTCCAAATTCTCTGAAATTCAGACACTAAATTCTTTCAAATTCATGTTCAGAATTCTCTGAAATTCAGAATCGAAATTCTATGAAATTTTGACTCTGAATTCTAGTAAATTAACACTCTGAAATCTTTGAAATTCATACATATAATTATCTAAATATTACACTAATAATTCTCTGAAATTGAGTGCTATAATTCCTTGAAATTCCGACTCTGAATTCGTAGAGATTCTGACTCTAAATTATTTGAAATTCAGACTTTGAATTCATTAATATTATGACTCCAAATTCAATGAAATTTAGACTCAAGATTCATCAGAATTATGACTCTGAATTCCTAATAATTTTGACTCCAAATTCACAAAATTCTGACTCTGAATAACAAATATTTTGGAAAAATAATTCTTAATTCCTCACAATTTAGACTCTTAATTCTTTGGAAAATAGAATCCAAATAACCCATATTTATTATTCTATTAATTTTTATTTTCATAGACTCCGAACATTATTTTTTCTTTAGTCTCAGAAAAATATAATTGGTTAAGAAATGTTATTTTTCGTACGATTTTTATTATTATGAAATTATTTCATACAATCTATTTCTAACAAACCGTTGTTTAAGTGACACGTGTCATGTAACATAGATACACAAGAAGAAATATGATAGTAGGAAGAGGGATCTGATCATTGGATAATTTCCTATAAAGTAGATCTCATTTGAAAAATCTATATAATATAAAAAACTTGTTGATAAATCTATATATTACACGATGTTGAAGTGATTTATAAATAGAGTGACTCTCAGGCATTGTACAAACTAAACATCTTATTCAGCTTGCTTTGTACGAATTAAATTATTACTGATTTTAATTGAGGGATTTTGAGGATACTAAAATAATGGTACCGACTAAGTTTGAGGACATCCCGGGATCAAACTACATAGGTACCTACTTCCTTAATGATCAAAGGAATGCGGGGATAGCAAGACAAATTCTGATTCCCCTATAGTGGGCATACCCTGGTGTGGGTAAGATAGACTTTCTTGAAAGTATATTTCAATGGACCTTAACCACGGTTTTTGGATTCCTACTATTTGTGTTAAAATATTTCATAATTGTTACATGTTTTGTTTCAAGTTTATTTCTATTTTATTTTGATAAACGAAAAATTTATAACAATCAGAAACTTTCTTGTAATTTTGTATACTTTGATAAGTAATATTCTATATGATTTTAGGATTAGATTTTTTCTTATAACCTTTCCTTCAGTTTCATTTCATGAAGTATATTTTCTTTATTCTAAATATTAGCTTTTCTTAGTAATTTTTATCCTTGTTTACAAACATTTACTTTTTACCTGTTTTTGTGGAATGATATTTTCTTATAATATGGAAGGATTGACTACTGGTTAAATTTACAATCTATACCCTACAAGACCACCTATATATGAAGGTAATGATTATGAGTATTAGATATATTGTATGAGGACATTTTTTTATTAAAATTGTAGTGGAAAACTATGTCATGCTCACTAAAGATTACAAGATTCCTTAAAAGGAATCTAGATCCTTCACCAATCAAGAAATGTCGAAATATCAATGAAACTACAAGTTAATAAATACATTTTTTTGTTCCATGACCATATATATATATATATATATATTGAAGTTTCATCTTGTTAAGATATAAATTTTATTTGAAGAAATGTAGAAGTTACACATTTTTGTACATCTAATTATATAGAAACTAAAAGATCTATGCTTAGACCATAATATCATGGTATTCTATTTCATTATGGAAAGCCAATATTCTAGGTGCAAAAAATGTTTATTACTATTGTTAAATTCCATAATCTGTGGGTAAAAAATGACTTAATGATGAATCCCTAAAGGAAAATATATAGATATCATTCCCAATGAGTGGGAATATTAGATTATAGATATTGATGAGAATCAGAATGTATCAAAAATTACAATTGACGATCTTTCTGGAACTTTTGTTCAACATGATACATGAAGGAAATGAGGTGCTAATAGGAATAAGATGATAAATGTAAATGGAACTATAGACTATAACACTACTAAATACATGACACCTGATTTAGTTACCAGATCAAATTATTTGAATAGTCATTATTTTATCTTAATCTAGTGAATGTGAACATAGTGAAAAATAACTAGAAAATAGTTCTTGAAGGATGAAAGAGATATTTTTATTGATATTAATTAATTATAGATATAGGATGAATGAAAGGAAATACATGAATGACTCAAGAGTAATTTACTATGAATTCATAAGAGCATGGCATATCAGGGCATATTGTCCAAATAACAAGTAAAAGTATAGAAATTAAAACTCTTATGAGAGGAATCAAATGATGTACTGCAAGGATAATGCTTAGATTTTCCTAAAATCTAATGACACATGGAGAGACACTAGTGGTGATTATACTGGTGAATCCTTAGTGTACGAATCTTCTAATCAGTGGAATCTTTGTCTACATTCCAGACTACCCATTGGAAATCATTATCTAATGGACAAGGTACACAATTATGGATCCATCACTAAAATATCTTTGAATTCAAATTTTAATGATAATAAGTATTATGATTCTTTAGAAGACGAATCTTCTTCATATGAGGCTAATACATCACCTTCTTATGAATAAGTGTTTAGGTTTTCTCAACATCTTGAGCTTAAAAATTCAAAACACATGAAAATTTTTGATAAGGAAAATTATAGAATTTCTATATTAAATAAATAAGTATTAGATATTTATAAAGATAATGATAAGTAAATGTTTGATTTTGAATTTATTTCTAAAAACATTGAAGACGTTAATTATGAGAAGGATAAACTTCTTAATGATCAATAAAATATCATTTCATAGAAAAATATTTTACTGACTAAATCTATTTCCAAAACTAATGTTTTTGATGAAAAAAAGTGGTTATTAAACTAAAATAGAAATTATTTATTATTAGGAAGTGTTTTTCAAACAGTACAACTAGTAAGGAAAAAATTGACAAGATATATTCCCAAATTCATTGTATAAGAAACAGTTCTGGATTTGGTTACACTAATTCCAAACTAGTATTCAGTAATAACTATTTTGTTCCTAAAAGTGCTCCATTCTTCATTGAATATCAGTTTGTTGGGCATTAGGCTAAAAAAATTTCTTTAAATTAAACACAATTTTTTTATTTTCATAAAGCCTATTTTACTATGAAAATATGGATTCCTAAAATATTGCATTCTAAAATTTCTAGACCCCAGAATGTTTGGGTTGCGAATGTATAACACTCTTATTTTAAGGAAAATAATGATAGTACCAATATAAATACATGACACATGGATATTGGATTTTCTCAACATTGGACTAGTAACAAAATTCTATTTGAAATGATTATCAAGACGAATGGAAGAAAACTAACATTCGTAGATAATGCTCTGGAAAATATTGTTGGTATATGTAACATTGTTCTTCTTGGAAAAACTATTATTTCAAATGTTTTATTATTTAAGGGTCCTTATCACAACCTTATTAGCATATGTAAGTTATGTTATGAAGGTTACCTTATGAATTTTATGATTGATATGTTCATAGTACACTATTCCAAGGAAGATTATATTCTATCATCCAATAGGCTAGTGAATGAATACACACTAAACATATAAGACCTTAGGATTCAAGATCATCATTGCCTTAGTGAAATTGATGTTCAATCATGGTTATGTAATAAAAGGATAGGACATTTTAACATTAGGAACCTATGTAACACTCAATGAAAATATTTTTTAAGGATATACTAGATAATATATTTAATTATTCAAAATTTTGTGATCCTTGTCAATATATAAATCAATATAAATCAAGTTTTATGTCTATTAGTGAAGTCTCGGCAAATGACGCATTATAGTTGGTGCATTTGAATCTTTTTAGTCAAACACAAACTGAAAGCATTAGAGGGAAATATTTTGTATTTTATTTTATTAATGATTAAACTAGATTTATCTTGGATTATTTTTTAGCAATGAAATCAAAATCTTTTTATTATTTCAAAAATTATAGAGACTAAGTTAATAATGTAAATAACCTTCCCTTGAAAACTATTCATACTAATCATAGAGTAGAATTTCAAAATTATGATTTTGAAACATTTTTTAGTAAAAAATGTATTACTCATAACTTCTCAGCACCATGAAATACTCAATAGAATGGTGTTGTTGAATGAATAAATTGAATTCTTCAGTATGTAAGTAGATCCTCGTTGAGTGAATATTATATAGCTTAACACTTTTGGGATGAAGCTGTAAGTACATCCTGATATACTATAAATTGAGTTTTAATTAGACCTTTTCATAATAATACAGTTTGTGAGTAATGGAATGGTATAAAACCTAGACTTTCCTACTTCAATGTATTTTGTTGAACACTATTCATTCTGAATACTTACGAAAATTTAAATAACTTTGAACCCAAATATGATGAAAGAATGTTTTTATGCTACTCAAAAAATTTTAAGGCATATAATGTTTTTAGTAAAAATACTTGTACTTTTGGAGAAATAGTGCATTTAAAATTTGATAAAACTAATTCTTTAGGTTTTGAACAACCTCAACCTACATCCTGGGGTGTGTTTCCAAAAATAGATTATCAACCCTTTATATAAGATGTTTTTGACAAGGAAAATTATTAAGAAAATGATTCTGAAGCATTTACCTGAGAATATTTCATACCATATGTTGATGGTGATGTTTTTAAAAACCCAAGACAATTTTATCTTAAGAATCATCCCAATAATTGTATCATTTTTGAAGTAAATCAATTGGTAAGGACTTGATGTTCCTTAATAAATGAAGTAGGACATCAAGAATTCATTTCCCAATTAGAAAAAAATCCCTGAAAATCGTTAGGTGATGATGATTGGATTAAAGCCATGCAAGATGAACTAAATAAATTAAAAAAGAATAAATTTCGGACCTTGGATGTATAACCTAAGAAAATTCTGAAATTAAAGATAAATGGGTCTTCCAAAACAAGTCCAATGAAAATGTAATTTTTGTGAGAAATAATTCTAGATTAGTTTCTAAATACTATAATCAACAAGAATGAATATTCAAGGAGTAAACATATTCCCAAGTAGCTAGACTTGAAAATATTCATATTTTACTTACCTATGATGGATTCATCAATTTTAAACTTTTTATAATGGATGAAAATAGTTATTTATTATTCAGATATGTTAATGAGGATGTTTTGGTTGAACAATCTCATGTTTTTTATGATATAAATCATCCTGAACATGTTTTCAAACTTGACAATGTTTTTTATAGACTTAAACATGCCCCTAGAGCTTGGTATGATATGCTTACAATATTTAGATTACAAACTGACTGTGTTAAGGGAAATGTTGATCCAAAAAAGTATACAAATAATGATAAGAGAAATGTTTTGTTTGTTCAAATTTATGTTGTTGACATTATATTTTGTTCAACTCGTCAATATTTAACAGATTCTTTTGAGAATATAATGAAATCAGAGTCTGAAATAAGAATGATGGGTGAGTTAAAATGTTTCCTATGTCTTCAAATTTCTCAAAAACCACACGAAACACATATATATCAATATAAGTATTTTAAATATCTTCTAAAAAGTATGGTTATGATAACCTTAAGAGTATAAGAACTCACATTGGTACCTAAAATTATTTTGTTCTTGATGAAGCTAGAAATCCTATAGATTAGACATCATTTAGATGTATGATAAGAATATAATTATACATGAAATCTAGTTGTCCAAACTTAATGTTTTCAATATTATTATGTACAAGATATTAATAAATCATAGGGAATATCATTTAAAATTAGTGAAGTTATTTTTTCACTATTTAAAAGGATACATAGATTTAGGTCTCTTTTTACATCTCGAAATGAATTTATTTAAAAAAATCCATATACTAACATTAAAGGATTAAGAATTGATAGGAAAAATACATTCTGAACATGTCATTTAATTGGAGATTCATTAGTCTCATGGTTATGAATAATTCAAAACTCAATAGCACATTCCACTAAAAAAGTAGAATATTTAGGAGATGGAAGTTTCAGTGCTCAAGTGTTGTGGATGTAACACAGACACAAAGATTATGTTATGAGTATTACCAAGTCACAAATATTGTGTGATAATTCGGGTGAAATCACCCTAAGGAAAAATCATTAATGTAACTCCCATGCAAAACACATAGGTATTAGGCATCACTTTTTTAGTAATCACACACAAAAAATGAGATATCATTCTTCAATTTATCTAAACGTAGGATAAACTTGTAAATACTTTCACAAAATCTTTAGCTTCTGATAGATTTAAGAACATTTAACAGCATATAATAATTTTATTCATATGGTAATCGTCCATATTAACTAATTATTAAAATCTATCTCCATACAAAAAGAAACGACTTCTCAAAGGGGGAGTATATTTGTTTTTTTGTTGTAAAAAAAATTTAATATTCAATTTTTTTAATCAATATTTTCTTAATCATTTTATATCATTTAGAAAATGTCCGAAATATAATATTTTCGATGAAAACTTTTCCTTATTATGAATAATTATCCTAGTAATCCATAAGGTATGTTTCCTTTCTTAAATTTTTTTAATCATATTTTAAAATGCTTGTATTTTTTTTTAATAAAATGATTTCGGAATCACTTTTTCCTAAATCATATGTTATATCATAAAACCGTCAAATGATCAGAACCTACCAAATTCCTTCTTTTTCCTTCATCTCAACCATAAGACCTGATCAAGCATATTTCAAATGATGGATCAATAGAGGAAGATGAACTATATCTTCAAACTCCACTTTAAGGGCCCCCAACAGTTGTCCCACCTCGGTTTTCAAATCCTTGTCATAATGATGTGCTTCTCCTCTACATAAGGACATTTAAAATCATGAGGGTTTCCAAAATTCATAATGTATATGGAATATTTTCCTGAGAATATAATTTTTCAATAAGTTAAATCTCTGAAAGCAAGATATATAGAGAAATGTTAGTTGATCTGAAATAATTTTACATATATGAATATATTACAATAATGAATATCATGTTGAATGGTGGCTATAGACAATTTGTATCAAAAATTAAGGCATAAGAACTGGTTTATATTGAGTTTTTGGATTAATTATATGAATCAGTATGTTTCTTCAATGAAATAGGAAGAGATATGCTTTCCTTCAAGAGCTATGTAAAGACCTACTCCCTTTCATATAATATGGCCACCAATCTGATTTGAATTCCATATGAATGTGAAGAATAATTATATATCCATAAGGTACCCAACTTATCAGGTTCCTTTGATAAGTATAGTTCTCTATATTTTCGTCTATTGAATGATATAATGTCTCTTAAAAATTCACATCTATCTCCAAACATCCTGATTTTTCAGTTATGGATTCAGGGATTTCTCATTCTGAGAAAAGGTGACATGGATACCCTCATTAAGAGTGATATTTATGCCTTGGAAATTCTTGTGAAATTTAGAATGATAAATTTGGTGAATTATGATTTAATTATACTTGATAATATAAAAAAATGGGACTCTAAAATATAAAATCTTCATGTTTCCAAGTATTATCACCAAGAATATAGTTTTTTTTTCTAGAATCGTTTAAAATTCAATGAAGTTTTAAGCATAGTAATTTCATGGTCATGCTGCATAGTTATGAAACTCTCAGAATGATGATGGTTGGACTCTATAGTTAATCTAGAGAATTTTATGATCTATTTGAATTAGAAATAGAAGCAATTTCAATGAAACCAAAAGAGGCTACGACTTCTAAGAAGGGTGGAAAAAAAGAAGCCGAATGAAGTGGAAGAAAAAGAAAAAACAGAATCTATTAAGAAACACAATCTTCACCCCCAAAATGAAAGAATCAAAAGACTTATTTAGATTATATGTTTTCCAAGTAGATAGAAGAAAAGAAGAATAATATGTAAGGGTAGATTATTTTTTTCTTGGACCCTATTCAGGAAAAAGCATTAATGGGGAATGTTGCTGAGGATATTGAGATATTAGAGTATTAAAAGAAGTAGAGGAAGAAGATATCAGAGGCTGAAATTATTTAATCCCTTCCTTTGGATGCTGAGAAATCCTCTGAACAAATTCATTTACTGGAATTGTTTTTACATGATTCACATTCTGTGACATCGTTATAGAAGACAAAGATTTCAAAACCAGAACAAGACGCAACAACGGTTCATAAAGAATAAATCACATATGAAGATGAAGAAGAAAGTCATTATATAATAGACATGATAAAACAAGTTGACGATTATCATGAGAAGTATAGTCCTTCTAAAAATTTGTCAATCCGAACTTCAGAGGATGAATATTCAAATATTTCTAACCTAAAAAAATAAGAAAATTTTCATGAAGAAGTGAATAAACGATCTAATTAAGATATTAGTAATCATGACTTATTTAAGCAACAAGATCATATGGCAGATTCATAGAAATAAATACTTAAGGAGGACAATATTGTTCAACAATCTAATAGTGAACATCAATGTCCCAATGAAAAATATATCATTCTGAGATATTATAAGGGAAACAAGGTGTTATTAGATACACATAGGAAATATGTAGTAAAAATGAATCATGATGGTGGTTCGTCGAAGAGAAAAGATGAAGAGATAAAAAACAATCATCACCACCAATGAATTCTAATTTAGAATCATCTTATCTTGGAATGACATTATATTACAATAATTGAAGAAGCTGGTTTATACCATTCTCTTATTTCAAAGTATAGAATCGAGGTGACAGTTGCTTCAGCACTCGATTGATCAGAAATCCAAATCAGTTTCACTGCCCATGGTTAAGTATGTCGGTCTTGAGGCCAATATAAAAACTATCTTTATTGGATTTAAAGCCCAAAAAAAATTGTACAAACAAACCACCATGTGGTAAAAAATGATAGAAGATATGATAATCATTGATTATTTTCATGAAATTGTGAAAGTTGATTTTCACACTAAAGATGGTAAGTTCAAGAATCATTCAAAATGTTTTTAGGGGAATCCATGTATCAAACAAACAACATAGAAGTATGAGGTCAAGGATTTAAATGAAAAGATTAACTCAGTTGCATTGAACTGGAAAAAAATATATCATAAAAATGAGATTGATGAAATTCTTATTTTGAAAGAAGAAGTTTCGAATGACCAAGCATAAATTCGTAAGACTCTGGAAGAAAAGAACAATACCATAGAGAAGAAAAGGGAAGATTAGGATCAACTAATCATGTGTGTGGATGAATATTACATGGAACATAACAATCTAAAAACCATGGTGAATAAGATAATGTCGACAAAGAAATGTTGATAATTTTTACCCAATCTGATCTTTTGTGAAATTTTAATTACTTGTACAATTTTTTTCCAATAATAATTAAATTTTGGTTGTTCATTATGCTTTTGGTTTTATTGTACTAATATTTCAGGTACAAAATTTTATTTCCATTCTCTTTATTTGTTTTTGAAGATCCTAAAGTGGGATAAATGAATTATTAAAATAATATCAATTAATTAAGAAAATTCTCTATGTATGGTGGAGTTTAATTAAGGGGGAATTCTTATCAAAGAAGATTTTCATACACATGAAGAGGAAAAATATCTTTATGAATGTCATGAATATGATCCTTAGGAATTTAAAAACCTAAATAGTATTTAGTTGTCTTTAAAAAAATCCATATGTAAAAGGGGATGATTTTTTATTTTAAACTCATATTGAAAAATTCATTATTTATATTATTTTTCATAATAATGATTGTTATTTCCAAAAAGGGGATGATTTTTGAGTCAATAAGTGTTTCTTATGACTTTCCCATTCTTCATTGTTGTGAAAATCTAAAAAACTCAATCTTTTAAAAAATTATATTTTTCCCTAAGGGTTATCATTATGAGGAAAAGTTTCATTCTCTAATGAAATTTTATGCTTAACCATGTTTTCATTGTTCGTTTTATAATCTCTCAAAATCTAACTCATCTGATTTATATGTATAAAATTCATTTTCATATCTAAAACCATGGAATTGTATAATTCCATGGATATAGAGTATTTTTTTATGTTATGAATTCACTAAAATTCATATTCTTAATTAATTGAAATTCAGATACCGAGATCACTAAAATTTATACTCTAAATTCACTAATTTCCATTCAACAAATTCTCTAAAATACATACTCTGAATTCTTGGAAATTCATACTCTAAATTCAATAAAATTAAAACTATGAATTATATTAGAATTTGACTACAAATTCTCTAAAATTCATAAAATTAATTCATCAGAATTCTGACTCCGGATTTCTTAGAATTCAGACTCCAATATCATCATAATTTAGACTCTGAATTCCTCATATTTCATATACCAAATTCATTAGATTTTAGACTATGAATTACTATGAATTAAGACACTTCAATATTTGGAAAATAGAATTCAAATATACATGTTTTATTATTTCTAAAATGTTTATTTTCTTAGAATCCAAACATTATTTTTTCTTAGACTCTGAAAATATATTTGGTAAGAAACCTTATTTTTCACACACATGTTATTGTTATGAAACAAGGTCGTACAATCTGTTTCAGACTAAACAATTCTTTTGTTACCCATGTGAATGTCCTCCTGAAATTTAAGGAAAAATATGACTATTGGAGTAGGGGTTGTAGGAGAGAGTCGACCAATGGATAATTGCCTATAAATAAGATCTCATTTTAATGAGCTCTATGGTTCAAAAAATTCTGTTTAACACTCTATAGATTAAATGTTGTTTGAGTGATTTCTAGAGAGAGAGACTCACATGATTTATGCATACTAAACATATTTTTCATCTTGATTCATGCGACTAAAATATTTGTTGACTTCAATCGAGGGCTTATGAGGATTGGAAGACAGAGATTACCTTAATGTTCGAGGACATCTGAGGATAGTAAGATAGGGGTGTCAACTATCATTAAGATCACGAGGTTTTAGGTATATAATTATAGATTCGGATACCCCTAACGAGGGTTTACCCTGGTGTGGGTATGATAGACATTCATGAATGTAAAAATCAATGGACCTTAATGCATGGTTGTTGGATACCCTACTTTTTGGATTAAAAGATTTCATACTTGTAACTTGTTATGTTTCATGTCTATTTCCATTGTATTTTGATTAAGGAAGAATGTATAACAATTCTATTCATTCTTGTACATTATAATCTTGATAATTTTGATTCTATATGATTTAAAGTATAATCTTTTCCTTATAAACGTTACTTATGTTTAATTTCTGAAACAATATCTCATGAACATAGAATATTTTTAGAACTAAAGATGTCTTGTGAATTTACTATGTTTAACATTGTTATACATAGTTTTCCTTAAGGGTAAAAAATTCTTTTTAAACTTACAATTCTCCCCCTTCTTGTAATTGAGCATCAACATTAACATTTCAATCATATATGTTTCAAATATCATTGTCAAAGAAGTACATGTCAACCCCAATGCATATACTCACCTTGGAAGATATAGAAATTCATCCTAATATTTCTTTCTATGAAGTCAAAATCGATATTATTGACACAAGAGAACATGTATTGTGAAATTGGATGACTCGACCGGTAAAGGATATTCAGAGAAAAAATTAAATGGGCCCTGAAATGATGGAATGTGAGGATGTTATAATGAAGAGAAACCCACATCTATTTAGAATGGAATATTCATGAAAAATATTGTGGAATAAATTTTTGAATGATCATAGAATATAACACCCCAATTTTTTATGGTATGTATCTAATTTTTTAATTTAAATTCATTCGATTGATTTCATTTCACACAAAGAAAATCCAAAATTAACAATGACATACTATTCAATATTAACATGACCATTAGAATTTAATATGACCATTATGATTAGTAATCCAACCTATAGTATGGTGACTTGAAATATGTATTCATAAATAATATTTTGGTATCTTATGAATGAAGATGTCATATATGTATATAATGGAATATGTAAATAAATGTATTGAAAATGATAGTCTGATTGTTTTTATATTTTTGAAATTTAGATTTTTATTTACATATTTTATAATTAATAAAATAATTTAAATGTAATTTATTTTCAAATAATTGATTAATAGATTAATTTATTTTTTATCATGGTTATTAGATATCGTTATGAGACCATAGATAATCTTCAATTTGTCATTATATTTGTTATAATTTTGAAATCAATATTTTTGAATAAATGATTATTTTGATAAAAAATAAATTTCTCATATTTAGAATATTATTTTTAATACATGGATTCCATTTTTCAATCCTACGCAATAAATAATGGTTTTGGTGTATTTTAGGGATTTTTAAAAAATAGTTGAATTTATTGTGAATAGTGAAACAAAGTGATTTACTATGTAAGATAAAATACATGGATAATTCAGTACTGGACAATGTATAGATTATGTAAGAACAATTAGTTCCAAATAACATGCACTACTTATTTTAGATAATCATACAAATACTAAATAATTATATTCTTGAGGAAAAATAATAATCAATTGAATAAAATTATCAAGAAACATCCCTCTCATCCCCTTTAAATTCCACCAATCACCATATCTTAATGTCACACCTTCAAATCCATAAATCATAAAAAACTTCATATAAATATAACTACCAAATATTTATTCCACATTATTGTTTTTTTCCTCACTAAAAAGGCCATTTAAAATATCCTGAAGTAGGTTCACATTGAGAGGAATTCAAGAGGTAAAACCCCCTTTTCTTCTTTAAATTGTTTTTAATTTCTTTTTAATTTTTAATCCTCTCCATAGCTTATTTTTCGAAAAATTCACTATAAATAAATTATCTTATATTTAAATTAATTTCATAATGTTATTGTAATATTATTCATAAAACCCCTTCTCATATCCCTTTAATTCTTAATATTGAAGAATCATACATGATGTGTTGATTTACTACCATCATGGAAGATGAGATTTCATTTTCCATTTCCAACTTCAAGGATGGTCATAAAGAAATTTCAAAAGCTAAAATTAATTTTAAAATGTTTATTAAACCATATTTAATTTTATATAACTATTTTATAATCATAAAATTAATTAATAATACAAAACTGGTTTGTGATTATCGAAATAATGCCAAATAAATATAAATGGATATCATTATCATTTTCTCTAAGCATTATTCCTCATATCTAGAAAAAATGATATATAAGACTATAAAATCTTATATATGTTGATTATTAATATAAAATTTTAATTCAGGATAACTATTCTCATTTTATATGGTTTTTTATACATGTTTGTTGGTTAACTAATAATGAAAACACTGGAAAAAAGTGTTGAATGGAGAAATTGATCATTATAAAACTTCCAAAAAGGCCATAAATGAATGTAATATAATAATAATTAATCAAATAAATGTTGAATAGTTACTGAATTAAATTATTAATGAATCAAATTTCGTTATCCAATACATAATGAGTATGTGCAGAACACTTTAAGGCATAAGGTACATGATTCTCTATGAACCCCCATTTTTCTTTTGAGTGGTGATTTATCTCCCATTACCCAAAGTTAATTTTTATTTATTTTACTATATAAATATTATAAGCATTTTTTGTATTTTTTAAACTCATGTATCATGATCATTACATCCATATTTAATCATGAAATATATGTTTTTATACGGTTCCCTTCTTAATTCCACCCGATAGGAAATCTTTATTAAAATTGATCATCACAATTTTTGTTAACCTTTTTTACGTACCATACATCATATATTTATTACCCAATTATTTTTCAAATATCACTTATTTTATCAAGATGATATATCTTTTTTCTATTGTATTTTTATAAAAAAAATTATGTATTAGTCCAATTTATGTATTTTAAATATTATCCATTAATCCATAATAAATTGGATCCTTTTTAATGTTTCTTAAACACTATTATTCCATGTGTTCATGTTATATGGACACCATTTATCCATATATATGTTAATTTTTTTATGAATTTACTTGTATGACTTAAATCCATTCATTCATCGAAACCATTTTGATATTCCAATTGGGTTATGCCTTATTCACCAGTTATTAATTTTATGTGGTGTATGTATAAATTACATTTATTTATCATCAAAATTAATTGACGATTTCCTTAAATATTTTTATCTCTCGTATTAAGGATATGATTATATTCTTAGTCATATTCTATTTTTACACAGTATTTTTCTTTGCATGTCGTTTTAAATGGGAGAATATTGATGAATTTGTATGCTCAACTAAAAACAATTACATTGATAAGTCATATCTTTTATTAAATTAAATATATATTTGAAGAATTATTTAGACCTGATATAGCCTATGTGGACCAGTTATAGATATCCTCTTAATGAATCAATATGTCTCACGAGATAAAATAGTTTTCTACAGTTCCTTAATGTTTGTTTTCCAGAATATTAATATGTTTTTGTACCCAGGAAGGTAAAACATATTGATGTTATAATTATTAATGTTTCAATACCTAATCTCCAATAATTAATAATTTTCATCATTAAATATTTCACTGTTACATTACATTATATTTTTATTATGTCAAACTGTATGGTTTCATTATTATACTCAAATTTATTAATGGCATGTGTGTTTGAGATTATTGACAATGCCATAATGAAAATGCCTTATTTAATTTTCTATATTTATTATTATTTCATATAACCCTTATAAAAAATTTGAACTGAACCTTAATTTTTTACAATTTCCCCAGTTATGAATATTAAACCGTTGAATATGTTTTTAGGAAAATGATTATTTTCATTTTTTATCTTCTATGTTTATTTTCCAATGTAATATGGGAACCATATTTATGTCTAGTTTTTGAAGACTAATAAAATAGTCAATCAATAGTGATTTAATATCTTATATCTATATTATTTTAATAAAATGATCACCAACTATAGTTTATTTTGTTTGGGGTTATTAAACATCACCAATAATGTGGTTTTTCAATCATTTCATCCATGAGTCTTTTATCATCACATAACACATATTGAAAACTATATATGTTATTGAGACAAACACAAATATCCTAATCCATCGGTCTCTTCAACCGCTAAACTTGGATGTTTTGTTAACAAAAATTACCACAAAACCTATGTTATAGTGAATATATCTTTTATAATTCTCTTTTTATATCCCAGTTATTAACAATAATTAGAATTAATTTTGAGTAAGGATTAGAATTTTCATAATCTATTTATTTGAAGAAATTGCATATTACCCCCTTTATTCTCATCATTATTTTAGTTTAGATCCTAACTCACCAGTATGAATAGTAAATTAATAAATGATCCATACATTAAAAACTAAATATCTACTTCTATTATATCTTTTTATAATATAAGTGTGACCAACATGTACATCAAAATTTGACATTAAACTATTTAGTTTAGATAATAATAATGGATTCAGTTTTAGTGATTCTACATGATATTTTCTAAATAAATACTTGATCACATCTACAATAACCACCTTAAATTGTCTAAATTGATAGATTATGTCTCCCATTAAATCTATATTATATTTAAAAATATCCCCTTACAATCTGATTTAATATATTTAGAACAATGTTTTCAAAGTGTTTATATACCTCAATCTTATATTTTACAAATTTCATATCGTATTTACTAATTTATATAAAAAAAATTATTCTAGAAAAATTATCATCTTAAATCCCACTCAATGTGTAAAAAAAATAATATTCATAATGTATGATATTCTTTAAAATTAACTCCAATCATAGGTTTCTAATATTACCTAAATTTTTATAAATAGAGATCATAATAACAGTTAAAAAATTCCATTATGTTTTACTAGTGATATTATATAGATATAATAAAATTAACAATTATTTTTTTCTATATCCATAATATGTCATTATCCGTACAGATACACAATAACTGGAGGTATGGTACAAAAGTTAGTATTCTATTATTTTAATCAAACCTGTGAGGATGATATATTTTTTGAATACTAAAAACAATACTCTTTTTAGATATATATATTCCATATAGATCTATGACCAAAAATTATTTCATTTTATAATAAGAACGTCTATTGTTAGCATAAAATTTATTTTATATTCAAATTTATTCTAATGGTGTGATGTTTTTTTAAATTATAAATCCAATAATATGAAATATTTATTATATTCTCATTTCCAATTTACATTTACAACTATGTGGGTTATAGGGTCATTGATTACTTTAGATCAGGTCTACATTTCTCTTTTGGTGAAACCCATATTTCCAATGTGTTATTCTAAGAATATGGAGTCATTGGTGATTTATCTATGTTTCTCAAAAACTCATTATATAAAATTTTATAAGTCAAGAACATATTAGGATTATAAAAGGTATGTTTTCACCATAAAAAATTAATTTATTCCATATTTTAGTTACCCTTATTGTGTAACATATGAAGTTCTGTTTATATCATGCCTTCCTCAAAACTGAACCCTTTCTTTGGTGTATAGTATATATTATAATTCCTGTTAATTATATGTTCATATATCTTCTTCTTTTTCACCCTTTGGATGGATCACCACCACATATTTTCATTCATCATAGATTTTTTGGTCTTGTATGTTCAGAATAATATTACTTCATATTGGTTTATTCAATGAAATACTCATCATCACAGGTACCACATGTATTTAAATTCATATTAACATTCTCTAATAACTCAAATATGTTATTTAATTATTGTATCATCATCCTTTATAGGAATTTCTTCAATCTATTTGAAATATTTTTATTTTATTATCCTCTTACACATAAATTAGGGAAAATATATTTTTATGGGATGTAAAAATTAAGAAAAAATAATAGAAATTTTTTTAAAAATATTCCCTAGCATTAGGAGTTACCAATAAACCATGACTTTTTTTATTTGAACTCATACAATGTGTATTTATTTATATTGATGATAAGAATAGAACCCCTCATTTGGATATTCTTTTAGTAGTGTACATATCGTGGATCTTGTGTCCTCCACCATTTTATTACTTGTGGATTCCTTCATCATTTTTGATAATGCATATTTTCCCATTTTTTATACAAAATATTTACTCAAAAGTGAAACAAAAATAGTGTTTATAAAATATTTTGTGGAAAATGACACCATTTTTCAAAGCGTATGTTGGATATATCAAGAGATTAATTTAATCCCTTCCTACCACTTGAATGACCATTTCTAGATGACATTTTCTGATCAAAAACATTTAGGGAAGTGATTATTATTTAATATTCTTGAAAAGATTCAACATGGGTAATTTCTAAATTTCATAATTTATATAATAGATCAATTCATCATTGATTCATAATGTTTTTCTGGTCTATATGTTATTTCATCAGATCTTCATTTTTTCCCATTATCTGCATCTAATCATAATGAATATTTTTTTCTTGCATTGATTTTCCAATCACCATTAACATTATATATTTGATCTCTAATTATGCCTTATTGAAATATAACATCAATTTATAGTTCACAATTACTCAATGTGGATGTGGATCACTCACAATTCCTTCATTTCATTAGTCAAGGTTCACTCCCATGTCTTTTATATTGGATATAGTCCCTCACTTATATAGGGTAACTTAGTTTTTTTTAATATTATCTCACAAAATATCATTAATTTCTTATTATATTGAAGGAATTTAATATACTCATCCATCACATGATGAAATTTATATATGTGTGCACCACAACATTATAAATAAAATCATTACATAATCTAAACATAACCCATGGAAAAAGAAAATGTTTCATATACATTTCATTATCAATAAATCATATTTTGTAATGAGAATAATCATATATAGTATCATTACATCATATTTATATTGATGAAAAGGTAAGAAAAAATAATATTGATGTGGATCACTAATTCTATTAAAATAGAATTTGAACAATATATTGAAACTTCTATAAAATATCATTTACATTTAGGATAATTAAAATAATTATTGAATATTGAGAAGGTGATTATTTTAAAATAAACACGGAAATATATAATGAAAGCTTTAAATAGAATAATAGTCATGATGACATGAAAATATAATTATATAGTAAATGTTAAAATAATGATTCATTTCTCACTTTTTTATAAAAATTATAATGTACATCATTCTGAAAATGAAAATAATATTACATTAAAATATATTGAAATATAGAAAAATAAGGCTCAAATTTACATAAAATAATTAGCTCATCATTGAAATTAAAATTCATGTAAACATTTAAATTGTCATGTATATAGAATAATATGGACACTATCCAAAAATAATATATGTTCAGATTTCAATGAAACATTTTCAAAATCATTTTAGTTAACAAAGACTGTAAAATGGACCAATGACCATTAAATTTCATGAATGTAAATAGGAGATGATAATATTATGTTTTTAGAAAATAATTTTTAGATAATTTCAATATATGGATTTTTAACATTTGTAATTTTATAAATATATGATATGGTAATATAGAACCATACCTTTTGTTATTTCTACATCGTATGTGTACTTAAGCTCCATTATAAAAAAATTGGATTTATTACCAATCTGTACATATCGTTTTTATAATATTATAAATATATTATATAATTCTCCTAGAATTTCTAATTTCTAATTGATTACAATTTTTTTACAATAAAAATTTATTTAATACTAGTATATCTTCAATACATGTTTTCGTGTGACTATTCGAATAATTTTTCCCTCGTCTTGGTTTAATAAATTAAAAAATCATAATAAAGTTATAAAAATAATATTATTTACTCTATACACATTATAAATCATTCGAAAATGTGGTTATGAAATATTAATTACATCAGTTCATGAGGGTTGTAGTATATAAATACACTTGATTATTGTTATTGTTATTTAATAAATTGAAACAATGAAGTAATAATAATAATTCCTCCGATCATAACAAAAACAATATCATATATATCATATATATTCATTACATAAATTTATATGACTATGAATATATGGAGTGCATGAAAAATGAATCACATATCAATGTTGAGGTGGATGTCAACACATATGAACAAAATATGTTATCAATTCCCATTTTATTGAAAGAAAGAATACAATGGACTCCCAATAAAAAAATTATTTATAATAAATATAAAAATTACATAATTTTAACAATTTGATAGAAAATTTCCTGGTGGTAAGGAATAATAAACCTCAAAATAAACTAGTGATGAAAATTACAGCTTCATTAGGAAACCTCCTTTGGCTTAAAACATAAGACACCAAATGATGTTTTTTTTCAAAAGATGAAAATATCTAGGATTTTGGGAGATAATATATAAATTTTTTTATCATGTTTTTTGTAAGTTACATTGATAAAGGTGACTATTATATAGATGGGGATAGAACCTTCAACTAGAATTGAGGTGTGTGGACGACATTTAAATACTAAAAAACTAATATATAATGAAGGCATATTCTTGATAAAGTGGAACCAAATTACCATATATTTGAAGAAAATATAATTTAATGTTGATAATTTTTGGAAATAAATATGATATGTCTAAGGGATATTTTAAACCTTATTATTTAGTTTGACTCCCTCATTTTTCCTTTTTAAAATTAATCAAGATAACATTTTTTTACCATAAATATTATTCATAATGGAAAAATGATTGTATTGTAATTAGAAAAATATTACATGTTCATTCAATAAATGAAAAAAATTCTATCAAATATAATTTCAATATGTTGATGAAATCCATTTCAAAATAATTTCACTGAACCCAAATAAAACTATTTTATGAAGAAAAATGAATTTGCATTCATTAAAAATAATTTATTCAAATTAGTTTCCAAGTAAAATATATTAAATGAATTGTACCTTATTTTATTAAATATATTATCCCAATATTTAATTAATAAATTTCATACATTGTGTCTCACATTATTTATTATGTCAATTTTTTTAGAACCATATATTCATAAAAATAATATCATTTTTACTTTATAATAAATAAAATTTAACTTGTAACCAATTTATAACTAGTGAATTAATTTTATACATGTGGATTATATAATTTTTTTTAATTATAATTCTCAAAAGTATTTACTATATAACAAATAAGTGAAGAAAAATTCATATAAAGTTTACTTAAAAAAATTAATAATGATCATTGGTACTTCATATGTGAATTATAAATTAGTTTCAAAAATTAATTTTCATTGAAATACCATATATTGTAAATCATATTAAAATTTATTATAACTCTTCAAAAAAAATCAGGGTTTTGTGCTTTATAAGAAATCAGTCATATTTACTTAATTACAACTATTCTAAAATATCATGTTGTTATATTAAAATCGATTATAAGAATTTAACCATTGTAATATTTTCACTATAATGAAAAAATTGGATACCTCTTCCCCACCAAAACCATGGATTATCACAATAAGTTGATGAATATACTTGGGTGACTTCTCTGGTTCTGCGACACTCTTTTATTCTTAAAATAAAAGATTTATATCAGATTTTCTTCATACAAAATCCCATAATCCAATGGTAAGTCCTGTGAATTCAGTTAATGTGAAGTATCTAGTATATAAATTTTGGAATATAGAACAATTGAACATATCACAAACTCGATAGCAGTTAAAATGATGTTTTATGTGATAAGATATCATCCAAATGTGATCAAGGATCTTATATGGAATTATTTAACTAGGTTATAACATTCACTTATTTTTAATTATCATAAAAATATTCCATGGACATATATTAAGGATTACCATAGCACCGTTATTGAATTATATTTCTCATTGAAAATACTCGAAATATGTTTTTTGACAAAATTTTTCTACCTTTATATGTTGCTGAATAGAATTATCCTTCATCATCATTTCACTATTTTTCAGAGGAACAAATAAATTTTCTTCTGAAACCCTATCCAAATATTTTTGATTTCCACAAACATAGATGGATTCATAAATATCTATATAAATGATCAAGTGATAGTTATTATTGTTAAAAAAAATTAAATGAGTTAGTTATGGATCCGATTGTCATTTATAATCCATATACAAAAATATTATCTATATATTATAGGGAATTAATGGTCCTCTCAAATGGACCATATATGTTAGAATGATATTAAATGATAAATATCAACTCGTTATTTAAATATTATTGAATAATTCAATATAAATTCCCGGTTATCTTCTAATAAAAATATGATATTGTTGATTGTGATACTCCACGCGTCCTTAGTATTTATTTAAATTATAACATGGAAATATGATCATGAGATATATATTCTATGAAATAAAATAATATACTATTTTTAAAAGGACATAAATTATATCCCAAATATGATTGAGCACTTTGGATGTCTTCAAAAATCCAGTAATGAAATTCATTATACTGCTTTAGCATTTCAACTCATTTATGTGTAATGGATTTAATATTCCATTATAATTCATTCTCTTAGCCTAATATTTAGATATTTCAAAGAATAATGATACATAATGCACATTATTTCTCTCAATCTTATATAACAATAAATTTTATTTTATATATATATACATCATTGTACCTATTTCACTAATAGTGAATTAACGAAAAAGAACATCATCGAAGATATCCTTCATCAATTTTTACATTGAAAAGTAAAACACTATATTCCTAAACCTGATCATTCAATAAAATTTATCATTGAACTCAGGACCATTACATACATTCTACTACGGAATAATATAATCCTTCTATATATCCTTAAACATCACAAGAATAGACGATTAAACATTCATATACAAATGATAATATCTTTCACTATTACTTATGATTTAATGTTACATCATATGAATGAAAATAATTATTTGATGTTTTTATTACTCATTATCGATAAATTAACATGGTCATTAAGAATTAGAGAACCATCCAACTTTTTCTCCTTCCTTAGTTGGTAATGTATTGAGAAATCATAATCATTAATTATATGCAGTCATATCATCTAATTAAAATTATTCTCATTCTATTTAAATATATACTTCATGATTTTATGATCTATGTATATATATATCACACTATCCAGAATAAAAATAATAATACAATATATTTTATAATGAAATATCTACTACAAGTTCTATATCAGAATTTAGGTAATATTTCTACTAACCCTTCAATTACCGTGATTCATAAGATACTCCCATGTAATTTATAATGAGAACATATTAATGTTATTTAATTAACAGATCATTATAAATAACAAAACCTTATCTACTTTATGGAAGTTGGAGAACATGTGCATAGAAATATATTCACTTCAGTTATTTGAAAATTATATTCTAAAGTATCTATCCAAAGAATATGAGATCTCGTTCATTCCAACATGGTTTTTGGATTTTATTACCCTGATAAATTTATCAAAAAGCATAGATAATATCCATCAAACCAAAAAAATATAGATTTTGGTCTCTATATATTGTATGAGACTATGTTTAATAACTTTTATCTTTGATGGATGTACAAATATACACTCTCATTTCATTATATGACCTATGAATAACAGTTTATTTTGAAAAAAATTAAAATATACTAAATTTGGAAGACTAATTATATTTCCTTATAGTCTTTCAAATAATTATCAAATAACATTCTGGTTCTTACTTTCTAAGTGATTATATAAGAATATCATATATAAATAGTACAAAAACTGAGGAATATAATCTCTATATATTCTTTTCATTATATCCATGAATATATATGTTTACTTTGTATATCTTTTTGGGATATTTATAAATCCATCATGTCCATACCTAATACAAAATAATATCTTCGATATTTCCTCCATTTTGACCCACAACTAATGACCCCAATACTATAGTTCAACCATTGAAATATAGTTTGATCCTCGTAGTTCATAAAAACAATAATATAAAGTTTATGAAATATTTTATAGATAATAATGTTTTTATGTTATCAATAATCAATAAAATGACTCATTGATATATTTTTCTATTTAACAATAAGATCATGTGGACCATATGATGAAATACATGGATGGATAAATACTATTTAATTATTCTAAATAAGTTTCTTAAGTAATTCATAAAACGCCATTAGGATAAATTGAAAAATATTATTTTAAAATTGCAAAATAAAATGTATGAGTTCTATTTAAAACTCAACATCATGATTTTGGGGAAGACTAAGAAGAACATTTGGAAATACCTCTGAATATTCCACCAGAATAGTTATATTCTCAATATTGACTTTCCCCACAATCATTTGACTTGTATAGAACTCTTGAATAGGTAATAAGACCCATGAAATTGAAGTAATTTTCATAGGAATTTCATATTCATTCTTTCATAGATAGAAAATCAGGGGTTGATTTTGAATATCAAAAGTGGCAGAATGTCCTCATAAATTTATATTGGCACTATTTAGAGAGGGTAAATCAATGCCCCAAATCATATGAAATTCAACTATGGGGAGAATCCAAATATTTTTTAGTAATCACATTTCTACAAAATTCAATCAAATAAAATCTATAAATAAGATATTTTATCATCGTATAATTAGAAGTTTTCATCATAACTCAATATCATATCATTATGTTTTTGATAATAATCCCTATAATATTCATTGAATATAAATTAGTGGCTAAACCATAAGAAATATGAAATTATTAGTTATAGAGTTAGTGATATGTGTATATATCACTATTTTAATCATGATACCCTCGTTAGTAGTTATGATCACATGATATTCACCCAGGTCTCTTTGCAAAAGAGGTTATCAAACCGATAATAATTATGAAACATAATATTTGAGAAATGGTTTGTATAATTACCGTACATCATGTACCTATATAATTGGAGTGTTGGTAGTGAATTATATTATTCTCTATACACATTATTTTTTTTAATTTACTCAATACTTATATTAAACATTGATTTTCATGATGGTAATCGTTCACAAACATGAAATATTTACCACTCCCCTGGAGATAATTTCCCCCATACTTTTTTCACACTTTCATCATAATGAAAATTTAATATTCATTCCTTAAAAAGATTTATTGTTATAATTTACAAAAAATTTATCTTTCAATTTTTATCAAATGCATGAGAATTTTTGGAATCTCTATTATGAAATAGAACATTTATAGTATATAAAATGATATCCTGATAGATAATAATGTTACTTCTTCCTAGACACCATGGAGCCTTGTATTTATGCCACTAAAAACCCAATTAATTTTTCATTCTTAGTGGATGATAAACATTGTAGCATGTAAAAAATAATTTAATATTTTCATCATTGGTTACAATATATTTTTATATATTTCTTACATGATACTAGTTTATTACCTAGGTAAAATGAATGCATAATAACGGGTGAGCTTATATTCTTAGTGTGGGTAATCATGATATATATCAATGAATGATCTAATGAATGAATATGATAACAATAAGGATATTATATAATGATCATAACTTATAATTTTCATTCATAATTAGTCCTAGATAATAATATAAGATACATAG
This sequence comes from Viscum album, assembly GCA_963277665.1. Taxonomy (NCBI): domain Eukaryota; kingdom Viridiplantae; phylum Streptophyta; class Magnoliopsida; order Santalales; family Viscaceae; genus Viscum; species Viscum album. Next base: position 421,511,420 of record OY728151.1, read on the forward strand.
TATAAATTCTTAACAATTTAAAATAAATTATTCATTATTTTGAAAAATCATCATTAATCGAACATGTTCCATGATATCATTTCATAAGATTGTGATAATGTCATAGGAGTTTTAGAAAAATTATAATCATATAAAATCATTTCATTAGTCATTATTGACATCCAAGATAATAATAATAGATAAAATCAATATTTTGGATTGAATTCACTCCGCACTGTTTCATTTTCATTTTCAACGTTCACTCCCAATACATCATACTAGATAAAGTACATTACTATACATGGTTTATTACCCATTCTAGAACATATTATCTCAAATGATGTAAAAAAATTCCCATTTAGTTTCTGGGAATTAATTTTCCCAAATGTAAACTAATATTAAATATAAATATGTGTGCCAAAATATTATAAAATCCTTCATTAATCAATCACAGCAGAACTCATGAGAAAAATAAATTTTATTAAAAAGGCTGAAATTCACATATTCATATTCCCTAATTTGATAAACATGGATAGTCTAATTAAATTATTTCCCCAATGAATCATAATATACATCAATGGATATTTATATAGATAAAAATATATTTAATAGAGGATTTGAACATTTCTTTTAAAATATGGGAAAATATATAGTAATTATGGTATCTTTAAAACTAAATAGTTGTAAAAAATTGTGAAAAATATATTTTTTTGAATTATCATGTAAAACTATATTGAATGGATTAGATAACATAACATTTATTATGGGGGAAACATTTTTTTAATTGGAAAACATTAAAACAAATATTTCATTCACACTAGAGGTAAAATTGGCCAAAGAATCACATTCAAAAAATTTAATGAATATAAAATTTATATCCCATAAAATTATGGAAAGTATTATTAATAATGTATTTAAATTATAGATTTTTTAGGCACAAAACATCTATCATTATATTTTTATGAACATGTGCATTGATGAAAATATTCATCAACCAGAGAGGAAATAAGGCTAAATTTTCTAAAAATAATTTCCACATAATTATAAGTATTGAAGAGAGAAAAATGGTAATGATAAATAAAATATCTTAAATAACAAAATGAATGTAAAATATAAGGGGTTTAGAGAATTATTATTATTATTTTTCTTCCATGGAAATTAAATATAGCACATCCCAAAAATTAAATGATATTGTAACAAACTCTTACCTCAGGCATAGTCATTCTACCTATTTCTTCTTAAGATCATTATAATAAATATATATATATTATAAATATAAAAAATAACCATAATAATATTCTTAATATAACATAAAACTCTCTTATAATGTCAAAATACATGTTTTTTAATTTTTTTTATTAAAAAGCATTATTTGGTGGAAAGCATGTTTTTTTCCGTACTTTTTTGGGTTTGAAGTATCTTGTCCAAAAAAATATTCATGTTTTTATTATATACAAAATGTTATTTATTTTATTCGAATAAAATTTATTCATTAGGTATACTTTTATATCCATTTAAATAATATGGTTATGGGAAATTAATGACACCACTACATGGATATGGAAGTACATTTGTACACATGAGTAATGTTTTCATTTTTTATATAATACAATGAAATAATCCTAAATCATAATATATAATTCTAGATAAATAATATCATATTAAATGTAATATATATTCATTAATAGAATATATATTACCATCCTTGTATGGAAGACATGATAAAAAAATCACATGGCGATGTATAAGTGGTAGTATACACATAAGTATGAGAGAAGTACAAATTTACATACAATGGAAATAAGGTAGAAAATAGTTGTGGAACTGACATAAAAAGTTTTATGCATTCAGCTAATACTGATTTATTAATTTATGTCTGATTATATAATATTTTTTAGAGGTTATGTTATAAATAATACGAAAATAAATTAGTAAATAAAATTACAACATCAGTTTGAATGATTATATGACTAAATCTATAAACATTCATATGATGGTATTTATGGAAGAATTGAATCTATGATATTTATTAAGGTGCATATATAAGTTGTATAATTTGGTATTTACCAATATATATTTCCCAAAATAAGTGACTTGGTTAGCAGGATAGCACCACCTTTTATAAGTAGGGTCGGTGGAAATCTTATAGATACATAAAAAACTAATATATAAGAATGTCATATTGGAGTTAAAGTGGCACTAAATAAACAAATATAAAAATATAACATAATTTCATGTCTAAATATGTTAAATAAAAAAACTTCTGAAATATTTTTTTATATATTTAATTTTATACTTTAGCTTAACCACCTTTTTAACCCTTTTTTAACTTTAAACAATGTAAGTAATTACTAACATGGTTATGATTAATTATTTTTAAAAATATGAATTTTCTATTATTAGAAAATTTAGAAATAATGTCTCAAAATATTGAAAACATATTAATAAATAAAATTACAATAAATGTGAAAAAATTAAAAATTAAGTTTAAAAAATACACCAATTCAACTATTTGACATGTAAGTTTTTAATCATAACATTGAATTTATTCAAATTGATATCCTAGTAAAACATTTATATGCATGATAATTAATTTTATTAAATATATTTTATGCACCATTTATTTAAATAATTAAATCATCGTTATTCATTTAATTTATTAAAATAGTAACCACATTTCCATATAGAAGCTTTTTTTTATGAAAAACATCTCATAATGACTTCAAATGATATAATTTCATTTGTAGAGTATTGATATCAAATGAAATAATTCAATTTATACGTAAACAAAATAACATCAATTCCATGAATTATTTTTTCAATAACCCATATTTGAAAAGGATAATTTTTCAAAAAAAATTATTGAAAATAGTTCATTATGATCAATAGTATTTCCTTACATAATTTGTAATTATTTTCAAAATTTATATTTCATATCAATACCATATAATTTGGATCATTTTATAAAGTATAAACATTATTCACATCAATTTGGGTTATATACATCATAATATATCAAATGAATTTAATTATTAATTTAATAAATATATATGAAAATATCATGATGTTTTATTCTACACCTTATAAAAATTTCTTCCTTTAAATTCCATAACATTTTTATAAAAACCAGAGGATTCCACTACCTCATTAATAATTATATTCACATTTAACTTCTATAAATTTAAAAAAAACCTCTGTAGAACTTTAACCTATTGAGTGGTCTTATTCTATAGTACATTATCTCTACTATCCAAGGACTCATCTGATTGGTCATTGTATGAAATATCATGCTCAGTTTTATGAAATATGAACATAGAATTTGTAAATTATATAATAGTAATTCTATAAAAATAAATACATGAATCACATCATAGAAATTCATATAGGTTTGTATAGTTGTAGAATTAACATTCTAGAATTCCAAAAACATGGATACATAATATATATAATCCATCTTGATGTTTTCTAACAAGTAATATTAATAATAATATCAATACATCTTTGTAGTTCTAAGATATATAGATAATAAAGAAATGTTAGATTCATCTCATAGATCATTAAATTTTTGTTTCAATGGGACACATAGTTGATTCCTAAACATAAACATTCCAATAATATGATGTTTGAACTCAGGAATATTACCACCCTTCTTTAGTAGCTCCATAACATCGTTCTATATCACATTAATATAATTCTGTATAAATAGTTTAAAAATAGTATATGAATTATGGGATATTTCTCCATTACTCATGAATTCATGGTTGATCCTCTAAAAATACACAAGTTTTTTATATTTATGAATACCCATCAGGGAAAACCATGCTTGGTCCTTCTACCATAGAACATTAACAACCATGTTCACCATATATGGGTTGTAATATATTGAGATGTCAAATTCATTAATCAGTTCAAACAATTTCTCCTAACACATATTAAACATTTTTTGCGTGAATATATAATTTATCATTTTATATTTAATATATATATATATATATATCTAACAACATTCATCATTAAAATAAAAATTTGAGTTTTTAAAACAATAAATTTTGGTTGTCACCTCAAAATCATGATATGGGTTTTTTTATCCTGAAAATTTTATTGACATAATTAATTAGCTACTACCTTATTAATTTTAATGATAACACATCCCGATCCCTTCATTGATTCAATACTATAGATCACAAACCCTTTTGTATTTTATGGTATTTTGATCAAAGATAAATGTCACAACATGAAAATTAGTTACCCATATTATATTAACATTCATATGTATAAAGAAACATGGATCCCATTTATGACAACCTTTTTACTAGATTTTATAATAATGATAAATCTATCATAAAGAATCAATAGTATCAATACAACCCATGTAATCAAGGGATTTTTTTAATTATTGATTTTTTGGGCTATTGATAATTAACATTCACCTTTAAGATTCAACTAATATACCATAACATGTTATTTCATAACCCATGATGTGTACATTATTTAGCTATATTTCATATCTAAAAAACATAAAATTTAATATCACAATCCCCAAGTTCACAAACACAATCATAAAATGATATTAATGAATTAGTTTCTCATTGAGTATATAATAATAGAATCTGTAAATACTATAAAAAACTGGTCAAGATATACTTGAATGAATAATTACATTGGACTTCTGATGATAATAGGGGAATTAGTATGTAAATATAGAATAAAAAAATTCATAGTGTCCCCATATTATAAGAAATGTTATCTTATATATGTACTACTTTCCAGAAATAATTAATGACATCCATATAAAAGGAATTTTTATAATATTATTATGACCTTATAGTTGATCAAAATAATCATCAGTACAAGGTTAGATATACCTATTCATGGATTTAATTATGTTATGGTCCTACGTACAATAAAATAACTCCCCAAATTCATTTTTCACATTAAAAACATGTTAACACCATAGTGATGAACTCGATATAATGAATCCCTTATCATTATTCTCAAAGAGTTACATCTCTTATTTTGCAACTACATAAAGCCCATTCTTAAATGGTACTTTAATTTTCTTGTAACGGTAGTTATGTGTTTTATTTTTGAAAACTAATCATCATGATTTGGGAAATACTATGGAAATAATTATTAAATTTGTCGATATATTTCAACACAATAAGTATATATTCAATGGTGATTTTCTCCATAACCATTTGAGATAGAATATCATTATGAATTAGTAGTTTGACTCATGCAAGGGATTTAGTATACATGAAAAATTCATATTCATCCTCACACTGATATATATTCATAGCATCATTTGGAATATACATCCATCAAGCATTGAAAATTTCTATTAAGGGATCATAAAGGATTAGAAAATCCCAATCCAAGTCAAGGTGGTCTAAAAATTTGAATTCCTAATTAATCATAGTGAACCTAGATAATATACTTGGGAGGGTGGATCCATGAATATTAAAATTTATACAATGGTTGGAAGGTGAAATCCATAATGATATGATGTCTCCGACACTGTTACCATCTCTATAACCATTTATTTTTAGAATTTCCTTAAAAATTAAATTTATATTATTATCAAGGCCATATAGATGATTACACTACATACTCATTTTTTATAACATGTGGGAATGTCAGATGTTTCTTAATAGATACTATAATCCTTTTTTTTCTAGAACCTTTCAAATACCATGTTAAAATCCACTAAAAACCCAATGAATTTTTCTTTTAAGACCAATGATTAATATATAATATTTCCGAGAAGCCTTATATAACATATATCATATTTAACTAATTATTCATCATATTTTGGATTATGATCAATGGATTACCAGTCCATTTTTATACATGGAATTTGGGGAAATTACTTAATAGAAATTACTCTCAAACTCTTTCCATTAAATTTAGTCAATATCATCATATTACATTTTATTACTAATAAGATTCCAATATTGATTCATTTAACCTTCTATATGATATACTAATTAATAAAAAAAATTAGGAAATGAATACTAGATAATTTAAAGTATTATTTTAGTGGTGATGATCTAATTTTCATCCACTAATTTATTTGTGGTATCATTAACTAATGTTGGATGATTATTTATAAGAGAGCCAATGGTGTTTTGTTCACTATTTTTATCTTTTGGGTGCTCATCATTATTGTTGTATTAATACATCCACATGATATAAATATTAATTTAAGCTCCTATGTCATTATTTTTCTCTAGAGTAATATCATTACATTTTCTACCATTATCATTATTAAAAGATTATCCCTCGATCTAACCATTGAGAAAAAACAATAAATCATAGTGAAAGAATCAATATTCTATATTATGAGTGATAAATAATTTAATAATAAAAAGAATTACTAATATTTCCAAAAAATTAACACCTTCTTATCAACCTATGACACTTTTAGGTTCACTCTATATCACATTTTTTTATATCTTGTCTTAAATTTTTACATAATTTTTCTCATAACCAAAAAAATATAAATAATAAAAGCATTCTCAAATACCAATATATTTGAAATTATTATAACATTTATAAAAAATATATCATTTTTATGGTTACTGAATACGTTTTATGATAACACGGATCATAATACCATATTGTTATAGTGTTTTTAGAGACTTGTTACATAATCAACTTATTTCCAAAAATATATTCAATATCATCAATAAATTTATTTTCTTTAAGAACCATCCTTAAATATGTCATCATTAATATATTTATTCATATCCTAAGAAAAATACTAACACATGAATGGATAAGCAAATATGCTTAATAAGTGTAGACATGTGACATATCTATCAACGAGCATATGATAGACTATGATAATTGTAAGGATTTGAGATCGTGATTAGAAAAAAAAATATCATACATAATTAGCAAAATATCCAATATCATCGGATTTGGAATAAAGATTTAAAAGTTTAAAATTCTTTAATTAAAATATTATGGAATAATTATTGAGGTATCATGATATATAAGATAATATCATAAGTATAACAACATGTCATTCGAATCATGGGGCAGTAAAAATAGTAGAATTTATTATAATTTTTTATAGATAACATCCATGTATAAAATAGTGGACAATGTACTACTTCTTATTTAGATTACTCTACATTCAATTATTTTTATACTCACAGTTTACTCCTAAGGAGATAAAATTAAATGGAGCCCCTTACATAACTGGGTTCACTCTTTATTATGATACATATAATCTAATGATATAATAATCAATAAAAATTTCATTGGATGTATTTAATGGGACCAATGTTCACATAATTAAAACCATATATATTGTTTATAAAATTTAATAATAATATTCACTAATACCTCATAGCATACCCTATTAAAATTTAAATAGGTTTTATAAACATTTCAATGTCATATAATCAAAATCCATCAAGAGAGAGAACATGGATAGTATCATTACATCAATTCCCCAATGAATCAGAAAAAACATTAAGGGATTTTGACATATATGAAATTTCATTTTATATATAATTTAAATATATCTTATAAATAAATAGAAATAACTTATTCTTTTATTATATTGAGTATAATAATCTTAATGATTCTAATCATGTTACATTTCTACTTTTGTAGTAGGAAATATTTAAAGGATATTTAAGGAGCATTTTTAGAGATGGGGATAAATCATTTATATATTTTTTGATGAGATAGTTTCAAAAAATTTATCACTAATTGTTGTTAATTTTATATAAAAATAAAAAATATATATATAAAAATTGGAAATATAATACTTAATCCTATGAATGTAATTTTTTAATTCTAATGATTTTATAAATAATTATATTAATTTTTATATTATTTATGCATATATTTTTTATAATTTTTTATTCTTATTCATACCTTGTAATCCAACAACAACATGATAACATGCAAAAAATAATTTAATAACGTTACCTGGCTATTCATAAGTCAGTGTTTCGTATAACACATGATATCAACGAAATCATGTTTTTAAAGAGAAATATTTCATAAAAATCTATAGTAGTTACATTCTACTTCCATATAATGAATGATTCAATTTAAACAAATATCATTTATAAAAAATATATTGTTATTTATGTATCCTTAAATCCAAACTTTCCCATGTATAATCCTCAATTTTGTGGTAGCACCACCAAACATTGATCCATTGAGTGCTCTTGTTTTGTAGTACATTCCCACTACGATCTAAAATATCTAATATTTTTTCATCCTAAGAACCGGATTTATCTAGTTGTATGAACTCATTATTTATTAAATGAGAATGTTATGATATGTACTTCCTCATGTGAGATACATTAATGGTATCTTGGACATTAGAGAGATTTAATTGAATTTCAAATTAATAGGCTGCAATCCCGATTTGATCTATAATTTCAAAAGGATAGGTATACCTAGAGTTTATCTTTACCATATTCCAAAATCTCATTACCCTATACCTTGGTGATATTCATATTTATACCATGTCAGAAAATTATTATGCTCTATCATTCAAATGATTATATTCTTCTCATTTATTCACCATCGAGAGCCATTTATGGAATTTTTAATAGATTTATCATTTGGTACTTTTTACTCATCTATCATAGATCCCAATATCACGGTTTTCACTAAATTAATTCTATAATGTTCGTTTTATTCACTTATTACTATAAATTTATTTACATTTTTTCATCTTATAATTTCAGTGAATGTTATTATTACAATAAATAGCACCATCGGAAGCTATTGATCACATATTTCTTTAACATCTATATAGAATTATCTAAGCATGTCTGCCTTAGTTATAATGGTCCTATAAGATAGTGAATTGAATAATAGTAAAATATTATTTAATTGAAGTTAATTTTGTGATTTCATTATGAAATCTAATACAACCAATTTATCCTTATACCATTTTTATTTTTTGGGGACTACACTCCAAAAATAGATGGTGATGTTTTCCCATTTCAATCATGGTATGGGAAATGGTTTTAATATCCTATAAGACTTAGGTCTCTCAGAAATAAGATGTTGGCATAACAACCACCAAGAAAATTTCAATAAAAATAAATCTCTTCATTCAATCCCTCTAATATAGTCATTCATATATATAAATATATTAATATGTCCATGATGATTAAACAATGACTAATTCTAAGAATCATCCACCATCTCCTTATCTAATGTTTTTACCAAAGTGACCCATTCATAATTATTGAACATTATTATTATATAAAAATATAGGTTTATGTCAATAACATTTCTAAAACTAGTTTAAAAATCTATACCTTCGTTTTGTTTCAATTTAATTTCTACATTTATAGATGGTTGAAAAAACATTTAAGAGAGATAAGATTTATCACTTTCCTAAAATATTTCATGAAACAACCTTTTCAAGATTACAAATATCAAATATTTTTTATCCTCAACATAGTTATGATAGCATGATCCATTTCGAGATAGATCATTTTTCACCATATTTCGTATCCTACTAGGTAATGTATTGTCTAGTGAAAATGATTATTCTTTTCAATAAATAGTTTGTGGAACGTATTCAACTCTTATTGTTTGAATAAAAAGGTAATGATTTTTTGATCATTATATATATTACACCTTCATCCATAAAGATAATTTATCCATATATTTCATTCTAAAATCATTGAATCAAACTATAAATCATGAGTTACGTAATTTTTCTAATAGACATTCAATTTTTAAGAGGAATTTGCAATAAGTAGATAACTATTCATGAGGACACCTACTACTACCTTAATTGTTGTATCACGATAGATTGAAATCCATTGACGACTATAGATATGTGGAAGACATTGTGTGTATACCATCTATCTCTTTAATTACATAAAACATTACATGCATTCATCCACCCAATGGAACTTGGATCCCATATAAATTACTACGGAGAGTGGATTCAATGTCCCTAAAGAAATCTTAAAATGTCATATTTATTATCGACGAAATCTTAGAAAAAATGGATCTATATCACAATGGTTGGGATATGAAAATGTTTGAAAACTACCCTCTTTCAATGTTCTACTGATATTCCATAATATTAGATTATATGACATAAAATTGAAATGTTTTGAACGCAGAACCCACAATTGGTAAATTTTTCATAAACCTTGTCATCCTCGTGGTCTTTAGTATAATCTTCATGTGATCATAATAATCATACATTCTCCTTGAATATATATTTATGTTGTATATAATGTCTAACGTAGTCTAATAAAGGTAATATACAAATACTCTATTCATAAAATGCATGAATAAATCTTGGAAATTAGTAATTTAAAAAGGAATCAATTTAAATTCATAATGTAAATTCCTATTTTGTCTTGGTTATATCATACTTATTTTCCATGAATCGATTGTATACTAAATGAATATCAATGTTTGAAATGTATTGTGCTCTATGTAGTTGATCCAACAATTCATCAATATAAGATAGATGATACTTGTTTTGGATAATGATATTGTTTTGTTATCAATTATCAATATAGAGATCCATTGATCCATATTTATTGTTATCATAAAAAGAAGGTGTATCCTGTTCATATAGAGAAGGATAAATGAATCCATTCTAGTGATTCTCATGAATTTTCTTCATCAATTCTTGAAACTCAATCTAAGTAATTGTATATGTTGTATTTCAATTTGTTGTAGCACTAAGTTTGAGTTCTATTGAAAACTCCAAATCAAAATTTAGTGGAAGACTATATCAATATTTTGTAAATCCATCAACAAACTCAACTAAAATATGAATATATTTTACATCTATTCACTTCAAAAAAACATAAGACAATAAGTAATCCTAAAAAGATTCATAACCCCTAAAATGGATGTATTTTCTGTCATATATTCATTTTCTTCATCACATTGATTGGTAATTATTTTTTTCCCTTAATATCATACATAACATACCATACTCAAAAATTTAATTATTTTTATGCCATTAAAGATAATATACACCCAATATAACATCATATAATAACACATGAACATTGAAAATATTTGCAGGAAACACATTCCACGAATTATAAACAATATTAGAATCATAGACATGGGATGTGATCACCGTACCATTATGGGATTTCACTACAAACATTAAATATAATATTTTATCTAATACTATGATAACCATAGACAATTATTTTGATATAAAATATTGGGTAAACCCAAAATCAAATAAGATACCATATGTTCAATAGTGCTTCATAGCTATACCTTTCACCATTTCATTATCGTACCCCTCATCACAAGTATTTTTTCCATTATATTTCCATTTGTTTTATGGCATAATTTGAGTCCTCATCAATCAACAAGATCATCATTCATGTTTTATTAATCATTAATAACATTCCTACACACCATTCATTTAAAACACTTATGTGTGGGTGGTGAGTGTATTGGGTATTTCTCTCTATTTCCTTCATTAGAGAACTTTTTCCTATAATTTTTTAATTAAATATCCTGATGACCTAACATTCTACACATGAAACATTTTATAGTTACCCTTAGAAAATAAAACCCATTTCTCATTAAAAAAAGTTTTCATAAACGAAGGATCATATTAAATTCTATCCTTTTTTAATAATTTAGTTCAAATTCTATTTTTCTTCTATTATAAGAAAAATGTAATTTATAAGTAATACTCATTTTAATTTATAGCTTGAAATCAAGTTAAAAAATTTATTCATAGATATAGATGTATCATATTGATAACTATATTTTGATAAATGATTTTAAGACATAAAAGTATCGATTAGAATTACATTTTGGTTTCGTTATAATATCATAAGATTACCTCACGGGTGTTGTGAAATTTTCCACAATTTATTCAACAGATTCCTCATCCTCCTGGTTGACATAGTGAATTATTTCCCCAAATTTGTATCATTATTATGAAGAATTTTCTTGTTGACAAATAATATTTTAAATTTATCTCATTCATTGAGTAAATTTTTTATTGTTCTCCCAAATCATGAAAATAGTCCACCACCGATGTTATTTTCCATGTATATGATGAAAATCCATATTATAATAATATTTGTTTTGAAAATTGAATAACATAAAATATTTAATCAATATTACTAATCAATTTCTTATAAACTATTTAATTAGTGGAACATATAAAATAACATGTATGTTACCTCATGAAGGACTCAATAAAATTTTCTTCACCTTATTATTGATTTGAAGAGAAGATTAATTAATATATAGAGATGTTTTTGTGGGAACAACATCATGTTATTCCCTTCCATATCACAAAACATTTGATGTTTCAATATGAAATTCATATCATCTTCCACCATATTAAACATTTATATAATTCATTCAACATATATCAGTTGAATAAAAATGAGATATCATTGTGTATACAATAATAATCAATTTAGAATAATATATATATAGCTGAAAAGTCATTAATTGGATTCCAGATCCTAACACATTCTTTTATTACTCCATAGGATAAACCTTATTCAATCATGATCATTTATAAAACCTTATAATTTTGTAATATGCTTAGCCTTATCCCTAGAGTTCATACTGTTTTGTAATCATACTAGTTTCCATTGGATTGCAAAACATTTCTAGGTTACCAATGATACACGCCCGAACTTTCATACATAAATATCAAATTTTTAACAAATAATAATGTTTCAAGACACTCTATTGTCAAATAAATATATTATATATGGAGACTTATAATCAAAACCAAATGTTTAATAAACTATCTGTATTTTCTCCTACATATTCCTACAAAACCAATACCCTTTTTAGACATATCGTTCTAAATAATTTTTTTCATAACATGTTGAAATGAAATATAATTAATAATGAGATATGATGCTTAATAATGGTGAAAAAAGTATATATCATTTATATCATAATAATAACATCATAAAATCATATGGGAACATGAAATAAGGAATATAAAACCATACTTTCTATGTCATAGATATTAATCATGAGTCATCGAATAATGTTTTTTTGATGAGAAAATATGAATCATGTGTAAATAAAATAAAATCATCAATGGGATAATCACACTGGAAAAATACATATAATTATGGAATACACATAAGAATAAAAAACTATATCCATGTTATTTTTTTATTTTTTTTCAAAGATGGTCATAGTGGATTTGATTCATTCCCCAATAAATCATAGTAGTCATGGTTCACTCCAAAGATTATCATAGTATAAAATTTCCCTTACTGAACTGAATTCACTCATAATTCCATTAATTATTTTCTAATGAAATAAAAATCATTCCCCAAATTATTTAAACGAGACATATGTCCTAACTTTCACATAATTAAAATAAGATATATCTACAACAAATGATTACAAATCATCAAACATAAAATAACCCCTTAAAATAAATGTTATTGATAAAATTTTCTTCATAACATGAACCATGTGAATGTAATGGGTTTCATTAAGATATCATCACAATATAGAAAAACAACTAGTGAAATAATAATAATGATATCATTGAATCATTTCCATAGTAAATGTTAGGTAACATCATTGGATTTTATCATATATTGTAACTGTGTTTGAATGGTCACCTGTAATAATTGTTTTGGATGGAAATAACATTTCACTGTTTATATAACTTATGATTTTATATGTTAATAACTTCTAAAACAAGATTGTATTATTGGAAAATAAAATTTTAAATTTGAAAATGGATCATTAAATTATAGATGATTTATGAATTTTGGAAAATGTTTTTTTCTATATAAGTTAAAAACTCTGAGAATTTTTTTTTTCAAAAAGTAATAATATACATTATTTGGAAGAAAAAAACAACATTACATCAAATTTTTTTAAAAAAACACAAACATTGGAAAAATGATTATAAAAAATAATAAAATAATGGTTAAATAATAAATAAAATTACAAGAAAATGTTTATATGGAAGAGAATTGTTCCCTAGTATAAAAGTAAATATAAAGAATCCAATATATTGAATAGATTGTTAAATAAAACCATTACATTGGGTTCAAATTTTTTAAATGATACATAACATCTTGTATAATAAATTTCAAACTACTATAAAACTATATAACCGAGTCATATACATAATTATAATATCATAGAAAATCCTTTTTTAACATTTTAAAAAACCCTATTATCAATAATTTTTTATTAATATATTCATTTATTGGTGTAAAAATATTCATTTATCATGGGTATTTCAGTTCATTAGTTGGGTTTGTTCTAAAATTATCATGTTTCCACCATCTCCATATTATAAATAATTGAATTAAAATAATATATATTAAGTATTTACATATTTATAGTCATACATAAAATATAGAGATATAAAAATTAATCACACCATTCCTAGGGACATTATGATATTCGTACAAGTGAATTTTGGTTTCATTTATTGAAGGATGAAATAAAATAAAGGAAATTATTAATTAAATTTTATAGTGATTATTATATCAAATTTATCTGAAATATTTATAAAAACCATCCTCATTACCATTACTGTAAAATATAAATGAAAATTAAATTGCATTTCATCATAAATGTGGTAATCCACCCCTATGCACAAACGATGTTATCATTTATCCAAGGATTAAATGGTATGTAGTTATATGAATTATAATAAGTACTGAATTATAAAAAATTAGTAAATATTTTTTATAAAAATTATTCCCATCCCAATATGCATCCATGAATGATGTTGATGAATAATTTTTTTATTTCAATATTGAGAGGATAATGTGTATGTATGATTGAGCGATATATTCACTGAATATTTTATTGAAAATAGGGATCATAATGGTCTTGTAGGATACATATTAAAACCTAGTAATATTGAGGATAATTAATTTATTATTTTATGGGAAATAATTTATATTTAGAGTAGCTAAGGAAGAGTTGAAATGAAATTGATTTGTTGGGGATATTACCTCTTCCTAAGAAAGACTCTGCTTGGAATCCTCTAATGTGCTCTAGAGTTATCCATTTTGGAAGATAATAATAACTATTATGTGGATATGTAATTTTATAATCAAAATTTGATGTTTTTGGATTAACATGATTCATCAATATGGTGTATCGTTATGAGGGGAATATGTGCCATTTTATAATTGAGGTCCCAATTGTTTTGGGATTTCAAAAAATTTGGAATTATAATAATTTTATTTTAAAAACAATCCTCAAAATGGACATGTGTTATATATTAATATAATTCATCGTTGTAATAGAATAATCCCATAAAATATACACATGTTTTGGGGTAATTTTAAAACATATCATTTTGATTAACCAATTGTTGACCTTTTTCAATTCTAAATATGGTATCAACTAATTAATAATATATATTTTACTAATAACATGTAATATAAAATTGTAATATAAACATTAAATTTTTTATATTTAGGACATATATTTTTATCATTCTCTTTCTCGTGATATTTCCCATGGGGCCCGTACGTGACTATCCCATGCCCACCATCTGTTGGCCAGGGTTCTGTGACTAGCACCTGAAGGCTTTTCCCAAAAAGGGAATAAATAGCCTTAATGATCATTACACACTTAAAAGGAAACCTAAATTAAACAACCAATAATGGTATGTTATAACCATAAGAGTAAAGTAATAAACACAAGTACAACTGTAAACTAAAAATAATGGTCTAGAATACATCCCCTGAAACTAAAAAAAAGTAAACTTTTTCCTCTGCCCTGGATCTCTATCTGGAGGGTAGTAGCTGTAACTATGAATTTGATGTAATGGATATCGACTACTACCATCACACCAAGATCCAATAAGTCTTGAACTTCCAATGTATTCCTCGTAATGTTAGTAGTTTTCCCCAGACACAAGTGTGTGGGAAGAGTCTATGTAGGGGTCGGTATAAAAATTCCCAGAAGGGACTCAAAGTGTAACATCCCAGGTAATTAAAGAATAAATAATTTTCATATTTATTAATATTTGAGAATTAAATATGAATTTTAATTAAAAGGGGTTGCTATGTTCGATAGCGTACCCGATACGCAACGATGAGTTTCTTTGAAACTTACGTAGCACACTAGTAATATAATAATATTATTTTAAATGTTAGTTAACAAGTAGCCGTTGTACTGGCGGGAATGAATAGAAATAACTAAAATATGAATAGATATGTTTTTAGATGTTTTTACATTTACCCAATAAAAGATAAAGGCTTAAAATATGGAAAGAGTTCAATTTTAGGCTTTTATACTCTAATTTTCACTAAAGGTTCACTTATCACCTTTTGACGGCGAACCGTCATTAAATATAGTTTTGATCACTCTTATACATTCTTTTGGACCAAATAAAACTCTTATTAAGAATCGGGACATCAAATTTTACTTTGTGTAATTTTTGGTACCTTTCTGATAAAGTTCATTTTTTTTATGAATAGTGTAAAATGTTGTATTTTACATCAAAACTGCTTTTTAATCTAATTTATTTATATGATTAGATTATCTTTTGAATTGGTCTTAATGTGTAATATGAATATATTTTTACCATTTTATCCAATGGTGGTCATTGGAATCGATTTCGATTTGAAATTAGACTTAAACTGGTGTCAATCTTTTGATACTTATTGTTTTGTAAAAACACGCTATTTGCTCTGGCAGCGGGAATTAATTATTAAATTAATTAGTGTGACTTATATGATTTGAATTTTGTAAAATAGACTTCATTTTTGAATTCGGAATATCAAATATAGCTTAGGGTGAATTTTTGGTAATTTTCTGAAAAACTTCAATTTTTGATGAATAGTGAAACCACTAAGTGGTAATCAAGCAAACTGATTTTTCAGTTAAATGAAAGTTTCCCACTAATGTGTATTGAATTTTGAAAATCCGACATACATGGTTGTCATTAAGAAGTAAAATGTGGTTCAATGAGATTAAAATAATTTTTTGGTGAATAGTAACTTATTAAGTTTTTAATCGCGATTAGTGGTAATTAGTGTAGTTTAAGGTATAAATAATGCTTTAATAAAATAAAATGACCTAGACACATGTCCCAACCTTATTGGTTGTGTCATGGCCGACCAAGAAAAGCCATGGGTCAACTTGGGGACCCCATGGATCCACTTTTGTTGGGAAATGACATAAATTACTTTTTATTTAATGTTAAAGTGAAAATGACACAAACATAATATGTTTTGCGAAAACAATTTTTATGTGGGGTTATACAAGTCCAAATTTTGATTATAAATAGTCATTAGAAAGATAAAAAGATTTCCTATATCATAATAATTTGTTTATAATTTTTAGACATTAAATAAATTTAATTATTTATGACATAATAATGATGCAGCGATGACATCATTATTTGACGATTTAAATAAAATGGAAAGATAAAATAAAATCTATGAACTAAACATGTCCAAAACCAATTGGATGAATGGATTTCGATGCCTTATAACCTTATCCACGAATTATATCAATGTGGGACCTTTTAAAACCGAAACACATTTTCAAATAAAGTAATGTTTCTTTACTTTCCAAAAGTGCCCCTCCTCTCCTCTTATAAAAGGCCCCCACCTCTACCTCATTTCACACACTCTTCAAGCCATTGGCTCGGCCAACCCCTGCCCATTTGCTCTCTCCACATCCCTCTCCTCATCCTAGAGGATTCCCTTTGGGCAGAATCCTTTCAAAGGAAGCCTTTAGGCTCAACTCAAAAGGAGTTACACTTTTTAAGGTAATTCATTCTCTCATGTTCTTTTGTTTTATTTTGCTTCTCCAACCCCCTAAACTCTTTTTATTTACTTCTTTTATAACATCACCAGTATATTCAATATACTAGGATGTTGTTATAAGATTTATTTGAGCTACACTCTCACACAACTACATCAAATGGTTTAAGAACATACGGTTTCCGTGGATGGCGAAATTCTGCCTCCCGAAACGATGATTGTTCAATACTCATTTAACACCTTCAAAGGTGGCCATTATGATGTCACTATTTTTATATATGATATATAATATGTTTATGTTTTCTTTAAGCTTCTGTTTTTTTCATTTTTGGCATACCTTTATGGTTTCCATTATGGGTAAAACACGATATCTTCATTTTAGGAAGTGTGGACTACCGCCCCCTAAAAGTGATTTGATTCGTTAATACCATATGTGGGATGTGTAAAGGATAACGTTAATGATATTATATATGTTATTATACTGGAATTATAATATACCTATATATAATTATCATTTATTTCAATTAAAGTATGAGATAGAAATGAAAGTAGCGTTCATGCGTACGTACGGACTACCGTCTCCATGAACGGTGCATTTCATTTCTTATCCCCAAATGTAATGTATTATTAAAAGTACATGTATATAATGGATATATATAATTAATGATATATCTAAATGATGAATATAATTCTGGAATTAAAATATACATACCTCTCATTTAGTTTTAATTCCATTAATATGACAAAGAAATGAAAGTAGCGTTCATGCGTACGTACGGCTTACCGTCTCCATGAACGGTGCATTTCATTTCTTACCTCTAAATGATTATGTAATATTTTAAATACATGTATGTACTGGATATATATGACATATATGATATCTACATCATGAATACCATTCTGGATATAATGAAACATTGACCAAATTAACAACATGTAAGTGTAAGAAGTCTATTTTTGACTTAAGAACCAAATACCGACAAAATGAACATTATTAACTTAAATGATTACATGATGTTCATAACATGGTATAAAAGGAATAATGAACTTGGAAAAGATTAATAATCAAGTAGAGATTAACTAAAGTTTATTATTCAGGAGTTTAAAGAACGGTCGGGTCAAGTCGGATACGAGGTATGGGAACTTCTTAACCCAATTTCCATTCTTTGGGTTAATCTCCTACTTTCAAATTATGTCATTATATTATTATGTCGTATCTTGTATTTGTACTTTATTTATGTGTACTTATAGAGAATACACATAATATATCTATTTTATTTTAAAAAATTATCTTTGTATGGGAACTTCTTAACCCAATTTCCATTCTTTGGGTTAATCTCCTACTTTCAAATTATGTCATTATATTATTATGTCGTATCTTGTATTTGTACTTTATTTATGTGTACTTATAGTGAATACACATAATGTATCTATTTAATTTTAAAAATTATCTTTGTATGGGACTTCGTCTCAATCTCCTTTCGTTGAGGCATATTTTATTTTATACACAACTTTCTTTTATACGGTGTATAAACCCCTTTGACTTTTACGTTTACTCAAAAGGAATCTTTTTTATACGAAGCGTTTACTAAACGACAAAAGGGAATTTTTTTGTCGTACGTATGCGGCGACAACGACTTCTCCGCCGTCATAACCGTTATTTGAGTTTTGGCTTCCTCTACAAGCCATACCTTTTTTTAAAAAGAAAAATAAATACCATGTTTTACTTTGGTATGGAAAATGGTTTTCATAATGTTTTTATTATATCAATGTGTTGTATTGATATCTCGTGATTGAAATGTGGAAATGTTATGTTTCCTTTATGCATGTTTTATGTGATATGATTATGTTATGGTTCTTGGGCATTATTATGAAGACGGGTGGTTCCGTGATAAACTAAGGGAGGGTGAGCCCGTTATAGCTCTCCAATGCATTGGGTAACGCGAAGGAGTGAAACGTTAAGGTTTCTCCGAAGAGATTTTCAGGGAATATACTGTGATGGGTATTCCAAACGTAACCAAGAGGGTTACTCCCTACGTAAGAATGTTATGAATGCCTCAAGTTACCTTTATGTCTTATGGTTTCTATGATTTATTCATGATTTTATGAGGCGTGTTAAAGTGCCTATGTTTTATGGGTAAAGTATGATTTCATTCTTATGTACATATGAACTCATGTTTCCTTTCCATGTTTTTTATAACCCATACTGAGTTTTTATGCTCATCCCAAGTTTTTGAAATGTTTTTCACAGGTCAAGGGAAAGGTACATGATAAGATGATAGAGTCAAGGATGTGTCAAGAATTAATCCATGTTTTATTTTAAATGTGTGTTCCATTGATGGTAATGAAGAATACTATCTTTATGTAACCACTTTGTTTATATGTGGAATGTAATGCATGTTTTATGATCTAATTCTCTAAAACTCTAAACCCGAAAAGATCCTCAACGTGTAATCTTGTAATAACTCAAGATTAAGTAAGGTTTAAGGCTGGGGCCTTATAGTTGGTATCAAAGGTCGGTTTAGACAACTTTAGGAGTTAGAAAAGTGTTAAATTATAATATGATTGAAATGATATAGCATTTACGGATTACCATGTTGCTTCGCCTAAGATATTTCCATGTTCAGAATGGTTTTCCGTAGGGGAAACAAAGCAGCTATGTTGGGACGACATCAGGAGGAAGACTGCCTTCCAAATCAGCAACCTGAGATGGTCGGAATCGGAACTGAACAGTTTGTTGCAGTGATGGCACAGTTGACTCAGGCTATAAATGGTGGTGGTATCCATGCACGAGATCAGCCAGATCAACCGCAGAGGAACATGTCAGTGGTGGAACATTTCATGAGGCAACATCCCCCATCATTCAGAGGATCATCTGACCCTGTGCTAGCTGAAGGGTGGATTAAAGCACTGGAGAATATTTTTGATGTCATGGGGTGTTCATACAATCAAAAGGTTAGTCTTGCTATTTACCGTTTGGAGGGTGAAGCAGATCAGTGGTGGTCTATGGTTAAAAATATCAGGGACGCCGATGAGATTGATGCTCTTGACTAGGATGAATTCAAAGGTATGTTTCTTGAGAAGTATTTTCCTAAGGCTGTTCGACTTAGGATGGAAAATCAATTCTTGGAATTGAGGCAAGAGGAAGACTCAGTGGCTGCCTATGAAGAAAGGTTCACTCGATTGGCAAGGTATGCTCCCAATTTTATCCGGGACCTTGATAGTAAAATCAATCGTTTTTACTCAGGATTAAAGCCAAAGTATCGAAGGGCATTAGCTTCTCAAGAGTTTAAAAGTTATGAAAAGCTTGTTCGATGTGCTGAGAAGGTGGAAATGGAGTTTGCCGATGACCAAGTGTTCTATAACAACCAGCAGAAGAAGAGACCGAGGTGGCAGGAGAAAGGTAAGAATTCTTCAAAAAAGTCTGATGGTAAGAGAACTAAGTTTCCAGTTTGTGATAAATGTGGCAAAAGTCATGCTGGGGAATGTCTTCTGAATTCTGGGAAGTGCTACCGATGTGGTAAGATGGGACATAAGGCTCGTGATTGCACTGAAAAGGATCAAGGTGAAGGTAAGAATAAATTTGATTTACAGTTAGTGAAATGTTATAAGTGCAATGAGATGGGTCACTATGCAAACGAGTGTCCGGCAAAGAGCTTGAGTGATGGGAAGCAGTTAGACTACAAGCAGAAAGGGGTGGTGAAATCCTTTGCAACTTCAGTAGATGTTGGGCCATCGAATGAAGTGGTATCTGCTCCAGGGAGCTCAGAATTTTTCGAAGATTGACTTGAGGTCGGGGTACCATCAGTTGAAAGTAAAAGAAGCATATGTTCCGAAGATTGTGTTCCGTACTAGATATGTCCAATATGGATTTGTAGTTATGCCTTTTGGGTTAACCAATGCACCTGTTGTATTCATGGAACTTATGAATAAAATTTTCCATGAGTTCTTGGATAAGTTTGTGTTTGTGTTTTGATGTTTGTGAAGAGGTTATGTGTGCCTTGTGATTCACAGTTGAAGAATGAGTTGTTTTTTCATCCTGGCAGTACTAAGATGTACAGAGGTCTGTGAGAGTATTACTGGTGGGATGGAATAAAAAGAGACATTGCTGATTTTACTGTGAAGTGTTTGACTTGTCAGCAGGTTAAAGCAGAGCGGCAGTTACCGAAAGGGATGCTTCAGCCTTTACCAGTGCCAGAGTGGAAATGGGAGAATATATCCATGGACTTTGTTGTTGGATTACCAAAGACATCTCGAGGTAATAATGCAATCTGGGTTATTGTTGATCGCTTGACCAAATCTGCTCATTTCCTTGCTATACGAGATACTTTCTCTCTTGATCAACTTTCCCGTTTGTATCTTAACGAGATAGTCAGGTTACATGGAGTTCCCCTCTCCATTGTATCAGATCGTGATCCCAGGTTTACTTCTAACTTTTGGAAAGGTCTTCAGAAGTCGTTGGGTACTGAATTAAATTTTAGTACAGCTTTTCATCCTCAATCAGATGGGCAGTCAGAACGAACAATTCAGACATTGGAGGATATGCTGCGAGCTTGTTCTATGGATTATCAGGGAAGTTGGGACCAACATCTTTCTTTGGTTGAGTTTTCATATAATAACAGTTTTCATTCCAGTATACAGATGGCACCATTTCAGGCATTATATGGGAAGCGGTGTCGAACTCCAGCTTTCTGGGATGAAGTGGGTGAAAGAAAGTTGATGGGACCAGAATTGGTAGAAGAGATGGCAGAAAAAGTTCAGCTGATTCAGAAACACATGAGAACAGCTCAGAGCAGGCAGAAGAGTTATGCGGATAACCGGAGGAAGGATCTATCTTTCGAGGTAGGTGATCATGTTTTTCTCAAGGTTTCTCCTTGGAAAAGTGTGATGAGATTTGGTAAGAAAGGAAAGTTGAGTCCAAGGTTCATTGGACCATACGAAGTTCTAGAGAGAGTTGGATCAGTTGCATACCGAGTGGCTTTACCTCCGAGTTTATCTCAGGTACACAATGTTTTTCACGTTTCGATGTTGAGAAAGTATATGCCAGATCCATCTCATGTTTTGAGTCCAGAGGTAGTTCAGCTGGAAGAGAACCTATCTTATGAGGAACAACCGGTCCAGATTCTTGACCATAAGGAGCAAGTGTTACGGAATAAGGTGATTCATCAGGTAAAGGTTTTTTGGAAAAACCATGTGATTGAAGAGGCAACATGGGAATCTGAAAATGCTATGAGGGATAAATACCCCCACTTATTTTGATAAGTGAATAAAATTGCGAGGACGCAATTCCCAAAAGGGGGGAAGGATGTAACATCCCAGGTAATTAAAGAATAAATAATTTTCATATTTATTAATATTTGAGAATTAAATATGAATTTTAATTAAAAGGGGTTGCTATGTTCGATAGCGTACCCGATACGCAACGATGAGTTTCTTTGAAACTTACGTAGCACACTAGTAATATAATAATATTATTTTAAATGTTAGTTAACAAGTAGCCGTTGTACTGGCGGGAATGAATAGAAATAACTAAAATATGAATAGATATGTTTTTAGATGTTTTTACATTTACCCAATAAAAGATAAAGGCTTAAAATATGGAAAGAGTTCAATTTTAGGCTTTTATACTCTAATTTTCACTAAAGGTTCACTTATCACCTTTTGACGGTGAACCGTCATTAAATATAGTTTTGATCACTCTTATACATTCTTTTGGACCAAATAAAACTCTTATTAAGAATCGGGACATCAAATTTTACTTTGTGTAATTTTTGGTACCTTTCTGATAAAGTTCATTTTTTTTATGAATAGTGTAAAATGTTGTATTTTACATCAGAACTGCTTTTTAATCTAATTTATTTATATGATTAGATTATCTTTTGAATTGGTCTTAATGTGTAATATGAATATATTTTTACCATTTTATCCAATGGTGGTCATTGGAATCGATTTCGATTTGAAAGTAGACTTAAACTGGTGTCAATCTTTTGATACTTATTGTTTTGTAAAAACACGCTATTTGCTCTGGCAGCGGGAATTAATTATTAAATTAATTAGTGTGACTTATATGATTTGAATTTTGTAAAATAGACTTCATTTTTGAATTCGGAATATCAAATATAGCTTAGGGTGAATTTTTGGTAATTTTCTGAAAAACTTCAATTTTTGATGAATAGTGAAACCACTAAGTGGTAATCAAGCAAACTGATTTTTCAGTTAAATGAAAGTTTCCCACTAATGTGTATTGAATTTTGAAAATCCGACATACATGGTTGTCATTAAGAAGTAAAATGTGGTTCAATGAGATTAAAATAATTTTTTGGTGAATAGTAACTTATTAAGTTTTTAATCGCGATTAGTGGTAATTAGTGTAGTTTAAGGTATAAATAATGCTTTAATAAAATAAAATGACCTAGACACATGTCCCAACCTTATTGGTTGTGTCATGGCCGACCAAGACAAGCCATGGGTCAACTTGGGGACCCCATGGATCCACTTTTGTTGGGAAATGACATAAATTACTTTTTATTTAATGTTAAAGTGAAAATGACACAAACATAATATGTTTTGCGAAAACAATTTTTAAGTGGGGTTATACAAGTCCAAATTTTGATTATAAATAGTCATTAGAAAGATAAAAAGATTTCCTATATCATAGTAATTTGTTTATAATTTTTAGACATTAAATAAATTTAATTATTTATGACATAATAATGATGCAGCGATGACATCATTATTTGACGATTTAAATAAAATGGAAAGATAAAATAAAATCTATGAACTACACATGTCCAAAACCAATTGGATGAATGGATTTCGATGCCTTATAACCTTATCCACGAATTATATCAATGTGGGACCTTTTAAAACCGAAACACATTTTCAAATAAAGTAATGTTTCTTTACTTTCCAAAAGTGCCCCTCCTCTCCTCTTATAAAAGGCCCCCACCTCTACCTCATTTCACACACTCTTCAAGCCATTGGCTCGGCCAACCCCTGCCCATTTGCTCTCTCCACATCCCTCTCCTCATCCTAGAGGATTCCCTTTGGGCAGAATCCTTTCAAAGGAAGCCTTTAGGCTCAACTCAAAAGGAGTTACACTTTTTAAGGTAATTCATTCTCTCATGTTCTTTTGTTTTATTTTGCTTCTCCAACCCCCTAAACTCTTTTTATTTACTTCTTTTATAACATCACCAGTATCTTCAATATACTAGGATGTTGTTATAAGATTTATTTGAGCTACACTCTCACACAACTACATCAAATGGTTTAAGAACATACGGTTTCCGTGGATGGCGAAATTCTGCCTCCCGAAACGATGATTGTTCAATACTCATTTAACACCTTCAAAGGTGGCCATTATGATGTCACTATTTTTATATATGATATATAATATGTTTATGTTTTCTTTAAGCTTCTGTTTTTTTCATTTTTGGCATACCTTTATGGTTTCCATTATGGGTAAAACACGATATCTTCATTTTAGGAAGTGTGGACTACCGCCCCCTAAAAGTGATTTGATTCGTTAATACCATATGTGGGATGTGTAAAGGATAACGTTAATGATATTATATATGTTATTATACTGGAATTATAATATACCTATATATAATTATCATTTATTTCAATTAAAGTATGAGATAGAAATGAAAGTAGCGTTCATGCGTACGTACGGACTACCGTCTCCATGAACGGTGCATTTCATTTCTTATCCCCAAATGTAATGTATTATTAAAAGTACATGTATATAATGGATATATATAATTAATGATATATCTAAATGATGAATATAATTCTGGAATTAAAATATACATACCTCTCATTTAGTTTTAATTCCATTAATATGACAAA
Organism: Viscum album; assembly: GCA_963277665.1. Taxonomy (NCBI): domain Eukaryota; kingdom Viridiplantae; phylum Streptophyta; class Magnoliopsida; order Santalales; family Viscaceae; genus Viscum; species Viscum album. The sequence goes on from OY728151.1 coordinate 421,536,988, forward strand.
GAAATGAAAGTAGCGTTCATGCGTACGTACGGCTTACCGTCTCCATGAACGGTGCATTTCATTTCTTACCTCTAAATGATTATGTAATATTTTAAATACATGTATGTACTGGATATATATGACATATATGATATCTACATCATGAATACCATTCTGGATATAATGAAACATTGACCAAATTAACAACATGTAAGTGTAAGAAGTCTATTTTTGACTTAAGAACCAAATACCGACAAAATGAACATTATTAACTTAAATGATTACATGATGTTCATAACATGGTATAAAAGGAATAATGAACTTGGAAAAGATTCATAATCAAGTAGAGATTAACTAAAGTTTATTATTCAGGAGTTTAAAGAACGGTCGGGTCAAGTCGGATACGAGGTATGGGAACTTCTTAACCCAATTTCCATTCTTTGGGTTAATCTCCTACTTTCAAATTATGTCATTATATTATTATGTCGTATCTTGTATTTGTACTTTATTTATGTGTACTTATAGAGAATGCACATAATATATCTATTTTATTTTAAAAAATTATCTTTGTATGGGAACTTCTTAACCCAATTTCCATTCTTTGGGTTAATCTCCTACTTTCAAATTATGTCATTATATTATTATGTCGTATCTTGTATTTTTACTTTATTTATGTGTACTTATAGTGAATACACATAATGTATCTATTTAATTTTAAAAATTATCTTTGTATGGGACTTCGTCTCAATCTCCTTTCGTTGAGGCATATTTTATTTTATACACAACTTTCTTTTATACGGTGTATAAACCCCTTTGACTTTTACGTTTACTCAAAAGGAATCTTTTTTATACGAAGCGTTTACTAAACGACAAAAGGGAATGTTTTTGTCGTACGTATGCGGCGACAACGACTTCTCCGCCGTCATAACCGTTATTTGAGTTTTGGCTTCCTCTACAAGCCATACCTTTTTTTAAAAAGAAAAATAAATACCATGTTTTACTTTGGTATTGAAAATGGTTTTCATAATGTTTTTATTATATCAATGTGTTGTATTGATATCTCGTGATTGAAATGTGGAAATGTTATGTTTCCTTTATGCATGTTTTATGTGATATGATTATGTTATGGTTCTTGGGCATTATTATGAAGACGGGTGGTTCCGTGATAAACTAAGGGCGGGTGAGCCCGTTATAGCTCTCCAATGCATTGGGTAACGCGAAGGAGTGAAACGTTAAGGTTTCTCCGAAGAGATTTTCAGGGAATATACTGTGATGGGTATTCCAAACGTAACCAAGAGGGTTACTCCCTACGTAAGAATGTTATGAATGCCTCAAGTTACCTTTATGTCTTATGGTTTCTATGATTTATTCATGATTTTATGAGGCGTGTTAAAGTGCCTATGTTTTATGGGTAAAGTATGATTTCATTCTTATGTACATATGAACTCATGTTTCCTTTCCATGTTTTTTATAACCCATACTGAGTTTTTATGCTCATCCCAAGTTTTTGAAATGTTTTTCACAGGTCAAGGGAAAGGTACATGATAAGATGATAGAGTCAAGGATGTGTCAAGAATTAATCCATGTTTTATTTTAAATGTGTGTTCCATTGATGGGAATGAAGAATACTATCTTTATGTAACCACTTTGTTTATATGTGGAATGTAATGCAAGTTTTATGATCTAATTCTCTAAAACTCTAAACCCGAAAAGATCCTCAACGTGTAATCTTGTAATAACTCAAGATTAAGTAAGGTTTAAGGCTGGGGCCTTATACAAAGACCTCTGAAGGTATCTCAGTAATCCATAAAGGATACAACACAAAAAATACCACAAAGATAATATCACAAGGATGATATACATCATGAAGCACAATGCAAAAGATATAGATAACTCATATTTTATAACATAAAGGTTTTTGGGAGAGGGAAGACTAGTCCTAATCTAGTTTATCTTATTCGTAGTAACTCCAATGCTAACTTGTATAGGTCACTTTATGTTGACATGTATTGGTTGCTTGAGGATGACACATATTGGTCGCTGGTGCTGACCTGTGTTGGTCGCTCTTTCTGACCTATATATGTCGATGCTGCTGACACATATTGGTCACTGGTGTTGACCTTAATTTTTCACTGGTACATAGGAAGGGATGATTTTTCATACAGTAAGATCATCCCACTCTCGAGTCTCTAATGATGGCCCATACATGTCTCTCTCTTTCTTCGTGACACATTCGTCCACTAGATTCCGACATGAAGCACACCTAATATCCAAAAGATTCTTCTCCACAATACATCAGTCATATTTCGACAAATAAGAAGTCCTGAAAAAATCATACCCATGTGACCTCCCTATCATAGGGGTCCAAATGTGGCAGACGATGCGTCGATCAGACGTACTATCTGTAAGATATGGGTTCATTTGTAAAAATGGACCTGTTGGATTCATGTCTGATCCAACCCAGTCATCACCTAAAAATCTATCAAAACTCACATAGATTATCTCCAATGGACTGACTATTAATAAGGGCCCTTATACAACAGATGACCAGTAAATCAGATGACTTTTCTGTTAGGGATTGTCAATTTTGTACCGAGGGTCTGGTTTGATTCAGAGTCAATAAATCCCTTTCATACTCCATCATTATCCAAAAAAAGTGGAGTATCAAAAAAGGACCATCTGGTTCCTCGAATACCATCATCATGGACAGGTTTTCAAACGGACGTACAGGTCACATGTTATGGTCAGTTAATCGTATCTTGGCCCTGAGAGGGGTATGGTCCCGGTTCGACCTAACCCAATCCAACTCGGCTCAAACCATCCTGGTCTAGCCTGGTTGTGCTGGACAGCGGTTGGCTTGGCCCACCGTGCTGTGGGTCGGCACAGCCCGCCCTAGTCCAAGAGGGCCAAAGACCATCCCAACACATTGGCTGGGCGCGATCGATTTCACCCGAATAGCTAAATGGATTTCTTTTTCTCTATTAAGGGTTGCTCCAGGTGGCACCGCCTTTTCACATGAGGGACCCATAGGAGGTTGGTTCGGGCCTTCTTCACCGCTACAACATCAAGCCATGAGCCTTATACATGGTGCACAACAGCACGCTGCCTCTGCCCCCACAACTACATGCATGTATGATCACCGCAGTTCCACTCGTCCTCCATGGATGATAGTTTCACGTCTCTGCCCTTATATATTGTAGCTAGTATCCAACACTACTGCACCGGTTATGCACAATCGTTTCTTCTGTGGGCCACCAGGTGAACTACGTTGGTCCATTCATCTGTCTGGATGCACCTACAGTCCTCTCAGGATGTCTCCATTGTTTCGGTCGCCTCAAAAACACCTTGTCACCCCATTCATTATTCCACTAGGAAGAACACACTACGGTCAAGTTTAGCAGAGGGTTTGGGCATTATTGGTTTTTGACTGTGCCCCCCATGTTAGAGTTTTAATTATGAGAATAATTAATATAAAAAATGAATAATAATCCATGAATTAAGATCCCGCACCGACCACCAACATGATTTGATGAGACATGGCTCAAATCATTAGTCGTTTGGTAGGCGTTCATTATATTTTTCAAGAATGTCAAATGAGGGAACATAATAACATGTAAACCCCCTACCTATAAATTTGTTGGAGTTGTGTCAGTAATGGAGGGAAGAGCCTCCACAATGGATGGAGTCATAGACATTTGTTGATCTCTTATCATCACCGCCTGAGATTTCATCCAATGTCAGTAGATATTGTCACAGAACTCCACCAATGTATCCTCACAAGAAAAAGTTGTTCCTAAACCCTACCCCAAGATCCATTTAAATATGGGGGTAAAGGTTAGTAACACACTGATAAAATTATGAGATTCATTAATTAACATAATTATTGTGCCTCATTAATTGACGTAATTAATGTTCCTTTTTAATTGACATAATTAATGTGCCTCATTAATTACATGAGGGATGGTTATGAAACCAAAGTGTTTCCATGATATTAACACCCCATTTTTAAATGTATGACCACCTCTGTGGTCCTTTCCACCGCCGCTCAACATGTTATAGGAAAATGAATAATAAATAAAATAATAATTACAAGTTATTTATCTTTTCTTTAAAAAGTAAAAAAATTAACTTTTTTACTTGACCAATTGCAATTGAAGTGAATCTTCCCTTAAGAGAGTCCCATCATAGTGGATCCAATAGTGGTATCAGATTTCAATTTGGAGCACCAGTTCAAGAGATAAAAAATTTCTCTTGTGCAATTACAAAATGTACAATAAAAAAGTTCAAAAATTCATTCCAGGCACACCGGGCCTCAGAATCATGTTCCATCAATTTTTAGAGACTCATTAAAATAACATATTATTTATAAAAAGTTACTTTGAATTTTTAGGTCTTTAAATTCTCCCCACCATAGGGCTTCATGTCCCTAAAATCTATACATGGAAACACAAAACAGTAGTCGTGATAGGCACATATATGATACTCTCTCTCCCATGTGCTCTCATGTAGATTTTTGTGCTGCCAAAGAATGTGAACCAGAGGTATTGACAGCCCAAAAATGATCTGCTTCAGTCGATCCTCTATCTTCACTGGGTACTCTACAAAATTCTCACTGTCGTCAATTAGTAGATCGCCAAGGTCGATGAAGTGAGATGGGTCATCCATGTATCTTCTCAAAAAGGATACATAGAATACATCGGGGACCCTCTCTAACTACGGTTTATGTTCTAGGTGGTACACCACCTCACCATTCCACCAATGTATCAGGTATGGTCTGACAGTCCTATGTGATAGTTTTCCAAATTGGCCAAATCAATGTAGTCCACGCTAAGGGGAGACCCTCAAGAATATGTGGACACCCTCCTAAAACTCTCGTGGTATCTATCTCCAATCATCATAAGACTTCTGTTGGATTGGTGTAGTCTTCATCCTCTCTTGGATGACCAACACCTTCATAGTGGTAGCATGTACAATCTCATGGTCAATGAGTTTTGGCTCGAATGGATCAATCGAGTACAAGGGTGATCTGCATGGTCGTCTGTACAACACCTCAAAAGGGGCCATACCAACGGTGGAGTAGTAGATATTGTTCTACATGAACTCCACCACGGGTAGGTGTTCCTCCCAACTGCGACCAAAATCTAGGACACATGCACGATGCATGTCCTCCATGTTTTGGATGGCCAGCTTAGTTTAACCATATGTCTGTGGGTGAAAAGTTGTGTTGAAGTGATGTTGAGTCCCAATATCAATTTTCAATACATTATGATACAAGGATGTGATTCACTCATCAAGGTTGGAGACTATCATCAAAGGCATCATGTGAATATAAACAATCTCTATAAAGTAATGATTTCCCATGATATAAACCGAACCCTTCTCTCAAATATCATGAATGTGGGCCGACATGGTGAGTTGGTCAACGATCCCCCAGATGGTATTGTGCCTTCTAGACATACGTGCTAACCCTCTCACGATGTCCCTCAATATCCCTACCCACATCCACTCTGGTATCTTGAGGGGTTTTGCTATACATGCTGGTATCTGGTGCTCGTCCTTCACTTGCTAGAATGTGAGGCATCTAGAAACAATATTCTCTACAACATTCCTTATCACTAGCCAGTATTACTAACTCTAGAGGTCTGGATACATTTCTATCACATGTAGATCTACTTCTAAGAGGGCTGTATGAAACTCCCTCGACACCTACACTCATAGTGCCACTGGTAAAATTTAACATCCTCTAAAGTGTTAGTGTGCTCCCCAAAATCATAAAATACATTAGGTGCATAGCCTAAGGATAGATGAGCATGCATAGTATTGTAGATTTAGTCTATATGTTGTTCCTCCCTGACTCACTGAAGGTGTGGAGGGGAAACCACCATCGACTTGAGGTAGACTATCTCACATCGATCCATGTATAAAATCTGACGTGAGGCTACCTTAATTGAAGCCTCCTTTTGTAGCTGCAAACTCGGTCTATGGATAAGTGCATCTTCCACTATATTACACTTTATAGGAGTATCGACTATATAAAAGTCATAGTCCTAGAAGAACTCTAGCCCACATTGCTGTCTCAAATTCAGATATTTCTATTTGATGATTAATTTCAGACTCTTGTGGTATGAGTAAACAATGAACCGGTCGCCCATCGAATAGTGTCACCAGATCATTTTTGCAAAAACTACTACTTACAAATTCAAGTCATGAGTTTCATAATTCATTTAATTAGGCAAAAACTATCCTGATCGATACTCAACCACTGCATCACGCTACACCAATACGCATCAGATTCAAGTACCTGATGCATCATAGTAAACTACATAGCCAGTACCCTCCTCTAGAAACCACAGTATAGGAGCCCTAGTAAATATCTACCTCAGTTGGCGAATGATCTACTAGCATGCCTCTCACCACAATATGGAGTCCCCATTCATCGTCAAGGCAAACATAGGTGCTGGTACATTGGTGAAATTATTTATGAATCTCGAATAGTATCATGAAAATCCAAGGATGTATTGCCTCGATCTTCACTGGATCAACTGCTACTACATCCTCTATGATTTCATGTACCAAGAAGCTAGCCTTCCGTTTCCAGAACTCACACTTAGAGTGCATTACATTAAACTTTTTCATCCATATTTTGTCTAGAACAATCCTAGAGTGTATAGCGTGATCTTCCACGAAAGCTAAGTACATTAAGATGTCATTGATGAATAACAATACAAACCAGTCAGGGTATGGCCGAATGATACTGTTCATGATCCCCATGAACACTACAGGAGCATTGGTCATGCCAAATGTCATCCTTTAGAACATGTAATGTTCATACCAACATCTAAAAGTCATCCTTTGGATGTCCTTTTCCTACACACGAATCTGGTGATATCCTATTCTATGGTCCATCTTTGAGAACCACTTCACTCATTTCGATTGATAAAAATAGATCATGAATCTTCATCAGATGATACTTTTTCATCACGGTCACATGTTTTAGGCACTAAAAGTCCACTCATATCCTCAAATGTCCTTCTGTCTTCTTAGAAAACAACACTGGTGTGGCCCATGGAGAAACACTGGGCCATACAAATCTCGTCCTCCGTATGTCCTCCAACTGCATCCTCAGCTCCCGAAGCTCTGCAGGGGCCATCCTATATGTTTGTGTAGATATCAGTTTTTATCCTGGGCACAAAACAATTTGGATGTTTACCTCTTTATGTGGATGTAGTCCTTGGAAAAATTCTGTAATGATGTCCTCATTCTTGTCCACCACCGCTTCGAAATGTCGATTTTACTTATCCACTATGTCAAAGGACATGCAAGCCAGTTGGTATGTAATCTGCTACACCCTCCTTACTGAAATTACATCTCGTGATACAATGTTTTCCTTATCACCAACAACGTAAAATTGGCTTCCATCTATGTTCTTACATCACACTGTAGGTCTTAATCAATTAATTTGTACATGAAATGTTAATAGCCAGTACATTCCTATAATGATGATGTATGGTTTCAATGCTACTATTAAGATCCCAAGTGAATCTCTCTCCAATGAGATTCAGATGAAACTTTAGGCACCAGTGTGTTTCCTTTCAATATCCTCCTGTAGGAGTATCCAAATGAATAGGTGGAGCTAAAAGCTCGGTCTTAATCTTAGAGACCTGAATGAATCCCGCATCAAATAAAGAATGGATAGAGCCTCTGTCGATAAGTACTGATGCACAAGTAGATAATATAGATATCATTTCTCATAACATCTCATGGAAGTCATGATCATTAGACTTAGTGCATGTAGCTGGGATTCTCCCCACATACCTGATCCATGATATTTTGTTGGACTGCCTGGGGGTGCTGGTGGTAGTGCCTAGTGACCCCGACCACCTCCTGATCCATGTCCTGCTCCCATGACTAATCTTCCTCCAAGATGACAGTCTTGCTCCTACTGCTGCCGATGACTCAATGGCCTCTCATCTTTTTGTCGATGATCCATGCGGGGACTTGGACAATCATGAGTTATATGACCATGTCCCCTGCATTAAAATAGATCATGCCTCACTGGTGTCTCCCTTGTCCTCTGGATCCTCTCACATCTATCCTAGCATCTCATGGTCACCAACTATAAATTCATTCCAACATGGGATTCTGCTTCGTCTGTTTACTGCCATCTGTAGATGAATCTGCTACCTGTCATCTAGTAGGGGCTCTCCATGTCAGTGCGTGCTTGGTAAAGAAGCTCTCTATTTGAAAATCTCAATCATTCACCCATTCCTACATTGAGATGATAAAGGAAATTTGCATATCTATAACCACTCATTTAATCCCTTTCTCAAATGTTGGGGGCCTGAGGTAATGTAACACCCCAAGCTTCCACGGTACGTTTCCCTTTGAATAATGCAATAGCGTGTGTTGTACGCAACCTCGAGCTCTAACACACACCACAACTAATTAAACTAGCCGTTGTGAATAGTAATACCTACTTTATGAAATTTTATAAATTTTATTTATCAAAATGGACTTCATTTTTGGATTCGGAATATCGAAATTAGCCTATGTTGAATTTTTGGTATTTTTCTGAGAACTTCTAAATTTTTATGAACAGTGAAAAATACTTAAAAACAACTTTTTTTAATCAAAATAATTTATAGTGATAAATTATACTATTTAGTGGTTTTAAAGTATAATTACAATATATTTTTACCATTTTATCCAATGGTGGTCATTAGAGGTAATTTAACATTGAAATTAGACAGAAACAATTGCCAATCTTTTGATATAAATTGTTTCTTAAAAACACGCTATTTGTTGTAACAGTGGGAATTAATTATAAAATTAATAAATGAAACTTATATGTTTGGAATTTTGTAAAATAGAAATCATTTTTTAATTCGGAATATCAGTTATAGCTTAGGGTGAAATTTTGGCCTTATTCTGAAAAACATCAATTTTTGATAAATAGTGAAACCACTAAGTGGTTGTTAAAAACTGATTTTTCGTTAAAATGAAATATTACCACTTCTGTGATTTGATTTTCAAAAATCTGACATACATGGTTGTCATTAAGAAGAAAAATGTGGTTCAATGAGATTAAAATATTTTTTTGGTGAATAGTAACTTTTATGTTCTTAATCGCGATTAGAGGTAATTAGTGTAGTTTAAGGTAAAAATAATGTTTTAATAATATGAGATGAGCTTGACACTTGTCCTACTTCTATTGGATGAGTCATGGCCGACCAAGAAAACCCATGGGTCAACTTGAGGACCCCATGGAGCCACTTTGGTTGGAAAATGACATTAATATATATTTATTTAATGTTAAAATTAAATTGACACAAACATGAGTTGTTTTACTAAAACAGTTTTTAAGTGGGGTTACACAAGTCCAAATTTTGACTATGAATATTTATTAGAAAGATAAAAAGAATTCGTACATCATAGTATTGTTTTTATAATTTTTAGACATTAAAAAAATTAAATTATTTATGACATCATTATGATGTAGTGATGACCTCATTATTTAACGATTTTAATAAAATAAAAAGATAATATAAAATCCAAGGCATACAATTGTCCAAAGACTATTTGATGGGTATATTTATAACCCTTATCACCTTAGCCAGGAATTATATAAGTGTGGGTCCTTTATAATATGAAAATCATTGTATAATAATGTAACACTTCAATCTTTCCAAAAGAGCCCCTCCTCTCCTCTTATAAAAGGCCCCCACCTATACCACCTTATTCACACTTTCAAGCCTTTTGGATCGGCCAACCTCTGCCCAAATACTCTCCCAACTTCTCTCTCTTCATCCTATAAGCTTTACTTTAGTCAGAAAGCCATCCTAAGGAGTCCTTTTGATCAAATCAAAAGAAGAACCCGAAGAAGAGGTAACATTTTCATCACCCTCTTTCAAGTTTCTTTCTTCTTCCACTCCCTCTTTGTTTATTATTTCAATTCTAAAATTATAACTCCAGTATCTTCTATATACTGTGATGTTATTATAAATATGTAACAACCATATTCAGTATTCTACCCCTCATTTGAATGACATGTCACCATACGTGCGTACGTACGGCTTACCGTCTCCACGTCGTGGTGTAATTGTTATTCAATATATTATTATTTAGATGGGTATAATAATGATATGTAATTCATGTAAATAATAAATATAACATGATAATGATTCTGTATATAAGATATACTATCCAATTATATATCATTTTAATATCAAAATAATTATATTTTCGCTCGTGCATACGTACGGACTACTGTCTCCACGAACGCGATGAGATTCATTCTCTGTTGTATTCATTCAAGAATAATTATCATTTGAAGATTTAAAAATAATGTTTAAGGACATGATATAATTCTGGATATGAATAAGATACAACCTATCCATGAAAAACATGACTTACGTAACAAAACATATAAAAGAAAAAGAGTATGTTAACACCCGAAACAATGATAAATTTAAGATATTGTTAACGAAGAAATGTTAAAAGATCATATATGATATCATATGAATGTATATGATTCTTGTAAAATTTAATAAATATTATTTCACCATTATACAGGAGGTTACCCTACCCCAACCAAGGAAAAGTACAAGGTAAGGGTTTACTTCACAACCTCTTCATTATCCAAGGTTGTTTATACATAATTATCTACTGGGACCTCGTTATCATCCACATCCATGTTTCTTAAAAATGTCTTTCAAAACATTTTTAATATTAAATGGAAAATTGGTTAAAGTCATTTATACCCTTATACGTTTTTGAAAGGAATCTTACCGTCGTTTTCCAAACAATGTACTTTTTGAAATTTTTGACAAATTTAAGGTAAGAATGTTTTTTTAAATTATACGGATGGTGCACTATTTTCTGCCATCATATCTTCGTTGAAGCTTCCCTTACAAGCTTATAATAATATTTTCAAAGTAAATGTACTATTTTATAATTATGGTACTTTTAAATGATTTCAAAAAAGTTAGATATTTCTCTCAAATAGCTTTGATTTCATCCATGTCAACATCCTTTGATGGGTTTTAAGTTTATTTGAAATTGATTTATGATACAAAACTTCCATTGAGCATTTTGTGAAACATTTGACTGTGGATGTGTTATTTTTATACCATCCATAGTTTATGGAGAAACTGTTGACATATCGTATGCTAGTTTTAATACGAATATTTATGTTATGTTTAAACCTATTCATATGAGGAATGTATTGGACTTAATAAGTGACAGGTGGATCCCGATATAGCTCCTCGATGCATCGGTAGGTCTCATGAGCCAACTAGACGTGGAATTGGCCGAGGCCCTTTCCCAATTTGATTTTTGGTTTTGGCCGAGGCCTTAATCATTTTAGGCGTCTTGGCCGAGGCCTTGACAAAATGTTTCAGAATGTCTGGCATTATACATTCCCTCATTATGAAAGTGGTTATTGATATTTCATGTGATTATTCGTCTAGTAGTATATCCATGTGAGTAAGTAATGGCATTATTTTATTTTACTTTTTCCATAAAATGCTGAATTTCAAGTTCAATAAGGATTTTGTTTTAGTTATACATTGCCTTAAATGCGTATGTTTTCTTATGAAAGTTTCCGCTATATTGTTATCCTTACAGAGCATTTGAGCTCACCCCTTTCAATGTTTTATTTTTCCCAGGATGTGAAGAAGTGTATTATGACTGACTTGCAAGAATAGTCAGTGAGGATATGAGTGTGGACTAGGGAGACCATGTTATTGTAGATCTCATTTTTGTGATGTAATGTAATGTTTATGAATGTATCTAGTGTTTCCAAGGATACTAAACTAATCGGTCTTTCGAGACTTGATCTTTTGTGATCATGCCAATGTTACAAAATATGCACCGACTCTGGGTAGTTGGGGTTGGGGAGTTACAGTTGGTATCAGAGGTAGTTTAGTACTAACATTGGAAGCTAGATTTAGAAAAACTCTGATTAGAGCATGTAGACCTAAGATGAACATTGAGGATTAGAATAGAAGAACTTCCTGAAAATTTTGGTATTGTAGAGATTTTGTGAGTTTTCCAAGCAATACATCCCTGTTTGGATACGAGTAGGTAGAGGCGGCTCTGGCACAGATGTACCTAGGGGTAGACCCCGAAAACACCTCTTTGAACTAGACTCGAACGGGAACTGGTGCACGACAACGGGCCTTGCTGCACTCTTGGTTACGACACTCCCGGGGGATATGCTTAGGATAACTCTCATTTTCTTTACAAATCATTATGAAGGGTTTATGAGTATATACTTCCTCAATGAAAACATTTTTATGATTATGGATTATATCCATAAATAGTTCAATTTAAGTAAAGTGTTTTATAAGTACGGGATTATGTATTTTGATTCATAAACTGATCTAGTTTATGCCATTGTTTAGAAATGGCTCCTAGTGGAAGAAATGGAAACCGTATCAATGAACGCACTCCATGTAGGGATTGCCCTCCTGCTCAAGATAATTATGGTGGAGCTAGTGATACAACTGGTGCTGATCAGCTTCTCACCGTACTGGGACAACTCACGCAGGTTATGAATAATAACCTTAATCGTATGGAGCACCCTGATCCGCAACGTGGAGGATCAATGTTAGACCGCTTAATGAGGCAACAACCACCAACCTTTAATGGGAGTACAAATCCTATAGTTGCAGAGCAAAGGATAAATTCCTTAGAGAAAATATTCCAAGCCTTGGGGAGTAGTGAAAGGGAGAAAGTTGTCATGGCAGTTTACCGCCTCACTGGAGATGCCGATCAATGGTGGTCACTAATTCAAAACACAAAGGAAGATGATGAATTAACAAACATGGAATGGCAGGAGTTCAAAGAGCTGTTCTTAGAAAAATACTTTCCTCGAGACCATCGAGCGGATATGGAAAGGCAATTTTTGAGTCTGAGGCAGAAGGAGGATGAGAGTGTCGCAAAGTATGAGGCTAACATTGCAAGGTTAGCGAGGTATGCTACAGATTACATACGTAACCCAAGAAGTAATACTGATCGTTTCATTTATGGGTTAAAACCATTTCTCTGTCGATCTTTAGTATCACAAACCTTCTCATCATACGAAGGCATCGTCTCGTGCGCTATCAAGACGGAAAAGGAATTCTCTAAGTCTTATGACTTTAAATCAAAGTAAGATAAGAAGAGATCCACTGAAAACTCTGGGAAATGAAATAAGGAAACAGGGAAGAAGGGTAGAAATGAATTTCCACTCTGTGATAATTGTGGTAGGAAGCACCCTGGTGCCTGTCTAAAGGGAAATGGAGTATGTTACAAGTGTGGTGAAAAAGGCCACCAAGCTCATGAATGCAAGGGAAAGAAAGCGGATGTCAACGTTGAATGCTATAATTTTAGAGAGAAGGGAAATTATGAAAATGAATGTCCTAAGCGTCAGGGGAACTTACCTCAGAAGAGGCCAAGGGATCATGGCCAGGCTTATGCTATCACTACTGCTGAGGTCAATGCTCCGAAAGACGTGGTGGCAGGTAATTTAAGGGTTTCCTCATGTTTAGAAAATTCATTATTTGATTTTGGATCATCGCATTGTTTCATATCTTCCCAGTTTTCTAAGAAAATTTGATAATTCCAATTTGATTTAACAAGGGAGTTGTCGGTCAAAACCCCTAAGGGAAGTATTGTTGCAACAAAGTTTTGTCGATTAGTTCCCATTAGAGAACCTAAATGTTCTTTACCTGCTGATCTCATTGTCATACCCATGATTGAATTTGATATAATCCTCTGTATGGATTGGATTTCTGACCATGATGCAAAAATTTATTGTAAGAGGAAAGAGGTTACGATTCTTGATGATGATGATAAGGAACACCTTATCTTTAGAGCAGAATCTTCGCCACATAATTCTTATCTAGATCCACCCCCAGTAGCTCAAATAAATTAAATTATTGGGGAGGAAGAGAAGGAAATTACTGAGGGTGAGGAAAGGAATATTCAAATAGAGGATGTACCTATTGTGAGAGAATATGTTGATGTGTTTCCGGAATATTTACCTGGACATCCTCCAGAACCAGAAGTTGAGTTTTCCATTGATTTAATTCCTGGATCAAGGCCCATATCGAAGACCCCTTATAGAATGGCCACTGTGGAATTAGTTTAACTAAAGAAACAACTAGAGGAATTGAGTAATAAGGGATTTATTCGCCCTAGTGTTTCTCCTTGGGGATCCCCTGTTCTTTTGGTTAAGAAGAAAGATGGATCTATGAGGTTGTGCATCGACTATAGGGAGATCAATGCTATAATAATAAAGAACAAGTATCCCCTACCTCGCATTGATGATTTGTTTGACCAACTTCATGGAGCTCAATACTTTTCAAAGATTGACCTTCGGTCTGGATACCATCAGTTGTGTGTGAAGAAGGAAGACGTTCCAAAGATAGCATTTCGAACAAGGTACGGGCATTACATGTTTACAGTAATGCCTTTTGGATTGACTAATGCACCCTCTTTTTTCATGGATCTAATGAATAGAGTTTTCAAGGAATATCTTGATGACTTTGTAGTGGTATTTATTGATGATATCTTGGTATACTCCAAAAGCCACGAAGATCATGAAAATCACTTACGCATTATCCTGAAGACTCTTAGAAGACATGAATTATATGGGAAATTTAGCAAGTGTGAATTCTGGCTTCAAGAGATTTCTTTTCTTGGCCATATTGTCTCTAAGGATGGAATTTTTGTTGATCCTTCTAAAACCAAGGCAATCCAAGAATGGCCAGCACCGACAAGTATAACTGAGGTATGCAGTTTTATTGGTTTAGCAGGTTATTATCGACGTTTCGTCCAGAATTTTGCCATATTGGCTAACCCATTGACAAATCTCACACATAAAGGGATTAAATTTGTCTGGATAAAAGAGTGTGAAGAATGTTTTGAAGAACTGAAGAGAAGATTAGTAAAATCCACTGTATTGACTCTACCATCGGGGAATGATGGGTTTGTTATTTATAGTGATGCATCGAAGAAAGGACTTGGTTGTGTCCTTATGCAGAATGATAAGGTTATTGCATATGCATCACGAAAGGTAAGAAATCATGAGAAAAACTATCCTACTCATGACCTTGAGTTAGAAGCTGTGATCTTTGCTTTAAAGATATGGATACATTACCTCTATGGTGAAAAATGTGAGATTTATACTGATCACAAGAGTTTGAAGTATATTTTCTCACAAAAAGAACTCAACATGTGGCAAAGGAGATGGCTTGAGCTACTCAAGGATTATGATTGCACGATACATTACCACCCGGGGAAGGCAAACAAGGTGGCAGCTGCTTTGAGTAGAAAAGACCATGGAGTTTTGAATGTGATGGGAATTGAAAGGGATCCAATTTTCATGGATCTAGTGAAGATGGACATGGGAATAACTAGGGAAGGTGAAACATCAATGCTTTTTCAAATGGTTGCCAATCCATCATTACTAGAAAGGATTAAGAGTTCTCAGACCAATGATGAAGAATTTCAGAAGAAGATTAAAGATGTGAATGATGGAAGATTGAGGGACTTTTAGTATAAGGATGGAATTTTGAAATTCAGGAAGAGACTTTGTGTTCCCGAAATACCTGATCTAAAAAGGGAATTGCTGGATGATGCACATAGTTCCAATTTCTCTATACACCCTGGGAGCACCAAAATGTATAGAGATTTGAAGGAACATTTTTGGTGGGACAATATGAAGAGGGAGATTGCTGATTTTGTGTCGAGGTGTTTGGTTTGTCAACAAGTGAAAGCTGGAAGACAACAACCTGGTGGAGTATTGCAACCTCTTCCCATACCTGAGTGGAAATGGGATAATATTACGATGGACTTTGTCATGGGACTACCAAAGACTACTAGAAGGAATGATGCAATACGGGTCATTGTTGATATTCTTACTAAGTCAGCACATTTTCTGGATATATGGGAGGATCTACCACTTGAACTTCTTGCAAGACTATATATTAATGAAGTTGTAAGACTTCGTGAAGTAGCCATATCGATTTTTTCTGATCGTGATCCTCGTTTTACTTCAAGAATTTGGAAAAGTCTTCAAAAGATCTTGTATAATGAACTTTTTTTGAGTACTGCCTATCACCCTCAAACAGATGGACAATCAGAACGGACTATTCAAACCGTAGAAGACATGTTGAGATCATGCTCTCTTGACTTTCAGGGTATGTGGGATCAATATTTAACACTGGTAGAATTTTCCTATAATAATAGCTTCCATTCAAGAATTCAGATGGCACCTTATGAAGCGTTATATGGAAAGAGATGTCATACACAAACCTGTTGGGGTGACGTTGGTGAAAGAAAACATGTGGGACCAGAACTGGTGGAAGAAACAATGGAAAAGGCGAAGGTAATCCAAAACCATATCAAATCAGCTCAAAGTAGGCAGAAGAGCTTTGCCGATAACAGAAGAAAGGTTTTGGAATTTCAGGTGGGAGATCATGTTTTCCTAAAGGTATCTCCATGGAAGGGAGTTATACTTTTTGATAAGAAGGGTAAGCTGAGTCCTAGGTACATCGGACCTTTCGAAATTCTAGATCGTATTGGGGCTGTAGATTATCGTTTGGTGATGCCGCCAAATCTCTCCAAAGTTCACGATGTTTTTCACATATCGCTATTGAGAAAATACATGCCCGACCCAACACATTTACTTACCTACGAGGAATTAGAACTGGAACCCAATCTATCTTATTGAGAAGAGCCCATCAGGATTCTTGATGTGAGGGAGCAGGTGCTGAGAAACCGGACGACTCCTCTGCTAAAGGTTTTGTGGAGAAATCATAAAATGGAAGAGGCAACGTGGGAACCTGAGGAACTTATGATGAAGAACCACCCGAGTCTTTTTATGCAGTAATACCCTAGAAATTGCGAGGATGCAATTATTTGAAGGAGGGTAGAATGTAACACCCCAAGCTTCCACGGTACGTTTCCCTTCGAATAATGCAGTAGCGTGTGTTGTACGCAATCTCGAGCTCTAACACACACCACAACTAATCAAACTAGCCGTTGTGAATATTAATACCTATTTTTTAAAATTTTATAAAGTGTATTTATCAAAATGGACTTCATTTTTGGATTCGGAATATCAAAACTAGCCTATGTTGAATTTTTGGTATTTTTCTGAGAACTTCTAAATTTTTATGAATAGTGAAAAATACTTAAAAACAACTTTTTTTAATCAAAATAATTTATAGTGATAAATTATACTATTTATTGGTTTTAAAGTATATTTAGAATATATTTTTACCATTTTATCCAATGGTGGTCATTAGAGTTAATTTAACAATGAAATTAGACATAAATAATTGCCAATCTTTTGATATAAATTGTTTCTTAAAAACACGCTATTTATTGTAACAGCAGGAATTAATTATAAAATTAATTAATGCAACTTAAATGTTTGGACTTTTGTAAAATAGAAATCATTATTTAATTCGGAATATCAATTATAGCTTAGGGTGAAATTTTGTCCTTATTCTGAAAAACATCAATATTTGATGAATAGTGAAACCACTAAGTGGTTGTTAAAAACTGAATTTTCTTTAAAATGAAATATTACCACTTCTGTGATTTGATTTTCAAAAATATGACATACATGGTTGTCATTAAGAAGTAAAATGTGGTTCAATGAGATTAAAATATTTTTTTGGTGAATAGTAACTTTTAAGTTGTTAATCGCGATTAGAGGTAATTAGTGTAGTTTAAGGTAAAAATAATGTTTTAATAATATGAGATGAGCTTGAAACTTGTCCTACTACTATTGGATGAGTCATGGACGACCAAGAAAACCCATGGGTAAACTTTAGGACCCCATTGAGCCACTTTGGTTGGAAAATGACATTAATATATATTTATTTAATGTTAAAATTAAATTTACACAAACATGAGTTGTTTTACTAAAACAGTTTTTAAGTGGGGTTACACAAGTCCAAATTTTGACTATGAATATTAATTAGAAAGATAAAATGATTTCCTACATCAGAGTATTTTTTTATAATTTGTAGACATTAAAAAAATTAAATTATTTATGACATCATTATGATGCAGTGATGACCTCATTATTTAACGATTTTAATAAAATACAAAGATAATGTAAAATCCAAGGCTTACACTTGTCCAAAGACTATTGTATGGGTATATATCGAACCCTTATCACCTTATCCATTAGTTATATAAGTGTGGGACTTTTTAAATCCGAAAAGCATTGTATAATAATGTAACACTTCAATCTTTCCAAAAGAGCCCCTCCTCTCCTCTTAAAAAAGGCCCCCACCTCTACCACCTTATTCACACTTTCAAGCCTTTTGGTTCGTCCAACCTCTGCCCAAATACACTCCCAACTTCTCTCCCTTCATCCTAGAAGATTTACTTTAGTCAGAAAGCCATCCTAAGGAGTCTTTTTGATCAAATCAAAAGAAGAACCCGAAGAAGAGGTAACATTTTCGTCACCCTCTTTCAAGTTTCTTTCTTCTTCCACTCCATCTTTGTTTATTATTTCAATTCTAAAATTATAACTCCAGTATCTTCTATATACTGTGATGTTATTATAAATATGTAACAACCATATTCAGTATTCTACCCATCATTTTAATGACATGTCACCATACGTGCGTAAGTACGGCTTACCGTCTCCACGTCGTGGTGTAATTGTTATTCAATATATTATTATTTAGATGGGAATAATAATGATATGTAATTCATGTAAATAATAAATATAACATGATAATGATTCTGTATATAAGATATACTATCCAATTATATATTATTTTAATATCAAAATAATGATATTGTCACTCGTGCGTACGTACGGACTACCGTCTCCACGAACGCGATGAGATTCATTATCCGTCGTATCCATTCAAGTATAATTATCATTTTAAAATTTAAAAATAATTTTTAAGGACATGATATCATTATGGATATGAATAAGATACAACCTATCCATGAAAAACACGACTTACATAACAAAACATATAAAAGAAAACGAGTAAGTTAACACCCGAAACAACGATAAATCTAAGATATTGTTAACGAAGCAATGTTAAAAGATCATATATGATATCATATGAATGTTTATGATTCTTGTATAATTTAATAACAATTATTTAACCATTATACAGGAGGTTAACCTACCCCAACCAAGGAAAAGTACAAGTTAAGGGTTTACTTCACAACCTCTTCATTATCCAAGGTTGTTTATACATAATTATCTACTGGGACCTCGTTATCATCCACATCCATTTTTCTTAAAAATGTCATTCAAAACATTTTTACTATTAAATTTCAAATGGGTTAAAGTCATTTATACCCTTATACGTTTTTGAAAGGAATCTTACCGTCGTTTTCCAAACAATGTACTTTTTGACATTTTTGACAAATTTAAGGTAAGAATGTTTTTTTAAATTATACGGATGGTGCGACTATTTTCTGCCATCATATCTTCGTTGAAGCTTCCCTTACAAGCTTATAATAATATTTTCAAAGTAAATGTACTATTTTATAATTATGGTACTTTTAAATGATTTCAAAAAAGTAAGATATTTCTCTCAAATAGCTTTGATTTCATCCATGTCAACATCCTTTGATGGGTTTTAAGTTTATTTGAAATTGATTTATGATACAAAACTTCCATTGAGCATTTTGTGAAACATTTGACTGTGGATGTGTTATTTTTATACCATCCATAGTTTATGGAGAAACTGTTGACATATCGTATGCTAGTTTTAATACGAATGTTTATGTTATGTTTAAACCTATTCATATGAGGAATGTATTGGACTTAATAAGTGACAGGTGGATCCCGCTATAGCTCCTCGATGCATCGGTAGGTCTCATGAGACAACTAGACGTGGAATTGGCCGAGGCCCTTTCCCAATTTGATTTTTGGTTTTGGCCGAGGCCTTAATCATTTTAGGCGTCTTGGCCGAGGCCTTGACAAAATGTTTCAGAATGTCTGGCATTATACATTCCCTCATTATGAAAGTGGTTATTGATATTTCATGTGATTATTCGTCTAGAAGAATATCCATGTGAGTAAGTAATGGCATTATTTTATTTTACCTTTTCCATAAAATTCTTAAGTTCAAGTTCAATAAGGCTTTTGTTTTAGTTATACATTGCCTTAAATTCTTATGTTTTCTTATGAAAGTTTCCGCTATATTGTTATCCTTACGGAGCATTTGAGCTCACCCCTTTCAATGTTTTATTTTTCCCAGGATGTGAAGAAGTGTATTATGACTGACTTGCAAGAATAGTCAGTGAGGATATGAGTGTGGACTAGGGAGACCATGTTATTGTAGTTTTCATTTTTATGATGTAATGTAATGATTATGAATGTATCTAGTGTTTCTAAGGCTACTAAACTAATCGGTCTTTCGAGACTTGACCTTTTGTGATCATGCCAATGTTACGAAGTAATGCATGGACTCTGGGTAGTTGGGGTCGGGGCGTTACAGGTAAGGGTCTCATACAATGTTTGCGGAGTATCAGGAGAGGTTAGTAAATCTCATAGATTACTATGCCATAGTCTGGAAACCCTACAGTAGATGTAGTAGCTCTTGAATATGCACAGAATTTTGTGATGTTGGCACAAAATCCACCCTAAATGGATCTCAAAATCTAGAAATTTGAGGGTCATATCCTCATGCATATGGATCATCAAGCACCACCATCGTCCTACTGAGCAATGAATAAGGCTAGCAACTATGATCACCATATTCTTGGCAGGTGTCACTACTAAGAGAAAGACCTAAAAAACACCCTAAAGCCTTTCCTATGCTTAAAGGGGTCCATATCACCTTGAGTCCTCAAATACATCTCCCTCTAGTACTCATTCTACATGCTCAGCTAGCGTGAATGATATATTCTTAGCATCTACTTCTCACCTGGTTGTAGTGATGCCGGTACACCACATGACAGTTCCATCACTATGATCGGTCCTAGTATCGATACCTCATAATTCGGTTGGCCACTGCCGTGATTTCTAGCTAAAATCATGGATGGATGTCTTCATAGAGGAATCATGTAAGAATATTTGTTTCATGGTCAATAAGTTATACATTGTGAACTGACTCAAGAAAGTTCAATAAAACTTTTCAAAGCACTAGCAACCGGTGTTTCCATGTACCGAGTCAGAAAATAAAATTCAGGGTCCTGGTGTATGGATACGATGACATCCACACCAACACAAGAATCCCTATATTAAAAACATAACTCAAGACATGTTACACCATTTCCCTATTAAAAGTAGACTCTTATTTCATCTGGTAGAACTGACCCCTCTAATACCACTTTGTCACAACCCATCCCCTGGGCCCCATACAAGACTACCCCATGCCGGCCTTCCATAGGCCAGGGGTTGGTGACTAACACCTGAAGGCTTTTACCAAATAAGGGAGCCATTTCATTAGAGATCTGTATACACTTAAAAGTGTAACTGAAGTAAATGATCCACAAAAGCAATTAATGATAATGTGAGTAATGTAAAACCACATGTACAATTTTTAAATAAAAAAATATGTGTTGAAATACAAGCCCTAGATTCTAAAATATTGTAAACAGCTATTTCCACATCCCTAGAGCTCTACCTGGAGGGTAGTAGTTGTATGTCTGACGTCCAAGAATAGGTCCTCGATCGGTCCCATCGCACTAAGATCCACTACATCTCGAACCTCTACTATATTCCATAGAGAATCAGTAGTCTGCCCCAGAAACACACGTTTGGTTGGAGCATGTGCCCGGGTGAGTATAAAAATACCTAGTATTGAATCTGATACCCTTGAAGGTCTCTCTGTAAAAAAATATAGAAAACATCACAAGAAATACCACAACGTTAATATCACAAGCATGATCTAAATCATGAAGCATAATGAAAAAGAGACAACTCACCCTTACAACATAACTTCACGGTTAATGGGAAAGGGATGAATAGTCATAAGACCAATTCTCCTATCTCTATTATCTCAACTATTGACCCATATAAGACAATGTAGGATGACTCGTATTGTTTTCTAGAGGCTGACCCTTATTGGTAATTGGTGTTATCCCGTAATGGTCACTAGTGGTGAACCATATTAGTCACTGGTGTTAATCCATATTAATCATTGGTGGGAACCCATATTTGAAATTGGTTCAGAGGTAGGGATGAATAGCCATACAACTATATCATATTAGTCTCGAATTTCGGATTCTAACTCAAAATTTTCGCTTTTCTTCCTCACGTCACAGTCAAACACTAGATTCCCACACAATGAACTCATGATCTCCAAAAGACTCTCCTCCTCAATACTAAAGTGATATTTTAACCAATAAAAAGTCATGAAAATATCAAATCCATAAGACCATTCATATGGGTCCAAACATAATAGATGACACGTCGATCGGACTCCCGGTCTGTGAGATATGGTCACTTTTGTAAAAAGGGCCCTGTTGGATTCATGTCCGATCCAACCCACCTCACACATCAAACTCTGTCAAATCTGACTTAGAGTATTTATAATGGACATCACTGTCACAAGGGTCTTTTTTCCATAGACGACATGTCGACCAGATGCCCAGTCTGTTAGTGATTTCCATTTTAGTGCCAAGGGCCTGGTTGGATTCAGAGTTGATCCAACCCATCCGTACACCAACATTCTCCAAAAATCTTTTGAAGTAACTCAAAAGGACAATATCTCTCCTTGTATCCCAACACCATAGAAGGTTCGTCTAATAGATGTCTAATTGGCATGTTATATTCACATAAGTGAATATGGGCCTGAGAGGGATACGGGTCCAGTTCGACCCAATCCAACCTGAGTCGGTTCGAGTCCACCAGACCTAGTAAGGAACTAAACCAACATAACCTGAACCGGTCTAGGTGGTTCCAGTTGGGATGGGCCGCAACCAGATCAGCCCACTAGGCCACATACCGACTCAGTTCACGGAGGGCCTGGTCTGCTGGGCAGTGGTCCGGCCCGCTGGGCGACGGGGCCCAGCCTGTGGGAACACCACGCGCAGGGCACATGTTCCACGGCACTTGAACGGATCTATGGAGCCATTGTATTCAATTAAGGTCGGTGACAGGTGGCACTGTCTTGTCACCCTAGTGACCCACATGATTCGTTTCACAACCTTTGCCACAACTATGACGCGCAATGGCGCGTGACAGCGTGCCCACTCTGCCTTCACAACATTCCGATGATGGATGCCGGTTCGACCACCACGGCACCGAGCTTTGAGGTTCTTCCACCATAGTTGGAGGTTTCCAGTATCCACACTTGTATCCAGACACCGGTCACTCGTGTTTCTTCAACTGGCCACCGAGTGGGCCCAGGTAGTCCAATATTCCTTCCGGACACACCTACGGTTCTCTCAATATGTCATCGTCATTTTACGGCCCTCAAAAATACCTTGTTTCCATGTTCGCTATTCTACATTGAAGAATTCACCAAGTACAGGTTTCTCCAAGGGTTTATGCCTTGTTGGTTTTGGTCCGCACCCTACATGGTAGCATTTTAGACTTGATGAAAATTTATTATATAAAAGAAGAAGAATAATCCATAAATTAAGACCCTGCATCAACTACCCGTATGATTATATGAGACACGGATCAACCGATTGTATGGTTGGTCCAAGTTTGTTATATTTATCGTGAATTGAAAGAGAGGGAACTTGAAACATGTAAACACCCTACATTATGATTTGTTGGAGGTTTTGCGGTTACAGCCGTATGAGCATCCACATTGGATGGAGTCTTTGGCATTCGTTGATCCCATATCATCGTTGCCCTAACATTCTTCCTTCAACAATGGAATTTGTTGCAGAACACCTCTTCTGTTTCTTTTCATGATGAATCTGTGCACAAACCCTAACCTAATCTCCATTTAAACTAGAGGGGAATGGTGAGTAATGGATTGAATAATAAAGGAGAATCCTTAATTGACATAATTAATGTGCCACATTGATTGAAGTATATAAATTTCATCATTAATTGACGTAATTAAAGTGCCTCATTAATTATGTGAGGGGTGGTTATGCAATTGAAATGTAACCATGAAATCAACACCCCATAATTAAACGTCTGACTATATCCATGATCCCTCCCACCGCCACACTATATGTGTTAGGAAGAAGAAAAATAATTAAAATTACCATTTCATGTAATTTTACTTTTCTATAAAAAGTCTAAAAACTATCTTTTTCTCCCAACCAACTGTGGTAAAAGTGATGCTTTCCTTGAGTGAATCACGACATTGTGGGTTTAACAGTGCTCTCAGATTTTAATTACGAGCACCAATTCCAACGATAGAAAAAGTCGCTCCCCTGTTTACTGAATGTACCTCAAAAAGATCATAAATTCTTTCCCTGTACACTACGCCTCGGAATAAAGCGTCATCAACATTCGTAGACTCGTAAATATCCCAAATAATTTAAAAAATAAATATAATTTCTAGGTGTCTACATTGTTATTTATAGAACCATTTGATTTTTTTATATTTTAAGAAGTTTATATTTTGATATAACATCATTATTGACATTTTTTAAACGATTCATTTACATTATCTTTATATTTTACAAAAAAGGAGGAAATCATATATAATTATTTTAAACATCATTAATATGTTATATAAATATATTAAATTATTGAGTATCAAAAATTCATTAAAATTATATATCTTTTACTATATTCTTTATTATTTTTTATTTTTTTGTATTTAATGGAGAAATAATGAAATGTTGTTATATATTAAATTAAGGTCATTATAAAATTATTTAAAAAAATTAATATTTAACTTTAAAATAATTTTATTAATTTTGATATAAACACTTAAAATCATTCAGAAAAAGAATTTTTCCATATTTGGACACATATGCCTTATTAAAAACATCGAGTGTGAAATTTTGTAACTTTAATTGATTTAAATAATATATGATAATTTTGCATAGAAAACTATATATTAAATAATTCAGTTTTGAGAATTAGTTTCTATGGGTTGAATTAAATTCATCCAATAATTATTAAATTTTCAAATTATTTCTGTATCACATATTTATAATCCATATTTTACATATCTACCATTTACTAATGTGATAAATTATTTGACAGTTATAATTCATAGTGAATATAAATAAGAGATGCCTAATTAAAAGAATATGGCATCTTGATTAAAAATTATATATTTGTTTTATCTCATTCAACATATAAAAATAATAAACAAAATTGTTAGCGTATGTGCCTAAAATGAGAAAATATTATTTTTTAGAAAAATACATATTTGGGATAATATAATATTTATTCTTATCATATTCGTAGAAAAAACATTAGTTGTATATTTAAATCATTAGAAAATGTAAATAATATATACATTAAATTAAAATAAATAACCATTAGTGATTAATTTAATATAAAAATACATTATATTCTAAAAAATTATTTTTCAAAAAAATACATTTCATGTATTTCCACATAATAATTATTTTAAATTATAATTATTTTATAACTAATGAATGCATTTTATAAACATGTATACTATATAGTTTTAATAAATTTTTTATTAAATATCTAATTCATCAATTCAATGACTATATGTTAATGAAACCATAATAATATAAATATTTTACATAGTGCATCTAATCATTTTTTACATGTAACACAAGCTATTGAAGAATTAAATTAATTTAAAGTGATATGTTTTATTACAATAAATTGGTGGTATATTATACCCTACCTAAAATGAATTTTACCCATGAAACATCACTCACTAATACATATATATGAATGTTTGAATAGTAAATCAATGGTGATGTTTAGAAACATCTATTCTGGTATAGTTTGTTGTTGTATCATCCAAATAGACTATTGTTTCATAGCCATTACATTCTAACATGCAAATCATTGAGAAATGAAATCTACAATATCATTCTTATTTTCTTCTCAACATGAATAATAATTCAAATATTTATACACCATTTTAATTCCATGTTTAAATGAGGGTGATGAACCATGAGACTCATCCATGATCTCCTTCTTCATTTTTTGTACTGAAGGGACAAATACACAGTTACTCAACATTATTAATCCATTGTAATAAATGTTTAACTAATGTTATTTTCTCTGAATCTTTTAAATCTATAAATAATTCTTTTGTGCCTCTTCAATAATTAGTTGGATATATGGTTGAAAACAAGTTTTAGAAAGTTAATATTTCCCATTTCCAATAGTATTTAGTGATAAATACTTTGAAAACCCATAATTAATAGATCTTCTATGATCCTCATCAAATATATACCATCACGATTCATTCAACATAGAGAATCTATGAACTTATTTCTTACTATGGTGGTAATGTACTATGAATTCATAACGTTTAATCATCAAAAACTATCTATACTATAAAATATTCAAATATTCCTTTGTGAATATATACTTTAATAATTTTTCATCATAATATATGTCAAACATTTAACTATAGAGATAATTAATCCATATATTTAAGGTAAAAAATACCAAAGCTAACTCCAAATCATGTAGTGGGTAGTATTTATCATATAATTTCAATTGTTGTGAAGCAGAACCTCAAACCATATCATTTAGCATGAGTAAAAAAAAGTACATTACATAATGAATAATTTAAGATTAAAAAAAATCTCTAGTATTTTGTAGTGTACACACATGTGCATAGTCTATCCTTCACTTTAGTTCCATTAAAAGCTCCACACATTAATCAATCTGAAGGAACATTGTTCTATTGGGTATGAGATTGGTGACCAGATTCAATAGCTATTAAAAAACATGTAATATGTTCCAATAATATCAAGACAATCCTATAAATTTATATATCCCAATCATTGTTGTTACTCTGGGAAAATTTTAATTAACTTCTTTCAATGAGTGTTCTACTAATGTACCCTCAGTAGAGATTATATCACCCATAAATGAACTCCCCAAACTCAAATTTCCCACATAGAAATTTTTTTAAATGAATATCCTTCCTTACGGTCTTCTTAACAATCCTCAAGTTATCTTCAAGCTCTTTATTTATCAATTTATATATTTAAATATCATTTTTCAATACTATAATAAAATGATAAATATAATCTCTAAAGATTATATTTATTTAATCCATAAATATACTAGAATATTTTATAAGACCCAAAGAAAAATAAAAAATCCATTAATTCCATACCTTATAAGGATTGTTTCATATGTAAATCATCAGGCTTTTCCCTCAATAAGTAATTTTTATATTGAATAAAAATATTGTAAAAGTATTTTAATTCATTTAGTCGATGGAATAATTCTTCAATAAGTGGATATAACACTTTTATCTAATACTGATCTTGTTAGTGACCCATTAATCGATACATAGCCACATTTATCCATCATTATTCATAACAAATAGTATAGGTGCACTACAAGGTGACAAATATGGCCAAATAAAGCCCCTGTCAAGATTTTATTGGGGTTTCATATTAAATTCCTACAACCCAATCAATTCTATATTTTTAGAGTCTTTAATATAAGTTTAACATGAGTTTTGAGTTCAATTAAATAATAAAATTCATGATTCCTTGGAAAAACATGTAACCCTTCTAGAAATATAATAAAAAACTCCCTCTAAATAAGGATATCGTCGGTCACATTTTCATCCCAAAAATTTGATATTAAATATACTTTTTTTATAGGAATCATAACCTATGAAATTTATGTAATTTCTATAGAAAGATTATCATTTCATCAAAATAATATGCCACTAGAGTTTGGTATTGAATATCCAATATAACTCCACTTCCATAGAAATTAATGTTATAATTATGTAAAAAATTATATTCCAAGATCAAAATTGAGTGAATTCATCTAAAGGAAGAATGTATATATTTTCAAGAAACACACACCAAAAAGCATCAACCAAAGAAAAATCATAGACATGTGACACGATCATCATAACATTAGGGGGTTTTATTGAAAACTAAATATCTAATTTTTGATGTGGTACAATGACACCCTTACAAAATTATTTTTTTAAAGGTTGGGATGATCTATAATCAAATAAGACATTATTAGACTTCCGTGTATTTTATATATACCTTTAACCAAGTCATTATTGTACCCTTTACTAAAAATAATGATCACATGAGATTTACCTTGGTCAATAGGCGTAAAAGGATGTTGGAAATTATCATCAGAATTAACCATCATGATCGTGAACTACATAAATTTTTGACGATTAACCATTAATTTAAAATAATTCATTGCGGTTGGTTTATTCTGTAGAGCATTTTATTTTTTAACATCATCAAAAAACATCGTCACATCATTTTTATATTCAATATCCCAATGAATATTCATTATAATCATGTAACACTTACTAGAGCATATTAGACTGATTCACCCATGTTTCCTACCACAAATCTATTATAAACGAAGGATCATCTTCATTTCTATATGGTTACTAAAATTTCCTTTGATTTCCATTTATTTGCTCATATCAAAACATGGATATTGATGTGTAATCTCAATTTCTATATGCACCATGATAGAACATCAAACAATTAATTCAGATATATTGATAAAAATTATAAATAACACTAATTAGAGACATTGTTTTATGCAATAAATGAAATGACCATGTTTTCTTTTAATTTGGATGATTATAGTAGAAGAACATCTTAAAATATTAGTGAAATATTCCTCATATGTACCAACTGATTCATTATAATTATTATTTAAATAATGGAATTATTTCTATATTTTCATATTAATAATATGAGGTATGTGCTTATTGTAAAAAAATATTTCATATTAGTTTAGATATAGATAATTTAATTCTTCCACTTCTATCATGTTCTTGATAACAATCCAACACTAATAGGATTTTTCATCTAAATTTTGAACTACCATAATAGTATTCTAATGTTCTAAACACTAAATAATGGAATGTAAAATTTATTTGTAATTGATCCATTTTGTGCTGATTAGTGGATCAATGGACCCACTAAAAGAATGTGGCAGTTTCCTCTTGAGTGACTCGAAATAATTTCAATCCCACTTTTTCTCCTTTGAATTATCATCATTTTTCAGAGATTGAGAATGTTGTGTTAGGAAATAAATAATATTTTCTATTACATATCAATTTAGATTTGGTTTCTCTTAAGGAAAATCATGGTATTATCCATTTCATTCATTATTAACATGATTCTTTTGAGTTACATCAATTTAATAAAACCAACAATAATTGTGTGAGTAGTAATAATCACATCGTAAGACCACATAATAATGAAAAATAATTATTAAATGTCTAAATCATGATACATTCGTATATAATATCATACATTTAACCTATTTCATTCATGACCATTAACAAAATAATAGGATTTTATACTATAAAATGATTTATCTCTTGGGTTCTTACTAGATATTTATCAACACTATTTCAAATGGTTAACTAATATGTTTTATAATATAAACTATAGCTAGCCATAATTTTCATATATAGATATTAAATTTTTAATAAAACAATATTAATTACACAATATATTTATCCACTCCAAAATCATATAAGTTTTCTTCCTTTTAAAATTTCAAATCATAAACAACTTGTTTATAACTTATCTACATTATCACCCACTTATTTTTTCATAACTACCACCCGTATAAGACATATAATTCATAATAACATTCATCATAGCATATATAATGGAATCATAAGAATGTGTTAAATTTGATGCACAATAGTGGTAAACATGGGAAATATCAATGATCATATAATCAGAACATGAGATGAATGATATTTGAAAATGAATTTTTTAATAAAAAACTACAACCTACATAAATAGATCGAAATATTGAGTCAGGGGATTATTCATGGTAGTTAATAAGACATGAATCATAAATCAATTAAATAACATAATATAAGAGATCATAATATTGGAATAAGCCCTGGAACTATGGAACAAATATATGCACAGAAAATTATTTCCTTATCAGAAATTTCTCTTTTAAAATACTATCATATTTAAACTGGTTCTCTTCCAAAACTCTCATAATTATTAATATTCACTCACAAGTCTATCATAGTAGAAAATTTCCCACACTGAATAGTGTTCAATCCCTAATCTAATAATATTAATATCAAAATATATAAATCAATAAATAGTTAATATTATGGGGATGAAGGTCAAACCTTTCAAATAGTTAAAATCAAACATATGTGTGCCACATTATCATTTATCATTAATCATATCAGAACCCATGAAAAAAGTGTTTTCTAAAAATTTCATTATAGAATTACCCATGGAAAAGAATCATGTTTCAAAAGTATCATTTAAAAATAAAAATTATCCATCCTAATAAATAATAACAATTTTAACCATTAATCATATCACAAGAATTGATTATGTAACATTTAAGGATTTCGTCATTGATGAATTTTAAAAAAAAATTACCACTTCAAATATTTTTTTGTGGAAATTAACGATTCCATTTTGAAATCAAATTTGTTCAAAAAATTCAGAAACCTATAATTGAATATTTTTTTAATTTAAAATTACACAGTAAAATTGTAAGGGATTCTTCAAAGAAAATATTATACATGACGGTGGGAAATGTTTTCATTCTGTATATGTTAAGAAAACATTAATTCATTATTTTTCACTGTAAATTAACAATGTACCTCATTTGGAAAACAAAAGAACACTAACTGACTATATAATACATTTAAATTTTTTAAAATTATACAATGGAGTAGTTATATTAATTATAATATCATATAAATTAACTTCATAACATTTTAACACACGCTCTTATCAATAATTATATATTAAATTAATTTACTCTATTCATTATCAATTTTGATTATCATTAGTATTTTGGTTAATAGTTCATGTATGTAACACCATATTATGTATTTTTAAGGATTCTATTAACCTTAATTCCATTTGGATGGATATTGTGTTGTTGTCCTTTGGGTGATATTTTTATATTTTTTATGGTTTTCAACTCTCTGCATGGTCGGAGCATAGTATTCCCAAGACATGTTCCCCCAGTGAAACACCTACATCAATTCATACTGATGGTTTTCATGGTTTCTTCATTAATTTAAAAAATATGATCTCACCATAGAGAAACAATGTGCCTTGTAATGTGATTCTAAGGGAGGTACATAGTTAGAGTTGACAATTATTCTAAACATTCATCCATCAATCAGAAAACATGTGTACATTTTATTTTTATTCATAACATTTTTTCAAAATTCCCAATCCCTCATTTAAGATCCTTAATTTTTTCACTCAATACAAACTCAATTTTCATGGTTTTTGAGACACTGAATAAGGAGATTTGGCTACCCATAACCCTTCACTTTGTGGATCATATAGCGGTTAATCATGTTTAATCTATTCTAAAAAATAGATTATCATATTAGGAGATTTATTTTGGTATATAATCCATTCAATCATAATTGGTATTAGGTCATCATTTTTTTATGGATTTAAACTATGTTTGATATTATCATGATTTTAAGATTGATTTCATGATCTCTGATTCCATCGTTCATTGTTGTTGAATCATGATCTTGGTGTGGATTCATGATCAATTATAAAATTTATGTTGTAACATAATTCTTTGTCATACATATGAAATCTTTAAATGATCAATTTAATTGAAATAATATTTTTAATTTATTTAAATAATTGAATCATGATGATTTTTTTCATGAATCTATAGGTGTATGAAAATTTATAAAAAAAACATATTTTAGTGGAATTGAAAATGTTGGGATGATTTATGAAAATGGTTGTATAGATTTGGATATTATTTTGATGGCATTTATTTTATCTTAATTAATATAAAAAGGAATAAATTGATTGTTGTTTTGAAATTACATGAGATTTTGAAATCCAGTTATTTGGTTTTGAAAAATGAAATTCATGATGTAAATTGAAAATGGTTCATAATGTTTTTAACTAATTTGAAATGAATAGTGTCCAATTTTAATTATTTTTTGAATAACATGTTATCCTAGGTAGTTGGTAGTCAGTTCAAAAAGAATTCTTGGACAATACCTCTATATAAATAGATTGATGATGAAAATTTTTAATAAGAACACATTGTAATGCCTTCCCATTATGTCTTCCACAAATGGGTTGTAGGCTACCCCAAATGGGTTCCAAGTTTTAGTCTGTATTTTTTTGTGAACAGCTGACAAATGTTTTGATTATTGTGAGTTGTGGGAGGATACCGTTACCTAATAAACTAACTAACCATTGGGGATTTGTAAAATGTTTATTTCATTACAATGAGTTGTTTGAATTGATATACGCTACATTGATTTATGTAACTATTTTATTCTTTCCAATTTATTTATATAAACTGATTTATATATGAATTTATTTTAACATTTTTTGAAATTTTCTTTTCTATATATGCCATTTCATTAAATGAAAGACATTATTTGGATTAAAATATGCAAATAAAATACCATGCCTATTTTATTTGAATTGACCAAATATCATGTTTATTGTTTTTAGTGTTGATTATTTAATATCTTGTGAGATCCTACTAAGCATTATTGGTCACAAGAAAACTTCTCTATATGAAATTTTTATATTGTCTTGTTTCATGACTATATGAATTGAAAGGGACACATTGAGGTGGTGGATGTTAATTTTCCTTTGGATCATGTTGTTGGATGATGTTTGATTTAGGATGTTCATGTTTTATAACAACAGATTTTTAGTGTCTTGATGGTGTACTTATTTTGGTATTTTTTAACATGATTGGTTTATGGAACATTTCCCCTTTGACGAATTTACAATAATATCTAGTATATTTTATATCCTTCTAGTTTGTCAAAAATTAAATCCTTATTTCATTGTGTTTGTTACTAGGTTCTTCTCCCCATCTCAAGGGGATATAGAAGTCTGATTGGGATACATTAGAGTCACCTTAGAAATTATGGTACTGGGTAATCTGGACTAGTTTTTACAACGTGGTATCAATTTTATTAGTTAAAAAATTTTCATTAATTTTATTATGTGGATTGGGATATCATTTCGGTACATATATGGTAGTTACGGGTGAGTTCATGACCACCTCTCAATGTAACGAGCATTATGCCATGACATGTGGTTTTGGAATGGGTTTTTGAGGTATAATTTAATGTAATTATAGAAATATTCATTCTATTAATTTGGATATGTTTAAACCCACATATTTTTATATTATTTCATCGGGTTAATTTTCACATTGGTCTTTTTTGAGTTGTTTATTTGAATAACCATATAATACCTTCAGTGTTTTTTTATACTGTGTAGCATTTTGACTCTGAGAAGATGTGTGAATAGTTCTATTTAGGTAGCTACTTGTAGACCATAGTGTGCTAGTACTCACTTTTATTGGACTTTTTATGATATTATTCATTATGTTGTCTGAGATCTGGGATATACACAAATATGTGTTCCCATTTATGCTCCAGTTATAGACCCATTAGTGAAGAATCTAAAAGTATAGATCATGGGTTAATTCACCAAAATCTAACAATATTTCAAGGCTCTGTTGACCAAAAAGAGGATGATAATTGGATGACAAAGATGGACCATTTATCTAATTACATCAAAATTCTATATTCATTTAATATGAAATGTGACACGGTAATGTTAGAGGGACCTATTCAAATACTGTGGGATTTGAAGGTAATAGGAAATAATAATGATGTATTGATGTTGAACGAATTAAGAATTATTTTCACTTATTAGTTTTATCCATTAACTATTGTACATTTTATCTCTATGGAGTTTTTCAAACATGAACAACCTAACAAGACAATGACAGTGTATGAAAACATATTTTCTATGATTATGCAATTTGAAAATGATATTTTGTCAAATGAGATGATAAAAAATATATTATTTTTTATAGTTATTTGATCTGATATTATTTATTTTCGTTATTTTGAATAGATATTCTTATGATAATGTTATTTATAAGGCATTTATTATAGATCTAATCTTGGATGGTAATTTAGGGATGATAGGAGATCCTTTTTAACATAGTGATAATTTTGTGAGTTCCTTCTACACTAGAGAAATTGTGCTCAACCTCATGTTTTTTATTGATCGAAGATGTCCTCGAGACCTTATGCAGCTCAAAAAAGTAATCCTTTTACTTGTTTAATGTGAGGAAATCCTAGTAATTTGAGATGTGTTTGTACTAAGGATTCAAATATCTGTAATTTTCTTTTTTCCCAAACACGTATAGAAATTGTTCCATTTTTTCCTTCCCTACACAATGGTATATTCTCATCAGTTCATATGCTTAATTTGGTGAAATCTTATACATTAGGAACATAGGGGTTCCGTATACATTCATCCTGAATGATGCAATTTTCACACAATGGAAGTGTCTCCATAGGAAGATGATATAGGTCCCATTAATATGAGAGGTACCATCACTATATCTCTATCATTAGTGTCAAAATTATTTGATATTGTCGTTTATTACTCGTTTATATCGAATCATATTGTGACCATGATAAATATCCATTTGTTGTTTTTTTATTATGAAGGATATTACCATACCGATTCTGATGAAGGAAAAATATGATCCTTATTGTCCTACTTGTGTCTTCTCATTATTAGATATATGGATGACATGGAATATTCTAATTATCAACATGATGTCCCTCGATGACATTTTTTGGAAGGATGGTCTTATTCATAATATGTCTTGAATTAGATTATATATTTGACGGGTCTCCATTACCATACCCCATGGGTTATACCATATAATTTTATAGAATACAAAGAATGGTTATTAGAGAAGGACCTTATTATTCAATGATTATGGATTTAATATTACGGTTCTCTTCAGATCTGGAACGAGAATCTGAATGTCATGATCTCCCTCCTACTATCCCAAATTTTCCAAATGTGTTTCTTTATGATTTATCTAGTTTTCCCTTTATAATAGTGTTATATTTTTTCACTCATATAGTTCATAGTACACTAAAAATATCTATACGATATTACCATAGGGTACACGATTAAATAAATGATTTTAAGTCTCATTTGGATTATCTGTTAGAGAAAGTATTTATTTGCTCAAAATTGTCAACTTGGGTAGTGCGTTTTATCTTTTCTTATAAATTTATTGGAACACTTCTCCTATGTTTTTATTACAGAAAACTAAACCGAGATATAGTAAAGTTCATGTATATATTTCTATAGATTGATGATTTGTTTGACCTACATAATTTGGTGAATTGGTTCTTCATGTTTGATCGTCAATCTAGTTATCACAAGTTTATAAAATAGATCTATTATTCTGAGAACCTCCATATATATATATATATATATGATCTAGCCCTTTGGATTATATTTTCATTCCATTTTTCCAACTAATGCCACAACATAGATTAGGGATGTTATACAGAGGATCTTCCATGGATGTCATGTTATGTTCAAGGTGGTTTTTCGGAATGGTATTTAGGATAACTCTATATCTAAGAAGAATCATTTTCATCATATGAGAATTGTTCTATTATTATTGAGAGAGAAAAAATTACAATGAACATCAATGTTATAATTTTTTTTAATAGTAAATGAAGTAATCTGGACACATGGTATTATAAAATGATTCAATAGTTGACCCTTAATGCTTTAAAGTGGATATGAAAATGTAAATATAGTAGAAGGTTTTCATGATATACGATTTCCTTGGAATTTAGGGGTATTACAATAGGATTATGTCGTATTTACTTACATTTGATAATTGCTTAATTCTCTGACTTGAACTGGA
This sequence comes from Viscum album, assembly GCA_963277665.1. Classification (NCBI taxonomy): domain Eukaryota; kingdom Viridiplantae; phylum Streptophyta; class Magnoliopsida; order Santalales; family Viscaceae; genus Viscum; species Viscum album. Next base: position 421,572,767 of record OY728151.1, read on the forward strand.
ATAATTATTCCATAGAATGATAAATGTCCGAGTTCATTTTTTGAGATGAAAAATATTTTGAATTTTTCAACAGTTAGGTCTCGTGTAGAGGTCATCCAAGGATATGTTGTTTTTTTGACACATAGGGTTTGGGATTGGGTTGTGTACTTATAGATGGTGGTCACATGATATATTATGTCTTTTGACATATTTGGCCACTTGAGATAAATTATATATCCAATTAAAATGAACTTAAAATTATGATACATGTGGCTAAAATTTTTCAGCATTAACTTTTTTTGGAGAAATGATTAAAATTTATTATAACAAAATGGTATGATTTATATATTATCCCAATTGGATTTATATAATTACAAAAATTACTGGGTGGAGTACCAGAAATATTTTGAATTTTGACATTGCCTACAACCCAGGGAAATGGAATTTCACTATTGATTCCATGAACAATAATCATCAAACCAAGAATGTTAAAGAATCATCTACTGGTATAATATTGTATCTCTCATTGCACAGACGAATTTAGAATTATAAGGGGGGGAAGGTGTCTTATCAATTTTCCATTCGACATCATCTATTATCAAGATAGTTCCACTTGAAAAAATATTTTATGATGAATTCTTAATCATTTCAATCTCAATTTATATTGGGGGGACTATTTATCAAAGGTTGTTCTCCATAGATGGTATTATATGTGGTTAGAATCGTTTTTGTGAACTTTTCTTTGAAAAATATTTTTATTGGTAATTTTAATAATTATCAATCGGATATTCACCCATAGAAAAAGATTGTGTTTTGTGATATACAGATACTTGTATGAGATATGACATTGGTGACTTTGTTTCTCACTACAATGGTTTCATAATAGTCCATACTAAGCACCAGATATATTAGGGTTAGCATCACACTCTTCCTATTCCAACAATGAATTGGGATGATATTTATATGGAATTTTTGGTTGGGTTTCCATGTGACCCAAGAAATAAAAACACTATACAGGGTTGGATTGACCAACTGCACAAATTGGATAAATTTGCACCAATTCAAGATATAACCAATACTGATGAATTTCGAAGTCTCTACTTCAATGACATTTTCCATTTCCATGGTGTATCATCTTATATAGTCTCTGATAGAGATTTTGGTTTTTCCTATTAATTTTTGTGAGGACATTAAGATGCGATGTGATCTCAAATTCATTGGAGTACAACATACCATCTACAGTTGAATGAATAGACATATAATGATATAATTATTTTTATAGACAAGTGGTATGCCAAAATCCTCGATTTAGGTGGAGATTGCATTGAACATTTGGTAATTTTTTATTTTCAATCTAGAAATATTTACCAGTAACAATAAATAATTGCTTCTTTTGATCTATTTTATAGAAGGCCATGTAATTATTAATTTAATGTTTCATAGATTAGATAATGATATTTTATTAGATGAGGTTTAGTCTTAAAGACAATATTAAATTTTAAAATTATAATTCAGAGTATGTTGATGGAACAATGTCATTATAAATACAATGTTTAATGTCATTATAAAAAGATTGAGTGTTTTATTTGAGTCAAGGTGTTTTTATGAGTTTTTTCTCATTTACTTCATTGATGTATTGGGGGGGGGGGGAAGGTAAGATTTCACTATAATTTTTGAGTCCTTTTTAGGTTTTAGATATGGTAGGGAATGTGACCTAGTGTATAGAATAAACAAAGTTGATGTTGATACATAATGTCTTACATATAAAACAAAAATAGAATTATAATTCTAAATATTCATCTTTCTTGAGTAGGGAGGATCTTGATTATAATCCATATTTATTCATGACTTATAATCTAGACAATAAAAATAATTCTAATATTATGGTACCCTATGGGAGGATGATTAATTATTTTTGTGTGTTGTGGAATCAGGGTGGTGAATCTCATGATATTTGCTAGTGTGAGGTGTTTATGAGATAAAATTTCCACCATATATTTAATATGAAATCATTTTAGCATGTTCTATAGGGACAAAAATTTATTTTTGTGGGGAGGCTATAACATTTTGTTACATTTTTTAAGGTTTACATTACCCTTGTTCGTTTCACTTTATGGTTGGATATTGTTTAAGGGTTCCATAGGTGAATTTTGGATAATTTTGGGGGTTATTTAGGATGTTCATGATTTTAACACGGTTTACCCAATTTGTGCTTCTCCACATTGAAAATCATGAAAAACAACATAGTGAGAGTTTTACTATTTGTTGTAGGGTTTGAAAAATGATGGACCCTTATAGAATAAATTGTGTTCCTTTGTGAGTGAGTCCAATGGGGTTTCACGATTCGGGTGCATGGATTGTCTAACCTTGTAGCCCTCTAAAAAACTATACATATGTTATTTTTTATAATTTTTTTAAAATTCATGAGCCCTTTTTTAACATCACAAGTCTAATAATTAGTAAATTTCTCAATTTCCTTTGATTTGGAGGATCTAAAGATGCGTTGTTGGGTCCCCAAAATCAGTAACTTGGATAATTGAAGAATGGTTGATCATGTTTATTCGCTATCATGTAAGTGGATATTTTATTATGTTTTCTCTTCTAGTGTTTCATTCTATCCTACTTATTTTTTTAATATAATAATTTTTTTCAATCTAAAAATAATCTGATGCAATCATTATTATAGTTTTTATTTCTAATTGTCTAATGCATTAATTCTACATTGGTGATTCCCACAGCAGTTTTTGATTCATGATCAATGATTAATAGACAGTGGTTCTATAATTATTTCCCAATAATTGAATACTTCAATTTCAAAATCAATTTTATTTTTGTTTTCAATTGATTAAACACATGGAAATGTGATTATTAGACTCATGATTTGAATGTGATATGGAAATTGTATAAAAAATAAATTCAATAGAATAGATATTGATGGGTGGATTTATAAAAAATGTTTTCATGATTTGAAAATAATGTTCATTAAAATTGTTTTCTATTGATCTTTAGAAAATGTGATAAATTTAATAATTTTTTTATAGTAAAAAATTGATGAAAATTGACGATCTGGTTTTTAGAATCAAAAATTTGAAAATTGAAAATTGAAAAATATGTTATTCAATTTTTTTAAATGATGGTATTCCAATTTTATTTATTTTTTATAAACATATTATATCCCATAGTTATATGTTACCGTGAAAATATGAAAAGGACAATTCCTCCATAAAAATTGATTGATGATGATTAATATTTCTAAATAACATCAAATTTTGTGCCCGTTATGGGTTTCCAAAAAGATATCTAGACTAACCATTATGGGTTCCCTATAATGGGTTATATTTGAGTGGGGAAACCTTACTATAGTTTTGATCTCTTTGAGTTGTGTGATGATTCTATTACCTAATAAACTAAATTACAATTCGGTTTTTTACATGGTGTTTTCTATATTATGGGGTTTTTTTACTTCATATACATGTGTTGATTTATAAAATTGTTTTATTCATTCCAACTGATTTACATAAACTATTTTATATAATATATTCATTTAATATTAATTTAAAATTGTTTTGATATATCTTCAATATCTTTAATATAAATAATCATTTGGTTTAAAATACTCAATTGAAACACCATGCCTATTTTTATGTTAATTGATACAATATATAGGTTTTTTATTTCGAATTGATTATGGAATACTATTTGGGAACCAACATGGGTTTATATATCCCACCCTACATTTTCCATTGATAATATATATATTCTATAATGACAGGAATAATAAAATGGAATTTACCACATGATGGTGTTGGGAGTTCTTTATCCTTTGGACTATGTAGTGGGATTTATGTTTCTTTAATTTTCATTGGGTTTTATCATTCCAATTGTTTATTACATTGACAATGTAATACATTGGATTTTTATACATGTTTTGTATATTGTACATTCTCCCTTTTCAGTGTTGAGAATACTTACTTCTATATTTTGTTAATGATTATTTTTTAGAAAACATTATTTTGTAGTTTATTATTTATGATTATAGATTCTAGCCACTAACCATTGGGTATTAAGTACACCATTTCAGTCTATGTAATAGATGGATTGGTTTTTAGGGTAATATGAAATGTGGGCTAGTTTGTGACATAGTCTCTATACATTTATCCTGGATCCATCACATCTTGAGTGTAACTAATGGTTAAAATTTAAAATATATTCATTATATATGCATATAAGTTCATATAAAAAAATTTAGAGTTACAAAAATTAATTACACTGTCCATGGAGAAGGAAGACCATACATATGCATGAATCCTATTTTCATTTTTTGATGGATTGAAAAAATATTTATAAATATAAATATTTAATTATAGAATAATTAATGAATCATAAATATAATAAATAATATTCGAATAATTCTTCTTTAAAACCAATAAAAAAATATAAATGAAAAAATAATCACATTGTTTCGTGGGGGTGGTAATCGACATGTTTTCCCAAACAACATTGTCCTTTCCCCATTGCTTATAAAGTGAGTTGGTAGATGTGACTAGAGAATTATACAAGTCATATTATGTAGTAAAAATCATATAAACCCATTAAACTCATAAATAATTACAATTATGTTAAATTATTAAAATATTTTATTCTGTTAATAAATGTAATTAATTTCACCGTAGTGTTATTTAATTGGAAATTGTCACGTTTATTTAATTGATTTTTTAGAATAATTATAATGATGGACTAATTTTTTGATTCAACGGTTTTAATTTTATTAAGTATTTAAGTGATATAAATTACTAAACTAAATAATGTTGTGAATTAAATTTTTTAGGAAGCCATATATTTATGGACTCATTTAATAATAATGGAACCAAACCAAAATCGGTCTTTTGGAGGCCCAAATACATCTCCCAAAGTCATGGCCTTGAAAAGCATGCATATATCTTTATATAATTAATTATTATCTTACATATAAAAATTAGTATATCCAATGAACATAAAATTATACATAGTGACAGAGAAGGATTGATTAATGACCATTCATGAATGTGGCTACATGAGAATCATTCTATTTCATAGTCATTATAGAATTATAATTTGATGTATTAGAATATAAATAGTTTTTTGGATGAATTATATTTCCAAAATACAATAGACATAATTGATTCATCATGTGTCCAATGAATCTAACAATTTGAGATCACATGTAAGAGGAAAAATTTAAAAAAAAATTAAATAATGGACCACATATAGAGACCCATTTTATTTGTATAACATTTGTGATCTTCCATTTGATTTAATTAGAGGAAAAATATTTACCATCATTTTTTTGTAAATTGATATCTCTGCCCCATATACAATATATATTCATTTCAAGGGTGGAGATTTATTTTATATTATCTAATATAGTTTTATTTTTTTAATTATATATTATCTTATATCTCTTTTTCTTCTATGCATTTATCTTCTATTCATTTTTGGGTTTCTCCCACAATATTTCATTTTAACTCTATAGTTGTGGAGAGATTAGCATAACTAATGTTAGAGGGGGAAAGTGGTGCTATTTGTGTATTTTGGGATTTATTGGTTTATTATGTGTTATTATAATAATTATGTTGTTGTTAAATTTATTTTTGTGAGATGTCTCCCCATATTCTCTACTATTGTCATCTTCCTCCACGATTTCTCATTTCCCTTCCTATTGGTATCTAATTCATTTAAATGATAGTGCATGGGTTTTTGTACTACTATGGAATATATTTATCATACTTTAAGAGGTATCGATGTAGGGTAATACCATTTATTTGAGAGGGTGTAGAGTGATGGGTCATGATCTTTACAGAGAATAATACATTTATAGATAATTTTAATAAGAATTATAATGAAAATATGAACCCCAAGACTGATGGTTTTCTTTTTTTGTCATGTTGGTCTATTTTTCCCCATTTCATTATGTTTTTTATATTAGATAACATATTTATCTATTATATTTAATGTTTTTATAGAATTGTCCTCAATGTATAAATATTATTTTAATTTTTTTATAATAGGTTGTTTTATAATATTTGCAAAAGAATTGCAGTACGAGTGGTTGACTTCCTTAGAAAAATAACATCAGTGGGAACTATATTTCATAAATATGTGAATAACATATTTACTATGGATGGCTTCTAAAACCTTTATTTTCAATTTGTCACCATTTAGTGGGAGGCCATGTACTTATTCAAACTATGTTTCAAAAAACAAAAAATTTGACACAAAAAAGAAAAATATGATTTCATTGCATATCATTGTTTCTTTAGGTCATGGATTAGTTTAGTTTTTCATCATATAAATGTCTTACTACTTTAATTTTATATTATAATTGGTCTTAAATGTTTAAAATTCATGAAATTGAACAAAAAATTGAACAAAATTCCTCGAAACATCATGATAATTCATAAATATGTTTAAATGAATGTAAGATGGTTGCTTTGTGGGATGCTGAGGTTGAAGAAGTTATTTTTATATTATTCTAATGGAAACAATGAAAATATGATATTAACAATTTGAATATTCGACCAACCTTTCAATAAGTCATTTGTTATGTTGAATCTATAATTGAATATCTACTTCCATCTCTAAAAAATGCATTCATATCAACATTGCCTGAGAAAAATTAGTTTGAAGATGAAAACATTGATAGTTTTAATATTTTGATGATTTATTTTTAGAATAAATTAATTGATTTTTAATTGAAACATAAGATCCCTTTTTATGATTTATTAGATTTATAACTTCGATTTTATTATTTAAATAATGAATATCAATATGTTTCTCAGGTTGAGGATTGAATTAAGGAGTCAGTTAAGTTGTATGTTGGTGCATTTGTGCATGATGGAAAAGAAAAAGAAATAGGTGACGATTTAATTGTTCGACCTAAACTATAAAATAAGACATACCCTATTATTCAACTTTCACAACAAGTGGATTCCTCTCCTCTAGATGAACAAAACTGGTAGGCCCCCTATATTCCATTCCCTATTCCTCTTGATTTCAAATGATCTCTTTTATCTATTCTGAGGGTTTGGACTATTTTTTCATTTTTGGGGGTTTAAACATCTACAATCTACTTATAGATATTAAGATGACAAAAATTCATGGTTTTTGATATTAAAACCCCATCGACTATTATATTGGGGCTGAGCCACTACAACCACCTAACTAGGGGTTGTAAAAACTATGCACCAACATGGGTGTTCAATCCATGATTATCTTCTTTTCATTTTATAATTATTTTTCTTTAATTTTATTATTAAACTATTTATTCCATAAATTATAAATTTTAATGATATTATAAATGAGGATAAATCAAGGATGAAATATGATAACTAACTTCAGGTTTGATCATTCCATCCCCTTAATTTATGAGCCCTTATATTTTTATTTTAATGAGCTTAAATAAAAGGATAGTAATTTTTATGTATGGGGGAGCATCACCTAGATTTTTTTGTGATTTTGTTTTCTAAGAACCTCGAGATTTACCGAATATTGTAATAATTTTTCACAAATCAATTTATTAAGTGAAAATAGAAATGAATTTTGAGAGAGTAGCTTTTAAATTGTTGTTAATATGAAGATATTATCTATTATTTTGAATTTAAATCATTTTTGTATGTATGATCACATTTCTAAATCCATTCCCATGAAACTCTTACTCACATTTTTTTCCAGTCATGTGAATTATTCTAAAACATTTTGAGATATTATACCAATTACCTACACTTTCTTGAGAGAATTATATATTTTTTTGTGATAACTAAACCTTTTGATTTTTCACATTTAAATCATTCCACTTCAATGATTGTTTTTGTTATGATTAAAAATCTTCATTGTGTAAAAAAATTATAAAGAGACCCACCGTTATATTTGCCATTATTTAGCCCTTACATGACATGAATTTATTTATTGTATTAAGACACACTACATAATGATTTTTCCGTAACTACTTGAATTCATGGTTTTTTGCATGGATATTTCATGTTAGGTTCTGGGAGATAGAACATTTTTATATTCATTGGTATGTCATAAATTTTTTCCATGTGTGAAGTGAGTTTCAACATTTAGAGTAGTGGATAAATATATAATTTTGAACATGTATTAATTTAATTATTCATTATTAGTTTAATCCATTTGTCCTTCACAAAAAATAAAAAAAATATAAATGAAAAATAGAAAATAAAAAAAATAGTGATAATAATTAAATTTTCCATGTTATTTATTTTATGATTAATTTAACTACATAAAATCATATGCATGATGGAAAATAATTTAATGTTTTTAATTATCAATGCATACTCCATAAATAAATATTCTTGTTCTTTTTTGTGCTTTACAAAAGGAATGATAACAATTTGAAAATGGGAGTCCACTTTAATGTAATTAGTTATTATAATCATTACATTACATAAGACCTATTTCATAAATAATGGGTCTCATTATGTGTTTAACATTTTCAAACATAATTGAATGAGGTTCATCCTACTTTTTCTCTAGATTATTCATGCATTGTAATTAAGAGTCAAAACATCCTGCATCAGGCCATTAAATTTTAATGAATTTTCTCACCACATTAATACATATAAATCACTGGAAAAAACACACATGATTTAAGTTAATTTCATATATCATGAGGTGGTGAAATGATAGTTTTCATCAGCATCCATTGAATCATGAATTTCAAATTATGAACAAAACACCAAATTTAATTTATCACGTGTGGGGAGTGGACATAAAATTATTTATGAGGCATGCTGAAATTGGTCAGTGGATGGTTTTATGAGTAAAAAACTAATAAGTGAAAATAAAATTATGGAGAGTTTTTTTCATATAAAATACATGATTGAAATCTTTATTGATAATATCATGGATGTTTTATCATTTATGATAATTCTGTGATTTTTAATTTGAATATATGATGATTTTCTAGGTGTGAAAGAGTAATGAGTGGGGCAGTAATGATGATAACATTTTCATATGATATAAACTATAATTAAATTTAATTAACCCCACCAAAGTGTAATTTAATGGTAAAATGTCAAATTTTTAGGTTATAGACGAATTATGGTCTTAGTAGTAAAAATGGAATAATTTTGGGATTTAATAATTTTATTTGTATTTATAATTTGGGCATTAAATTCATTAAACTGAATAAAACTGTAAAAATATTTTTTTTATGTTTCCAAAAAGTGTTCCTCATTTCATAATTATTTTAAAAAATCTCAATCCATCTTTTTTCGGAACAAATTTATCTAACAATATGTGCCTCGAAAACTATGCACATATCAAGAAATATTTAATGATTATCTTATAACTCAATGCAGGAATGTCAAATAAAGTTGAAAATAAACTAAGTTAAGTTGAGGGATTTAATGAATATATTTAATTAATGAGGAAACACTACAATATTCCAATTTCATGGTCAAAATAACATGGGATGTTGATGTTTTGGAAAACGAAGTGTCGGTTTTGATGAATTAAATTCTAAAAGTAAAACATTTGTAAATACTTTATCCAGTCACCAATCAAGGTTAATTTTGTGGCATGCAAGAATTATTAAAAATTAAATAAAAATTAATAATTAAGTATTTAAAACATATTCCATTTAATGGGATAACATTCCTTAATATCTTATCGATAAAATTAGAGCCACAACGTTTTCTATCCTTTTTTTAAAAAATTGTGATACCTTATACCTTTACAATGGATATTCATTTTGGGTGGGAGAAATAATTTTTAGTTTCAGAAATAATTATTTATATTTTCATTACATTTTTGTTTAGGTCTTTATTTCATCTTTTCATTTCTCTTCATTTAATTTTATGTTTCTCCCAGAGTTCAACTTTTTTACTCCATGTTTGTGATAAGCTAAACCTCACTATTGTTAGGGAGGGTTGTATGTGGAGGTGTTTGAGTTTTTTTTACTTTATTGATTTATTATGTGATATTATGATAATTCATTAATTGTTAAAAATATATTATTGATCATTAGACACAAATTATTCACTATTGTATTTGTCCTCCTCTTTCACACATTTCATATCTCAATTATATATAATTCATTAAAACTGTAGAGTTTGGATTGGATATTAATGTGGATGATATTAATCCTATATTTAGTGGTCACAACGTAGGATAATACCATTTTAATGAGATGGTGTGGGGTAATAGTTTTTTATCTCCATGTTGAATAATACATTGATTGATATTTTTAATAATATAATAATACCATTATGAACTTCCAGGATAATTTTTTTCATTTTCGGATTTCATTGTGTTATTTTTTCCAATATATTTATTTTTTTTTATTTTTAATAATATAGTTATATATTATATTACATTTATATTTTGATTCGACCCCCTATATATTGTATTTTTTTAATTTTAAAATAATTATAGTTTTTATAGTGATAATAGAAAAATAGTTCTTGTGAGCACCCTCGGTGAAAGGTAAAAAATTTTGTGAACTATATTTAATACATAGGTAAATAATAATATTTAATAGGTTAAAGAAAATAAAACCCATATAATCAATTCCCATCATTAAAATATTGATATGAGAAATGAATTATTTAGCAACCTCGAATCTATAAACAATACATACACACATGTGATACATTCATTTATCATTTGATGAACAATGTGGATTTTAATGGTTTTTTCATAGTCATAATAGCACTTGAGAATATTTAGGATACTAAATTGATTATTTTATGAGGAACGTAATAAATTTTGAATTGGAAAAGAAGAGTAGAAATGACATTGATCAGCAAGTGTTAGTGTTTCTTCATTGGAATTAATCATTTATATCTCCTCTAAATGATTCCAGATTATCTTCATTGGGAAAAACATCTAAGGGATTTCTAGTGATGTTTATAATAGAAGGTGTATCCATTTAGAGTTGAGATGTTGGTTTTTTGGAATTTCTCAAAAGATTAAATTATTATAAACATATTTTCAGGGAAAATTCCTTGAAATGGATATAGATTTGATGTTATAGTATGATTCAGTTGTAATACCATAAAAAAATAATTTGGACACATTTGAGATTAGTTTAAACAATATCATTTGGATTAAACCATATTTAAAAAATGAAAACAAAAATTTAATTAATAAATGTTTAATGATTTATATAAAAAGTGAGAATTGACCAAAAAATAGATAGTTTATTATATTTCAAACCATATCATATTTTACTGTTATTATTTTATTATTTTATTTAGTTTTTTAAATAATTCAATAAAAATATAATTTTATAAAATAAAATTATTTACAACTTTGACATTATTCATATAATTGTTCATTTAATACACAAATAAAATTAGTGGAATCAAATATAATTTTTCTAAACTCCATAATATTTCATTTAGATCAATAAATCTTGGGTTTCACATAATAACATTCCATTTATATTTCAGTTACTATTTTTAAAACATTAATTATATTTTCTTTTTAAAATGAGAAATAATGTATCAATATTTCGTAAATAATTAATATAATTTAATAACTATTAAAAATTGGAAATAAAATATATCATTTTAATAAATTTATTTATTTGAAAATAAACTATTAGATTATATATAATTTATTGATTTCCCTATTTGGACACATAATTCTTCTTAGTTGGAAATACGGTGACATTTTTTAACTTTCCTTGATTTAAATAATATATTAGCAATTAACATTGAAAAGTGTCCATTAGACAATTAAAATTCATGTATATGGGGTTATGGAATGAATTAAATTTATCTAATAAGAATTAGGATGAATATTTATGGTCTTTTCTGTTATTTAAAATTCATATTAACCTAATTCCTATTTACTGAGTTGAAATTTTTTTACACCGATTACTATTTATATTGACCAAAAATAAAAGATGCCCAATTAAATATTATGAAACTACTAATTAAAAATTTGAAACTAATTTTATATAATTCAATAATTATATATTTTAAAAATTAATTTTCAATTAGGACTGAAAAATGTGACAAAAATATTTTATTAATTTTTTAATAAAACTGTAATTTCACTTATCCAATGCATATAAAAATATTTCATTAATGTTTAAAAAATTTTATACTGTTAAATATATATAATCTTAATTATTTTTATTTATAATTATTTAATATCTTAATAATAAACACATTTCAAACAAAAAAATAATAAAAATATAGTTCTAATTTCCAATTAATAAATGATCTTAATTTTTATAGTTTTATAACTATTGAATTCATTATATAATGTGTAGAACATATATTAGTTTTATTTTTTTTACTATTCAAACATACTAATCAAATATACATATTATAATGGAATCATAATAATTTATTAATTTTATGTGGTTTTTCAAAATTAGATGTGGCATGTGACACAAGCCATCAAACAAATAAAATTATTTATTGAGAAACGTTTCATATAACAATTGTTGTGTTGTCATGTTTATAAGAACACAATATAATTATTAAATTATTATGTGTCTATTATCATAAAACCATTAGGTTTTACTTAATTAAAAGTAACAAATCAATTATTATTGATATATGGTTTATATATTTATAAAATAAAATCACTAGTTAATAATTTTTTAGTGTTTGAACAAAAATGATATTTGTGTCTAAAAATGATTCTTTTTTTAAAAAAGATTTTTTATACATAAATTGTATTTTTATTATTAAATTAATCACTATTTTTCAAATAGTTTTATATACTGTAAATATAATTTACAAGGTAAATTTTTTTTTCAACCAAGAAAATACTTTTTTAAGAATTTTATAAGATTAAATCACTTATTATGTTTAAAAATGTAGTTTTTATAAAATTTATTTTCCATTTCAATTTGTGAAATTAATTAAAAAATAATTTATGTTGGTTAAACATATTGAATTACATAAAATAAAATACATATTTATTTTCAGGAGGTTTAGATTTTTTAATTATATCAAAAAAAATACTATGAATAGTAACCGTTGTAAATTATATCTTCTTAGTAAAAGAGAAAATCTAAATATTTTGTGTGACTTTAAATTTTTGTATTATTAATAAATGTGGTATTTATTTCATTATTTATACATATTATCTGATGGAATAGATATAAATGTAAAATTAATGGAACTAATAATATGAAACACTCATTATAAATGAACATGTAAACACATAGAAATGATTATATTAATAAGAAATTATATATAAGAGTGGTTGAGAAAATAATATAATTGAATCATATATGGTACACTATGTCTGAAAATAAAAATTATATAGAAGTATAATAAATTAATATTTTTATATATAGTGGGTTATAATGATTTCTGGAAAATACAAATTGGATGTAAGTGTTTTATTTTACAATCACATCAATATTCAAGTTTATTTGTTTTTATATATACTTCGGGAATTTCTAGTCTCCATTTTAATGTTTTCTAAGAATTTTATTTTTTTAATATTATTATATTATTTTTAAATAATTTATACCCATTTTATTCATTTTTAAATTTGTTTGATTGGGATCTTCTATTTGATTTCCAAATGAGGAAATTTATAACTACTGTGAAAAAGAATGGATAGAATGATTTAATTTACTTATAAAAATTGATTTTATTTTACCAAAACTAAAAATTATAATTTAATAGAATATACCTTCATTATTTTCTATTTTTTATTTCTATAAAAACTTTTTTCCTCTATATGTGTGCATCATTTTAAAGAGTAATAGATTTCATAATGGACATGTTTTCTTCGTAAAAAAATTTTCCATATGATTACTAGAAATAATTCTCTATCTGATATGAAATCTTTTAAGGTTGCATAATTATTACTAGTGTTATTATCGAAGGAGGCCATTTTTATTTTTTCACTATACCGTGTATGTTTATGATGAAATGATGTTTATGAAACACAATTCTTTTTCATGGGTTATGCTATGATGAAATGTTTTTTAAACTGATTTATTTTCATGGGTTCTGATATGATTAATTATATATGATCAATTAGAACACATATTTATGATTTTCATTATTTTTTGGATAGTACCTATATCATAATCCAATGGATTCTATTAATATTAATATCTCATGATATAAAATGGTTTGTAATATAGAGTAAACCCAGTTCAATACATGATGTTTTCTACTATGATAGTCTTGGTAGTGATCCGTGATTATTGGGATGGTTTGCTATGTTAGCCTAGTTCAAGTTGATAATGTACTAAAATTTCCTTAACAACTAATCTAATGAATTTTTCAAGCTTATATATATTCCACTATTCCATGTCTTATAGAAATGTTATGTAGCCATGGCCCGTGTTCTTCAATTCCTTTTTGATTCATGTCTAATGAACTAATATAATTTAATATAGGACTCAATATTTTTTTCTTCTATATGCATATTATGGCTTTAAAATGTAAATTTCGTGTTGGCATACACATTTTCTTAATTTATACTTGTATGATCATATATATCTCCCAAGTTTACCCTTATTATGAATATTATCTCATCCTTTAACATGTTTCCTTTATCCTGGTTTTGAAAAAATGTATTATGTATGATATTTATAATAAGGATGATTGTTATGAAGAAATATGTTCATGAAAATGAAAAAACATTGTGAACCAGTTTTTTTGGTTTTGATGATTTTAATTACATGAGAATTATACGACTCCTGAGTGGATCAATATGTTGTCTAATTAATAATAATTTATTAAAATTTTAATATATATGTATGTAATCTATGGGTTTTTTATCTAGTATCATAAAATAGTTTAGATAACCTTTATAATGTAGGGTGAAAAAACTTTAGTACAAAGTCCCTGTATAAGAGTAATTATAGGATAAAATCATAATGTTCAGTTAACAATAATATATGAAATAGATTAAAACGTAGGATACATATATGATGGTGTCATGATATAGACATAATAAATGTTAGTTTTCAAGGTTTTATGGATTTTAACATGGATTATTTTTTATCACACAATGATTTTTTATTCTAGTTAATGGAATTGTCTATAATGAATCATGTTAATAATGAATTTGATGACCAATGAAATGATTTTCTTCTTGATCAGTCAAATTTTGTTGGAGAATGAATGAAAAAATTTATTGTTACGCTAAAAAAATTTCTTAAGATAGTAATCATGTTTTATTAACAATTTAGTGAAATTAGGAACAACATTTTTTTGTCTTCATAATGAAATATCCACATTCTTTTATTTGGTCAATGATCCTGAAGTCACATATGTTATTTATATATAACAATGAAAATATATTTTAGGTTCTACAATGTTAAAAAAAAGATACTGTTATTATGGATATTTAACATATGGATGGTAAATCATATCATTAGTGAAATATTATCAAGATCATTATAAAAAAAATCAATATTAGGAGAGTGAAAAGTTTAAATTATAATTTTTTAATAATCACTTTTCATTAATTTTTTATATTAAAATCTCAAAAAAAAACTCTCAGATAATTTAGAGAGATGTTTAATTTTGTTGTACTTATGATGAAAATTTAGAATGACATGTTAGTTATGATTCTCGAGTTATAATCCAACATCATGGTAATGTTAATTGATTCTTTTTTCAATTTATATAATGTCTATAAAGGGTGTTATCCATAAGGGAAATCAGTATCTATGAATAAATTGTTCTACCTATTTTAATGGTGGATATGGAAGTTTTTAATAACCATCAATATCTTGGTTTTTATAAGAAATAAAAAATATATTTCAAAGGAAATTATAAAAATAGTAAGAAAATTATGTTTATCAATCCATTATGATAAAATTTATATAAGGAAACATTAGGGAATTATATATGGGAACTAGTAAATTATTCAGGTTTGTAAGATATTGTCAATGAAAAATTTAATGTGGAAATGAGAGTATGATGTTCCTTAATAATGAGAATAAATATTACTACCAATAGAATTATCCACTAAAACTATAGTGTTTTAAATGTATGGATTGTCTAAATTTTGGTATCTAGTGTCCATATACAAAGGTTAGTTATGATTATTTACATCAAAATCCTATTATTCCTAAATAAAAATAAAAATATCATGACATCAATATTTCAGATGAGGTGTATGATGATGATGTTTGGAATGGCAAACATAACATCTAATATAGAATTAAAAATGTATTATTTATTTTTATATCTACCGTGTTGATTATATATAATAGATATCTATGTATATCATTGTAACAACTAAAACATTAGGTGTTGATTTAGCAGTAAAAACCCTTAATGAAGGGATGGTTACATCATATGTATACAATCATTTAGCGATGAGGATTTTTTTAATGTGCTTCCATTAAAACAAAACATTCACCCACTTATAGAATTTAATGTTATTTAGGGAATATATTCAATTTAATTACCAAATTCCCATATTAATTATTGGGGATGGGATGTTATATTTGATATTATAGAGTAACATATGATTTTTTTTGAGTAAAAAGAAACAAAATCCTATGGAATTTTTATCCATTATATAGGTCATTGTTACTATTTAAAGGACGTATTTATCTAATATCATTCGGAATATATGTTTTATCTATGATATGACTTTTTTTCTACAGTTCATCGACATTTGTTTTAAATTTTTTAGTTATTCTTTTATAAAATCAAGAAGTTGAGTTTTCCATAAATCCCATACATGTTTCTATAATTATTTATAAGACACCATATAGAATGCAAGCAATTGAGTTGGAATAATTGATGGGGAATGTTCTAAGAGAATCATGGAAAGGGTATTACTCTACTAGGTGTGTCACCATGAGGTATTCCTATTATTTTTTATAATAATGATGGATCAATGAAACTATACATTTATTATGAAGAACATAACATGATCACCATAAAGAACAACTATTCTCTACCCCATATTGATGACATGATTTTTCTACAACATGTTGAACAATAAATTTCCCATATTGATATTCATTTTGTATATCATCAATTGAGTTTCTAGTGGGTGAGAATACCCAAGATGTCCATCCGTAAATGAATGGGAACTATAAATCATGGTTATTCTTTTGGTCTTACTAATACCCCAATATCCTTATGGATTTAATAAATTTATTCAAAAATGATTAAATTGGTAAATTTATGGAAATCTGCATAGGTGATAATCTAGAATATTCAATGATAACAAAAGATCATGAATATCACATGAGTATTGTAAAAAATACACTATGAAGGGATATGATTTTTGAATAACATATAAATGCAGATTTTGGAGTTTGATTATTTCATTTTGTCTGTTCATGTAATATCAATTATGTAAATACAAATAGACCCCTCAAAGATATTTTTTATTTAACATTGTCCATAACCAACAACTGTGACTAAAATACATTGTTTTCTTGGTTGATCTACATACTATCGACATATAGTTCATAATTTTTAAATGATATCGAATCCACTAACCTGTTTAACTCAGATGGAATCTGAGATTCTTTGTATAGATTACTTTGAGGAATGTATTAACGAACTAAAGATAACACTAATCATCACACCAATTATTAATGTTCCCTTATGTGTATATATATTTCTAATATATATTGATGCATCAATGATGTTTTTTAGATTTTTTTATCATTCCTAATAATATGTTTATAGATTATTACTCAAGGTAATTGAATTTCTATGACAAGAATTACCCAAATCATAGTTTGTAGTTAGATACATTTATTTTTGAAATTATGATATAAAGGAATAATCAATATGTATAATGGTGTGATATATATAGTAATATTAAACCATAATGTTCAAATTCGGATAGAATTTGTTAAATATAAACAATATATTTCAATGGTTTATTAGAAAAATCACATTATTTGGTGGAATTTTCATAAAAATAGATTTCAATCAATCATTCATATGGATCGGTTTGATGCAATTTATGGATGATTTGAATAACTCAAATATATTGGAATGATCTTAGTGAAATAAAGATAATGAGGACTGATATAGATGAGTATATTATAGATAATTTTGTATCCATTCAACAATAAATAATAGTATCTCAGAGTCGACCAAAAATTTAAACTAACAGACATTCGATGGATCTAGATTTTACAATGTGTGATAGTATATTACTAAATATATATCCTAGGAAAAGATTGATGATATTTCGAATGAAGGTATAACTTATAAACATGTATATCTGTCTTTTTGAAATTCATTATCCTATCAGTGTTGTATCCTTTGTATTGAAATTTCCACCAAAACTATCTCAAGTTAATGTTGTGTTCTAGTAATATCTCCTAATGAAGTACACAACTGATCGTTCAAATGTACAAAACTGAAAATTCATATTTATAGATAAATAACAATATAATGAAGAATAATAAGTAAATATTTTTGATAATATAATGAATGTAAATTGAAACAACTCTACACACATAGTTAATGATGCAACCTTGGATATTTTGGATATAATAAGGTTGGTATATCCTTATCTGTACTTATCAGAGTGATAAAATATGATGGTGAAATTAATATTTTTAGGTCTATAATTTAAAATCCATATATTTTTCTAAAGTCATTCTCATTACATAATTTAATTTCTTCAATAGCTTGGTTTTTATGAAACACAAAGTTTGGATGAATCCCGTAACATTGTTTAATTATTATTATTTTTATCAAACTGAGGTTGGATTGGTATGTATAAATATTAATAATTTTTTTTAAAAATATAAAATCTAAATAGATAAAAAATGAATTTTTTAGTTATAAAATTTCTACAATTATAAATAAAAATTATTCTGATATATAAGTGATATTATTATATTTTTTCGATACATAAAATGTATTTGAATATTATATTATTACATATTAGTGAGTGATTTTAATTTTATTTATATTTTATTTACATTATAATATTATTTAGAAATTCATAAAATAATTTTCAATGTATAGGAAACTAATAAATCCAGTTTCATCCAGGGATATGTATTTATTTAAAAAATATATTTGTCTCCCATTTTTCACACATACATTTAAATTAACTTCTTCAATTAATAGGGTTTAAATTATATTGAATGGTTATTTAGTTTAAATTATTATGTTTAATTTAGAAATAAAGTCTCTTTTAAATTTATTCAATGTGAATAATAACTCTATAAAAATGTATCACCATGGTAATGAGAAAATAAGTAAAATATTTAATGAAAGTAAATGATAAATCAAGAATTATTATTCACAATCATTGTTGGATGATGGGAATTAGACCATAACAAAATTATATTGGATTTTTAGTTCTTCAATGTACTCT
This sequence comes from Viscum album, assembly GCA_963277665.1. Taxonomy (NCBI): domain Eukaryota; kingdom Viridiplantae; phylum Streptophyta; class Magnoliopsida; order Santalales; family Viscaceae; genus Viscum; species Viscum album. Next base: position 421,592,060 of record OY728151.1, read on the forward strand.
TTTCCATGAAAACGAAATATATATTATTTAAAGAAAATGATGGGAAAAAAATGTCACCCTCTCTATCTAAAATATTACTTATGTGCCCACATATGTACAAAAGTATGTTTGGAATTAATATAACTATTTATATCGGTAGTAATAAAATTATTTTCATTTTGTAACTTCTTTTTTATTTTTAGTTATTATATAATGCGATTAATTTCTCATTCAAATCTCATTCAATATTTATAAATATAATAAAATATAAAATAAAAGATAATTAAAATTTAAAAAATGATATAATATAAATGATACATTGTAACCAACTATAAGGAACTATGCATAAATATTACATAATCTATTAAATTCTTTTATAATTCACATCCTTACAGTCCTAAATATATTTTTGGTTTATAGTATTAGAAAATTATGTCAAAATTCATTTATATCGACATTCAAGCATAAAAAGTGTGTAATATTAAAAAAGTATCCATTTCTTACAAAATACAATTTTTATTAATAAAAACATTAAATAAATTCATGAAATGTATTCCAAAAATTCATCTTCGATTCTGCTTTTATATTACCCATCCTAAAACTGAGAGAAATTTTTTTTAACATGTAATGATCAGAAAATGATCAATATGGTACACAAAAATAAAGATAAATCCTATTAGTACATGAATAATTATTAAAATATGAAATCATTTCCATAGATATATTCTTAACACCCAATAAGTATCATAAAATTAATTTTTTGAAATGATAAGACTCCTATAAAATAAATAATACATAAATAAAATCATAAAGGTATCATACGGAATTAATTAAATTTGATTCTAACACTCAATGATACCGTATGATTTTAAACCCTCATGGATACCTGATAATTTAAACATCATAGTTATCTAATAATGTGGACCTCACTAATACAATATGGTGTAAGCATCGCAGTTACACTTGCTATAACCATACGGTTGTCCTCCAATACAAAATTACCCAGTAAATTATAGGGAATATATAGGTCCCACCATTCATCATAAACAATGTCCAAAATCATAACATATTTATGAAATGAGAATAAAAATATAAAATATCTTCTTTGTAATATGGTAAAAATGGAAATTTAAAATTGCGGTTTAAATTTAAAGTTGCTTACAAATTCAATATAATAAAAGTTAGAATTTATATAATCAATGAAATATATATATAAACAATAAATATGAATAGTAAAACCTAATATAATCTAAATTAATTTAAAAAATAATATTAGAACCACATAATCAGTGAAGTAGAATGTGAACCCAATGAATCAAAATTGGGTTTAGTATTCCCCCACCCCTGTTACATATTACATAAAACATGTTCAATGATCTTGTATAATGGTTTAATGAGTGTTGTTAATATATTAAATAACCATATTAATATTTATAAAATCTTGTTTGATTTTCTAATAATATCCTTCCACCCATTTATTAATAATTTTTTTATTTTCATTGTACGGATGCATTAATTTCATAGTTTCCTTGGGAAGTTCATTAAGGATATTCTTATTTAATGGGATAAATGTAGTTGAATGTGAATGAAATGATATTTATATGATTCCATAATTTCAAATGACACCATATATCATTTTATTTTCCCATATGAGGTTTAATCATTGGAAAAAATTTTAAAAAAATGATTTAATGTTTTTGGCAGTTTTTATGATCAATGCGAACTTATATAATTTTATTCAACATGATGTTTATATGTTGGCTCTAAAACTTTTACTAACTTGAAATATTTATAATAAAATATTAATTAACCATAATGAAAGTTATATTACATTCCATTATTGTGCTAATGAAAAAAGAACGTGTATTGTCCATGATAGCGTTAAATCGACTCATCATGGGATGGTGTACTCATTTTTAGAATAAAAGGGAAAATTTAAGAAATTTGATGATGAATTTTACAGTAATCAAGATAAAATGATTATATATATATATGGTAAAATATTGTTCATTCCACATTAGTAAGGGTATGTTATGATAGTATAATAAATGGAATTAAATTGAAATGAAAATGAAATTAAATGAAAGAGTATTTTTTCTCTCGAATTCTCTACATCGATAACCTCATTACAGAACATTGTTTTGTGGTTATGGTGAGACCAGCGTGTCTAGGACATTGAGAAGAGGCTTACGAAGGAAATTGGGTATAAATTAAACAATCTAAAAGGATTTCACATGTGAGGTGAGGAGGTGGTAAGGGGTTTTATTTATTATGGATGGGATCATTGTTTTTGGAATATTTTATTCATTATATTATTATTTTGGCTTAGGACTATGAATAGTTTCATCATTTTCCCTAAATATAATTTTTTATATACAGGAAGTTAGAGAGTATGGTTATAAAATCAATAATGACTAATGGAATATTTTATTTAACATAAAATGTATATATACCGTAAATTACATTATTTTATTGTTCTAAATAATTCAATCATTTTTTTTAAAATCAACAAAAATTAAAGAACCATTTTTCAATGTGATTAATTAATAAATTTACACCATTTTTAAAAATAATAATTTTCAATACTTGATAAATTTATCTTTTTAATTAAATTGTTATTTTATTTGAAAAAATACAAGTTTCAAAATTGCAATGGATTTTATGAAACATTTAAAAATTAATGAAGGTCTCATAAATTTATCTTATTATGTTATGAAATTAGGAATTTTATTTATAAATATATTTTGTGAAAAATAATTTTATTTAAAATCATCATAATAATTAAATAACACAATTAATGATGTATGACATACAAAAATACCAACACTTAATTTTCCATTTCCAATACATTTATTTACATATTACATTATATAAATGTATCATGATTATACTTATAAGATACATCGATATCATTTTAAACACAAAGGTTAGGTTACTATTCTATTACTATATACTCATTAATTATAAAAAACATATTTCATTATAAATTTATTATAAATTTAACTAATTAATTCCAAAATAAAAGCAAATTATTATATACGTACATTGGTCATTACATTCTTCCTAACTTTTGGTAATTATTTCCTTAGAAATTTTATTTTCATAGTAAATAAGTGGGGATAAATTTCCATTATTGAATTTTTAGATTTCCATGTTTCTTCTTCAACAGTATAGTTTCTCCAAAAACCCATAACTGAGTAAATTACCTTAATCTATAATACATTCACTCTATGATCATGAATATAAATAGGTTTATATTCTAAATAAAGGTTCTATTCTAAGAGAGCTACTTCTTAGAACAAAACTTATGATGAATTTTGAACGTTCTTTATCCACATTAACACATGAAAATTATTCTGTATATTAGATAAACTCAGAGGAAAAGATTCTCGATAGAGAGATGGTCTAACAGTTTCTAGGTTTTCATGTGGTTAAATCAATTTTGGACTCATATTACTTTCTTACCAAAATAGATAAAATGGTTCCATGGTGATATTCCATGAAAAATTGATCATCAACCTCAAAATGAAATTCTTCCCTCCAATTATCTAAATAATTCTTCCTTATTCTCTGAGTTTTTCTCGTGTGTTATTTTACCTATCACCTTCCGTTTCCCAAAATCATTCCCTAAATTATGGATTTCGACATCATTTTCAATTAAATTCATCAAAAGTGTTCATATATATAATGGAATAAAAAATGTTATTATAATAAAATTCATCTAATGAATGATTTTGATCCAAACGTCCATTATATTATTTTGAACAAGCATTTAAAATTTCTTAAAGGTTTAAATATTTCTATCAGTCTATCCATCATATTGGGGTTTAATGTATGTGTTGAAATTTAATTATGTTCCCAACAACTTGTGAAGATCATTCCAAAAGATAGATGTGGTATTGGGATCATGACCAGATATAATGGAAAGAGGAACTCTATGTACCCTGAAAATAACAATGAGGTCAAGTTTTGAAAGGTGATTTGATGATATAGTATCTTGAATATAAAACAAAATGTTTATATTTAGTTATTCATTCAATAATAACACAAATCACTTTGTTACCCTGAGATTTCCATGGTAGTCTAACCCTGAATTCCATGTATATATTTTTCCATTAATTCTAATGTATGAGAAAAGGATAAAGAATACCTTTTTGTATTTGTTTATCATCCTAAACATGTTTAATTGTCGATCATTTCACTATAAAATCTGAAATATATATTTTCACTCCATCCCACCAGTAATATTGTTAGTGGTATCTATATATTTTAGTAAATCATGGATGAACTAAAAATGGAGAACAATGAGATTAACGTAACAATTTTCGTTTCATCTGGGATTCACGGGGCCTCAATAATCTATCCCCAAATCTCAAAATACAATATATATCTATGATAAAATCTGGAAACACACACCTTTTAACCAATTATACCTTTTTTATAACTCACACTCTTCATTCTACACTAATTTAATTCTGACAGATAGGGACAACTGCATTGAAATATGTAAAAAACTATAGGAAATTACAACACCAATAACATCCATTATTTTATTCCAAATCATTAATCAAGTGGTTATGTTCCAAAAATATCATTGTAAAAGGAACATGTAGTTTTGGACACAATGAAACTGAAACATTATTTATTTATCTTGGATTGTAATTGATCATGAAATCATAATTCCTTATCAATTAAAGGAATATTCCATTCCTCATGTTTAATTACATCTGAGAAAATATATATTTCATACTATTATGGTTAATATATAATTTACATTCGTCTCTATATTGATGTTGACTATAAAATTATAATGAGGAACCCATAGCAGTTAAATAAAAATCATTTCTCGGTTAATTTAATTCATGAGGATTCACTTTTCGTGAAGTATAAGATAATATCTGATCAATCTTCATTATAATACAACCATGTTCCTTTAATATATAATCATTTTTGATTGGAATGTCTCCATTTATGGATGGCATGGCCAAAAGCAGAGAATTCACAAATCTCTTCTTTAGTTCCTATAAAACATCACATTCTTCATTACAAATAAATTTAACTAGTTTTCATGTTAACTTAGTTATAATGATTGATAACCATGAAAATATTTTTACAAAACATCAAAAATATCCTTCTAAACCAAGAAAACAATGAGTTTATGAATCATTTGTAGGTCTTGGAACATTATGAATAACTTCTGTTTTGGCTGGATGAACTATTTTTCTATCCCTACATACCATGGGACTAAGAATGGAAATGTATTTAATAAAATTACATTTGAAAATTTTTTGGTATAACATCTTTTCATTGAGAGAACAGAATACAATCCGTAATTTTTTTCCCATGATCCACATACCATTTTTAGAAATTAAAAATATCATTAATAAAAACAAAAAAAAATCATATCCAAATGTTAGTGGAATATTCTATTCATAAGATCCATGAATAAATAATTGATGTTTTTCATACCAAATGTCATAAGAACAAACTAATAATGACCATACCTCAAATGAGAATCAATTTTCATGATGTTATCCACCTTCAACTTTTGTTGATGGTAATTACATCTCATGTAAATGGTGGAAAAATACTGAGTTCCCCAGAGTTTCTCAAAAAAAATTGAAATTTGAGGTAATGGATACATATTCGTAAAAATAATGTTATTCAATGTTCAATAATCAGTAAAAATTTTCATGGAACTATAATTATTTTTAACAAACAAAATTGTAGCACCCCATGGTGTAGTTCTAAGATTAAAATTTCCATTTCCAATAAATCATACAATTTTATTTAATATTCTAGAAGTTCCAATTGAGCCATTCAATTAGCCTATTTTGAATTTATCTTAACATTAGAAACTAAATAAAATGTTAATTCATCTTATAGAGAATGTATCACAACATGATCTCATCAAGAAAAACATCATGGTATTCATTTTACACTGTAACATAATTTATCTATGTAGTTCCCTTATTTTCATCGATATGTGGAAGATAACATTCAAGTGCATCATTTAATATTATCTTAGTATCCAATTATGATATCAATGGAATTGGTTCATTATTTTATAAAAATTGAAACAAATTACGACTAAAAACTACCATGTCTCTATAATCAATCATATCATGATAAATAGAAATCTAATTAATACACAGAATGATGTCTAACACAACTAGTGGAAAAAAATTGGATAGAAGGTTTTTTTCCACAAAAAACAACATACAGACTCTTAAAATTGTTTTTTTACTATAAAATATGCGTTTCAAGTTTTAACCATATTTTTTGGTCTCATATATTGAGTTGAAATTTTCAATTAACCAGAATATTTCTGAGAAATAAATGAATGTGTAGACCCATATCAAACCCAAAATTACCATAATCTGAGTAAACAAAAAATCTACTAAATATTACCATATTAGATGGAAAAACATCTACTGACATAGCCAGTAATTATCTCACTACACCATTTTACTTATAATATTTTTCCATTAAATCTTTTAAATCTATATTTGGGAATGTATTTTTAGAGTGTTATATATAACGAAATTTAAAGACCATTATTGATTTCTTCCCATTATTAAACATACCACCACAAATATATATTTTTATTAAGATCTCAAACATATGAATAAACATACCACCTTGGTATAACATCCCAAATTTTTAAGTCATTTCCCATGGTTCATTTTTCTATACTTCCCAAAAATTAGAATCAAGATTATTTTCCCATCAGATTTCATTGAGTGACTGTTACCTATCACTTACCATCTGGACCACTTCTTCTGTTTGTTTTCAAAGTAAAAATTGTCATAAAAACACTATTTCTACCCTCTGAACACATCAATAATGTTTCTCAAAACATCGGACTTCACTGGAGTCCAATTCCCTTTGGTATCTTGGAATCAATCATAAGTTAAAATGATTGATTTCTATATGAATATGAAGAATAATATTTTGGGATAACCTTCCCAATTGGTTGGGTTATTCATTATACATGAACATTGATCATTTATCTATTTATTTAAATTTTATGAATTAATTTTCCATATAATTTTGAACAACCTTATGATTATTTTTTCAAGGAAAATATTTTTAAATTCATCCTATTTTTAGGAATAAATCTCCTCAATATCCATGATATTCAAAAACATTGACCACCACTAGTGGGAATCACATTATGAAAGACAAATAGAATGACTATGAATTGGATTATCTAAACAACCTATAATATACAATATCTTTTCAAGACCTTTAATCTATACATCATTATCCACTAGGTAGGAAGGTCCACTAAGAGCAGGCGGGTGTTCCCTTTTAAAATGTTCAACTATATTCATGTTCATTTTTTGGTAGCTCCCATTATTATCATTCATGGATTCAGAAATCTTTTATTTATTATGAAAAATAACATTTTACAATAACAATCATTTCTATTCGAATTCCTAACATTTAGGGTTGTATATTTGGAAAGATATCATACTCTTAATACTTTCCAAATTCAACATATTTTTTCATATGGGGAAAACAATTCTGAATAGACATAAAATTGATGAAGAAAAGTCATATTCTTTAAATGATATATCATTTCAAATTTACCATATGGTATTATATTAACATTACCCAAATCTCTATTTTTATCCAAATCATTCTCTAATACAAACTAAAAGGACCTGGCCATAAAAAATACAAAATCTAGTAAATTAATTTTTAATATACTTCCATACATTCCCAATGATATTTTCAATTTAGAGGTAAAAAAAATTAAAAAATTATTCATAAAAGTCAACCCACAAGCATAAAAATTCTACACTACTAAAACATATCCCTTTCTTCCATGATTCAAACATTAGTAATAAAAAATTCAATTTTATCATGAAAGGTCTACACAAAATTCATCACAGATTCCCCTTTTCTCTTACCCATCATTAAAACCCTTGAAAAACATTGAAATCATTGGATGAGAACCAAAATAACAGTAAGGGTCATGACATGAATTAGAGAAACACATAGTTCATGAATAGTTATAAAAATATAAAATCATTTTCAAAAAGACCTACTTCTAACCTAATAAGTATAATATAATAACTTTGCGAAAACATTATATATCATTAAGACATATAAAACATAAATAAAACCATAATGGAAACATATGGAATTTCTTACTTATGATTGTAAACCTTGAAAATATCATATTATTTGTAACCCTCCTGGAGACCATACAATGTAACCATCCATACTAACATTTGACATAACCCTCAATGCTAACATATGGTATAACCATCGTAGTTACACTTGGAGTAACCATACAGTTGAACTACAAAATAAAAAAAACCAATTAATTGGAGGAACATATTATTACCTCCAATTAACATAATCAATTCTTAAGAACCATTACCTAATAATAAAACAAAAATAATTTTATAAAAATTTACATATAATTTTTTAGAAATAAAAATTGAAACAATGATATTTAATGAAAAATCATTTACAAATATCATATAATTGATGTGAGAAATAATAAAAAAATTACATTTTTGTATAAACATAAAATAAACATAATAAAAACTAATATAATCTAAATTAATATCATATATAGTTTTATTACAACCTAATCAAATTAGTATAATGTTAATCCAAATAATGGAAATCAGATTAATAATACCATACCCTAGCTTTGTTTTACCTCAATCATTATCAAGACTCATGTTGAATAGATTAATGAGTTTTATTAATATATTGATGAACCATATTAATCATTATAGTTACTTATATTACATTCTTATAACATATTTTCATCCATTTATTAATAATATTTTTTTTATCATTATTTCATGTATATTTATTCCAGGTATTCCATTTTTTTCATTATTTTTCTTCTTGTCAAATGGAATAAAAACCCCACAAGTGGAATGAAATAGTGTTAATATGTTTCCATAATTTTAAATTATTTAATAAATTAGTTTTTCACTAATCTGATGATGAATTATTAGATAAATAATTAACAATATTCATTTAATTTATATTTTATGTTTTTACAATCAACACGAATATATATCATTTTATTCTACATCTTGTTTATATGATTGTTCTAGAAAATTAAATAACATATAATATTTATAATCGAATATTAGTTAACCTTAATATTTGTAACATCCCAAGTACGTAATGAATAATATGTATTCTTATCTACGTCTATTTATGAATTATATAGTTTTTTAGAGGCTTAAAATGATAATAAATCTAATCATAAGCATAGAAATCTCTAATATTTTTAAAAGATTATTTTACCACCTTTTGATGGTGAAAAATTTTTCAATCTAAATTTTTAGAATTTTATAATCACTATTTTTCAAAATAAACTTATTCTTTATGATTGGGTCATTAAAATTTACTTTGGAAAAATTTTTGGTATTTTTCTGACCATGTTCATTTTTTAATGAATAGTGAAAAATACGGCATTTTACATCAAAACTGCATTTACATCTAATTTAATTATATGGTTTTATTGACTTTTTAAATGGTTTTAAAGTGTAATTAGAATATATTTTTACCATTTAATCCAATGGTGTTCATTATAATTAATTTCACTTTGTAATTTGGCATAAACAAGTTAGAAACTTTTCGTAGATATTGTTTAAAAAACCCCGCTATTTGTTTTGACAATGAAAATAAATTTTAAATTAATTATTGATGTTTCTATGTTTGGAATGTGGTAAAATAGATTAAAAATTTGGAATCCTACGGTCAAAATTATTTAATTACGACTCTTTTGTTTTTGGACATTATGAATAGTAACGACGGTAATTATCTTTAATTATCTTGATTAATTATTAATCGGGTAGTTATGGCTAATAAAATAGTATCATAATAATAAAAAATGTCCCCAACATGTGTCCTAATGCTACTGGTTGTGTCATATCCGACCATTTGAATCCTTGTTCCAAACTTAGGGACCCCATGGAATCACTTTTGGGTGAAAGTGACACTTTATCTTTTTATTTTTCATGAATGGAGAATATCACTAAAGAATGTATCACCTGAGTAGCAAAAAAAATCATTTTGTCTAAATAAATTATCTCTTGGATTATAAATAGACATCGGAAAGATAAAAATATTTCCTACATCATTGTATTTTTTATAACTTTTATTCATTAAATAAATTAAATTATTTATGACATCATGATGGTGTAGTGATTACCTCATTAATTAACGATTTAAATAAAATGAAATGATAATATAAAATCTAAGACTTGCACTTTTAAAATACCTATTGGATTTGTAACATACCATGTAATTAATGAATAATATAAATCTTTATCTATGTCTATTTATGAATTAGATAGTTTTTATAGGCTTAAAATGAGAATAAATCCAATCATAAGCATGGAATACACTAATATTTTTTTAAAGACTGTTTTACTGCCTTTTGATGGAAACCAATTTTTAAATAAAACTTTTGAAAATTTTATAAACTATATTTGTCATAATAAATTTATTATTTATGATTGGGACATTGAAATTTACATTGGATAAATTTTTGGTATTTTTCTGACAATGTTAATTTTTTTAATTAATAGTGAGAAAATACTGCATTTTACATCAAAACTGCTTTTTCATTTAATTTCATTATATAGTAAGATTATCTTGTTAATTGGTCTTAAAGTGTAATTTGAATATATTTTTACCATTTAATACAATGGTGGTCAATAGTATTAATTTCACTTTGGAATTGGGCATAAACTAATGCCAAACATTTCATAGTTATTGTTTCAAAAAACACGCTATTTGTTTTGACAACATGTTTTTTTTTCAATTAATTGTATCACTTTATTTGTTTGGAATTTTGTAAAATGGATTACATATTTGGAATCAGAAGTTCCACATTATGTAATCAATAGTCTTTTGTTTTTTAACATTATGAATAGTAACAACGGTAATTATCTTTAATTATATTGATTAATGAGTAATCGGGTAGTTAAGGATAATATAATAATATCATAATAATAAAAAGTGATACCAACATGTGTCCTAATGCTACTGGTTGTGTCATGGCCGACCATGGGATGCCTTGTTCCAATCTTGGGGACCCCAGGGAATCACTTTTGTGGGAAAGTGACTTTTTATTTTTTTATTTTTAAAGAAATTAAATATAACAAAGAATGTGTCACCTGAGTAAAACATTTTTAATATTGTCGACATAGATGATATGTTGGACTCTAAATATTTATTGGAAAGGTAAAAATATTTCCTACATCATAGATTTTTTTCCATAATTTGTAGACATTAAATATATTAAATTATTTATGAGATAATGATGATGCAGCGTTTACCTCATTATTTAACGATTTAAATAAAATAAAAAGAAAAAGTAAAATCTAATACCTACACTTTTCAAAGTCTTATTGGACGGGTATATTTCGAATTCTTATCACCTTATACTCAAAATACATCAATGTGGGACCTTTAAAATTCAAAAGACATTTGAAAATAAAGTATCATTTTGTAACTTTCCAAGAGTGCACCTCCTCTCGTCTTATAAAACGCTTCCACCTATACCTCATTACCCACACTTCCAAAGACTTTGGCTTGACCAAACCCTGGTAATTTTGTCTCTCCACATACCTATCTTACTCTTTGAAGCCTCACTTTGGGATGTAGTCTTCCCACGGAATCCTTTGAGCTCAAATCAAAAAGGGTTACCCATTTTTAGGATAATGTCTTCACTTGTGTTCTTTTGTTTTATTTTGCTTCTCCAACCCCCTAAACTCTTTTTATACATTTCTTTTGTAATAAAACCAGTATCTTCCATATTCTAGGATATTTTTATATGAAGTATTCGAGCTACACATACACACACCATCATCTAATGGTTAAAAACATACTGTTTCTGTGGATGAAGAATTTATACCTCACGAAACGATGATTGTTCAACACTCATATAAAACTTTCAAAGGTGTAAATTAAGATGAAACTATATTTATATATGATATATAATATGTTTATGTTTTACTTATGCTTCTTTATTTTTCATTTGTGGCATACCATTACGGTTTCCATTGTTGGTAAACACGATAATTTCATTTTAGGAAGTGCGGACTGCCGCCCCCTAAAAATGATTTGATTAGATAATGCCATATGTGGGATGTATAAAGGATGGAGTTAATGATATTATATATGATTTTTTACTTTAATTATAATATACTTTTATATAATTATGATTCCATTCCATAAAATACGAAATAGAAATGAAAGTAGCGTTCATACGTACGTATGACTTACCGTCTCTATGAAAAATGCATTTCATTTATTACCTCTAAAAGTTATGTAATATTATAAATGCATGTATATACTAGATATATTTGATATATATTATTTCTACATCATGAGTATAACTTTGGATATAATGGATACATGAACAACATGAAATTATAAAGAGTTTATTTTTGACTCAAGTACCAATGATCGTTAAAATGACCGTTATTAACTTAAATAATTACATAGTGTTCATGACATGGTAATAAGTGATATAAAAGGAATAATGAACTTGAAAAAGGTTCATAAACAAGTAGAAATTAACTCTAGTTTATTATTCAGGAGGTTATATAACGATTGAGTCAAGTCGGACCTGAGGTATAGGACTTCGTCTCAATCTCCATTCATTGTGGCATATATTGTATTGTACACAACGTTATTTTATACGGTGTATAAACCCCATTTTACATTTACGTTTATCCAAAAGGAATCTTTTTTATACGAATCGTTTTACTAAATGACAAAAGGAATGTTTTTTTGCATACGTATGCGGTGACAACGACTTCTCCGCCGCTGCGACCACTATTTGAGTTTCTGCTTCCCCTACAAGCCCTAACCTTTTTTGAATAAAAAATATATACCATATTTTACTTTTCTTTTATTTTGGTATTGAAATGGTTTTCATAATGTATTTATTATATCAATGTGTTGTATTGATATCTTGTGATTGAAATGTGGAAATGTTATGTTTCTTTTATGCATGATTTATGTGATACGATTATGTTATGGTTCTTGGGCATTGTTAGGAAGACGGGTGGTTCTCTGATAAACTAAGGGCGGGTGAGCCCGATATATCTTTCCAATGCATTGGGTAACATGGAGGAGTTAAAAGTTAAGGTTTCTCCGAAAAGATTTAGGGAATATACCATGATGGGTATTTCAAACTTAACCAGGAGGGTTACTCCCTACGTAAGAATGTAATGAATGCCTCTAGTTACCTTTATGTCTAATGATTTCTATGATTTATTAATTATTTTATGAGGTATGTTAATTCTCTTTTGTTTTATGAGTAGAGTATGATTTCATTGATTCTTATGTATACATGTACTCATGTTTCCTTTCCATATTTTTAGATCCCTTACTGAGCTTTTTATCGTCATCCCATGTTTTTGAAATTTCAATCACATGTTAAGGGAAAGGTACATGATGGGATGATAATGTCAAGGATGTGTCAAGAATGAATCCATGTTTTATTTTAAATATTTTTCCGTTGATGGAAATAATGTGTACTATATTTTATATAACCAATTTGTTTAAATGTGGAATGTAATGCATGTTTTATGATCTAATTCTCTAAAACACTAAACTTGAAAATATCCTCACGGTTTATTCTTGAATTATCTCAAGATTATGTAAGGTTTGAGGCCATGGCCTTATAGTTGGTATCAGAGGTCGGTTTAGATAACTTTAGGCATTAGAATTTTATTAAATGATTATCCAAAAATATTTTTTTATGGTATGATTGAAATGATATAGCATTTGAATATTACCATGTTGCTTCATCTAAGACATCTTTGTTCAGAATGGTTTTCCACAGAGGAAACAGGGAAGTAGTGCTAGGAAGGCATATAGAAGGAAATGACCTTCCAAATCAGCATCCTGAGATGGTCAGAATTGGAACTGGACAGTTTGTTGCAGTAATGGAACAGTTGACTCAAGCGATAAATTGTGGCGGTATCCATGCACGAGATAAGCCAGATCAACCGTAGAGGAACAAGCCAGTGCTGGAACATTTCTGGAGGCAACATCCCCCATCATTCATAGGATCATCTAACCATGTGCTAGCTGAAGGGTGGATTAAAGCACTGGAGAAGATTTTCGATGTCATGGGGTGTTTAGACAATCGAAATGTTAGTCTTTCTAATTACCGTTTGGTGGGTGAAGCAGATCAGTGGTGGTCGATGATTAAAAAAATCAGGGAAGCTGATGAGATTTATGCTCTCGACTGGGATAAATTCAATGGTATGTTTCTTGAGAAATATTTTCCTAAGGTTGTTCAACTTAGTATGGAAAAACAATTCTTAGAATTGAGGCAAGAGGAAGACTCAGTGGCTACCTATGAATAAAGTTTCACTCGATTGACAAGGTATGCTCCAAATTTTATCTGAGACCTTGATAGTAAAATCAATTGTTTTTACTCAGGATTAATGCAAAAATATCGAAGGGAATTGGATTCTCGTGAGTTCCAAAGTTATGAAAAGATTGATCGATGTGATGAGAAGGTGGAAATGGAGTTTTCCAATGATCAAGTGTTCTATAAAATCCAGCAGAAGAAGAGACCAAGGTGGCAGGAGAAAGGAATGAATTCTTCAAAAAGGTCTGACGGTACGAAAACTATGTTTCCAATTTGAGATAAATGTGGAAAAAGGCATGCTGGGGAATGTCTTCTGAATTCTAGAAAGTGCCACTGATGTTCTAAGATGGGACATAAGGCTCGTGATTGCACTGAGAAAGATCAGGGTGATGGTAAGACCAAATTTTATTTACAGTTAGTGAAATGTTTTAAGTGCAATGAGATGGGTCACTATACAAACGAGTGTCTGACAAACAGCTTGAGTGATTGGAAGCAGTTAGACTACAAGTAGAAAGGGGTGGTGAAATCCCTTGAAACTACTTCAGCAGATGTCGGGCAATCAAATGAAGTTGTATCAGGTACTTTCTTTGTTTTTTTTCAGATTATGCCAGTGTGTTTTTTGACTCGGGGTCTAACATTCTTTCATCTCTGAAAACTTTTCTAGTTAAATTGGAATACCATATCATGAAATGACTCCTGAACTTTTGATAAAAACACCTGGGGAAAATATGAGGCAAAAATAATTTATATGAATCTTTCTATCCTTATCTGTGGAAAGAACCTACTTGCGAACCATATTGTTTTACCTCTAGTAGAGTTTGATGTTATCCTAGGTATAGACTGGCTCTCTATATACCATTGTAAGATTGATTGTAGAGCTAAAGAAGTTTCTTTTCAGAAATTATTTCATTTTGTGTACAAGAATGAACCCTTACTATTGATAACATATCAAGAGGTTGAGAAACCTGTAAAAGATGGAAATGAATATTACCTTGCACATATTGTTGAAAACAATGGAACTGTTCAGATTAATGATGTGACAGTGGTATATGAGTATCCAGATTTTTTTCCAGATTAGTTTCCAGGAATAATACCAGATCGGGAAGTTGAGTTTACTGTATACATAGTTCATGATGCTAAGCCAATTTCAAAACTCCGTTATCGAATGACACAAATTGAACTTTTAGTGTTTAAGGAGCAATTGCAAGATTTATTAGAGAAAGGTTTCATTCTACCTAGAACATCACCATGGGGTGATCCTTTTTTATTTGTTTAAAAGAAAGATGGTTCTATGAGACTTTGCATTGATTATAGATCCTTTAATAACATTAATGTTAAGAACAAATATCCTTTTCCTCATATCAATGATTTGTTTGTTCAGCTCCAGGGAGCTCAGTTTTTTTCAATGATTGACCTGAGATCGGGTTACCATCAGTTGAATGTGAAGGAAGAAGATATTCCGAAGACCGCATTTCATACAAGATATGGCCATTATGAATATATAGTAATGCCTTTTGGGATAACCAATGAACCTACTGTATACATGGACTTAATGAATAGAATTTTCCATTAGTTCTTGGATAATTTTTTGGTGGTTTCATTGATGATATTTTGGTGTTTTCTAAAAGTAAAGATGAGCATGAAAGACATTTAAGGGTTATTTTGAAAACATTAAAAGAAAATAAATTATATGGGAAGTTCAGCAATTTTGTATTTTGGATGCAACATTTTTTTTCTTGGTCACATTATTTCTAAAGATGGGATAATTGTTGATCCGGCGAAAACAAATGTTGTTGAATAATGGCCAAGACCCACAAATGTAACTGAGATTCGTAATTTCTTTGGTTTGGCAGGATATTACTGAAGGTTTGTTAGAAATTTTTCAAGGTTATCTAGTCCAATGACCAAGACAACTCAGAAGGGTGTTAAGTTTATCTGGACAAAAGAATGTGATGATTGTTTTCTGGAATTGAAAAGAAGATTGGTGAATGCTCCAGTTTTGGCACTTCCTTCCAGGAATGGTGAGTTTGTTATCTACAGTGATGATTAATTGAAAGGTCTTGGTTGCATCCTAATGCAGAATGATCATGTAATTGCATTTGCTTCACGCCAGTTGAAATCTCATGAGGTAAATTACCCTACACATGACTTGGAATTAGCTGCTGTTGTTTTTGCTTTAAAATTTTGGAGGCATCATTTTTATGGAGTAAAGTGTGAAATATATATCGATAACAAAAGTTTAAAGTATATATTCACTCAAAAAGAATCGAACATTAGACATATTATATGGATAGAATTAATCAAGGATTATGATTGTACAATTCATTACCATCCATGAAATGAAAACAAAGTGGTTGATGCTTTGAGTCGAAAAAGTAATGCTTCATTAACAATGTTGTGTTTGGAATGTGATCCTTTTGTTAAGGATTTTATAAACATTAGCATAGATGTTTTTGGTGCAGGATGTCCTTCTGTTTTGTTTCAGGAATCAGTGAAATCTTCTCTATCAGAAAGAATCAAGAAAGCACATGAGCAAGACAGCGAGTTGCAGAAAAAGGTAGAGCTAGTTCAGAAGGGTAGTTTTCCTGAATTCAAAATTGATAATGATTGTGTTTTGAGATTTGGGAAGAGATTGTGTGTGCCTTGTGATTCACAGTTGAAGAGAGAGTTGTTATGTGAAGCTCATAGTTCTCCGTTTTCAGTTCATCCTGGTAGTAATAAGATGTACAGATATCTGCGGGAGTATTACTCGTGGGATGGAATGAAAAGAGATATTGCTGATTTTACAGTGAATTGTTTAACTTCTCAATAGGTTAAACCGGAGTGGTAGTTACCGAAAGGGATGTGTCAGCCTTTACCAAAGAAGAATGGAAATGTGAGAATATATCCATGGACTTCGTTGTGGGATTGCAGAAGACACCTCGAGGTAATAATGCAATCTGGGTTATTGTTGATCACATGACTTAATCTACTCATTTCCTTGCTATATGAGATAATGTTTCCCTAGATCAACTTTCCCATTTGTATCCTAAAGAGATAGTCAGGTTACATGGAGTTCCCATCTCCATTGTATCTGACCGTGATCTCAGGTTCACTTCAAATGTTTGGAAAGGCCTTCAGAAGTCGTTGGGTACTGAATTAAATATTAGTACAACTTTTCATCCTCAATCAGATGGGCAGTCAGAATGAACAATTTAGACTTTAGAAGATATGCTACGTGCTTTTTCGATTGATTATCAGGGAAGTTGGGACCAACATCTTTCTTTGTTTGAATTTTTATATAATAACAGTTTTCATTCCAGTACACAGATGGCTCCATTTGAAGCATTATATGGGAAGCGATGTTGAACTCCAGATTTTTGGGATGAATTGGGTGAAAGGACGTTGATGGGACTAGAATTGGTGGAATAATTGGCAGAAAGTGTTCAGTTGATACAGAAACACATGAGAATGGGTCAGAGTAGGCAGAAGTGTTATGCGGACAACAACAGGAAGGATCTATCTTTTGAGGTAGGTGATCATGTTTTTCTAAAATTCTCACCATAGAAAAGTGTGATGCGATTTGGTAAGAAAGGAAAGCTAAGTCCAAGGTTCATTGGACCATATGAAATTATGGAGAGAGTTGGATCAGTTTTTACCGAGTAGCTTTACCTCTGAGTTTATCTTAGGTACACAATGATTTTCATGTTTTTATGTTGAGAAAGTATATGAAAGATTCATCTCATGTTTTGAGTCCAGAGGTAGTTCAGTAGGATGATAATCTATCTTATGAAGAACAACCAGTCCAGATTCTTGACCACAGGGAGCAGGTTTTGTTTAATAAATTGATTCACTAGGTAATGGTTTTGTGGAAAAACCATATGGTTGAAGAGGCAATATGGGAATCTGAAAATGCTATGAGGGATAAATACCCCCACTTATTCGTTAAGTAAATAAATTACAGAGACACAATTTTCTAAAGGGGGGAAGGATGTAACATCCCAAATAAGTAATTAATAATATATATTTTTATCTATGGCTATTTATGAATTAGATAGTGTTTAGAGTCTTAAAATGAGAATAAATCCAATCATTAGCATGGAATACACAAATATTTTTTAAAAGATTGATTTACTACCTTTTGATGGCAATCCATTTTTAAATCAAACTTTTTAAATTTTATAATATCTATTGTCAAAATAAACTTATTATTTATGATTGGGACATTGAAATTTACATTGGATAAATTTTTGGTATTTTTCTGACAATGTTCATTTTTTAATGAATAGTGAAAAAATACTGCATTTTACATCAAAACTGCTTTTTCTCTAATTTAATTATATGGTTAGATTATATTTTTAATTTATCTTAACGTTTAATTTGAATATATTTTTTCATTTAGTACAATGGTAGTAATTATTATTAATTTCACATTGGAATTGGGTATAAACTAATGCCAATCATTTCATAGATATTGTTTCAAAAAAACCTGCTATTTGTATTGACAACAGGAATTATTTTTAAAATAATTATTGCAATTTCTGTGTTTGTAATTTTGTAAAATGGATTACATATTTGGAATCATAAGGTCCAAATTATGTAATCATGTCTCTTTTGTTTTTGGACATTATGAATAGTAACGCCGATAATTATCTTTAATTATCTTGATTAATGAGTAATCGGGTAGTTACGGATAATAAAATAATATCATAATAATAAAAAATGACACCAACATGTGTTCTAATGCTAATGGATTTCTCATGGCCGACCATGGGATGCATGTTTCCAATCTTGGGGACCTCATGGAATCACATTTCTGGGAAAGTGACTTTTTGTCTTTTTATTTTTAAAGAAGTAAATATAACAAAGAATGTATCACCTTAGTAAAACATTTTTAATTTTGTCTACATAGATGATATTTTTCACTATAAATATTCATTGAAAAGGTAAAATGATTTTATACATCTTAGTATTTTTTTCATAATTTTTAGACATTATATGAATTAAATTATTTATGACATCATGATGATGCAGCGATTACCACATTATTTAATGATTTAAATAAAATAAAATGATAATGTAATATCTAAGACCTAAACATGTCAAAGACCTATTGGATGAGTATATTTCGAACCCTTATCACCTTATCCTCAAAATAAATCAATGTGGGGCCTTTAAAATCCGAACCCCATTTGAAAATAAAGTAACATTTTGTAACTTTCCAAGAGTACCCCTCCTCTCCTCTTATAAAAGGCCCCACCTCTACCTCCTTACCCACCATTACAAAGACTTTGTCTCGGCCACCCCTGCTCATTTGGTCTCTCTACATCCCTCTATTACTCCTTGAAGCCTCACATTGGGCAGAAGTCTTCCCAAGGAAGTCTTCCAGCTCAAATCAAAAAGGGTTACCCGTTTTTAAGGTAATGTCTTCACTTGTGTTCTTTTGTTTTATTTTTCTTCTCCAACCCAATAAACCATTTTTAGTCAATTAATTTGTAAAAAAACTATTATCTTCCATATTCTAGGATGTTTTTATAAGAAGTATTTGAGATACACATACACACACCTTCATCTAATGGATAAAGAACATATTGTTTCTGTGAATGGCGAATTTCTGCCTCACGAAACGATGATCGTTCAACACTCAAATAACACCTTCAAAGGTGGATATTAAGATGAAACTATATTTATATATTATATATAATATTTTTAGGTTTTACTTAAGCTTCTTTATTTTTCATTTGTGGCATACCTTTATGGTTTCCATTGTGGGTAAACACTATAAATTCATTTTAAGAAGTGCTGACTACTGCCTCCTCAAAGTGATTTGATTCGTTAATTCCATATATGTAAAGTATAAAGGATGGAGTTAATGATATTATATATTATATTATACTAGAATTATAATATATATTTATGTCATTATGATTCCATTCCATAAAATACAAAATAGAAATGAAAGTAGCGTTCATGCGTACGTATGGCTTACCATCTCCATGAACAGTGCATTTCATTTCATACCTCTAAACGTTATGTAATATTATAATTGAATGTATATACTGGATATATATGATATATATGATATCTATATCATGATTATAACTCTGGATATAATGGATACATGAACAACTAGTAATTATAAGGAGTTTATTTTTGACTCAAGTACCAATGATCATTAAAATGACCGTTATTAACATAAATAATTAAATAGTGTTCATGACATTGTAATAAGTGATATAAAAGGAAGAATGAAACTGAAAAAGGTTCTTAAGGAAGTAGAAATTAACTCAAGTTTATTATTCAGGAGGATAAAGAACGATCGAGTCATGTTGGACCTGAGCTATGGGACTTCGTCTCAATCTCCATTCATTGAGGCATATTTTGTATTGTACACAACCTTCTTTTATACGGTGTCTAAACCCCTTTAACATTTACTTTTATCTAAAAGAAATAATTTTCCTATGAAGTGTTTTACAAAATGAAAAATGGAATGTTTTTTTTTGTCGTATGTATGTGGCGACAACGACTTCTCTGCCGCCACGACCATTATTTGAGTTTCAGCTTCCTCTACAAGCCATAACCTTTTTTGAATAAAAAATAAATACCATATATTACTTTTCTTTTATTTTGGTATTGAAATGGTTTTCATAATTTTTTATTTTATCAATGTGTTTTGTTGATATCTTGTAATTGAAATGTGGAAATGTCATGATTCCTTTATGCATGTTTTATGTGGTACGATTATGTTATGGTTCGTGGGTATTATTATGATGACAGGTGGTTTTGTGATAAACTATGGGTGGGTGAGCCCGATATAGCTATCCAATGCATTGGGTAATGAGAATGAGTTAAACATTACGGTTTCTCTGAAGGGATTTACGGAATATACTGTGATGGGTATTCCAAACGTAACCAAGAGGGTTACTCTCTACGTAAGAATGTTATGAATGCCTCAAGTTACCTTTATGTCTTATGATTACTATGATTTATTCATGATTTGATTTGTTATGTTAAAGTGCTTATGTTTTATGAGTAGAGTATGATTTCATTAATTCTTATGTATACATGTACACATGTTTCCTTTCTATTTTTTAGATCCCTTACTGAGCTTTTTATGCTCATCCCAAGTTTTTGAAATGTTTTTCACAGGTCTAGGGAAAGGTACATGATGTGATGATAATGTCAAGGAAGTGTAATGAAAGAATCCATGTGTTATTTTAAATATATTTTTTGTTAATGGTAAAAATTAATACTATCTTTTATGTAACCACGTTGTTTAAATGTGGAATGTAATGCGTGTTTTATGATCTAATTCTCTAAAACTCTAAACCTGAAAAGATCCTCAAGGTGTATTCTTGAAATATCTCATGATTAAGTAAGGTTTAATGACAGGTAATTATAGGATGAGTATATTTCTATTTCTTATCACCTTATCCTCAAAATATAACAATGTGGGACCTTTAAAATCTGAAACTCAATTTAATATAGAGTGACATTTTATATCAATCCAAGAGTGGCCCTCCTCTTCTCTTATAAAAGGTCCCCACCTCTACCTCCTTACCCACACTTCTCAAGCCTTTGACTCAGAAAATATCTGCTCATTTTATCTCTCCACATCCCTCTATTTATCCTATAAGCCTTACCATAGGCATAAATCACTTCAAGTAACCATTTTGGTTCAAACTCTGAAGAGTTACCCGATTTAAAGGTAACATCTTCTCTAATGTTCTTTTGTATTAGTTTTCTTCTCCAACCCACTAAACTCTTTTTAATAATTTCTTTTGTAACGAAACAAGTATATTAAATATACTAGGTTGTTTTTATAAGAAGGATTCGAGCTACACTTACACACACCATCATCTAATGGTTAATGAGCACACTGTTTCCGTGGAAGGTGAATTTATGCCTCACGAAACAATGATTGTTCAATATTCTTGTAACACCTTAAAAGGTGGACATTAAGAAGAAAATTTATTTATATATTATATACAATATGTTTATGTTTTCCTTATGCTACATTATTTTTCATTTTTTCCATACCTTTTCGGTTTCCATTATGGGAAAACGTGATATTTTCATTTTAGGAAGTGCAGACTATGGCCCCCTCAAAGTGATTTGATTCGTTAATGCCATATGTGGGATGTATAAAGGATAGAGTTAATGATATTATATATTATATAATACTAGAATTATATTATACCATTATATCATTATGATTATATTCCATAAAATATGAAATATAAATGATAGTAGTGTTCATGCATATGTACGGCATACTGTCTCCATGAACGGTGCATTTCATTTCTTACCTCTAAATGTTATGTAATATTATAAATGAATGTATATACTAGATATAAATGATATATATGTTATCTACATCATGAATATAACTATGGATATAATGGATACATGAACAACTTGAAATTATAAATAGTTTATTTTTGACTCAAGTACCAATGATCGTTAAAACGACCGTTATTAACTCAAATAATTACATAGTGTTCATGAAATGGTAATAAGTTATAAGAAAGGAATAATGAACTTGAAAAAGGTTCTTAAGAAAGTATAAATTCACTCAATTTTATTATTCAGTAGGTTAAAGAACGGTCGAGTCAAGTCGGACCCTAGGTAAGGGACTTCGTCTCAATCTCCTTTCATTGAGGAATATTTTGTTTTATACACAACTTTCTTTTATACAGTGTATAAACCCATTATCATTTACAATTATTCAAAAGGAATATTTTTTATACTATGAATTTACTAAACGAAAAAAGGGAATGTTTTTTTGTCATATGTATGCGGCGACAACGACTTCTCCGCCGTCGTGACCATTATTTGAGTTTCGACATCCTCTACAAGCTATAGCCTAAATTTTCTTAAAAATGAAAAATGAATACCATGTTTTACTTTTATATTATTTTGGTATTAAATTTTTTTTCATAATGTTTATATTATATCAATGTGTTTTATTGATATATTGTGATTTAAATATGGAAATGTTATGTTTCCTTTATGCATGTTTTATGTGATACGATTATGTTATAGTTCTTGTGCATTGTTATGAAGATGGGTTGTTCCGTGATAAACTAAGGGTGGGTGAGCCTGATATATCTCTACAATTCATTGTGTAACGCAAAGGGGTTAAATGTTAATGTTTATCTGAAGAGATTTAGGGAATATACTATGATGGGTATTCCAAACATATCCCTGAGGGTTACTCCATAAGTAAGAATGTTATGAATGCCTCAAGTTACCTTTATGTCTTATGATTTCTATTATTCATTCATTATTTGATGAGGTATGTTAAAATGATTATGTTTTACGAGTAAAGTATGATTTCATACATGGACTAATATTTTTATTTCGTACTTTTATATACCTTGGGGAGATTTTTATGATCATCCCATGTTTTTAAAATGTTTTTTATAGGTCAAGGGAAAGGTACTTGATGTGATGATAGTGTCAAGGATGTGTTGAGAAAGAATCTTTGTTTTATTTTAAATATATTTCCCATGATGGGAAAAATGAGTACTATATTTTATGTAACCACTTTGTTTAAATGTGGAGTGTAATTCATGATTTATGATATATTTCTCTAAAACACTAAACCTAAAAATATCCTCAATGTGTATTCTTGAAATAACTCAATATTAATTAATTTTTAAGGTTGGGGCCTTATAGCTGGTATCAGAGGTCAGTTTAGATAACTTTAGGAGCTTTAATTCTATTAAATGATTATCCAAAAATATTTTTTTATGGTAAAATTGAAATTATATAGCATTTGAAGATTACCATGTTCCTTCATCTAAGACATATTTCATCATAATGGTTTTCCGTAGAGGAAATAGAGAAGTAGTTATAGGGTGGAATACAGAAAGAAATGACCTTCTGAATCAGCATATTGAGATGGTCGGAATTGGAACTGAACAGTTTGTTATAGTAATGGCGCAATTGACTCAAGCGATAAATGGTGGTGGTATCCATCCATGAGATCAGCCAGATCAACCGCAGAGGAACATGTCAGTGGTGGAACTTTTCATGAGGAATCTTCCTCTATCATTCGGAGGATCATCTAACCATGTGCTAGCAGAAGGGTGGATTAATGCACTGGAGATGATTTTCAATGTCATGTGGTGTTCAGACAATCAAAAGGATTTCCATTCTATTTACCATTTGGAGGGTGAAGTAGATCAGGGGTGGTCGATGGTTAATAATATCAGGGACGCTGATGAGAGTGATGCTCTCGACTGGGATTAATTAAAAGGTATTTTTCATGAGAAGTATTTCACTAATGCTGTTCTACATCGGATGGAAAAACAATTCATGGAATTGAGGTAAGAGGACAACTCATTGGCTGCTTATGAAGAGAGGTTCACTCGATTGGAAAGGTATGCTCCAAATTTTATACGAGACCTTTATAGTAAAATCAATCATTTTTAATCAGGATTAAAGCCAAAATATCGAAGGGAATTGGCTTCTCGTGAGTTCAAGAGTTATGAAAAGCTTGTTGAATTTGCTGAGAAGGTGGAAATGGAGTTTTCCAATGATCAAGTGTTCTATAACAACCAACAGAAGAAGAGATCGATGTGGTAGGAGAAAGGGAATAATTCTTCAAAAAGGTCTGATGGTAAGAAAACCAAGTTTCTTGTTTGTGATAAATGTGGTAAAATTCATGCTGGGGAATGTCTTCTGAATTATGGAATGTTCTAATTATGTGGTCAGATGGGACATAAGGCATGTGATTACACTGAAAAATATCAGGGTGATGGTAAGACCAAATTTAATTTATAGTTAGTGAAATGTTTTAAGTGCAATGAGATGGGTCACTATGCAAACTAGTGTCCAACAAAGATCTGAAGTTATGAGAAGCAATTATACTACAAGCAAAATGGTGTGGTGAAATCTTTTGCAACTACTTCAGCAGATGTTGGGCCATCAAATGAAGTGGTATCAGGTACTTTGTTTGTTCTTTCTGATTATGCCAGTGTGTTGTTTGATTCGGGGTCTACAAATTCTTTCATCTATGAAAACTTCTCTAGTAAATTGGAAATTCCATCTCATGACATGACTCATGGAAATGTGGTAAAAACACTTGGGGGAAATTTTGAAGCAAAAATAATTTATAATAATCTTCCTATCCTTATCAGTGAAAAAACCCTACATGAAAACCTTATTGTTTTACCTCTAGTAGAATGTGATGTTATCCTAGGTATGGATTGGATCTTTGTTTACCATGCTATGATTGATTTTAGAGCTAAAGTTGATTCTTCTCAGAATGATTTTCAGTTTTTGTACAAGAATGAACCCTTACTTTTGATAACATATCAAGATGATGAGAAACTTGTAAAAGATGGAATTGAATGTTACCTCGAACATATTGTTGAAAACAAAGGAACTGTTCAGATTAATGATGTGCCAGTGGTAAATGAGTATCCAGATGTTTTTCATGATGAGTTTCCTGGAATAATACCAGACTGAGAAGTAGAATTTACTATTGACATAGTTCATGATGCTAATTCAATTTCAAAACTCTCTTATCAAATGGCTCAAATTGAACTTTTTGATTTTAAGGATCAATTGAATGATTTATTAGAGAAAGGTTTCATTCGACCTAGTACATCACCAAGGGGATCTCCTAATTTTTTTTAAAAGAATGATGGTTCAATGAGACTTTCCAATAATTATAGAGCCTTGAATAACATCACTGTTAAGAAAAAATATCCTTTCCCTCATATCGATGATTTGTTTGATCATATCCAGGAAGCGCAGTATTTTTCAAAATTGACCTGAGATCGGGGTACCATCAGTTAAAGTTAAAGGAAGAAGATATTTGGAAGACCTTTTTTCATACAAGATATGTCCACTATGAATTTGTAGTTATCACTTTTGGGCTAACCAATATACCTGCTATATTCATGGACCTTATGAATAGAAGTTTTCATGAGTTCTTGGATAAGTTTGTGGTTGTTTTCATTGATGTTATTTTGGTGTTTTCTAAAATTAATGTGGAGAAAAAAAGTAATCTAAGGGTTATTTTCCAATCCTTAAAAAAACATATATTGTATGGGAAATTCAGCAAGTGTGATTTTTGGTTGCAAAAAAATTCTTTCCTTGGTCATATTGTTTCTAAAGATGGGATAACTATTGATTCTTCAAAAACAATGGTTGTAGAAGAATGGTCAAGACCAACAAATGAAACTGATATTCATAGCTTCCTTGGTATGGAAGGCTATTACCGAATGTTTTTTAGTAATTTTACACAGTTATCTAGTCCAATAACTAAGCTAACTCGGAAGGGTGTTAAGTTTATCTAGAAAAAAGAATGTGAGGATTGTTTTCATGAAATGAAATAAAGATTGGTGAAGGCACCAGTTTTGGCACTACCATCCAGGAATGGGGAGTTTGTTATCTACAGTGATCCTTTATTAAATGGACATGGTTGCATCCTAATGAAAAATTACCAGGTAATTTCTTATGCTTCACATTATTTGAATACACATGAGGTAAATTACCCTACACATGATTTGGAATTAGTTTCTATTGTTCTCACTTTAAAAATTTTGACGCATCATTTTTATTGTGTATAGTCTGAAATATAGACTGATCACAAAATTTTAAAGTATATATTCACTTTGAATGAATTGAACATGAGACAGAAGACATGGATAGAATTAATCAAGGATTATGATTGTACAATTCATTACCATCTGGGAAAAGAAAATAAATTGTTTGAGTCTTTGAGTCAAAAAAGTAATGATTCATTAACAATGTTGCATTTGGATCGTGATCATGTGGTTAAGGATTTGATGATCTTTGTCATAGAATTACAAGGTGCAGGATTTCCTTCTATTTTGTTTCATGTATCAATGAATTATTCTATATCAGACAGAATTAAGAAAGCATATAATCAAGACATTGAGTTTCAGAAAAAGGTAGAGCTGGTTCAGAAAAGTATGTTTCCTGAATTCAACATTGATAATGACTGTGTTTTGAGATTTGTAAATAGGTTCTGTGTGTTGTGTGATTCACAGTTTAAGAGATAGTTATTATGTGAAGCTCATAGTTCTCCGTTTTTAGTTTATCTAGGCACTACTAAGAAGTATTGAGATGTTCGGGAGTATTACTGGTGGGATGGAATGAAAAGAGATATTACTGATTTTTCTATGAAGTGTTTGACTTGTCAATAGGTTAAAGTAGAGTGGTAGTTACCGAAAGAGATGATTCAGCCTTTACCAGTACCAAAGTGGAAATGGGAGAATATATCTATGGAATTCGTTGTTTTATTGCTGAAGACACCTCGAGGTAATATTATAATATGGGTTATTGTTGATCACTTGACTAAATCTGTACACTTCCTTGCTATACGAGATAATTTTTCCCAAGATCAACTTTCCCATTTGTATCTTAAATAGATAGTCAGGTTTCATGGAGTTCCTCTCTCCATTTTATCATACCGTGATCCCAGTTTCACTTATAACTTTTGGAAAGGCCTTCAAAAGTCATTGGGTATTGAATTCAATTTTAGTACAGCTTTTCATCCTCAATCAGATGGGAATTCAGAAAGAATTATTCAGACATTGTAGGATATTCTACGTGCTTGTTCAATGGATTATCAGGAAAGTTGGGACCAATAAATTTCTTTGGTTGAGTTTTCTTATAATATCAATTTTCATTCTAGTATACAGATGGAACCATTTGAGGCATTATATGGGAAGCGATGTCGAACTCCTACTTTCTTGGATGAAGTGTGTGAAAGGATGTTGATGGGACCAAAATTAGTAAAATAGTTGGCAGAAAAAGTTCAGCTGATATAGAAACATATGAGAACATCTCAGAGCAGGTAGAAGTGTTATGCGGACAACAGGATTAAGGATCTATCTTTTGAGGTAGGTGATCATGTTTTTCTCAAAGTATCACCATGGAAAATTGTGATGTGATTTGGTAAGAAAAGAAAGCTGAATACAAGGTTCATTGGACCATATGAAATTCTATATAGAGTTGGATCAGTTGAATACCGAGTAGATTTACCTCCATGTTTATCTTAGGTACAAAATGTTTTTAATGTTTCAATGTTAAGGAAGTACATTCAGGATCCATATCATGTTTTGAGTCTATAGGTAGTTCCGCAAGAAGAGAATCTATCATATGAGGAACAACCAGTCTAGAATCTTGACCACATGGAGAAACGGTTTCTAAATAAGGTGATTCATCAAGTAATGTTTTTGTGGAAAAACCACATGATTGAAGAGGCAACATGGGAATCTGAAAATGCAACGAGGGATAAATACCAACACCTATTCGATTAGTATATAAATTGCGGGGATGAAATTTTATAAAGGGGGGAAGGATGTAACATCCCAAGTATGTAATGAATAATATATATCCTTATCTATTTCTATTTATGAATTACATCATGTTTTATAGGCTTAAAATAAGAATAAATCCAATCTTAAGCATAGAATTCTCTAATATTTTTAAAAGATTATTTTACTATCTTTTGATGGCGTACCATTTTTAAATATATATTTTAAAAATTTAATAAGATATATTTGTCAAAATAAACATACTCTTTATTATTGAGACATTGATATTTACTTTGGATAAATTTTTGGTATTTTTCTGACAATGTTCATTTT
The DNA here is from genome assembly GCA_963277665.1 of Viscum album. Taxonomy (NCBI): domain Eukaryota; kingdom Viridiplantae; phylum Streptophyta; class Magnoliopsida; order Santalales; family Viscaceae; genus Viscum; species Viscum album. The sequence continues at coordinate 421,621,040 of OY728151.1, forward strand.
TTAAGGAATAGTGAAAAATACTGCATTTTACATCAAAACTGCTTTTTCATCTAATTTATTTATATGGATATATTATCTTTTTAATTCGTTTTAATGTTTAATTAGAATATATTTTTAACATTTAATCCAATGGTGTTCATTATAATTAATTTCACTTTGGAATTAGTCATAAACAAGTGCAAAAATTTTCATAGATATTGTTTAAAAAAAACCAGCTATTTGTTTTGATGATGGGAATTATTTTTAAATTAATTATTTCAATTTCTATGTTTGAAATTTGGTAAAATGGATTCCATATTTTTAATAATAAGGTAAAAATTATTTAATTGGGACACTTTTTTTGACATTATCAATAGTAACGACGGTTATTATCATTAATTATCTTGATAATTAGTAATCGGGTAGTTAAAGAAACTAAAATAATATCATAATAAACAAATTTGACCCCAACATGTGTCCTACTGCTACTGGTTGTATCATTTCCGACCATGGGATGCCTTGTTCCAATCTTAGGGAGCCCATGTAATAACTTTTGGGTGAAAGTGACACTTTATCTTTTTATTTTTAAAGAAAGGAGAATATCAGTAAAGAATGTATCACCTGAGTAAAACATTTTTAATTTTTTTATAAATAAATTTTATCTAGGACTATGAATATTAATTTGAAATATTAATATATTTCCTACATAATTGTATTTTTTTTATTATTTGATATTAAATAAATTAAATTATCTATGACATCATGATAATGCAGCGATTACCTCATTAATGAACAATTTAAATAAAATGAAAAGATAATGTAAAATATAAGACTTTCACTTTTCAAAGACCTATTTTTTTAGTATATTAAGAACCCTTATCACATTATCCTATATATATATATCAAATTGGGTCCTTTAAAATCCGAAACTCAATTAAATATAAAGTAACATTTTATAACATTCCAATAATCCACCTCCCCACCCCTTATAAAAGGCCCCCACTTATACCTCCTTACCCACACTTCTCAAGCCTTTGTCTCGGCCAATATCTGCTAATTTTATCTCTCCACATCCCTATTTTCATCTTAGAAGCCTTACCTTAGTCAAAAATCTCTTCATGAAACCATTTTGGTTCAAACCAAGAAGAGTTACCCGATTTAAATGTATTGTTTTCTCTAATGTTCTTTTGTTTTATTTTTCTTCTCCAACCCCCTAAACTCATTTTATTCATTTCATTCGTTACAAAACCAGAATATTAAATATAATATGATGTTTTTATAATATTTATTTGATCTACACTTACACACAACTTCATATAATGGTTAAAGAGCATACTATTTCCCCAGATGGTGAATTTCTGCCTCACAAAACGATGATTGTTCAATATTTTTCTAACAACTTCAAAGGTGGACATTAATATTAAACTATATTTATATATGATATACCATATGTTTATGTTTTCCTTAAGCTTCTGTATTTTTCATTTTTGGCCTACCTTAATGGTTTCCATTGTGGGTAAACGTGATATCTTTATTTTAGGAAGTGCAGACTACCGCCCCTAAAAATTATTTGATTCGTTAATGCCATATGTGGGATGTATAAAGGATGGAGTTAATGTTATTATATATTATATTATACTATAATTATAATATAATTTTATATCATTATGATTCCATTCCATAAAATACGAAATAGAAATGAAAGTAGCGTTCATGCGTACGTACAGCTTACCATCTCCATGAACGGTGCATTTCATTTTTTACCTCTAAATGTTATGTTATGTTATAGATGCATGTATATAAAGGATATATATTATATATATGATATCTAAATCATGAATATAACTCTGGATATAATTTATAATGAACAACTTGCTATTAAAACGATTTTATTTTCGACTCATGTACCAATGATCTTTAAAACGATAGTTATGAACATAAATAATTACATATTGTTCATGATATGGTAATAAGTGATATAAAAGGAACAATGAACTAGAAAATGTTTCTTAAGCATGTAGAAATTAACTCAAGATTATTATTAAGGAGGTTAAATAATGATCGAGTCAAGTCGGACCCGAGATATGAGACTTCGTCTCAATCTCCTTTCCTTGAGGCATATTTTGTTTTATACACAACATTCTTTTATACGGTGTATAAACCCCTTTGACTTTTATGTTTTTTCAAAAGGAATATTTTTTATACGAAGTGTTTACTAAATTACAAAAGGGAATGTTTTTTATGTCGTACATATGTGGCGAGAATGACTTCTCTGCTATTGTGACCATTATTTGAGTTTTGGCTTCCTCTATAAGCCATAACCTAACTTTTTTTTCAAAAATGAAAAATGAATACCATGTTTTACTTTTCATTTATTTTGGTATTCAAAATGGTTTTCATAATGATTTTATTATATCAATGTATTTTATTGATATCTTGTGATTGAAATGTTGAAATGTTATGTTTACTTTATGCATGTTTTATGTGATACGATTATTTTATGGTTCTTGGGCATTGTTATGAAGATGAGTGGTTCCGTGATAAACTAAGGGAAGGTGAGCCCGATATAGCTCTCCAATGCATTGGGTAACGTGAAGGGGTTAAACATTAAGGATTATCTGATGATATTTATGGAATGTACTTTGATGGGTATTTCAAACCTAACCATGAGGGTTACTCCCTACGTAAGAATGTTATGAATGCCTAAAGTTACCTTTATGTCTTATGATTTCTATGATTTATTCATGATTTGATAAGGTATGTTAAAATCCTTACGTTTTACGAGTAATGTATGATTTCATACATGGACTAATGATTTCATTTCGAACTTGTATATCCCTTTTTGAGATTTTTATGCTCATCCCATGTTTTTGAAATGTTTTTCACAGGTCAAGGGAAAGGTACACGATGTGATGATAATGACAAGGAAGTATCAAGAAAGAATCTATGTTTTATTTTTAATATGTCTCCGATGATGGTAAAAATGTGTACTATCTTTTATGTAACCGCTTTGTTTAAATGTCGAGTGTAATCCATGATTTATGATCTAATTATCTAAAAATCTAAACCTGAAAAGATCCTCAACATGTATTCATGAAATTACTCATGATTAAGTAATGTTTGAGAATGGCGCCTCAAAATAATAGTTCATGGCCAACCATTCTTTTGATAATGAAAAATGAAAATGTATCAATTAATTTGGAGGTGAACGGACACATTTCATAAGATGTTATCATTTTTAGAATAAAATGTAGAGGATACTGAGTTCGATGATTTATTTTTCAATAAATATCTTAAAAGAATGTTATATAAAATTTACATTATTTTTCATTCCACTAGTATATGGGGAGGTTAAGAGATAATAATAATATAAATGGAATTGAAAATAATTTATATGAGATTAAAATAGGATTTTATATATTGAATTCTCCCTTGTGAGGACCACCTTTATGCCATTTGTTTTTTCTTTTTTGTGGGACCAGCAGGAATTGGTAAAGGGGAGGATGAATTTAAAAGTAATTGGGCCAAAATAAAATAATCTATAGGGAGTTGAGATGTGAGGAGAATATTTTGAATTTATAGCGGATGATATGTCTGTTTTTTTGGAATATCTTATTTTTTATATATTTATTTTGGATGAAGAAAATGAATAGTTTATGAATTATTAGTAAATATGTTATAATAATTAATGGATGCTTTTTATTATGGTTATACCATCAGATAAGATTCAAGGAATAATGTATTGAACATATAATGTATCTATTTAATAAAATTATTTTATTTTACTATTCAACAAAAAATTTATGTTTTTTAATAAAATACCTAAAATTTATCTTAACAATTTTTTTATGGTTAGAAATAAAAAATGAATTTTTATTTGGGGGATAATCTAAATATGAGTAATTTACTTTTTAATTAAAACCATCATTTATTCAATAAATTTTATTATAATATTTATTATAGATTTTATGAAACATTAAAAAATTAATTAAGGTCAATTTAAAATATTTCATAATCATCATAATTAAAAATATTTATTTTTGAATATTTTTAATAAAAATAATTTTCTAATCATTATAAAAATTTGTAAATTTTAATTTTATATTTCTCAATATGAAAAATACCACCACATAATTTATCATTTATAAAATATTTATTTACTTATTCTGTGATATAAATATATCATGACTACAATTATATGATACATTAAATTTATTATTAATCACATAGGTGAGGATACTATTATATTATAATAGACTCATTTGTTGCAAATACCACTTATTTGTAAATAAATTTATAATTAATTTAACTATTAAATTATAAATTCAAAATAAATTATTATATAAGTACCTTCTTCATTAAACAAACGAATTTTATATTTTAAAATAATATATTAGGTAGGAAATAATTGTTTATATTCTTATTCCACATTTCATGATGTATTTAAAGTAAAATTACATGAATAACATAAAAATTTAGAACCATGATACTTTATCAAAGTAAGCATTTATTAGTTTTTTTAAATCATAAAAAATCTGAAATAAGACATGGTGGATATGATTTTGTCCATATTTTCATAAATTAGATATTTTTTGTACAATTTAATCCCTATCACTAAAAATTAAAAGCAATATTATAATAAAATATTATTTAATAGTTTAATTTAAAATTTTTTAACTAAGTGTTTTTTTAAATGATGTGGATTAAAATTACACGGATACTTCATTAAACTATATTGGTTGAAGGGATTATAACCATATCATACATTGTTTTATTTTTAATAAAATCTTTTATGCATTTCCTTGAAAATTAATTTAATATAATTTAATCATTATTGAAATTAATAAAGTTCCCCTCACTACAATTATAAAATGCAACCCATTAATTGTAATCGACCATAAGAATCACTTTTCATTAGAGAATAACTGAGGGAGTCATTACAAATAATATGTAATCGACCATAACAATCACTTTCTTTTCTACTATAATTTACCCCCATAAATATATAAATTTTTTAATAAAATTATAAATTATGTAAAGTAAATAAAATGATGTATTATTATGATTATGAAAACACCATTATACAATATTCTTTCCCATAATTCTAGATATTAATGTATCACCCATTCATGTGTACACTATATCATCTCCACATAGCGATCTAATTTTTTTCACATCACCATCAATTACTAATAGTTGTTATCATATGTTTAATTTTTATATATGATATTAATGAAATAATTACACTTAAGGAATTATAATTTCATATATAAATACTTAGCATCTTTTCCTGGGGGAATGATAACAACATTCGTGCATATGTGTGATTTAAACATTTACATAGCGACGATAATAGTATTTCATTTATATTTCACATGGATGGTGATGATGAAGGATTTGATGAATATATATGAATAATATGAGAAATAAATTTCCTTGAATGTTGAATTAATATTTACCTTTATTTCATTCCATCCATCTGAAAATAAGAAAACTTTTATCTGAACTTACGGCATACTATCTCTATGATGGATAAAATTCATTTTTATATATCTTATGTATTACAAAAAAAATTTTATATATTGATTATATATGATATATATATATATAATTATTAACATTCTTAGTTGATTGAGAAATAATTAATCTACTATTAACATAACTAATCAACTCAAATACTCATGATAAAATAAAAACATAACATCATAAATTGATGAATTTGATTAAAAATTATTGAGAAAAGGGGTGTTGAAATGTTATAAAGGGATTATATATGATATTATTTTCATAAAAATGGCTATCTAATATAATTATAATGGATTAAAATTTATTATAAAATATTTTAGAGTGATTTATTTGAAGATAAACTTGAGTTAAGGGTTTTATTTCACAATCTCAACAATATTATTGATTTCTTATGTTTAAGTGTCTTCTATAGAATATTTATATACTATATCCATGTTTTCTAAAAAATGTAAATATATTTTACCAATATCGTATATTTTTTTTAATTCATTTTTACACATTATGTTTATAATTAAAAAATTGTTGGAACGGAATCTTTTTTTTATTTTACATATGAGGTAATTTGGGACTTTTTTGACAATAATAAAAAAAATATTTGTTATCTTATACAGTAAGAATATATTTTATTTCCTCCTTGAATAATGTTTTATTTAATTATTTAAATTAATTTTTATAATGATATATTAAGTGTAACATTTTTACTTTAATTGATTATAAAATTTTTCAAAAAGAAATGATTTTTAAAAGGAATTTATATTTTATTTAAAAAAAATTCCTTGTGATCATTCAAATCATTTATAGAATGATGTAAATGGAGAGTTATTTTTCAACACAATATGTCATCCATATATTGATTTTGAGTCTATGAGTGACATTAAATATCTATAAGTTCTGTTCATTAAATTGATAGCTTATTTTAATTATAGATGGGATCAATACCTTCCATTGATGTAATTTTCAAACAAAAATAGCATTCAATCTAGTATTTAGATTTCACTTTTTAAATACCAATATTTTAAGAAGTATATAACTCCAATTTTTTTGAATTAATTTGTACAAGGAAAACAAATAAACACAATCAGGCTATGAATAATCAATAAAATTCTAAATCCATTTAATAACACATAAAAGCAGCATTGAGTGGATAAAAATGTTACACTGATAATCATTATAAATATATAGTGTTTGTAGTTAGTGATAAGTTATTCCACTAAATATCTACCATGATTAGAGAGATGATATTTGGGAAGAAAGACATTATGTGACCTAGGTATATTGTTCAATCTAATATTTGTGATCATATTAATGTGGTATCTTGACAATTGGCACATCAAACAAATATATATCATGTTTATGAAGTGTTACATGTATCTCTACGAAGGAAGTATATGCCATATTATTAAAAAAATATGATATTATCGGTCATTCTTCTTGATGAAGATATTTTTATAAGGATAAAATGATAGAGATTTTGGATAATAAATTAAAATTTATACAATATAAGACCCCGCACATGTTAAATGTTTTTTAGGGAATTCGAAAGGTTTAAGAAGCTATGTAGAAATATATGGTTGTAATGTGGCCAAATTATCCCCATCTATTTTACTCTGAGTGATGATTTTTTTGAGGAGAAATTCATTTTAGTGGCGGTTAAATTTGACACAATCATTATTTTGTGAAATATTTCTCTTTAAAAAATTTTATTTCATAATTATATTGTGTTGAAAACATAATTTATTTCATATGGACCATGTAAAATTATTAAATATTTATGTGTCATTTATCTTCTAGTAGCTGTATTTCGGTTGCATCCATAACGAATATGAATGGGATACATCCACACCAATAATATCATGGATAATAGTAAAATTCAAAATTATTGTACATTTAGATATCAATGATCCGAATTTACCGTCCACAACCACATTATCAGATCCATTCATATTCATACTCAATAGACATTTCTATTTTAATAATATTGAGATTGCACTGGTTGATGAGTCAGGGTATTCCTAGAATCACCACAACATTCTGGGTTCTTATGAGGTGTTTTATTCTTGTACACATGTCCTATAAAATAATACGATTATTGAGGGGAATTAGTTGTGTCTCCAACACATACCTTGGTGAACTACAACAATAATGCCAATGATGAAACATATTCATTCAATGGAGACATACATTATATGGTACCAAACAATCATTCTTTGTATGATCAAAATGACAACAAACACAAAAACATCTCAACATAATATTTGGTATATGAATTATGTAAAATGACCCCATAATTTGATTTTGAGATATACAACCGCTGTGAGATAAGGTCATTCCCATCCGTATGTACCTAGTGTTGGATTTCCCACATGTTCTGGTTGGAATAAACATTCATCCCCTAACTGTGATTATTTTTATTACCCTCATTGTATACTCTTTTATCCAAATCATAATAATTTTTAGTGAATATCTAAATTAAAAAATTAATTATCAAATGTTTTCATTTAAGGATTCCGTTGAAGCAACATCTGGTGAACAAAAATCTAGATCCATAAAATTATATTCACATTCTAGTATCAAGAGGGTCTCCTACATTAGATATTAAAAGAATGTTTTTCTAGAAATGATGAACAGGAGAGGATTGAATTATTTGTTGAAAAATTCATCAAAATACTCTCATATAATGCATTATTAAAATTTATATTAAAACAGTTATCCCCAACATTGGAATGATATATCCTCCATAAATTAAGTTTATAGCTTCAAATTATGATTAGCTAGTGTGACAATGAAATAAAATATTATACTCATCATATTCTACCACACACAATCTTTTTCCAATTCAAAATGACTTAAAAAGATGGGTGTATTCTTCTTTTATAACTAAATAGAATGATCTACATGACTTGGTCTATCACTTCTGTTCCCTCTATCCATGAAAATAAAATCATGGACCGTACTGTGAACCAACTATTGGTTTACCAGTGGCTTGAGTGAAACCACATTCTCATCATCCCATTGTGGTTGGTTCTTACAATACCTCGCCAGATACATTTTATTTAACTCAATAAAAACACCATTCAGTATCACTATCTAGTAACTGAATCCTAAAATATATTAAATTTACAACATCAGATACTTTAGAATAAATATTTACAAAATTCTATAATATTCCTCTGAAACCAGTTTTTAAAATTTCAGTACACTTTTTAAAAGTAAAACAATTTTAAACTATGTTAACAAATAAAAATATTTTCACCAAAAAAAATCATTACTAAAAATATATTATGCACTCCTAGTGAAGATAAATTAATATCAATGGGTTTAGTTCTCTTCTCATTGGAAAAACCAATGAAGCTGAATTAAAAAGTCCTTGAAGTATCTCAAAACACTCTTGAACACTAACAAACTTGTAACTTGACATTCAACATAAATATGTTTGATATGGCTTATAAAAATTATATTTCTTGTTCTGACTGTATTACTCCTTTATACATTCCAAAGAGTTAGGGGGACATTGAACCCATACCATGGATCAAATATTCTAATACCATTTCTAATATCCCCCCCTCACCCATTGTCATTTAAGGAGGAATAGGTTCTATTCTCCATTGGTGATATCGCTAGGACACAAAAAGATGTAAACAAGTGCCAAGGTATTTATAAAAAAATTTGGGTTGAAATTACCATTGAAAATAATAAAAATAAACCATGATGACAAAAATATCAAACTTTTATATGATTATTGAGTACAAAAACAATTCTAAAACAAAACCAACTACAATATCAGAGTATAAGTGGAATCTAAAACCAAGAAAAAACAATGAACCCCAAGAACTGAAAACCCAATGTATACAAATACATCCAAATAGAGACTCCTAACATGCTGCAAGATCCAAATAAATACACAAATTCTAAAATTCTCATGATGTATCATTATCGAACATGGATAATTAACCTATACCAATGTCTCTATATATAAAATTTACAAATTCCCCATGGTTTCAAAGAAGGGGGTGAGTATGAATCAATTTTACAATTCCCCAATGACTTCCCAACTCACTCTATTAAGGTAGACCATGTTTTCACATATATATATATATATATATATATAATTTTAAAACAATTTAATGCATTTTTAGTCGATGATAAAAACTTTTTCCAACCCAAAATAGTTTCCCAATGGATGAAACTGAAAAATTATATTAAAACATATTGAAATTCTATTTCATATAATTAATACATAATTGTACACATAAACACATGAACTCACAGTTGTTACATCCATGCCCTTGAGTGGTCTCCAATAAATTTACCAAGTCATCACGAGGTAACCAATACCATATTCCCTTGGGAACATTCGACATCCTAAGTGTCACGTATAACAAAAATGAACACGTGAAAACCATTTATACCATAAAACCATTCCAAAATATTCCACAAAAAGTTAATATACCATTTATTTTCTTGAAAACCTTTCTCAAATCAATTTTCATGGAATCAATATATTACTATTATTTTAAAATCACCATTTTAAAATCAAGAACCAAAACAACATTCCACAAAACCAAAGTCTTCTTGTAAAACTAACTATGAGTCAGGAGAGAGGCCTCTAACCTCTAAAATTATCAATGAATAAGGAATGACAGGTCAAATATAATAAAATATACCTAAAATCCTACAAAATCTTTAGAAAATAAATCATTCAATAAAAACAAACATACATGAACATGGTCTACAAAACAGAACATTTATATTTCACCAATGGATTTGTTTTGTAACACTCCGAGTTATTATAGACCTTTTTTTCTTGAATAAATTACATGATAATTGTTTTTCTCGCAATACAATAAGTCAAACATTCCTTTCACACCACACATACTTGTTATATGTTACATGACACCAAAAAATAATATGTTACATAGAAAATCAACTGAATGTACATTACAAAGAACTTATACTTAACCTATTCAATACCAACATGGTGTACATTACACACAACACAAATGTTTCAACACCCCACCGATGTTACTACGCAACACTAATGTTTCTAAAAAACTTCATTTTACTGGTATGTTTATTTATATGAGATAATAAAATTATAGTGGATAAAAATAATTGTATGATTATTAATATGTAATTTTAAAAAAAAAAATTAATAATTTATAATATAAATTAGTCATATTGACAAAGAATTATATGATTTTTACTAAAGTCATTTTATTTTCAAAAATACTTTTTTCTCAAATGAAATGTTGTTAATGTCATTCTAATAATAATATTAATATTAATTTTAGACACATTTTTAAATTTAATTTGATAAATAAACCTTCATTTTTGAGTTTATATTTTCAATTTAATATTAGGGTCTTTTTTGATGATTTTTTTGAGAAACCGAATTTTTTTATGAATAGTGACAAATACCGGATTTTAATTAAATACTTTTTTTCATCTAATTTTTTAATATTGATAACAATTTTTTATTTTCTTTAAAAAAATTATATAGAATATATTTTTATCCATAAAAGATATATTTTTTATTGGAATCAATTTCAATTTATAATTTTATATAAAAACAATCCAAATATTTGGTTGTTTTTACTTTAAAAACACACAGTTTCATCCCATCTATGAGAATATATTTAAATTAAATTCTCCAATATCAATCATAAGAATTTTGAAAAATTCATTCCATATTTGAAATAAGAATAATTTTTAATTTTTAATAAGGTCAATTTAGTTTTTTTAACACTATTGAAGGTAATTAAAAGTAATTATAATGATTAATGTTAAATTAAGCATTTTTAGGGACTAAAACATAAACATAACGCCCAAAATCACTAATAAAAATGACCAAAATCCATTTATTTAGTAATATTTCGACCCTATATTCCATAAAATTGAATTTTTTTCATTATTGGATACACTTTCAACTTGTAGAGGCTGGGTGTAATTATCTCTTCCAATATTTTCAAGAGTGACTTTCATCATCCACTAAAAAAAGCACTCATCTCCTCTAAATATTTACACCATTCATACCAATGTGATAGTCAATGGTTATTTCATTACTCATCCAAATATCCATACCTTTCTCCTATAATCCTATCATAGTATAGAAACCAACCCAAGGAATCCTTTTGACAAAAACCAAAAGGAGTTACCCAATTAAGAGGTAATGTATTCTCTCAATCTTCTTTCATTTATTTTCATTATACAACCCCTAAACTCTCTTTTTTAAATGATGGTATGAAAATTTTTATATTAAATATTCTATTATTTTTTTGGATAATTGTTCAACCTATACTTACAAACACTTCTATATAATGGGTTACATAAATATTGTTTACTTGTACGGTGAATGACGACCTCAGTAATTGAATATGGTTCTTTTTTCCATTACAGCCGATAATGGTGGAAATTATGAAACTATTTATATATATTTAATATATTATATTTTTATTATTATGTATTACTTTTGTTAAAATTATATTATTATTATTTATTTAGTGTAAAAAATATAATTTAATTTGAGGATGTGTGGACTATTGACCCCTCAAAGTGATGTGATTCGTTCAAACACTATGTGGAATATATTAAAGAAGGGTTTAGTGAACTTATATGATTTATATAAAATCATAATTTGACATTATTTATATTAAATACATATATACAAATATTCCATTTTAATTCCTTCTATTAATAAGACAATAATAACGGAAACAACATTCATGCGTACATATGACTTCCCATCTCCTTGATCAGTGTATTCCATTTTGTATTTAAAATATTATATAGACTATAATAATAATAATAATATACACAGTATATATTATATTTATATCATGGATTAAATTTTGGAATAATGATATTGGTCTATGGACCATAAATAAATCAAATTACGACACATGTAAAGAACAAAGAAGATATTACATGAAGTGAAACCTGGAAAACGGATTGTTAACAATATGGTAATATAAGGTCACAATAAAATCATATATAGTGTTATATATAATAATATGGTTTTATAATTGCTTTATAATATATTTATATTTATTATTCAGGTGGTACAATGTGAGTTATGAGTGAAGTTAAGGGGATTTCATCTCACCTTTTATGTTTAAGAGATACATTCTTTATTCACCAAACATTACTTTTCTATGCTTTGTATACTACCAATAGATTTATTCAATTATACATATAATTAAATTTATGGGTATTTACAAATCCATTTTATTACCATTAATTATTGAGGTATATGTGTTACATCCATGGTAAATAATGAATATGACATTATCAAATTTATTAATATTTGAGAATAAAATGTTAATATTACTTAAAAAGGAATTCAATGTTCGATGGCGTACCCAATATGCAACAACGAGTTTTTTTGAAATCTTATGTTGCAAACTAATAATATAATAATATTATTTTAAATGTTAGTTAATACCCATCTATTATAATGGAAGGAATGAACAGATCTAACAAGAAAATTATTTTGTATGTTTCTTAAATATTATTACATTTATCCAATAAAAGTTATAGACTTAAAATAAGAAAAAGAATTCTATTTTAAGAATAAATATTATAATGTTCTTTAAAAGGTCGATTAACCGCCATATGATGGAGAACCCCTGTTAATACTAATTTTTTAAAATTTTATATATTATATTTGAAAAAATTAAATCCATTTTTGATTCTGGATATTCAAATTTACTTTGTGTAAATTTCTGTTATTTTCTGATAAAGTTGATTTTTTAATGAATAGTTAAAATGTAGTATTTTAAATCAAAAACTATTTTTAATATAATTTATTAATATGGTATGATTATCTTTTTAATTGGGTTTAAAGTTTATTGGAAATATATTTTTACCATTTAATTCAATGGTGGTCATTGGAATTAATTTCACATTGAAATTGGACGTAAACAAGTGTTAATATTTTTATAAATATTGTTTCCGAAAAACACGATATTTGTTTTGATAGCAGGAATTAATTATAAAATAATTAAAGAAACCTAAATATTTTTAATTTTTTAAAATATACATCATTTTTTAATTTGTAATATCAAATAGAATTTGGATAAAATTTTGGTATTTTTCTACAAATGTTCATTTTTAATGAATAGTGAAAATACTGTATTTTACATCAAAAATGCGTTTTCATCTAATTTAATAATATAGTTATATTTTCCTTTTATTTTGATTTAGAGTTTAATTTAATTATGTTTTTATCACTTGAACCAATTTTTTTCATTGGAAGTAATTTCACTTTTCAATTGGATGTAAAAAACAAGTCAATCATTTGAAAAATTTTACATCTAAAAAACCCGTCATTTGTTGTCACTATGGGAATTATTTTTAAATTAGTTACTGAAACTTATATGTTTAGAATTAGGAAAAATGGATTCCATATTTGGAATCATATGTTCCAAATTATGTAATTAAGACTCTTTTGTTTTTGGATATTATGAATAGTAACGACGACAATTATCTTTATTTATCAGGATTAATTAGTAATTGTGTAGTTTAGGGTAATAAAATAATATCATAATAATATAAAATATACCCAAAAATGTTTAAAAATATTTTTTTTGTGTCATTGACGTCCATGGGATGCCTTATGCCAACTTGTGGACCCCATGGAATCACTTTTGTGTGATAGGGACCTATTATAATATTTTTTAAATAAAGGAAAATATAACCAAACTATGTAACAACCAAATAAAATAATTTTAATTTTTTTTACTTAAATTATGTGTTAGAAAATAAATATTCATTGGAACGATAAATAGATTTCCTACATCATCGTATTTTTTTATAATTTTTAGACTTTAAATAAATAAATTTATTTTTGACACCATGATGATGCAGTGATTACCTCATTAATGAACGATTTAAATAAAATGAAAATATAATGTAATATCTAAGACATAAAATTGTCAAAAACCAAATTTATGGTTGGATTTTGAGCCCTTATCACCATATCCTAGAAATATATCATTTTGGTACTTTTAAAATCTGAAAACCATTTTATAATAAAGTAACATTTCAAGACATTCCAAAGGTGACCCTCCTCCTTTCTATAAAAGGCCCCCACCTCAACCCCCTAACCCACACCTCATAATCCCATGGCTCAGAAAAACCCTAATCATATTATATCTTCACATCCCTCTCTTTTTCCTAGAAGCCTAACATTGTGAAGAAGTCCTTCCAAGGAAGCTTTTTGATCAAATCAAAAAGTGTTACCTGATTTACAGGTAATGTCTTCTCTTGAGTTTTTTTCATTTATTTTCCTTCTTTACTCACAAATATCTTTTTTTTATTTGATCCCATAATAAAAAGAGTATCCTAAATATACTAGGATGTTTCTATGAAAATGATTTTACCTACACATACACACACCTCCACCTAATGGTTAAAAAACATATGTTTCTGTGTGTGGCGAATTACTGCCTCAAAAAATGATGATTGTTCAATATTCTTTTAACACCCCTCATGGTGTCCATTATAATGGAAATGTATTAATATATAATGTATATTATATTTATTTTTTCTTTATGCTTCAATATTTTTTATATATATCAAACCTTTATGGTTTCCATTATGTGTTGACACGATAATTTCATTTGAGGAATTGCAGACTACCACCCCTTCAAAGTGATATGACATGTTCATACCACATGTGGTACATATATGTAGGATCGAAATAATGGTGTAGATGCTCAATATACAAGAGGGGGGTGAATTGTATACTTTAAAAATTTCTTTGGAACCTTTAAGGTTAGTTACGAATAACTATAGTTTCCTTAAGAGAAGGAAAGGTCTAAGTTTAACAAAGTTAAACTAGGAAAATTCACAACACCTCTAACACCGAATGTAAACTTGGAAAGAGATTCTGAATGTAGGTTCCGGAAATATGGTTTCAGAAATAGAACCTTAACAAAATATTACAATATGAGATTCTACCTTAAAGCGTATAGAGTCTAAAAGAAACAGAGTACAAATAAGAAAGTATAAGAAAGTTATACTTTCCTTATAATAAAAAATGCAGCGGAATATAAACACGTAGTAGAACTACAAGTAACAAGATATAAGTCTTTTAACCCAAAGTGAAGGGTATCCAACAACCTTGGATAAAGGTCCCTTGATTTATACTTTCAAGCAAGTATGTCTTACCCACACCAGGGTAAGCCCTCGATAGGAAGATCCGACTCTCTGTCTTGCTATCCCCGTAAGCCCTCAACTTCAAGGTAGTTGGCCACCTCTGTCTTCCTCAACAAGGAAGCCCTCGAACATCAAGGTAGTTGGCACCTCTATCTTCCTATCCCCGGAATCCCTCGAATGTAATCACCAAAATTCAGAGTCTTACGAAGCTTTGAGAGTTAATAAGATCCCCTCTCTCTAGAAATCATTTCAAGCATGTAATCACATGAGTCGAAGATCTGTCAGCCTTTCAGCATTGTGCTCTTTCAAATAAGCTCCTATTTATAGGTAAGGTCGGATCCTTCTCCAACGGTCATATTTTCCTTAATGATCGGAGGGACCTGTACACGTGTCACATAGACAATGGTTAGTTTATAACAAAATAGACGACATCGTTTTATAACAAATCAAGTGTAATAGAATGTACGACATCGTTTTCAAATTCTGACTCAAAAGTTCGGAATGAAAACTTCGGAGTAAAGATTCGGAGTCTAAATAAATTCAGAGTGTATAAAACAAAGATGATCAGATTCTCTTTAATAGATGAATTCTGAATGAGAATTCAGAATGAGAATTCGTCATCATAATTCGTAATGAGAATTCTTTATCAGAATTCGTAATGAGATTTCTTCATCAGAATTCGTAATGAGAATTCTTCATCAGAATTCGTAATGAGAATTCCTCATTAGAGTTTGTAATTAGAATTCATCATCAAGAATTCGTAATGAGAATCAATAATTAGAATTCGTATTGTGAATTCGTCATCAAACTTCATAAGAATTCATACCCTGAATCTAGATTAAAACTGTATCCGAAATTCAGAAGGAAGCTTTTTCACATTTCTCATTTTGGATTTCAGAGTGTAACTTTATCATAGTTCTTATCCAGAATTCGGATCCTAAAACAGAATACTTCATATCAAAGATTCAAGTAATTCCGAGAAAATAGAAATGAATCTGAATCTTATACTTAAGAAAAAAAATCATAGATGAAAATATGATAAGAATAATTTTTCTTACAAAAGCAATTTTCCTTATAAAATCAATTTTTCTTATAAAAGCAATTTTCTTTATAAAAGAAATTTTCCTTATAAAAGAAATTTTCCTTATAAAAGAAATTTTCCTAAAGATAAGGTGTTTGTGATTTTCAAAACAAGAAGGAATGGAAAAGTCATAAGGAAAACATTATTGACTCAATAATCTCCCCCTTTTTGGAAAGCACAAACATCCTTGAAAAAGAAATTCTAAGAAGAAAGAAAAACATTAAGGCTTATCTCCCTTTGCTTTAAAGATATTGATGAATATGACTAACTCCCCCTTAGGCTTTGAAACTCTAAGGATCATATTCTAGATTTCCGGAGTGACATTTCATTACGAATAAGAAATTCTACTTTAATGAAAAACTCCCCCTTAGATAAACTCTTATTAGAGTTCTTTTTCCTTTAAGGATGTTTTCCTTCTCCACTTTAGATAACTCTCATTGGAGTTCTTCTTTTTATTAAGGATATTTTCCTTCTCCCCCTTTGTGATTTTCAAAAAGAAATCGAGGGAATGAAAAAAAACAAAGTACCAGAAAAAATTAGTAATGACAACAAAAGAAACGAGAGGCATAATTTTAATTAGGTTTAAAATATCGGCAACAAAGAAAATTAGATACAACAAAAAGATCGGATTTAGTTATTTCGGATATTTTTCCTTCGACATGAGCCCCTTAAGAATTGTCTTGATCTTCTTTAGGTCTTTATGATCTTCTTCAGCTTGCTCCTCTAAGACCACTATTCTTGCAGATTGAGCTTCAATCTTTTCTTCCTGGGAATTCATATTTTCTTCTAGAGCCTTGATCTTTTCTTCCTGAGACTTCATCTTCTGTTCAAACTCAATCCGATGATCCCTTTCAAACATCCAGTTTTGAGAAACTGAATTCAGCATCCCATTCAGATCTCTGACTTCTTGAATCTGGAAGTTCTTTTCATCTATCATCTTCTCTTCAAAGGATGAAGTTAACTCATTTATCTTCATGTCCTCGGTCTCAAAAGCATCTTTAACATTGTCTTGAAACTCATCGAATATCCTAATATCTTACATAGTCTTCCTCGACCAGCTCGTCATTCTCTTGCAAGATCTTTTGTGGGCTTCATAGCCAACATGAAAAGATTTGAATTCTGCTTCTATCTCGACATACTTATCCATAACCAAGGATATAGAATCTGATTTCTGATTCAGAGCATGTTGGAGCATTTCGCATTTTGAGTATATGGTCAAGATGGTCGGAATGGAACTAACTAACTTCCTCAAATATTTAACAACAATGTCATGTCCCAACGAGGATGACTCCGAATCTGAAACATTACTTGGAGAATTTTTTTTCCTCAATAAGCTCCAACTTCTTTTTAGAAGAATCGTCAATTTCTCATTTCTTGCTAGCCACTGATTTCGGAGTCTCAACAAGGAGTTGCTTTCCCTTATCCTTTTTCAGAATCGATTCTTGATCATGAGTTTTATGTTCGCCAGTAGACACTTGAATAATATCATCAAAAATTTTTTGAACAACATCTTCCTCATTCTTATCCTTCTCTGGAGTTACTAACTAATAGGATTTAGCCTCTAAAGTTCGGAGTGATAGGTGTTCCGAATGCGACCCTTTATAATCATCTAACTCTTTCAATAAATCTCTTGTTTCACCACTTCCTTCAGCAACTACTTCTTCCTCTTCCACTTGTTGAATCTGCTGATGTTGCTCAACATGTTCAGTTGTAATCTCTTCCAGAAAATCAAGGTTTCTTCCTGGAGTCTCAGGTAGGGATTCCAAGGAGAAAGATCTCAGAACTGGAATACTTCCGGATACCATCTCATTAAACTTAAACAATGCTTGGAATGGCTCGACTTCTGTCATCTTCTTATTGAGATTCTTTTCCTTTACTTGTTTTTCAAGCTCATCAGAAGTTCTCTCCTACAAGACCTTAGCCTCCGAAGGGTCCAATACGAACTGCGGATCCCCTTATTTCCTTTTCTCTTTATCTGCTCTCCACTTCGCAACAACATCATCAGGACGGGTTTTCTTCTTCTTTGGTTTGGGAGGTGCAGTTTGAACTTTCTAAGCTATAGGATCCTTAACTTCAACTACATCTTCTTTCAACTTTCTATTCTTTACAGGTTTAGATGATTTCGGTTCAGCAACCTTCGGGGCCACTTCTTCTTGATTAGGAAAATCGAAGAACTCACCAGTCTCCTTGTTGAAAGCCACATCCATCCACTTAAGAGTACCATTGCTCACCAGCATAATCTTGCAGACTCTTGGCTTAGATTTGCAAGCCTCCTAGAAAGACTCAAGGCACCGAACTATCAACTTCGAGAGGATTGCTGGATACATAATAATCTGAGCTCTCAGATTTCCTTTATCCAAATTTTCAAGAGTGATAAGAATGTGCTTCATCAAGTTAAACTTCCTTAGATTTATCAGGAAATCTAAGATATAGATCTCACTCTTCTTCAAACTGTCTTTATCACCTTTCCTCAGTACGATAAGCCCTTGCACCCACAATTCTAGAATCCGGAAACTTGTAGATAAACTTGCAATCTTCGTAGCCTTGTCATCAGCCAGTCCGAGAGTTTCTAAGGCTTTTTCCTTATCGAAGCTACCCTTAGAGTCTGGAAAAATGTGAGATATAAACTCATCTTCTCCTTCATAAGTCAGCCCTACCATGCTTGTTGCCTTGGTATAAGAAAGTTTGTAAGTCTTTCCATATGACATAAAAGAAAACATCTCCCTATTATCTTCTTTAAAGAAGGAAACTGATTCATAGAACTCAATAAGTAACTCTGAAAATACATCGTCTTGATTCCCCGGTTTGGATACAGCAATATCTTCCCAGCCATTCAACTTAATGTTCTTTGAAATAAGAGAATCATAGTTATTGAAGAAATCCGGATGGACTATCCTTTCTCTGTAAACTCACCATTTTGAAATAGGTTTGGTGGATGACATCTCTTGAGACGCTAACTCTGCAGACATTCGGATCTGATGTCCTATGAGAAGTTCAGAATAGAGAAATCTGATGTTCGGAACGGATTTAAAACAGAGAGGCAGAGATTCGGGACGCGAGAGCTTGAAATCGATGTGGGACGACTATTTGGGTCCCCTTTATATAGGCAATGGAATGACAGTTCAAATTCCTCGGTTGATCTAACGGTTGGGATAATCTGAGATTAGATCTGACAGTTGAAAACATGAATACGATCATTTTGAGGTTTTTATTAAAACAAAGAATTAAGAAAAATATAATCTGAAAACATAATACAAGAAAATACCCGCAAGGGAAAAAAATGACTACGAAAAATTGAGTAAGGAAATTATACCTTTCGGATTGGCTTAGGAGGATTATTCATAATGGGTAATATAAAAATGACTACGAAAATATATTTTTAATGAAAAGACAGTGTTCGCAAAAACATTACTATGGAAAACAAACTCAGTACGAAAAACTCAGTACGAAAAAACACAGTATGAAAGATTCAGTACGAAAATTTCCTTTCCAGAGATTTTTAATACGAATACTTCCATTCCAGAAGTATTCTGTACTAAAATGTCCATTCTGGAAAAATTGTAGTTCTGAAAATTCAATTCCAGAAATCTTCGTTCCGAAAAGTTTTTGAAAATAAATTTTGAAAAACTTTGTTAAACTAACAATCAAATGTACTCCCCCTATGAAAAGGAGTTTATTGCTGTAAGGAGACTTTTTCAATAGAAAGTTAATTGAGAAGGATTAAGTTACGGTTATCATTCCTACCTTCTGTTTAATATATTCAAATCTCTCAGAAGGTAATGATTTTGTGAAATTATCATCAAGTTGATCTTGTGTTCCGATAAACTGAAGAATAATATCTCCTTTTGTTTTGATAATCTTTTCAAAATAGCTTTTGTTACCAGTCATGTGTTAGGAACACCCACTATCCATGTACCATGTATTGTTGCTGGTACTCTCTTTATTTTCCTGAAATCAAGAAGAAAATTAGACTTTCAGAATCCAAACATGTTTGGATCTGAGATTTCCAGACAATAAAATTTTAGGGACCCACATCTTCCTAGAAAAGTAATCTTTTTGAAATCCTAAAGATTGGGTTTTGTTTAACGAACATTTCTTTTCCCAGTGACCACCACATTGACATTTAGTACAAAATGGGGCATTTTGAGGAACAAAATAATTGTTACTAAAAATTGGTTTTTCATGGGTATAACCAAATCTGGATTTATTTCTTAAAGGTCGTATTTGGGAATACATCTTATCAATTTTTTCCTTACCATGGGTAAAGTTTGATAAACACTTCATTAAGGAAAAAATTTCAGACTTGAGTTTTATAACCAAGTTTTTATCCTCAAAATCATTAGTTTTAGAACTAGAGCTAGGCTCGAAAACATTTTTCATAGAAATTACATTTTATATTCTTTAGAAAGTTTGTTCTTCTCAGAACGTACTCCCTCAATATTTTTTAAAATACTTTAAAAATCAGAATTTTTCCTATCAAGATCTTTAGAAATATCTGATATCTCTTTCGTAAGAATAGAATTCCTAGAGTTTTCATTATCAAGTTTCTTATTGAGTTTGGAATTCTCAATCTCAATATGTTCAGAAAACCTAGAGACTTCTTCATACGTAGGTAAAGTATTTTCTTCATCAGAAGAAGATTATTCATCAGAAGAGTTATAATACTTACTATAATTAGAATTTAAATAAACATTGGTCAATGATTCAGCATTTCGTACCTTAGCCATAAAACAATGATTATCAATAGGTAATCTAGCTATAAGACCAAGATTCTTCTGTCCTGAAGATTCATAATCAGAAGATTCATCTAAAGAGTCACCACCACTAGCACTCCAGGTGTCATTAGCTTTCAGAACATTCTTAGATTTGGCTTTATAATATTTCTTTCTGTTCCTGTCTGAATGTCTTTCTTTACTTTCTTTCTTTTTGAGAAAAGGGCAATCTGGTCTAATATGTCCATCTCTTTTGCATTCATAACAAGTAACTTCTCCATCTTTGTTATCATTATTTTCCTTTTTTTTATACATAGATTGAAAATTTCTCTGGCCAGCTATCTTGTTCATCCTTCGAGAATGATTTTCTAATTCATTTTCCGAGACTTTACTCTCACTAGATTCGGATTGGAAAATAACTTTCTTAGACTTGAATATGGTTACTCTATTAGGAGTCTTAGCTTTCATCTAATTTGAGTTGTTGTAAAAGAAACAGTACCATTTCCATTCTTCTTCTTGATGTTGTCAGCATCTCTCTTCATTCTGGTTTCATGTTGTAGAAGAGTTCCAAACAGCTCATCAAGAGTAATTTGAGTGACCTTTCTTGTTATCATCTACAGCTTTTCTCTTGGATTCCCACTCATTTGGCATAATATCAATTATCTTATCCACAAGAGCTTCATCATCTAGACCTTTCTCTCCCATATATTGTAGACTGTTGACTATAGTCATAAATCTGTATTGAACTTATAGATAGGTTTTCCATAAAGAAAATAGATGCCATGATATTCAGCTTTATGCATAGCTCTTCTAGTCTCAATCAACATAGAAGTTGCAAAGTGTGTAACCTCTAATTTCTTCCATATACAATTAGCTGCTTCACTTGATGAAATTTGGCTATATATATTTCTGGTCATTGAACAAAGTAGTGTATTGCGTACCTTATAATTGAGTTGATATTCTTTCTTTTCCTGGTTAGTAAAAGTTCTAACTTCCTTGTCAGGAATTTTATAATCACCAGTAAAAATAAAAAAGTTGTCCACTCCAGTATTGATAACAAAAGTCTTCATACGATCTCTCTAGTATTCATAATCATTACCATCAAAGATTGGTGGTCTTGTAGGATTCAGATTATCAATTGAACCAAAATTAATTCCTTCCATACTAGAAAAATCCTTCGATACACAAACTTGTTAGTAGCAAAAGTTTGTAATCACAATGTTCGGATTGGGAATTTTTGGAATGGTCATGTTCAGAATAATAAAGTGAGCAAGAAAAACTTATTCGTGAGTATAATTATTTCAGAAAACTTCTCTGATACCAATTGTAGGATCGAAATAATGATGTAGATGCTCAATATACAAGAGGGGGGGTGAATTGTATACTTTAAAAATTCCTTTGGAACCTTTAAAGTTAGTTACGAATAACTATAGTTTCCTTAAGAGAAGGAAAGGACTAAGTTTAACAATGTTAAACTAGGAAAATTCAAAACACCTCTAACACCAAATGTAAACGTGGAAAGAGATTCCGAAAGTAGGTTCCAGAAATATGGTTCCGGAAATAGAACCTTAACAAAAGATTACAATATGAGATTCTTCCTTAAAGCGTATAGAATCTAAATTAAATAGAGTACAAATAAGAAAGTATAAGAAAGTTATACTTTCTTTATAATACAAAATGCAGCGGAATATAAACACGTAGTAGAACTACAAGTAACAAGATATAAGTCTTTTAACCCAAAGAGAAGGGTATCAAACAACCTTGGATAAAGGTCCCTTGATTTATACATTCAAGAAAGCCTGTCTTACCTACACCAGGGTAAGCCCTCGATTCGAAGATCGGAGTCTCTGTCTCGCTATCCCCACAATCCCTCAACTTCAAGGTAGTTAGCAACCTATGTCTTCCTTAGCAAGGAAGCCCTCGAACATCAAGGTAGTCGGCACTTCTGTCTTCCTATCCCCGGAAGCCCTTGAATGTAATAACCAATATTCGGAGTCGCACGAAGAATTGAGAGTTAATAAGAGTCTCTCTCTCTAGAAATCACTTCAAGCATGTAATCACATGAGTCGAATATCTGTCAGCCTTTCTGCACTGAGCTCTTTCAAATGAGCTCCTATTTATAGGTAAGGTCAGATCCTTCTCCAACGGTCATAATTTCCTTAAAGATCGGAGGTACCTGTACACGTATCACTTAGACAACACTTAGTTTTTAACAAAATAGACGACATCGTTTTATTACAAAACAAGTGTAATAGAATGTACGACATCGTTTTCAAAATCTGACTCAAAAGTTCGGTATGAAAAATTCGGAGTGAAGATTCGGAGTCTGAATAAATTCAGAGTGTATAAAACAAATATGATCAGATTCTGTTTAATAGATGAATTCAGAATGAGAATTCGGAATGAGAATTCGTCATTAGAATTCGTAATGAGAATTATTTATCAGAATTCGTAATGAGATTTCTTCATTAGAATTCGTAATGACAATTCTTCATCAGAATTCGTAATGAGAATTCCTCATTAGAGTTCGTAATGAGACTTTTTCATCAGAATTCATAATGAGAATTTATCATTAGAATTCTTATTGAGAATTCATCATCGAACTTCATAAGAATTCGTTTCCTGAATCTGGATTAAAACTGTATCCAGAATTCAAAATGAAACTATTTCACAGTTCTCATTCTGGATTTCGGAGTGAAACATTATCATAGTTATTATCCAGAATTCGGATCCTAAAATAGAATACTTCATATCAAAGATTCAAGTAATTCCGAGAAAATAGAAATGAATCTGATTCTTATACTTAAGAAAAAAAATCTTAGATGAAAATATGATAAGAATAATTTTTCTTACAAAAGCGATTTTCCTTATAAAAGCAATTTTTCTTATAAAAGCAGTTTTCCTTATAAAAGAAATTTTCTTTATAAAAGAATTTTTCCTTATAAAAGCAAATTTCCTTATAAAAGAAATTATCCTAAAGATAAGGTGTTTGTGATTTTCAAAACAAGAAGGAATGGAAAAGTCATAAGGAAAACCTTATTGACTCAAGAGTATAAAGGATAGGTTTAATGATATTATATATGATACAATACTGGAATTATAATACTACTATGTATCAATATGTTTTAATTCCATTAACTATGAAATAGAAATGGAAGTAGCATTCATGCGTACGTACGACTTACTATCTCTACGAACGGTGCATTTAATTTACTACCTATAATGTTATGTACTATTATAAATACATATATATTCTGGATATATATATGATATATATGATATCCTAATCATGAATATAATTCTGGATATAATGAAACTTTAACCACATGAACAACATGTAATTATGAGCAATCCATTTTGGACTTAAATACCAAATATCCACTAAACGAACATTATTAACATCAATGATTACATAATGTTTATAACATGGAAATAAGTTATATAAATTAAATAATAAAATTTGAAAAGGTTCTTAATCATGTTGAAATTAACTTTATTTTATTATTCTGGAGATTAAAGAATGATCGGGTCAAGTCGGACACTTGGTATGAGATTTCTTATCTAATTTTTAATTTCGTGAGATTTCCATTGTTCACCACTTATTTGATGCATGTAAGGTATTTTGTACTTACATTTGATATATATCACCATGATTATATTTATATTCATGGTATTCTTTGATTCATTTTTTGCTTATTATATTATGGTCATACGACTCGATTTATTACTATGATTAAGGGGTTTTTATCTCACTTTTTATTCCGAGCAGATTCATCCAAAATTTTCCACTATTTCCATTTGTGTGGTGTATTTACTACACATTATTGTATTATTTGTGTAATATACATTTATTTATGTGTTTTACATCTTTATTGTATGATCCTTCTTTCATGGGGTGTACGTTACAAAAGTTACCCAAATTGGTAAGGGAACCTTTAACCCTCCTCTTTTTAAAATTCTTATCTTTGTTAGGTCATTTCATTTACATATTTTTATGTTTGTATAAGTTATTATATATGATTATTTCTATAAATTTTATGACCAAGTGATGAGATACCCTTTTTATCTCTCATCAACTCTTTTTATGAATTTTAATGTGACGCTGTTAGGCAGTCAAATTTCTGTAAGCGGACTTCTTAACCCAATTTAAATTCTTAGGGATAAACCCCTACTCCTTGATTATGTCATTAAATGAATATTTGTGGATGACATATGATTGTTTTAGATTTAATATCTACTTATATTGGGTGTATTTATATTTTTCAAACATAATTATGTAATTGATTTATCCTTAATCTTAGGATACTATCTTTGTACGGGACTTCATCTCAATCTCATTTCATTAAGCCATATTTTTATTTTCTTCACAACATTATTTTATACAGCGCGTAAAACACATTTGACATTTCATTTCATTCAAAGGAAATCTTTTTCTATGAAGCATTTTACTAAACGACAAACAAGAATGATTATGTTATCGTACGCGGTGACTGGGACATTTCCACCGCAACGAGTTTTATTTGATCTTTGGATTCCCCAACAAGCCATATTGTTTTTTAAAATAAAAAAAATACCATATACTCTATTATATCGTTTGGTATTGAAACTGGGGTTTTAAGGTATTTTTTATTTCAATATATTTATGTGATATATTGTGATTGAAATGTTGAAATGTTTTATTTCTTTTATATATGTTTTATGTCTTATGATTTTATAATGGTACTTGGACATTTGATGGGTGGTTATGTGATAAACCAAATGACGGGTGGTTTTGTGAATACCAGGATGGGTGGTTACATTATAAACTCCAATGAATTAGTTATGGAAGTTGGTCCTATGACAATTCCATTTAGTGACATGTGTGGAAGTTGATGGTATGGTTATTCCATTTAAGAATGTTTATGTTCCAAGTTAACTTTATATGTTATGTATTCATTATATGGGTATTATTTTGGTTAGAAAAGGGTAATTAGTGATCTTTTATTCAGTAAAGAGTATTTACTACTTCATAAAGCTGAAAAGCATTACTTATGTTAATGTTTTCTTGGTGTAATTTTTGTTTTGAAAAACTAATAGTTTCCTTATTTGTGTATCCATTAGTGAGATTTTTATGCTCATCCCATGTTTTTGAAATGTTTTTCATAGGACATAAATTGGAATAGGGACAAGTATGGGATCACAGAAAGTCATGCTGTCTAAAACATGGAACTGGACATGACTTTTTTTGGTTTTTTATTTAATGAAAATAAGGAAACCAAGTTGAAATGTCTTCTTTGTTAATATTGATGTGTAATAGTTATGGCATAATTCCCTAAAAAACTAAACCTGAAAAGATCCTCATTGTGAATTATTCATTTAATTCAAGATTATGTAATGTTTTTAGGCTAGGTCCTTATTATCGGTTTCAAAGGTCAATTTAGATAACTTTAGAGGTTAGGGTATTCTTTAAGCACAAGTGACATTACCATAATGGTTAGGATTTCAGAAGGAGTCATAGTTTTTTTATAAAGTGAATGAGTATAAGATAGCATGAATAATTATATCTTAGTATTATATTATTATTTTACTGATATACTCACACTAACCTTTTTGGTTTTAGTAAATGACTGGATCTAGAAGGAACCAAAGTAATAGTGCATGGGAAGAAAATTATGAATGTTTTCAAAAAGAGAAACAATATTATATGTGAGCTGCCATGAGAAGTCTTGTGGTTATTCTCAACCAACTATCTGGATTCATGATTGAAAACCTAAACCTTTTTTATTTTTATAATGCATCATATATGCAAGAAAAAGAAATCCCTATAGATGTTCATGTAATAATTATAATGGTATGTTTGATCAAAAACTATGTGTCATAGAAGTTGAAATAAACACATAGGAAAATTTTTCAAAGGGACAAAAAGATGTTATAGATGTGGTAATGAATGTCATAAATCAATAACCTTCCATTAAGAAAGAAATCATCTAGTTGACTCTAGGAAAGGGAAAGATGTTCTTTCTGAAGGATTAAGTGAATGTTTTAAATGTGGTGTGCATGGTCATTATTCAAACACATGTCCGATAGATAAGTCTCAGGAAATGGATCACCATGATCATACAATATTTGTTTACCAATACCTAATTCTATTCTGATTGAGGATGAAGAAACTGATAATGAGCAATGAAAGGTATGGATTATTTCTCAACATATGTTTTCCTATTATTGAAAAAAAGGATATGATTCATGATTTTGTTTGTAGGAAATAAGTATTTCAGAATATGTTGGAATGGAATGTTTAATGGATCATGAATACTGTTTAATGAGTAAGAAGTCAACATATATGGGATTCAAGAGTTGAGGTAGATATTAGGATGGTGAAATTCTGAAAATTATTAAGGTTTTTTTTGTGATGGGATTATATTAGAATACTTTTCATAGTATGTGTAAACCCGGTGTTTCATATATGAAAATTTTATTCAAGGAATAATTATCAATTATTTAGTGGATATATTTATAATGAAACTTTTGGGTTTATATGATCCTTGAATTTGAGGTAATTAACGGTTAATACATTTTGGGATGAAAAAGGAATGTTATTAGATAACCATTTTGGTTAAAATATGTTGTAGTTAATTTTGATGAATTTATCTCTTTTTGTGGAATGTTATAATATAATTTTTTTAAAAGGGACAACATGAATACCATGTGAAAACTCGTAGCGTCAGAAGAAGCTATTGGAATCAAACCCACAACCAATGTGCGGCTGATATTCATTGCGTACCACCAGACTACATGATGTCCCTGGTTAGTATGAATTATTCTGTTTAGTTAGTTTAACTTATGAATCAGAAATAATTTTATTTTGGGTTATCTTTGTAAATGAGTAACACATCATGGAGGATATGTGATTAGGATAATTACTTTTGAATATGTTACTTTAAGAGTTATTGATGTTATTTGGAGAAAAATGTTAAGATTTATCTTGGAAGACTATGTGATTAAATCCTTTAGAGATTTGGGTTTAAATATTAGTTTGGACAAATTTTACGAATTTTATGGAAAGCTTTTTATTTAATGTTATTTAATGAAATTTGGGGATTGTTGGATAAATTTTGGAGGTTAAGAGTAGTATTTATTTTTATAAAGGATTATCCTTTTAGGGATTATCTGATATTGTACTAACAATTTTGGTTTTGGAGAAGGTCTAAAGTCATGGGAAATATATAGTTTTATTTTTTGGATTATGTGATTCTCAAGAAGTTGATTATAGTGATCATAATATGAACAAGTAATCCTGAGTACTCATCATTTGGAGAAAATATGTGATTCTGTTAGAAATCAAGTAAAAGATGAATGTCAATATATAAAGTAAGTAGGTTTACTTATATTTTATTTATGCTGAAAAATAAATTCCTCAAAGAAAATTAACTTAAAACAAAAACTTTGTTTGTTAACTTTTTTTACTGGGTAATCAAATACCATTTAACCCGTCACATGTTTGTGATTTTCTGGTGGTTAACATTTATCTTAAACATGTTTTCTATCAGTCACCATCAGAACTTGACACATTGATTTATCTTCCATATCGATGTTTTCATGGAATTCTTCTATATGTTGTCTTGGTTGACCTTTATAGTTCTCATTCATACTTTTAATGTGATAGTTTTATTGACACCTTTTCATATGTGGGGATTTCAGTGAAGTTTATATGCATAATTTTAAAATTGTGAGTACGCAATTCCCAAAAGGGGGAAGGATGTAACATCCAAGGTAAATAAAGAATATGAAATTTTCATATTTATTAATATTTTTGAATAAAATTTTAATATTATTTTAAAGATAATTTTTTCTTCGAGGGCATACCCAGTACGTAATACTGAGTTTCTTTGAGATCATACATTTCAAACTAATAATAGAATAATTTTATTTTAAATGATAGTTAACCCCTAGCCGTTGTAATGGCGGGAATGAGCAGAACTAAATAAAAAATGATTATATATGTTTTTATATATATTTTCATTTATCCAATAAAAGTTAGAGTCTTAAAATAAGAAAATAATTCAATTTTGAGCATAAATATTCTTCTGTTCTTTAAAAGGTCGATTAACCACCATTTAAAGGAGACCCCATGTTAAAACTACGTTTTGTCTATTTTATATGTTATATTTGACAAAATAAGTTCCTTATTTATAATTGGGATATTAAAATTTACTTTGAGTAAATTTTTATTAGTTTTATGATACAGTTAATATTTTAATGAATAGTGAAAACGCTGTATTTTAATTCAAAACCTCCTTTTAATCTAATTTATTTAAATGGTTAGATTATCTTTTAAATTTAATCTAATGTTTAGTTGAAATATATTTTTATCATTTAATCCAATGTTGGTCAATGGAATTAATTTCAATTTGAAATTGGATATAAACAAGGGTCAATCTTTTGATAGATATTGTTTCATAAAAACAAGCTATTTTTTTTGGCTGTGGGAATTAATTACAAAATAAATTAATGGAACTTATATGATTTGAATTTGGTAAAAAGGACATCATTTTTGAATTTATAATATCTAATTTACTTGGGATAAATTTTTGGCTTCTTTTGACAAATGTTCATTTTTAATGAATAGTTAAAAATGCTTCATTTTACTTCAAAACTGATTTTTCATCTATTTTAAATATATAGTTATATTTTGCTTTTAATAGGTTTAAAAGTGTAACTGAATTAATTTTTTATCACTTAATAAAAAAAATTCATTGGAAGTAATTTCACTTTTCAATTGGATGTGAAAGCAATCCAATCTTTTGATAAATTTTACTTCTAAAAAACTCGTCTTTGGTTGTGGCAACGAGAATTAATTTTAAAATAATTACTGAAATTTATATGTTTGGAATTAGGTAATATAGATTCCATATTTGTAATCAGAAATTCCAAATTATTTAACTAAGACTCTTTTTTTGGACATTATGTATAGTAACGACAACAATTATCATTAATTATCATGACTTATTAGTAATCAGGTAGTTATGGGTAATAAAATAATATCATAATAATATAAAATGACCACAAAATGTAACCAAATACTTGTTTCTGTGTCATGGTCAAATGCACGATGACTTCTGCCAACTTATGGACCCTATGGAATAACGTTTGTGTGAGAGTGACCTTTTATCATATTATTTTTTAAGAAAGGAAAATATAACCAAACTATGTAACACCTAAGTAAAAAAAATTAATATTTTTTACATAAATTATCGCTTAGACTATAAAAATTAATTGGAAATATAAATATATTTCCTATATCATGGTATTTTTCTATAATTTTTACACATTAAATAAATAAATTTATTTATAACACCGTGATGATGCAGTGATTAAATCATTAATGAACGATTTAAAAAATGAATAGATAATGTCAAATATAAGACATAAACTACAGTAAAACCTACTTTATGGGTGTATTTCTAACCCTTATCACCTTATCCTCGAATGATATAATTTTGGGTCCTTTAAAATCCTAAAACCATTTTATAATAAAGTAACATTTCAAGACATTACAAAAGTGACCCTCCTCCATCTTATAAAAGGCCTCCAACTCTACCCCCGTACTCACACCACTCAAGCCGTTGTCTCATTCAACCTATGCTCATATTTTCTCAACATATACCTCTCTTATTACTAGAATCCTCACATTGGGCTGAAGTATTTCCAAGGAAGCCATTGGCTGAAATAAAAAATATTTAACTGATTTAGAGGTAATGTCTTATCTCAAGTCCATCCTATTATTTTCCTTATTCACTCACCACCATCTTCTTATTATCTGATACCATAGTAACACCAATATCATAATTATGCATGTATGTTTTTATGAATAGTATTATACCTACACTTACACACTCCTACATCTAATGGTTAAAGAACATACTGTTTCTGTCGGTGGGGAATTAATGCCTCACAAGACAATGATTGTTCAATATTCTTTTAACACATCCCATGGTGGACATTATGATAGAATTGTATTTAAATATGATATATATTATGTTTATGTTTTCTTTATGCTTATATATATATATATAAATTCTTCATGTTTTCCATTATGTGTAAACACGATAATTTGATTTGAAGAAGTCCGGACTACCACCCCCTCAAAGTGATATGACTAATTCATACCATATGTGGTACATACAAAGGTTAGGTTTAATGATATTATATATGATTCAATAATGGAATTATAATAATACTCTGTATAATTATTTTTTATTTCCATTAAATATTAAATATAAATGGTAGTATCATTCATTCGTACGTACGGCTTACCGTCTCCATGAATGGTGCATTTCATTTCATACCTCTAAATGTTATGTAATATTATTAATACATGTAGATGTTTGATATATATGATATATATGATATCCAAATAATGAATATAATTATGGAAATAATGAACCATTGACCACAAGAATAACATGTAATTATGAGAAGTCCATTTTTGACTTAAATACCAAATATCGACAAAACGAACATTATTAACATAAATGATTACAGAATGTTTATAAAATATAAATAAGTGATATAAAAGGATTAATAAACTTTAAAAATGTTCTTAAGAAATTATAAATAATCATTAGTGTATTATTCAAGATATTAAAGAATGATCGAGTCAAGTCGGACACGAGGTAAGGGATTTCTTATCTCACTTTTAATTCCGTGAGATTTCCATTGTTCGCCACTTATTTGATGAATATGGTGTATTTTGTAATGAAATTAGAAATATATTATCATGATTATATTATTTTAATGGTATTCATTGATTCATTTTGTGTTTATTATCGTTTGGTCATGTGACAAGATTTATTAATATGAAGTAAGGGGTATTTATCTCACTTTTTATTCCTGTGAGAATCATGCTACATTTGAAACTATTTTCTTTTGGTTGGTGTATGTACTGCCCATGATTGTATTATTTTTTTAATATTATTTAATTTATGGGTATTTACATCTTAATTTTATGATCCTTCTTTCATGGGGTGTACGTTTCGAAATTTACCCAAATCGGTAAGGGAATCCTTCACCCCCCTCTTTTTATAAGGATTATCTTTGTATGGTCTTCTAATTTTCATCATCTTATGTAGGGATATGTTCTTATATATCCTTATTTCTATAAATTTTATGTCCATGTGATGAGATAATCTTTTTATCTCTCATCATTTCATTTTATGAATTATAATGTGACACTATTAGGCTGTCATATTTCTGTAAGGGGACTTCTTCACCCAATTTCAATTCTTCGGGTTAAAACTCTACTCCTTGATCATGTCATGCTATGAATATGTGTGAATGAAATATGATAGTTTTACACTTAATATCCACATATATGTGGTGTATTTATATTTTTCACCCATAATTATGTAATTGACTTATCCTTAATCTAAGGACATAGTCTTTGTACGGGACATCATCTCAATCTCCTTTCATTGAGGCATATTTTGAAATCTACATGGATTTATATTATACGGTGAATAAAACCCATTTTACTTTTCATTTAATTCAAATTGAATCTTCTTTAACCAAGAATTTTACTAAACGAAAAAAAGGAATGTTTCTTTTAATGTACATGGTAACAAAGACCTTTCCCCTGCCACGCGTATTATTTGATCTTTGGATTCCTCAACAAGCCATAATGTTTTTAAAAGAAAATAAATACCATATAATATATTATTTTTTTGGTATTGAAAATAGATTGTTTAATGGAATTTTTATGTCAATATATTTAAGTGATATATTTTGATTGAAATGTGGAAATGTTTTCTTTCCTTTATATTTTTTTATGTCTTATGATTTTATCATGGTACTTGGACATTTTATGGGTTGTTAAGTGATAAATAAAATGATGAGTGGTGCCGAGAATACCATGATGGGTGGTTATGTTATAAACTCCAATGCATTGGGTAAGGAATTCAGTGGTATGGCTATTCTATTTAGTGACTTGTGTGGATGTCGACCGTATGGTAATTCCATTTAAGTGTGTTTATATTCCATGTTACCTTTATATGTTTTGTGTTCTTTATATGGGTAATAATATGGTTACAAAAGGTTAATTAGTGAACTTTTATTCAGTGATGATTATTTAGTACTTAATAAAGGTGAAAAGTATTACTTATGTTCAAATATCCGTGGTTTATTTGTTGTTTTGAAAAACTAATAGTTTCTTCCTTTGTGTAACCATTACTGAGATTTTTATGCTCATCCCAAGTTTATGAAATTTTTTTCACAGGACATAATTTGGAATAGGGTTAAGGAAGGGGATCAAGGAAAGTAATGTTGTCTAAAGCTTGGAACTATATATGAATTTTTTTTGAGATTTTATTTTCAGAAAAAAAATTGTAAACTGAGTAGAAGTGTCTACTTTGCAACTTTTGAGATGTAATAGTTATGGGATAATTATCTAAAACTATAAACATGAAATGATCCCCAATGTGAATTATTTTTTTAATTCATGATTATGTAATGTTTTAAGGCCTGACCCTCATAATATTTTTCAAAAGTTATAAAACTTGTAAGTGATTTTTGCCTGAATTTTCATTCATTGAGACACATGTTTTATTTTACACCATTACTTTTTGAGGGGTATATAATTCCATTAGACATGTTATATAATAATAAATAATCATCTAATGATATATTATGCATCCTAAAACTTCATTTTATTTTCTTGAGAGTATGATTCTCTATTACCAATTGTTTATTGTTTATTGAAACAAGCTCATCACATTTCGATATTGTTTATGATTGATCTTCAATTAATTAAATATACTAATCAATATATCAAGAACAAACTGGACCTTTATTCTCCTATGGTTATTCCATATATAATCACGTATCAGTACCATATTTTACTCTTTGTTACTTATGATAATTCATTATGTAAAATATCGCTATCTCTCTCTCGGTCAGAAATCTATTGTATTGAAAAACAATGTCTTGAAAAATGTTAACAAAAATGATTTCAATGAATATTCATATAACATTTTCCATGAGAAAAGGATTTTAAAAAAGTTTTATAATTTATCATAATTTCTTTCTATGTTTTCAATGATTTTTTATGGAAAAATATTTTAGAAACTGATTTATGTTTGAAAAATTGTTTTTCAATGCAGAGAAGATATTTTCCTCAACAATGATATTTTAAATTATCATAAAAAATCGTTTCCAATAAAATATAACATGATTTGTTTTATTATTGACATTGATAGTAAATTATTCAATGTTTGAATTTATATCATTTATCTAAATATATTTTTTTATGGTATATTGCTTATGAAACCCACTTCTATTTCATGGGTTATATTATTATGAAACCTTCATCATTTCACGAGTTATTTTTTTTATTAAAGGATTATATAACTTATACATTTTCCATAGGATATGATATAATTAAAATTTTATAATACCTATTTCATTTCATGGTTAATTAAATGATTATTTAGAAACATGTGGAACATGTATGTATGATTTCATTATGAGATGGGCAGTACATTTATGCCCCTCTAATGCATTGAGTAATGATTTTTATCTCATCCCATAGACTATGAAGGACTTGATAGTGATCCTTGACTACTAAGATGTCCATATTTCCATGTATTATTCCTATGTTATGAATTCATGGATTATGTTGTTATGTGGCCCACTTTTCTTATTATTCTTATGTTTTCATGTTTTGAAAGGGAAATGAATTGTATAATCATTTGGTGTTTGTCTGTATAATTTATTAAGTATATATAAAATGTTATATAATTTTAATATATGAAAAGTGGGAGTATCTATATTTGGTATTATAGAAAAGGGTTAGTTAACCATTGGAGTCTAGAATGAGGTAACGGTAGGACGAACCCTAAGGACATGTCTAGGGATATGTCTATGGATAATCAAACTTATATGAAATTTTCATGGAATATTTTTCAAGGATACATTGAGTGGATTCTTATAAATAAATCAAGATCTAGATATACATCTAGATGTGGATCTATAACAGATCTACATAGGGGTAACAACTCTAAAAAGATGATCTGTTCCAGAGATAGGGTAATACTCTACATAACAACAAGCCTTACATAAAACCTTTCGTGACACAACCTCAACATATACATTGGTAATTCCCAAACAAATTACAATTTATGAGAAGGATTTCAAAATATATTGGATATAAATAACATACAATAATCCTGAGGTTTCATTGATTTTATAATGTTTCATAACAAAGAAATATTATAAGTGACAATTCTGGATTTTGTGGTTCCTCAAAATGATAAATATTTCACAATCTATTCATTTTTCTATTATTAAATGGTTATAACACAATGAAACTACATTAATGGTGATTGTAATGGACAAGGTAATGATTTTTCTTTTAAGAAACATAATTCTATGGGATTTGTAGTGAAAACCATCACTATCTGGCTCACATAAATTTCTCATTCTATTAATCTTGGTGGACTTGCAAATGAACAAAAGAGGGAACGAAATTCTATTTAATCATTCATGAGGAAATGTCTAACTTATTTCAGAGGGTCATTTGATCCTATTGTTTATAAATAATTGATCAGTAATACTGAAATGGTATTATTTGTAATCTAGTGTGTGAATCATTAGAAAGTCATTCTATCTACATATCTGTTATAAGGCAAATAAGACCAACAGTGGATTCTAATCATGAATATGAGGATTCATGATGAGATTCAATATATGAATATGGATGAGTTAAATCTCTTATTTTCAATGAGTAATTTTATCAAATACTTCATTCTAGAATAGATAAAGAGTTACTCGTATTTAATTAAAGGTATGATCAATCACTTTGTACTTTTGAGGTAAATTTCATGAGACATGCAAGGTACACATCATGAATTATCATCCAAACCGAATGAAAGTTTTATAGGTCCATTAGTGGCTAAAATATAAGACTCCAAATGGTTTATTACATAAGATTCATTTGTAGAGTCAAATAGATTGGTTAATGTGAAATCAATGATGAAATAGAGGTTGGAGACACCTATCAATCTAAGGGTTTTTACAGGAAGATGTTGATTTAGTTTAAATGTAAATATAAAAACCATGAAAAAAATATTATGAGTGTTCCATTATGAACATTGTGTCGAGAAAAGCATGGATGAAATTTCAATAAGGGGTTTATTAATAGTTTTAAGTGTTAAAATGAAGTCCATCAGATATATAATTTCTGATCACAAGGGAAGAATTTAGGTAATGTTGATAATGGGGAAAAAATCATAGAGTGCATCTGGCATGATTTAGGGCTTTAAGTGTAAGGAGATAGTACAATATGATAACCACTACCCAAATTCAAGGGATAGTGATGATTATTGACATCACTAACCACTTATTCTAAGGGAAATTGGAAATATGATAAAATCACTTTTTATAATGTGGTGTTCCATAATGAATGGATTAAAGGTACACATTCCATCCACTCAAGAAATTCAATTGTCATATTTTATTCTAGATTTACCCACTCCTTCATATCTAAATAATTTTATAAGGGTGTTAATATTCCATCAAAATAATATATGTGGAATTACTAGTGAAATCCCATAATGGTACGATTATTGCATCTCAATCCTATGATTTTTCTCCAGTGATGTTATTCGTAATCTTATTCATAAAAGACATGTCATACCTAATTTGGTTGAATTTTTTGTCATCATTGTCATGGATTTTCATTCTATTGATAAACCCACATCAATTTTCAAGGAAGTGATGTTAATTTTTATATTTCAAAACCTCTTATGATCATCACTATGTGTGACCATAAGTATGAACATCATCTGGAGATTACATCTACTATGTCACTATTAATTTCCATTCAAAAGGTATTTTTATCTGAAATGGTTGGGGGAAAATAGATATCAATGTTATGCCTATTTTTAGATTTTTTGAATGTATTTCTAAAAGATATTCAAACATATCCACAAAAAGATGATGTTTAGTTCTCAATAGAATTCATAACTGGTTCTAGTCCAATTTCAAATACTCATCATAGAAAAAATCTAATTGAGTTTTAAGAATTGAGGAATAAAAATAAATAAAACTATAATAAGGTATTCATTTGGCTAGGTGTGTCACAATGGGGTGCATAAATTCTCTTTGTGAAAAAGAATGATGGATCAGTGTGACTTTGTATTGATTATTAAGAGTTTTAAAGGATAAAAATCATGAAAAAATATTCTCTTCAACATATTGATGAATTGTTTGATCAACTATGCAGATCTAGATAATTTTCAATGATTTAACATTTTTTGGATATCATATATTGAGTTTCATGTAAGATGATATACCTAGGGTGATTTTTTTACAAGGAATAGACACTATAAATTTATATTAATTCCTTTTTCCCCTTATTAATGCCACTGATAACTAGATAGATTTAAAAAATAGTGTCTTTTTAGATTACCTAGACCAGTTTGTGGTAGAATTTATATATGATAATCTTATATATTCAAAGTGAATATTTGATCATGGATGTCACATTATAATTGTTCATAAGAACCAAAGGAAGGATAATATAGATGAAAAATTAAAAAATTGTGAATTTCGGAAGCTAATGTATTCTTTTTTGTGTCACATAATATATTGTTAGGGTATAATTGGAGTTCTTTTAAGGGAAAATGGTATTGAATATTGGACTATCCTAACCACAGTGAATGAGATCTATAGCATTCTTGGTTTAGCTGGATATTTTTTTAGGTTTGGGGGTAATTTCTCTTGATTTTCTAACACTATGACCTTGTTAACTATGATGGCTTTCAAGATCCTCTAGACAAAAAATGTGAGGAAAATATCAGTACTGAGGGGAAGCCTATTCAGTGGAACTATTAATATATTTACCATAATTTAATAATGGTTTGTAAAATATAGTGATGAATCTAAGTAGATATTTTTATGTATTATTATTCATAAAAACATTTTTACAACCCATGCCTCATGATAGTTGAATATTAATGAAATAAAATACCCTAATCGTGATTTTGAGTTATTAGTAGTCATTTATGCAATAAATATATGGGGGAATCGCCTTTACGTTGAAAGGTGTGATATATATACCTATCATCAATGTCTGAAATATATATTCACTCAGAAGTAGATGAACATGTTCCAGAGAAGATGGTTACAATTGATAAAATATTTTGACAGCTCAATTCATTAACACCATATGAAATCAAACAAGGTGTCCTATGAATTTAGTCAGAATGACCATGCAAGATTTTCCATGATGAGGATAAAAAAAGATCCAATTTTTATATATTTTCAAAGGATTGATAGAGAAATCCTAAATAATGGGTAAAAATAATTTCATTCTCAAATTAATGTTTAACCTATTAACCAAATGAAAACTGATGATGAATTGAAGGGATGAGGTAGGCAATTAAAATAAATTCAGAAATGTTCCCTAGTTAAACAATGACAAAGATAGAATGAAAATGTTCTACAACTGTGATTGGGTTTCTTCTATACTATACATGTATAAATATTTGTTAGTGGAATCTCATAGTTATTTGTTATTTATTCATCCTGTATGTACAATTATGTAAAGGGACACAAAATAAAAATATTTGTGGGATGAAATGAATAGACATAACACATAGCATGTATCGGGGTTCTTAGTATGCTATCAAGTAAAGGATGAAAGTGAAAAGAAAAAGGCAATGTTACATCTATTACCCATTATAAAATGAAAATGGGAGAAAATCATTATTTGTTTATCTTTGGACTACCCAAAACCTATAATTAGTTTAATGCCAAATGGGTGGTATTTCATCTATTTTCTATGTCATCACACTTCATCACTATCATAGGAGACATATATATCAATAATTTTTTGAGGATATACATTATATAATTGCTTTGTTTCCATGAAATACCATGTTCTATTATCTCATATCAGGATTTGAGGTTAACCTCAGGGTTCCTATGAAGTCTACAACAGGTTCTAGATAGATAATTGAGTTTAAGCACTACGTATCATGCTCAAAAAAAATTTAGTATGAACGTATTCTTATACACATTGAAGATATGTTGAGATATAGTTCCTTGTATTTCAAAGGGTTTTGGTATAAACAGTATTCTACAGTTAATTTTCCAATGAACAATAGAAGTCACTCAAGAATTCAAATAAATCCTTATAAATCCCTTTATGGGTAGAGATGTAGATCTCCAATGTGTGGGAATTATGTTAGAGAATGAAAAATATTTGGGCATGATATTGTTGATAAAATTGTCTACATGGTTAGGTCTATTCAGCATCATATCTAGGAAAGTCAATGTCAGCCAAAACTTTGTGATTATAACACACCGTGGGATCTAGAATTTGAAGTTGGTGAAATATTTTCTGTAAATCTCACACTAAAATAATTTTATGAAATTCGGGAAAAATGGGAAACTAAGTCCTGGGTATACCTTCCCTATTTATAATATTTATCGTATATGGATGGTAGCATATCACTTGGAACTTCCTTCAAATATCTCTCAAGTCCATTATGTGTTCCATGTATCTCTCCTTAGAAAGTATATACATGAACCATAACATGTAGTAA
Organism: Viscum album; assembly: GCA_963277665.1. Lineage (NCBI taxonomy): Eukaryota > Viridiplantae > Streptophyta > Magnoliopsida > Santalales > Viscaceae > Viscum > Viscum album. The sequence goes on from OY728151.1 coordinate 421,661,080, forward strand.
TCTCAGAGTTGATTCCATTAGAGTAAGATATTTCATACAATGAGAAACCTCTTGAAATTTATGAATGCATCGAGAAAGGTGTACCAAACAATACCACTCACCTGGTAGATGTTTTGTGGATAAATAAGTAGTTAGAGGAAACTCCATGGAACAATGAGGAAGTGATGAAGAAGAGGTATCGTCATTTATTTTACTTGGGAGATGAATTTCAAGGGGAAATTTATTTTAATGGGGGTATAATGGAATACACGTATTTTTTATTGACCTTCTTTAAGGAATACATTTAAATATCAATCACGTATTTCATGGAAATGAGACTAATATTCATTTCCCATGACACAAACATGGAGATACGACATGGAACTAACACTATGTACATTACATAGAGAATTGACTTAGCATACATTATATGGATGATAAACTTGGAATATACAACACAGACTTGGTGTATATTACACATAACACAAATTCTTCACAAAACATCATTTTAAAGTTATAATTATATAAATGAGATAATTATAACATAAACATTTAACATATTAATAGGACTACCACCAATAAATTTAAAATTATTTTTAAAAAAATTATATAAAAAATTATTGATAATGAATGATATAATTTTTTTAATGTTCGCTTATTTTTATAAATAAATTTTTCTCAAATGAATTGCATTTAATGCGCATAAATGAAAAATAATAAAATTTAAATTAGAAACATTTAAAAAATTTATTTGATAAAATAAAATTTATTAAGGAATTTATATAGCCAATGTTTTCGTAGGGTGAATTATTTGGTTTTTTTGAGAAACAACATTTTTGGATTAATAGTGAAAAGTAACATATTTTAATTCAATGTTTTTTTGATATAATTTATTTATATGGATTAATTAAATTTTAATTTAGTTTAAATGTTTAATTAGAATAAATACTTTTCAATCAACCCAATTTTGATCATGGTAATCAGTCTCACAATGAAATTGAATGTAAAAAGATAGGAATATTATGATAATTTTTACATTAAAATCCCACATTGTTGTCCCCTTAAGTAGGATTAAATTTATATTAATTTCTTCAACATAATGACTAGAATTTGTAAAAATGGATTTAATATTTTTAATCAGTGCAATTTATAATTTCAAATAATGTTATCATTGTTTTTGACCAAGAATATTAGTCAAAGTGATTTAAATTAATTACAACGATTAAGGTTAAATTAAATTAATAAGGCACTAAAAAATAATTTTAATTCCCAAAAAACATTTATCATTCAAAAAATACAATACATGAAATTATTTTTAACCTATCCTAACTTTTCATAAATTTCTATCATTACTGGATCCACAATAATCATATAAAACATGGGTGGAATTTTCTCTCAAAATATATACAAGAGTTCCACTCCTCCCCTAGTATAAAAAGATGTCATCTTTTCCACTAATTTACACCTATCAAAACACATAGGTTAGGCCATGATCTTTCTAATAAAATTACCAACAACTTTCCCTTATTCTTATAAGACTCATATTGTAATTAAATATACCAAATGAATCCTTTTTTCACGAACTAAAATGATTTACCTAATTAAGATGTAACTTCTTCTCTCATTCCCCATTATTTTATTTTATTTCTCCACCCCATAAAATATATTTATTTTATTATTTTATAAAAAATAAATATAAACTATATAATAGGTTTATTTCATATAAAGGGTTCTTCTTAAACATACACACATTTTCATCTAATTGGTAACAAACATACTATTAAAGTGAATGACAGACTACTGCCTCTCTAAAAGATGATTATCCATTTATCATTTACAACCTATTGTAGTGGAAACAATTATTGAAAATATTTATATATATTTTATATATTATATCCTTTTGATTTTTTTCCATTAAAAATAAATATATTGTTACATTCAGTTTGGTTTAAATAATATATTTTGTATGAGGATGTGTGGACTATCGCCCCCTAAAAGCAGTGTGATTCCATCACTCACTACATATAATGTAATAAGGATTGGTTTAGTGAAAATATATTATAAATGTATAATTATAATTTTTTTAATTATTTTATACAGATATTTTAATAGATTACAATTATTTACTTTCTTTCATTATGATAATAAAAATAGAAACATCATTCATGTGTACATATGGATTACTGTCTCCATGAATGAAGTATTTTATTTAATATATATATATATAATATAGATTATTATAATAAAAAATATATTTAATATAAATAAAATTTATATCATGGTTTACATTTAGGAATCATGTAATAGGAATAAGGACCGAGAATATAACAAATTAAGACACATGTGAAAAATAAAGAAGAAATTACCTGAAGTGTAAACATAACATTTTATTGAGAACAAGAGGGTTATATAAGGTCATAATCTCAATATTTATTTAATTAGTTATAATAATAATAATATTTCACATATTTTTACTATATTTAACTTTTTTATAATTTTGGTATTATGAGTGTCAAAACACATGGTAAGGGGATTTCATCTCACTTTTTGTTTCTTTGAGATACATGATTTATACACCACCCATTCCATTTCAGTGGTGTGTATACTACCCAAATATTTATTAAATGATTCATATACACAAATTTATTGGAAATTACATAAATATTTTTTGATCTTTCTTTCATGGTATTTATGTATCATAATTTACGAAATCAATAGGCCATTTTTGTCAAAATTGACCTTTTTTAAGACATATTTATTTATAATCCTACCCTTTTTGAGATGTATATACATAAATTAGACATTTTATATCTTGAATCTACTTACTTTTTAGATATTTTAATCTACATGTAATTTATGTTTCTTACAGGGATAATATGATCCCAAATTTCCAATTGTGAAGAGTTAATTTAAACAACCTCTTCACATTTCATGATTGTTTATAAATATGATTCAATTAATGAAATCTCATGATACACCTCTCTAGAAAACTCATAAATTTTATTCTCCTATGTTTATTCAATATATCCTCAAGCATTAGTACCATATTCCAACACTTGTATTACTTAAGATAATTATTTATATAATATAGGAATTTCTCTCTCTATCGGAAATCTAATATATTCAAAATTCATGTTTTAAGAAATGATTTAAAATATTTTTTAAAAAGATCATAGAATCATATTTTTAAAGAAAAAATTCATTAAAAACGTTTTATTGTTTTAAATTTTCATTTTATTTTTTTTGAATGCAATTTTCAAATAAAATTGATTTTTAGAATGGATTTAGGTTTAATATGTGATTTGAAATGTAGATAAATTATTTTATTCAAGAAATGTTTTTGAATGATCATAAAAATTTAATTCCCATTTAAGATAACAACCATTTGTGTTATTATTTCCATTATAGAAAAATTATTAAATATTTCCTTTCATATTATTTCTTTAATTGGTTTCTGTTTTGATGGAATGATATTTATAGAACCCATTTCATTTTCATGGGTTGTCTGCTTTTGATACCCTCTTCCTTTTACATATTAGATTTATGATTTAATTGATTTATAAACATACCTTTATTCACATGTTATAAAATTATTACATGTTAATAATACCGTTTTCATTTCCTAGGTTATGATATGGTAATTTATGATCTTGTGGACCATTATGTATGATTTAATTGTGATATTTGTGGGGAATATATCTCCCGCCAATGCATTGTGTAAGGATTTATATTTCATGAGATATATGAAAATGTTCTTGGGAATAGACATTTAATATTAAGATGTCCATTGTAGTGAAACATGTCTACCATGATGATATAGGTAGTGAACCAATTCTATAAAGATATTATTGAAATTTATGGCTTGGAAACTATAGAAACCATATTATATGCTTATTTACCTACAATAATTACATGTTTTATTACTATGTTATGTTTTTATAGATTATCATATTTATTTCATTGTAAAACATGTATTATGAATTGAAAAGAATTATTTAATGATTTTTTTTATATTAATTGTTATTAGGAGTATTATCTTCCGTTTTCATTACCATGTTCTCATTTCATTATTCTAACGATTAGGCCTGCATATCTCCCTTCATTTCCATTACCAAGAATTTGAGGTCACAACTTTTTATGTTTCCTTCCCTAGGTTATGAACATAAGTTTTATTATTGATATGTCTAATGATGGTTCCATTCAAGGATAAAATGTTAAGAGATAATGTATATCCCTTATCTATCATTTTATTTGCTTCCAACTTTCTAAAGGCACTAAAATAGTAAGGTATATTCTCACCATTTTGAATAATGTTTTTATTATTTTACATATGTTATGTAATGTAAAAGTATGATAATTGATGTTACCTATATGTTATCTGATTTTAACATAGGAAAGAATAATATATATAATGAAAATGGTGATGAAAAAAACATAATGATGAATATGGGCCTCCAAAACACATAGATTTTCTTCAGAATCACTCTTCGTTCGAATGAATGTCTTTCCACAACATTGGAAGAGAGATGAATTAATGATATGAAATTATTAGTGTAAAATGAACGGTTTAATAGGTAAATAAGATTATATCCAATATTTTAATATCTAGTTTTAAAAAATGCATTTTTAGAGTTCATGGTTAGGAAAATCGTGCGCTAACTATGCATGAGACTATTCCTCAAACTAGACCTGACATGATGGATCACATAGTTAGACACCCCATGTTCCAACAATTCTATTCACCAATATCCAATGACTCGTGGATTATAATATATAGTCACATGAATTATCTAATATGGGTTCATGAATGTGTGTACACCTAATCACAACTATTTTAGTTTCATGGTTTCCTAGGGGTTTTGTATGGTTTCAACAAACCATGCTTAAACAATGAACAATCATAAAATCATAAAAAATATTCCAAATTTATTTGTATTTAACATAACATAACCAAATCACATTATATAAATAAAATATCATGTACATATAATTATGGTCTATAAATCCCTAATGTTATTACCAATTTGATTCTATATCCAGTAATCACCTTCGACTGATTTCATTCTTATCAAAATATAAACCATATTGGTTGAGTTCGTATTATGAGAGGTTTATTCACCCAATGAGTATCCATAATCTACATCGCTTCATCAATTGAATACAAATTGATCCATCCAGTGATCTATTTAAATATTTAACATAAATAAATTGATCATTTATAAAGCATGTTATGCTAGTGACATCATAATATTTCATATACTTCACAACAAAATAAACCATAGGATTTTGTTTAGACTGCCTACCTTTATCTGGTGGTTAAGAAACAAATAAAACTAGAATATCCAATAAGAATAATGGATAGTAATATCATAAGATGGATTCAAGGAAACAAATGGTAATGTTCAATATTGTAAACTAATAAATTTAATAGATTTAAATGTTAATGACTGAGATCAATGAAAGAAGAGATAGAAATCTAAGAGAACAAACTCATTGTTGATTATATGTGTAATTGGGTCATCTAGACGGGATGAGGCAACTCTAAAATAACCATGAATCAAAAATAAGTTAAGGAGATGGATCAATCATTGGAGGAATGAAAAAAATCATACATTCTTCCAAAATAATACCATGGGGTCTGGTGAATAATGTTACACATAATCCATTCAGACTGTGTATTTCTAAATTTCAGAGATTCATATAAGAACAGATCACCTCATGTTAATATTTCCCATGATACACGACAAGAAATATTTTTGAGGCATATAACCACATAAAATCAGGAACCATCTCATCACATTTCACGAGATATGGCTATAATTCATGTAATTTTCAAATCAATAATATATAGCCCATATTTTTTGAAAGTTCACGAAGAACATAGGTGTCACGAACCATCCTTGGGGCCCGTGCTGTGACTACCCCATGCCAGTGTTTCATAGGCCAGGGGCTGACGACTAGAACCAAAGGCATAATTCCCAATAAAAGGGAAGGCATTTCCATTATATAAGATAACAAACAACATTGAGTACACAAGCTGAAGTAAACACTAAGTAAAATTATTACAAAAGTAAGTACTAGAAAGTAAATGGACCAAAATACAAACCCAACTGAATGTATACTACAACTAAAAAGAAAGTACATCAGCAGTAAGGTAAATTAGAAACCATCGAGTAGTCCTCCGACAATCCCACCAGAAGGGTGGGTACAGATGGTCTCCTCAAATCCTTGGGTCCGGCCTTCTGCTCTGTGTACGTCCTTCCTGATAGTCCACCTCTAGGTACCATCATAGTCCTCAAGCCTCAACCACGATCAGCGTTGTTCATCGTCTGCAACCAACACAATGTAGTGCAGGCACGGCCCATGCAAGGGTGAGTATACGATACTCAGTAGGGTCCCTGATACCCCGAAGGTCTCCCATCATTCACAAAGGATAAATCACAAAGGACAGATACAATCATGAAGTATCAACCAATGGTACATATGTATACTCCCATACATATACCTAATTAATCATTTCCAGTTCGGCTCCAACTCAGGAGCCCAAGTACAACCCAATCTACACAGGAAAAAACAACCCAATCCACACAGGATAGCACAACCCAATCCACATAGGTAAGCATGTCAATCATATCGATGATAATGATTGAAAGTCAAGACTCAGCTCATACAGGTATACTACTCACGAAGATGGGTGGAGATGACTAGATGTAGCCTCTGAATAATCTCCTCTAACAAACCCACATAGGATCTAAGTATATATGTCATCCCTGCCAAACACACATAAGATCCTAGTACAGTAACCATCGCTGCTTAACCCACGAAGGATCCACGTACAGTCGTCATCACTGCCAAACTCACGGAGGATCCAAGTACAGTCGTCCTAATTTCCAAACCCATGTAGGATCCAAGTACAGTCATCATCGTCATTGAACCCACGGAGGATCCCAGCATGTTAGTCGTCGCAATCACATCCATCTCTAGGGTTACCGAACACATCATAATCGATTCCGAGAAGGTCTACTCTTCGAGTCTAATGAGAGGACATATCAAATGTCACAAAGACAAGAGATGAAGTATCCAAACATTTTGTCACACTTAATATGTGAGAAACCAAGAAGAATGTGCCCAAGTCACGGTGAAAAAGAAAATAAATCCTTTTTTCTAAAGTACACTGCGAGTAGGTAAGAAATACATGTCGTGTCATCAGACACCGGGTACTGCCCGTGTGAAATGGCTCATGTCATGGGGATGGTCATGTAAAATGTAAGAACACGATGTGTGGTATAGTAAAATGTTGTGTCTTCAGTCCACAGGTATTGTCCGTGTACCACAGCCCGTGTCGAAGGATGTTCATGTAGAAAGTAAGTACACAACGTGTGGTATGGTTACATGTCGTGCCAAAACTTCTGGGGTTGGCTCTGTGGATGCTGGCCATGCCTAGCCATGTGGTGGAGTACCTACCTGTGTACTCCTTCCTATGTCGGTGTATTCTTGGAATACACACCGAGTCATCAAAAAGCTGCTTCTGCCATGGTGATGGTAGTACACGCCATGGCTCTTGGCCTTGGGGTTATTCCCGTGTTTGTGAATCTCCCTAATTACATGCGGAGCCTCGTAAAGATGCTTCTGGCTTTCTATGAAGTGATTACACACCATGTTACACTGCCATGTATTCCAATCTATGTCCGTTTAATTTCCATGAATACACGCTATGTCTATCGAAGCCTCCTCTGACAAACAGTGTAGAGAGTACAAACCGTGTTTCTAGAGTCACATTCAATGTGTTACTTCTCTATCGTCTGAAAAGGATGCCACAATACGCTTGTACTACATGTTCTGTGATGCTAGAGGACACACTGTGTATTCTTGATTTTTACAGAATACGACACCTCTGGCCAGCACGCCTCCCAAGGTTCCTATTCTTCGTTCTGATGATCTGATTTATACGAAAATTATGCTTCATTCTCACCACGATACTTTGAGGCAATTTACGATGTTTTCGGGCCTATGATTGGCTCTGAAAACATTTCTTGATTCACTGCTCATGAACGACTGAAGAACTCCACATATTCACAAGAATGGTGGAGGAATCAGTTCGTGTTAGTTTGGTCTGGTCCATTCCTCATTAGTCTGATAGAAATTCTTCTAAGAGGAACATCAACATTGAAGGAAACCCAATATTTCTCATTTCAAATCACACCCCTACTTCGAAGATAGTTCATGGTTGTCAAGTGCCACAGATGATGGCGTCGTTCCTGTCGTCGTCGGTGTGCACCTAAGGAAACATCATCTTCCCTTTTATCATTGAGAGAAGATGATGATTGTGTGTCAGTCGCAGAGTCGTTCTTCTCATGATGATATGATGTTCTTCATTGGGGATATAAGTTCTTCACGGGAGGATGATGTTCTTCCAATGAGAAAAGAGCACTCTCCCCCAAATTCCACACACAACCAAACTAACCAAATAAAATAAGGCATCCCCTTATTTTATTATTCTTCAAAGCATTTAAAATTTCCAAAATTCAAACATATAATTCAATTAATTAAAGAGGAACTATTAATTAAATTCATGTGTGTTGAAATTATTAATGTGGAGGATGAGAAGTCACCTAATTAAAATACATGAGGGGGTGGGGTTTAATGGATACTTTAAGGAGTTATGGTGAATGTGAAGGGATGGGGATCATGTGGGCCCCACCACACCATTATCTTCACATGGGTAGTTAGGGTTAAAGTGGGTCCCACCCTAACATCCCTATGTAGTATAAAACCACTTACTTTAGGAATAAAATTTTTACCACAAATTTTAATCATTTCAAGTATTTATTAATCCCTATAATTTAACAACTCCTCTCGAGCAAACCCCCCATTGGTAAAAGTCCTCTTAAGAAATTATCGACGTTATGGTTCCATTAGTGTCCTCAGATTTCAATTCCGAGCACCTGTTCAAAAGATTGAAAAACTCACTCGTTCGTTCACTGAGCATACCTGATCGAAAATCCCATAACTGATTCTAAGCACACCGGGCCTCGGAATCAGGTACTATCAGAATTCATGACCTCTTGCTGAGAGCATAAGCTACTACATTCACCTTCAAATAAATATAGACTATCTCAAATTCATATTTCTGGAGGAACTCGAGCCATCACAACTGTATCATATTCAAGTCCTTCTACGTGAAGATGTACCTGAGACTCTGGTGGTCATAGTATACTGTAAAGTGCTCGCCCATCAGATAGTGTCGCCACATCTTCAGGGCGAAGACCACTACTGCTAACTCCAGGTCATGGGTAGTGTCATTCTACTCAGGCTGCATTAATTGTCATGAACCATAGGCAATCATAGCCCGTTCCTGCATCATGACACACCCGAGTCTGGTCCCTGATCCATCGCAGTAAACTACGTACAATACTCCCTCCTCTGGTAGCCTCAAGATGGGTGCACTCGTCAATCACTGTCGCAGCTCTTGGAAGCTCTGATGACATCAATCTATCCACATGAATGGTTTTCCCTTCTTCATCAAAGATGATATTGGTGTTGTATCTTTGGATAAGTCTTTAAAAAATCTCTGATAGTACCCAGCCAGACTTAGGAAACTCCACACGTCAGTCACACTCCTTGGTGGCTACATAGCAAGTACTGCCTCGATCTTCGAACGGTCCACCGCAACTCCTGACTCATAGATGATGATCCCCATTAAGTAGACCTATAGAATCCATAACTGACACTTTAAAAAATTTCCATAAAGATGGTGCTCTCGGAGTGTATCCAATACAACCCAGAAGTGGTAGGTGTGCTCCTCCTCAGTAGTAGACTAAATCAATATGTCGTCGATGAAGACTACAAAAATTCGATCGAGGTAAGGTTGGAAGAGCATGTTCATGAGACTCATGAACACTACTGGATAATTGGTTACACCAAAAGGAATAACCAAGAACTCATAGTGTCTATACCGACACCTGATGGCCATCTTCTACACATCCTCATCTCGAACTCTGAGTTGATGATAGACTGACCGGATGTCTATCTTTGAGAACCATCATGCACCCTTGATCAGATCGAAGAGATCATATATCCACAGAAGTGGATACTTGTTCTTCGAGGTCACCTAATTCAGGTGATGGTAGTTGACACATAGTCGTAAGCTCTCATCCGACTTTTTGGAAAACAATATCGGGGAAGCCCAGGGTGAAACACTAGGTCGGATGAATCCCTTGCCCTACATGTCCTCTAACTATACCTGTATCTCACGAAGCACAACATTTGTCATCCAATATTCTGGGGTAGATATCGGGGTTGTCATGGGGTATAGGTCAATATAGAATTCTACCTCTCTGCGAGGAGGTAGTAATGGAATTTCGTCAAGAAAGATGTCCGCATACTAATCCACCACAACAGAATAACTCATTCTCCGCACATCAACTTCTCCTAGGATAAGACTAGCCAACTGAAGAGTGATCGGCTATCCTCTCCTCTGTGTGAGTCCATCCTACGCTGCAAAGGCTCCCTTATCCTCGGTGAAGGTGAAACTACTCCCATTTGGATGGACACACCGCACCTTGCTCTAAATACACTCGATCGGAGCATAGACCTTAGATAAACAATCCATACCCAATATGACGTCGTAAGGTCTCAAAGCCGCTACCAAAAGATCCCAACCGAATATCTTTCCTCCTAGAGTAAGCTCACCCTACCGACACCAGTGTGTAATCATCAAGTATTCTTTCGTAGGACTCTCTATCCGTAAGGATCGAGCCAACGGCTCCGTCAAAATATCAATGCTCCGAACAAGGGCAGCGGAAATGAATGAATGACTCACTCATGTGTCTATAAAAACTTCTTTTAGGGTGTATTAGACACAGAATATACCTAAAATCATCTCAGGTGTGCCGTGTTTATAGGTCTCCGCTATCTGAAACTGAGCATGCCTCTGCCCACCACCTCCACGTGGTCGGGTTGGACCTCCTGGTGGTGTTGTTGGTAAGACCTCAATGTGTCACCCACCACCCGATGTTCGTCCATCTCCTCTGCCTCATCCACCTACTCCCTACAGACCACCACGATCGAACCTCTACCTCTTCTTTCCTCTTATATGACTGGTTCTACTGCATGTTCCCCACACATCTAAACCAGTATCGTGAGGTCGCCCACCAGATGGCCTTGTCCGCTTGGACCTCTGCAACATCTGTCTACTTCCGGCTGCAGAAAACTCCACTAGGTTTTGCCCAGCAGTATGCCTCACTGCTGGCTTAGGCTCAGCAAGGAAGCACCCCACTAGAAGGGTTTTCTTCAGTACTCCTTCCTACATCAAAATGCTGAGGGAGTCCATTGAAGCTATGATCTCATGCCTCAATCCCTTATCGAAGGTCTGGGCCCAAAAGAATGGGTCCCGTACCATGTCTGTGGAGTAGCGCGAGAGGTCGGTAAATCTCACCGAGTATTGGGATACTGTCATGCTGCCTTGCCGCAGCTATAGTAACTCCTGGATGTGCACCGCACTGAGGGTAGCTGGAACGAACTCTGAGCGGAAGAGGATCTCAAATTCCGTCCAAAGTAGAGATGCATTGTCATGGACCTAGGGACTCATGGTCCACCATCTACATGCTACTACATGTAGGGGACTCGTTGTAAGGATCACCATGAGGTATACTGGTGTACCTACTAATCTGAAGACTCGATCAACAACCTCCATCATATCCTCGGTGGCATGAGGGTCCATCTCCCAACGGAACCTGGGTAGTCTATGATGTTATAACTCATGCAGTGCACTCAGGCGACGTGCACTCTCAGCTACTGGGGCTGGTGGCATCAGTGGCTCGGCGGGTAGAGGTACCACTAGTGCCTCCGCTGTAATGGGGCACTGCACTGAGGCCTCGTCACTCGATGGGCTTCCATCTCACACAAAGCTCGGAACCCTAGCTGGCTTCCATCGTGGTGTCATCTTTGAAAGAAATAGGTGTTCCATGGTTAATATAGTATACCATGTGAGCTGACACAAATTAATCACAAAGAAAACCTTTGAAACACACACGCAATCAATGTTTTCATGCATTGAGTCTAAAATCAGATGTCAATGTCATGGTGTATGGATACATCGGCCACCACACCAACACTGGACTCCCTGAACTGATAACCACACTCAATAATCTAAACATTATTGCTTCACAGTGTAGAAACTATCCGAGTTCTAAATTTTGTATAAGAATGACTCCTTTAATACAAATTTGTCACCACCCGTCCTTGGGGCCTGTTCCATGACTACCCCAAGCACGCCTTCCATAGGATAGGTGCTGGAAACTAGAACCAGAGGCGTAATTCCCAATAAAAGGGAAGTCATTTCCTTTATATAAGTTTAAAAATACTACAGTGTATGTAAGCCAAATTAAACACTAAGTAAACGGAGTAAAAAAGTTATTTCTAGAAAGTAAATGGGCTAGAATACAAACCCCACTGAATGTACAGTTAAAATGAAAAGAAAGTACAAAAGCCGTAAAGTAAATTAGCAAACATCGATTTGTCCTATAGAAATCCCACTTTATGGGTGGGTACAGATGGTCTCCTCAACTCCTTGGGTATGGCAATTTGCTCCATGTACATCCCGCCTGATAGTCTACCTCCGGGTACCATCCCACTCCTCAAGCCTCAACCACGATCAGTGTTGTACATCGTCTGCAACCAACACAACATATTGTGGGAATGGCCCTTGCAGGGGTGACTATATGATACTCAGTAGGGGCCTTAAGACCCCCGAAGGTCTCCCACAATCCAAAAAGGGTAAACCACAAATGAAGGATACAAACATGAAGCATCAACCAACTATACATAGGTATATGCCCATACATATATCTAAGTCATTATTTCCAGTTCGACTCCAACTCAGGAGCCCGAGTACAACCTAATCCACATAAGAAAACAAAACCCAATCCACACAGGAATGCACAACCCAATCCACATAGGAAAGTAAGTCAATAAAATCGATGATATTGATTGAATGTCAAGACTCATCTCACACAGTTATATTACTCATGAAGAGGGGTGGAGATGATTAGATGTAGCCGCTAAATCATCTCCTATGCCGAACCCACATAGGATCCATGTATAGATGTCATCACTGCTGTACCCACATAAGATCCTAGTACAGTAACCATCACTGCCGAACCCATGAAGGATCCAAGTAGAGTCATAATCACTGTCGAACCCACGGAGGATCCAAAGTACAATCGTCCTCGCTGCCGAACCCATGTAGGATCCAAGTACAGTCGTCATTGTCATCGAACCCACAGAGGATCCCAGCACTGTAGTCGTCGCAGTCGCAGCCAGCTCTAGGGTTCCCTCACACAGCATACTCGATTCAGAGTGGGTCTGCTCCTCAAGTCAAAGTGGTGGATACATCAACTGTCACGAAGACCAGAGATGATGTATCCCAATGATCCATCCCACGTCATAAGGGAAAAACCAAGCTAAACGTTCCCATGTCACATAGAACAAGACAACCAATCCATTTTCCTAAAGTACACGGTGTGTTGGTAAGCAATACACTTCGTGTCATCAGACAATGGGTATTGCCCGTGTAAAATGGTCCATGTTATGGGGGTTGTTATGTAAAAAGTAATTACATGGCGTGTGGTATGGTTACACGCTGTGTCTTCAGTCCACGGGTACAGTCTGTGTACCACATCACATGTCGAAGGCTATTCATGTAGAAAGTAATTCCACAACGTGTGGTATGGTTACACGCTGTGTCGAAACTTCATGGGTCAGCTCCATGTATGTTGGACACGACTGGACGTGTGGTGGAGTACCTGACCGTGTACTCCACCCCGTGTCTGTGTATTCCCGGAATACACACTGAATCTTCACAAAGTTGCTTCTTCCATGGTGAAGGTAGTACATGATGTGCCACTTGGTAATGTGGTTCTACCTCTGTCTGTGTATCTCCCAGATTACACGCCTAGCCTCATGAAGCTGCTTCTTCCTTTCTATGAAGTTATTACACACTGTGTTACTTGGTTATGTATTGCTGTCTATGTTCGTATATTTTCCCTGAATACACGCCATGTCCATCGAAGCCTCCTCTAACAAAAAGTGTGGAGAGTACACGCCGTGTGTCTAGAGTCATAAATTGTGTGTTGCTTTTCTAACGTCTGAAATGGAATCCATAGTACACAATCACTACATGGTGTGTGCTCCTGGAGGAGACACTATGTATTTTGGAATTTTAAAAAATACGACGCCTCTGGACAACACGCGTCCTGAGGTGCTTATTCTTCATTCTGATTATCCGATTTATACGAAACATCCGCTTCAAGGTCACCTTGACACTCTGTGGCCGTTTATGATGTTTTCGGGCCTCCGATTGGCTCTAAAAACATAGCATGATTCACCACTCAAGAACGGCCAATGAACACCACATATTCACAAGAATGGAAGAGCAATCGGTCCGTGTTAGTTTGGTTCGGTCCCTTCCGTATTAGTCTACTAAAAAGTATTTTAAGTGGAACATCAACATTTATGGAGAACCAATAGTTCTCAATTAAAAATACTCACCTACCTAGGATAAAGTTTGCAGTTGTCATGCATTGTGGATGATGGTGTCGTTCCCATCGTCGTCAGTGTGCACCCGAGGAAATGTTGTCGTCTCTTTTATCACGTAGAGAATATAATTATTGTGCATCAGTCGCCAAGTCAATCTTCGTTTGAAGAGATGATTTTCTTCGTGGAAGGATTGAAGTTCTCCACGGTAGGATGAATATCTTCCAATGAGAAAAGAGCTCTCTCCCCCAAATTCTTCACACAACAAAACTAACCAAATAAAATAAGGCCTCCCCTTATATTATTATTTTGCCAAGCATTTCAAATTCCCAAAATTCAAGCACATAATTTAATTAATTAAAGAGGTTAAATTAATTAAATTAATGTGTGTTGTCATTATTAATGTTGAAGAGGAGAAGTCACATTACTAAAATACAAGGGGGGGGTTTAATGGAGTGTTTAAGGAGTTATGGGGAATTTGAAGGGGTGGGGCTTGTGTAGGCCCCACCTCACATTTATCCTCATTTGGGTAGTTAGGGAACTAGTGGGTTCCAACCATAATTTCCTATGTTAGAAAAAAACACTTAGGTTAGGAATAAAATTTGTACCACAAATTTTATTCAATTCAATTATTTATTAATCCCAAAATTTTAACAACTCCTCCAGAGTAAATGAACCTTTTGTAAAGGTCCACTTGAGAAAATACCAGTGTTGTGGTTCCATCGATGCCCTTGGATTTCAATTTCAAGCACCGATTCAAATGATTGAAAAACTTGCTCGTTCGTTTACTGAACGTACCTGAGAAAAACATTGGAAACTGATTTCGGGCACACCAGGCCTCAGAATCAGGTGCCGTCGAATACTGTGTACTCGTAAAATCCCAAAAAAATTTGTAATAAAATATTCCTTGAAATTTACGTCTCTTTACATTAGAAATACTTCAGAACTAATAGGAAACTGTCACATTCCATTTTCACATATTTAATCCCACACACCATTAACTCAAATTAACATTAATACATGAATGTCAGGCCATTTTCCCAAATAAAAGTCTATATTTCTCTAAACAGGGTTTAGCTAGTAGGGTCCAATGATAAAATCAAGGAGGGATGAACCATGAAAAATATGTGATCATATATAAATTTATATAAAAAATTATTTTGAATTCATCCCACTCCATTTATTCAATTTCATATTATACTCACATCTTCTTGATACGAGTCCACCATTGGATATCTTTACTATAAAATGACAAATACTAAAAATAAATTTCTAATGATACAAATACATAATAATGTAAAATATATTTTAAGTTCTAGTAATCCATTTCCCAGAAAATAGTAGACTATTAGAATCCCTAAAAGATGATGTGTGTTTCCTATTTTTTGACTCATAGAACAATGTTCCTTCTTTTTATTATATGTATGAATATAATGATACATATATTGGGAATTCTTTTTGATAATAACAACATTACTTTTTATGTAATATCCCGTAACATATGGTTTCTTAGGATTAAAATCATTACAATTTCTATCACATTCAATATTAACATGATTGATTCAGAATGCAGTAATGATATAAAAACCATAAATTATTTTCTCTGAAACAATAATCATTTTTGGAAAACCACATAATCATGAAATTTTTTTGATGTCATATACAAATCCTGAAAAAAAAATTCAATAAAACAAATGGTTTAAATATTGTTAGTCATGATCATTACCAAAAATATGTACAATTCTTTATTCATAGACCTCTACCTATGGTTTTTAATGGAGTATTATCATTCTAGAATACAAAAATCATCTAAAAATCCATTATAAATATTATAGTGACCCATACATTTCATTCATAGATATTAAATTTTCAGTTGTTTTATTTCCTCTACATAACAATTTGATTGACTCTAGATACATATAGTTATTGTGTCTATGGAGACTGGTAAACCAAACATACTAATTTATAAAATATCTAAATCATATACAACGTATTTATTCATAAATATAATCCTTTTTTACATATCATTCTTATTTTATTTATTCATAACCAAGAAAATTAAATATATTAACATGTTGGGAATTGATGCTTAGTAAAAAAACAGGAGATTTCATTTACAATATAACGCATAACATTATAATAAGGGTATGGTAAAATGATGTTAAAATATTCAAAACCATACCGTATATATCATATATAATAATATGGCTTCATGGAAAAAATAATTCAAATTCATAATAAATAATTTCTAAAAGAAAAAATGAACATGACCCATGAGAGCATAAACTGGCATATGAAAGCAATTCTGGAATATAAATATGTTTAAAGAATAAGTTTATTAGTGTAAAAAATAGTTTTCCATGTCTATAATTCTGGAATGGGTTCTTTCAACACTTCATTGTAGTATTAAAGGTTCACACATAATAATATATAGAGACAATTCCCATTACTAAACTGTGTTTACACCATATTCCAGAACATTTTTTCAAATAAGATATCAATCTCCACACAAATAATTATAGGGATATATACTCCCAAACTATATATATTTAAAATCATAAATATTTTTTCTACATTCTCAAAAATCATTCATTATATAAAAACCCATTAATTTTTTTTTAATTCCTTGGCATTTCATTATAGGAAACCCTAATGAAAAGAAATCAGTGTCATAAACATATTTTCATCATAAAATTAAGTAATATACACAAATAATATGATTGGTAATCATGGATCACAACCACTATGAATTTTTGTTACATCAAGTGATCCAATCATTGATGGAATTTTTTTTACAATCATCCAAATGAAAATTTTTGACTAAAATTATTCTCTCCCTTTATAAATCATATAATTTTATAAAAAAATATGTTCACTATTAAACAATAACACTTTATTTTTAATAAACTTTTAAATATATAATGGATACTTAAAATAAAAAATTAATCATTAAAATAGGAAAGGGATTTAATTCCATATAAGTTAAATAACAAAAATATTCACATATATTTTCTCAAAAATAATCACAAATTACCTCATTTAGATAGTCAGAAAAAGATTCATTTCATTCCATTTTGTAAAATTTAAAAAATAGGAAAATTGAATTTATAAATTTATAAGATAATAGTAAAAAATATTTTTTTTATAAGACATGTATATGGATGATAGATATTCCCTAGTGAGAACTTAAATACAAAAAATCCCAAATAGGGATGCGATATTAAAATAATACCCTTGCCTTAAGATCGTCTTACATTAAAAGGATACTAAACTCGTGTATAATAAATTAAAAATTATTATTATTTTACATAATATTATTTTTCATGCTTATAATATCTTATTTATCTCTTCATAAAATTTCAACACCCCCAATTGCCAATAATTTTTATTAAAATTTCTATTTCATTGTGTTAACTATTTATATTACCCTAAGTGTTTTAGTTTAGTAGATCAAGTCCTTCTACATTTATCTATGATTCATAACCAAATAATATTAATAATAATTTAAATATCATATATATTATTTACATAAAAATTTCTATTCAAACATATCAATTATATATAAAAAATGAACAACATCACTAATGGAGATGGTAGGACAATCATACTATTCAAAATTGTTTCCATTTTTCAAAAGACAGAAAAAAATAAAGGTAAATATTAATAAATATTTATAGGATCATTATTATATAATATTTATCTAATATATTTTTAAAATTATTCCATGTTAACATCCATGAATAATATAAATGAAATATAAATCACATCGCTTTTTGGAGGTGGTAGTCCCCACATACCCATGAATGATGCTATCATTTCCTTGATGATTGGATGGTATGTAGGTAGTGGATAAATTATAATTCGAAAGTTATCATTGTTACATAAATATATTAAATTAAAAATATTCCCATTATAATTACCATCCATAAAATATGGTAATGAGAAATGAATCGTATATCGACATGTACTCGGTAATCTATTCGTACACATTGGTGATACTATAACTTCACATTTGATGCGAATGAGATTGTACAGTGGTGTTTTAATAAACATTATAAACCCACAAAATATTTAGTACAAATAATTTTTTATGTTTCCAGTAAAAAAATATATTAATAGTAGGAAATGATGAGTAAAAAATAATGTGATCGGTAATAGAAATAACCTCTCTTTTTAAATGCCTCCATTATATATCCCCTAAATTTACATAAGGATGGTTCTTGGGAAGAGGAAAACAATTGTGTTGGATTGTGAACTTCTATAGGGAAATTGAAAAATTTTAGTAGTTATAAATACACAATATTGTGTAATTATGTGAGGATGTAGACTCCCTTTTGTAATTGTGGCAAGGAGTACTTTTTTATTTTCTCAAATGATTAAATTATAATAAATTTATTTTCAAGTGAAGTGCTTCCAAATGGAAATGTATTCAATGAAAAATTTGTATAGGGATGTATTCATTTAAGAAAATTTAATCTTTTTACAAATTTAAATTAATATCCTTTTTATTGAACAATAATTTACCTTTTTTAATATTAAATGCATTAAATACATTTTTAATAATAAAGGTTACTAATTTTACTTATCATTATCTAATTTGACCCTACATATACAATTTGTCATATTTTATATCGTACAATATCCACCCTGACTTATTTCATGATTTTTATTATTTTTTAATAATTTTATAAAATATTAGTTTGGTAAAATATCATTAATTGTAATTTGACAGTATTCATTTTTTTCACAATAAATAATCCAAAACAAATGGGGAATTATAATATAATCATTTAACACCAACCCAATATTTCATATAGATCATAATAATACATGGTTCACATTAAAACATTCAAATTACATCATATTAAATATTTTAAATATCATTTATTATATATATTTTAAAATATGGAAATGTGGAATCAGTGTAGCATATGAAATTAATGTCATTATATTTTTACATAAAATTTCAAATAAACATATATGATGGAAATATTTTTATTTATCTCTGAAAAACACATATATTCGAACAAATAATTTTTTTCCATATCGGGACATATACGTCAAATTATTTAAAAAATAGAGTGGCCTTCTGTAACTTGTTTTTATTTAAATAAGATATAAGTTTTTTCATATAGATGTATACATTAATAAACTAAATATAGATCCTATGGCCTCAATGTCATAATAAAATTTATCAAATATGAAATAGGATAAATAATTAGGGCCAAATAGTTTATTTTTAATTTTAATTAACCTGATTTAACCTTTATTGATGTGATAATGTTTACCAGGGATACTATTCATATTTAAAAATCACAAATTAAGAATAATTAAAAATATTTTCCCATATTTACAATATATATTTAATTAATTTTATATAAGTAATCAACAATAAATGGATAAAATTTATTCTAATGTTTGTGTACAAAAATGTGAAAAAAACAACTCTTCGAAAAAACACATAGTGAGAATAAAATTAGATTTAATCTTATTATATCAATAGAAAAGTATTTTTTAAATTATTTAAAACATTTATAAATAAATAATATATAAATTTATGTAAAAAAAATTCCAACCCATATTTTTTTATATAAAATATATTTCATGCATAGAAACACATTCTCAGAAAAGAAGAAATAAATTTTATTCCAAATAATATTCATTTTAAATTATGATATAGTTATAACTAATGAATTAATTTTAATAATGTGAAGATATTTGAAACTCCAAACACCATTAGGAAAATAAGAGTCTTGATCCTTCAAATGTGTAGAGATAATAATTGATTAGAATGAGTTCGTATAAGAAATTATATGATAGAGATGCATTTTGTTACATGATTATGGGAATGGATCGACTTACAATATGTGAAGTACATACCGATTCCTTGGAAAGAAACACTATTTTCCAATTGTCTGATTGTGTTATAAATATCATTAATTAATATTTGGTAATTTATTCATTCAGAGAATGACCCTAAATAATGGTGGTTATAAATATCTATTACCATTTAACAGTAGTTTATTTTTCATCTATATATGAGATTAGTGATTGAGATTTTCATACTATAATTAACTAGTTCTTGGATTATTTTTTAAAAATTTATATCATATGACACCAAAAATAGAAGTATAATTTATGATTGATATATTACTATTTAATATTACTATCTCACATTCATCTTATTGGTTGGAGGTAGTATAATTGAATGAATTCAAGTCTCATTTGTAAGTGTTATATAATAAAGGGATTATTTGACTACGCATGTCTCTATTGTAAATAATAGTTTTTATTGTTAAAATAGAGGATGAAACTGTTAGGAACTATTTAGATTATCATATGCTAAACCAAGTTTAACCAATGAATTAATATCATATACAACGTATTGATGATTTGTTTGATCATTTTATTAGATCTAATTGCTTAATAATAATTGAATTTCATTTAGGATATCAAAAATTGTGGGTTTAAAATGAGGATATTCTAAAATCAAATATTAGAAGTAGGAATGGCCATTATTAGTCAGTTATTATTCTTTTTTGGAAATCTAAATACACTAAATGTCATTGTGGAATTAATGATTCATATATTTCAATGGAATCTAGATTCCTTTTTGGTGTCATTTTTGGATTAAATAATGTTTTATTCAATGACCAAGGTGGATCATGTGAATCAATGGGTTATTATTTATGTATATTATAGTAGGATAACATATATTCAACGTTATCGAACTGAAATTTTTTAGATTCAATAGATAAATTTTCGGGTCCCGGTCATTTCTGATAATTTCATTTATATACATCCAAAAAAAGGTTGAGGTTATAATTTCAATTCATGTTCCAAAGCATGTCATTCTGATAAAAAGTTTCCTTCACATAAATTTGTATTTCTAATGATATGTTCATTACATTATATGACTATATTTATCAAACACTAGATTAACAAGTAAAAGTGTTCCATTAAAATTGAATGATAAATTTTAGATGTATTTTCAAGGTTTGAATGTTATCGCAACATCAACACCAATATTGATATTTAATGATACATGATAAGGCTATGTGATGTATTGAGATGCATTAGGATCTTGGTGGGGGTATGTTCTATTGAAAGGAGATCAGGTTGTTTCCTAAAAATGTTGGAAGTTAAGGTTTCATGAGAATAACAAACCCACAAATTATTTATAATTATATATGGTAGTCAAATTTTTAATGACGGTATGTAATTACCTTTCTGTTATTGAAAAAATATACATGTATTTTACCATCAAAAGTAATGTTAAATTTTATTCCATGTTTATTTGTTACTAATTTCGATCAATAGCCGATGGAGGCACATATATCAAATTCCAAATATGTTTTAACGATGCCAACATTCAATGGTGGGAAGAGAATAGATGGATTGAAGATATTAGTGACTTCAGTTTTGAATATTAGATATCGTTTCAATTTATTTTTGTTTTTTCAAGATCAAAATATAAATAATTACAACCATTCAATATGGTTTGATTATCCAAGAATCTGAAAAATGAATAAATCACTACAATAATAGTTTTAAAGATTTTAATTAAAAGGTTAGTGGGTGATTTTTTAGAGATTACACATCTATATTTATTAATCTGAGGAACCCCATTAAATGTTGGAATGATTGAATCATTACTGATCCCCGACTAGAATTGGGAGTAGTTAGAAATGGATTTTGTTATAGGTCTCCAAATAATTTTTTGGAAACATGATTCCAAAGGGGTGATTTTTTTATCTCACAAATTCATCTCATTTTATCCATATTCATTAATATTATATGGTGGGGGACTTGTAAAAAATCTATAACCAGGTGCTTTTAAAGAGGCATGACATTCTTCAATTAATTTTACGAAACCAAGACCCCATGATTTCATATCATTTTAGATGTCCTAATATATATACCTTCTAATTGATTTTAGTATTAGCTTGATGTATCATATAAAAATAGATGGATAATCTAATTGCACAGTTGAAACATTAGAGGACATTCTTATTTATTGTGAAATAGATACTCGTATATCATCAGAGAATCACATAACATTTGATGATTTACCATAAAACAATAGTTATTAGTCCAAAATTTATATTGTTTCTATTTTTTCAATTTATGGGCATCATTTTCATTTCCCACATTTGGGTGGAATCATGTGAGTTTTTACTGGATGGAATGAGCCCTCTTATAGAGACAATGGATAACATTCGATTGATTGGAAAGATGGTTGACATATTTCTGAGTCTTTAAAAATCATATGTTGATCTTTTTTTATTATAATTTCAATTTTAGGCGAGTGATAATCATTTCATGAGAATATATATAAATCTTTTTGATCTTCATTGTGGGATGCAGTGAATGTTATATCTTAATAAATAACCCCTTTTATTATACACGAACTTGATGGAGAGGTTGTATATTAATGAAATTTTCCACCATGGTTCAATTCTGTTCACAATGTGATCCATGAAATCCAATTGAAGAAGTATCAACATGATCCTAGCTATGTAATTTTATTTCATCACGTTGACCTAGAGATAAACTACATTTTTTTGTGTCGGTACAGATTCATTATAGGAAAGAGAATGTCATCAATGTTAAATGAATCAATTTATTTTTTGTATAATGAAAACATTGTTGGATTTTAGGTAAAAGTGAGAGCATGATAAGGAAATGGTAGAGAAATGGAATTAAATTGATTAAGGAATATGTTGTTTTCTACATTATGGGGATTTAATTTCCAATGTTTGGGATAATTTAACTCCCATAGATTTATGTAAATTAACATTAATTTATTTATTTATTTTAAATTTGGTCATTGGGTTATGTTTCGTGTGGTTTAAGTGATTTTTTTCTTTTTTAATGCTTTTATGTAGGGGAATGGTTTGAAAATAGTTAGTAGAAAGCGTACATGACATCCATGTAACTGTGAAACCAAAATAATAGGTATTTGGATGGAACATAGTAATGTGTATAGTTTTTAAAAACCATATATCTTCTAGATAACATACATTCAACGATGAAAAATTGTAAATATTAAGGTTATAGCATGGTTTTTCTAACCATGAAATACAACCATTAAATGTGCGGGTTGAGGTTGGGTCTCATGCATGATTAGCAAACAATGTAAAAAACAATGATCATAACCATGCAATGTAAAAAATTATACACTAAAATAATGGATGTAATATGATATAATTCACAAACAATTTTTTTACCTAATAAAGTAATACATCTAATTTCTATTCCTCTTGAATATATAGAGCCATTTACTCTTAATACAAGAGACATTTAAAGGTTAATCTAAGTGCTTTGGAAAACTAGTTTCATCAGTATCTTCTTGTTCTTATTCATTTTCCTTAGATCACATCATCCTCCATATATAGGAATCCTAAATACAATTCATTAGAGATATTTACATGTTGATTGATGTTAACATGATGATATAAGATAAATTGATTGAAGGTAACATGATCTACAATAATTTTTAGGCGTTTCACGACATGTGTTTGATTTTTGGGTGATGTTCATTGTTTTTCCAAAGTTGATAGATATGTGTCTTCTCTCTCGAATCCTCTTTATTAAATCATAATGGATTAGTTATAAATTAATTTAAATTCATGAAATTATTCTGAATCTCTTTTCTTATTTTATGAAAATATCTTTAGTGATGACAAACTGTAAATTAATAAAAAATTTCAATTTTTTAGAAAGTAAATTTAGTTCATGATTTTATATTTTTTATTTTATAATAAAGGTTTTAATAATTATTCATGGAATTTTTTTGAAATTTTTCTAAAAAAATTATGTTATTATTGAAATTCTATAGAATTATTTGGAATTGTTCTTTCTCGCATATGGATGGCATGATTTATTTTTTATAGTTTGTGACCCCATAAAATGGACATATGCCTCTAGAGAACATGGTATTGGATACCTTTGGATGACTCAGTTGATTAATGAGGGACATGTTATGAGTATGGATATTTTACATAATAATTTATCTATGAATGATTATAATTATGTGTCAGGTATGAAAAAATAAATTTTGAAATATTTTAAAACCCTTGTTTTGATACCTTCCATGTAAAAAATATTCTCTTTGGAAAAATGTTTTATATTTTATTTAAACTACATTAAATTATTTTAAATTAATTATTTAAATTTTTGAAATGTATTTTATTTATTGTAAAAGTTGGGATGTCATTGTGGTATTCGTACCTACCTTTATACACACCACCTACTTAGGATCTTTGGTGAGTTTGTAGATGTTATATATCAAGTCCTAGGAAATAGATTGGTATCTCAATTATGTTGTGATGCATTATAATAATTTTGGGAATGGATTATTGATTTGGTTGTTTTAGTATGTTGGGAGTTGTTGTTTGGATTCCTTCATTTCCATTGGGTTTTGAGGACATTATTGTCTTTGATTTTGGATTTTTTTCATTTCATCTTGAACTATTATATTGTAGTTTGTTTATTGTCAGTTTGTTTTTTCCACTCATACATCATATTGAGGATTTATTTTTATGGATATCACTGTTTTTAATATTGTTTTCAAACGACAAATCATCCACCAATTTTTTTGAACCACATATATTTTATTTCTATGATTTGGTGTCTTGGGGGTTCCAAATATGGTTATTAGTACCTCAAAATCTTACAACTATAATGGGATAGATGTGGAAGGATACCTAAGATACTGTTATGAATTTTAATTAATTAATATATATGTATGTATGTATGTATGTGTGTGTAATTAAATAAAAAATGTTAATTTTAAAAACTAATTATGTAGGATTATGATGTTATATCATGATATCCATTCTGTTTTGACATGCCGCATTGATGCTAAAATGCTTATATAGAGCTGTGTTCTCTATGTTTTAAGCTAAAATATATATATATTGGGATTTTCTCGAATAATGACATTCTTTTAAACACGTATTTTCCAAGATACACGTGTATAAATTATTATATTGTGGGCATGTCTTTGTGATACATGTGGAAATTCATATATATTGATTAATTACAAGGGTTATGTGTTGAAATTTTTATATATAGGTATATTCATGGAGTATATAATTATTATATTGTCGTCTATTCATGGTGGTTTTATTTAACCATGGTATACAAATACATTTTTCATTATTGTGTTACATGATTTGAGAAATTATTACATGGTGTCAAAAAAGGTAGGTTAATATATTATTTTAATTGAATAATTAATATAATTGGAATCACTATATTTCATTAACATATTGTCAAACTGGGTTTTATAGACATGATTTTGTTATCATTATGAGTTGAAATCACACCCTACTATGGGTTCCATTTTGTACTAGGGAAAATTATAGGGATGAAGGATCAGATAAAGGAAATTTACCTTATTGTTGGATTTGTTTCTTGCTGGAAGGGATATAGTTTGGATATGGTTCTAAAATTGGTTTCACTATCAGGTTCATTGGAAATCTTATCTGTGAGGAAATTGTTTTATTTTTATTTTCGTAGTTTGGATGTTAGTGACATTTCTACCTAACATTACATCAATCATAATTATTGTTTAATTGGTAGAACTATTTTCATGAAGTGGTATTATGTATTTTTTTAGACTGGTTTTCCTTAATATAAATTTATTAATATGGATTATTCAACACTTTAAATACTCTATAATAGGGCGTAATGTTTAGCCTCTATATATATCACACCCACATTAGTAGTCGTATGCCTTTTGGGTATATGGAGGTGTTCTTGAGGTCTTGTAACCAAATAATTTGGGCCACGTTAGAGAGTTATAGATAGAGATTTATAATGATCTTTCAAAAGATGTTGTATTTATTTTCTATTACTTTACTATTTCTGAATGTAAAAAATGATACATGGGTGTGTTAAGACTTTGTGATGAGATAATTCATGGGAGTAATTGTCTAGTGTACGGAGGGAGACCAAGTGCCCAATGATGGAATTAGTCTTAATGATGATCAGTTGTTATAGTTGATTTCATTTCATCTAGATTGATTCTCATGTTGTGTGATGTTATTATTTCATGATGACTTGTTTCCTTGAAATTTACAGTCATATCATAGTATCGTAAAAGATTAGTATGCATTATTCATGATATGAACATAGGGATATATATTTATTTGCATTGTTAATTATAAATACATATTTCTTTAATGTGACATATACCTTCCTATTTGAACTATGAAATGATATATATTTAATGTAATAATTTAATTGAATTTAAATTTTATTTCATGGTAATACAGTTGTAATACAAATTTAGAGATACAAAGGGATGTGTATCTCAGTTACTGTCACATGTTTTTGTTGATCTTGTCTAGTTTACAGTGCTCTATGGAGTTTTTGTATCATGAATTGAAAAATCCGCATATTTTCCTTCATGTTGAATATCAGGATTGTGGAAATAAGTATTCTCCTAAATTAGTTGATCAAGAGCTTCATATAGCTCATGAGGATCATATGGATGCCTAGATTTTTGATAGACTCTAGAGGATCATGAAATCCAACGAATTAGATAGATTTTGCAGAGTTCCTTTATTGTATAATCTAAAAAGAGAGTTTCACCATCAACATCTGCATTGGTCCTCTTGGAGGCTGGCCCCTATGAAGTAGATTTATGGATTGTGTTAGTCATGGTGATCCAAAATAATCATGAGATGACAACAAAAAAATGTTTAATCATACTACTTGAATTCTCTATGGACCTTCCATGTGTTGTTGGGATATAATATTGAAGTAAGGGATATAATAGTAGTTGTTATAAATGTTAATATGGTATTTTTTCTTGTGACACTTCTACCTATAGATGATGAAGAATTTGGAGTCTTGTGAGTTCAGGAATCTGACACAAAAGGGCATGTAATTGATTGACAATGTTGAATTTTTCACTATGTTGATGTGATTTGTGCCACATTTTGTTTCTATAGATAATTATATAGTGTTACAATTTAATGATAATATTAAATATGACATTTTGTCATAGGTGAACATTTATTGTCTAAGTAACATTTCTTATTGGAAGAATCAAAAAATCATAATGAAATGGTATCTTATAGTGACTTCGATCCATGGACATGCTATATTAGCTGGGTAAATTGGGAGATATTATTCCCCTAGAAAAAAATCACTACTTGGAAATATTCAACTGATGAAATAATGGATATAAAAGTCAATCTAGTTGGAATTAATCTCAGAACTATGTTATGTTGTTGTTCTTTCAGTGTGGATAGTTATTATATAAGAATAACTAGTGTCTGTACAACACATTGGAGTTCCATTATCATGGTGGGATGTGAGGTAATCATTTTTGTATTAGTAACTTCTCACAAAATATCATTAGATGGTGATCCAGATAGGTATCAGAGTATATGAAATAATTAGGTACTCCACAACATAAAAGTAGCTAGATTTCTATAGGTTGTTAATGTAAAGAATTTGGATGTGGTATCACAATGTAAGAATGGATGGACAATGTTGATTTAATATCTCTTTGGAGTTAGGTTAGATACTAGGAAATATGGGTTAGTAATCTCCATGTTATGCATACTTCTACAGCTATTATGGATGGAAAACCATCATCCTACAAAGATATGAATCTGGTATCAACTACCATTTCATGTTTTATTTATTCATGAGAATCAAATTTCATTTTTTATAATCATTATGACAATGTTTCGGTCTTGGTTTTATAAATATTTTTTGGTTCTTTGACTATGAAAACATTGACCGGATTGCGGTCATAGAATATCAATCTTTTCCTGGAAATTTCTCTAGATATTGGAAATTACTCATTCTTGTGGGAACCATCTATGCTGGAGATAGTAGTTTTCAATTTGACTCATGTTATGTATTGTATTTTTCTATATGATGATCATAGTGACTATTACTATAGGATATTTCCCTCTCTATCTCGGGATAAATCTAATATTTACATGAAGTAGAGTGGGATCATAAGGATTATCATGAATGGGTAATTCAGGGTAGATTGAATTGTCTCACTACTCAGATTAGAAGGAATGTTTTGGATGATGGTGGAATACAATAGGATAATTTTCCAGTAGTTTTAGAATGTTTTCTGGATGTATATCTTGATGCATTCCATGAAATACAACCCAAGTTGGAGATCAATTTCAAAATCGAATCAGTGTCAGGAGTTGATCCATTTACTATTCCTCTATATATAATGTTGTTGGTATAATATTAGTATTTTATTCTTCAGATGATTGATCTAGAATATAATGGTTTAATACATCCTACTTTGGCTCCATGGGGTTCTTTAGTTATTTTAACTAACAAATATAGTTGTATCATACTATTTTATATAGGTTATCAGAGATTTAATTAAATGATAGTCAAGACCCAATATCCACTTCAATGTATTGATGATCACATTGATTATCTAAGAGGGGATACGACATTCTCTATGATTTATTTTTGATCAGGATACAACTAGTTGAGGATGAGACTATTAGATATACATAATAATTCATTTTTGATAAGGCATGGGTTGTAAATGTTCATAGTAATGTTTAATAGTTGGACCAATTCATGTTGAGGTATTCATCACCATAATTTACTAGATCATTCATCATTTTTTTAAAAAAATTTATATGTTTTTTTGATGACATCGTAGTCTAATCTTAGAAAATGGAGAATCATTCACTTAATCTTGACATCACCTTCTATACATTTAAAGATCATCCAAACTAGAACAAGATAACCAAATTTATTTTCCTGAATGATAAAGTGATCTCATTAATCAATGTGATTTTATAAGAAGTAGTGTTAGTGGACCAAGAAATTGTTTTTTTTCATTGTATAATTGGAGAAACCTAAATTTTAATTGATATTTATAGTTTTCATGGATTTTTATGTTATTATCATTGTTTTATCTAGGACTTCTCCCATCTAGAAGCATTGATGTTATGATACCTAAGATCATAGTGAATGTTAATGGGATGGATTATTGTGATGGTTATTTTTTAATGTTGAATGGAAGGATGGCTACAACACTTATCCAAACATTAATTATTCCATGTAAGAAATAAACCATGTTCTATGACTGATATATTGTTAGAATACGATAAGTCATGATACATGAGGATCGAGACATTACATATGGCTCTAGACAACTGAGAATGTCGAAGAAGAATTATCCTACTCACGATCTAGAAGAAGTTGTGGTGGTACATTCCCAAAGATGCTTGAGTGAGTATCATATGTGAAATATGTTTCTGTTGTACAAGGGATAAAAAGTTTCTCATATACATATTTTATTAGGGGTACCGGAACCCCTGGAATATGAGGAGGATCGAGTAACTACAATATTTTGAAAATGTGTTCTTTTGAACTATGAAGGGTAATAAAATTTCTATTCCATTGGGCTAAAATATTTAGAAATAGGTAGTGAATGATTCTTGAGATTATTGGGGGATAATGTATCTTTTTTCAGACTTGTTTTTATATATTGAAGAGACCAGGATGAGTATACATGAATTTTTTATCTATTATACCCAATTATTTGTACTATATGATGATTTGAATGTTATCTTATATGGAATGAATAATTATGATAATTATATTATATAGTGAAATTCAATATCAATATGGTCTCATTCTAGTAAAAATAATCATATTTTCATGGAATAGAATCGATTTCTATGGTCTTTCTTGATAAGAAGATTATGGAGTTTCATTATTCTATATGGGATTTACGTCCTTGTTTCACAATGCTGGATCATGATCTCTAAAGATAAAACTATTGGTTAGTAAAAAGGAATATGTTATCATGATTTATAGGGTGATGTTACATTTAGGAGTTTGTGAAAACCGATCATCAGAGTCCAGTTGGGTTGTTTCCACCTCTTCCCATTCCATAGTGGAATTAGGATGATGCCATGATAGATTTTCTGATATGACTATATAGTACTACCTGCATGATTGTTGTTGTATATGTTATTGGGGATCATCTGACAATGGTATACCACATCCTACATTTTATGGGTACCATTGCTATTTATGATCTTGGTAGTCTATAAGTGAACAAGATAGTTATTTTTCATGGAATTATGAGAACTATAATTTAAGATAGGGATTCTCATTTCACATCGATATTTAGGTAGGGTCTTTAAGAGGCTCTATGATCATAGGTTAGTTTGATTCCATCCTATAATCCTCAATATAATGGTCAATATAAGTAAAATATTAATGTTCTATATTATATTTTAGGAGACAATAATTTAAAATTTTGTGGTTCATAGGAGATGAATATGGAACTCATGGAGTTCCCAAATAACTATACTATCATGTAATTGATCTAGAAAGAACCATTCACGTTCTTGTATAGTAGGTAACGTTGTTTTACCCTATATTAGTTGGAGGGAAGGGAGTCAGTCCTTTTCGGCCCCAATCTCTTGCATGTGACATATAATCAGGTTCAGCTGATCAAGAAGTTGTTTGTGACAACACATAGAATGAAAAAATTTTACGATGACATTACATAATGACTATAGATTTCCAGGTTGGTCATCATGTTTTCCTTCTGGTTTCACCTAGATTGGGTAATAACTATATTGGGAAGCAGGGAAAGGAAACACTTATTTTTTTAGGAAGTTTGAGATAGTGGATATGGTCGGTCTTGTGGCATTCCCATTATCCCATCAACAATTCTATAGATCCATTCATGACTTGTTTCACATTTTACCGCTTCAAATATTTTATCCAGACCCATATCATTTAGTAGATGTGGATGATGAATTTTATCCAAAGGGATCCTTCGAGTATAATTTCATTTAGATTGTGTACTATAGATATAAGTATCTCTTTGGTATGATTATACCTATAGTATGAGTAAAATGGTAGAATGGGCATATTCAACATTAAACAAGAGTGATATTCTGATTTGTTAGTGCAATGGACAGAATATTTTTTGGATACCATATAGAGATTATCTGAGAAACACAAGAATTGTCAATTATATGGTTGGAGGTGTTATGTTATTATCTTTATCTAGGTATTTCCCTCTATAATTTTTTCATTGGCCCTGGATGGATGAGTCTTGTTTGGATATGTGAATTTATATTTGGAAAAAATTAACAAATGGTCAGGGTTGTTAGTTTTTGAAATTAAAAAATAATTGGAGTATATGTGTTAATCATGATTATGAAGGTATATTATGAGTGTGGAAGGAATCATTAATGTTTTGACCACTTTAAAAAATGGGGGTTGCAAAATCGTCTCGAGACAGTTACCCTCATGAATATGTTTCACAATGTGTAACTACTAGTAGACCAATGTCATGAACAAGTTTATGGAATGAAGTGGATACATGTTTTGAACATTGTTCATTAAATTTCAATGTCGATTTATTTAAATATTAAATTTATTTGATGATTTTTTCAATATAACTCCAAAATGAAGAAATATACAGTATCAAAAAACTAAACTCCATGTATTCTTCTATCCAAGTGGCCTTATATGGTAACAAGATATGATTAATTTCAATCCTCCAGTATAGCTTATCCTTCCTTGTCCTAGTCTGATTTTCAATTGATTTTTGAGCATCCACTACTGTTCTGGATATCCTAATTTCCCATATGATGATTGGTATGTTTATTTTGATTCGTTTAACATTGTTCTCCGGTTTCACTACATCATTGGAATGTTAAAATATTGAGAGTGGGTTTTTGGTTTTTTTTCATGATACTGTATGGTCTAGGTTCTTTTTTATTATCTTCCCCCCACCATTCTTGAAGTAGATTCTGGTTGGAAACACATCCTAACCACTAAATAAATGTTGGGGGTCTAAACCAAACAATATGAACTATTTGATTGTAAATTATTAGTAATATCATGGTTTCACTAATACAACAAGAGAACTAATTAATTAGTTTAATTATTGAAAATAATGAATTTAAATATTAGTTATATCAATTTCGAATTACATATTTATCTCACATGAATTATTGGTACCCATGGGTGAGCTGTAACAACCCAAATTTTCATCAATTTAATTCCCTTCTTATAATTATGTGTAATAGTATAAATATATTAGGAATCACAGTGACATATCATGATTCTAAATACCAAGAGATCATTTAATATATTTTTTCCACTTCAATGTTGCGAATTTTGAAAATCTGACATACACGGTTGTGTTTAGGGTGATTTTTGGAGTCCAATAGAACAAACATATTTTTTGTGTGAATAATATCATATCCTTATGAATAATAACCTAACATTATAAATATAAACACAATCCTTATTAATAATAATTACCCTAATATAATTGTAACCTCACTCATGATGGATTAAATAAAATTTAGGCATGTTATAAGTGATAATATGACCACAGTAAAAGTATT
This sequence comes from Viscum album, assembly GCA_963277665.1. Lineage (NCBI taxonomy): Eukaryota > Viridiplantae > Streptophyta > Magnoliopsida > Santalales > Viscaceae > Viscum > Viscum album. Next base: position 421,693,995 of record OY728151.1, read on the forward strand.
GGTATTTTAGTATGTCATAAATAATTAAGTATAAATAATAAATTATTTTAAATGAAAAAATATTTTCAAAAAATGTTTTCATTAATAAACAATTCTAGGTCTTCATGTTTCATTATAATTTTATAATAACTTCTGTAATTTTTGAATGCATTATGAAATCAATTTTAATTTTAAAATAATAAATTTTTCAATTAATTATGATTTTAATAAAAAGTAATTTAATAATATTTAGATGTTTTTTTAAAAAATAGAGTTTAATTTTTTATAATAATCATCAAATAATTGTGATGGTGAATTTTGGTATTTTAATTAAATAATTTAATTTTTGGTGAATATTAAAAAACATTAATTTACCGTATAAAAACATAATAATTTAAATACACTATTCATGACATTATGAGGGATGTGTGCACCCAAATCTCGAAATCACATGCACTATGTACTATTTTTGGTTATGGAATCATCACTATTTCTTATCTTAGTGGAAATTAATAATCTAATTATTAGATTTTTTAGAAAACCCCTCTCCCCTCAAAAATAATTACCACATCATCATTACATAGCACCTCTCAAGCTTCAAGACATACCTAAATTCATCACAAAGATATTCCCCAGACCCTCCCCCATGACCAGGTTCTATTCGACTCATCAAAACACCAATCTAAGGTTACGTAAAGAGGATCTTAATAGGATGATTAATGACATAATTTCTCTCCCAATGTTCATTCAAATTTTTTTCATATTTTCCAATCATTTATTCTCTTATCCTCAACTCATCTTATCATTATTTTTGAAAAACTCTAATATGATTGATATACTATTATTTTATCATTTTAATGTAAGATGATTCATTGTACTCATCCCTCCCTCTATTTGTTAATAAAAATGAAATTCATTTCTGTGATGTGGTTATCTACCCACATCATGGTCGATGCACTTCAATTTTCCTTCAATAAATTCAGGGACATAAATAAAAAAATAAAACTATTAAAATATTATACATATTTTATATCCCATTTTATGTTCTGGAAGAAACATATTAACAATAAACTAAGGTATATAATAAAACAAGTTTGTTGTGATTGAAAAAACAATCAAATTAACCAAAAAAATCATTATAACAATTTATCTAATGATTCATCCATATGGTACAAAACCAAATTCATTAAAATATAATTTTTAACTCAAAAATGAAAAAAATATTATATATTACTAGATATAGATGTACAACCACTTTTTAAATGATCTTCCATTCCCGAATACAATTTAATAGTTCAAAAAAATTATAAAAATAAACATTCTTGAAAAACAAATTTAAACTCTATAACACATCCAAATCCCCATAAAAGAAATTAATGAAACCATAATAAAATAACATAATTTATAAAAAGTTCATTAATTTATAACTAATGAATATAATTTCATTATATAGGATATTAAAATGGAAAAATCATTCGGATAAATGTAGGGGAAATTCTCGAACCCAACTATCATTCTTTGGGGTTTCCATATTCAATCCACTTTCAGTATTGATATACCATCAAAATCATATAATAATGACTACGTAACATTTTATAGTATATAAATTTTTAATAATTGATTTTATGGAAAACCCAATGATTTCTAAAAGAACACTTCTTTCAAATAGACACCCCTGTTACTTCTTGATGATTGGTTCACTCTTACTAATGGATAATGGTTCTATGTCAACAATGATATTCCATATTTATTTTGGGAACCGAATTTTTATGAATTTATTATATGAAACAAATGTCATTCCATGGGTTATCTTCTGTTAATTATTGAAATATTTTCAATGTGGAATGCATGATAATGTAAATGTTATGATGAGATGGGTGCACACAGAATTATACAGTGCAATATGAATGTTTCAATGTAATGGATGCAACCAGAATTAATATCTCACCAATTCATTATAAAATGTGATGAATCTCATGATTTAATGTGTAATTATATGTGATCATGATGATATATTTTTTACCACTATGAGTGGTATTTAACCACTATGAAATATTGATTTCAATTTTTTTTATGAATTTATACATTACAAGCCATTATCAAATGTTTCCTATCATGATTATGATGAAGATGTCATTATTATGCTCACCAAATTATGTATTATTCATATCAATCCTCTAACTAGGATTTTACCTCAACCCTATTGATGTATATCATTAGGTGATTATGTGTACTAAAAAAATTTCAGGGGATAATAAGAAGGTGTAGAATATTGGATGAAATAAATAATTACATTTTAAGTTGTAAATGTTATATTAGGTCATAGTTATCCCATGAATCTAAAATATTGGTTAATATTATTACGTTTTTTATATTCTAAATGATTAAATAGTAGTATAATAAAAGGTTGGGACTCTATAGTAGGTATCAGCCGATAGGATTAGTTAATTTGGGAATTATGATTAATGAAACCAAGAGAAAACCTCTAGTATGAGACTAAGTTCAAATACATAGACACGAAGCTTTACCTCGGGATCCATAAAAATATTATTTTAGTGAAATATATAGAAATTTATGTGTTATTTATAAATGAAATGTTGACATATGTTTTTTTCTAACCTTTTCTAATTTAAAATATGTTGAGAACCTGAGAAACCAGTCCAAAAAAACTATCAGTGGTCCAATGATACTGTTTACCAATTGTCATCACCAATGCTTTTGGAGGTAGTTTTAAAAACATCATCGTGATTCTTACCCAACTATCTCAGGTTATGAACAATAACCAGAATAATGGGGAACTTCTTCCGTCTCCAAAGAGGGAGAAACTAGCTGTGTATGGTTTTTTACGGTAACAACTGCTAACATTTAGTGGGCCTTTTGATCCACGAGTTGTGGAATCGTGGGTCTACTCCATAGAGAAGATCTTCTCTATGATTCAATGTTTTGATATGGAAAAGGTGACACTAGCCATTCAACGTCTAGATTGATAGGCTGATCAATGGGGGCATTTGATTAAGAACACCAAGCCATGATACTAATTAGAATAGATGAATGAGAAGACATTAAGATCATGATACTTAACAAGTATTTCCCATGAACTCTTCGTACAATGATGGAAATAGAATTCATATAGAATAAGAAAAATAAAGTAGAAATTTTCATGACCTACGATGAAAATTTCACAAGGATTGCAATGTACCCTTCATGACTTTTTATCAACATTGATATCCAAATTAAAATATTATTAAGTGGATTAAAACTAATCTAATGAAATGATCATTCAATTGTATACATTTTGAGTTATGAAGAAATTGTTCGGTGTTCCCTAAAAGTATAGATTGAGATTAGAAAATGTTCCCAGGGATATGGTGAAGGGAAAGACACGATGGAGTATCAATCCATAGGATCTAATAATAAAGGTGGGATGAAAAATCAATGACCCACATGCAAAAAATGTGGGATGTTGCATCTTGGGAACTTCCTCAAAAGGATGTGGAAATGCATAAATTGGGGGAAAAAGGACCCCATGATCAAGATTATCAAAAATTCATGAGATGGAATGAGAATTATGTGGAAGATAAGGGATCCCCACCCATGGTTAAATGCTACAACTATAGGGATCAAGAGAACTATTCCATCTAGTGCACAAAACCACATGTCATAGAGGATAATCTCAATCAGAAGCCACCAAAGCTAATGAAAAAATGGAAGGATTATTACATCACTATTGTGGATGTGTAGAATGATAATTAATTCAGAAAATGTACACTTCGTATTAACTCAAGAATGGATGTTGTCTTATAGGACTTTGGTTCTATGCATTCTTTTATATCTTGCATGTTTTCGAGAACTATTTAATTAAATCCCTGAAACATTGATGTGGATATATCTATAAAAACACCATGTGGTGAAATCATTTTAACCCATGCTGCTCTAAAAATTCAATGAAGATGAAAAATCACCCTTGAAAAATCCTTCAATGGTGTGGGTGTTGATACCAAATGAAGAAGCATACCTCGTCCAAATGGTTGAGTGAAATAAAAGTTCCACCCTTGTAGAAAATCCCATTGTGAGGTAATATGGTGATGTATTTCCGAAATAGTTAACTAGAATTCCTCCATATCAATAGGTATAGCTCTCAATTGAATTCATACCCTAATATACTCCTATGTCAAAGTGTCCCTATAGGGTGGATCCTACCGAACTAATAGTGTTATAATGTCTCCTGCAATAGAATTTGGACAATGTGTTCATATGCCCATTTCATCACCTTGGGGTGCACTAGTACTCTTTTTGAACAAGAAAGATATATCCATGATGCTGTGTTTAGATTATTGTGAATTCAAATAGATCCCCAAAAGAACAACTCTCTCATTTATAGGATTGACGAATTTTTTTGATCTCTGAGAAATATGTCAATACATATAAATGGTGGATATTTGTTCTGTATATCATCAGCTAATGGTGAATAAGGAAGACATTCATAATACTACATTCCATTCAAGGTAAGGGCACTGTGATTTTCTGGTAATGTTATTTAGACATAATAATTCCCCAGAAATATTCATGTATTTGATTAATACAGTCTCTAGAAAATACCTAAAAAACATATTGTAGTTTTTATTGGTGATATTCTCATCTACTCCAAGAGCAAGGAGGGACATTAAGAGCTTCAACTTCTTGTGCTGGAGACATTGAGAAAGGATATGTTCGATGAAATGTTCATAAAGTGAGACATTCAGATAAATCATGTTACATTCTTGGGGCATGTGAGCACAACTGAGTTAATTTTTATGGATCCATAAAAAAATGCGATTAAGGAAGAAATAAGGCCCTCTATTTTCAAAAAAAAATAGTAGTTTTTTTTTGTATTGGTTGGGTAATAAAAACATTATGTGAGAAATGTTTCACAAATCTCAAGACATGTGTCTATGATAACAAGGAAAGGGGTAAAGTATTTCTCAATGAATGTATCTATGGTATGCATCTTGGAGCTAAGGAGATGACTGATCAGTGAACCAATACTCACATTAAATGTGGTGAATTATTGTGTTATACAACATTTATTCAATGATATTATTTTGTTGAGAACTCATGAAAAATGATAATGTGATAGCCTATGCCTTATGTTTGTTTATGATCGATGAGAAGAACCACCTAAGGTGGGATCTAGAGATGATAGTGATGATTTTTTCCTTGAAAATATAGTGGCACCACCTTTATGGTGAGATGTGTGACATATACCCCGACCAGAATAGACTAAAGTATATATTCTCACAAAATCAGGTCAACATGAATCAAATGAGAAGGTTATATCCAATAAAGATCTTTTATTTCTCTATTCACTACCATCCTAGAAAGGTGAACATGCTAGTTGATGCTCTAAGTAAAAATGAACGTGCTACTCTATCATTGTTACTGATTTAGAAAAAATCTATCATATTGGATATTAAAATGATGGATCTGGAATTCCTATGTTCATGGGATACATCCTACCTTATCCAAAGGATTTCACAACCATCAATCCAAGGGATGATAAAAGAGGCAAAAATGGATGATCTGGAGCTACAAAAAATGTGAATGTAGTAATGTATGAGAAGATACAAGAGTTCCATGTTGATGATGATAGTGTGATTTAGTTTGGAACATGACCTTGTCATCCATAATCAATAGGGACAGAAAAGGATTTTTTGGACAATGACCATATATCATCATTCTCTCTCCATCCTGGTAGCATGAAGATATACAGAGATCTCCAAGAAAACTTCTGGTGGGATAATATGATGAATGAGATTTTCTAATATATCTCATGGTTCATGGTATGTTAGAATGTTAAAGTAGAGAGAAATAAGTCCATTGGTATGAAAAACCATTGCTTATACCCATGTGGAAATGGGAGAATGTCTCTGTGGACACTGTCATGGTTCTCCCAAAGACATTAAAGGGAAATAAAGTGACATGGTTTGTGGTTTATTGACTCACATACCACCATAATCCATAATTTTTATTATTTTCAAGTGACACTTTTAAGGGGAAAATGTGAAACCTCAATGATATATCAGTTCATCACTATTTGTGATGATCTATCACTTGATCAACTTGAAAAGATATATCTAACAAAAGTAGTGAGACTACATGGTTTTCCACTTTCGATCGTCTCTTATCTTGATCGATGGTTTCCAACAAAATTTTGTAGGCTTTTTCAACATGGTTGGCATACTGAATTAAATTTCTGCACAACCAATCACCACCAAATTTATGTCCAATATAAACAAACTATTCAGACGCTTCAATATATACTAATTTCCTTCTCTATATATTTTAAAGGTTGATGGGATTATCATCTCCCATTGGTTGAGTTCTCATAAATCAATAGCATCCAGTCCTGTATTCAGATGGACCAAAATAATGATTTGTATAGAAATCAATATATAACATCAACATATTGGGATGGAGTTGGAGAAAGAATCTTACTTGGACCCAATCATGTGAAATTTATGACATATTATGATCAAGTCATCTTGAGAAATATCAAAACATCTAAGAGTCAGAAAAAGCGCTTTGTGGACTACCATCGAAAGGACATGGAGTTAGTTATTAGAGATAAATTCTTCTATCATTTCCTCTATGGAAGAGAGTCATGCTTTTTGGAACGAAAGGGAAGTTGAGCCCAAGGTACATTGGGCCATATTATATCATCAAATTCATAAAATATATGGCATATCAGTTTTCACATCAACTAAATATGTCTCAATTTCATGATGTGTATCATTTAAAACTCTTAAGTAAGTACATGCCAAATCCCTCACATGTACTGAACTCATAGTTGGTACACCTGGAAGTTAATAACCCTTATGAGGGGAAGCCAGTAATGATTCTGGATAGGAATGATAAGGTCCTACGCAAGAAGAAACCCCATCTGATTAAAGTGTTGTGGAAACACCATAATTTTGAAGAAGATACATGAGAACATGAAAAGGAAATGGATGATAAGTACCCTTGGTTTTTTGTGTAAAATAAAAGTTTGAGAGAAAAATTTCATAATGGGGGAAGATTGTAATGACCCAAAGTTTGATCCGGGGAATTACCTTCTTATAATTTTGCCTTATAGTATAATATGATTAGGAATCCCAATGAATTTTTATGATACTAATTACATTTTGATCATTAAACATATTTTTCAACTTCTATATTTGGAATTTCGAAAATATAAAAAACAAGGTTGCATATAGGGTTATTTTTGGAGTCTAATTGATTAAACATAATTTGTGGTGAAATGTATCATACCCATATGATGAGTAACATACCCTTATTAATATTAATATGACAGTTATGATAAGTAAATCATACAAAATAATATTAACCCCACCAATGAATGATTAAACAAAATTTAAACATTTCATAAGTGATAATATGCCTATAGTAAATGTAATGGTATTTTTATAAGTCATAAATAATTAGATATAAATAATTATTTAATTTAAAAGAAAATTTATTTCCTAAATTTTAAATAGAAATTATCAATTCTGTGTCTTCTATTTTAAATATAATTTTTTAAGAACATATGCAATTTTTTAAAGCATTATGAAATCAGTTTCAATTTTAGAATTTTTATTTTTCACATAAAATGTGATTTTATTTATAATTTTAATTAATAATATTTATAAAATTAATTAAAAAAATCAGTTCATTTTTTGATTTTATAAATCGAAAAATGGTAAGGATGAATTTGGGATATTTTTCTAAAATACCAGAATTTTTTAATATTTATATACATTATTTTTACTTATATAAATATATTATAATTTAAATCTACTATTACTGAATTCAAGAGTGAGGTAAGAGACAAAATATCAAACTCATATTCCATAATTACTAGTTTTTTCAGTTAGTCATCACTATTTCTTATCATGGTGGAAATTTAAAAACTAATGATTAAAATATTAAGAACCCCTCTCCCCCCATTATACATAACACCACACAACCTCATTATTTCACACCTCTCAGGATACATCCCTTTTCTGAATTCTATCAAAATCTTTTCTTCATCCCCTCCCCCATGACCAAGAGCTATTGACTTATCAAAAGGCCAAGCCTAGGTTCTTTAAGGAGGACCTAAGGAGGAGGATTCAAGATGTAATTCCTCTCTCTCTTTTAATTTCCTTTCAAATTTCATTTCATTTTTATCTCTTATCTTAAACTTATTTTATCCAAATTTTATGAAAACTCAAGTATCATTGATATATTATTATGATATAATGTTAATAGTAGATTACTCAGTATACATTTCCATCACTCATTTTGTTATTAGAAATGAAATCGTTTCCCCGGATGTGTTAATTTACATACATCTGGGGCGATGCACTTCACTTTTCCATTAACTCCTTCTTGGATGTATCGAAAAGCATAAAATGGTTGAATAAAAATTTTAACTTTTCATTTCTTTCTCATTTTATTTTTTGTAACTATCTTATTTATATGACACATAGTTATAAAATTAAACACGTTTGTTGTCATCAAAGAACCGCCCAAATTTACCAAAAATGGTCATCATTAAATTTTATCTAATGATTCATCCTCATAGTACATAACTAAATTTATTATAAGATAATTTATATCTCTATAATGTAACTAATATTATATACTAAAAAATTTATATGTACATCAAAAGTTTCAGTGAACTTCCTTTTGTGAATACAAGTGAACCGTTCAAGAAAAATAAAAAACAAAATTCCTGAACAATGAATTAAATCACTATAACTCATCTAAAGTCTTATAAAAGAACATAATGAAACCATAATGAACCATATTAATGAATATAATTTTATATAATTTCTAATTAACTATTATAAATTCTTTATATTGGACCTTAAAGTTAATAATGTGGTCGAAGACAAGGTAAGAGGACATCTATGAACTAAATTATCTTTCTTTGGGTTTTCCCTATTAAACCAATTTTCAGTATGGTTATTCCGTAGAAATAATTCAACAATCATTATCATAAATTATTTTGATTTAATTTTTCTCTAATTGATTTTATAAAATACACAATATTTTCCAAAGGAACTCTTCTTTCAAATAAACAATCTGTTTTTACTTCTTGAACATCATTTCAGTCTTCACTCAAGGTTAATGGTTCTATTTCAACAATGATATTCCATATTTTTTTGGTAAAAAATGTCTTTGAATGTATTAGTAGAAATTAATTTCTTTTAATGGTTTATCTTTTGTTCAATAATGAATTTATTTCAATGTGGTAAGCATGATAAAGTATATGTTCTAATGAGAGGGTGCACCCGTAATTATATAGTGTAATATGAATGATTTAATGGGATGAGTGTGCATAGAATTTTATAGTGCTATAATCCATTTTTAAAGTGATAAATCTCATGAGTTAAAGTAAAATTATGTGTTTATATTATTATATCTTTGTTCAAAATTTAGTGTGGAAATTAAAAACAAAGAGATGATGTTTTCTTATTCTATGTGTTTCCACATCTCATGCCTTTATCTAATGTTTCCACTCATATTTCTGATGATAATGTTATCATTATGCTCAAAGCATGTTATATTATTCATATCTATACTCTCACTAGGATTTTAACTCACCCCTATTGATGTATATCCTCTGGTGATTATGTGTACAAAAGAGTTTTCAAGGTACAATAAGAAGCTACAGAATAATGGATTAAATAAATATTTACATTTTATGAAGTAAATGTAATTTTTTGTTGAAGTTTTCCCAAGACAATAAACCTTTTTATACACATTGGGTAATAATATTATTTCATTTATATTAAAAATGATGTAATAGTAGTGATTGGAAAGGCTAGGTCCCTATTTAACAGAAATATATCATTAATAAGAACATGGAAACTTGTTAAATTTGGTTTTAGAATGAGAATAGTTGAATGTGAATTCCAAATATAATATCACATTGGTAATAGGTTATGAGTGATTTTTATTACAAATTATTAAATGATATATTAATGAATGATTAATTTAATGGAAAATGGTAATTTTTAGAGTCAATCTATTTGAATTATGATGTGATATTGTGATATGCATACTATTATTAATCATTGAGTTATTTATAAAATTTCTATATATCAGGCTATTTCTAATGCTTTATTTGGAATGATAATATATATGGATTTTATTAGATGTTTAAATTCTCATATAGTTGTAATTTTTAAGTAAAAATGGGTCAAATTATTTTATATTAGGCTTGGCCTAGGGACACATATAGAAATTTTTATATAACAGGAAATTCCAAGTGTTACACGATGAATATTTTTATATTAAAATTCATAAAAGCTAAAATGATTATATAATGGGATCTTCAATGTCGGTATACATTAGAATGGTATAGGGATCTTCCTGGAATGGTGGTATTACATTATAAAAGGAATTATTAAATGATTGTAGTGATGGTGGGTTGATGTATTATATTAATTTAATAATTAATAAATATGTAATTTCATTATTCTATATATTTTGTCATTAGATTGTATTTTTAGAACCGATGGTTTCAACCTATTGAAATTTACTCAATCCTAATTTTTTCCACCAATTGTTACCCAAGAAGATTACTTGGGTTCAGTGTTGGGAAAGAGAAAAGGACAATGTTTATGATTTATTTCTCCTTAGATTTTGTGGGAGTTTTCAGATGGATCCAAAATGGGGTTCAAGATAGGGAACATTGTGATAATTCTATATCAGTTGCTTTTTTATGTTTATTTTTTCGATTTTCATTTATATTTGTTTCTATCATTACATAATTCATCATTGTTGGTTTATTGGTTCCACATTTTATTTTATTGTTTTATTATATAGTGTTTCTGATATTTATTCATTATCATTATTTTTTAATATTTTGGATTATTACAATGTCTTATTCCCTATACTAGGGGTAATAGTCCCCCTATAAAATATATCACTCCCCCACTACTAGTTAATAGCATCTGTAATATGGTGAGTCGTAATTGAGGTCTCACAACGAACCCATTTTTTCCAAATGAGTGAGTATCAAATCAAGTTATGTTGCAAGTAAATTAATTGTATTACTCATATATAAATGGATATAGAATTAAATGTGACAAAAAATGAATGGTGATGAATATTTTGGAATTAATGAGTGAGATTTCACAAGGAATGTGTGGTAATATGAAGGTATTAACATCCAAAATGAATGTAAAGATTATCAATTTTTTAGTGGACTAAAATCAAGTCTCTATAGAGATTTATCAATAAGGGAATTCAATATATATTAATAGATAATTTAATTTTAACATAATGTGGAGATTAAAATGGGAATTACCCACCAATATCATGGTTTTTATACGAAAATAATAAATGAATTCAATGGGAATTGTAATAACTATAGATAAAAGATAATGATATTTCTTTACACTTGAAATGTGGAAGGAAGTATAGGTGTGACGATCTAAAGGGAACTGGTAAATGTTTCATATATAGAAGAAAAGGTCATTATGTAGTTAAATTCCAATGTAGTTTTAATAATATTTCTAATGATGTGAATAAATTGAAATTTCCATAGATTTTACCACCAACACTCAATTGTTTTAAATGCATTGACTTTTGGAATAATGTAGACCAGTATAGAAATTTAAATATTTATTGTGATTATCAATGTCAATATCATCTTAACACAACATAAAAATGAAAATATCATGTGATCACAATTTCTGATGAGCGGTAGGATAACAATTTAGTGAATGGTACACATACCATCCAATTTAAAACTACTAATGTATTATTTGATTCTGGGACTACCCACACGTTTATATCATAACACTATTCTATTGTATCATATTACCACCTCAAAATTTAAATGATAATATAATTGTAAAAACCCTAAATGTTATGATGAATGCTTTCCAAGTCAATGATTCTTCATCCATTGTTGTTTGAGGGAATGTGATTCCCAGAAATAATTTAATTCTTATTCTAGTTTAATATGATGAAACTATTTCATGGAATTTATTTCATTAGAAAAATACCATATCAATTTATAGGGAAGGGATGTTATGTTTGATATTCCATAAAGACATATGATCACCAATCATTTTGATGAAAAAAATATAATTCCAATGAAAATAACTTTTATTGTTGGGATCATGATTCTTATTAATGAGTGATTTAATATAAGATTATTGTGGAAAAAATAAATATTGAAAATATTCATTTTATTCATATTTTTATTAATGTATTTTGAGACGATTTTTATGGTCCACAACCAAATCATGGAATTGATTTTTTAGTACAAGTCATGTAACAACCCTGCTATTTATTTCAAATTTAGACATGATTTATTACATAATAATTCCCATAATACAATCTAGATGATTGAGAGGTCTACTATCTTTGGGGATTAGGCTAATTAGATTACCACTGAAGACATAAAATAAAACATCTTTATTGGAAACATAATTGACATGACCATAATATTCCTTCATACTTAGAATTTCATGGGATAACCTGAGTGCATAAAAAAGAAATAGGTGAGCAATAAATAATAGTATGGGATTAAAGAAGAGATAAAATTCCGAATAAAAAGACATGTTTGGGAATAGATATATCAATAAAATAGAAACATGAACAAAATGGCATGATATAACACACTCAATATAAAATGAAAATGTGGCAAAAATATTAAAAAATGCATCAAAAACATTATAGAATCATGTAACCCTGTTACCAACATAGTTAAAAATGCCCTAAAATTATCCAAGTAACCCCATGTACAAACACGATATATCAGGATACTGAATATTAACCAATGCATTAGAGTGCTATTAGGGCTTACCCTCTATAATCATTTCAATAGCATGCTTAAGTGTACCACATAGATCATATAACATGGATTAAACCAATATATTATTTTATTCCATGACTATGGAATGTGTAATACATACATGTAAGTATATAATAAATATTTATATGAGAATACTAGTGAATAACCTTGATAGTGAAATGTTAATGGTATTCACTACATGATGATTTTGGCCTAGAAAATCACGGTGTAATTTTGACAGCATAACAACAACACATGGGGACTAATAAAAAGGTTTGATGAGTGAGAAATGGGTCTCTCGTCATTCAGACATGAAAGGGAATGTATGTAGATCATGTTTCATAATATCCCAGTATATTAAATGTAATTCGAGAAGTATAATATAAATGAAATTCTTTAATGGAAAAGATGAGAGAGAAATCACTTACATAATTTTGGAATGGTAAGAGGATTACATGGGAGGGATAAATGAGAGTGAAATGGGTATACCATAAAAAGAAAATAATAAACTATGAATGGGGGAGGTGAGAAAACATACCCTTTTATTTATAATTGAGAAAATTAAAGGTTATAAAAATATAAGAAAACGTGGAAAAAGTGAGAAAAAAGGAAGCCCAACTTGGATGTGTGATCCCAATGGAATGGGAACGGCTTTTAGGGAACATGGGTGTGAGTTGGGAGGACTATAGGGAGTTTATAGAAGCGTGAGTATGAGAATCAAGGATTATTAATGAAGGGGAATGGGTTCATGGGAGGGTTTATATTGGAATAGAGGGGAGATTCCTTATTATTTTGGTTTGGGATTCTACAAACTAAAATATTCAAAACCAAAAACCAACCCATGGTTATTTCCTACTGTTTCTAAACAAGGGGAGTAGAAAAAAATTATCAATAAAATGGACAAAGATATTAATATAGTATCATTTTTATATGGAGGAGAGTCAAACTCTCATGTGAATGAATTAAAATCATAAAATATATTATAAATTTTGAGGATTCAAAAAGTCATTATAAAAAAAGTCAAATAAATATAAAACCACATTATATTACATTTAAATGATATATTTGTTCTATGATCCCTTTTAGGTTATTTGTTACATCACTACTATGTCATTATGTTGTCAGAAAATAGACAAAATATCTTTATAATACTTCATTTTTACCCAAATATTTAATTCTCCTAAAAAAATTATAAAAAATTACCAATTGCGTAATAACTACGTTATAATTTGAAAAATAATATTTATATTATATAAATAATTTTAGAAACATTATAATTTCAACATTTTAAATGAGCACTAACATTTATTGAAAATTAACATGTTTTGACAAAAATAGTTTTTAAAACATATTAAAAATTTCATTTCACATCATATAATTATAAAATAATTTTTTATTAAAAAAATTCATTTGATATTATTTTTTTATTGAAATATTAATATTTTAAATATTAATTAATTCCCAAAAATAAATCCATTAAAAATACACTTTCTATTTTATCATATAGAAAATATAACTCTTATCAAACTAATTACTAAAACATTTACAGACACATAACTTATAAAATAATCGTTTATATAAATTGTTTTTTTAGTATTAATAATAAATATCTTAATTTAATATTATATTATATATATGTCTATGAAAAGCACATTTTTTACCTGAAGAATCAATATATAAAATTGATCAATTTTTAAGAAAGACAATTCTCATTAATGAATTTATTTAATAAGAATTTTAATTATAAAATTGGATTAAAAAATAAGTAATTAATACCTTGTCACATAACACCTTATAACACCCAAATAAAACCTAATGGTAAAGTTTGAGATGATGACAGACATTTGGGGCAGCTCAAATAACATCACCCGAGTGGTAATATCTATAAACTTTAACTTCTTATATATGTGATTCAATTCATGTTTAATGTGTAGAAGATCATCTTTGGACTGGTCATGTGTGATGCCTTTTGATGATACCTCCTACCTGAACTCCAACAAATGAGAATCATATAGCTCGATTATACTCGAGGGGGACATCACCTCCATTGTCAATGTCTAAAGGATTTTCTAAAACCTCAGATTTCTATTAATCATTTGATCAATGTTCAAAATATATATTATCAATGGTAAATATTCTTAATGGCCACTTATATCCAATTGAGTCTAAAAATTAATTAAAAAACTACGCATGTTTTTTCTATATCTGTGATTCTTTTAATTGAATGAAATGGAATTTTTTTCATATATGATCAGGTCGTTAAAACCGTCCCCACTTATGAAATTTATCCATTTAAAATTTAATTTCCCACAGTACAATAGATTTTCGTAACTCTACCTCATCACTACCTCCAGTTCTCATATATCTTCTTTAATCATGTGGTTATTCCACAACATCTTGATGAGGGCCATCATCTTATTTAATAGAACATTTTCTATATGATATATGATCTTCACTATATTATTTTTATATAAGAGTTCATTCTACAATGGTACCACCTCTGTATTGAGTACATGTGATGAGTTAGGTATGTAATTCTTAAAGATTCATATAGGGAATACATCATGTATTTGAGACATTCTTGGTGGGATTGATAGTCAATAAGCCCTTGATCTGATGACATCAAGGAATTAAAAATGGCTGATTTACATTGGACTACATAATCCCTTCTTTTCAAATTTTAGAACTCTCTTTCATGAAGATATATAGAGCAATACAATTTCTCCAATATCAAACTCAAGGCCTCATGGATGATTGTCAACATAGTTATTTTGTTGAATTTGAGCAACATTAATGTAATTTTGGATGGTCTTAACCATCACCACCATTTCATTAACCATCTCTAGTCCTAGATGATTTTGCTCCCCAAAAACATCCAAATATATCGATGTTCTCCGCCTCATCCCATAAAGGGCTTCATAATAATTCATTTGTATACTTTAGTGGAAACTATTGCAGTAAAAGAGTTTCACCAATGGAAATTGTTACTCCCATTAACATTTTATGTCCATTGAGAAAGCTCTCAAAATGTCCTCAAGTTTTTTATAGTCAATTGTGAATGGACATCAGTTTTTGGATAATAATCAGAACTGATGTTCAGTTAAGAATTAAATCTGTGTTGGAGACTCTTCCATAACATATAGGTGAATAATGGTTATCAATTATATAAAATTGATTATGGTACATGATGTAGCCTTACCACATATCTAATATTTTTCCATTCCATTTGATCCAATTAAAAATCATCTCAAATCAAAATAAATTGTGGACTATTGTTAATTTGATCCACTATAACCCAAATATAATTGTTTCCTCTGGATTTCTTCAGAAGTATGGTGACAGAGTCAATGATGTTGTTATCCCTTCTCTATTTTGGTATGGGGTAGTTGTTTCTTCAAACCCTTAGGCTTCATCAGCATATCCTTCACATGCTGACATACCAGAAATATTGATCTATATTTGAATATCTCCTTCTTCATGATATCCCACCAAAAATGATCTCGAAGATCCCAATTCAGCCTTCTGTATCCAACGTGAATAGATAAATTTGGACTATATGAATAATTTAAAAGTTCATTATTTAACTCTGGATTTAACGGAACACACAGTTTTGACCCAATATCACAATTCCTTCTTCATTAATATTAAAAATCAATGATTTCCCTTTTTGGATAGCTACCACATTCTTCTAAATTTTGACATTTTCTTTTCGAACATACTTTATCCTCTCCAAAAGAGATAGTTTGCCATTAATTTGTGAAAGGATAGATGATTTTCCATTTATTATGATTCTCATGAACATATTCATTAAATCTAATAAGATATGATTCTTTTCAATTATAATTAATCATATAATTGTTGGGTCCTTCCTACATAGATCATCATCCACATTTTTCTCTTTCCCATGGTGGTAATAGATTGAGCAGTTGTAATCATTGTTGACACCTAACAATTTTGTTGGTGCATCTTCAGCTCTTTATGTGTGACAATATATTTGATCTTTTTGTGATATATATATTTCACTCTATTCCCCAAGGAGATAATACCTCCATATTATCAATGAAAAGATCATATCTACCAACACCGGATCAGGTGTGGGATAGTTCTTCTCATGAATTTTCAACTCCCTTAAGTCATAAGTGATGAATTTTTCATTCTGAATCAACACACATCATGCTCCCTTCATCAATGAAATTCTTAAGATTACGAAATGCTCCACAATTGTGGGTAGTGTGAGCATATGTGATATGATAAGGCCCTTCTACAACTCCTCAATGAATTCATCACATTCATCATTATAAAATAAGATGACTCCCATATTATTTATTTTGTTTATTGGGTTTTAAAAATAGGATAAATATCTCAAATATCAGTGATAATATCCAGAAAACCCTAGAAATATTTTATTTCACATATATTGTCACAGTTTACGGGTAAATTCTGTAATTGATATCCATTGAATCATAGAGTTTATTTTATCCAAAAAAATTTATCAAAACAACTTCCTTCAACTATGTACTCAACTTCAGTTGTAGACAATGTGACAAAATATTTTTTTCTACACCATAAAACTAAAGACATTCCTACCAGTGATATGTTCTAGAAGATATTTTTCTACATATCATTCATCGACCAGTATCATCATCATAATCACTTGATAAATCAAATGATTTTCATCCCTAGTAAAATAATCCTAAATTTTTTTGTATACATGAGTTATTTCATAATTATTATCACAGTAATTGGGTGTGATGCTTTTCTGTTTGCTTTAAAATGAGGACACGTAAGCATGATAAACACAACAAATTATTGGCTAGAAGTCATGTAGATAATACTAATAATCATATTATATAACATTTTGGATCAACTAGTCTCCCAACTTCATCAAGATACAATTTACAAGAGATACTCATATAAGTATCACTACTCTATGTTATATCAATGTTAACAAATATTATAATTTTTTTTTATATTTTGTTTCATTTAAAATAATAATTTCTTTTCTATGATTTTATATATAATGAATAATTTTAGTTCATATATGATACTCATTTCAAACTCATATAGCATATTTTTTTTTGAAACATCAATACATTAATAATTTTTGAGGATCTAAAAATAATATCATCAATATATATCTATACTACTAATTAATCATTTGAAAATTGAATTTTGAAAACTAAAGGATCAATTATTCCATTTTATAATATTTTTTAATTGTTAATATTATTGATTAAATCTTTACATGATCTAGGATATTGTTTTAAACCCTATCATTATTTAGTTTATTTACAAACATTATTTCAAAAATGACTATATTGAAAACCATAGGGTTGTTCAACAAAAACATACTACATAATAATATAATTATTGAGTGTATTATTGAAATCCATTGGATAAATCCTGAATTATAAAAGTTCTTCATAAGAATTAAATATTATTATGGATTCATGTTTGGTGATAGGTGAAACTAATTACACATAATCTGTCCTTTCATCCTGAATATAACCTTTTGTAACTAGTTTATCCATTTTTATAACTATATTGTCCAACATATAATAATAATACCTAAATATCCATTTAGCTAAAATATTCATGGTGTCCTTGGGATTGAATACATGTTCCAAAACTTTGTATCATTCAAACATATTCATTTTTTATTGTAAATTTGTTACCTAGAATTCAACATTAATAGCTTCATTGATGTTATTAGGTTCATGGGGAGACATGAATGCATGATGTTCATCCTGATTTCTTATAGATGAACTAATTTTAGTTCCTAAATTTAGATAAAATATAGTGACATATAAATGATTGTACATGATGCTTATAAAATCTCTTTAGAATGATGGACTAGTCATTTTTATATTTTATGTTCGTGTATTGGATGACATAGTAATTTTTCAGAACTAGATGATTTTTTTTATTGTTTTACAATCGATTCTAAATGTTTATAATTAAAATTAATAGAGTTTAATACATCACAAAATTTTTTTTGGAGTTCATATACTAATGAGGACCAATTTCATCGCATTTGGAGGATTTTTTTTCAATAGTATTCTTAGTGTTAGGAATATGGACATGGTTGAAAAAAACACTAAATTAATTAACATTTTGTTTCCACTTATTCCACATCTCATATGAATTAATATATAGGATTGGTTTGATCACAACACTATTTATAATATATTTGCCTGTGAGGACACATTCTTCATAAAAATAGATAGGTAGGCCATACTCGTTCAACTGAGTCTCATCTATCCCTCGTAAAGATATATTTCTATATTACACCAGTCTATATTACTCAGGGGTCTTTGGAGTATAAAATTTATGATTGTGGACATTTTATGAGAATATAGTCTCAATGTATTGATTTTCAAATGCATTACCATGATAACTCTTTATGTTTTTTATCCTATGTATACAACCTTTTTCTATAGATATAGAATTCCTGGTAATGTAAGCGTATGGTTTATTTTTTTTAGCAGAAAATTATACTGAAGTACAACTAGAGAAATAATATAATAGAACAAAAAAATATTGCTTCCAGTTAAGGATTGAAACTCAATAAGGTCCAAAAAAAATCCATGTGGACCAACATATGGGGTTGATATGTTGGTAGTTATTTCATTTAATAATTATAAACTTTTTGATGTTTCCTATTATTACTAGGGATATATACATTATTAGTTGGGAACTAATGATATTGAAGATCTGTAACAAACAGTTTCATAGTTAGATTTCTATGTGAGTGAATAAATCAAAAGTCTATATTCCTAATAAAAATGCATGAATCTTTGTTAAAGTCACTCAAGAATGACACAATTTCCTAAAAAAAGTATGTAAATCTACATTATAATTATTATGATTTGTTAAAATTGATAATAGAATGATATTTACAGAATGAAAATCATGAAATAAATCATTTTCCATCATAACATAAAAAAATTCACCATAAAACTGTGAAATTAAAAAGTGGATATACTTTATACATCCCACATAAAAATCTTTAGAAATAAAAAATGAATTATTATTACCAATTCATCCATGGAAATGATTTTTTCTTTTCTATAATAACTATAGATGACATATCCACCATCAAATTATATAAGGCTCTTGATGTATGTATAATCTCATATTATATATCTTGAAAATCCATTGTCTTAGTACCAAATACTTCTATAGGAGGACATCAATAATTTTTCCTACAAATAATGTTTTAAACATGAAATAATTAAGGAACTCTAAATTTGTCTATTTCCAGAAATATTAGAAAAAAAGGCTTTGAGAACCCAAATTTTCCAAATGGGTTTCTTATAAACTGATTAAAATATTATGGAAATAAAATCCTTCTTAGGTCCATTTGAAAATGATTAGATATACAACATTCATGTATGTATTTATGAAAATAAACGTTCTCTAATATTTTATCTATTGTTCTGGAACATATCATTTTCTAGTATTATAATTGGTAAAAACATGACATCTAAAAATTTGTTTCAGTGTATCTCTACAATTTGTGAAAGTTTCAAGACCTTTCTTCAATTTCTCATTAGATAGATTATGAAAAATGTTTTCATTGTGAATTTTAGTGTTTTTATCGTTTTCTACAAACATTTTAGATTTAATATTTATAGTTATAACGTGATGATTTTTTATACATTTGTACTTATCCTTTAATTTATTCACGATATCCTCTAAAATACATAAATAGTAATATATTTTTTTTATTTTACATAATATAATTACCATACTTTTTAGTGTCAAAATTATTATAACTATGAAGGTGATGAATATTAGAAATAGTATTTAATTCATTTATCACACTAACATTAGTCATATAATACATATTTGATATATCTGGGTTCCCTTTAAGAAATTCACAATAGTTAATTGAGCTATATATAGATGTAATCTTGGTGGAATTTACACATATTTTGTCACATGTCCTTTTCATCATATATCTTTTTGTACATATGTTTTTTATGTCCATATTATATGTGACTATTTCTTTTACATTCATAGAATAAAACTTACTTTAGATATTCATCCTTTTTTAATTCTCTATCACAATTTTTTCTGTTGTCATTATTCGATTTATAATTAGATTTTTTTGGAAACAAATCATCCTATGTAACCTTTTAAATCTTCTGGATTTCTGATCCATATCTACATCATAGTTAGAGGGTGATTCACTATCATATTATTCAATATCATTTTTTTCATTTTCTATTTTTCATTTTGTTGTATAGTATCACTAATCTTGAAATCTAATAACTATATTTTAGGCTCCTCATATTCTCTGTGGTATACAATAAATTAGTATTCATAAATCGTAATATCTCAAATAAACCATTTCACATGCAATTTACTTATATTTCATGTTTCTAAAACTGAAACCGATGTGCCTCTCCATCATTGTAGTTTGTATTTGAGTTCTCACATAATACGATCCTTATCAGATATAGGTTTTAAATGGAGAGGATTATATTAAAAATATCATTAAACCTGAGATACAAGCTCGAAATAGGTTCATTAGGATTCATCATCAAATTACAATGTTTTATAGTATAAGTATTGATCCTCATCTTATTAACATTTGATGTTATCACATGATATACAAACATAGTGATCGAAATATCAAATTTTATTCTACATGTTAAAATTCATATAATCTATGCATCTCTTAATTCATAGTAATGATATTTCATTTCATTACTACTATTATTATAGTATGATTTTGTAGAAATGTCACAGGTGCTTCAAGAGGTATAGGGTATAACATATTCACCTTCTATATCAGAACAAATATGAAACCACATTCGTTATATATGCATTTTAATTATAGTTATCCATTTAGAATAATTTTTACCATTATGGATAGGTGGAATTTTGGTTACATAACTTTCATGATGATTATCCATTTTAATAAAATAAATTTATAAATAACATAAATAAATATTTTTGATGTAAACTACCATCATAGATAAAATTATTTGAAAAAAATACCAAAGAAATGAATAAATTCATTCAATATTTTGGATTTTGTTAGTATTTCAAGAGGGGGTGGGAAGAATTGAGTAGCCAGTAAAAATAACTAACTAAAATGAATTAAATTGAAATCCCACATATGATTAAATATAACCTAGTTTATCAAAATGTCATGAATGATATATATATCAATATATCTAATTATGTATTTATCGATTGATTAGGTATGGAATAAATAATATAGAATAACATTGGATCCATTGAAATTAGCTTACTTAGTCAAAATACTATATGAAGAATAATTAAGATAAAAATTCAATGTATATTTATATATATTATAGTTCAATCAAATTTTAGATTTAATTCATAAATAATGTTACAAATGATTCATGAACACAGTTGAAATAATGATTATAAGAGGTTCGATCTCAATTTGAGACTTAGTCCTCTCTACATGGTGATCACCAAAAAAACTAGTTTATATATAATAAAATCATTATATACAACCTAGAGCAGGTTTTAAAATATTTTATAAACACTCTGTGTCACACACAACCTCTTCCATAGTTATATGGGGGTGTAATAAATAAATAGGCCACACAAGGGCTTCAAACAACCATATAAATGTGGGGAAAATATGAAAAGTGAATGAGAAGATATAATGTATCTTAAAATTTATCATAAGAGTCAGCGTCCATGTTATAAAATAGATTATGAAAGCTCACATATCAAAATGTAGTAATGAAAAAAACAATAGATAGATCTAGAAGAGTAGTGTTTAGAAATGCTTAGTCTATTTCAATGAATCATTTGAGTCTTTGATAAATTTTTCCGTGAATCGTGAGTTGGGTTCTCTTGGAATCATTAGGAAAATAGAGTTTCGTAGACTCTTGTACTTTGACAGGAGGAATGTAGAAAATTTTAATGTGTCTTTTTGGCGTTCATGTTTTTTTGTTTGTAACAAGTTATATCTATTTCTTTTTTCAGGTAGGTTCAACTCTATATATTTTCTAAAGTGTAAAACCCTTATCTTTCAATAATTACTATTCATCCACTATTGCATCTCATGATAAAAAAGTGAGTGTGCAGAAGTTTTTTCAACAGAATTGAGGAGATTATTCCAATTAGTATCTTCCTAAAACATCAAATTTGGACACACTATTCAATGATTTACGTCGATCATTTTATATAAAATCATTAAAATAGAAAATGATATGAAATTAAATAATTATATTGGTTAGAATAATTTATTCATTATTATGTTTTAGATAATATATAATTGTGGTGTTTTAGGCTATTAGTGACTCAACCACTGATAATGGCTTGCGCAAGCGGTATGTTGTTTTAGAAGAATGATATTGGAAGTGTATTTAAAATATAAAAATTTACACTATGCTGGAGGCATCTAAAATAGTGATATCATTATTGTGGTGTGTGGTTTGATAGTATCTTCTATATATCCAAAATACTATGTTGACAATATGAAAATGATAGTGTGTCATCTATTAGTATCTCATACATTGAATAATTTTCATTCTGGCAGCATGATGTCAAGAACACAAAGTGACTGACGGTGTGTCAATATTTTTAAATTTTTCAAACCAATGTTATAACATCATTTTTGTGGGAGACCAAGGTAGTAATAGATATATAGAGATATTTTTATTCTAGTGGCTAGTCCTTGTCAACGGGGTCTCGAGTTGGCAGTGAAAATCTCAACAGTGTCTCAAACATAGAAAATTTAATCACCTCTCTCAGATTAATGAAAATACTTATAGAAAACATGAAAATCATTAATAACATCTAAATAGTGATATTTTATCATTAAAACTAGGAGGTAAAAACATATCTTTTTTCTTTGACTATCTTTGAAAAATTGAAATATTACCCATCTATATGTACGACCTGTCATCTCCTTGATCATACCAAAAATAATTTATGAAATCTATCAATCCTGATTTGTATTAAGGGTTTAATTTATATGTAAATATGAAATTCATGTCATGATAATTATTCTTTATATTATTCATCTTCATAATATCCACAGGAATTGTTTCTTTAATGAAAAGGCATTAATGATAATACAAAGAATATAATATTTATTACAATGAAAATATTTAATTATTATTAATGAACAATAGATAATATGTTAAAAAATATCATATATGATATTTTAAATACTAATATGGTCATTTAATAACATAATATCTTTTTTATAACAATAGTAATAGAGGTTTATTCACATTGAATCAAAAGGAATCATGAGGTATGTTATTTCTTCACTCGATTTTCAATCATCCGGTTTAGCTTCAACTTATTGATTTTTTCATGATATGATTATTTAAACAGGGGATTTTTTATTTATTTATTAATTTCTAGTTGTTTTTAGGATTTAAATTTTATACACATAAGTGATTCACTAATTTATAACTACACAAATGATATTATATTTTAACGGGTCATCATCTATGTTTACCTTTATTGATGTATATTGAGATATTATACACCTACAATATTTAATATTGGGTATATATTACCTTTTTGACATGAAATATCATGATTAAATATTTATTATTACTATTTTATGTTTCAATTTTAATTACTTCAACCAAATTGATTTTGAAATTAATGATTCCATTTGGTAAAGAATTTTATAAATTAATTTCTTTTAATTGGTTCATATTAATTTTTACTTATCATTTTTATTCTATGATTTTATATTTAAATTTTTTTTAGTATATAATGATTTAATTACAATTTTTTCATTTGGATTTACATTTAACACAAAAAATATATTCATTTATGGATCCCCACTTCAACGTTATTACAATTTTAATTTCCTACTTTATAATCTCATTATAATCAACATTATTTTTCCATGAATATCAATTGATATAAATTTTTCACAATTGTTTTTGAAACCTTTTTCATTATATTATCCCCTTATTATTCATGATATTTTCATGTTACCATACCATTTCTTATCTGTTTCTTTTTTGAAATAATTTCGAAGATGTTTTTAATAATTTTAATCTTCATTTTTCTATTCAGTTAGTAATACATATTATTACAAACCCATGTTCTGAAAATAGTTTTAACCATTTAGAAGTTATATCTTAACGGAATTTGTAACATTTATTACATTTTTACAAATTTATATGAATTTAATCTTTAGGTATTTAATTTAAAAAAAATATAGGCTACATTTAAATAAAACATTTAAATGAATCATTATTTTATTATTTAATACATAAATAGAATTTACATCCATCATTAACAGAAAATATTCAATGACAGTTTATAGTTTTAAAATGATCTTTCCAAAAAAAAATTTAAAAATGTTTTGTGAACATTAATATTTAATAACAATTATTAATAAATTAAATTTTTTTTCCACAAAATGGTTTTAAGAATATTTGTAATGAATTTCTATTCATCAAACAAAATGAAATTATAATGTTACTCAAATGTGTATATTTTTAATTGACATTTTATTTATTTATTCTATGTTTGTATTATGATCATTTTTACCACATAAATGATTCAACATCACATGCTTGATTCACTTTTTAGTCATTAAATTTCCATTAAAAATCTCACATACATGTGAATTTCCCAAAAATATAGATATAATTTATCATGGATATGTTCATTTCATAAACCATATATAATTTATATATTTGGAGTTCTAAATTGGAAGTTATTTTTTTATCTGATGAAATATTTATAAATACATATTCGTTACACAATAAAAATATTTGATGATAAGGAAAATTAATATTACATTATTTCAATTATTAGGTTTATGAAGAATTATTTGAACATGATGGTTTCAGTGGTGCCTAGTAATAAATTTCCCCTCAATGTATAGGTTGACTCATGATACTAATCAGTTGTCTATCTATAGATAAATGTTTGTATGGTGGATTCATACCTAAAATTTTATGTTTTGATGAGGATATATCTTGATGGTAGAGGTATAATGATGCCTGAGATTTTTGAAAAATAATATATAATTTCAGTCCTTGTTAATTAAAGTGTTATTATCAATAATATTTTATACAATGTAAATGGTCTTAATGAATTTCATTCAAATTTCCTTAAGGAAATGGCATGTTTTTTTCAGTTAAATTTATATATCGATTAATCTTAATATTTTTAAGACCATATAGTTATCGATTAAATGGAATGTGTTTTAATTTATCATCTTTCCAATATTGATTATAAATTGACTATTTATAATAGAAAAATTATTATTATATGAATTTTTTATCACATATTTACCCTTTTAGATTGTTTATAATTATTAATTCATGGCAACTTATGTTGTACCTATACCTTAGTGAGAAGTTTAAATGACCCTTATTTTTTCCATTCCAATTATTCTATGAAGTATAATAAGAATAATATGAAAGCATATGATTGAAGTAATAACAATATTATTAGAAAAAGTATGTTTTAATTTTTTGTTTGAAAATGTAATATGAGAATCTTATATGTATAGAGTTTACCCAGAAACCCCAACTATTTGGCCTTTATAGATAATATTCCTTGTATTTAATTATAATGTAATAAATAATGCACTAGATTAAGTCTATTGAGGTATGGGTTGCAACATATAGTATTTGAGGAAGTTCAATAGATACCTTGGAAACTAGACTTTGGAAAACATAGAGTAGGGATCATAATCCTTTAATATTCTTTTAGGGTATGAATAGAAGTACATATAAATGTTTTGTAATATAAATGATGAATTATTTGTCACAAATAAATTAAATACTTTTTGATATCTACAATTGGACGTAGTAATCTCACAAATATAGCTAGAGTTTATAATATTTGGATGGTTGCATTGGTATTCACATGATCATCGCTTGGTACAAGAAAAATGACATTACATCAAATCTGGTTGGACATTATCATGTGATATAATTTGAATAATTCAAATTCTGATCTATATAACATTATGATGAAATTTAAAATAATGATATATCTTTAGATACCCTATTTAGGATTATAAATTTTTCAATGTTTAATTTTTCTATTTATGATTTATATTTTAATAGTTATGATATTGTACATTATGTATCATAACTATATGATATAATAGAGTGTATTTAATCATTTGGTGATGGAAATAGTATAATGTAATATAATTTCATCAAATCATGTAATATAATGATTATTAATTATTATTTAATTGAGGAGATTATGGTAATATTTAGAAGGAAACTAGTCTCATGAACATTATCATCTTAGAATGACGTCATATAATTTTCTATCATGACAATGATCAAATTATCTATGTATTATATATTCCATGTGAATATTTAACTGTAAATATGTATGGGATAAATATGGAAAATTTGAAAATTGGAAAAAAGGGTTTTCTCATATGTGATAATTGTGAAATGAAAAACATTGGAACATTCATAAATGGAATTGGATTTTACTAAAATTATGGAGGGAAAGGAAACTATTATCATGATTTAAAGGATAATAAAATAGTTTACTATCAACAATATTTCAACTATATGGACATAGGGAACACTGAATATTAATGACCCAAGTGTCAAATGAATATACCCCATATGATGCTAACATGTCATGGTTATGATTATACTTTTAACACAATTAATGTGGAATGATTAATTTTATTTTATTTGGATTAAAAAATTATGTTATACGAGTATTTTATCATTCATATTATGGTTATAAGACTCATGAAATTTGAAATTATTTAAATATATTACTATCTGATAATGGATTTGAGACCTTATGTTTAATGGTACTCATGAAAAATAAAAGTTTTTTTATAAAACGATGGACCTCATGGAAAACACATGATTGATGGAGCATAAAATTTAATATCCTCCCCATGTTGATATAATAATGTTATTTTTTTATAGTGTTGGGGACCAATAAATGGGTGAGAGGTTGTTAGTTTATATAATCCTTCCTCGAGATTACTAAAATTATTAATTTATAGAATATATTTCAATATGTGACATTTTTTTAAAGAAAGCATGTTTTCACTATTGTTTTATGGTTATCATTAATTTCACTTATCTGTAATGTAATATTAAAAGTAAAATTACATTTTATTGGGATGATAATATCGATTTACTGGCATTTATTTAATAAAAATGGACTAGAAATTTCGATTTGTACTTCTTGGATGATTCTTAATGATAACAACTTTTTTAGTGTATTAAGTTATACATTGTGTTTAATTTTGTAATTCTTGATATCCAATTAGGTTTTTGGAAATCAACTATCGACGAGAATGATGAATTTTTTATTTTAATTATCTATTAAATATTCTGTGGACATAAAAATTCATTTGGTATATTCATTTCTTATAGTATGCAATAAATTGGGAATTGATATATGCACAACCAAATGATGAAACCATTCATGTGAAATTAAAATATTTCCGGTATATATATTTAATTATATTATTAGATTTTTAAATAAATTCACAGCTCTATTTAAATGAACATGAGTCAAAAAAATAACCATATACCATTATTTCTGATGATGGAATGGTATTTTCACCATTTATAGGTTTATGGTATTGTGGTCTTCAAACATCATTGGATCACCAATATTATTTTGATCTATGATCTCAAACAACCACTATAATTATTTACAATTTTTTTCCATTCCATATCTCCACATCCCACAAATGTTCACCTAACGTGAGTAATAATTATATAATTATTCTATATGTCCTTTATACTTTCCATTATTTATAATAATGATGATGTTTTGTTAAGACTTATCACAATAAGGATTTTCAGAGATGGTATTTTCAAACGAAAAACTCTTTATTAATATTATCATGATTGAATTTCGATGGCATAATTTTGTTTGGGTGTAGAATTGAACTCATTTAGATTTTAAAATATGATCTTTATATTTGATAGTGTGTATGACATGAAACACCAACAATTTATGGTAATATTAATTAGCTGGACTTTAAAATATATTTATTTTTAGTTAAATTCAATATATATGATTTAATTATATTTAGGAAACTACATTATTGAATGAAGCATGATGCTCTATAAAAATATTATTATTTAATCATTTCAATTATAACCTTGAAATAAAAGTCAAGGGTATGAATTAAAATAATTAATTTATTAAATTATATGGTTTACACATGTTATATGTAAATAAAATGGTCTTCTATTTATTAGACATAAAAATATATCATTTTTAAATAAATGTAATGACATCTGAAAAATATTATTGTTTTCTAAATTGCGGTTTAGTCATGCTAAACCAACATACTCTATAATTATTTATTGCCTACGTTTGTAACTTTATTTGAAATATTTAAAATTAATTTTATAAATATAAATATTATAATTTTCCACAGGTGAATATTTGGGATTTTTTCTCAATGGCTTCATTATTAGATTAACTTTGAAGTTTTTTGAATTTTATTTAAAAACAACATAAGTTCAAATTATTTTTATTATAAAATTAAATTTAAAATTTTAATTAATTTATATTTGGTTAAATTATTAATCTATTAATATAATTTTAGATATTTTATTAATTTCTATTATGAAATATTATATAAATTCTTTTTCAACTCTTGATCATTCTCTCTCTAAAACTATGAATTCTGGTCGTGTTTGTGGGATTAATTTTTAATTAAATATTTCCACTCATGTGAATGGTATTTATAATAATTGAATCAATATTTTGAATCATCCTAACTTATATTATATTATAATTATAAATTATTTTCTTGTCATCATGAATAGAAAAAAATCATTATCTACAGTTAAAGAAAAAATGGATTTACTGAAGGGTTTAAAATGTATAAAAAGTGATAAAATTACATAAAAACATATAAAAAATATATTTTATAAGAACATATCTATCCTATAATCACTATGTATAAGGAATATTTCATTTTTTGATCATATTAGATTGTAAAAAAAATTGGGTAATCTTTTTTCATTTCAAATAATACGAGTGTTTCGGTCACCTCAAATAAAAATGGGCACCCCTATCACTGATTTTTAAAACATAAATCCATTTTACATTGGAAAATACCTAAAAAATGAAACTAATAGTTATTCATATGATCATAATAATCATTTTGGTGGTTATGAATCAATCCATGGATGACTTTTGGAGAAAACATTAAGTGGTTACCCAAGGAAGATGTATCGTTTTCATTGAGCTTTTATATTTTAATTATTTATACACATCGCTAAATTATTATTAATCCATGATTATATAAAAAATAAAATATATTATATATATTTTAATTATTTTATTTAAATTTAATAAAATACAACCTCCCCACCTCTAATAAATTGGTTATGAAGTCATCATTCATTTTCAGGTTGTCCTGCCAAATCTCAAACTAATATCATTCATTCTTTCATTACCATCACTCATTGATGAGAATGATGATAAATAAAAAAGTATATATATTGTGTTTCTGAGATAATAATACATTTTCTGTCATTATTGAATATATACAATTTTTTTCATTGTAATTTTTATATCATATCGCCAGTCATGTCTATGGCAGACATCCACACCTTCAAGGGACACGATTATTTTTTCACAACTGATTTCCATAGAAGGTTATACGAGGAAATTTAATAAATATATGTAATATAAATTATCATAAATATAATACTCATGAAATATTTATAATTATTAGTAAATAAATTATCATTTTTTTCTTAATGTTTCAATCACAGAAATATGATGACACCCTTCGTGTACATGTGGACAACCACCTCTGTGGTGTGATATGACTCTCTTTTCGTCACCACACAACATGGATTATATATATAAGTATATTTTAAGAAATAATAGGATATTAATGTCAAAACTATAATAATTGAAAGATAAAAATTACATACCTAATTTTGAAATTGATAATATGAAAATACAAACATTAAAAATGTCTGTGTATGCGCTAATATTTCTATCATATATCCAAACCATTTTTTATTATTGGTCCTAAAAATATAATTGATATTTAAATATAATAAATATTTTATTATTATTTTTATTGATATTATATGACTATATTATATTCACAAGAACCAAATCATTCATTACAATGAATGAGTGAGTAAATAATAAAATTAACACCAAAAATAAAAACAAATAATTATTAATTAGTAATAATTGCCTCAAAAAACTATAAAAAAGATAATATATGATGTTATAAATATTATTATTTTAATTTTATAGGTTAACAACATGATTAAATCAAATATAAATTATGTTAATCCATGTTCATCCAAATGAATCACCAGGAAAGGTATTTCATATCTAAATTTCCGTTAATTAGGTTAAACATCTACACCCTAGATTTTTTCATGATACGATTATATATGAAATTTACATTAAGTATATATTATATTATTTAAAATTTTTAATGTTTTTTTAAATTTGATAAAAAATAAATTAATTTATTAAACTCCACTTCAATGATGTGGTCTTCATAAGTGATTTCATTTCAATTTCCACTCATGGAGTTATATAGTACTCTTATAACCAATTTTAATTTATATGGTGTATATAATATCCCATTTTCAATTAATATTGTTATTCATTAATAGATATAATTATATATGTTTGAATATAAATTATTTAACCGAATTTAATTTTGACACTGAAAATTCCACGCTGTAATGAATTTCATAGGTGAATTTCATTTCATTTGGTTATATTACATCTTATTTTCCTTTGACATTCTAAGATTATATGAGTAATGAAATTTTAAAACAATTAATTTTTATTTCAAATTTTTTGATGTGGATTTAAATTTGATTAAAAAAATATACTTTTTGATTAATCCTCTCATCAATGATATGATCTTTTTAAGGGTTTATTTCACAATACCATTTTATTCGGTATTTTATTCTCATGATTTTATAATGAATGAAAAAATATATGATAATAATATAATAGAATGTATTTATTTTTTATAATGTTTTTATGCATTTTATTTTCAATAATAATACCATTTATACACATTTCTGTAATAAATCAAATTAACAAAATGTTTTAAATGAAATCTGACATAATTTTTCTCTTCGATTGGAAGTTATATTTCATCTAAACCCATTCTTTAATAAAATTATTAAAAAGTGTTTTCAACCATTTAAACATGATTTTAAACATTAATTTTTACAATTTTTAATTTTAATAATATTGTTGAGTGGAATCGTCATTTAATTTTCAAAACAATTCTCATTATGCTTGTATAAAAAACTATATGGAATGTTTTATTTCAACATGTACTGAATGAATGTAATTTATAGCCTTTATAAAAACATTAATGTTTTAAATCATCCTTTTACGTATAAAAGTTTATTTTGAAATAAATTATTCTATATTATTTTTTTATATATTTTTGTTTTAAAATGCTATTTTCATAATTAAAAGTATATTTTCCTTATGAATATTTTTAAAGACCCTTTTGTTGAATTTATATTAAATAATAAAACCTTCATTATTACTCCAATTAGAATATGTTGGATTTTAATTATCCTTAATCTATATTTAGTTAACTTATACTAATTTTTATTCTTAATCATATTGAAATTCAATTTCTTGATTAATTTGTGATATAATTATATTTCCATAGAAATATTTACTTACATGTGATCATAAGAAGTTTAATTTCCCCAAAATATCCTTACTTTTTAATAATTGATAGGTTTATTTATTATAATATATATCATTTATACGTAATATTTTATACATAGAATGCATTAATTTTATATTGGGAAATATATATAAATTTATATTCTTTAATCCATTTGGATATTTGATGATAAATAATGCATTTCATTAATTAAATTGGTTTTTGAATATATGATTATTCATTGGACATAAACACATGGGTGTGATAATAAATAAAAATCCCATCAAAGAGTTATTAGACTCATGAGACGAATTAGCTGTTTAGAATAAGTTATATGTGGTTTTCATGTATACCAAAAAAATCATTTTAAACTACATTGAGGAATGATATTCACATAAAAAGGAATAATGAAGCTTTATATCTTGAATTAAAGTAATTATTAATCTCTTTAATTGGGACATCAATTATTAATTCTGATTATATTTTGGAAATGATATTATCTCTAGATGCATTACATTCATAGTTTATTTCTTTTATGGAATGTGATTCAAGTTATTCAACATCACATATTGATAATGCATTATCATGTTATGATATTCATGTTATTGATTAAATAAAATTTATTTCAAGTTACTTACCATTCATTTTTTATTATATATTATATATTCATAATAGTCTAAATATTTCAATTTCATGTGTGTTTAGTTATTAACATCCCAAGTGAATTATTATTATTGATTAATGTTATCATACACCATAAAAAACCCGAAAAATGAATTTTATATCACACTTATCATCATTGCATTATCATGAATCCAGGATGATTATAATGAATGATATGCAACGATATGGAATAGGGATTAATAATATTCTCAAATAAAATATGTTGTCCTTTTTTATTCATGTTTAGAAATCGAATCATGTATTGTTCTATTTTTCTATGATAAAATACTATTTAGTTGTTTTGGATAAATTATTTTATCTTATTGAAACATAATAAAGAATACAGCAACTCTATTTTACTGGTGATAGGGTTATGATAAGAGTTGGATAAAACTAGGAGGAATCATGTTAATAATAAATGTTATTGACACCATAAGGATTTTGAGAAACAAAAATTGATTTTAGTTTAGAAAAATAAATTGTAACTATGCATAATCAACAATTGAAATATATGAATAAAAATTTGATATTTAGTGATATTCATAATAAGTAAAATAAGAGGCAGTTGTATGTTTATAAATGTTCGGGTGGTATTGAACAGAGTGGAAAAAAGATTCAGCTTTCAATATGTCCATAATATAGGAGAAGTTCCTTTATTAATATTTCAATTTTTTGGGTATACATTATCTACGTATAAATAAAAGTCATAATTAAATTAACTGCCAAGAAATTTGATGTATTATTAATGGGAAAATGGGTTATTATCTGAGTCAATTCCCAAAACAAGGGGTTTTATCCTTGACCATGTATGGACCTATGATATACAAATTCAATCAAGTAAAATGCGTGACGTATTTCTATACTCGGAATCAAAAATTATATTGTAGATGTTTTTTTAAAATTATAACATAAAATAAGAATCATGTAGAATCGAAGGATTATGTTAATTTGGGAAGCATATATGTCTTAATTTCAAGTTAAAATAGAGTAATGGTTAATATCATGGGGTTTTCAGTTTAAGACTAATAATAAGATCAATATATTAGATACCTTTTTTGGTTTTAAGTGAATGGATTTCTAGGTGACCAATAATATTTCATGAGATGTATTATTATGCTGCAAAACAATTAACCATTTTATAGTGTAAATGATTTATTTGAAAAAAAAATTATGTTGATGAAGATATAAACTAATAGGTTAAGTATTGACACTTATTGAATAGATTAAGTATAAATTTATGAGTTACTATTGATGTATTATCTATTAATAAAAATTTGTGGAGCACTAGATCTAAAATATTTGTTTTCAGAAAATACTAGTGTAAATCTATGGTTTTCTTGTCAGGATTATGTGTAATATTAATATTTTAATTTAGTAATAATTCAATGAATAATTCACCTATAATTTCGATCATTTGAGGAGAAAATATGATTTTTATGTAACTTATTGATGGAAAAAATTATACTTTTAAAATAATTATATTTCATTATTTTCTTATCATGTATGCTTATTGGATTCCTTTAATACAGGGAAACTATCTTGAAATGAAAATGATTCCCTAGAAAATTTATATCTAATGAATCAAATGGTCTTTTAACACATGACCTATTTATAGTTTTATAGTCCTCAATATTCTCTTAATCATTCAATTTCTTATTATGAATTATCTATACCACTCACCTTAATTGATTGGAAATTGAATTCTATTTTGTGTTCTTGTTTTCATTTTTCATTAATGCTATCCTACATTGAAACCTCATTATGTGTTATTATGGATTAAAATTATACATCAATTTATTTCTTATCAATTATATGTTTCATTAACCATTTTAATATTTGAGTTAAAAAAGGAATTTTAAAATGTCAAACCCATGATTACTAAGATAATGATTATAATGGTATGAAAAAGTTTATTTTATAATGTATAATATAACAACCAAAGAAAAAAAATGAAAATTAGGATGTAATGAATGTATTAAATGAAAAAACATGATTTGAAGATAATATTACACCGTGATTATTTATGATGCATTTCTTTTTAAATAATTCTTTTTTGATATATTGGGATTCAAACAACATCGGGTTTATATGAAACATGATACTTTATCAAAATATTATTATATAAACATTTAAATTAAAACATATTTATTATGTTGGAGGGTATGATTATGAATAACTATATAATAAAATTTATATGGTTTAAACATGTATAAAATTAATTCACTGAATATTTATTGATTAGAAATAAAATAAAAAAAATTCTGATAAAATGATATGTTTTCTAAAATTCCATATTTTTATTAAAATATATTTCATACTTCTCTATCGAAGTAACGTTAAAATTAATTTTTGGAACTCTTATAAAATTTATTTTACATATTTATAATGCTTTTTTATATTTTGAAATCATCATTAATTATTTTTTTTATCTTTTTTCTGAAATTTTTCATTTTCCAATCAATAGATTTCAAAAATATATTTTTAATAATAACTCCCCTTTTGGCTTTAATATGTTAACAACCCCATTATATTTTAATGTGTTTTAAAAAGTATCATTAGTAATATTATGTAATAATTATTCCAAAATAGTTGATTGGACTCAAATTCATATTGAATGTTGATATGAAATATTGATAATCAGTTGAATGTTATCCGGTTGGAAAACCATTTTATCGACACATCATCAGGATTTATTTTAAATTATATTATTCCACTCATTTGAGTTTAATTTTACAAAATTTATTCAATATTTTTATTCTCCATGATTTATAATATCAAAAAATATCAATTTAATTTTTTTAACATAATGAATAATGAAAAAAATGAAAATTATACATTAAGGTTATGTTAAACATTGTTTTACTATAGTATAGACTATAATGATAGTGGTTAAAAACGACAAAAAAACTAGTATAATTATGAGTTTATAGCCATATTTCAATCTTATATATTATAAGGTTCCAAAATGGATCCTTATTTATCCTAGTTCTAGGAGAAAAACGTCAGTGGAAGAATTTCATTTAAAATATTCATAGAGTTCCACTCCAGCACGTATAAAAGGTCACCCCTCACATATTCTTTAAAAACATCCAAAACATTGTTATTTCTAAAAAATTGAATATAATTATTATTTTATAGTCATATTTCAAACTTATATATGTAATAATCATAACTGATCATTTTATTTTATTTATTCCTCCACCTAAATGAAATATTATTAAATAAAAATTATATAATAAACATAGAATATTATGTATAAATAAATTAGGTTATATTTAGGTAATTACTTGAAAAAATTTCATAGTTCATCAAATTGAAAATGAATTAATTTAACATTTTGTATGATGGGTTACTACCTTGCAAACCCACACAATTCTACTTCTATAAACACTTCTCATGGATGGATATATCTATGTATTCAGTTTAGATATATTATATTTTTAATATAATTATAGTACTATAATTTTATTAACACATATATATTCTTACATTCTATCCAATATAAAAAATTGTAACATCGCTCATGTGTACGGTGGAGCGTTGTCTCCTGGGGCTATGGGATATGTTCTTAACGTACGAATTATGTAGAATGTACTAAATAATAAATTTAATTAAAATAGGTTATAAATATGACATTATATTGATTCTATAAAATTTATATTCCACCCAATTCCATACCCTTTAATCCATTAAGGAAATGTTAATGTCACCTAAGAATACATACATCCTACCATCTCCACGATGTGATGTTACTGAATCCCGATGATCAAAATTCAATAATGATTATAAAGATGAAATTAATGAATAATTAATATTTATAACTTTATCATAATTATGTTGATAATGTAACAATACCCTATGTTCATAATCTGGATCATTCACCACGAAACATACATTAAAACAAGCAAATTAACACAATAAAAATAGTGGTAATAAAATATTAGTAATGAATGGGTTATTAGATGTTATAAAAATATCATACATTACATTATAATTAATAATATATTTTTTAAGTTAATGACATTTTTAAAATCACTATACATGATGTTAACTAACACTCAACTAATATGAAGAACGAGGTAAGGACACTCCTAACTCGATTTTCATTTATTTGTTTGCAAGTCTTTTTTATCGATTATATTATGCCATGATTATGAATGAAATTAATTTTTTTTTAAATTATGTCATATATAAAACTATAGTTTGGTGGATATAAATTTTTTACACATATTATTCTCATGGACTAACTCTAACCTTCATGATATAAATATTGTAAGGGTTTTCATCTCAAAACATATTTGAGATAATTTTCTACTTGCAAAATTAATTTATTATAAATGGTGTGTATACATCCCCATTAAAGTAAATATCACGAATAATTCATACTTTATGATATTTAACGATACATTTAATCAACTTTAATCATGGGAGTATATGATTCAAAATTTACCAAAGAGATAATAGTATATATTTCAAACAATTTTAAAATTGTATTACTTATTCTTGAATTCTTGATGTAGGAAAGTATTTTAAAATTATCTTATAATCAACATTAAATTTATTCCTTTCTGGAAACTAAAAATAATATCATGTAATTCCACCATTTTATACCCTTTTGTACTTATAATGGTTCATGAAATGTTGTTAAATAAAACATATATCATTTCTCTCTTTGGTAGAAAATCACATTTTCTAACATCTCTCATTTCTAAAAAATGTTTTCAGCAATTGTTTAATAATAATGTAGAATGTATTTTCAACCCATAATTATATTTTTTTACAAATTGGTAAAATTTAATTTTCCTATTGGTTACTAATAATGGTAATTTTTTATTTTTTTTAAGTCATGTGAAAGGAATCATTTCTAAATGTGTTTAACATGAACAGAAATCTTCTGAAATCGTGTCCAATCAATGTTTAAAAATAATAATATTTATGTGTAAATGGTTATATAAATAAAATTTACTTTAATTTTGATTAATTTCTTCTATTTTTTTTATAATTTATTGGATTTATTCCTAAATAAATGTGCAATGTAATCTTTTAAATTAATTTTCCAGGTCTAATGAAATCAATTTTTATTACTCATAGATAAAAGGTTATTTTACATATGATTTTTTAAAATAAATTTTTATAATAAAAAACCATGTATGTTTTAAATTGATTAAATAATTTGTATACATGTCTCTAACATTTACACATAGTTTATTCACCCTACTATTGATAGGGTAAAACATATCTTATAATCATTTATCAAATGCCCTCCTTATGAAATATCCATTGAAAATGATATTAAAAACATTAGAAAAATAATTAAATTTCAATGGGTAAATATTATTTATATGTTATGATTGAATTAATTTATGTGGGAAATATAGATCATGAAATATTTTTCATTTATTCACCATGGATGTCATCTAATATATTGGGTATTGTTTTAGTCTCATGAGATTTTAGATATGGTATTAAAGGGTAAACATAATCCATCATGTTATGTTTTTTGTGAAGTTATATTATATAAGAAGTTAGACTTACTCATGTCTCTTAATTTTATATTTTACATCCAAATTTCCGTTAATTCAATCATCTTATCATACCCTGATAGTTACATTATGGTCATATTTATTACTCTTGTGCTACATTGTTTTATGATGTCATATTATATATTTGAATTACATTTTAGGTTTCTTTACCATGTTTATTCTGTTACTATGTTTGTTTATCTGATGAATATTTTCTATCTATTCGCTAGGATATCAATTTTAGTTTTGGATCTCATAATGATTTTAGAACTCGTAATGGATAATATATTAAAAAGAAATTTGTAGTCTCACATTGAAGTTTTGTGAACCCATTCATCAAATAAAAAAAGGATTTTATAACTTGTAAAATGTATTAATTGATGTTCATGTTAGAAATTATGTATTAATATTTGAAAAAGGATTGGTTCATCATTAAATCCTATGAAGATAAATATACTATTTTGATGGATGGGCTAGCTAAACCTTAATAATTTTTTTCCTTTTAAATTTTTTGATTTTATTAAGAAAATATCTTATCGAATGGAAATTCCAAAAATATCCCTCATCATAATTATAAACTCTATGTATCTCTCTAAAGGATATATGTATCTGATGCACCATACATTGTAAAATTATATATTATAAAAATGGATCATGATTATTATAATGATGAAAAACCAATAGAGATTATGGATAATAGACCACTAACCTTGTTATTCTTTTGTAGATAACCCACAAATTTGAAAAAGAAAAATTGTTTAATAAACATGTAATGATGAAGATATATAAATATATTTTTGTGTCATATTGACTAATTTTGGGGATAAAATTAAATTTTAGGGGGTATAATTTTACACCATGATAATTTTATGAAATATTTGTATTTAAATAATTTGATTTCATTAATATATTTTGATACACACAACACTGAGTATAAATGAACTACATAGAGTATTTAAATTAATATGTTTCCATTATTTTTTAGACATTGGATTGGTGGATATTAATATTAATAACTAAATAATGAAAATATATGTTCTATACATTTATAAAATTAATTTATTAGTTATAAATTGATAACAATTAAAAACATGTAATATTTTAATATAAAAGTAAATTTTTATGATATATTATTTTTATATAATAATTGTGTATTTATATTTAATAAATAAATATTGGTGAATTATTATAATTAAATTTATATATAATTTAAATGGTAAAATGTTTGAATCATTGAAAAAATATTTTCTAAGCCATCAGATATGAGTAAATATAATTTTATGAATATAAATGTTCTTTTTCTAAAATGATGTTTTTATAAAACATTGAACACATACATTTGTTTTTATTTTAACAAGTTATAGGTATTGAATAATATATAAGTACTAAAAAAAATTTAATCAAGATGTTCTAATTTATTAGTTAGGTCTAATTTATATTCGGTCAATATGAATAATAATTGTGGTAATGTTTATCTCATCATTGAAGGTTAAATCAAGTAATTATAGATTAAAAACAATTAATAAGTTAGTAATTAGTCAACCTAATTATTATTACATGAGTGTTAAATAACCTCTAATAAGCTTAGCTTCGAAAATGTGTTTTGAGATAGACAATTTTCTAGGAAAATGATTTATTTGTTATTTAAATGAATGAATGTTACCAAATGTCACACTATTTGTTTCTTATATGACTTATTTGTTCACATAGGGATAATTATAATTATAAATGAATCAATGTTTTCATATTGATCTTAAAAAAATTATATACAAGATATAAATTGATTTTAATTTTTATTAATTATATAGGGAAAATAATTTTTCATGCAACACTAATACAGTATTTATATATTGAATAAAAAATATAATTAATGAAATTAATAATATTTGAAGTGATATAACATATGTAATTACATGTGATAAAAAAATTTAAAATAGGTATAAAATATATTAGGGTGGTTTGAATGGAATACATAATCATAAACAAACTCAAATAGTCCCTGATTAGTTTGGAATTGTTTAACTAGAATTTGAAAGATAGAAATGTTTAAATTTTCTCGTTCAAGGTATCTCACCAACCCTTGGAAATAATGATTGATAATAAGAATAATCCTCAAAGTATATAAATTATTGTATGTCATTATATGAAATATAATTCGTGGGTCAATCTGGGTAATTATTCTAAACTAATTACTTTGTGAATCTATTCATTGAATATCATATTAAATGATTTTAATAAATAAATGATTCTTTTGATCTCGATCTTTACATATCACCAAAATAATAAAATTACTATCATTATTAGTGATTTGGATATCTAAATGATAAATTTTTTTAGACATTATCTTTATACAGTTATTATAAATTAAATCATACTTCACATAAATAAATGATATATATTGATTTATTTTAATAAAAAAACAAGATAAATTTTGAAACAATTTCATAAAAATCATAATTATTATATACCTAGAGTCTCAACATGACTCACTTGCATTTGATGTTATAATTAGTTCACCAATTGGTCCAATAAATTGTTATATGTATCCACCAAGAAGATCGTTATGTCACCCCTGTAAAAATATATCATATAAGATGTCATTTACAAAGAACGTTTTTGGTCATTTTGGTTGTATATAGATCCATATATTGTGAAATTGATCCAATATTATCATATTTGGGAATGAATATTCCCTCAAATACTCAAACTATATATAGGCCAGATATTAAATTCCATATTAAAAAATGATTTATCACATCATTGGATAAAACACTATAATTTTAATCTATTGTCAATTCAACTATAGTGGATTGTTTTGATCTTGTATAACTAAAAATCCATCATTTATAGAAAAATGAAACAGAATTTAGATTTCACAAAATATTTATCTAAATTTAATGTAACTTATATGTATCCTAGTATATTTAGATCATACTCTCCTATAAATAGTACAAAAATATACCAAATCATTATTCATCAAGTATGAATTTTTATTATTGAATTTAAATTTCTCGAAATGGGATTAGATTAGTATATTCAAGTAATTAAAAGAGAATATTAATGATTATGTTATGTAAAAAAAATTCTATATTTGAAATAAACTATAATGTAATCATATGGAAATATGTTCATACTTTTAAATTATGTACAAGGATCCAACTTTAATTTAATATTCGTTCAATATAACATTAGTCATGACACAATCTTCAAGATCTCAATGAGAAAACACAATATTAATTTTATATGTTAGTTTCTTGATTGATTATAAGGTGTTTCTTAGATCTATTTATATAGATAATTATAACCACTATATAGGTAGCCACACAAATGAATTTTTTTTTCAAATTGTGTAAACCCATACACATCCTTAAATAATAAAGTGTTGGGATATCATTTTTGTGGATATGTATTTAATATACTCTTAATATTTGAAAAACTAAAAAACTACCTATAATTATTTGGAATACTCATGATTCATTGAAATTTTTAATTAACCCGAAATCTTTAATTGTAACATTATGTAAGTAATTATAACAATGAGATGACAGATTCAATTGACAAATAGACCGTTTCATCACAAAAACCATAGTGATCTTATTTATAATTTTGATTTTATGGAGTTGTTTCACAAACACATCATCAACTAAATTATAATTAAATAAAGTGGTTTTGAAATCAATGTTACATAACTCATACTGAAAATTATCTTCTTAATAAGAAATGTCAAAATGGTGATTTTGATTAACATAGTTTAAAAATAATTTTTATATTGAATACATTGGATTTTATTTTAATACAATTCAACTACACATTAAATATCAGTATACATTCTACCATCCATGTTAGTTCTGTTAGCAAAAATATACATCAGACCTTTTTTATCACCACTTCATGTGAATCTATAGTATTCCATTAATGTTTAGTTTATAAAGCATGCCTGTTGTGGGAATGGAAAATTAATTTAATTTAAATTAGTTATGTATAGTCTACTAATTATCCAAAGGTAGTATCCTTATTATGAATATTTAAAAATGGTTTCTCACTTTTTAAATAAAGGAAAAAATGGGTGTTTTTGAATTTGTTTGGTTTTGAAATTTAATTAAACGAAACTAAAAAAAATTTGGAATATATTCAAGACAGATTTGGAACTCAAGTGATTAAAAAGTACTATATGAGATGGGTGATCAGGTCTGGGTCAGTTTTCTAATTGCAATGCTACCAATATTATAATAATTTCAATCATTTCTTACATCGATTTAACTGATATTTCATGATCATGTCCTATCACTCCCTTAGTAAATGGTGATGGTGAGGGTATACCTTACTAATATCTCATATTGGTCTACTCTCAATCCCATGTAACTGAAATTTCACGATCACTTCCTATCACTCCCTTGCTAAATGGTGATGGTGGGGGTAAACCTTAACAATATCTCATATTGGTCTACTCTCAATCAAATGTGTGAAACAAATGTAGCGATTGACCTCAATTGTGTATAGGTACTTCTTGATCAGGTCTTGATTATCCAAAACAATTTAGAATATTCAATACCTCTACCACATGCCCTGAAAAATTCAAAGTACATCGCCACTATGACATGAGATAATCCAACATATATATACTTGAACATAGTAGGGGAGAAAATTAAAATTTACTAAAGAGATAATCAATAATTAAATCAAAACCAAATATAAAAACACCTGAGAATAAAAACCTCTAAAATAATTGAAAACAACATTATAGAAAGTGAAATATTCCTTATTCATTAATTTCCAAGAACAAAATATTTACAAAAATATAAGACCTTCCCTTTTATAATCATTAATTATGTTTTCCCAACCATGGTAAGTGTAATTGAGAATAAGGGTGAAGATGATGTAATTATAAACATTAAGTATAAGAAAAGAGTAAAAAGGAAGAACAAAAATCTTCTTCTCCATAATATGTTCAATGGAAGTATATGATTGTTTCTACAATCATATGGTCATAGCCTACTGATATTCATTCATATAAGATGTGTGGAATGATTTTTTCCAACTACCTTATAATTTTTAGACTATTTGGAGCTATGTTTATTGTGTTATGATCGAATTACTAGACCAGACATTTTCTGAATGCCAATCACTATTCCACAAACCCCACTTTGACAGGTTCATGTGATTCTTTAATGAAATCCAATATTCAGGATACATAATGTGGAGATTACCCGTTTCATTAATTGAGGAAACTAACTAGAATCGTCTCATGTTATTGTGGGTTTCCTCATATATGCCTCCTTAAATGTGGTATGGTCCATTATGCTGACTCGAATGAGTCTACAACATTGTCGAATTATTTGGGTATGTGGGATTTTGAATTATCTCTAGTTCCAGAGGAATATTTTGTATCTCAAAAAAATTTAAAACCAAAAAATAGTATCACATTAATTATATCATATTTTTGGGTTTTATTCTCAAAATAATAAGGCAACAATAAACAGTAAAATGTCCAAAATTAACCAATTTTCACACTTCAGTTCAAAACTAACCAAAAATCATAAAATGATGAAAATAATCACGCATTTTTTAATTTATAGGGATTAAAACATTTAAAAACATACTAATAATTTAAAAAATATTATCTCTATCTATTCCCCAACACATAGCACTTGGAAGATAGGACATGTAAACAAAAAAATCAAATCAAAGAAAATTTAAAACACATATCCACAAAATTCTCCAATTTAATACCAATTTATAAAAGGTATAACGGAGAATAAAAAACAATTATTTCATGTTCTAAATTAATATAATTAAATATATTTATTCTTAATTTATCCTCCAATTCAAAAAAAACACATAACACATTTTAATTTTCT
The DNA here is from genome assembly GCA_963277665.1 of Viscum album. Classification (NCBI taxonomy): domain Eukaryota; kingdom Viridiplantae; phylum Streptophyta; class Magnoliopsida; order Santalales; family Viscaceae; genus Viscum; species Viscum album. The sequence continues at coordinate 421,738,467 of OY728151.1, forward strand.
CTTATCACACAAATTTCAATTTTCAACATTTTCTTCGTAATCGAATACTCATGAAAGGGTCACAATAGTGTTGATGAATTCCTACATATCCCCATTATTTGAAACAATTACTTATGTATATCATGAGTATTTTGGAGGGTTCTTATGTGGAATTAGGTTGGTATGGTTTATATGTGAAATATTCTAAGGATGAATGAGGAGGGTTTGGTTTTTTGAAGAAAAATTGCAATAATATTTTTTTACTCAATTTTGGTATCATCCATATAACCCATAATATCAATTATGCTCAGTAATCATGAAAAATCAAGGAATGTACACACCATTAATTATTTCATAAGTAATAATTTCAATATCTTGAAACATGATATTCATAAAATATCCAGATAGAAACTACTTTATTCATTCATTTGATGCTCATGAAAAGCACAAATCTTTTATCATGAAGGCTCTGGAAAAGGTAGAGGTTTTGAAAGGATTAATTATTTCAGTAGAGAAACAATCTCATCAACATTTTATTTTCACCCAAAGTATCACCATATAAGGAAAAATAATACATAAAACATTACCAGTCAAACAAATACAACTAGATTAGGCAATTTCACATCAAGAGATTGTTAGATAAAAAAATTAGGTTGTAATGTAGAAAACCTAACAATATGTTCATGAATTCAATGGGATACAAGGATAATATGTTCCTGGAAAGGCGTTATAAAAAAGTACTACTATAAAATAATGTCATTAAATCATTGAAATACATCAATCATTTAAAACACATGTACCTCAAATCTTTATGTTTTGATAGAAATAAATAAAATTGGCTAAATAAAGCATGATTTGGTTCTCACAACAAGTGAGGTGAATAAAAATAATATAAGACTAATGTTTTATATGCCTCATATGAAATTGATTTCAAATATAAATTCAGTGAGATGTTGAATGAGGATCTAAATTCAATGTACTTTTGATGAAATTACTAATGATTTGATCATGAAAAACATTTATTTATAGCATTAATTTATTCTATGTTGCTTGGGATATATTATTTCACACATTGAAATGTGTTTTAAATGTTTTAATTATAATTATTTAACAAAAAAAATTTTGAATAAAAAAATAAGAAAACGGGCTGATTTTTTGTGAATAAAAAAAAAGAAATTGAAATTACTAAACTAAAAATGTTACATCCCCACAAATAAAGGATGCATTGGACACTATTGATTCAAATAGGATTAGAATATAATTATAATATAAATTGAATCACAAAAGTCATTAAATTTAAAATGAGAGGTATGACTTGATGGAGTTTCAGAATAATGGTTTTAAGAAGATTGATCTCCTCCACTGGCTCTGATGGAATTAACCCATGGAATTTCGTCAGCCGATGGCCATTAAACTTGAATTTCTTCTGATCCCAATCCCACAAAATCTATGTAGAACCGAATGGATATACATGAGTAACTATAAATGAACCTTATAATCTGGATTGATGTTTATCTGAAATCAGTTTGAGTCTAGAGTTGAATAAGAACACTATGTCTTGAGGATGGATGTCATTCAGTTTGATCATCTTGTTATGAGGCAATATTGTTCTCACTTTAAGAAATTTAGAAATTTTAAAATAATCAATTAGTATTTATTCTATTTCTTATTATTTTAATCTTATCTCCTTCCATGCTCATTGGGGATCCAAATTTATCTTCCTCATATCCCAGTATGCCTTATGTGCATATTATAGAGGGAGGCGATAGAATTTCAAATAAATTATCCTTTACAGACTCAATCCAATTGGGGTTTAATAGGCTATCATGTAAGACCATAATTTTTCCTCTAGACTTTGAATCCAATCCTTCCTATTCAGATTAAATGTCTTCTATAAAATACTTTTTATTTCCTTATTGGACACTTTAGCCTGACCATTAGTCTGTAGATGATTGGGAGGTGATTTCTTATGATGCACCCCAATATTTTTCAACAAGGAATCAATTATCATAAATAAAAAATTGATTCCTCGGGTCATTGATAATTGTTCTAGGCACTCCATTCCTACAAAACATGTTAGTCCTGACAAAATCAAAAACAATATTTGAATTGTTAATCCTTGTGGATTTTTCATCCACCCATTAGGAAACGTAGTAAAATTAAAAAAAGATGTCATATTTTTCAAATTACATTGGGAAATGTCCCATAAAATTTATCCACCAAATGTCAAAAATTTCACAAAAATTATGTTTCTTTTGGGGAATTTCATTTATGATTGTAATATTTCCAGATAAATTACATTTTTTACACTATTGGAAAATTCAGTATTATTATTTAAAAATGGGTAGGCCAATGATGTCCATATTTTAAAATCTTATGTTTGGTCCATTGTGGTCCATTTTGGAACAATGATGCCTCTATTATTTAATGTGTGACAAAAATCAAAAATAGAATCAATTTCAATTTCATAAAAACATCTTCTCATTACTTGGTCATTACAAATCTAACAAAGAAATGGATCTTCCATTATATAATATTTCGATTTAGATTTAATCTTTTTAATTTGTTTGTAATATTAATTATATGGGACCTGATATGTTACCAAATAATTTAAAATATTAGCATACCATGGAAGATCACCATTCATGATGTACTGTTTTTCTACAGGTAGCTCATCATCATGCGGGTTCTGTTTTGGAATATCTACTTCAACAGTTTGGGTATTTTATATAAATGATCAACAACCTGATTTTAGTTTCCCTTTTATCTTTAATTTCCAAATTTATCTATTGTAATAGTATCATCCATATCATTGTCCTTGTATTTTCATCCACCTTTGTCATTACATACCTGAGTGTTGCATGATCAATCAAAACATCAACATTAGTACCATGAATATTTGATCGAAATTTATCTAGTGTATAAACAACTTCAAGGAACTCATTCTCTGTGGTAGTGTAATTGATTTTTTTTGGAATCCAAGGTCAATGACTTGTAGTATTTTAATTGAATATTTCTATCAATTCATTTTGATTTAGTGGATACCAATGCTTACTTAGATTCCTCAAAAAGAAACTGGAATGGGTACTGCCAGTTGGGAGGTTTCATTATTGTAGGTGAGATCAACCTTTTCTCCAGTTCATCATATGGATTCCTGCATTAATAAAAGATATTAAATGTATCTTCTGGTATTATTAATCTTGAGAGAGGGAGTGAAATTTTAATAAAACCATTGATGATTCTTCTATAAAATAAAATATTTCCTAAAAAATATCTAACATGTTTTAAACAAGTGGTATACGGAAAATAATTTATTACATCATCATTCAATTTATCAAACCTAATTCTTTTTTTTTGGGAAATTATGTACAAATACTATATTCCCTTTTCAAAAATTAAATGGAATTCATCAAAATGTTAGAAAATATTATTTTGAATGCATGTTTTGAAAACCTTTTACAAATTTCATATTCAATGGTTGAATGAGCTACCAAAAGAAATGAAATCATCATGAAATACTCCAATTAGTCCCCAATATGATCTAGGAAAATACATTCCAAACACAATTAAAATGTACCTGGGGTGTTGTATATCCCAAAAGGCCTCTATTTTTAGGAAAATGTTTCAAATTGATAGGTTAAGGTCATGTTCTCCTCTTCTTATGGGGTGATCAGTAAATAAATGTATACTGAAAATCCATCGAAGAAAAAGTATTGAGTTTTTTTAGATAACTTTTCTAGAATATTTTTGATGAATGTAATGATAATGATGTTTTTTCATGTATTTTTATTTAGATTCATTTAATCTATACACACTCATGTTTTTTTTATTCTGATTAGGATTGGATCATTTCTATAATTTTTAAGAGTGGTTAGGCTAGTTTTCATTAGGAATACAAGAATGGGGTTGACCCACAGAGAGACATAGATTATGTAAATGATATCATATTCATGAAATTTCTCTATATAATTGTTTATAATCAGCATGGTTGTGGTATTGAGTATACTATGAAAATTTCTTGTGGGTCAGACATAACATTCTAAAAATATTCACTGATATCAGACCTTCGGATTGATTCTAGGTATATCACCAAAACTATATCCTACAGCTTGGACATTTTTTTGGAGTAGGTCAATAAGACTTTTTTCTTATGAATGGGATTGGTTATTAGAAATTATTACTATCAATTTATCTCTTACCATTATGTAAGCGTACATTAAATCTCCTGGCATTGGATTATGTTCATGACATGGGGGTTGTTCAAGGGATGATATTGAATTTAGGTTTCCTACTACTAAGGATGGAATCTATCTTATCATCTCATTTTCATTTAATAAATCATTGAAAATATATGATTTTAAATCATACTCTGACATTATATTTGGATTATTAGTATCATAGGAATTGGTATTCTCAAATTAAATATCTTCTCTTAAAGATAAGGTTTCAGGATGAATGACTGAATCTTTAAATGGTTCTATACCTTTTACATGGGAGATTACATAATGTGAGGGATTACTGGATAGATGTTTCATTTAATAAATAATGATTATTTGTATTTAACTATATCAAAGTTTCATTGGGATTGTTCTTTCACGGACATTGATGATATTCCTCGCTTTCTTTAGGAAATGTCTCTCTAGGATGATGGTAGAGTGTCCTTACACTGTATCTTCTTCAATGCTAATGACATAAAAGACTACTGGAATGTTCAATCCTCTTACCCCCACAAGTAAATCTTCTAAAACTCATTCTTGGATAATGGTGGATCAATTTTCTAAATGGTCAAACACTCGATTTTGATTTAGTTCTTTGATCTTCATGAATGAAAATATCATGTAAGGAATAACATTGATGGATGCTTCTAGATTACATATTGCATTAGTAAAATTTAAAGAACCAAATGGTGGAGGGAATAGAGATTGTCCCTGGATTATAAATTTGTTTTGGTATCATTACTGTTATCAGTACCAAGAATCATATTCCTATGATTCTTCTCTCATTTCCATTTAACCACCAAATTTTTGTTCATAGATCCATAGGAAATTTTAATACATAATAATTTGATTAATTGCATCTATTAGTGGGATTTTGAACTCATCTGTCTAAAAAATTTATTGGATTTAATTTTTAAGACTCTCTTCTTCAACTTCCTTGATTTAACTAATTTGGATGTGGAATGGGGCATGGATATCCCTTTTCTTTGTTTTTTCAATGGTGTTTGTTACCTTTCAATCTAAAACATAGTTCTTTCTCCATTGTTGTTCTGATCCCCTTATTTTGGATAGACAGTTTGAACATTTTTTGTTTTCATAGAGTCACCATTCTAACTTTTTTAGGAGGTGTGAGTTATTTTATACTCATTGTTGTTATCATATTCATATTCTCCTTTTGGTTTTAGATTGCATGGGATAATTGTTTAAATTTATTCTTTATCATAATTTTTATAAAACACCCAAATTCATCATTTAGCTTAACAATATTACCATCCAACCAAACAACGTTGGTTGGTAGATACTAATCTTCAATGAGAATATTTTGATGTTATACACCATCATTGTTTTATACAGTTTATAAACGGCCCTGTGAGTTTTAAATTCATTCAAAATTTTCCAATTAGAAAATTTTTATTTGAATTGTTTTACTAAATGACAAAATGAATGTTTTTTATCTTATACAATGACAATAACTTTTATTCTGTCCTAACCATTATTTGTTATTAGAATTCCTTAACAATCCATAATGTTTTCAAAATAAAAAAAACACCACTTTCAATTTTCATGTATTTTGGTAATGAAAATCATTTTTATAATGGATTTATTATATCAATATATTGAAATATTATCTTGTCTTTTCAAAGTGGAAATGTTATTTTTCAGTTATTACTTTTTTGTGTGTCCGGATTGTGTTAAGGATCTATGGACTTGTATATTTTAATGTGTGGTTCTGTGATAAAATGAGATAGGGTGAGCCCGTGATAGATATACAATGAATTGATTAACGATACAGAGTTGAATGATAATGTTCCTAATAATTTTTCTTTGTAATATACTATGATGAGTATTCCAAATGTGACCATGAATGTTACACCCTTTGTAGATTTGACAGCTAATATATATATATGGAATTGATGACACAATATACCTTTAAAAGTTATGATTTCTTTGATTTATTTCATGAATATTATGATTTAACGAGTTATGCTAATGAGTTTTATGTGTGAAATTATAATTTTGGGAAATATTTTCATGATTTTTTATTATTCGTACAAAAATGGTTTCATTGCTTTTTTTATATTACATACTGAGATTTTGTGCTCAGATTAGGTTTTTGAAATGTTTGTTATAGGGAATAATTATGCTTAATTTAAAGGAATAATTCCATATCAGTATTTTTATTAAAAATTGATATAATTATTTACTTTAAAAAAATTAGATTATATAAAAATTGATTTTTAGTAAAATTGTCTAAATTGTAATATTTGAGTGGGTATGAAAATGTGATGGCCTAATTCATTGAAACTCTAATCCTGAAATGATTTTAAATGTAAAATCATTATTTAACTCCAAATTAGGTACCATTAATGGTTGGATAATTATAGATGGTTTCAGAAGATGGCTTAGACAACATTAAAGGTTGGGGTGATGTTTTAGTAGAAGGTATGAGTTATATACAGCCACAATGGTTCACATAATATAAAGAGTAATAGTTATTTTAGATAAATTGAATCATTTTTAGATAACATGAAAAAGTATATATTAGTGTTTAAATTCCCCATAAGATAGCACGTGCTGATTTTATTGTTTTACTATCACTAAAAATTTTGGTATTAGAAAACGGTTGGATCCACCATGCTTCAATGTAGAAGTGGATGTAAAGGATAATGTTTTCTTTATCTGAATAAGAAACCGAGTGAAATGGGAGCTACAATGAAAATTAACATTTTTAATACAGACCAACTATAAGGATTAATTTTAAACCACTTTAACCTTGCTGATTTTTCTCATGCATCATATATGAGAGAAACAAATAACTATAAAATTTTAGATAATAATAATTAAGGTAACTATATTCAATGAAATATTTGTCAAGGAAGTGGAATGATACTTCTAGACAAATATTTTAATTGTATAGGATGATTTTATAATTTTTCTAATTAATTTCATAATGTAATAACCTTCTGTGGAAAAAGTAATCATTCAGTTAACTCTATAAAAGAGAATGATTGTGGTTACCTGTTATCAACTAATGTTTTTAAATTTAGAGAGTATGGTCATAATGAAAATAAATATAAAATGAATATGTTTAAGGAATAGAATCTACAAGATTATAAAAATATAGGATTATAAATACATAATATTGTTCCAATTGATTATTAGGAAATAATAAATGACATATGAATGGTATGGATTATTTTCTTTATTCATGTTTTGACATTATTGAATCTTAGACGATGATTCATGCTTTTTTCAGAATGATGTATTCAAAAAAATATGGAAAATTATTTTTATGGGATCTGATGAATTTTGAATGATGAAGAAGTATATATTCATGGGATTCAAGTATTTTGTTATATTTATGGACAAATAAATTTTAAAAAATATTAATTCCCTCTTGATGATGGGATTAAATATGAATGCATTTTTTAGTATGTGTAACTAGGATGCTTGTTATTTGAAAATGTTATTCATGTATGCATTATCTTTTCATTATTAAAAATAATTATAAAGGTATGGATAACCATTAGGGATAATATGATCATTAATTTTGAGGTAATTATATGGTGTTTATATTTTGGGTCACAATATGAAAGGTATGAGACAACCATTCTGGTTAAAATAAATTATTCTTTTTTGAAGATTTTATACCATTTTATGAATGTCATATGTGTTATAAAAAACATTTTGATTTAAAAAAATTAAAACTCATTGGAATGGTAAAAACTTTTCATATCAGACAACTCTTTAGTAATCGAACCCACAACAGATAGACAACCAGGATTTATCGCTTACCACTGTCCAACATGTAGTCATTCATTAGTAATAATTTTTTAGTTTCAGGTAAACAGTTGATGAAATAAAATTATGAAAATTTTCGTAAATAATATTTTATCAAATTTTTAAGGGTGTTATTAGAATATGATTTTGAGATTATGTGATAAATTTTATTTTGGAAGACAATCACTATTTTGGTATCATTATATGACTCAAGTAAATAGAATTCTATGGGAATTTATTTGAGGAGTAATGGATGAATTATATTCTATAAGAATATATTATTTTTAATTCTGGACATATCTTCAATTTGTTTATTTATGGAAATGATTATCCTCTCCGGGAGAATGTGATATTAGCATATTACATTTTGTAATGAGACATTCAGAGGGAATTTTGTTATTTGGAGATAAATGTAAAAACATATCCTGGAAAACTATGTGATCAAAACCATCTAACTTTTAGTTTTCAGTCTAATTTTGGATTTTTTGAAGAATTTTAAGGAAATTAATTTGTCTAATGGTCAATGTTCGACTTTGGGTATTTCTTTTTAATTTTGGATATTAAAATTAGTCTTTATTCTTTTAAATTTTATAATAATTGGTGAATTATTTTATTTTATCTTATATTTTTGGTTTTGGTCAATGATTCAAGACAGGAAGAATAAATAGATAATATTTAGCTGATTAGGTGATTGTCTATATATTTAATCTAGTGATTTAGTATCTTCCACTAAAAAATTCATCATTTGGTTAAAAAGATGAGTTTGTGGTTGAATTTTATTTTTCGATGATCCCCTACTTGTAATGTAAGTGAATTTCAATATGTTATTATTCCCTATAATAAAATAATACCCCAAATATAAGAATATTATCATAAAACAAAACGTTTTTCATTTACTTTTCCTTCTGAGAAATCGAAGACCGTTTAACCAATATTGTGTTTTTGGTTTTTTAGATGTTATCCTTCTATGGATCAGGTTTTCTATCAGCCTATATCAGAAAATAATTGTTAATATATCTTCCATATCTGTATTTTCTTATAAATAATCAATGTATGTGTTATCTCAAGTGACCTTATTACTTAAAAATATTTCTTTTAATGTGTATGTTTTATTGACTCAATTTCAGGGTTGGGATCTTGATGATGTAATTTTTACAAATGATGCCTTAGTTAGCGAGCCCAAGTTTAAAATTCTGATGATGGAATTTCTCAAAAGGGGATACATTGTAACTATAGGAAAATAAATTTTTATATTTATTTATGATTATGAATTATATTGTAATGTTATTATGTAAAAAGGATGTTATTTTAGATAGCATACCAGACATGTAACAATGGGTTTTTCTAAAATATTCTGTTTCACACAAAAATATGTTATATAGAAGAATAATATATTATTAATATTATTATTTTAATTTTTAGTTATCTATTATGAGGTAGAATAGTAGGAATGAATGATATGAACTAAATTATTAAAACTGGGTTTAAAAATGTTTATATAATGATTTATTGGTTAGAAAATTAATTAAAAAATAAAATAAAATCCAATTGAATATAAAAGATGTTTTTTATAAAAAACATTGATGTGAGAATTATTGTGTTTATAAAATCATTTAATAAATCTTTTAAATTCTATTAATGAAATATAAATTAAATATGGTGTTTATATTGATCTTATATGTTTTATATACATGATATAATAATAAATTCATTATTTATTAATAAAAAATGTATTTTAAAATAAAATAAATTTTTATTGCTTTTGAAGGAGAAACCATATTAAGTCTAGCTTTATTCACATTTATATATTCTATTTGAAAACATTAACTTCAAATTTGGAAGTGGGGAATAAAAATTCAATTTGGATAAATTCTTTCTATTTTTATGATAAACTTATAATTCTAATTAATAGTGAAAAATATTGCATTTTAATTTAAAACTAATTTTCAAATTATTTATTTATATTGTCATATTATCCATTTACATGGTTTTATTGTATAATTAGATGATTCTTTATAATTTAATTCAATTTATTTTATTGGATGTATTTTCAAATTAATATTAAATAGAAAATCTATGTGAACTTTTGAATATTTTACTTTAAAAAGTTTTTTTCTCGATTCGTCAATGGGAATAATGATAACCCTATTTAAACAAGTTTAGTGAAATGAATTTTCTAAAATGAATATATGTGGTTTTATTCAGAATAAAAAATGAGGTCCAATGGTAGGGAAATACATTTTGGTGAATATGATCGTTTGTATTTTCTTTACCGCGGATCAAGGTCAAAATGGTAATTAAATGTAAAATTAATATTATAATACTTCCAAATTACAGTAAAACCTATAATAATATTAATTGATGAGTGATAATTGACCATTACCTAACTTGTACCGAAATTGTGACCTTTAGATGCCACTTAGATGTCCTTGTGACATTTATAACATTTAACTTAAATGAAAATATGTCATAAAAATCATCTTAGTAAAAAAATTAAACATAGGGTTATGTAATTTGTATCTCAAAATATTAATAATAAATTTTAATCTCAAAATATTACCTACATCAAGGGAATGTATTTAAATTTTTTATGAATTACATAATTACATTTATTTATAAAACAACGATCATGAAATAATATATTTATTAAAAAAATGAATCACATAAATGATATTAATAATTTTAAAATAAATATATTTTTATATATTTCATGCTAAACAAGAATATTATAGATGAACATGAAATGTTAGTACTCTTTTAATATATATTTTTCGAAGCAATCATATTTTTGGATTATTTAAAAAAGTCATGTAATGAATAATTTCAAAATTGACTTATTTCATAACATTAACTATAAAATATCTAACAAAATGATTGAAATTTTATAAAAGTACAAATCATCTACCAAAAAGATGAGAAAATTATAAAAATGTCATCAAGGATTCATTAATTGGTCATTTCCCTGAATTGGTAACTATTTTAACAATAAAAAATTAAATTATTTGATAGATTGGAAAGAGTTCAAAGGGGTTAAATCAAAATGATAATGACTAAAAATGATAAAAAATGCATAATATTAATTATATTTTTATTATTAGAACCAAAATAATCATATATTATAAATAAAAATGTTTTGGACAGTATTGATTTGAAAAAAAATTTATATTAATGTAATACATTTAATAATTCAATCAATTCCAATCCCCTCCCCAATAAAGGGGAAACCACTACTCTCTACAAATCAAACATAAAAAACCATTTAGAAAATCCAATATCTACCAAAACCCTTTCCTATAATCCCTAACCACATTATTTAGGCCTTATATTAGGAATAACACCCTCCATAGAGGTGTTATGGTGTTAAAAATGGAGATTATCCGAAAGAATGGTAATGATTTTTTCTGTGTTTCCATTTTATTTCGTCTTCTACTTCCTTATAATAATTCTCATCCAAGATAAAATAATAAATAATTTATCATAAATATATTGATATGTGATTATATTAATACCATCACTTTAATCCATATCATCTTCCATTTAATGGGAAAGGAATTAATCATCGTGTGTAGGTGTGTATTATCACCTCAACAAACTGATATAATTCATTTTCTATAATGGTCCCTCATGACTATTTATAATAATGGAATTAATTTTTATTATTTATTTTAATAAAATGATCATAATTATAAGATAATAATATATAAATTATGTTTTACATTCCATGTGAATATAAATGATAAAGTCGTTCAGGTGTATGTTTGAACTGTCACCTCCATGAAGCGATGTGACTCGTTTATATTACTTATGTCATATATATAGATATATATATTTAATTTATTAATATGATATTTATGATACTATAATAATTATGTAATGAGAAAATAATACTTATATTATTTCCATGATGATTAATTACAAATCAAAAATGTTACTCCTGCGTATGTACGGCATACTGTCTCCCTGATTATAGTGTAGTTAATTTTTCAAAAAACCATTCTAGTTTAATTTAAAATTATAATTGATGTATAAAAATGATAAAAATTTCATGAATATTATTATAGAGATTATGTACTTATTACCACATGGAAAACCAACATCAGGCCATGTTCATTTTGGACTCAATTACCGAATATCGACAAAATGACAAATATTATCTAAAATAATTATGTTATTATTATAACATGCTAATAATTGAAATCCAAGTAATTTTAAACATGAAAACGGTTCTCAAACAAGTATAAATTAACTTTATTTGATTATTCAACAATATAAAAAATGTATGTGAAAAGTCAAACTGATGGTAATGAATTTCATCTTAATCCTTGTTCATTGAGTTATATTTTGATGTTATACAGACCCATCATATTATATGGTGTATAAAAATCCCATTTTATTTTAAATTTCTTTTAAATTTATTAAAAGTAATCATTGTATATGAATCATTTTACTAAATGACAAAATGAATTTTTTAACATATATTTTGAAAACGACTTTTAAGATGTTGTGACCATTATTTAGTATTTGTCTTCCACTACCAATTGTAATTATTATTTTTTAAAATAAATTTTTTCTTTTTTTATATTTTGGTAGTGAATATTTTTTGGGAATTATTTTTTTCTTATCAATATCATGAAATTTTATCTTTTTATTGTAATGTCGAAAAGTTGTTTTTTTGATATTTGTGTTATGATTATATTATGGTTCATGGGAACTATTTCTGTATAAAGATACATTGGTGATACACCAAGGAAGGTTGAGCTGGTGATATTTACCCAACAAATTAGGCAATGATATGGAGTTAAAATATATGGATTCTCCAAAAAGATTTAGGGGATATACTATGATGGATATTCCAAATGTAACCACGATGATTACTCGCTATATAGCTATGAAACCTACAATAAATGTATGATATAAATACCGTAAGTAACCTTTACGATTTATGATTAATATTTTTTTCCATGGAATTTTTTGATTTTATGATGCATGTTAACATGTTTTAGGGGTAAAATGTTTGATTTTGTGAAAATATTTTCATGAGTTTAAAGTATTCGTTGACTAATAGTTTCATTACTTATTTCATATTACATAATGATATTTTTGTTCTCATCCCATGTTTTTGAAATGTTTTTCCAAAGTGCATAATAATGGATAAGAGAATTAAATAAGTTATGGTGAATGTTATTGATATTTTTATCAATAAAAATAAACCATCATTTAATTTAAAAAGTTTTATATTATGAAAAAAATATTATTTTGTATTCATCACTACACATTAATATTTTATTTCATATGTAATAGTGATGGACAAATTCATTGAAACAATAAATCATAAATGATCCTCTGTGTGAATTGTTTATTTAATTCAAAATAACGTAATGTTAAATATTGTCGCCCTATACTTCAATTTCTTCCTTATTGTATTCCATTTCAGGTATGATTAATTATATAAACATATCTTTTATAATTTTATATAAGTACAACAGTAACTATGTTAAAAATGTGTTTTATTTAGATTTTTATCATTAATATAATTTTTCAATTATTAGTCTATTTTATATGTAATAGTTTTATTTGAATTGCATTTTACTCTTTTTTAAAATTTTATATATTTTTTCATGTTAGGTAATATAATCGATTCATCTCAATCTTTCTACATGGAAAATTCATAAAATTATGAAATGTACCCACCATATTCTTCTACATAGGATCCATCTAATTCTATAGGGAAATAGATGGCTTAATGTGTTGTTAAAATTGATAGCTTCTGTTTGCCTAAATTATCAATTTTTTGTATCTACAAGATAACGCAATAAATTATGAATTTTTATTATTTATTAGAGATGGGTTAAATAGATATTATTATCTCTTTTATATGAGACTATGTTAGTAAGATCATTTATTATTATTTAACTTACCATGATCAATTTTTAGTATAATTGGATTTTTTTGGGCATCAGATGAAATATGATTTACATAAAATTAAATAATTCTTGAAGAGATTCTTATATTTTGATGTTATGTGATAGATAGATTTTAAATAAAAAAATAACTTGCGATTTCATTTTTAATGGGATTAAAATTCAAATCCCGAAGAAATATACAGTTTTGTAGATGAATATAAATGAATGATGATTCTTGAATGTAAGAACGGAGATTAATATTTAGTTTGACCAATTTTAACTATTTGAATTTATTTTATATAATAACTAAAAATGATAAAATTTATGATTTTTTAACATAAATAACATGAAATAAGGAGATACCAATAAGTGGTATAATAAATAACATAAATAGTCCAACATTATATCATAGAGAATATTTATTATTATAAGGATAAATAATAGAAGGAATGTATGAAAATTTTAGTGACAAATCTCTCTGCTCTATATAGACCACCCTTTCATTCATCCATATATATTTAATAAAATAAAAAATTATTGTGATGATAAAAAATGGAAAATATGTTATAGTAGAGATTAAGGTTGTTATTGAAAACATCACAATAATTTATTTAAAACATTTACAAACACTTTTTCTAGTGATATTCACTAATAATTTGTTAATATATTATTTATAGGAATCAAATGAAGAGAAAAGATCAATGGGGACCATTAAAGGTGAGGGTAAAAAGAATATTTTGGTCATAGTATTATGAATAAAATAACACACGGGTCACATATGAGGATATAATATAGTTGTATGAGTAAAAATTTATTTTGTTTTTACAGTACATCATCGAGGGCTTATATATATAAAGAAAAAAGTGATTCAGTAGAAGAAAAATTTCATAGAAGGGTGTATTAATGGAGGATATGATTATATATATTGTACAACCAATATTTTCTGATAAACATAGACAATTTTTGGTTGTATATCCAATATTTTTTCCTCTTCTTGCATATCACACTCAATAAACTCCTCTATAAATTTACATATATTGTGTGTTATGTATTTATTATCCCTATAACAATATTACAGAATATGTGATCATAAACAACACAATTTATAGATTATATCATCAATAAATTTAAAATATATGATTTTACCTCCTCCTCTAACATGAGATTTGGATTATTAGGTTCTTAGGTATTGGTATTTTGAAATGAAAATTCTTCCACAAAAGATAAGAAGCCATGATGCATACTTGAATATTCAATTGGTTCTATAACTTTTTCATGGGAGATCAGATAATTTGAGTGATTATAGGGTCGATGTTTCATTGAATAAATAATGATTATTTTTATTAAAATATATCATAGTTCTATTGAGAGTGTTACTTCATGGAAAATTATGATAGTACTCGCTTGTTTCAGGAAATTTCTCTCAAGGATGATGGAAGAGTGGCCTTATGCCTGATCTTCTACCATGGTAATGACATAAAATTCTACTGGATACATCAATCCTCTTCCCCCCATGAGTACATCATCTAAAACACATGATAGGATAATGGTGGATCAATTTTCAAATTGTACCATCACTCTATTTTTTTAGTTCTCTGATCTTTACAAATGAAAATTTTGAGTGTGGAATAATATTTATTGATACTCCTAGAACACATAGTGGATCAATAAAATTAGAAAACCCATTGGTGTAGGGAAAAGAGATTGTCCCTGTATTATGAATTTTTTTAGTATCATTAGTTTTATCAGTGCAAATACACTTATTCCTAATATGATTCTCCTATTTTCATCTAACCATATAATTTTGTGCATAGATCCATCAGAAAGATTCCATACATAATTTTTTTTAAATTACATCTAATAGTGGGATTTTTAACTCATGTTTCTAAAAAAATTATTGGATTTCATTTTGATTTTTCCCTTCTTTAACTTCCATTGATTTAACTAATGAGGATGTGGAATGGGGCTTGGATATCTATTTTCTCCTTTTTCTCAATGGGTTTTGTTTGATTTCCTTCTAAAACGTGGTTATTTTTCCATTGTTGGCCTGATCCCATTATTTTGGATAGTCAGTTTGAAAATTTGAAGTTTTCATTGAATCATCATTATAACATTTTTAGTTGGTTTGAACTTTTTTACACTCCTTTATGTTATAATGTTTACATTCTCCTTTGGGATTGGTATGGTCTAGGATGGAATATTAAATTTATTCTTTATTATAATTTCCTTAAAGTATCCAATTTCATTATTTAGCTTATCAATATTAACTTCAAACCCTAAAACATTGGTTTCTAGATACTTCTAATTATTGAGCATATTTTGATGTTATACACCATCATTGTTTTATATGGTATAGAATCGTCTCTACGAGTTTTAATTTCAAAAAAAAATTCCAAAGGAATAATTTTATATGAATAATTTTACTAAATGACAAAAAGAATGTTTTTTATCTTATACCACGAAAAAAACTTTTCTACCACCCTAACCTTTATTTGTTATTATGATTCCTCAACAATATGTAATGGTTTTAAATGAAAAATAAATACCACATTCCATTATCCTATATGTTGGTATTGAAAATGGTTTGTTAATGGATTTATTATATTTATTTATTGAAATATTTTCTTGTGTTTTCAATGTGGAAATGTTATTTTTCATTTATTCTTGTTTTATGTGTTGGGATTATGTTTAAGTTCTACTGAATTTTTTATGTATATGTGTGGTTCCTTGATAAAACGAGAGAGGGTGTTCCCATGATAGATATAAAATGAATTGATTAATGATACAGAGTTAAACGATGATGTTTATAATAACTGTTATATGGAATATACTAAGATGGGTATTCCAAATGTAACCATGATTGTTACTCCATTTGTAGTATTGAAAGCTAAAATGTATATATGGCATTGATTCCGCAAGATACCTTTATGATTTATGATTTCTATGATGTATTCGATGAATATAATTATATAAAGAGGTATGTTAATGAGTTTTATGGGTGAAATAGATATTTTGTGAAAATGTTTTCTGGAGTTTTAATTATTTTTGAAATAACGGTTTCCTTGAATTTTTATATTACTTACTTTTCTTTTTTGATCATATTAGGTTTTTTAACATGTTCATTCATAGGGAATAATTTTGGGTAAGGGAAATAAATCATTCAAGAATAATGTTAAGAATTTTTTTATTAATAATATGAAATAATTATTTATTTTAAAAAATAGATTACAAAAAAATTTATATTGAGTAAACATGTCTAAATTGTAATATTTGAGTTATGAAACAGTAATGGCCTAATTATTTCAAAAACTAATCCTAAAAACTTTAAACATGTAAAATATTTATTTAACTCAAGAGTATGTAACATTAATGTTTGGGGAATTATAGTCGGTTTCAGAGGATGGCATAGACAACATTATAGGTTGTTGTAATATTTTAGTAGATGTTACAAGTTATATATAGCCACAATGGTTAAAATCATATAAATAGTTATAGTTATTTTAGATAAATTGAATGAGTTTTATATTACATGAAAAAGTATATATTAGTGTTAAAATTCCTCATATGATAGGAAATGATGATTTTATTGTTTTACTCACACAAATCATTTTAGTTTTAGAAAAATGTTGGATCCAACATGCATTAAAGTAACGGTGGATGAAAAGGAAAATGTGGTCATTCTCTGAATAATAAACCAAGTGAAAAGTGAGCTATAATGATAATTATCATGTGTATTATAGATCAAATATAAGGATTAATTATTAACCACTTTATCCTTAGTGATTTTTTCCATTCATCATATATGAGATAAATGTATACCTAAAAAATTCTAAGTAATAATAAATAATGAAACTCTATTCAATGACATATGTGTCAAGGATGTGGAAAGAAACATCTAGAAAAATATTTTATTTTTATAGGATGGTTTTGTAGTTTTGGTAATTAATTTCATAATTTAATAACCTACCATGGAAAAATTAAGCATTCAGTAAACTCTAGGAAAGGGAATGGTCGTGTTTCCATGTTATCAATTAATGTTTTTAAATGATGAGAGTATGGTAATATTGAAAATCAATATACAATGAAGAAGTTTAATGAATGATATTAGCTAGATTTTACAAATATAAGATTATAAATACATAATTTCATTTCAATTGATGATTTGGAAATAAAAAATGACAAATGAATTGTATAGATTATTTTCTAGACTCATGTTTTGAAATTATTGAATGTTAGTAGATGATTGATGCTTTTGTTTTTCAAAATGATGTATTAATAAATAATATGTAAAGTTATTTTTAAGGTAACATGAGAAATTTTAAATGATGAAGAAGTATATTTTCATGGGATTAAAGTGTTTTTTTGTATTTATGGATGATGAAATTTTAATAATTATTAATTCTCTCTTGATGATGGGATTACATTGGAAGGCATTTTCCCATATGTGTAACTAGAATGATTCTTAATTAGAAATTTCAATAGAGTAACCATTATCTTTTCATGATTAGACATAATTATAAAGGTGTGGATAACCGTTAGGGATATTATGATCTTTGATTTTGTGGTAATTATGTTGTTTTTACATTTTGGGTCACAATATGAATGCCATGAGATAACCTTTGTTGTTAAAATACATTCTTGTTTTCTTTAAGGACTTCAAATAAATCTATGCATGTAATGTGAGTTATAAAATATATATTTTTTAAACAAATTACTACTCATTGGAATGGTGACATCTTTTCACATATGACAAGGATTCATGAATCGAACCCACAACAGATGGGAAACCAATATTTTACGCCTACCACTGGCCTACATGAAGTCATTCATTAGTAAAAAATTATATTATCAGTTGAACAGTTCATGAATTAAGAATATATCGAATTTAGTAACTTACAATTTAGAAAATTTATAACCTTGGTATTAGAATATGATTTGGGGATTTTCTGATAAATGTTATTTTGGAAGACATTCACTATTTTGTGATCATTATATGACTACAGTAAATAGAATATTATGGGAATTTATTTGAGGAGTAATGGATGAATTATATTCTGTAAGAATCTATTATTTTTAATTATGTACATAACTGGAATTAAATTATTTATGGAAATGATTAACCAATCATGGTGAATTTGTTATTATTATCAAATTATATTTTCTTATGAGACATTCAGATAGAATTCTGTTATTTGGAGATAAATGTTAAAACTTATCGAAGAAAACTATGTGATCAAATCCTTCTAATTTTTTGTTTTAAATCTATGTTTGGATTATTTGAAGAATTTTAAGGAAATTTATTTGTTTAATGGTCAATGTTCGACTTTGGATATTACTTTTTAATATTGGATATCAAAATTCATCATTATTCTTTTAAATTTTATTATAATTGGGGAATTATATTATTTTATCCTAACAATTTTGTTTTGGTCAATGTTTCAATATATGATGAATAGATAGTTAAAATTTTGTGGATTATTTTATTCTTTAAATGTATAATGTTGTGATTTTAGTGCTTTCTATTAAAAATTCATCATTTGGTGAAAAAGATGAGTTTGTGGTCAAATTTGATGTGTGGATTAAAATATTCTTGTAATGAAATTGAATTTCCATATGTTCTTATTATAAGTAGTAAAATAATTCCCTAACTATATGAAAAGCATATTAAATAATAAATGCTTTTCCATTACTATTGTTTGTATGTAATTGAATACAATTTAACCCATCATATTTTTGTATTTTTCTAGATGTTATCATTCTATAGATCATGTTTTCAATCATTCTCCGTCGTAAATTAATGGTCAGTATATCTTCCATATCCATTTTTTTCAACAAGGTATCATAGTATTTGATATCTCAGGTGACCATATTACTTAACATTATTTATTTTAAAGTGTATGTTTTATTGACTCAATTATTGATTTGGGATTTTAATGATGTAATTTTTACAAATGAAGCCTTAGTTACTGAGACAAAATTTAATATTCTGGTGATGGAATTTCCCAAAAGGGGAGAAATGGTAATTATAAGAAAATATTTTTTTATATTTCATTATTATTATGAATTATATAGTAATTTTACTTTTAAAATGATGTTATTTCATATAGTGTACCAGAAATATAAAAATTGGTTTCTTTAAATTATTATGTTTCACACAAAACTGAGTTATACTGAAAAATTATATATTATTAATATTATTATTTTAATTTTAAGTTATCTCATTGGAGGATGAAAGGAGGGAATAAATGATAGGAACTACATTATGAAAACAAGGTTTTCACATATTTATAAAATTATTTATTTGATATAAAATTAATTAAAAATGAATATAAAAACCAATTGAAAACAATGTATGTGTTTTTCTAGAAAAAACATTGAAGTGAGAATGATAGTGTTTGTAAAATCATATACTAAATATTATTCTATTCTATTAATTAAATATTATTTTAAAATTTAATTTATAAGTTTTATATACGTGATATAATAATAAAATCATTTTTTATTAATAAAAGGAGTATTATAAAATAAAACGATTTATAAAACATTTTTATGGAGAAACCATATTAAATCTAGTTTTTTCACATTTATATATTATATTTGATGACATAAACTTCTTATTTGGATGTGGGGAATCAAAATTCAATTCGATAATTTTCTTTCTATTTTTATGATAAATTTTTTATGTTATTGAATAGTGAAAATTAATGCATTATAATTAAAAATTGATTTTAAAATTATTTATTTAAATTGCAAGATTATTAGTTTATATGCTTTTACTGTATATTAGATTATTTTTCTTATAAGTTAATCTATTTTATTTAATTGGTTCTATTTTTAAAATAAATTTGAATAAAAAATATTTGTGTACTTTTGAATGTTTAACAAAAAAAAGTTGTTTTTTCGATTCATCAATTTTAATAGTGCTAACCCTAATTTAACCACTTCTGCGAAATGAATATTCAAAAATAAACAGACATGGTTGTAATCAATATAAAAAATGTTGTCCGGTGGTATGAAAATAATTTTTTTTGAATAGGATTGTTAGTTTTTTCGTTACCATAATTCAAGGTCAATAGGGTAATTAAAGGTAAAATTAATATTATAATATTACCA
Organism: Viscum album; assembly: GCA_963277665.1. Lineage (NCBI taxonomy): Eukaryota > Viridiplantae > Streptophyta > Magnoliopsida > Santalales > Viscaceae > Viscum > Viscum album. The sequence goes on from OY728151.1 coordinate 421,759,459, forward strand.
AATTATAGAAAAACCTATAATAATATTTTTTTAATGGGTGATAATTGACCAAAAGCTTACTTGTACCTAAATGGTGACTTTTTGAAGCCACTTGGCTATCCTTATGACATTTATAACATTAAACATAAAAAAATATGTTAAAAAAGCATAATATTAGTATACAAAATAAACATGGGGTTATGTATGTTCTATCATAAAATATTAATAATAAATTTTAATATATAAATATTACCTACATCATGGTAATTTATTTAAATTTTTTGGAATAAAATAGTTACATTTATTTATGACACAATGATGATGCAGTGATAGATTTATTAAAAAAATAAAGCACATAAAAATTAATAATATTATTAAAATAATAATAAACTGAAATATTTTAAGCCAAAAAAATGTATGGATTACGATGAAATTGTAGTAATGTTTTAATATTGTTTTTATAAATAAATCATATTTTTTTTATTATTTAACAAAGTCATGTAATGAATAATTTCAAAATTGACATAATTTAAAATATCTAATTAAATGATTTAAATTTTTAAAAAATTCCAAAAATTTACCAAAAGTTGGTAAAATTATAAAAATATCCTTAACGACTAAATATTTAGTCATTTTTCATGAATTGGTAATTATTTTAAAAATTGAATATTAAATTATTTTATAAATTGGTAAGAGTTAAAAAGTGTTAAAACATAATGATAATGACTAAAAATGTTTAAAAAATGCATAATTTTAATTGGATTTCTATAATTATAACCCAAACAATCATATATTATAAATAAATCAGTTTGGGACTATATGTATTTGAAAAATAATTTATATTAATTTAATACATTTAAGAATTCAAACGCTTTCCCTCTCCCCACCTAGAAAAGGGCACCCATTACTCGCTACACATCACACATCCAAAACCTCTTTGATCAGTCAATATCTACCCAAAAACATTCATAAAATCCATACCCATATTATTTATTCCTTATATTTGGAATAACACATTTCGTAGAGGTGTTATGGTGACAAGAATGTACATCATCTGAAGGAAAGATAATGTTTTTATTTAACTATTTCCATTTTATTTCTTCTTCCACTAAATTATAGTAATGTTCATAAAAGTTTAAATAAAAAAACTCTATCAAAAATATATTGATATGTTATTATGTTAATAGAATCTTGTAAATTCATCTCAATATCCATTTAATGGGAATGAAATTAATCATTTATGTGTACGTGTATACTATAACCTCAACAAACTGATCTAATTCATTTTCCATAACTATCTCTCATGACTTGTTATAATAGTGGAATTAATTTTCATATTTTATTTTAATAAAATATTCGTCATTATAAGATAAAAATATATCAATTATGTTTTACATTCCATGTGCATAAAAATTATATATTCGTTCATGTGTACGTGTGAACTGTCACCTCTAGGAAGCGATGTGACTCGTTTATATTAATTATTTCACTTTTATGATATATATATATATATAATTTATTTATATCAAATTAATGTTACTATGATCTTTTTTTAATGAGGAAATAATAATTATATTTTTTCCATAATAATAAATTTCAAATCAAAAATGTTACTCCTATGTACATACGACATACCATCTCCATGATTATCATGTTGTTAATTTTTCATAAAAAAACATACTAGTTTAACATAATATTATAATTGATGTTTAAAAATGATAATAATTTTCTGAATATTATTATGGAGATGATGTACTTATGACAGCATAGAAAATTTACATCATTCCATGTTCATTTTTTACTCAAGTACCAAATATTGACAAAACGTGTAATATTATCTGAAATAATTATGTAATTATTATTAAATGGTAATAATTGATGTAAAAGTAATAATAAACAGGAAAATGGTTCTGAAATATGTATAAATTAGCCTCATTTTATTATTCTGTAAAATATACAATGTATGAGAAAATTAATACTGATGGTAATGGATTTCTTCGTAACCTCCACTCATTGATGTATATTTTGATGTTAGACACACCATTCATATTATATGATGTATAAAAATTTCATTTTAATATAAATTTATTTATAATTTATTAAAGATAATATTTTTATATGAATAATTTAACTAAATTACAAAATGAATTTTTTAACGTATATAGTGAAAATTACTTTTCAGCCAATGTGACCATTAGTTAGAATTTCTCTTCCTCTACCAATCATAATTTTTTTTAAAAAAAATACAATTTTTCTTTTTACGTATTCTAGTAGTTATTTTTTTTGGAATTTATATATTAATTCAATATCATGAAATGTTTTCTTTTTTCTTTCATTGTCAATATTTAATATTTTTTTCATGATTTACGTCTTAGGATTATGTTATGGTTCATGGGAACAATTTATGTATAAGGTTAGTTTCATGATACACCAAGTTAGGGTGATCTAGTGATATCTCTCCAATAAATTGGTTAATGATATGGAGTTAAAATACAAGTCTTCTCCAAATAGATTTATGGAATATACTATGATGGGTATTCCAAATGTAACCACAATTGTTACTCACTGTATAGTTGTTAAAGATACAATATAAGTATGATATGGATACCACAAGTTACCATTATGATTTAGGATTGATATGTTTTTCAGGAATATATTGACTTTATGAGGTGTGTTAACAGGTTTTTGGGGTAAAAATTTAGATATTGTTAAAATATTTTAATGAGTTTAAATTATTCATTGACTAACAATTTTATTAATTATTTCATATTCTATAATGAAATTTTTGTTCTCATCCAATGTTTTTGAAATTTTTTCCCATAGGCTGTAACAATGGGGTAGAGAAAGGAATAAGATAAGGATTATTTTATAGATAATTGTTTCACTAAAAATAAACTGTTAATAAATTTAAAATGTTTTACATTATGTAAAAAATGTATATTGTTTATTCATCCCTATATTTTAATATTTTATTTGTTATGTAATTGTGATGACCTAATTCATTGAAACACTACACCATAAATGATCCTCAATGTAAATTATTTATTTAACTCAAAATTATGTTACGTAAAATGTGGTTTCCTTAAACTTATGACTTTTCCTTATTGAATTCCATTTCTGGTCTCATAAATTATATAAACATATCTTTTGTAATTTTATATAAGTACTATGATAACTATGTTAAAAATGGGTTTTATTTTTATTTTCTTCATTAATATAATTTTTCAATTATTATTCTATTTTATATTTATAGTTTTAGTTGAATCATATATTACGTTTTTTTTAAAATATAATATTTTTTATCATGCTAAGTAAAATAATCGATTCAACTGTATCTTACTAGGTAGAAAATTCATTAAAGAATGAAAAGCATCCTCTATATTCCTCTACATAGGATCCTCCTACTTTTATAGGGAAAGAGATGGCTTAATGTGTTGGTAAAAGTGATAGCTTCTGTTTACCTAAATTATCGCATTATCGTAACATGTAGTTGGGGAAATTAATTAATTTTCATAGTAATCACACTACTGTAATTCCAACTTCAAATCAATTCAGAATTTTTGTATCTATGAGATATCGAGAGAAATTATGAATTTTTATTATTTATTATAGAAGTGTTATTGTGATGACACTAGCTCTGTTATATGAGACTATGTTATAATACCATTTATTATTATTTTATTTACCAAGATTATTTTTCCGTATTATTTTATTTTTTTGGTCATCAGATGACATATCATTTACATAACATTAAATATTTCATGAAGAGATTCATATCTATTGATGATAGGCGATGGAGAGATTTTAAATAAACAATAACTAATGATTTGATTTTTAATGGGAGAAAAATTTAAATCCACATGAAATATATATTTTTCTAGATGAATATAAACGAATGATGTTTCTTGAATGTTGGAATAAAGAATAATATCTAGTCTGAACAATTTTAAATATTTTAATTGATATTATATAATCACTGAAAATAATAATATTACCGATTTTTTGAACTTAAATAATATGAAACAATGATATATAAATAAAAGGTATAATAAATAACATAAATAGTCAACCATTATATCATGGATCATATCTATGATTATAAGAACAAATAATAGATAGAACGATTGAAGAATTTAGAGCCAAGTGTTTTTTCTCTACATATAATACCCTTTCATTCATCCATATTGATTTAATAAACTGGACAGGGATGGAGATGATGAAAAAGGAAAAAACATGTTAAAGTAGAGTTTATGGTTGTAATTCAAAATTTCACAAAAAATTATTTCACTAATTTACAAACTCTTTTTATAATGATTTTCACTAATAATTTTTTAATATATTATTTATAGAAATTTATTGAGGAGAAGATAACATATGGGACATTCATATATAAGGTTAGAAAAGATATTTTGGACATGTTATTAGGAAAAAATAACCCAAGGGTCACATATGAGGATATAATATAGGTGTATAGGTTAAAACGTTATTTTTTTTACAGTACATCATCAAGGGTTTATTTATATAGTGATAAAATAGATTTGGTATAAAAAAAATTTCAGATAATGGTGGGGTGATGGAGGATAAGATTTGATATAATGTACAATCATTGTTTTCTGATATACATAGACTATTTTACGTTGTATATCCTACTTTTTTTCCTCTGCCTACATATCACACTCCTTAACCTTCGCCATAATTTACATATATTGTGAGTTATATATTTAGGATCCCTATAAGAATATTATAGAGTTTTTGATCATACACAACAACATTTATACATTCAAATTGACAGGGATATGCTTACGTTAATGGTAGTAGATATTATAGGTGTATTGGCTAATGTCTAATTCTCAACTAATGAGCTCTCTAATGTTTAAAAACCTTTCAATTTATTTAATTCATCCATCTATATATTCTTGAAAACATTTCATTGTAGTGTGAGTAGATTATATAATTTATTTAATATTTTTTTAATTTATTAAATTCATTAATATATATATATTGTTGGAAGAAATTAAATTTAATGACTTGTTGTATCGATAGAAATAAAATTAACTCTTTCAAATAAAAATAATACAATTTCTAAATGATTTTTTAAATTATCATCTTATGCATCTATTTTCTTTGATATTTATGAGATAACACTGGCTATTTAAAATTATAGTCTAAATTATATATTAATGTTTCGTAAAAAATATATCTATATTTTTATTGTAGATGATATTTTGGGTCACTCATTGATAAAATTATCTTCAATATGTGTTAATTATCATATATCATTCAATTGTATCAATTTATGCAAATGTACTACCTGTGTTAGTTATTAATTAGGATTTCTATTTCTAATTGTATTTATGATGATATAACATCTGTGTATGAATTTATGAGAATAAAATTTTTTCCCTATAATAAATGAAATTAATAGTGTTGAATAAAAATATAGGTTTCTTACAGAATTAAAAATGATAGAATTATGTGTTTGATGATTCGTTATCTTAACATCCATATAACATATATTTCACACAGTGTAATTTATATTAGCTAAATAACCACTCACATTATATTATTTTACATTAGTTATCATTGGATGATGTATTTTTTTCAATACTAAAACTCCAAATCCTAGTTATGATTTACATATGGAGATTTTTGAGGAAACTATACATATGTATTATAGAATTTAGTTTACTCTTTTAATTTTCACAACCCATCCTTGGTCTCCTCTAATAAAGGAACTAAATCATGTTTTTAGAAAGGCTTTAAGTCCATTCCATATCAACTTGTGCTTGAAATTATTGTTATGGTATCAGAAAATAACCAATTTGGAAAATTTTCTTCCTTAAATAATAACACACATACAACATATTCATCTAAAAAATCAATCATAACCCCTAATATTAGGATTTCCAATAGAAATAAATAAATATTTCCAAATAATAATAATCATACATCAAGAGAATTAAATAGAAGGAAAAAAACATCAAATATATAGAATAAAATTATATTATAAAAGCTCATATAAGAAATGAATGAAAATAGAAATGTAGGAAAATATGATAGCAATATAAACACTACATGAATAAAATAAGAACAATCTCAATACCTATAAATCACATATATGTGACAAATGGCCATTGACCACATCTCGATTCAAATCCCATTTTACCAACACAAACATAAAATATATATACATTAATTAGTGTATGGAGGGTATTAGTGGAAAATACCCCAATAGGATTCCACCAATTATGTTTTTTCAATTCCTCTAAAATGACATTTTATTTCAGTTAGTCTAAATTACATTTGTAAAATATTTTTTCATGTGTACGAATAGAATAGAATATCATTTCATTTCATTTATCCATGAAACCAAACCTTTTAATTTTATAAATCTAAATTTGTTGAAACTAATTTAAAATAACTAGATTAAACATGTCTTTAAGATACCACACATTTATTGAAAATCAATTCATTTCATGACAATACATTTATAAAAATAAGTTTTGAAATGTCTGTATTAATGAATAAACAAAATAAAGTGAAAAATAAAAATCACACTCAATATGTAGCCATATCAATTATAGATCAAAATTAATAGCACACATGCCATGTTATAGCCTTAGTAAATTACTTTAGTGGTTTGAAAAATACCATGTAGAAACCCACTAGATGGTATCATCAATATTACAAGGTATCATAGTAAATAAACTAATTCATAATGTTAGATAATACATCATAGACAATAAAATATGGAAACCTACAGACCTATATTGTTTCTAAAAATATAAAGCATATTATTATACATTAACATCATAATCCTGATGGAACCTACCCAATAACCCTAGAATACCTCCCATATTAGGGGAAAATAATAGTGTGTGACCTAACTAGTGTGGTGTAATTATAAACATATCTTATCTTATAGTCCTCTTAAATAAAATAAATAAGAGGTGAGTAAAAAATCTTATCAAATGATAGAATATCAATTAAAAAAATATATATATCTCTCAACTCACCTCAAATTATATCTCATTGTATTACACATTAGACATAATTAAAAATTTATAACAAAACAACACTACTGTATTCTTGGAAAATAATAAAAAAAATAAGACATTCGCCATATTTGGCGGTCAGACACACACCATATAAAATTAAATTTAAATGTTCCAAATGACCGATTAGTAAATATAAATCGGATTAAAAATCATCCTTTACCTTTAAGACACCCTTTGAAAACAAATACTCAAAATGAATATTATGACCATTTAAGAATTTGACTCCTTGCAATTAAAGCAATTTAAGAAACAACAACATTCCATAATTTCTAAAAAATTATATAAATTCATATTATTTCTCTTTTAGTAAACCAAATGGTTTAAAATACCTTGAAACAACACCTTTTATTTAAAAAAACATTTCAATCATCTTATCAAACACCTTCTACTCATCAACATTTTGAAAACTATAAAACTCATTAAAAAAGTATATCTCAAGTGATAAAACACTTTTTTATATCTTTAAATATATATTATCTATAATATATAGATATATTTTAACAAAATGAATTTAAATTAAAAACCACCCAATCACATGAAAATAAGGGATATTAGGAAATAATTCTTCTATATATGAAGCATAAATGCACTATATGAGTTTCAACATGTCATATATGAAAGAAAATGATATACGGGGAATAAAAAACCCTTACACATGACTAGGAAACACAAATCCTCTTATATGGGTTCATCCAGAATAGTAATTCTATCTCACATAGTGATTATGGTTCAATGGAGAAAGGAAAATGAGGAGAGGAGAAAAATGGGAGAATAAGAATTGGTTAATTAAGTTAATATGAGGTATTTACCTTGAAAATATCCTATCAAATATAGGGTATGAGTCATAAAATTAAAGTATATATTTGGTGGGATAACTAGTTTATGTCTCCCCCTCAATAGAAGAAAAAATTTGGAATATTAGTTTCTAAATTCCTAATGTCTAAAATAGCAAAATCATAAATTTTCTTTAAAAATATAGGGCATGTTTAGATGTGACTGTTTTCGGAACATTACACAAAAACTAAAACCCACCTGAAATCTTCCATACAATGGTCAATGGATCAATTTCATGTAGTGTTCCCATATATCCTTAGGGAGGTGTGGTTAAAGGACCATGACATAGAGTTCCTAAAAAGTATTTTGTATGACCCCTCCCCCAATACATCTTTGTTCAGTCCCTAAGAAATTAGTCTAGATGTTCAAAAAATCTTCTAGTGATAAATACCATGATGAAAATCCCTCATTCTATAAACCCTCACAACAACACCACTCTTTTTTAATACCCTTAACCTCTATGAAAAAAAATCTATTTCATTTTATATTATAGTATCTTAAACAACCATAAAAATGTCGTAACACCGCAAGTTGTATCATGGTCCATCTCCATCCAATTCAGATACCAACCATGACCTCTTGAACCATATATAATAGAAATAAACTCAAAAGCCTCAAAAAATCCTAAAATAAATAACCAACACCCAATAGTAAGAAGATGATGTTATGATTTTTCCCACCATGCCACTTTCCACCAACATAAATGTATAATGAATGAGAATGAATACCACTGAGACAACTCATATCAAGAGGTGGGTGGGTTCTAAATCAAATACATGTGTCCTATAAAAGATTTCAACAAAACCTAAAAACTCCACATTGTTAACAAAAAAATCCTATAATGTTCATGAACATCTCCATGAATAATGAAATCATGATAATCATGCATGAGAACCAAAAAATATGGATAAAAATTGTTGGTCTCCTCACAATTTAAAATTCATCCTAAATTTTGTAGATAATATAAAGACCCACATAAAAGTTCATAATCACAACAAGGTATGATTATTAAAAAATAAACTTGTATAAAAATATATCCACCAATCATGAAAATCTATTAATGAATTGTCCCTAAACATCACTTAGGAAAAACAAAAAATATATAATCATCAATCCATAAGATGTCAATAATCACCAAATCCCAACGCACACTCAATCTATATGAAAAGTTAAAAAAATTATATAAACATGCAACATATATTAAATAACATGGTATTTAGAAAAATGTCATAATAATATATTGGTAAATTGTCACCTATGTTTTAGAACCATCTTTTACGAGGAACCTGAAATACGGAAAACAATCACAAGTGAGTGCCCAATATCACAAAGGAAACACCAATACAAATACTCAATACCTAGCCCAAGGATTTAAAATGTTCAACTGACTATGAAAAAATCCCAAAATTAAGAATAATCATAAATACCCAAACATTAATAAAATTCAACAAAAACATTGAGTCGTGTTGATAAACAATAATTATACTCTTCATAAATAATCAATTTAAAAACTTTGATCACACATCAAATTTGTATGATATGATTTTTACCAAAATGTAAGAACATTTAAAATATTAGTATAACCACTTTTTTATCTATATTAGTGTTCTTAAGAGTGTGAATAAGAATCCTAGAATATATGTTGTTTTTTTAGATCCTAGATTACCTGAATTTCGATTAACATTTTTTAGAACATGGTCGGCATATGATTATTACTTACCATGTGGCCCAATGGAGGAAGTGAATTGTTTTACTAAAAAATTATGGGAGTCCATAAGTTTACATTATAATTATTACAACATGTTATGGATGTAAAATTCTTGGTTAACACCTGGTTTTTCTATCAGGGTGTCTAACCATGAAATGGGGTGTATCTGTTGGATAATGAGCACAAACAAGTTTTTCATGGTTTGTCAGGCAATGTGCCTAACTGTGTGAGTGGGTTCCACCTTATATAGTTTATGTTAATGGTTGGAGAATAATTTATCCAATAATTCACCCATAAAAATGTGGGTAATTTTCCATTCTAACCATTCAACATTCATCATTTTAACACTTATTTATCCTCCAATTTTCAAATTGTATCTCTTATAGTACAAATCCATCCTCCATATCATATTGATTGTCTTTTAATATCTTTAAGTTTAGATTAGAATCAAATGACATTCATTAGGTTGGGACTATCATAGTGATTTATTCGATCCTATAACATCCTTTTATTAACTAACTAAATGTATTTCATATAAATTTTAGTGGATCTAATATGTCCTATTTTAAATGTGTTTTTATTTACCTCTAATTTCTACCATTATTTCCTAGATTAGAGGATGATAATGTATGAAGAGTCCACTACTGATCCATGGATGGTTTTTTAATGCTTTTCCCCCAATGTTCATTCTTAATATATTACGTTCCATTGTTCTTCATGATGTATCTTCCGTACATCACCCATTAAATGTTAATAAATTATATTAATTGACAATGTATAATATTTTTTATTACTTAAGACCTAACTATATCACTAGATCCTTTATTCCTCCTCATATCCCACCCCTTTTGGGGTTGTTTTTTGAATGACTTTGAATGATATTGAATAAAAAAATGGAAACTACCTTTTTAGGTGTGTTGAATATTCCATTATAAATGAGACATTAAAAATTTAATTGGATGAAGTGGTGTGAAATCACAAATGATCCATATTAATGTATATCAAATTGAACCAATATAAATGGTGAGTTGAGATTATATGTTATAAATAAAATTAAATATCGACATGATTAGTATGTAAATGGTATAATCTTGTCCACAAGACATAGTTTTATTAAAAAAAGGAGACTTGATTCTCAGAAATGTTATGGATAATTATTTATTACAACTAGATATGGAATTACTCGTTATTGTCTGGGAAGTGTTCCATAGGTTTCTCTATTCACACTCATCATCTTGGTTTAAAATATGAGACATCTTGGTCATTATACTCGGAATTAAGGATATACATGGTGTATACTATTCTAGTTATATATTACTAGACATGGGTTTTTTCTTAACAAATATGATAATTGACATTAGGATCCAAATCTATGATTTAGGAAAAGTCATGATGATCTATGCTTCAAAAGACATGACATGATATGGCTCTAGTCATACATAGAATGAAGGAAACATGAAATTTGATTCTAGGGATTATGTAAAATTACATTAAAATGTATGCTAGGGGTGTGACCATTAGGAATTACATTCAACAACAATATTCATACTTTTTATTGAAAAGAATAGTTTCATATAATTTTATTTTATAATTATTACTCAACTCGATTCCGCATGTCCCATTATTCATATAAATATATCCACACTCTTTTTTAGTATTGGTATGGAACTTTCTTTGATATATTTAGGCATTCCCTGAAGCATGTAGAGTTATAATAGTGTTCCCTTTAGATAATGATCTCACATGATTGTGTTTAAATTACATATTTAATTTTTAATATAAAATCAAACTATTAATTTTATATTTATTGGATAAATAGAATTAGAAATCATTAGTGGTGACCTACTGAATTTTTCTCACACCCTGTTTAAGCTTCTGATTGGTACCCAGAAAGTCCTCATGGATTATGGTAGCGAAAAAGAAAAGTTTCCGATTGTGGATGTCAATTTATCAAAAATACGAAAGATTATAAGAGCATACGACTGATCCTATGTTTTTATGTTGATAGAGATATATTTTTTTAATTGTTCTTTTTTGTAATGACATGTTGTATATTTGTAAAGCCATTTTTTCTTTTTCTTTTCCATTACGGTATAAAATCCAGACGTTACATTATTTTTTATATCCTTTTGGATGTGTGTTTTCTTATGATTTATGATTTTTTTAATTATTATATATAGATTATTTATATCCCACTATTTCTTATATGTTAAAATTTTTCTATTTATTCTCATATAATAATTTTTTTTGTTACTTTGATAGAATTGGATATAGTCACTCCACCACACCATTACTGACCCTCACAACTGGTTGACAACCTATGGTTTTTAGGTCTGTGTATTTTAGGATACTTGAACCACTAGGATCAATTATATATGAGTGAAACTAGTCGTACAAATCAAAATCTAAACACAGTTATTCAGATAATTCCACAGTCAACAAATAGTAATCCCAAAAATAAACAAACACCCAAAAAACCAATAACCTCCATAAAAAACATCCATATCGAATCAGATGTTATCATCTAAGTCCACACAAAATACCCTCAAAATATATCTAACCAAAATAAAAGACTATCACTATATGATGAAAATATAGACCTCTCTGGATGAAATAGGAATAAAAGGAATTATTTATGACTAAATTGGGATATATTTCTAAAACTAGTTAAAAATTATTGGTATAACCTATCACGACCTGTTCCCCAGGGCCCATACCGTGACTACCCCAAGAACGCCTTCCATAGGCAAGGGGCTAACGACTAGCACCAAAGTTTAAAATCCCTAAACGGGGATGGAATTGCATTTATAAACTGAAAACACACACACAACACAATACGAGATGAATGTAAACACTATATAAAGATGAATACAAAGTAGTGCTGATATGTAATGGGGACAGAAATACAAGCCCTACTAGAAAGTGAAAGTATAACTAAAAAACAAGTACAACTGTAAAATAAAACACCTACTGAGTCGTCCTCCGAGGTTCCTACCTGAAGGGTTGGTAAAAATTTATTCCTCAGCTATCTACGTCCGTTGGTCTCTTTCGTGTACCGAATTGTAGTAAGGTCCAACTCTAGGTACTGTCTAGTCCTGCTACTCAGCCTCAGTCAGCAGTATCCATCATCTGCATCCAACACGATGAGGTGCGTGCATAGCCCCTACAGGGGTGAGTATAACGATACTCATTAGGTACCCCGAGATCATCAAGGTCTCACAATATCCAACATGGATAAACCACAATTTATGAAATCAACAGATAACCCCACATAGGTATATGCCCATACATATAACAAAGATATCTATTAATCCATCTCAATCATGAGGAAAACACAAGTTTCTGACTCAACTCACACAAGTATGCAACTTATGTAGAAAGATAGAGATGATCAGATATTTCCACTGAGTCATCTATGCAATTGGACCAACACATGATCCTGGACCAACTATTCTTTCAGACCAACACATGATTTAGGCCCAACTATTAGGTCTGACCAACACATGATTTAGGAATAGTAGTCCGATCTGTCAGACTAACACATGATCCATAAATACTCGTCAGTGCACAACAAGCCACAGGGTTTCCAAAAAGCATGCTTGATTCTGGGAGGGTCCACATTTCATGCAAATTTTCAACATGTCAACTAGCACCATGTCCCAAGAAAAAGTATCTCATTGACCAATGTCATCATAGGGGTCTCAACACAACAGACGGTGCATCAATCAGACGTCCGGTCTATGAGTTATAAGCTTTTTAGTCCAGAGGTCCCGATTAGATTCGTGTATGATCCAACCTAACCATTTCTCAACATTACCTCGAACTCTAGTTGGGTATACTCAAAGGGACCATAATGCTCCAACAAAACCAGCACCGCTAAAGGTTCGTCAAACGGTCGCCAGGTGCCAATGATATGTCCAAAGGAAGTAACAAGGTCTCTAATGGGCCTGGCCCCGATTTGACCATGTCAGACGGACTCGGCCCAGCAGACTGTTGGGGAAATTCATCCTGAAGGTCGCCACATAGGTGGCTCGGCCCGGAGGCTGGGGCTGTTTCATCCAGCACCACATGGGGCGTGATAGTGGCAGCTCGACATGGAAAGCCGAGCTGGTTCAGCCAGTGGCATCGCGAAGGATGCCACGAGCCGGCTCGGGTAGCTGGTGTGGATTAACCGCTTGTTCCAGGAGCCAGGATGTTGGCAGGCCTCACGGGGCACCAGACAGGGCGATGTCATGTCACACATGGCGTGGGTAGGGTGGTAGGGCTCGCAAGAAGGCCGATGGGGCACATGGGCACAATGCGGTTATATCGTGGGGCGCCAGGTAGGGCACGGTTATACCGACAGAGTGTGGGTAGGGTGCAGGAAGGCAGCGGGGCAAGCAGGTATGATGCGAGGCCCACGGGCAGCGCACGGGTTGGCCTGGGGGTGCGCAGGCAGGCCGCAGGATGCCGGGCAGCGCGTGGGCAAGCTGTGGGAAGGCAGGCCGATAGTCGGTGGCTTCTAGGCAGGGATGTTCGGCGCGGCTTGGGCCCGCTGTGTTCGGACGGAAACACCAGAGTACCGCGGGGGTGGGGCGGTTCACAGAGGTCGCGGGTAGTGCATCCTTTGTCGTTGGTGCCTTCATCGCCTCATTTCCACTTCGTCTCCATGCCAAAAGAAACATCATAATGAGATCGGCAGAGGGAGTCAGGCCATGTTAGTTTGGCACACACCCTCCATGTTTTGGGATGATAAAAATTGTTTACAATGAATTTCATCGATTCTTTTTAAATGAGGATTAAAATAAGAAAAGGAATAATACTCCAGGTAAACCCCCTACCTCATGTTTGTATTTCATTGACGATGTCGCGGAATGGTGGACATCGATTCGATGACGTTAGGGAAGATGATGAAGAAGTCGAGGATGTCTTCTTCAACATTATTCAATGATGAAACTTCCCCCCCGTTTCTAGGTTAAAAATCGTTCATCACTGGTGGAAGAAGTTTTCTTCGTTGGAGAGTTATTTTTCGTCCAAGCTCCACCAAAAACACAAATGATCCCAAAAAATTAGATTATAACATCTAATTAAATTATTGCAATAGAATTCAAAATGTTTCAATTAATTAATTGAATGTGTTAAATTAATAACTGAGAGGGTCGGCACCATATGTGGGGAGTTCAAGGGGGTTTCCCCACACATAATGGGGGGTCCAAGAGGTTATACCTCTGGTGGTCCCCAACAAATTAATTAAGATGAGGTTTTTAGAACTCGGGTCAGCCCCACCACCATAACCTCCCATGGGACATTAAGGTGTGGTGGCCCCCACCTCCAGCCTCCTCTTGGAGATTTTAACCAACATAAATTATATTATTTCAAGAATTTAATTTATTTTATTAATTCCACATAAAACCGAATAACTAACTTTCAGTCGCGAGCATCTGCCGTTGAGTTGAGAGCCTTTTTATGAGAATACTGGTGCTGTGAGTTCAATGGTTCCCTCAGATATCAATTTCATGAACTAGTTCAAAAGTTATAAAAAATGCTCATACGATTAACAAACATACCCGAACAAAACATCAGAAATTGATTTCGAGTACACTAGACCTCAGAATCACGTGCCTTCAGTTTTCAAGGACTCGTAAAATTCCCATCTATTAAAAAAATTCCCATGGAAATTTTGGGTCTTTAAATTCTCCCCACCACATGGATTTATATCCTAATAATATACAACTTGAACTAGAGAAACAAGTAGGATTACTAAGCACACATCTGAGTCTCTTGCTCCCATGTGCTCTCCTAGAGGTTCCCGTACTGCCAGCGAATGCGCACAAGAGGTATCGACCGTCCACTTAGGACCCAGTCTTATCGATCTTCAATCACCACTGTAACCTCCAAAAAATTCTCCCCATCGTTGACGTCCGGCTCTCCACCACTACTGGAGAATAGCCATATACCCACAGTTTTGGAAAACAATGGGTATGAAGATTCTATGGGAACATATTCTCATAGTTTTACACAAAACCGTGGGTATATGTTTTTATTTGACAACCTATTCCCAAAGTTTTAGAAAATTGTGGGGAAAACACCAATACCCATGGTTTTGGCCAATCCGTGGGTATAGGGTTTTTTTCGAAGACATATACCCATGGTTTTGTAAAACCGTTGGTATAGAATTATCGCGTTATGGAGGTGAAAAAATACCCCGGGACTCAAAAAAATTGGCAGGAAAAACTATACCCAAGGTTTTTTACCGATACCCATGATTTGGTTTAACATATTTATGTAGATAAAAATAATTAACTCCAAAAGCTGCGTAGGCGAGTTGGAGAAGCGCGTTGTCTCATTTATGGAAGACAAGGGTTCGAAACTCTCTGGCCGTTTTTTTCTGAAACCCTCTGCTCTATTTAATCTTATTCACAGATATTTAATATATTGATATATATTTACAAGTATGAAATCATAAGTTACGTAGCTGAGGTGGTGCAAATGCTTCGCCTTAGTGGTGTAGATTTCCGGACGTTGCGGGTTCGAAACCAGCATAATTTTATTTAAATAAAAATTAACCCCATGATTTTACAACCATGGGAAATACACTTTGACAGCTTGGAAGGACTTTGACTACGTGGAAAAAAAGACATCCCCATAGTTTGGTAAAGCATGGGTATAGGTCTGAGACCTATACCGAAGCCACTCCATCCCACTGTTTCCAAAATAGTGGGTATAGCTTATACCCACGGTTTTTGAGGCTATACCGACAATTTTGAACCGTGGGTATAGGAATGTTTTCCTGTAGTTCATGGGAGATGATGTGGGAATGGTCGTGCATGTAAATATTCAGTTGGGATACGTGGATGACATCATGCACCCAGTGAAACTGAGGTAGAGGTGCTAAGAGGTATGCCACCTCACCTACTCCTCTATGGACCTGGAATGGTCCAATTAATCATGAAGATAACATTCTGCCTCGGCCAAATCATTGTAGTCCTCATCAAGGCGAGGCTCATATAAAGTTGTGGTCACCATCCTTGAACTCTAGAGGCCTTCGTATCATGTAAGAATACGACTTCGGCCAGCTCTGTGCAGTCTTCATCCACTCCTGGATGATCCGCACCTTCTTTGTGGTAGTTTTTACCATCTCTGGTCATAATAGTGTTGGCCTCCTAGGGTCTGTCAAGCACAAGTGTGATTTTCATGGTCTCCCATACAATGCCTCTAAAGGTGTCATCCATATTGTGGAGTGATAACTGTTGTTGTAGGAAAACTCCACAAATGGTAAGTGATCCTCCCAACTGTGACCGAAGTCGAGGACACAAGCATGTATCATGTCCTCGAGGGTCCTAATATTCTGCTCGGTCTAACCATCTATCTGAGGATCGAAGGGGGTGCTCATATGTAGCTACATTCCTAAAGCCTCCTACAACCCCTCTATAGCCGAGAAGTAAACTGTGTGTAACGATCAGAGACAATAGAAGAAGGTACTCCATGCAGCTACACAATCATCAGCACATAAGGGTGTCCCAAGCTCTCAACTGACCCCTTCTCTCTAATCGGTAGGATGTGGGGTGACATGGTGAGTTGGTCAACGATAACCCATATCGAGTCATATCCCTTGGATGTACGTGGAAGACCCATAATGAATTCCATGGATATACCATCCCAATTCCACTATGGGACCTCTAAAGTCTATAAAAACCCTGCTAGTACATAGTGCTCCACCTTCACATGCTGACATGTGCGACATCGAGAGACATACTCTTCTATCTTCATCATCATATCTGGCCACCAGTGCTACCGTCTGAGGTCTGGATTCATCTTCTCCACACTTGGATTTACTGCAAGTGGGAATTTGTGGTACTCCCTAAACACTTCCTTTTTATGTTCTATTACAACCAAGGGGCGTCATCTAAAAAGGATGGCATGCTCTCCACCTTCAGAAAATCTGTCTGGTGCCTGCCCTATGAATATCTGATCACGTCATGTCTTCCAGTTAGTGTCTCCATAGTGTGAATCCCAAACTTGCTGAAGATGGGGGGTAGTGACTATAAGAGACAGTAGTAAAGCTGCTCCATCTCTATCCACATAAGATATCTGTACAGAAACCAGTTACTCTGTCGCCTCGCCTGGCAGCTGTATACAAGACATCTTGTTGAGTTCATCTGCAACAATATTACCCTTTCTAGGGGTATAGACTGTCTCAATGTTTTAGTCCTTGAGGAACTCCAGAAATCTATGCTATATCATGTTCATGTGATTCATAGAGAAGATATACCTGAGAATCTTTTGATTAGAGTACATAGTAAAATATTCACCCATCAGATATTGCCACCTCATCTTCAATGCGAAGACCACTACTGCTAACTCCAAGGAATGGGTAGCATATTTCTGATAATTATGCCTCAGCAGAAGAGAACCATAAGTGATCACTACTTGCTCTCACATCAGGACACACCTGAGTCCAGTCCCTGATGTGTCACAGTGAACTACGTACCCTACGCCTTCATCTTGGAGCCTCAAGATGGGGGCACTTGTCATCCTCTACCTCAGCTCCTGAAAGCACTACTGGATTCTCTCTGACCACACGATGGGTTGCCTTTTCTTGGTCAAGTCTAAAACCGGTGCTGAAGCTCTAGAGAAGCCTAGAATGAATCTACGGTAGGAACAAGCCAATCCCAGGAAACTCTGCACCACCATCACACTGTTGGGTGGTTCCCAAGAATGTTCCACTTCAATCTTCACTGAATCCACTAACTCTCCATCCTCTGAGATGACATGAACCATGAATGGTAGGCATGCTCTTTCTCAGTAGTTGTTCTCATCAAATTTTTTTGAAAAAAATTTTAATAGGCTATAATGAAGGGTAGAGAAAGGAATAAGTTAAGGTCTATGTTATAGATAATTGTTTCAATAAATATAAACTGTCAATAAATTTAACATGTTTTATGTTATGTAAACAATTTATTTTGTTTATTCATCCCAACATTGTAATATATGAGTTTTTATGTAATTTTGATGGACTAATTCCTTGAAACTCTACATCATAAATGATCCTCAATGTGAATTATTTATTTAACTCAAAATCATGTAACGTTATATGTGGTGGCCTTATACTTATGTTTTTTCCTTATTGTATTCCATTTCAGGTCTCAAAAATTTTATAAACATATCTTTTGTAATTTTATATAAGTACTATAATAACTATGTTAAAATTTTCATTTATTTTGATTTTAATCATTAATACAATTTTTCAATTATTAGTCTATTTTATATGTATAGTTTTAGTTGAATCATATTTCACTATTTTTTTAAATTTAATAATTTTTATCATGATAAGTTAAATAATCAATTCATCTCAATCTTACTAGGTATAAAATTCATCAGAGTATGAAAAGAAGCCTCTATATTCCTCTACATAGGATCCTCCTACTTCTATATGGAAAGAGATGGCTTAATGTGTTGGTAAATGTAATTGCTTCGGTGTACCTAAATTATCACATTATCATAACATGTAGTTGGGGAAATCAATTAATATTCATAGGAATTTCACTCCTGTAATTCCAACTTCAATGCAATTATGAATTTTTGTATCTATGAGATATCGAGAAAAATTATGAATTTTTATTATTTATTAGAGAACTGTTAAAGTGATGACACTAGCTCTGCTATATGAGAATATGTTATAATATCGTTTATTTTATTTTATTTACCATGATCAATTTTCAGTATTATTGGATTTTTTTCATCATCAGATGACATATCGTTTATATAACATTAAATAATTCAGGAAGATATTCTTATCTTTTGATGATAGGTGGTGCAGAGATTTTAAATAAACTATAAATAATGATTTCATTTTTAATAGGATAAAATTTTAAATCCAGTTGAAATATATAGTTCTCTTGATGAATATAAACGAATGATGTTTGCTGAATGTGGGAATAAAGAATAATATTTTGTCTGATCAATTTTAACTATTTGAATTGATTTTATATAATCACTGAAAATGATAATATTAACGAATTTTTTAACTTAAATAATATGAAATAATGATATATAAATAAAAGGTATAATAAATACCATAAACAGTAATAAATTATTTCATGGATCAAATCTATTATTATAAGGACAAATAATAGATAGAATGTTTGAAGTATTTAGAGCCAAGTGTTTCTGCCTTATATTGAATACCCTTTCATTCATCCATATAGATTTAATAAATTGGACAAGGATTGAGATGATGAAAAAGGAAAAACCTGTTAAAGTAGATATTAAGGATGTAATTCGAAATTTCCCAATAAATTATTTCACTAATTTAAAAACAATTTTTATAATGATTTTCACTAATAAATTTTTAATATATTATTTATAGAAAACTATTGAGGAGAAGCAAACATAGGGGACCTTCAAACATAAGGGTAGAAAGGTTATTTTGGACATGGTATTAGGAAAAAAATAACACATGGGTCACATATGAGGATATAATCTCAGTGTATAAGTTAAAAATTTATATTATTTATAGTACATCATCAAGGGTTAATTTATAAAATGAAAAAATATATTCGGTAGAACAAAATTTTCAGATAATGGTGGGGAGATGGAGGATAGAATTTTATATATTGTACAGTCAATGTTTTCTGAAATACATAGACTATTTTAGGTTATACATCTTACTTTTTTAGCTCCTCATACATATCAAACTCCTTAAACATCGCCATAATTTTCATTTATTGTGTTTTATATATTTAGGATCCATATAAGAATATTATAGAAGATGTGATCATACACAACACAATTTATACATTCAAATTTACAGGTATATTCATACGGTAATGGTGGTAGATATTATAGGTGTATTGGATAATGTCTAATTCTCGACTAATGAGCTCTCTATTGTTTAAAAAAAATTCAATTTATTTAATTCATCCATCTATAAATTCTTGTAAACATTTCATTTTGGTGTGAGTAGATTATATAATTTATTAAATATTTTTGTAATTTATTATATTCATTAATATATATATATATATATTGTAGGAATAAATTAAATTTGATGACTTGTTGTATCGATAGAAAAAAATTCACTCTTTCGAATAAAAATAATACATTTTCTAAAGGATTTTATAAATTATCATCTTATTCATATATTTTCATTGATATTTGTGAAATAACACTGGCTATTGAAAATTATTGTCTCAATTGTCTATTAATGTTTAGTAAAACAAATATATCTATATTTTTATTATAGATGATATTTTGGGTCACTCATTGATAAAATTATCTTCAATATGTGTTAATTATAATATTTCATTCAATTGTATCAATTTATTCTAATGTACTGCCGATGTTAGTTATTATTTAGGATTTCTATTTCTAATTGTATTTATTATGATATAACATCAATGTATGAATTCATGAGAATCAAATTAATTTCCCAATAATAAATGAAATTAATAGTTTATAATAAAAATATATGTTTCTTATAGAATTAAAAATGATGGAATTATGTGTTTGAAGATTCCTTATCTTAACAGCTATATAACATATATTTCACATAGTGTAATTTATATTAGCTAAATAACCACTCACATTTTATTATTTTACATTAGTGAACATTGGATGATGTGTTTTTTCAATAAGAAAACTCCACATCCTAGTTTTGATTTACATATGGAGATTTTTGAGGAAACTATACATATGTATTATAGAATTTAGTTGACTGTTTTTATTTTCACAACCCATCCTAGGTCACCTCTAATAAACGCACAAAATCTTGTTTGTGGAAAGGCTTTAAGTCCATTCCATATCACCTTGTGACAGAAATTATTGTTAGGGTATCAGAAAATAACCAATTTGGAATAATTTCATCCTTAAATAATACCACAAATACAACATATTCATCTAAAAAATCAAACATAGCCCCTTATATAATTGTTTCCCATAAAAATAAATAAATATTTCCAAAAAATAATAACCATACATCAAGAGAATTACATATAAGGGAAAAACATAACATCAAATATATAGAATATATTTATATTAGATAAAACTCATATATGAAATGAATGAAAATCGAAATCTAGGAAAAAATTATAGGTATATAAACACCACATGAATAAAATAAGAACAATATCAATACCTATTAATCACATATATGTGACTAATTGTCAATGACCACATCTCGGTTCAAATCCCATTGGACCAACCCAAACAGAAAATATATATACATTAATTGGTTTATGAAGGGTGTTAGTGGATAATATCTCAATAGGATTCCACCATTTATTTTTTTCAATTACTCTCAAATGAAATTTCATTTCAGTTAGTCTAAATTACATTTGTAAAATATTTTTCATATGTACATATAGAAAACAATATCATTTCATTTTAATTATCCATGAAACCAAACATTTTAATTTTATAAAACAAAATTTATTGAAACCAATTTAAAATAACTGAATTAATCATGTCTTTAAGATACCACAAATTTATTGAAAATCACTTCATTGCATGGAAATAAATTTCTAAAAATAAGTTTTGAAATGTCTGTATTAACAAATAAACAAAATAATGTGAAAAATGAAAATTACAATCAATATGTAGCCATATAAATAATAGATAAAAATTAATAGGACACATGCCACGGTATGACCTGAGTAAATTAGTCTAGTGGTTTAAAAAAGACCAAGTAAAAACCCACTAGATGGTATCATCATTATTACAAGGTATTATAGTAAATAAATGAATTCATAAAGTGAGATAATACATGATAGACAATAAAATATGGAAACCTATAGACTTATATTGTTTCTAAAAATATAAAGCATATTATTATACTTTAACATCATCATCTTGATGGAACCTACCCAATATCCCTAGAATACCACCCATCTTAGGTGAAAATAATAGTGTGTGGCCTAACTAGTGTGGTGTAATTATAAACATATCTTATCCTATAGTCCTCATAAATGAAATAAATAGGATTTGAGTAAAAAATCATTTTACATGAAAGAATATCAATTTAAAATATATATCTCTCTCAACTCACATCAAATTATTTCTCATGGTATAACCTATTACACATAATTAAAAATTTATAACAAACATCCCCTCATGTGTTCTTGGAAGAAAATAAAAATAATAAGACGTTGGCCACAATTGACGGTCAGACACACACCATATAAATTTAAATTTAAATGTTCCAAATGACTGATTACTAAATATTCATTTGATTAAAAATCATCCATTACCTTTTAAAACACTTTTTGAAAAGAAATACTGAAAATTAATATTATGACCATTGAAGAATTTGACTCCATGCAATTAAAGCAATTTAAGAAACAATAACATTCCCTCATTTAAAAAAAACAATAAAGTCATATTATTTCTATTTTAGTAAACCAAGTGGTTTAAAATACCTTGAAACAACACCTTTTATTTTAAAAAATCATTTCAAGAATCTTATCAAACTCTTTCTACTCAAAAACATTTTTGAAAACTATAAAACCCATTAAAAAAGTATATATCAAGTGAGAAAAAAACATTTGTATCTCTTCAAATATTTTTTATCTATAACATTTAGATATATTTTAAAAAAAACTTTTAAATTCAAAATCACCCAATCACAAGAAAAATAAGGGATATTAGGAAAAAAATGCTTCTCGAAATAAAGCATAAATGCACTGTTTGAGTATTAACATGTCATATATAAAATAAAATGATAAAAAGGGAATAAGGAACCCCTACACAAGACTAAGAAACACAAATCCTCTTGTATGGGTTCATCCAAAATAGTAATTCTAACTTACATAGTGATTATGGTTCAATGTAGAAATGAAAATGATGAAAGGAGAAAAATGGGAGAACAATAATTGATTAAGTATGTTAATATGTGGTATTTACCTTGAAAAAACCCTATCAAATATAGGGTATGAGTCATAAAATTAATTAATATAGATTAAGGGATAACTAGGTTAGGTTTCCCCATCAATAGAATAAAAAATTTGCAATACTAGTTTCTAAATTCCAAATGTCTAATATAGTAAAATCATAAATTTTCATTAAAAAATTAGGGCATGTTTAGATGTGACTGGTTCGTGAACATTACAACAAAACTACAACCCACCTAGAATCATCCATACAATGGTCAATGGATCAATTTCATGTAGTGTTCCCATATATCTGTAGGGAGTTGTGGTCAAAGGACCATGACATAGAGTTCCTAAAAAAGGATTTTGCATGACCCCTCTCCCAGTACATCTTTGTTGTGTCCCTAAGACCATAGTCTAGAGGTTCAAAAAATCATCTGGTGATAAATACCATGATAAAAATCCCTCATTCTATAAACCCTCCCTATAACACCACACTTTTTTAATACCCTTAACCTCTATGAAAAAATTCTCTTTTATTGCATATTATAGTATCTTAAACAACCATTAAAATGTCGTAACACCGCATGTTGTAACATGGTCAATCTCCATCCAATTGAATTACCACCCATGACCTCATGAACAATAGATAATATATAAAAACACTCATAAGCCTCAAAAAATTCCTAAAATAAATAACCATCCCCAATAGTAAAAAAGATGTTGTTATGACTTTTCCCACCATGCCACATTCCACCAAAATAAAAGTATAACGAATGAGAATGAATACCACTAAAACAACTCATCTCAAGAGGTGGGTGGGTTCTAAATCAAATATATGTTTCCTATAAAAGATTGCAACAATACCTGAAAAATACAGTTTGTTAAAAAATTCCTATAATGTTCACGAACATATCCATGAATAATGAAACCATGATAATCATGCATGAGAACCAAAAAATATGGATATAAATTGTTGGTCTCCTCACCATTTAGAATTCATCCTAAAATTTGTTGATAACATAAAGAAACACATAAAAGTTCATAATCACAACAAGGTATGCTTATTGAAAAATAAACATGAATAATAATATATCCACCAATCATGAACACCGATTAATGAATTGTCCCTAAACATAAATTGGGAAAAACAAATCAAAAAATATAATCATCAATCCATAAGATGTCAATAATCACCAAATCCCAATGCACAGTCAATCATTATGAAAATAAAAAATACATTATATAAACATGGATCATATATTAAATAACATATAATTTAGAATAAGGTCACAATAATAGATTGGTTAATTGTCACCAAAATTTTTGAACCCTTTTTTACGAGGAATCTGAAATACAGAAAACAATTACAATAGAGTGCACAATATCCCAAAGGAAACACCAATACAAATACTCAATACCTAGCCCAAGGATTTCACTTGTTCAACTAACTAAGAAAAAACCACTAAATAAAAAATAATCATAAATACCCAACCATTAAATAAATTCAACAAATACATTGAGTCATGTTGATAAATGATAATTATACTCTTCTTAAATAATCAATTAAAAAACATTGATCACACATCAAATTTGTATGATATGATTTTTACCACGATGTAAGAACATTTAAAATATTAGTATAATCAATTATTATTTATATTAGTGTTCTTAAGAGTGTTAAGATGAATCCTAGATAATATGTGGTTTTCTTAGATCCTAGATTACCTGAATTTCGATAAACATTTTTTGGAACATGGCCGACATATGATTAATACTTACCATGTGGCCCAATGGAGGAAGTGAATTGTTTTACTAAAATAGTAAGGGGTCTATATGACTACGTTACAATTATTATAACATGTTATGGATATAAAATTCATGGTTAACACATGGTTTTTCTATCAAGGTTCCAAACCATGAAATGGGGTGCATGTGTTGGATAATGAGAACAAATAAGCTTTTCTTGGTTTTTCAAACAATGTGCCTAACTGTGTGAGTGGGTTCCACCTTATATAGTTGATTTTAATGGTTGTAGAATAATCTATCCAACTATTCACCCTTAAAAATTTGAGTAATTTTCCATTTTAACCATTCAATATTCATAATTTTAACCATTATTTATCCTTAAATTTTAAATAGTAGATCTTATCATACAAATCCATCCTCCATATGATATTGAGTGTTTTTGAATCTCTTTCAGTTTAGTTTAGAATCGAATGACATTCATTAGGTTGGGACTATCATACTGAGTTATTCGATCCTCAAACATCATTTTAATAACTAACTCAATGTATTTCATATAAATTTTAGTTGATCTAATATGTCCTACTTTCAATGTGTTTTTATTTATCTCTAATTTCTACCATTATTTCCTAGATTAGAGGATGATAATGGATGAAGATTCCACTACCGATCCAGTGGTGGGTTTTTAATGCTTTTACCCCAATGTTCATTCTTAATATATTATGTTCCATTGTTCTTCATGAAGGATCTTCCATGCATCACACATTAAATGTAAATATATTATATTAATTGAAAATTTATAATATTTTTTAGTACTTATGACCTAACTATATCACTATATCATTTATTCCTCCTCATATCTCATCCCTATTTGGTGTATTATTTAAAATTACTTTGAATAATATAGAATAAAAAAAATGAAAACTACCTTCTAAAGTGTGTTGAATATTCCATTATAAATGAGACATTAAAAATTTAATTGGATGAAGCGGTGTGACATCACAAATGATCCATATTAATTTATATCTAATTGAACCACTATAAATGGTGAGTTGATATTATATGTTTTAAATAAAATTAAATATTGACATGATTAGGATGTAAATGGTATAATCTTGCCCACAAGAAATTGTTTTATTAAATAAATGGGACTTGATTCTCAGAAATGTTGTGGATAATTATTTATTACAACTAGATATGGAATTACTCGTTATTGTTTGGGATGTGTTCCACAGGTTTCTCTATTCACACTCATCAACATGGTTTAAAATATGAGACATGTTGGTCATTATACTCGGAATTAAGGATATACATGGTGTATATGATTCTAGTTATATATTACTAGAAATGGGGTTTTCTTAATAGTTATGATATTTGAAATTAGGATCCAAATCTATGATTTAGGAAAAGTCATGATGATCTATGCTTCAAAAGACATGACACGATATGGATCTAGTCATACCTAAAATGAAGGCAACATGCAATGTGTTTCTAGGGATTATGTACAAAACCATTAAAAGGTATGATAGGGGTATGACCATTAGGAATTACAATCAACAACAATATTCATACTTTTTATTGAAAATAATAGTTTCATATAATGTTATTTTAGAAGTATTACACAAATAGATTCCATATGTCCCATTATTCATATAAATATATCCACACTCTTTTTTAGTATTGGTATGGAAATTACTCTGATATATTTCGGCATTTCCTGAAGCATGTATAATTATAAAAGTGTTCCCTTTGGATAATGAGCTCACATGATTATATTTATATTACTTATTTATTTTTTATTATAAAATAACACTATAAATTTTATATTTGTTGGATAAATATAATTAGAAATCATTAGTGATGACCTACTGAGTTTATCTCACACCGTGTTCAAGCCTCTAATTGGTACCTAGATAGTCCTCATGGATTATGGTAGTGAAATAGAAATGTTTCCGATTATAGATGTTAGTTTATCAAAAATACGAAGGATTATAAGAGCATATGACCGATCCTATGTTCGTGATGTTGTTAGAGGTATATTTTTTTCATTGTTCTTTTTTGGAATGACATGTTGTATATTTCTGAAGCCATTTTTTCCTTGTATTTTCCATTATGGTCTAGAATCCATATATTATATTATTTTTTATATCTTTTGGGATGTGTGTTTTTTTATGATTTATGATTTTTTAATTATTATATATAGATTATTTATATCCCACTATTTAGTATATGTTAAAATTAATCTATTTATTCTCATATAATATAATTTTTTTACTTTGATAAAAGTGGATATAGTCTCTCCACCACACGATTACAGACCCTCACAACTGGTTGACAACCTATGGTGTGCACGTATAGGTTTTTTAGGATACTTGAACTAATAGGTTCAATTATATTTGAGTGAAACTAGTCATAAAAATAAAAATCTAAACAGAATTATTCAGTTACTTCCACATTCAACAAATAGTAAACCCAAAAATAAACAACCACCCAAAAAACAAATCACCACCATAAAAAACATCCATGTTGAGTCAGATTTTATCATCTGAGACCAAACAAAATACCCTCAAAATACATCTATCCAAAATCAAAGACTATCACTATATGATGAAAATATAAACCTCTCTGGATGAAATAGGAATAAAAGGAATCATTTATTATAGAATTGGGATACATTTCTAAAATCATTGAAAATTGATAGGTTTACCCTGTCACGAGATTTTCCAAGGGGCCCATACCGTGACTACCCCAAGCATGCCTTCCATATGCAAGGGGCTGACGACTAGCACCAAAGTTGAAAATCCCTAAACTGGGAAGGCATTGATTTTATAAACTGAAAACACACACACAAAACAATACGAGATGAATGTAAACACTATGTAAATCCAAATACAAAATAGTTCTGAAATGTAAAGGTGACAGACATACTAGCCCAACCGGAATGTGCATGTATAACTAAAAAACAAGTACAACTAAAAAATAAAACATCTTTTGAGTCATCCTACAACGTTCCTACATGAAGGGTATGTACAGATGTCATCCTCAGCTATCTACATCCATCAGTCTCTTTCGTGTACCGACTTGTAGTAAGGTGCAACTCTGGGTACTGTCCAGTCCTGCTACATAGCCTTAGTCAGCACTGTCCATCATCTGGATCCAATACAATGAGGTGCGGGCATAGCCTCTGTAGGGGTGATTATAACGATACTCATTAGGTACCCCCGATACCGTCAAGGTCTCACTAAATCCGACAAGGATAAACCCTAATTTATGAAATATACAGATTAACCCACAGAGGTATATGCCCATACGTATAACAATGTTACATAGTAACCGATCTCAATCATTGGGAGAACAGAAGTTACTAACTCAACTCACACAAGTATAAAACTTATGTAGAAAGATAAAGATGATCAGATATAGCCACTAAGTCATCTATACTATCAGACCAACACATGATCTAGGCCCATCAATTATGTCTGACCAACACATGATTTAGGAATAGAAGTCTGATCTATCAGACCAACACATGATTCAAGAACAGTCGTCAGTGCACAACAAGCCACAGGGTTTCCACCAAGCACGCTTGATTCCTGGAGGGTCTGCATATCATGCCAATTTTCAACATGTCAACTAGCACCATGTCCCATGAAAAAAGTATCTCATTGACCCATCTCGTCATAGGGGTCCCAACACAGCAGATGGTGCATCAATAAGATGCCCAGTCTATGAGTTATAATCTTTTTAGTCCAAAGTGCCCAATTAGATTTGTGTATGATCCAACCTGACCGTATCTCAACATTACCTTGAACTATAGTGGGGTGTACTCAAAGGTACCATAATACTCTAACAAAACCAGTGCTGCTTAAGGTTTTTCAAATGGTCTTCAGGTCCCACATATACGGCCAAAGGAAGTAACAAGGTCGGTAATGGGTCTGGCCCCTGTTTGACCCGGTCAGACCAACTCGGCCCAGCAGACTGTCGGGGGAAATTCAGCGTAATGGTCACCACATAGGCGGCTCAGCCTGGAGTCCGAGGCTAGTTCGGCCCGCACCACATTGGGCGTGGCACAGGAAGCATGACATGGAATGTCGAGCCAGTTCGGCCAGTGACACCGCAAAGGATGCCACGAGCTGGCTCGGGTGGCCGGCGTGGCTCGCCCGCAACATCCGGGAGCCGGGATGTGGGAAGGCAGCATGGGGCACCAGGAAAGGCGTGGTCATTCTGAATATGGAAAGATTAGGGTGGTATGGCTCGCAGGAAGGTCGATGGGGCGCGCAGGCACAACGTGGGTATATCGCGGGTCGCGAGGCGGGGTGCGGTTAAGCCGGAAGAGCGCATGCAGTTTGCAGGAAGGCAGCGGGGTGAGCGGGTATGACGTGGGGCCCACGAGCAGCACTTGGGCAAGCCATGTGTAGGCGTTCCAGTAGTCGGTGGTGGCCATGTAGGGATGTTTGATGTGGGTTGGGCCGGTGGTGTTTGGACGGAAATACCGCTGCACCACGGGGGTAGCGCGGTTCACGAAGGTCGTGGGTAGTGCAGCCTCTGTCGTTTGTCCCTTCATCGCCTTGTTGCAACTTCATCTCTATGCTGAAAGAGACATCATAATGAGATCAGTAGAGGGAGTCGGGCCATGTTAGTTTGGCCCACACCCTTCGTGTATAGGGATGATAACAATTTTTTACCATACATTTCATCAATTCCTTTTAAATGATGATTAAAATAAGAAATGGAATAATACTCCAGGTAAAACCCATACCTCATGTTCGTAGTTTGTCAATGGTGCCACGGAATGGTGGATGTCGATTTGTTGACGTCAGGGAGGAAGATGAAGAAGTCGAGGACATCTTTGTCAGCGTTATTCAAGGATGATACATCCCCCCTGTGTCTCTGTTGAAAATCATTCCTCGTGGTGGAAGAATCATTCTTCGTTGGCGAGTTCTTTTTCTTCCAAGCTCCACCAAAAAGACGAATTCTCCAAAAAAATAGATTATAACATCTATTTAAAATATTGGAAAAGAATTAAAAATGTTTCAATTAATTAATTGAATTTGTTTAATAAATAATTTAGAAGGTTGGAACCAAAAGTGGGGAGTTCAAGGGGTTTCTCCCCACATGATGGGGCTCCAAGAGTTTATACCTCGGGTGGTCCCCAACAAATTATTTAAGAAGCGATTTTTAGAACTCGGGTCGGCCCCACCACCATAACCTCCCATGGGAGGATAAGGTATGGTGGCCCCAACCTAGAACCTATTCATGGAGTTTTTAACCAACTTAAAATATATTATATCAAGCACATAATTTATTTTGTTATTCCCACATAAAACTGAAAAACTAACTTTCATTCGCGATCATATGTCGTCGAGGTGAAAGCCCTCTTAAGAGAATACCGGCGATGCGAGTTTAATGGTGCCCTTAGATTTCAATTTTGATCACCAGTTCAAAAGTTATAAAAACATGCTTGTATGTTTAATGATCTTACCCAATCAAAACATCAGAAATTGATTTTGGGCACACCGGGCCTCAGAATCACGTGACGTTAGTTTTCACAGACTCGTAAAATTCTCCTCTATTAAGAAAATCCCATGGAAATTTTGGGTCATTAATTTCTCCCCACCTCAGGGATTTACATCCCTGTAAGCTACAACTCAAATTAGAGAAAAAAATGGGAGTACTAAGCACACATTTGTGTCTCCCACTACCATGTGCTCTCCTAGAGGTTCTCGTGCTGCCAGCGAACGCGCAACAGAGATATCGACCATCCACGTAGGACCCACTCTTATTGATCATCAATCACCACATTAACTTCCATAAAAGACGTCGCATCGTCGATGTCTGGCTCTCTATCACTACTGGAAAATAGCCCGATTCCCACAGTTTTAGGAAAAACTATGGGTATAGGCTGGCCCTATACCCACGGTTTAACAAAAAAACATGGTTATATGTTTTTTTGATGACCTATTCCCATGGTATTAGAAAACTGTGGGGAAAAAACACCTATACCCATGGTTTTGGCCAAACCGTCAGTATAGGGTTTTATTTTGAAGACCTATACCCACGGTATTGTAAAACTGTGGGTATAGAATTCTTGCGTTATGGCGGTGAATAAAAATCCTCGGGACACAAAAAAAATTCGAAGGAACACCTATACACATGGTTTTCCCACCTATACCCATGGTTTGGTTTAATATATTTATGTAGATACAAATAAATAACTCCAAAAGCTGCGTAGGTGAGTTGGAGAAGCCCGCTATCTCGTTTATGGAAGACAAGGGTTCGAAACTCTCTGCCCTCTTTTTTTTGAAGCTCGCTGCTCTATTTTATCTTATTCATGGATATATAATATATTAATAAAAATATAAAAGTATGAAATCATAATTGACGTAGCTGAAGTGGTGTGAACGCTTCACCTTAGTGGCGCAGATTTCCGGACGTCGCGGGTTCGAAACCAGTGGATTTTTTTTAAAAACAAATTATCCCCTCGATTTTACAACTGTGGGAATTACTCTTTAACACTGTGGAAGGGCTTTGACTACATGGAAAAAAATCAATCCCCACTATTTGGTAAACCATGGGTATAGGTCTGCGACCTATACCGATGCCACTCCATCCCACGACTTCCAAAACCGTGGGTATAGCTTATACCCACAGTTTTTGAGGTTATACCCACAGTTTTGAACAGTGGTTATAGGTCATTTTTCCTATAGTTCATGGTTGATGATGTGGTAAGGTTCGTGCATGTATCACTTCAGTTGGGATACATGGATGACATCGTTCACCCGGTGCAACTAAGGTGGAATATCTAAGCGGTAAGCCAACTCACCTACTCTTCTGAGGACTTGGAATGGTCCAATGAATCTCAAAGATAACATTCTGCCTCATCCAAATCTCTGTATTCCTCATCACGGTGAGACCCATATAAAGATGTGGTCAACATCGTTGAACTCTAGAGGCCTCTGTCTCATGTAAGCATACGACTTCTACCAGCTCTGTGAAGTCTTCATCCGCTCCTGGATGATCTGCACCTTCTCTGGGGTAGCTTGTACCATCTCTGGTCCCAATAGTGTTGACTCCCTAGGGTCTTTCAAGCACAATGGTGATCTGCATGGTCTCTCGTACAACGCCTCAAAAGGTGTCATCCCTATGGTGGAGTGATAACTTTTGTTGTAGGAAAACTCCACAAATGGTAAGTGATCCTCCCAACTTCGACCGAAGTCAAGCACCCAAGCACGTATCATGTCCTCGAGGGTCTTATTTGTCTTCTCAGTCTGACCATCTGTCTGATGATTGAAGGCGGTGCTCAAATGTAGCTACTTACCGAAATCCTCATACAACCCCTTCAATAGACAGGTAGTAAACTATGTGTAAAAATCAGAGATAATAGAAGAAGGTACTCCAGCAATCCGCATAATCTCCAGCACATAAGGGCATCCTAAGCTCTCAACTGTGCCCTGCTCTCTAATTGGTAGGAAGTGATCCGACATGGTGAGTCGGTCAACGATAACCCATATTGAGTCATATCCCCGGGATTTATGTGGAAGGCTCGTCATGAAGATCATGGATATCCCATCCCAATTCCACTGTGCGACCTCTAATGTATATACAAAGCCTACTAGTACCTGGTGCTCCACCTTCACTTGCTATCATGTGTGTCATCGATAGATAAACTCTGTTATCTTCTTCATCATACCTTGCCACCAGTACTACGGTCTGAGGTCCGGATTCAACTTCTCCACACCTGGATTTACTGTTAGATAGAATTTGTGGTACTCCCTCAAAACATACTTTTGAAGTGCTTCTGCTACCAAGGGACGTCATCTAAAGAGGATGACGTGCTCCCCACCTTCAGAAAATATGTCAGGTGCCTGCCCTGTGAATATCTGATCACCTCATGTCTTTCAGTCAACGTCTACATACGGCGCATCCCTAACTCACTAAATATGTGTGGTAGTGATTGTAAGATATTGTAGGAAAGCAGCTCCATCTCTATCCACATAGGATATATGTATGGAAACCAGTTACTCTACTGCCTCACCTTGCAGCTGTATACCAGACCTCTTGATGAGTTCATCTGCAATAATATTCATCTTTCCAGGGGTATAGACTATCTCGAATATTTAGTCCTGGAAGAACTCAATATATCCTGTTGTCTCTGGTTCATGTCCTTCTTAGAGAAGATATAGCTAAGACTCTTATGAATAGAGTACATTGTAAAATATTCACCCAACAGATATTCCCACCACATCTTCAAAGCGAAGACCACTGCTCCTAAATTCAGGTCATGGGTAGCGTAGTTCTGATAATTCTTTCTTAGCTGATTAGAATGATAAGCTATCACTACTAACTCCCACATTAGGGAACACCTGAGTTTAGTCCCTGATGTGTCGTAGTAAACTACATACCCTATGCCTTCATCTGGGAGCCTCATGATGGGGGCACTAATCAGCCTCTACCTCATCTCCAAAAAGCTCTAGTAGCATCTCTCTGACCACATGATGGGTTTACATTTCTTGGTCACGGCTAAAAGTGGTGATAAAACTCTAGAGAAGTCTAGAATGAGTCTACGATAGTAACCAGCCAATCCCATGAAACTATGCACCTCCATCACACTACGGGGTGGTTCCCAAGAATGTACCACTTCAATATTTGTTGGATCCACTGACACTCCAGCCACAAAGATGACATGATCCATAAAGTGAACCTCTTGGATCCAAAGATAACACTTCGAGAGTTTACCATAATGATTGTGCTATCAGAGTGTGTCGAGTACTACCTGAAAATGGTGGGCATGCTCCTTCTCTGTTGTTGAGTAGATCAGAATGTCATCGATGAAGACAATGACAAAGCGATCGAGGTATGGATGGAAGATACTATTCATGAGTCCCATGAACTCTGTTGGAGCATTGGTTATACCGAAGGGCATAACCAACAACTCATAGCGGTCGTACCGAAACCTGAAGGTCGTCTTATACACATCATTGTATCGAAATCTGCGGTGGTGATAGCATAATATGATATCTATCTTCGAGAACCACCATGCTCCCTTCAACTAGTCAGAGAGGTCATATATCATTCGGAGTGGGTACTTGTTTTTCATGGTCAACTGATTTAGGTGATGGTAGTCGACATAATCCCTGAATCTCCCATCTGCCTTCTTGGTGAACAGAATTGGGGCACCCCAAGGAGAAACACTGGGCCGGATGAATCCCTTCCCCAGCAAGTCCTCTAGCTATACCAGAAGATCCGGATTCTCCGCGGGATCGATTCGATATTCTGGTTTAGATATCAGCGCTATCATGGGGTACAAGTCATTATAGAATTCCACCTCATTGCAAGGAGGTAGTCCTGGAACATCTTCAGTGAAAACATTCATGTATTGGTCCTCAACTACAAGATAGCTCGAAATCTTCACATCAACTACTCTAAGGGAAAGGCAGGCCAACTGATGAGTGATCTGCTGCACCCTCCTATGAGTAAGTTCGTCTTATGCTGATAAGGCTCTATTCTCACCAGTGAAGGTGAAACCGGTCCCATCTGTGTAGACACACATCACTTTGCACCTAATACAGTCAATCTAAGCATGGACTGTAGATAAATAGTCCGTACCCAAGATGACTTCGTAAGGACTCGATGCCACAATGAGGAGATCCCAACCGAACATCTCATCTCTTAGAGTAATCTCACACTACCAGCACCTATACATAATCATCATTTCTAGTCTTGTAGGAGTCTCTAGCCATAAGGATCGAGCCAATGACTCCATCGTAATCTCTGAGCTCTGAATGAGGGCAATGGAAATGAATGAGTGACTGGAACCTGTGTCTATAAAAACTGCATCTAAGGTGGAGTTGATACAGATCGTACCTTGAATCATCTCTGGAGTGCCATGTTCATATTCCTCATCATTGTAAATATGATATATCATTTGACCACCAATACCCTATGGTCGGGGTGGACCTCCTGGTGGTTATGGAAGTAACCTCTTGAATCTTCGTCCACAACCAGCTACACGGCCAACTCCTCTGCCATGTCTGCCTTCTCCCTTTGGTCCACCTCGATCGATCCTCTGCCTCTAACTTGGAGGTCCCTCAATTGTCTGTTAATCATCAGTATGGAGGGTCATACAGTCACGAGCCATCTGACCATGCCCGCCATAAGAGTACCATTGCCCCGATCCTAGCATGACTGGCTATGTCTCGTGTACCTTGAACAGCGGAACCCGATTCCTGAGGTCATCCACCGGATGGTCTGGTCCTATTTGACCTCTGTGACATCTATCTACGGCTAGCTATAGAATAATACACTAAGTGATTCCCACTAGTGGGACTCCCAGTTGGTGACTACTCAGAAATGAAACTCTCCACTAAG
This sequence comes from Viscum album, assembly GCA_963277665.1. Lineage (NCBI taxonomy): Eukaryota > Viridiplantae > Streptophyta > Magnoliopsida > Santalales > Viscaceae > Viscum > Viscum album. The sequence goes on from OY728151.1 coordinate 421,794,996, forward strand.
AGGGCTCGCTCCAACACCCCCTCTGGTGTTAGGATGATGAGGGAGATCATCGATGTCCTGTTCTCTCGCCTGATCCCATGTTCGAAGGTTCGGGCACTAAAGAATGTGTCCCACACCATATTTAGGGAGTAACTCGACATTTCGGTGAACCACTATTAGTATTGTGACACTGAAATGCTATCATTCTGTAGATGCAGTAGCTCCTCTATTAGCACTGCACATAGGGTGGCTGGTAAAAACATTGCCCAAAACAGGCTCTCGAAGTCTGCACAGAGGTGTGCTACCTCATCATGAACCTTTTGAATCTAGCTCCACCATCTACCTGCTGCTACATGAAGGAGACTCGTGACAAGGGTCACCAGAAGGTCTACTGGTGTCCCTACTAGTCTGAAGACTCTCACCACAGCCTCTAGCCATTCCTCAGCTGTATACAGGTCCATCTCACCCATGAACCTGGGTGGCATCTCGTGATGGAACTTACAAAACACGCTCAGGTGGCATGAACTCTCTGCTACTGGGGCTGGTGGTATCAGTTCCCTAATGGGTAGTGGTACCACTGGTGCCTCTACTGAAAAAGGTCCCATCATTGAGGCCTCGTCCATTGGTGGGATTCCATCTTATACAACTCTTAGAACCCTGGCTAGCTGTCTGCATGGAGGAATCCTGAAAAGGAATAGCTGTTCCATGGTCAATAAGTTATACTTCTTGATATAACTCAATATATCAGAATGAAAACTCTTGAAAACACAAACACAATCAGTATTTTTATGTACTAAGTAATAAATCAAAAGTCAGGGTCCTGGTGTATGGATACGTTGGCTGCCTCTCCAACAATGGATTCTCTAAACTGAAAACCACACTAAGTACCCTTAACATTATTACTTCACAGAAAAGAAATATTAAATTCCTATTTTCTACAGTAGAGATGACTCCTTTTTTACAAATTTTTCACGACCCATCCCTCGGGGCCTGTGTCCTGACTATAACAAGATCGCCTTCCATAGGCTAGGGGCTAGAGACTAGAACCAATGGATAGAATCCCTGAAATATGGGAAGGAATAGCTTTTATAAACTGAAAACACACATACATAAGAGTACTAGATGAAGGTAAACACTATGTAATGCTGAATAAAAAAGATTACTGAAATGTAAAGGGGCTGGAAATACAAGACCAACTGGAAAGTACATGTACATCTGAAAATCAAGTACAACTAAAAAAGAAAATAATCTATTGAGTCATCCTCCAGGGTTCCTACCAAAAGGGTAGGTACAGATGGCCCCTCAATAGTCTATTTCGTTCAGTCTCATTCCTGTACCGACTCGTCATAAGTTCCACCACAATGTACCATTCAGTACTGTTACTCAGCCTTAGTCATCGATGTCTTCCATCTGCATCCAACACAATGAGGTGCGGGCATAACCCGTGTATGGGTGAGTATAAAGACACTCAATAGGGACCCTAAGACCCTCATGGTCTCAAAATATCCAACAAGGATAAACAAAAAAGTATAAAATCGACAGATAATCCCACATAGGTATATTTCCATACATATATCATAGTTATCTATTAATCCATCTCTATAATGAGGAAAACATAAGTTATTGACTTAGATCCCAATGTTATAAAACTTATGTAGAGATATAGAGATGATTAGATATATCCACAGAATCATCTAAGCTATCGGACCACCACATGATCCAGGACCAGCTATTTTGTCGGATCAACATATGATCCTAGAAGAGAAGTCAGATTTATCATACCAACACATGATCCAGGAATAGTCATTAGAGCTATCATACCAACACATGATACATGAAAAACTTTTATTTCGGACCAACACATGATCTAAGAATAGAATTATAAACTGTCGGACTAACACATGGTCTAGGAACAGGCATCAGTGCAAAGCCAGCCATAGGGTTTCAACAAATCTTGATTAATTTCAGGAGAGTATGCTCTTCAAGACAGGTGTCAACATGGCAACGACCACCATGTCCCATTAAAAATTATCTATGTTCCATCTTATCATAGGAGACTCAACGCAATAGATAGCGTGTCAATTAGACCCCATGTCTATGAGTAATTAGCTTTTTAGTCCCGGGGGTCTGGTTGGATTCATGTACAACCCACTGTGATTGTATCTCAAAAATATGATGAAATCCAGGGGGAATACTCAAAGGGACCATCGTGGTCCATGAAAACCATCACCTCTGACAGTTCATCAATCGGTCTACCGATGCCAAAGATAGTGCCAAAGGAAGTAACTGGGTCTGTAATGGGCATGTGCCCGACCTGACCTGGTCGGACAGACTCGGCCCATCCAAGATTGGGGCGACCTGGTCTGGGTCATCCCGACCCAACACATTGGGTCTGACACGCCCCGTTGGGTGGGTAAGCTCATTAGATTCGTCAATGTCCGCTGGACCAGACCCATCAGACTGTAGGGGAAATTCAGCCCGAATGTCGCCATGTAGGCGGCTCGGCCTAGATGTTGGGGCCGGTTCGGCCATTACCACGTGTGGCCCAACTCGGGCGGCTCGACCCAGGAAACCGAACCGGTTCAGCCAGTGATGCCACGAAGGACGATGCAAGCCATCTCGGGTGGCCGGTGGGGCTCAGCTAGTTCGGTTGGGATCCGGGGTTCGGGCAGGCCACACAGAGCACTGGGCAGGGCGCGGGCAGGCTGCGTGGGGTACGAGGCGTGGGCAGCACGTGGGTAGGCTAGCAGGGCATGCAAGCAGTGCACGAGGATTTCGCTGGGCACCTGTCATGGCACGGTGGGGCCGGAGGGGCAGGGTAGTGTGAGAGCATGCCGCGGGGCATGCAAGATGGCGGATAGGGGGGCTGGCAACCGGCGGTGGCTAGGAAGGCGTGCCGGCAGCCGGTGGTGGTCGGGCCGGGCGGTAAGGTGCGGTTCGGGCTAGTATAGGTAGACAGTGTTCAGGAATAAATACTCAGGCACTGTAGGGGCGGGGCGGTTCACAGATGCTGCATGTATCGTGGAATTTATTTTTGGCGCCTTCATCGCCTTGTTTCTGCTTCACCACTATGCCGAATGAAACTTCACAAAGAGATCAGTGGAGGGAGTCAGGCCATGTTATTCTAGCCCGCACCCACTGCGTTTTGGGATGATAAAAATTGGTTCATCAAAGAGGATGAAAGTTGAATAACAATTGTGTTTTGAAAAAATACCTCAAGGAAACATTGAAAATTTTATGAGTTGATTGTGTTTGTTGACAAAGAAGGTTTCCCTGGGGAATTTTCAACTTCCAAATTTTTTTTTGACAATCCACTTTGACAAAGATCAATGAAAAATGAACGGATGATCTGGTGAGCATCAAAAAAATATGATTTCCATGAAGATCATAATTTAATATGGCAAAGGCATGAATTTCACGAAGAGAGGATTTAGGGTTTGGAATTCACAAAGATCAAAAGCATGATGGAGGTGATTCTTCGCGATTACGTCAAAGCCTCACGAATGGCAGAGGTTGATGTGCATCACGGTGGTGAAGGGATTTGCGAGGGAGCATCACGGTGAAGGAATGAATCAATGTTCATGGTGATGATCCATGATTACGACGAGCTCCGCCATTACAACGAGCTTCACGATCGGATAATTGCTGTGGAGCTTCGCGATTTTTCATAATTCTGATAGAAACTATGGCACCTCACGATAGCCGATGACGTGGCACTAACTTCACGTGGAAGGGTCGAGGGTTGGTGGAATTTCCTATAAATAAAGGCTGACCCCCTCGAGAGAAGTAGAGCGAATTTTTAGAGAAAATTATTTTCTCTCTGTTCTCAAAGTTAGTTCATGAAGGTCGTGTGCTTCATGAATGAAGAGCTTCACGGTGTCTATTCTAGCTCCTCGAATGTCGTGTGATCCATGTTGTCTCTGTGAGCTTCGCGAAGGGAGTCACTCTGCAAAGAATTGAGCTTCGCGACGGCCGAATCATTGCCAAGGCTTGAGAATTTCGATGGTCTGAGCTCCACGAAATTGTGAGCTTCGCGAAAAGGAATGATCTTCGTGAAGGCTTTCTTGCACTTCGCATAATTTGAAGCATCGTGAAGTAGTGTGCTTTGTGAAGGTACATTCCAAAGGTAGTTTCCCATTGGCCAGGGGAAAAGGGATATTCATTAGTGGATGAATGTAGGACTTCAACAAAGCATCTATCAATAGCTGAGGATGCGTGCATTCATGAAAATGAAGAGACCTATAGGTCTATAAACTGTGAGTGGATCCTTTCTGGAGCAGTGAGCAAAGGAAGATAAAGAGGGTGATCCTCTCCACTGGTAATGATCCGGAGAGAGAGAAATACGGAGTGACCCTTGGGAAAGCAGTGAGATGACCCTAAACCTTTGTAAAGGCAGTGATCCTGGGCATTGTAGTGATCTATCCTGTAAAATATTGGTATTGAGCCTTAGTAGATTTGGAACAGAGGCACTTCATTGTTGAATGCTCCATGGATGTAGCCCAGTGATGGTGAGCCAAATAAAAATCTATGTGTCTTATTGGTTTCATCCCTCTATTGCATCTAAAGCATAACCATCAGAAAAAGATAAAGAGAAGTGATCAAGATAAACACATAAGAGCAAAAAAAGTGACCCTTGTAATAAAGAGGTCAAGATCCAGTGGGGTAGAAAGAATTTTGAAAAAGAATATTCATACCCAGATTCAACCCACTTTCAGGGTATATAGGCCCCTATAAGTCCTAACAAATTTATTACAATACGTTCCATCGATTCCTTTTAAACGAATATGAGAATAAGGAAATAAATAATACTCAAGGTAAAACCCCTACCTCGTGTTCAATGTTCATTTATGATGTCCTGGAAAGGCGGATGTCCATTCGTTTACATTGGGGAATGATATGATGAAGTCGAGGATGTCGTCGTTGTCGTTCTCCAAGGGCGACACTTTCCCCCTACACCGGTTGAATATTGTTCTTCATTGGCAGATGAAGAGTAATTAATTGGAGAGTTCATTTTCTCTCAAGTTCCACCAAAATGGAAAATTCTCCGAAAATAATATATTATGACTTCTAATTAAATTGTTGTCATAGAATTCAAGGGGATTAAATTAATTAATAGAATGTGTTCAATAAATAAATGAGAGGATTGGAACACTAATTGTGGAGTTCATCTGGGTTTCTCCCCACTTAATGGGGGGTCCAAGAGGTTATACCTTGGGTGGTACCCACCCAATTAATTTAGAAGAGGTGTTTAGACATCTGTTGGGCCCCACCACGATAACCTCTCATGGGAGGTTAAGGTGTGGTGGCCTCCAACTCCAACATCCTCTTGCAGGTTTTAACAAACTAAAAATAAAATAAGACAAACACATAATTTAATTTATTATTCCCATATAAAACCAAAAAACTAACATTCGTAGCCGACTATCTTCCATCGAGGTTCAATCCTTTTTTTAGCGAAAACCAGCACTGCGAGTTCAACGGTGCGCTCAGATTTCATTTTCATGCATCGGTTCAAAAGTTATATAAACACGCTCATATGTTTACTGAACGTACCCGAAAAAACATCATAAATTGATTCCAGGGACACAAGACCTCGGAATCATGCGCCGTCAGTTTTCGTGGACTCGTAAAATTTCCATGTATTAAAAAAAATTAATGGGAATTATGTTTCATTACATATCCTTTCAAAGACTACTCATCTTATTGAAGGCGCAAGATTTCATGGCTCTTATCCACTCTCAATTTATTTGGATAATACCATTGAGGTAATTAATTCTTTTTAAAAGGTCTCAATATATGACTTCATCAATCATCATAGTGACTACAATATACCACTATAAATAGTTTTCTCTTTAATGAAATGTGATGATAAACCAAACCCTTTGAACATAAATATTTTCCAAAGAGTTGAAATTTTACTCAACCATATCCATCCACTCCTTTTATATTAGATAAAATTGATCATTATGAATTGAAGGATAGTTATTATCCAAAAAACATATATTAGGTCTATGTATAAGAAATATTTTAGTTATACTAACTAATATATGGTTTAGTTAGAATAAAAATTATTAGAAACCCTTCTAAAATGATGTGATGATCCATCTTGAATATCATTCCGATGAACAAAAATTTAATTTTTCATAAGAGACTATGTTGGATAAATATTCATAATAACAAAAACCTGGAATTCAATTAGTTAATGTCTGAAAAATTGAATCACACTACTCAATAAAAACCTAAGAAGAATCTAAAACATTTCATATACATGTGACAAACCCAATATACAACCCTCTAAAACATATACCATCGAATGAATTTTAGAAACACCCATATTAAATATGTATACATACATTCAATAATAATTATATAAATTATTTGTTTTCATTTAAAATTTCCAAGATATACATATTTCCAATACAAATTCAAAATTTACATTACCAAAACATCAAACATTAAATTATTTTCAAATATGAATTTAACATTAGTTTAATCCCACATATTTTGTTTCCAAAACCATTAATAACAAATGATAATGATTTTTAAAATAATTTTTCTAAAAAAAATTAATCCTTTTCAAAATAAATATTTTTTAGTACAGAAAAATAAAAATAAAACAACCAACCAAAACAACTAAATCTAGTATCATATACATATTAGAATACTCTCATGGATTCACATAAAAAATTATAGAAACAATAAAAACAAATTCTAGATCCAAGGGAGGATTAAAAATAAGTATAATTTAATGTATAATCTTCCATTATTTGACCACATGGTTTAACATTCCAGGATCCATTCATGTTTTGTCCCCTAATAATATATTGGAAGCAATTTCATGGGGTCGACATATTTTTATGTGACTATTTTCACAATCTATGGAACATTGATTCTAATTTTATTTTCATCTAAAATAAGATAACAGTATCATATAAATCCAAAATGTTTCAATGAAATATATCATAATCATTATTGAAATTCAACTCACAAAAAATCACAACATCCCTTAGATACTCATGTCTTTTAAAGGAATAAGTTGATCAAAAACATATTCCTGATTTAACACATGATTCATGAAACCACCAAAATTTACATTTAACCCAAATGCACCCAAATATAAAGAGGGTGACCAAATAACATTCTATCATGAACTTAACCATGTCTCCTATGAACTAAACACTTGGTACTACCCATGATATGTATTTACGTGTGTTTCCCATCACCCCCATATGGAAACATGTTACATGGTATAAAAACATAAACATGGAGAATTATTTCCCAGTTGAATAATTTTAAGCATACTACATATTCTTCCCATAAATATGGGATGAAACATCCATGAATTGTAATCCCATGAATAAAAATAATTACTATTAAAATAAGAAGAAAAATACAATCAAAGTATAAAATAGTATAAATTAATAAACAAAAAATAAAATAAATATAAATAAATAATGAATATCTCATATAAAAAATGAATGAAAAGATAAATCTAGGAAAAAATTCTAGATATATAAATATAAAATGAAAAAAATAAAACAAAGAAAAATAATTATCTGTTACTAAAAATTTACCCATGGAAACTCAGAACAACTACCCCCAACACCCATTAAAAAACACTATCATAAAATAAAAATAATATCACAACCATGGAAACATGATAAAAAAATATATTTTTTCATTTACTTATTGAGGTATGCATCTCTATAGTGAAACCACTCCTTAAATGATACTAGTAAATAATTTTTCAATTATTTTAAAATGACAATCCACATAAGATAGTTTAAATCGTGTCTATAAAATTAATATTAATGAGTAATAATAATAAAAAATCGCAATTGATTTGATTTTTTTTGTAAAAACAATAATATTCATAGTATAAAACTAATATGAAACCAATTACATAAAAACTACTCCAATTTTTTCAATAAAATAACTCACCTTGATTGAAAAATATTTAATTTAAATTTAATGACATTCTAAAATAAATTTATGAAAAATATTTCCACAAAAATATACACATATTGTTAAAAAAAATAGCACACATAATATCAAATTGTTTTAGTAAATGATATAAATAAACAAGACACATGTGATGGTACAACATGAGTCAATTAATCTAGGAAATGTAAAAAAGTAATTTTAGAAAATATCTATCCGGAAGCATCAACAATACTAGGTTTCATTGAAAATAATATATGTCCTCATGGGTGGTTTCATAGATATACAAAAACAAAAAACTACATGTTGGGTTACTTTGTGTTTAAAAACTTAAAGTAGTAATCCGGCCTACACCAATAACATTAGGATAGAACCTCCACCCGAGCCCTAGTATTCCACTCAAATAGAGGGATAATATGATCATTTGAACAGGAAATACCCTTTTAATAAATATTTTGAAATAACATTCAAAAACACTTTTAAAACCACTTGTAACATTAACACATTTCAATTAAAAAAATTAGGAAACCCAAAGTACTATATTTTCAACAAAAATCTACAAATTATATTTTTTTCTATTTAATAACATAATAATATTTTAATTAATATAACCATCTCCCTTAATTTAGGATAGAGTACTAAGGAATATTATCAATAATTTTTTAATTTACATGATTTTGTGAACTATGAAATCCATTTAAATGAATGTAATAACATTAAGGAATCACTTTGGAATGTTTAAAAGCTCCATTTTTAAAATAACATATAAAAATAATTTTACAAAAAATAATAAAATCATCCATCCCACTATGACATGAGAATTTAATTAATATTATTATCGCACCTATCTCAATTTATGTGAAGATTACCCTTACATGTTACACAACATGATTTGATTGATAAGGAATGATGAAGGATGAAATTGATGGTTCCTTATATAAGCCATAAACTTCTAGAGATCCATGGTTATTTTTCTCTCAAACCTGAATTCCAAACCATAAAAATATTTGGGTTCATGAGATATGGAATATTTATGGGAGTAGATGAAGAGGATAATAAAAATGCAAATTGGGAATAGGGGCTATTTTCTAATAATTATCTATTTTAAAGTGATTATTAAAGTTATTTTATAAAATGAGAAGGAAATAGAGCTCCCTAGGTTATGTTCCCCACGCAACCAAGTTAGAGTGGGGGAAATATTAGGTTGAAAAAGTTTTTTTAAAATTTTTGTAAATGTGTAAATTTGATTTTTAAAAAAATTGGGCACACTCTGTTACAACATGGTCTTAACCACAATAGTTTACTACAGGCTCACTAGGACCGATAAATTGGGAATTCTTGCACTCCACACCATGGATCTATAGCACAGGACCATGTTGGAGTGTGTTATATAGACCACAATGTAGCTGAATTGGGAAACTAAATAGTGGCTCAACCCCTTTACCATACCCGCTTTTTTATAACTATGTGCACAATACATATGTTCCAAAATTGGTAGGGTATATCACCCCTTTAAAAAATCCCAATGGTGAAACCCCCTCCCAGCTACATCATACTCATCTTAACCTAAATTCTCCATGCCTCATCACTTTTATAATGAAATGTGGAGGCTCTCCTACACCATCTAAATCACCTTAATACCCCATTATGAATGGTGGTCCTCCTCCAAAATACATAGATACCACCTCGAACCTCATAAACCCTTAAAAAATAGTATAAATAGTCAGATGATCTAAAAATAGAAAAATTAAATAACTAAGCAAAAATATAACATACACATGTCACATTAATTATTATATGATATAAATTTTATTAAATTTTATTTCAAACTTTACATTTTCTAATATGGCTTGTAGATACTATAAATGATCAGTAAGAAGAAGGGATAGAAGTTCTATAATGTTTGTATAAAGGTAAATTATTTAATCAATAATTATTTTTTATGAGTTTCGGTATTACATTTTTATATTTATTTATCAAATAATAACAACAAAGATAGTTATAGCTTTTGACAAATGTAGGATTTATTATAATCTATATTTTTTTATCAGATCACCATTTTAAAAAATAATTTTCAAATTGTAAATTGGAAATTTTAATAGTTTTTGATACTTTCCTATTTAGTTTTACTAATATAATTCATTTATGTGGAGCATGGAAGGATTATTTGAAATGGTGGATTATGTTTTAATTTATCTATTTATATTAGTAATGATGATTTCGTAATTTAATTATGAAAACATTTTTTTTGATATGTAAATGGGTTTTGATATACCCTTTTTTATTTTATTTTTCAAAAAAATATATTATATTAGCTCATTTCAATTTTTAGTGGTATTCATGTATTAAAACATTGTCACAATTATTTTTAAAATATTTTTTAAAAAATATATTTTTTATCGGTATGTTTATATAAACATAAAAATTATAATCCACAGATGCTATAAAATAAATGATGTCAAAATTTTCTTGATTATAATTTTAGGAATAATTTAAAATGTAGAAGAAAAAAGTGATGTAAAAAATATTTATAATTCCTTTTAAAAATACGCATCTTTTTACTGACATTAAACAAAATTTGTTGTACAATTTGATTTAATTTTAATTTTTCAATTTGTTTTTTCATATTTATAGTTGTTATTAATTTTAGAATATATTTATTTTATTTTTATGTTATAAAATATTAATTATAATTTTTTATTTTATCTAAATATCCCAATTACATGAATTTTTGGTGACTAAAACTTAAAATTATTTTGGGATTCCTAATTCCCATAAAATGAGTGTAATTTTAAAGGGTATAACATTTCCCATTGGAAAAGCACATCTATTCTCCATAGAATTTTGATTAACATTTATTTTTATTTAAAAATTAATATACATGAATATATTGTGTGGTGGAGTGATTCCATGACACAAATTCATCATTTTTCTAATTGTTGTGTCTATAATAATTAATCAATTTAATTGAAATTTATTTGAAAAAAACTTATAATAGTTTGATTTTTTTGTGATTGTTCAACAAAAACCCTTGAATTATTTGTAATATAATATTTTATTATAAATTTAATACATTAATATTTTAATATGAAAGATGAATATCATGAAATGAATGATACATCACATGATATATTGACTATGATATTCATTTCATCCACTCTTATTACAATATATATCAACGATTCTCAAAATGGGATATACAATCTTCATAAATAATCCTTACATATTGGATTCCTTTTGGTGTCTAATATAAGACATATAATTTATCGGGTGTCATTTTAATGATGAAAATTCTATATGTTTGGGTGAAATGTATTTGAGTTCTATTTTATAGATTGTATCTTGATAAATTTGAACATTATTATTTTGAATGGGATGAATGACCTTTAAAAAGATTCTTATCAGTTTGAATAATGGTTTTTCATTTTAAATATGGATCGTATAGACATATAGTGAATATTTTGAGAAATGGTAAATTGGTTTTACTTATTATTTTTCAACTACTAATTTACAATATTTTATTTATTCACACATTTTCATCATTATATTAATAATGATCTACCTAACCATACCCTACCACTAAAATTAAAATAGAATGATATTGGTAGTGTTGTGGTTTCATGTGGAGTCATATGTGGGCCACAAAATATATTATGGTTAGGCCTAAATAACATTTTATGCTGGATATCTTTTGGATAATGGGGGGGGGGGGTGGGGTATTTTAATCCCCTCTCAGGCTTTCTTGGATTGAAAATGAACAAAAAAGGATAACACCCCAATATTTATTTTATCTCTCCATTTATCACATCTTGTTTCATGGTGTTCAATATTGATTGCATTAATCTATAAAGTAATGATATATCCAATCATTATTACATATCTATTATTTTTTTACTCTAATTTATTATGAATTTTATATAGAATTTTACAATGATTTCATCAATGCATGGTGATATTTAATCGTGATGATAGAGATTTTCTAGGTGGTTTCTAGTTGAGGTTCCAAGTGGAGAAACACATGGTACATAGAATCATTTTTGTAATAGTACATTTCTATAAATTTTTTACTATGGATTTGTATGAGAAGAGAATAAAAATGATCAATTATTAAGTTTGAAAAAAAATTGTGAGTTTATCTTATAGTTTTGTGAATTATAAGTGGTCAATCAAACGCAGCTCATGATGTATAATTCAAACATCATGGTTTCATTCGGATAGCCTTTCACGGACTAAGCTGATTATGGTATATAATTGCAAGGTATATGGAAATTGTAATAATTCTCTTATTTATGATATACATTATCAATACTAATGAGGGAAAATGACCTGATTGTATATTAATGATGGGATTATGAAATAAGGTATATAAGAGTAAATCTATGTGTTTTTTTATGGGATATAAATTAATTTATTTCTCAATAATAATTTACATTATCGTTGTGATTATTGTTATTTATATAAGAATGTTTTCATTATATCATATGATGGTAAAAAATGGGATGGCCTTTGGACAACATAATGATCAGTCATGTATAACATAACATTACTAAATAAATCATTTGGATGGTCAATATTTCAATGAGTTTTTGTGTAATATCATAAGTATTTCAGGTTTGGTGAGTTTTGATTATTAGTAAAGTATTCGTAGAAATGAATTTGTAAAATATTGAAATAATAATATAATGGAATAGAATAATTTATAAATTCAGTTGTAATGGTGTTTTTTTAAAGGGAATTATAATAAACGATCATTTGTGTTCTAAAAAGAGTTTTCATTGTTTTCTAGACAATGAACTTGGTTATAAAATTTTGATATGTTAAAAATATCGACTTTTTTATACAACATGTTTTAAATTATGTACTATGGATTTATAAGGTGAACTTATTTCTAGAAATGTTTTATACTGGATAACCTCATGTGGGTGGTGGCATATTTTAGATAATTTTTTTTACTAGAGTGATGTAATAATTGATTATTTCTTTATAAATATTCTATATGTTATATCAGGTTCCGTAATGATGAGAAATTATTTATTACAAAAACATTCCTTATTTAATGTGTTGTTCATACCATGATCATATTTCTAGTGAGTTCCTTGATTATTATATTTTCATGGGGAATTGAGTAGAATCCATGTTAATTAGGTAGATTCTAAGGCACTTATTTTCCCTCAACAAGTTGTAGATATGTTGTGAGATCTCAATGATTCTATATATGAGATGAACAATAGGATTTTAATGGGTTATGGGACATCATTCATAACATATTGATACAACAGTTTGAATTTTTAGGCATATTGTGGATTTTTAATTCTGAAATTAAGCGATATATTTCTAGGTTAGGGGATGACCCAAATTTTTTGACGATGGTGGTTGATTTTTTTTAAACATGTAGAATTATTTTGATATTTGTATTCCCCCAAGATCATAGGAGTGGAGTCGGTTACCATGGTGTGGTTTTATTTTTATATAATGTGAGGTAGAGTGACATGGAATATTATAAGTTTAGGGGTGATGTTTCATAATGAGACTTATTTGTGAAGGTGATGATTGAAATATCTTATAAGATTGTTATTTTTAAAATAACGTGGCTTATTTTATACGTGACGATTCATTAATGGATGATCTTTCTCTGAGTTGATGACAGTGCCTCCCTAGTTCATATCTTACCAATAGGTGACAAGACAAGGTGTAGTGGTTGATATAGATCTAAGAGAGAGGGGTGACTCTATTAGTGGAATAGATAATAACTTCATTAAAAATGATATTTGTTCTTGTTGGTTTTACAATTGAATGACCCAAGTCAATAGAAAGGTTTGTTATAAGAAAAATACTAATTTTTGATATATTTGATTAGTGTACAACAATAGTACGATAAAATCACTTAGTGGGAGACAACATGTATTATAAATTTATATTCCTACGATGAAACATGTGTCATTATATGAGTAGACTTGTGTATGGATCTTATTATGTCCATTGTGGTGATATTAAGATCATTGTTAGAGATGGGTTCATTAATATCTCACATAAATGGGTGTAACATTTTGGCATTTTCCGTTTACCATATGTTGTTTATATGTGTAATAGATATTTATTCATATTTCCATTTCCAAATTAAGTTAATGTTCATTATATATCTATTATTAGTGCATTTATTTTGAAAGTATTAAATCTTTTGATTATATCAAATACGTTTTATAGAATTAATTTCTTTTTTCATTGCAACAATGATAATATTTGTGTAATTGAAGACAAAAATAGTAATTTTTACTTAATTTTGAATAATTTATTACCTATTTTGTTTTTTCAAAATTAAAATGTAATGTTAAATTGATGATATTTATTTAATAACGTAATACTATTGTATATTGTGTATATGATTAATTATTGAATATAAATATTATAATAGAATTATGTAATTAGTATATAATTAATAAATATAACTAAATTATTTCTATTATTATTTATGTGATTCCTAACATGAAAAAATCCTAGATTGTGATAATAATAACACAGTTATAATATAAAAAAATTGTATTGAAAAAGAGATTTTATGTAGTAAATGTATATATATTATAAAAATTATTATATATTAAAAAATATATATTTATTTTATAAAAACTAGTTAATTATCAATAATATAATAATTAAAAAAATATGAAATATAATTGTAATCACCCATAGAAAAAGAACTACTATTTATTCTAAATGAAATTAGTGTACTTTTAATTATATGATTTTATTTAAGAGTTATATTTTTAATATATCAATTTGTAATTCTCTAAAATTTGTATATAAAATTAAATCGATATATGGATATGAGCTCATGGTGAATTTTTGTTTATGGTTTGAAAAAAATATTTTGTGGTGAATTGTAAAAAATATTTTTTATATATTCATATAAGTTTTATCATATCATAATGGAATAAATATGACCCAAAATAATTTATGATAATGTTTTCAAAAAATAAAAAAAAATTATCAGTTAAACAATTCTCATAAAAACATAGTTTACTCAATTTCCAAAATTATTAATCAAGTTTAAATTCTTTAAATATGGTTTATTATAAATGTGTTTTATTCGTTACATTGAATAAAATATTTTTATGATTCAATTTTTTTTGGTATGTATATATTAAAAATAAAATTATATTTTTAATTAAAAAAATGTTACATTTTATTGTTATCATTTATTATAATATTTTTTATCTAAATTAATAAAATAATCAACACTTTATTAAATGATCACCCTCTACTTGCCTATATTAAAATCCCTTCTCCACAACATTATTGTCACATCCAAAACTCTCTTATATACTAATCATATTCTCAAATACCTCCCTGATATAAATAATATATGTTTACATGTCCATCTTTGATCCAAAATTCCCACCATGGAAGAATCTATTTGCATTCTAATGAAGGTGACACAACAATGATATAGGCTATCAATCATTATTTTCTTTCTTGTTTCAGATTAATTTTCCCTAAAATTTATAAAACTAACTATTTTCTTTCTTTCATGATAATATAACCATGTAAATAGTGTCCTTTTAAACCATTATCAATTAAAGATTGCATATTCCCTATCAACTTACCACATTTCTTTAGTAGCTACATTGTTAAAATATTGACATAAAAATAGAATCCTCTCTTTTGATTTTTTCCATAATCCACACAATAATATACATGATCATTAAAATTGACCCTAAAATATCAATTAAATTATAATAAGTTTTTTAGAAATGACATTTTAATTAGTTTTTAACATCATTTAAACTCCATTGGAAAACATTTTTCACTCATTGTATATTTATGCAACCAAAATATAATATATATTTTTTATTTTTCATATATGAATTTCATGAATATTTTTAAAATTGGATTTCTTGAATGAGTGTAATATTAATAAAAAAACTAATTTCATTTTTATGAATCTTATATATATAAATGGTTATGATTACAATGATAATAATAGTAAACAATCAAAGTCACATTAACCTTCAAAAAAACACATAAAAATATACTTGGAATTATCAATAGTTATTAAAATAATGTACTCCATAACATTTTAACGAGATAATCCATAAACAATGTAACATTTAAAGATTATATTACTATTAGACAGTTACCTTTAATGATCACTATTAAATCAAATTTGTTTTGGAACTATAAACTGAACAACATCCAAATTACTGATGCATGAAAATTTAATAAAATAATTGAATAATAAATTATAATAATTGGATGAAAAGTTATAATAATAATATAAATTATATAAATATATTTATAAAATAAAATAATTTATTTATTTGAGATATTATAGGACATATCAATAGACTCCAGACTAAAGGAAACAGATTCTCTTCCAAATAACACAACTTATTAAATTTTTTTAATATATTGTCTATCACCAATTATATATAATTTCAAAGTTATTTTGAATGTTATAATTTTAATATAACAATTATATTTTAGACCTTATTTTATGATTACCAAACATATTTATTTTTATTTCATACCTTAAATTGCTTATACGGGGTCTCTCAAACTCGTTTTTTACATTATTGTGAAAATGTTCTCTATCAAAATCAATTTACATAATATTTTTATTCAAAAATCATTTTATTCATCTCTTGAATATATTAAAAAATTACATTTTTATTTGTTTTACAATCATTTACAAGAGTGTATACCGTTTAATCTATATGATGTGAAAATATTATATATCAAAATTCAAATTAATAGATGATTACCTAGAATATTATTCTATTTATATGAAATAATAAATAATGTAAATTTGTATAGATTATTTAAAAATAGGGATTATCATTAATTAGATTACTATGTTGATATAAGAGGTCCTCATAAACATTTTAATTTTTTTTATTAATTTATTTCATTTAATAAATTCATTTTACTTATTAATTGATTAGTGTTCCAAATAATTATATTTCCCCATGATGCATTAATACATATCATGAGAAAAATATTCTAGGGTATTTTTATATGTGTTCTCCCAATTATTTATGAGGTAATTTCATGTGGTCTTGAATGTTAGGTTATGATGTTCACAATTTATCATTTTAGAAATATAATAATTGTTATTTATTTACATGTCATTTTTTTATTCCCATAAATATCACATTCATATATATTTATTTATTTATTGTGTAACTCGATACTAATAAACAACTAATTATGGAATTTTCCTATATAATAAATGGCCAGAAGATCTGTGTAGTTGGGGTTAAAGATGTTTTATTGGTCCTTATTCTTTGTTTTCTCTTCCGTTTTATTATTGGACATCTATTCTGTTATTATTTATTTCCATAGACCCTCCTTGACTGCCCTTGTGGTTTTTATTATTATTTTATTATCAGTTATTGAAACATGATCCCTATTTGGATTCATATTGTAGATTTTTTAATTACATCACATTTTACATGATTTTTCATGTTTTTAGTATTTCTGAGAAATGTGTTATGTAAAAAATGAATATTTGAGTGAATTATCATATTGTTGTTGTGATATGAAATATCATATTTTTTTATAGTATAGTGAGAGGGTGTGACATTAAGGTATCCTAATATATGGTCTTGATAACTACTTCTTTAATGATATGAAGGTGTAACTAACATGTAGCTTGGTAGAATAGTTATGTTTCATTATTATATTTTTGTCTCCTACTCCTTGATGAAATGAATGTATGAGGAAGTTTTATTTGAATTCTTGTTATTTGTTTTAGTTCAACTAAATAGAACTCAAGAAACAAAATTCACATGTATACAATTATTCACCAGAAATCAATTATCATAGGTGAGTGTGGGAATTATAATGACTCTCTAGACATACAATTACTCATGTAAATGGACTGAGATTAAGTTTTCAAGGGTAAATAATAATGTATTTTTGAATTTTTAAGTATCTTTGTGGATTTATAATTTTGTAATTGGATGAGTAGTATTATATATGATGATGTATTTCAATAGAACTATCTTTTTAGTTGGTTATAAGTCTATTGCAACATTATTTAATTATCTCAAGACATGTATAAAAATTTTGTGTCTATACTATTTATGTATTTATGAATTTTGAAGTATTTTTTGTTTTATTTGGTTCTAGGATATTTCCATTATGTGGACTATTTATTTAATAAACTGAAGTAAAAATTACATTATTAGGTCCCTATTTAGTATCATTATGTTTTGGGTATATATGATGTGCAGAATTACCATTATGATTAATTAGTAAAATTGGGAATAACCCTTTTTATCTTTTTTGAGGGAATAGAGTCCCAATGTTTGACTTAATCTCTCAATGATTGTTGGTAACCACTATTGTATATGGAGTTGCATAAGAGGATTTATGGTATACTCGAATTATGTACCTCTATAACTAGACTATGTTTTGGACTTTAAATAATTTATCATAATTAATTTGGTTTTCCGATAGATTCAATTAGAGGTCAATAAAATATATCCGGACTTGTGGGGTATTATGTGAGGATGACTATTTAGATATTCATTTGTTGAAAAATAGGATTCTAGATGATTTAATTTAGTGTTTTTTGAAACTAATGGTATGATGTAGTTTTTTAGTTATGAATTCATAGTATATAATGGGAAGTAATTGGTATGGGTTGTTTGGATTAGTGAAGCTATTCGTTATGAATTAGTTCATGCATCATCATAGAATCATCTGTCAATAACTATACATTTTTAAATATATATATTGTCTAATTATCTTCTTAAAAATTATTTATATATATTTGTGTAAAAAAATTATTTCATTGATGTTTTATTACACAAATTAATAATAATAATATATTTAATGTAAACTAGAATTTTTTTTAGTTATTCTATTATTGATTTATCAGCTTGGAAATCCCAACAACCCTAAAATATTGGATTTAGGATAAAAATAAATAAAGAATTATAAATTTTTAAAAAATAATTTTATTCATGGTTAACACATGTTCAAATTGTATATTTCCAATTAAATTGGTTTTTGAAAAAATCTAATGAAATGATAGAGATCTGGGAATTGTCAGTTTTTGTAATAAACCCATTGGATTCTAATGGAATGTTTGAAAAAAGTAATGTGTATATTTATTGTGTGAAGTATTTTTTACATTTTTAAATTTTTTATTCGTGATTGTGTAATTGAGTTATATAATTTTAATGAATATGACCAGAATGAAAAAATTATTTTTAAATATTTATGTCATAACATGGGATTAATTATTCATTTTTTAGTTTTTTAACATGGAAAATTTAAGTGATTAATTTGAACAAGGTCTAAGGAGTAGTGTTTGGAAGAGAGCCTTTTGTGTATTTAAAGTTAATTGTTTTATTTTTTTCACATTGTATTTCATATTTTGATATGATATTACTATTCTTTTTTAAGCTATAAAATAAATTTTATTTCAATAGTGTGTTCTTTTAATGTGTGGAACCGTCAGTTTGGTATTTGATTGATATTTATATTCAAGTAATAATGGGTGTACCATCACAAAATATTTAGTATTTTTTAGTTAAGGGAAATATATGCTCAAATATTTAGTGATATTCTATAAACATATGATAATTTTTTACTACAAAATGTGGAATACTATTTATGAGTTCACAATGAGGATTGGTCATGTGTTTTGTGAAATTTTCATATATTTATTTTTGGTAAAAAATCATGGTAGGGATTTGAAAATTCTATATCTTTTGGTGAATCAAAGGGCTCTAGAATAATATTTCTTAAAGAATATAAAATTCATAGTGATATTATTTCTTGGGAGCTGGATTGAGAGGCTGATTTCTTGGAATTTTCCTAGGAAAATAGAATAACGGTTTTGGATTTTTAATAGTAGTTAGAAATAACATGGTATTTTTATTTTAAGTATATGTAGGTGGTTAAAATTTGTGATTATCAATGGAATCCACCATAACACTACAATAGTCCTCCATGAATCACGTAGAAAAGGTTGTCACATATAGAACTGAATCAGTCAATGTGTCCATAAAATAATTTGGTGGAATTGAAAATTGTTTTGTTCCACTTACCCTCTATAGAAAGGCATATAACCTAAAACTATGTGAATTATGATAACATCGAGAAGCTTATGAGGGCCACTAGACCTATAGTGGTGAATCCAAAACCACTTTTTATGTTGGATATTTTTTATTGTTTTGTGGTGTTATTTTTAATCCTCTCTTGGAGATTGTTGTTTCTGATCCTACATTGTAGTGAGAGGATTATCATCCTCTTAAATTTGCACTATTTTTTCCACCCATGATAAAAAACATTTGGATTTTAAGATTCATCAATTTTGGTTGGATCACTATTATCCTTATACCAAATATCTTAAATTTCACCTTATTTATTTTTTATAAACATGTTACGGATATAAATTGTGATTTCACTAGATCATTGAAAAATCACATATTAATAATCAAGACATCATATGTGGTAGATAATAGAGGATTATCATGTATAACAAAATGATACATATCAATGTTTAGTGAATGTATATTTCCCAATAATAATAATTATATATTTTCATTCAAATTGTGTATGGTAGATATGTTATTTATAATAAGTCTGTTATTTTTCTAGGCATTTCATGGGACAATGAAGAGTCATTTGGATATTGAAATATAGGATTCAAACACTGTGATGTTTTTTGTTTCTCTTTTACATTTCTCAGGATAGCTATCACATTTTTTCATAGGATTAATTATAATTAATAAATTTTATGACTTTGTGATAGTGGTACTCAAGGTATCGAAGATGACCAGAATAATCATAGATTAATATATTTTCTATGATCTGTTTTAGGTATCCTTTAGTCATCATGAATTTTTATGTTATTGCATGGAATGTATTTATTAATATTTTTTTATGTTAATATATGATTATTATGACTATTTAATCATAATTATGTGACTTTATATGTCTTTATAAAATGGGATAACCTTGGTCAACATATTAGTCACTAATGGATTTCATAACATATCAAAATGGTTTGTTTTTAAGATCTAATGTTCAATATGTATCAATATCCTATCTTTCGACATCATTTGGTGGCATGATTTGATTATTGGGTACTTTTTATTGAATAATGACTATTAATATCAAATTAAATTAAATTTAATTGATCTAATTGGAAATGAATAATAAATATATGTAAAACTTGATTAAAATAAATGAATTCGAAATTAGTTTTTAAAATAAAGTCAATGGTTTCCAAAAATAAATTTTCATTCTTTTTTTTAATGTGCATTTATTATTTAAATTATTTTAGAAAAAATGTCTAATGGGTTATAAAAATTTGTATATAGTGTATTTTAAATAAATATCATAGAAAATATTTTGAGAAATGTTTTGGTATTGGTGATGACATGTGGGTGGTGAAATATTTTCAAAAAAATCATTACCTGGGAAGTCACTCATTTAATAATTATCTTATATTTTTTTGTAGCATCCATGATATTGTATAATTTTTTTAAATATATTGATAACCTCACAGTGTTTGATAGCTTGGTTAGACAAGGCTATGATATCTATTTCATCCCTAAATTATTGTATGGTTATAGTACATTGGGAGGTACCTATAAGGGGAAATTATTTTTTATCACATAAATAAAATATTTTTATTAATATTTCATTAAGAGAGAATGTGGTTGGATCATTATGGTAACATGTTAATATAATAATTCTCAGAATGAAATTTTGAAAACATCAATGGATTTGAAACTTGATAATTACCATGGGTATTGACTTGGTAATTTTATAGAGGGTTGGTTTCTTTGATTATTTCAAGTGTTAATGGAATAATATAATTACATAATTTTATATTATTTTATATTTTGTATTTTTATTAAATAAAAAAATGTTCCATTAAGATATATTAGTGCGGATGATTAGGATATATTAATAGGTATTATAGATACATATATGTTTATGTGGTTGACATGGAATTTTAGTGTAATTTATTGTGTATTTGTATTTTTGAATTTAATGGAATGTAGAAAAAGGATTAATATGTGGTTATGGTTGGAATTTGTGGGATATAAGTTAGAGGAATTGAATTCTGGAGAGACACATGGGACTCCTGTAAGGACCCGACCCTAGTTGCCCTAAGTCGGTGCCTTATTTGATTATGATGGCATACATTCATGTAATATGAATCCCAAAAGACAGTGTAATTTAGTATTATTGGAAAAAGGTTACATACATAAGTTTATCATTACTACATGTAGGGAATCAAAACACTGTTTTATTCTACTAGAAACATCACATCTCTTATATTATACTTGAATGTCATTCATAAATCACATCTTCATAACCTGAGAAAATGAAATTTATAAAAGGGGTGAGGTCAAATTCTCAGTAAGAGTAACCAATATAGCATAGGAAAATATAAACAGTAGACATGGTAAATAATTGAAAACATGTTCCTTTAATAATAAACATGAAACACATTATGAAAGGAATATGAGCTGAGTAAATAATTCCATAATAAAACATAATCACGAGTATTCTAATATTCAAATAACCATGTGAACTATCAATTTATTACTTCAAAATGAAGGATGTTCATAGGCTGTACATCATAACCATACCGTCCAAGCCTCGTGCTAGGAACATAAAATAATCATTTTGTCTAAGATTCATTCCAAGACCATAGTTTGTCTCATGAGACCTATTGATGCATCGATCAGCTATAGCGGGCCCCACCCATCACATAATAATTCCAATTCATTCCACATATGTGTGGGGATCAACATAAATAACATATACATTCATATTGAAACTATCATATGAAATATAACCAACTTTCACCAATTATTGAACATAAACACTAACCATTCATAATAATATGATGACTGGTTTTACTATAGATCACCCACAATAAAGTTACCCAGAAACCATTAAATAAAATATTCTAGATGACATCATAAAAGATTAATCCCAATAATACCATGGAATAAACATTAGCTTTGAATCAAATGAAAATACTCTTATAAAATCATTATGTAATTTTAAGATAAATACACTTTTATTTTGAAAAGAAGAGTAATTTTGAAAAATCATTGTATACAACCAGAATTTAAGTAAGATATTATTTTCATAATAAAATTATTATATTTTGAAATATAATGGTTTCAAAAACAGATTATAGAGTGCCCTTGCAAATAGATATGAATTGGAAAAATTCCCTTGAATTTGTCTGGTATTTTGGAAATAATTTGAAAGTTCCTTTTAAAATGATTAACTAACCATAAAATAAGTAATGATTTTGGTTTTTAAAAATATATATGATACTCACGTAGAAAATATGATGAGTACAAAAAAATACCTAATAATTACATTGAGGTAATTAGACAATGAATGTATCTCGAATGAAAATGGTTGTTCGGGTGGAAAACCCCTTACCTTAACTCTGACCGTGTTACTCTCTATAATTTAAGAACCAAGTATATGAAATTTAACATATTAATAAATTATTTAATAAACTATTATACATTTATTTATTTTGTCATAATTATGTTTATTTCAGTTATACCCTTATTTCTATGTTATTATATTGATTTTCATTATTCTGGGGTGTTTGTTTTCTTTTTTTTATAATAGGTTCAATTGTTTTTAAGTAATTATGTTCATGTGGAAGGGTTATAAATCTCCATGATTGGAATTATATATTATATATGAATATAAATATTTGGTAGTGGTCATTTCTATCATTTGGTTAGATGGAATGAGGAAGAATCATTAGATGTAAACCACTTGGATTATTCGGCGGTATTTGGATTATTATGAACTAGTTTTGTCATATAACAAACTTATATGTACATATTATGGTTCCTGAATATTAATTATGTTATAATACATATGGTATAGACTGGCTCAACCATAAATATTGTTTCATGACAAGTAATGAAGAAGAAATTGAAGAACCATTCTTTGTCATCCACAAAGGCTATAAATTGGAACCTCGTGGACATTGATTTTGTTTATAAAAAACAAAAGTGATAGAGTAAGAATATTTATGTTGGATCTAAAATTAATATGATATAATTATAGTATATAGATGATACTAGAGTTATCATGAACATATTGAACGAGGTGGTGAGGAGAAAAAATAAAATATATGAACTTGAAAATAAATGAAATGTTAAGAGATCGCTTATGAAAATTCGACAGCCTAACGACGTCACCTAAAATTTCATAAAATCAAATGATGAGAAAAAAATTTTATCACATAATATTGAAAAAATAAGTACAGTAATAAGAATATATAAAATCAAACCACAACATATGAGAAAAAAATTTCAAATGGCTAACATAAAAGAAGTGTTGACTTAAAGAAGAGAATAAAGGATTCTCTTACCATGTAGAATAACTCCAAGATCATAAAGGATTGGACCTTGGGAGATTAGGGACACCATGGGAGTACTCATAGAGAGTTAAAACCACCAAATCTTCGAGTATGAGGGATTTGGAATGAAATAAAAAGAATGGATGAGTGGGTATTTATAGAAAAAGGGTGGTTTTTTTAAATAATTTCAAAGGGACAACTCATTAGTGGTTTTTTCCAAACCATGGGCTTGTCCATGGTATTTGCCCATGGTTTAAGCTAGATGGAACTCCTCATGTCATAAGTTACTATAAACTATTCTAAAATACTTTTATATATAATTATTACATCATTATGATGCCATTAAACTACCAAAAACTCCAAACTGTATTTTTACTATTCCTGAAAAATTCATATATTTTAGAAAGATCCCAAAAATTCACCCATACCATTTATATATGTGTATAATTAAAAATTGAAATCCATTTTAGAGAAATAATTTTCTAAATATTATTAATTTAATTTTTAAATATGGTCATAGTTAATTCAAAAAATAAAAATCTTTAAGTGCAATTATTTTTATTTCTCATTGAAAAACTAATTACTATCTCATTATATTATTACCTTAAGAAAATAAAATAATATTATTATTTACTATTCATAAGGGTCATATTTCTATTCATATTACTATTTAGAAGGGTATTTTACTATTCATCCTAAATCATGTCTGTTATATCAGACTCCAAATGACATGATGAACACAACTCTAGATGACCATTTTTTGAAATTCAAAACATAGAAGAGGCAAAGATTTTTTTAATTGATAGATTGTAAAATTGCATTCTATATTTATTTTCAAAACCTTGGGGTTTTACTTTCTCCCCACCTTACAATAATTTCATCCTCGAAATTCATACAATATTACCTGAAATGATTCGGGTATGTCCATAACATAAGCACCTCAGGAACCCATGTTGCTTCCTCCATCTTATAGTTCCTTTATAGATCCTTTACCAGTCGAGTCATCTGATATCTCAATACTTGTTCCCTAGTATCATGAAACTTGATTGGCCCTTCACAATAAGATTGATCGGCTCATGTTCTACTTATTCATAAGTGAGTACATTTGTTGGGTCTGGGATGATCTTACTTTACATTGACACGTGGAACACATTGTGAGCCTTAGAGAGACTTAGCGGAATCACCAAACGGTAAGCTATAGCTCCAATTTGGTCTAGAATTTCAAAAGGTCTGATGTACCTGGGAAATAATTTTCCATTATTACCAAATCGTATAATACCCTTCCATAGATATATCTTTAAAATAATGTGATCACCTTCTTGAAATTCCAAATCCTTTCATTGGTTATCAGCATAGCTCTTTTTCCTAATTTGAGCTGTTTTGATATGGTTCTGGATAATCATTAGCTTTTCCATTGTTTCTTCAACATGTTCTGGGCCGACAAGCTTTCTTTCACCAACATCATCCAAGGAAGTTGGTGTATCACATCTCCTCCCATATAATGCTTCATAGGGTTCCATCTGAATACTTAAATTGAAGCTATTGTTGTAGTAAAATTCAATGAGAGGTAAATATTGATCCCACATGACTTCAAAATCATGTAAAAAAGACCTCAACATGTCTTCCAATGTTTGAATAGTCTATTCTGATTGTCCATCAGTTTTTGGGTGGTAGGAAGCGCTCAAACAATGACAGGTATTTAGGTCCTTATGAAGACTTTTCGAGAATAATTTTGTAAAATGTGGATCATAATCAGAAACAATCAATAGGGGTAATCCATGACTTCTCACAAGCACGTTAATATATAGTCTTGGTAGTCGTTTAAGTGGTATATCTTCTCTTATATCAAGAAAATATGCTCACATGGAACGACGATAAACAATGACCCATTTTGCATCGATCCATCTAAGAGTCTTTGGTTGTCCCATGACAAATTCGATCGTGATATTATCCCATTGCCACTAAGGTATGGGAAGAGGCTGCAGTACTCCACTAGGATATTGCCTTCTAGATTTCACTTGTTGACAAACCATACATCATGACACAAAATCAGTAACCCCCCTCTTCATGTTGTACCACAAAAAAAAGTTCACTCAAATCTCTATACATATTAGTGCTACTAAGGTTTATAGAGAAATTGGAACTATTAGCATCATCTAAAAATTCCCTTTTCATATCAGGTTTACCAGGAACACAAAGTCTCTTCCCAAATTTCAAATTTCCATCTTCATATTCAAAGTCATTCAATCTCCCATCACTCAAAACATTAATCTTCTTTTCAAACTCTTCATCATCAGCCTGAGAACTTTATATCTTTTCTAGTAAAGATGGTTTGGAAAACATTTGAAAAAGTATTGATGTTTCACCTTCCATGGCTATTCACATATCCATCTTGACTAGATCCATGAAAAAAATTATCCTTTTCAACTCTCATGTTGTTCATAACTCCATGATCCTTTATGATCAAAGCAACTACCACCATATTTTCCAACCCTAGGTGGTGATGTATCGTGAAATAATAATCCTTGAGTAGTTCAAGCCAACTTTTTTTCCTCATGTTTAGTTCTTTGTATGTGAAAATATACATCAAACTCTAGTGATTAGTATAAATCTCAAATTTTTCACCATAGAGATAATGTATCCATATATTCAAATCAAAGATTACAGAAACTAACTCAAGATCATGAATAGGATTGTTTTTCTCATGAATTTTTAGCTATCGTGATGCATATGCAATGACCCTATCATTTTGCATAAAGACACAACCATGTCCTTTCTTTGAAGCATTACTATACGTAAGAAAACCATCATTACCCGATGGTAGAGTCAATACAGGATAATTGACTAATCATCACTTTAGTTCTTCGAAACATTCTTCACAATCTTATTTCAAAACAAATTTAAATCTTTTATGTTTGAGCTTCGTTAGCGGGTTAGCCAGTCAGGAAAAATTCTACACAAAACACCGATAATAACCTGCAAATCCAATAAAACTACGTACCATAGTTATGTTTATTAGAGTGGCCCAATCTTGGATTTCATTTTTCATTGTTGGATCAATATGGATTCTATCCATAGGGACAATATTTCCAATATAATAAATCTCATGAATCCAGAATTCACACTTTCTAAACATCCCATATAATTCTTGTCTTTTAAGAGTCTTCAAGATATTGCGCAAGTGATTTCAATGATCTTCATAGCTCTGGGAGTATTCCAAGATATCATCAATAAATACCACTAAAAATCATCAACATATTCCTTGAATACATTATTCATTAGATCCATGAAGACAGAGGTTGCATTTGTCAATCCAAAAGGAATTACTCTAAACTTGTAATGCCAATACGTGGTTTGAAATGCAGTTTTTGGAATTTCAACTTTCTTTACACACAACTGATGATATTCAGATTGAAGTTCAATCTTTGAAAATAATTTAACTCACGGAGTTGGTCAAATAAATAATCAATACGGGGAAGGGGATACTTGTTCATTATTGTTATAGCATTGATCTCTCTATAGTTGACACATAACCTCATATATCCATCTTTCTTCTTATAAAAAAGGATAGTTTATCCCAATAGAGAAACAGAAGGGATAATAAATCCATTATTACTCAATTCATCTAGTTGTTTCATTAGTTCCACTAATTCCACAGCGGTAATTCTATAAGGGGTCTTCGATATGGGCCATGACCCAAGAAATAATTCAATGGAAAACACAATTTCTCATTGTGGATGATGTCTAGGTAAATAGTCTAAAAACACCTCAACATATTATCTCACAATTGGTACATATTCTATTTGAACATTCATTTCCTCACCCATAGTTATTACATTTTCTTCCTCCCCAATAATTGAATTTAGTTTTGCTACTGGGGGTGGGTCTAGATAAGAATCAGGTTGTGATGATTATCTTCTAAAGGGTAGGTTTTCTTTATCATCGTCATCAAAATCGTAACCTCATTATTCTTATAATTAATTTTTTCATCATGGTTCCGAAAAAAATCCTTACTGAGGTTTATAGAATATGTAATCATGGGTATGATAATGAGTTTAGCAGATAAAGAACATTTGTATGCCCTAATGGGAACTAATTCAAAGAACATTGTAGCAATGATACTGCCCTTATAAGTTTTGACTGAAAACATCCTAGTTAAATCAAATTGAATATATCTAATTTTCAATGAAAACTGGGAAGATATGAAACAATTTGATGATCCAGAGTTAAATAAATAATTGGCTAAACTTGATGAAACAATTAAAGTACCTTCCACCACGTCATTAGAACTTTTACCTATCCAGTTGTGATTGCATAAGATTGTCCCTAATCCCTTTTCCTTTTCTATTGCATATTTCCTTGATGTATTAGACAATCATTATCATATTGTCCCATCTCCCGACAACGATAACATTGAACATCATTACCTTTCTTATTCCCTTTGTAATCAATAGCAAGATGGCCTTTTTGACAACATTTGTATCATACCCATTTTCCTTTTATGCTTGCACCTAGGTGTTTCTTTCCACAATTGTCACATGGTTGAAGTTCAACTCTTCCCTTTTCCCCATTTCCATATTTACATCCCCAGGGTTTTCAGCAGCCCTCTTCTTTTCTTGCATTCCCTTAAAATCATAATACTTAGATAATTCTTTTTCATTCTTGATGGCACATGAAACTATATCCTCATATGATGGAAAACATTGGAAGACTAGTGCCTACCAGAGAAATGGCTTTAGTCCATCAAAGAATTGGTCAATTATGCTACTTGGATTTCGAATGTAGTCTACAACATGTCTTGCTAATCATGTGAGTTTCACTTCATACCTTGTAACATTATCATCTTCCTTCTACCTTGTATTCAAGAATTTCCTCTCCATATTTTCTCTCTACTCACGAGGGAAATATTTTTCAATGAAGATTTCATTAAAATCCCTCCATTCAATCTCTTCTATCTCTTCCTCCAACATTGTGTTTTGGATTAATGTCCACCACTGATCTGCATATCCCGATAGATGATATACTTCCATGACAACCATCACACTTTCATTACATCTCAAAGTGAGAAATATCTTCTCTTGGGAACATATCCACTACACTACTACAAACGGGTTTGTAGTCCCATTGAATGATGGATGATGTTGTTGTATAAAGCGATCTACCATGGCTCCTACACGTGGTGAATCTGAATGCTCCATATGGGTAAGGTTATTAATCATAACCAGAGTATATTATCCCATTATAGTAATGAGTTGCTCAGTACCAGTCACAACACTAGAGCCAACATCATTATATTACATTAGAGGAAAAACCCTACATGGGACAAGTGCATTCATGCGATTTCCATTTCATCCACTAGAATCCATATATAGATAATTGAATACAATATATTAGGTTGTGAATCATATTGTATAATCATAACTTAAAAATACTTAAAAAATTGATATCCTTTGTATGGCTAATCCCATATTCCCAAATATTTCATTGAGAAATATTTTACATTTAAATCGTTCATAATGGCTTGTAAAGAAAATTGGAATTATCTTATGCATAACCCTCAAGAGTGTCATAACGAAAATTGAAGCAAGGCATGTTTTCGTGCACCAGTTCCCATTCGAGTCTAACAAAAAGCGGTGTATTTGGGTTTTACCCCTAGATACATTTGTGCCAGATCCACCTGTACCTTCTTATATGCAGAAAAGGATGTATTTCTTGAATGATCCACATAATCTATTCATTACCAAATTACTAGGACGTTCTGGTATGTCTTCATCAAAGACTAACATAGGGACTCTTCACTAATTCTATGTTTTCTAAATCTAGTTTCAAAATATTCTACTAAATTTCATTTGATACCAACTATAAGTACCTGACCCTAGTTTCCTAGATCTGGTGCCAAAATTGATTATGTTGGCATACATACAAGGAATATGAAGCCTAAAAGACCAAGTTTTTTAGTATTATTGGAAATAATTTACATACATATGTTTATCATTACAACATAAAGGGAATCAGAACACTATATTATTCCACTAGAAACATCATGTCTCCAAGATTATTCATGCAAGTCATTCATAAATTACTTCTTCATGTCTTAAGAAATTGAAACATAAGAAAGGGGTGAGCTCAAATGCTCAGTAAGAGTAAGAAATATAGCGGAAGATAATATAAAATTTAGACATGGTGAATAATTGAAAACAAATGCCTTTCATAATAAACATGAAACACAATATGGTAGGAATATGAGATGAGTAAATAATTCCATAATAAAAAACAATCATGGGTATTATAATATTCAAATAACCACGTGAACTTTCAATTACATTATTCATAATGAGGTAAGTGCATATGTCGTACATCATATCCATACCGTCCAAGCCTCATGCTAAGACCATAAATTAATAATTTTGTCAAGGCCTTGTTCCATGCCCATAGTATGTCTCATGAGACCTACCGATGCATCGAGGGGATAAAGTGGGCCACACCCATCACATAATAATTCCTATTCATTCCTCATAGGAGATGGGATCAACATAAACAATATATATATTCATATTGAAACTATTATATCAAATGTAACTAATGTTCACCAATTATTGAACATAAACACTAACTATTCTGAATAATATGATGAATCATTTTAGGATAGATCATAAATGATAAATTTAGTAATCAACCCTTAAATAAAATATGATATATGACTTTATAAATTATTAAACCCAATAATACCATGGAATCAACAAGTGAATTGAATCAAATGAAAATAAACTTATAAAAACATTAAGTAATTTTTAGATAAATACCCTTTTATTTTGAAAAGAAGAGTTATTTTGGAAAATACTTGTATTAAACCATGAGTGAAGTAAGATAGTATTTTCATAATAAAATGAGTATTATTATATATATATTGGTTTCCAATTACAGATTATTTACTGCCCTTGTAAATAGATCAGAATTGGAGAAATTACCTTGAATCAGGCTTGTATTTTGGAAACAATTTGAATGTTCCTTTTGAAAGGTGTAACTATCAATATAAAAATAAAGAATAATGATTTGTAAACATATATATGATACTAAAACACAACATATTAGTAATAAATAACAACACTTATGAATTACATTGAGGTAATTTGATAATAAAAGTATCCTGAATGAAAATGGAAGTTTGGATGGAAAAACCCTTACCTTAACTCTGAATGTGTTCCTATCCTGAAATTAAGCTGTTGGAATATGAAAATATAATTATTAATAAATTATTTAAGAACCTATTATACATGTTTTATATTTTATCATAATTAGGTTTAGTTCATTTATACCCATATTTCTATGTTATTATTTTGATTTTCATTGTTATGGGGTGTTCGTTTTCTTTATTTTTATAAGCAGTTCACTTGTTTTTAAGTAATGAATTTCATGTGGTAAGGTTATAAATTTACATTATTGGAATTATATATTATTCATGAACATAAATAATTGGTAGGGGTCATTTATATCACTTGGTTACTTGGAAACAAGATGAACCATTGGATGATAACCGCTTCCATTATTCGGCGGTATTTGGATTATTAAGAACTAGTTTTGTCATATATCTCAACTATATTCAAATATTATGGTTCCTGAATAATAATTATGTTATAATATATATGTTATAGATTTTTTCAACCATAAATATGGTTTCATGACCAGTAATGAGGTATAAAATGACGAATTACACTTCATCATCCACGAAGGCTATAAATTAGAACCTCGTGGACGTTTATTTCGGTTATAAAAATTAAAAGGGAGGGATTAAGAATATTTATGATGGTTCTTCCATTCACAATATATTATTCCAATATATAGATGATACTAGATTTATCATGATAATTTTGATAGAAAAGTTGAGGGGAGAAAAATAAAAGCGATGAACATAAAAATAAAACAAAAGTTAAGAGATCCTTTATAAAAATTCGGCAGCCTAACAACGTCAATTAAAATATAATCAAATCAAATACTGAGAAAAAAAGGGTATCTCATCATATTTAAATCAATAGTACGGTAATAATAATAAATAAAATCAAATAAAAAATGTGAGAAATTAATTTCTAAAAGCTTACATAAAAGATGTGTCGACTTAAAGAATAGAATGAAGGATTCCCTTACCTTTTAGAAGAACTCATAGATCAAGAAGAATGGGACCTTGGGGGCTTAGGGACACCTTGGGAGGACACATAGATAGGTAAAAACCCCAGAGAATTTAGGATGGGGGATTTGGAATGAATCAAAACGAATGGATGAGTGGGTATTTATAAAAAAAATAGAGGTAATTTTTTAATAATTTCAAAGGGACACTTCATTAGTTGTTTTTTTTTCAAACCATGGGATTTCCTATGGTATTTGCCCCTACTTTAAACCACATTGGAAAACACATTTAATAAGTTACTATACACATGTCTACCATACTTTTATATTTAATTTTCACATCATTATGATGTAATTGAACTACCGAAAACTCAAAACTGTATTTTTACTATTCATGAAAAATTCTTATATTTTAGAAAGATCCCAAAAATTCACCCCAACCATTTATAGACATGTAGAATTCAAAAGTGAAATCCATTTTTCAAAAATAAGTTTCTAAATATTATTCATTTAATTTTTAAATTATGTCATATTTAATTCGAAATATAACAATCTTAAAGTTGAATTAGTTTTATTTCTCGTTGACAAACTAATTATGATCTAATTATCTTATTGCCTTAAGAGAATAAAATAATATTACTATTTACAATTAATAAGTTTCATATTACTATTCATATTAATATTCATAAGGGTATGTTACTATTGACCAAAAATCAAGTCTGTTCTATTAGACTCCTAATGACTTACTGAAAACAACTCTAGGTGACCATATTTCAAAATTCATAACATAGAAGAGGAAAAGTCCTGTATTATGGATAGATTATAATATTGCAGTCAATATTAATTTTCAAAACCTTGGGGTGTTACAACACTATTGAAATTTCATGCTTGAATTTAAATCCTCTTGATTATATTAGCGGATTGATTTAATGGGTTGGTGTATTATAATGGATTGGAATAGGGGATAACATCAAACCAAAGTGGATTAGTGGTTAGTAGAGATCATTCAAGGATTTATTGAATGTTCATGTCATGGATTCATGGTAGGATTATCTAGACATTACTAAACTTCATGAGTACTATATTTAATTATCATTATTTTGATTATTATGACTAAATAAAAAAATATAATGACAAGGAGATATCATAATCATGAAGGTTATGTGTTTCTATTCTTAAATAATTAAAATTTATACTTTTATAGTTAAAGGTTGCAATTCGATTAATATATGTTATCTTTTATATATTTTTTAAATATTTTTTTGTAGAATATTTAACTATGATGATAATCTATATATATTATTTCCATATTCTGTGGTTTTTTAGGATTTAGGTTCTAATTAATTAAAATGTTATTTATGATGGAAATTATTATTAGTATTAAAGTGTAATAATTATTTTATTTTTTTAAAAGAACCGTATTTTAAATTTATTTTCTGAATAAGTGGTAACCCCTAGAAACCCATTTAGATGTGAATGAATTGAAATTAGAAGATTTCATATGGCTTATGATAATTATAATTGAGAAATATTTGATTTGTTGGAATGGAGAGTAGATTTACCAATGATGGAAAATTGGGTGAAGTGTAAGTGATTAATATGATTTATTCCACATTCTATATATGATTGGATCTAGGTAGTAATTTAAAAAGGATAGTGTAGTGTTTTAAAAGTTGTAAAACATCATTGATTTTCAAGGAACCCTTTAATATCTATCTAGTTCTCCCTTGAATTATGTGAAATTCATGTGGATTATATTATAGGACGTGTATATTGTTATGGTTATAGGGGCAAATTTTATTTTTGAGCCAACATGTATAAATTGTTTATAATTAAAGGATATGTGTTCAATATTTGAGAAATTAGTTATAACACATGATGTGTATCCAACTAAAAAACCCATTCCCTAGTTATGTACATGTAGTTCAACATTTAGAATTTATTTTTTTAATCTTTCATTTTGAATTCATGAATGAGAAATGAAAATAGAACATTTATTATATTTTCCCACATGGACATGACATTTTTATTTTCATCACAATTATAATCAAGTACAGAGGTGTGTTCTGGTATTTTATTATCCCTACTCCATAGATGCAATGGAAATGTTTGGTAAGGTGTTCAAACAAGACAATGTGTTGGAACTCACATAAAAACATATGTACTTCATGGTGAAGGTCCCTCACTGGAATTATTCTTTTGATATTCCCTCATATTTTGGGGATTGGATCCTTCATTTCATACAATGAGTGTTATACTCCTCTACATACATACTCAAGCAATGAAATTATACCCCCATATAATAGAAAATTTTTAGGTTATCCCCAATATATTGAGGTATGATTACTCAATCCATTAGGTATATATTCCCTCAATAAATTAAAATTTCCATTGATTATGTGTGTGTCCTTTATGGGGGGTTTTAATCTATTTATTTATATAAAATTCTCATGATAATGTATGCGACCCCCAGGATGGATTTAAATAAATGGCATGGGAGTTATTGAATCTCTAATGTAAAAAAGATATGTGTCTTATGGCATTCTTATAATCATTATTTTAAGAAGATTATGTGTTTTTAGTGTTGATATGTGACATTTTTTCTTAACTATTTCATGGAATATCTCTAAATATAAATAATATATGGGTCCTTATAAAATTTCCTTTATATTAATATTAGATAAAACTATCCATTTGATTTCACATTTCTTCTATGAATATCAAAATGTATTTTATACTTACCCTATTATAGGTTTTTATCATAAATTTTTGGTGTTTTAAACAACTTAAAATTATTTTGATGATGATTACGTGGGATGCAGATTTGTTGAAGCTAGGTATGAGTGATGTTCAATAGTGATTTTAGCTGATGCTTTTAATTTTATTTTTCAGTCTGACATCAGGTTTTCCATTTTTAGTTATTTCATATCTATATGTACATATGGATATCTTGGTTATTTGTTTTATTGATTTCTTTGAGATTGTATTTATTTTATTTTTATGGGATTTTTTTAGAAACCATGATACACTGTTGTTGGATACTAGATTTAATTTTGATAGAGTTTTATCAAATATTTATCATCCCTATGTTCATTGTTTCATGTTATAAGGCTTATGAAATTTGTTTTGGGGAAAATTAGAGTCATGGTTTCAAGGAATCTAATTTATGTATCTTAGTTTTGGGAACCCAATGTTGGTGGAGTTAATTGATGTATCATTTTTATAGGACTCTAGTAATCAATTAATATATACATACCATTATTGGATTATAGGTATGGTTTTAATAGGATTATACATTTTTCTAGTATTATTAGTTTTGAATTATTGTGTCCTTACAGTGTCACCACACCCATATGTTCATTTTTAATAATGGATCATCTTATATGATGGTTGATGAAACCCCTAAAAAACTACCCAATATTTGGAGGATTAATTTTTAAAATTTAGTACTAGTGAATGAGGAACCTACAACAAATTATATGAGAAAACATTGTTTGATTTTGGTAACCAATTAAGAAGATCCTTTTCATGTATATTGCACGAAAACACTCTAACTATTTTAAATGTATTAGATCCTACACTATGAAAAAAACATAAAATTATAGATAAGATAGATGAGATGGAATGTATGATAGCTGTGACTAATGAGTCTTAGAAATGAACACCATCGATGATCCTTCTGGGAAAGCGAAAATATTTTCATGTTCTATTCTATTCATCCGGAATAAAAGTATACTAAATGATATGGTGTTCATTATTTGTGTAGGTATATGTAGTGGAGACCTTTAAAAGTTTTTATGTTTTTGGGATAAAATGGTCTATTGATATATATTTGAAAACAAGTTAGTATAACATAATGAGGTTTATGATAAAGTTATATCCAGATCGTAAGATAATACTTTTCTGTCAATGATGATATATAAGGTTTTCTATAGTTTGTCTTTGTTTAAAATATTGAAATCTATTTTTTATTTTTATCCACACGTATTCAATAGATGAACGTCAATGAAATTCATGGTTCTATGTTACCTATGACTGACAAGTCCCCACTATAATGATATAGAGAAACTAGCAACACATGTAGCATGTGACATGGATGAATGTGTTATATTATTGAAATTTACAATTAATATCATAAATCATAGTATCATTAAAGTAAATAAATTTATTAATGTTCTATCATGTATATGTTGAACTTAATTGATGAAAAAATTAACACTTTCAATATGCTAAATTCCAATTATTTTCTTTCATTTTAGACTGAGTTGTTAGTTGAATGGATTATGTGCATGTCTCTACTAAACACAATAAGTTAGTTGAATTATATTTCTATAAGATAATAAAAAATGATATAAGGAATAATCTTATTTAAATTACCATTTCCACATCACATGTGTCTTCTAGTAGTTTAATAGTTATAGAGTGAATGTTGGGATGTGTCACACAGATTCACATCCTTCCCATAAGTAGTATCATTTCTTGAGGTTCATGTTAACTCTTAATACTCTTTAAATCATATTAATTAATTATTTTACTCAATTTATGATTTTATTTAATTTCTAGTGAGAGTTTACCATTTTTGGGATATCTGATGTTGGATGTTGAAAGGATTGGGATGATAAGATTGATAAAGAAGGATTTAGATTTGCGATAATATAGATGGAAGGAGATCGCAATAAAAATTCATTAATATAATATTATCTAGTGTAAAAAAATAATATTGATTGAGGATTTGGAAAGTTTTGAATTATTTTTTCTTTGTATTGTGTAGATGTCTCTCGATCAAAACATTTCCCCACACCCATGGCAGATGAAAAAAATGGCAATGTTAATAGATAACCTATAGGGTATATAAGATAATACAAAGAAACATAATATGGTGTTCCCTATATTATGGATCTTAATCATGGGTATGTCAAAGGGTATTCATATGGGAGATCATGTGATCGATTTGAAAATGATTTGGAGAAAGAATTAATTAGTGAATATAAAATTCATTGATGATGTTTGAGAAATTCTAATACTATTATCACTACCTGATTCATGGGATGCAATGGTAATGTCCAAGAGATATTCTACATATATAGACTGAATTTTTATTTTATGATGTTTAAATAATAATCCTCAATTAGAAACATCAATGGAGGGTGTTTCAAGTACTTTTTAGTAATGTATTTTATAATAATAGAAGAGTGTTATCACCTCATATGAGAAGTAAAAAAGAATAAAATTGGTGATAGAGATGTTTAGATTGGATAAGATATATCTATATTCCATTGTCTTATTTTCTACATCAGTATGCAACATAAGAATCTCAAAAAGTATAATTGAATTTATAGAAATGTAATAAAATTTAATTATTTCAAAACTATAAATTAAAAATATGTATTTGATGGAATTTGGAACTTCCTGTATACTATAAACAATCTAGTGGAATCACGGGTGATTGATTCTATAGAATCATTTCACTTCATGATAAGACATGGATCCATGGTCAATTATATGAATTAATGAATAAAAAACATACATTGTGTTTATAATGATGATTTATAAATAGTCGGAAAATTTAATTTCACTATCTTCATGAAAATTGTAGGATTCCTAAGACTCAATTAAGTAAGACACTTCACTATACTATATAAGACCGAAATTCCAACTAGAATGATATATGAAGAACGATATAGTGAATGAATAGCCAATGGGTTTATAAATGGTCCCATGGTTCCATAGTAGTGGATCATAAATTAAATTTTGGGACTACTTGTCTGATCAGATGATGAAATGGAGAATTAATTTTTAGAAGAATGGCTTTGAAAGACGAGTATTCATGGAATTCATTCCTTAGATATCTTGGTGGGAAAATTATGAATGTTATAATGGTTAATATATAGTTAAAAAAAGATCACATTGATATCAAAAGTTGTTAGAGTTGTGTTATTTGGCATAAAAGAGAGATACATAAAACAGAAGTTGTTAAATTCCTGGAATATAAAAATTTATCAAAGACATATGTAGGGACACAAAAATAATCTTATAAAACATCAATACAATTGTAAAAAGGTTGTATGAAACCAAAAAAAACTTCATATATAAATTGTCACCCAAACTCGAACCTTAACTTGAGATAAAACAACCTCAGACACCACTTTATAGAAGACCCTAGAAAACCGAGGTCAGTAGCTCTTAAAGGGGAAGAGGTAAATCACCAAGACTGTTCGAGAAAAAAGGAGGAAAAAAAGATGAAATTTTTTATGGTGATTAAATTTTTACTAGACCACACTCAAAAGAAAAGTATTTGAAAGAGAAACACCAATGGATGTGGAAGAAAATGATCTTGGTTTTACATCCTTATAGTATAGTGCCGAATGGGGTGAATAATAAGGAAAATAGAATTTAACACCAAGAGTGAAGAAATTTAATTTCAATAATTTTAAGTGGCATATGGTTTAGCTGCATGGTTGGCCATACTATGAGCTAATGATAGCATTCACTCGGTCAAAGTCATAAGTAGGATGCACAATTTACCAACCCACCCACACAATTTGAAAAACCATTTTGTGGTTGTGACCTCCCCATTCTATATTGGAAACTCCAACGACATTGTCATTATGTCCATACTACATATTTTCTCTAACCGTCTACACACTTATATTGGCTGAATGGTTATAGACCACCATTTATACTTACCATACGCTATCTATGATCTTAGAACATATTGACCTCTTTTATTCTATTACAACTCTCTAAACCACCTAAACACCCTAGAGAAAATTCCAACACATGGAAAATTATCCATTAAAAAATTAGAAGAATTTTATCAAAATAGTTATATTGAAAAAGAAACCCATTAATCAACAAGATCTTATAACCTCCCCACCTTTTAAGATATCATTTGCAAGATGTATTTCCATTTATCAACAAAACTATAAGACAAAAGTTTTATACATGGGTCCCACTAAAAAATATTTATCTTTAATGGTTTTTACCTAAAAAATCCATGAAATTATATCATTCAGACCAAAGGAACGACCATAACATATAAAACCATTCTATGAGATTTAGAACACTAATCAGATGCTCCTCAAGGGACACATCATCCTCAACATCCTCATTACCAACATAAAAACATCAAAATATTGGGTAATACCACTATGAATGTGGTACAAGGTGTGCTTCTAACAATTAGCTACAACTCAAATGGATGAAAAATTAGAACAGCACATATAAGATTCTCATCACTAACCAAAACAAACCAGAATACCAAGTTACAAAGATATACTAATTTTCAGAAACGATGATCAACCAATCATGTGCTTCTTGAATGAACCTTTAAATTATCAACCACATTTTCTTACCTAAATCAATTCATAAACCATAACCCAATTACCCTATTCCAAATCTACACATCAAAAGGAAGACCATAGAATAACCATCATCTCAAGAATTTAATAGGTCAACACATGAGTAAACTCCCTCTTTCAAGACTGAGACACTTTTATTGTGATTACAAGAGACCATAAAACCCATTACAGTAATCACTTCATGAAATTACTACTTCACCTATATAGAGATAGCCAAAATATTATATTTCTATAAAAAAACATATTCCACTATCTGGAACTTCCACCATTAGAAATGGAACACTATAATCTCAACCTAGACAATCACAAAAACATGATGTGTTTTCCAAATCATCATACCCAAAAATCCATTATATGACTATCCAACATTTTAACTGATACATCTACTATAGAATACATTTATCTTCATAAAATCCAATTTCAATTCCAAAAATGCACCTATCATTTCAAAAAATCAACTAACTGTAGTTTACAAATCACGTCATTAAATCTCTTTTGCAAGAGGTGTTAGACAATCCCTGGTCGAATCATCAAAAATTTTCCAACAACCATTTATGAAATGTCATTTCATCTCTTTGTTATGGTTCTTTATCTCTTAAGGAAACCTCTATTCATCCAATTCACCATCCAGATTTTATTTGTGAATACTAGTAAAACTCTACTATTAGGTAATACACTACCACTATAAACATCTTCAAGATCTACCAGAACCACCAACACACTCATAACACACCATATTTAAATTCTTTGAGAACCACATAATGACTAACTCCAATTCTTGTGTAACATCTATATTCTGGAAGCCATCCAGAGGTGCCCCGTACCTGATTGGTCACATTGCCGTATGTGCATTTTCCCAAACTCCAGAAGTTGCTGACTAGCAGTTATGGCATTGGGTGTGATTGTGGAGAATCAATTCCCTTATTAGAATATTAACACATTGGATGTAAAAAAGATTACAATAGTGGAAACAGTAATAATACCATACGACAGTAAATAGTAGAAGAATATAAGTAATAACTGCTGAGCACATATATATATATATGTGTGTGTCTGTGTGTGTGATACAATAAACATATGTCTAGGAATGTAGACAAACAAATCACAATGCTGGAATATAGTACTAAACTCATGTACAAAGGAAAAACGATAAATTCCAGTAGTATTTCAAGCCTCATCTTGGTCCCATGCTCTCCACCTCCAAAGAAGTCAATTACATGAATTAGAAGGGTGATTTCCCTTATCTAGACCTGTAACAATATAATCTATTTGGGCCAAAAACCATTAGCCAAATAGGGTGTGAGACAAATCCCTATAGGCATCCACCCAAAGCTCAGTGTGTAACATTCAGTGAATATATACGGCATGCTATAGGCAAAAGGGACCAGTAAACAAAGAAGTACTCGATGTAACAATCCTAGAGTGAAATTTCATTCAAAACCTTATATCAAATATGATGATATCCACAAACAGGTAACCCTCTTGGAAGTAATCACAATCTACCCCATATAGTTTAACATAAAAAACCCCATCAACCCTCTACGAAGTACACATAGTCTAACCCCTCCGGTCCATCATAGGAAAAGACTTTTTGAGAATGAACTCACTGTTAATTCCCTCTATAGTCTCGTATCAGTAACTAATAAGAACACTAATGAAGTTCTCAATTTCCAATTCCCCATGTGGATTGGGTTGAGGAACTAAAAACGCTCTTAGGAAGGACTTATGTTCATAACCATATGGTCTCACAATGGAAAAGTTAATAGAAAATCTAGAAAAACCCTCAACGTCAATTCTCCCTATGGTCTATTACACCAGGTTCCCACAACCATCTGTACGTCAATCATGAACAAATAGTGCATGGAAGAAAAAGTAAAAGTCAGCAAATAATTTTCTAAAAACCTACATGATATCATAGATTGTCAAATAATAATCAATCCATCTTAAAAATATTAGGCATGGAAAGCAATGCAGCATAACAGGCATTCTAGACCAAATGGTCCGGACATGAAAACATGTGGAAAACATCCATAGAATAAAATGATTAACCCTATTCAAAAACTACTAACCTCTATCCAACCAAACAAGTCATTGCAGGAAAATAACATGGCTAACACCCTAAACCTGGAATACCCCAAAAATGTGTTTTGGGAACTTTTGCACATATAACACAACAACAAGAGATCGAAAGGAAAAACCATCTACCTCATAATTTTTATATCGATAAATGTGAATTTCAGGCCTTGAGTACCAATATAATTTTGTATATCTACAAATACAATAAAAAAGTTCAATGGAGGATAAGTCTTGAAAGAATATAAATCAGGAGATGGAATTATATAAGATGGATGAAATCACCTATGTGATTCCAATGTAATATAAAATGGTTCATTGGATGGAAGGATAGTGAGTCCAGGGCTCTGAGAAGATCTGTGGTCGTATAGTTACTCGTGGACAAGAAAGAAGATAAAGAAAAGGAATCTATCAAGTAGATGTGACCCCAGTCTATTTAATGAAATAAAAAGAAAGTAAACGGTGTGTTCGTTAAAAGTAGATAGTGTGTACTTGACTTTTCCTACCTCCTCATTAAGTAGTCTCTAGGACACCACTCAAGACCATGTTCTTAGATGTTACCTGGCCTATACACGGTTACTCGCGGCAACCGAATACACATCTTGTACTCCTAAATTTTCCAAAAAATTCAACTTTTTCTTCCAAACAACCATAAAATAAAAACATATCATAAAATAAGATCTGGGTTCTTACATACGTACCTCTTAAAGAAATTCATCCCCAAATATCCCAAGTAAGGCTGTGTGGAAAAGAATCCTCAAACAACTCCATCCATTATGATCGCACATCAGCCTCCCTCTCCCATGTCTCGTCCTATACTTGCTCATGCTACAATAGCACTCGTACCAGAGGAATATGCTGGACATATAGAACCTTCTCAATATGATTAATAATCTGGTTAATATTCTCATAGAACGAGGCATCCACCTCTAAATCGACCACCTAGGGTGGGAAAACATGAGACATGTTTGAGAGGTAACGTCAGAGATGAGAAATATGGATGACATATTTCATAACATGGTACCCCTAAGGTAACTGCAACTGATAGGCAATAGGCTCAACTCTTTCAAACACCTCAAATGGCCCGACATTCCTCGGTTAAAGCTTACCCTGTCACCTATTCCTCCTGTGTCCTGACCTTAGAGTGACATGTAGAAAAACCTGATATCCGACCTCGAACTCCAGAGGTCATTTCTGCCGATCAGCATAAGACTTCTGTCATGACTAGGGATTATACATTCTCTTCAGAATAAACTCTATTTTCTTTGTGGTCTCCTGGACAAGATGATGTCCCAAAATAGCTACCACTCCTACCTCCATCACGCATAAGGGTGGTCAGAATGGCCTACAATACAAAGCCTCATAAGGTGCCATCTGAATAGTTGCTGGAAAACTATTATTCATGGAATGCTCAAGAAGAGGTATATGCGTTTCTCAAGGACCTATAAAATCTTTGATGTGTTCTCGATGCATGTCCCCAAGTACCTGAATTGTACGCTTGGACTAGCGATCTGTCTAGGGATGGAAAGATGTCCTCAAAAGTTCTTGTGTACCCAAAGCCCTCTAAAGTCCCTACTATGCCCGAGAAGTAAAATTGGCATCCCTCTCTAAAATAGTGGATTGTGGAACCCCATGTAGACATACAATCTCTCACATGTACAACCTTCCCACCTTATCAACATTAAATTTTTCCTTAATTAGCAAGAAGTAATCAACCATCATGAGTCTTTAAATGACAACCCAAAATGAAACATTCCATCGAGGCAACGATGGTAAAATTATCATGAATTCCATCACAACATTGTTAAACTTCTACTCGGGAAGGGGTAACTATTGAAAAAGCATTACTGGTCACTGATGCTCTTCCTTCTCCTACTGACTAGTGGAACACCTCATTAAAAAAACAGCAACATCACTCTTCATACCTAGACACAAATACTAACGGTGTAGATCACAGTACATCATGGTGAAACCAAGACGGAATTCCCAAACTGAGGAATGAAAGTCCCACATCTTCTCCTCTAATATTTTTTTCTAGAACCCACATGCACCCATGGAAACACAAGATCTCATCCTTTCTAATAGTCTATCCAAGAATAGGGTCTTCTCCAGAAACACTCTCACATATTACTAGGCCTTCAAAATATGATAGTTGCCTCATTAACACACGATCAAGTAGAGTAGAGTTAACAACCATAGATGAAAGGAATGTATGCCCCTATCTGTGGTGAAAATCCAAATGCACCTCAAAGAACAGATTCATAAGATGCCACTCATTATTGGCCTCCAGAACTGCCTATATATAATTCTTCCTGCTCAATGCATTAGCTACTGCTTTACCTTTTTCAAGCGTATATGTATGTTCAATGTTAAAGGACTGAAGGTACTCGACCCACCTATGTTGATTCAAATTCATATAGTTCTATGTGAAGATATACATGACCCTTTTTTTGGTCGGTGAAAATAACTAAATGCTCTCCTAGAATATAATGTCTCCAAAAGAATAAAGCATGAACAATTGGAGCCAACTCGAGATTGTCCGTCTGGTAGTTCCTCTCATGTGGACTCATCCTCCATGATTGTACACAATGACTCCTTCCTTCTGTATAGTCATTGATCCCATCCCAATACCTGATGCATCATAGAACAAAATATATCTCTTTCCCATCTCTGGAAATAGTAGTATCAGTGCTAAATTTAACCTCCATTTTATCTATTGAAAGGCTGGCTTGTAAGAATCTGACCACAATAACATCACACCATTCATAGTGAGACCCGTTAGTGGTGCTGCTAAGCGTGAAATGTAATGTATGAAATGTCCATAGTATACAGCCTAACCTAGAAAACATCGTACCTAAA
Source organism: Viscum album (assembly GCA_963277665.1). Taxonomy (NCBI): domain Eukaryota; kingdom Viridiplantae; phylum Streptophyta; class Magnoliopsida; order Santalales; family Viscaceae; genus Viscum; species Viscum album. The sequence goes on from OY728151.1 coordinate 421,839,708, forward strand.
AGATGTTCTTCAGCTGCTCCTTGGATAATTATTATCCAACATTCTATGATTTTGTTGATAATACTATCTATGAGATAACATTACCCATGATGTGAATCTGATCCATCCAAAAGTGTCATTTTGATAGCTTAGCATATAACGGATGCTATCTCAATGTACCCTAAATGAACTCAAGATGGGTAGAATGGTGCTGTCGAGTGTGAGATTATAAAAAGATATCATCCACAAATACTACCATGAATGATTCAAGTAATGATAAAACACTAATTTCATCAGTGCAATAAAGACTTCAGGCACATTCATGAGACTGAAAATCACAACCACATACTCGTATAGACCATACCTGCTCAAAAATAATTCAAGTCAATCTTATAAACACTGGGGCTCCACAAAGCTGATCAAAGAGATCTTCAATCCTCTGGAAGGGGTATCTTTTCTTGGCCATCTACTGGTTAAACATCTGATAATCCAGAAAAAGTCTGAGGGTATCATCCACCATCATCACAAACATGATAGGTGAACCCCAAGGAGATGTACAGGGTAAGATAAAACCCCTTCATGGAACTCCTACAACTAAATCCTCTAAATTTGCAACTCTAATGTAGACATCCTATAAAGAGTAATGGACATAGGTGCCACACATGCCTCAAGCTCAATAGAAAATTCATCCTTTCTCTCTGGTAGAAAACATGAAAGGTCATCTGGAAAGATGTCCATAAAATTATTTACCACTATTGGAGAGTACATTTGTGATGTCCTCTATTAATTTTTATATAGTATAGCAATCTGGGATATAACTCATCCCAACCCATGATGCTCAGGTCCTCCTCTGCTCTCTTGAACATCCCATTCTCCCTTATAAAGAAACAATCCACCCTATTGTGATGTGAGACTCACCTTACAACGATAGCAGTTTACAATACCATGGAGGGAACTAACCAGTACATTATATGAATGACATCATATCCCATAATCTCTAAGGCATAGATGCCCCATGACGAAGTTACTCCCAAAATCAAATATAGGTATATCCTTACACTGACGTATACTAGCCATTATAATCCAAAAAGACGTTTCTCGCATCAAGATATCTTTAGAGGAAAAGATACATTGCCCAAGAATCTCCACAATAGCAACATATATAATCTTCAGGATGCCCCTATACTAAAAAGATCTGAAGCTAAAACTGAGGCAACTAGAAATGTACCTTGAACTGTAGAGTGTATATGATCTTTCTCCTTCTAGGTTTACTCCACTACAAAAGTCTGACCTACACCACGACCATATGACTATGTCTAACCACCATGAGATGATCTAACCTTTTGTAACTAAAGGTCAGGTGACTGGATCTCCACCTCGGCCTGAATAGCCGGAAGAACTCTAGTTCCTTGACTAATGAGATATTGATGGTTTTTCTCCTAAACATGGGGTCATTGAAGAACCTAGGTCACCATCTGCTGGTGAGATGAACTAAAAGAAGCAATGAAGACAAGCCATCTCATAATAGGATCGACACTCCACTGGGAATCTCTTGAAATGTGGCCTCATATGCCCGCTCATCCCTCACAAGTAGAGCACCACCTAGCCAAAAGAATATGACTATTGTTTCCTCTAATTTCTTTGTGTAGTGTCCCAAATGCATTTCCTTCAATCATTAGGAGGGATACCAACTCTATATGTAAAGTTTCCCCAGCTCAAAACTCAAGAATCCCTCCGCTTTCACTACATGATCAGTGCATGGTTGACTATAGAAGTGATGGAAGTCAACCTGAAACTGATCCCCTAAGATCAGATGTCATGCCTATGATCATAGTCAATCTTTTTTCCAAGGAATAACTCATCACCTACTGGAATATGCATGAATAATTGTACCTCTATGAATAGAGAATAATAATTCATAACAGAAACATCACCCTTCACCACACTCATGAACTCTGGGGCTTGATCGGCCCTCAATGTCACCTTGTAGTAGTCATAGAAGAAACGTTGTTACTCATCCCAATCTGTAACCTACTGAAGTCCTTTATGTGAGATCGCAACCCATAATCTCTTGGAGGAATCTACAAGAATATACGTAGCGAGATTCAACCTCATCTCTGGTGGAATCTTTAGATGCTTGATGATATAAAGAGTATCTTCTAACCATGACTCTGCAGTCTGTGGCCCATCATACCCTATGAAGGTGGGAGGATGATGCAACTGTAAAAGCCATGTCAACTCTTTCATAGACCGGGATGGATGCAGTACTCCACGTAAGGCCTAAAAAACCTCATGAATCCCTCTCAGAACTATGCATCAACACATTTGTCCGGGATGATGTCTGGTGCTAAAACAGGCACAACTGGAGGATCTAATGGTTGTCCCAGATTAGCAATATCTAGTGTCTGATCACTACCCTATAACAGGAGGACAACCCGAAGACATCTCAGTGTCATTCCTCTACAAATTCAAGCACATACCATAGATCATGATTATCATGAACATAATCATTGAAGTGTTATAAGGGAACAAGAGAAAGTAATCATTCATGTTTTTTAAAACATAGATACACAATGTGTATAATGACTACAAAACTTATTCCCTTAAGACCTCACATGGGCGTGTACTTCTGCTAAAACTATTCTTGTAACAACCCCTAAACAAGGTGTGTTGTGCTAACACACGGTGTGTACCTGAATACTCTTCACATGCCCACGTTATCCTACATGGCTATGAGACACAGTACTACTAGAACTATACTACATGACGTGTTAGTGCGAGACATGGCGTGTACTAGATGATCTTCACTGACCCGTGTTGTTAGACACTCGGTAAGTTTACATGGCTCACTCTATAAAACATGTTCTAGGTGGGCATGGCATGTACTAATTAGGTTTCAACTGCCTGTGTTGTTAGTCACATAGGTGGACACACTGCTGACAGTACACGACATGTTTATTCTAGACACGGCGTGTACTAGAAGGATTCAAGCATCTTGTGTTGTTTATTACACAACCGAATACAAGGGTTATACTAAATGACGTGTTAAATCATGAAACTACATGTATAACCTATGTTTTATCCATCCATTTTGTCAGTCACACTGGTGGAAACATGGTCTACACAACACAGAGTGGACAACTATTACACGACATGTCCCCCCATGATTTTCCAACCCAATGTCTCTTCCCACAGAACCAGTGAAATGGTTAGAGTTTACACAGTGTGTACATAGAGTACAAAGAATGTACTTAATAGCAACAGTTCTTTCTGGAACAAAAGGACACATGGTGTGAATTCATCATTACACTCCATGTATTCTAGGTTCTTCCTAATAGTAAGCAACATAAAAAATATCAGAACCATGACATACACTGAAACAAACATTAAAGTGCCAAATTCTGATTCATGGGGGAAAATACTCCCCACAAATCAAAGACTGGAATCTTATAAATGTCTTATATAAACACAATAAATCAATTATCCACCATATTTCTATCCTTGAGAGCTCATAACACCTTAATAACCAATGTATGGAATTAATATAAACAAAACCTTACACAATTAAACACTCTATTGAAATCATGTCTTCTATAAAGTCATCTATCACAACAACATGCATATATAACACAACATGTATCACAACAAAATTCAATCACAAATGCACCCTAAATGGCATGGCAGGAATGCATGAGATGTGATTTATAACAAGTGCATATACGATGCATGAGATGGCATACCCTCATCTCATTGGTTTGCATGAAAATAGATCCAAAATATATCAAAAATAACCTAAATTAACATGTGAATCACCCAGTGGTGAAATCAAATCAACTGTAATATTGAAAAACCAGAAAAAATTGCAATAACGAGGTAAATTTGATTTTCCATGTACACGTGTTTGCAACAACCAGGCATAGCATATTACCAAGTAAATGTTTCCTTCCTATCCGTAGCTATAGGAACCAAATAATAAATCATGATGAAAATTTTTTCTCTAATAGCACTTTATAACGTCCCGATTCCAAAATATGCCCAGAGTTGCCCCGTACCAAATTGGTTAAATTACCTCTTGCACATTTCCCCGAATGCTAGAGCCTACCGACTAGCAATGAGGGACATGGGTGTGAAAGTGGGAAACCATTCCCTCTATAGAAGAATATCATAGCATATGTAAAACAGATAAAAATAGCAGAGGCAGCAATAATACCATAAAACAGTAAACAACAGATGAATAGAAGGAATAAAAACATTACACACACACACCCACAGATATATATATATATATATATATATATGTTGTATGATACATATATCTAGGAATGAAGCCAAACAAATAACAATGCTAGAGTACATTAATAAACAGATGTATAAAATAAAATTGATAAACTCTAGTATAATTGCAAGCCTTATCTTGGTCCCATGCTCTCTAACTCTAAAGTAGTCATGTACCTAAAGTATAAGGGCTCTTTCCCTTATCTAGACCTGCAAAAATATAGTCTATTTAGGCCCAAAAACACGACCCAAACTAGGTGTGAGATGAATCCAAGTAGGCAACCCCGCTAATATCTGTGCCTAACTATTAGTAAATATATATGACATCCAATAAGCAAATGGTGGTGGTAATCATGGAAGTACTCAAAGCTATCAATCCAATAATTCCATTGTATTTAAATACATATATCAAATAAGAATATAATCAAAAATAGGTAACCCTAGGTAGAATACACACAACATTACCCCTTTGATTCAACCCAAAAAACAAAAGCAAACCTATAGGAAGTACACACAGTCTTACCCCTCTTGTTCAGCTTATGCAATGACTCTCTGAGGATGCACTCTCCATCAATTATGTAAGTAGTCTCATATCAGAAACAAATCGTCACTATGAGGAAAAACTGAAAATAAAATTCCCCCAATGTCTTGTATAGAGGTACTATAAAACTCTGTGTGAGAAATTATTTCCACCCACCCTATGGTCTCACAATGTAATAGTAAACATACCCTCTAGAAAATCAATCAATGTCAAATCTCCCTATGTTATACTATACCAGGTTACAACAACCCTATGTATGTCACTTGTACACAAATGGTACATAGAAGCAAAATATAACATTAAGAACTTCATGTATAAAAAAAATACAACATATTAATGAATTTCAGATAATAAACACCCCCTCCTAACAACACTAGGCATAGAAAGAAAAGCATCCTATCATGCATGCTAGGCCAAACTGTCAAAACCAGAAAACGTTGGAAAAATATTAAAATCATGGCTATATTAACCCAATTCACAAACAATTAAACACTATCCAATCAATCAAGGCATAAAAGGAAATTAACATGTCTAAAACCCTAAACACACAATACCCAAAATGAGGGTTTTGTCAACTTTTGTACATATAAATCAATGACTATCTAATAAAAGGCCCAAACCACCTTCCTCTGTGTCGTGAGATCCATATATGTGAATATCAATCCATGAATCTCCCTAGAATGACATTGATCTAAAAAACGCTAAAAACATCCAACTAAGGATAACTCGTGGAAGATGAGAAATACGGAGATGCAATTCTTGTAGAAGGAAGAACTGACTGATGTGATTCTAATTCAATTGACGGTTGTAGATTCGTAGGACGGTCGACGACTCGGGGGCTCGGGGAAGATCTGCGGTTGTATGGTCACTCCTGTAAATGACATACAAATATGGAAACGGTTATGTCCATTAGACGCAACACTGGTCTATTTAATGAAATAAAAATAATGTACATGGTGTGTTATATAAAAGTACATGGTGTGTACTTGACTTTTCTGGCCTCTACATCAGGCTGTGTCCAAGTCACCACACATGGACATGTACTCAGCCGTCACCCAGAAAGTATATGGTCACCCGTGGCAACTGAGTAGACGGAGTGTACATATAATTACATGACATGTACTCCTGAATTCTCTAGAAACTACACTGTTTCATCAGAAACAACATGAAAATAAAAACAATCCTGAAAAGAATATTTGAGTTATTACATCTTGTCTCGATCTACCACCACATCCATGTACCACTTGTATTTCCCGAGGAACCAAAAAATCATTCCTCAAAAATTCTTTATTGGAATATCGATGCTACCACATCTAACCCAGTGTCTTCTCTAAACTTATATGGATTAAATACCTCTCCCCACTATAACAGTTTTGTTGTATACTTTTCCCTCAAGTAATTACAAGAACCTATGTTCATACTCTAATTCCATCAAACCTATGAAGTTGACATGGACTACCAAATCTCAACCATTTAAAAAAACATAAACAAACAGCATCCCTGACATTCAAGAATGAAGAAATTGATAAAAATCATTCAAATGAAGTTCAATTAGATATGGCTTGTGGAGAAGATCCCACCACACTACCTCAATTTTAACTTTATATAAGGGAATATCCTTCAATATGGCCCATCATCCCACAAGAAGAAAACCTATTATAAATTGGAATATATAGATTTTTCTCTCAGATTACCAAAATTGAGGCAAAGGATTGCAAATGATCATCATAATTCTGGAAGTACACCATTATTTCATTGACAAGTAACCCAAAAATAAATCATAACTTATTTGACCTCCCATTATAGGGAGATCTTAACCTCTCAAAAGACTCATGTTATATACACAAAAGGGTCACATCAATAATACTCCACCACTAAAAAATTGGGTTTTCAAACCTAATCTCACCATAGATTCATGACCCTTTTATAATCATTCATGATCTAAATAACCCTTTTGAACAACATATATTACACAGTAGTGTTTTTTAACATCAACTATATTGAATCTTAAAAATATTATCCATGACATCTGTAAAAAACAAAAAATTCAATCACATAACATTTACTACACATATTGGTTCCAAAAAAATGTATTGGCATGTATCCCAAACCCCTTTATTACAAATCCAAAAAGGAATTGTGCCTCTCCCCCTGGTTCCCACACTAGTCATCTTCAGAACACTCATGGTCATACACATTATAGTAACCATTCAACTAAACATACTATAGATCCCATGCGATTTATATCACTATATCTTGGCCCAAATGATCACACATAATATTATACGTGCCTCTTGTCCCATCATTGCAATATGACATGAATTATTCCCAATATTCCTTTCCAATAACCCAAAAATTATAAAAGTCGCCCCAACCATGTGACCTCCCTTTCCCTAGGTGTGACATCAAAAAAACAACCCTCAATAGTTAACATCAATCGCTAGTGTTAGACATTTCCAACTAGAATATCTAGACACCCAAATGTTTTTTCCATTCAAATCCATCCTTACAAAAAACAACATGCAACCAGGTGCATACTAGATAAAGAAGCAAATGACTAACCTTGAAATTATAACATTTTATGTCACCCACCATACATTAGTTCCACTACTCAATCACCCACTTGTTCACTGAATTCTAAAGTATATTAATTAGTGGGATAACACACCTTTACATTTCCATTGATTTCCAAAATCCACTGATTCATTAGCAGAAGTCCTGTAAATTCTCTAAAACTATCGACATTCTCCCATCACTCACGTGACCTAAGCTACACTAGGAATCACTCTGTTTGAACTAATATTAAATTCCAAAACTCCAACATAAGTCATAAGCACACAAAAGCACAAAAGGCATGTCCATCCACTCACACAAGGGACCCTTGAATTTCAATTGTTGTCAACTCCCTAAATGGGAGTATAGATTCGCAATGGGAACTACATATTAATTTAATTCATAAACATCATATAATAAAAAAATCATTGTTCATTGGTGAGATCTATCCCCATTTTTAAAAGAAAAATATATTTAATTCTAATAAGAAAACATTTACTCTATGTTTGAAGATTCTGACATCACAAACACCGGTAGAGGTTCCTAAAAAAGTAACATATTCTTAATTTCCAATGAAACATGCATGAAAACAACCCACAAGGGTTACCACATCCAATATAAAAGATAGTGTGTTGAAACCTGAAGATCACCGCCCAATCAAAGGTATTATAATAAAAACCCTTTAATTACAAGTTAAAATGAAACCCATCTCATTAACCATAACCAAGGCCTCGAACTAAGGAACTCTCACTACCCAAACCCACCAAAATATATGTCCACATAATTAAATAATGAATAATCCATACCCATGGAACATTGTTAATTATCATTATATTTCACCTTTCTAATTAAATTTACCATTTAAATATATTATAAGTTATATTTAAAAACATTCAATCTATAAAACCCAAAATGTTTATATATTAATATTTTTTACTCAGACATTGTTCAAAATAAATAAGATTTATTCACACTAACATTTCAAAATACATCCATTAAGATATAATTAAATGAAATATCTTCTAGCATAAGCCACATCTTGAGACTAAAATATCAGAAAAATAATTCTGTTGAACTATCAATAATATGAAACGTATGGATGTTATATATATCTTATTTACCTAGAATGATTCATGAACACTCAAACCCTCCCTTGAAATATATTTGAAAAAGATAAATCCACACAAACATTTGATTACACATCCATGTGATCCACCCAAGGTGAATGTATCAATAAAATGGAAAAGCATAAAATAAAACATCATTTCTCACCAATGGAATTGTGGATTTTTCCTCATATAAGGGGATGCATAAACTGAGGGAAAAGCTCCTTATGAAGCCAAGAAAGTGTACAATTCCCTTCTATACCATGTCCTAATTATTAAGACATAATAAAACATTTCTAATATTACTTTTTAAATCCACAATCATGGGGCCACTATAACTTGTTCCCTTAGATCGACCACACAGATTTCCTCAAGCATGATACTATATACACTAAAGGATTCCAATATGTGGAACAGGGATAAAAACGAGAATGTATAGGCTTTACTCTCTTTTCTGTGGAAATCGACAATAGAAGTACCGTCGTAAAATTAAATAACCAGTAGAAAAGTAAATGGACAATATAGGACATTATGCAATGAGTAACCAATTATAAAATCCTATAACAATATTATGACAACAATAAATGTCTGGAATCCTTAAATATAATACCACAATGACAATAGTATAAAATATTCCCAAATAGGGTTAGAATTTTAAACATTGTCCTATGATCCCATTATTTGAACCATCGTCCCATGTAAAAACTAAGCACTGAGTCCCTATCCTGATTCTATATTAGAAATCAAGTCGCATATTGTAAGGTTCAATTGTTTTATGGTGGTCGAGGCAGGGTTTTATTAAAACTAATTAAGCCACCACTAATAGATATTAAAAAATAACTAGCATATACAACAATATTTGATGACAATCAAGATGGAGTATAAATATAGAGAATCATTTAGAATAATTTTTCTCATTTACCCAATTATTTATTAAAGATTTTATCCTTCTGCTTATATTATGAACTAAAACCAACATAAAATTCTTATCCTATACCAGGTGGCTAATATTAAGAATTATGGTGTTAAATAATTATAGTCACAAATATCATTAACAAATAAAATCAATTAAACCATTCACCCTAGATAATCAGTCCATAAAACCATATCTTGTCCTTACATTGGGAGTATACATCCTCAATATAACATCCCAACCCGTGCCATCATTTAGAAAATAGATCCACAATTTGTCATCCAAAACCTGAAAAATCACATGTCGGTCATTGAGGATCAGTTTAGCCCGATATAAAAGAGTGGATCCATTGTCCAATACTAAAATAATAAAATACATTAGTGGGGCTTTAATTATCAATATATCACAACTTATGGGAGTAAACCCACAATATAATACACCACTCATATCATTTAAACTTATGGACATTCATTATTAACCATTTACCCCATTTATCAACTTTAACATTTCATTTTCCAAGGCCCCAATGAACCCATAAATTCAAATCATGGTATTAAACACAAAAATAAACACCTGTTTAATATCATATAGAAATCATCTTTTAATCATGGGTATTATTTATTGAAAGGGAATCCATTCCCAAATGATTTCATTACAATTTCCATCCATTAGAAGATATATTTTTATTATTTTCACAAAAAGGGGAAACACACCCTCTTTTCAAATCACCATTTGAAATAAATTATGAAAACTAATTTTTCAAATTAAATTTATTTCAAAACCTCCTCTTATATCATTACCAACTATATAACATCATTATCCTCATTTAAAATCATAAACATATCCAAATCCAAAAAACATCATTTAAACCATTTCAAAATCCCCGCATGCATTTCATAAACAATAATATACAACAATTAATCCAACACATTACCCATTTCCATTTACTAGAAAAATAATTTTTTACAGACATAATATTCCTATATCTATTCTTACCTATTCATTTCACCATTTTTAATGGTTTTCATACCCCATGGGTGACCTTAGGTTTAGTATCACATCATTGAAAACCCCAATGGAATATTTTAATTGTCTTAAAACTCAATAAAAGGACAAAATTATTTCCCATATTAAAATACATTTACACACTTCTAGGTTGTATTTTGGAACAACCACATACAGTTATTAAAAATTAAGACTATGGGAAGATATTATAGAACACCTTACTTATTCTTTTAGAAAACCAATCACCTAATCACATTCATTTATTTGAGCTAAAATACCCTAAAAACAACAACAATGAACACAATAGAAGAAGTGGTTCTTTAGATTTGTAAGGAAAGGGGGAAACAAAAAAATATTCTCCACCAAAATGTGTGGAAATACAGTAAGTAATGCATACAATAATCTTCAATCCCCTCAAAACGGCCCTCCAAATCCCTAAAAATATATAGAAAAACACCCATAGAGGAAGATGAGAGTATTGATTCATCACCATTGATGTATGAGTGAAAATGCGGTCAAATATTTTTGAGAAAACATTTATTCTATAGAGTATAAGGTAGAAATTTACCCATTTTTAAGAATTGCATGATTTGACAGCAAGGTTGAAAAAACGGTGCATCAATCGTTTGGGTTCCTATATGAAAGAAGAAACTACTTCACATAGTTTTTTTGGAAACCTACATAGTTTGGAAAACTATATGGTTATCATGGAGTCACCACTTTCCATGGCGAACTCGAGCCACAAAGTCTCATGTGCCAACATGCACAATGAACCTTACAAATCACACCCTTATACAGTCTTCATAGTTATGGAACACAGTTACCTCTAATCATGCTGTAATCATGCTCACATCACAAATTTCCTGTTTTCCAACACTACCATTCAAAAAACCCCCGTAAAATATTGATACATTTCAGTAACATGGTAAAAATTCCATTAACCCATATATGAGGATTCTGGGAAATATTTTTATGAATTTATTCCCATAAAAAATTGGGATCTTAATATCAGGACCCATCCGATTGTGGCCAATGCTATGACTCCCCATGCGCATGTCCAATATTTCTAGTGTTGGAGACTAGTATAAATATGGAATTACACTATCATCAGATCCATTATCATATGTTCCTGTACACACACAATAATATCTAATCAAATAAAATTTAAAAAATTCAAAGCACGTATGAATAACCATGCATGGGTACATATAAATCTCACAACCAGAGTTCAATAAGATGTAATGGAAATTAAATAGGTCCTAATATAAACCCACAACAACAATTTTGAAGAAGAAATTTCCATCTATATATTATGTAATAGGGAAAATGATAGAAGTTTGAGGAATGCTCCTCATTTTGTCCAGTGTCACAAATCAACATTTGGAACACATTCATCATAAAATATTTCAAAAAGAGTGTCATCTGAATAAGACAGGACATGTGAGTGAAAATCCTCGTGCATGGGTGAGTATAAAAATACTCATTTGGACACCGTGAAACCACAAATAATGTAACAAATGAATTATATTGTCATATATACACATGTAAATATCTATATCACATATAAAAAGAATATGAAGATTTTCTCAACAACTACACATAGTGTAAACTGTAAGTCACAAGCATAGTATACCAGCCTTGTGGTTCATCTCAATGATTCAACAATGAACTAATCCTAGAAAACGCAATGATGATTTTGATATCACTAATGATGTTTGTTTTATAGGTAGTAATCGTCATGTGACTTGATTATAATGTAAATGTTTTAGGTTTGAATGAAATATGACACATTGATGATGATCACTCCCAAGGCCATGGGGTGATGCCAAAATATCAATCAAGATTATCCTATTAAGTATTGGATAACTTAACACATTTTATTGGTTGCAATGATGAAAATAAATCCACATTGGTAATGAAGATGAATAGAGGATCTCAATTAGGTCCTCTCTGAGTGATACATACAACTATAACCAAGATGTCTTGATAAAAGGATCATAGTCCTCAGATTAAGAGACCATTCCATAGAAACCCTTTAGGAATGGTTAATGGGAACACACCACAGTAGACCATGTCAGTGTTATAGAGTGAAATATCCTTAAGCCTCAAATTGAAATGTACCCATCGTGTCCCTTGACCCTGATTTCTTCCTATATAAACGTCTATTTTCATTATCCAATATCCTTGTAAAATTACATGGATTATGGGATGTATATGTTCTCTACCTATGTAAAACTATAGATATTTAGTATGTATACATGTTCTGGTGTACATTACATGGATAATCATATATGCTTAGTCCAGGTAGGGTCTATTGGGGGGAGTACATAGTGTGTAGGACACCTGTGTATTTCACCATGTATCTATGTTCATTCGAGGTACATTCCATGTTCACAGTGAAGAGGTGACACAGTGTGTTACTGTGATCACATGCCATGTGATACATAAATTTCACCTAAACTGTAGTCACTATCAACAAGGACCCAAAGAACCTGTAATCTCGGATTACAAGCATTGTTCTTTGGGATTTTTTAGAATCCAAGATCCATGATATGGACATATTATTTTCTTTTTCGACCTCTTATATGGCCCTGCCATACCTAGAAATTCTTGAAGTAGGCAACAGAGAACATAGAAATTACCTATGAAAAAATATTGGTCCTTCAATCCAATTAGATGTTAGAATAGTTTTCATTCTTCATTGGACACTGAAGAATATAAAAAAAGGGTACCTACATCATCCAATTTGTTGTGGTCTCATTTGATGCACCACCATCATGTCATGACGATTCAAGATATATATTTTCTGATCATTTATCCATCAAATGGATTCATGATCCTCAAATGATCATGATATTTTAAACCATAGGTGAAATGAACAATGGTCATTGGTGAATGAATAACCATGAGATAAAATCAGAATAACCAAAGAGAATAATTATCCTCGATCGATGTTCCTATTGATCCTTATTAATTTCCATATAATATCATTGATTAAATCATAAATTTAACGTAATTACCTAAAAACCACATTACAATTAAACCATCACACAAATACATATTATACAAAGATCAGTCTATTTGTTAATTGAATTATGGTCATTATATGAAGGTAGAATAGGGAATGGAAACAAATTAAATAACTTTCTTATGATTATTTAGATCAATTGATAACAATGAACTATGAAATTTCATGTTTATTGGCAATATTATTTTATTTTTCTCATACCAATAAATGATATTTTATTTTATTGTCTTTTCCCAATGGTTTCTCCTCCAATGTCTCTAATGACTCTCTTTAATTCATTGGTTTTTGAGGATAACCCTTAAAATTTCAATACTTGTGTATCTAAATATTGAAGTTCGTTCACTAAATCATTAATGAAACAACTATTTAATTATTTTTTCTATTTTATGCCAATGTTTAAGTGGACACAAAACCATGTGAAGACCAGTGTTATGACACACATAATGTAAATCTCAAGTTCTGAACTCAATTGGGCACTCTAATTTTTTATCTAGGAAACTATTTAGAAGATATTTTCCTTTTTCCTGAAAATTATATGGGAAGGATATTAAATATGTTTAATATATTTCAAACAATAATTCCAGGAACAATGGTCATCAGAATCGCGTTACTTCTCAGTGCCCGGTCAGCAAAATAATTCATATAATATAAAACAATATTACACGGAAGGTATAATATGCCAAAATCTCCGTAAATTGTTGATGTAGGTCCACGACAAGCTAAAACAGTGTAAACAGACATATATATGGGTAATGGGAATGAATCTGAGACTCCTACTCCAATATTCTATCCTGAAGATTCTCATTCTTCCATTAGACACATACTAACAGAAGCAATTACCTATGATGGATCCTCTCCAACCGATCATCAATTGCTAACAGGTACATTGCAATGGAAACATCAACTTCGATGGACAACTCACCCCAGTGGATAATGTGTCTTTGGTCATTCCCATACCTTCTCAACAGCAGCACCATAAAAAATTCATTTACCTATTCTAACTCTATATGTATATATTACTGTAATTACACCATTTTGACCCTACAAAGTATCATTAAAGGGACAATGAAACATAGATATAGCTTTATATCCCTTCCATATCCATGAAATCCATGTCTTGGAGAAACCAATAGGAACACAAGGTTTCAATCATCGAACTCCAAATGCCTCTATCATCTGTCATCATATGACTTCTTATAGCTCTATACTGTATTCATCTACACCTGGATGATCTTCTCAATATCATTAGTTTCACACAAGAACTATGTTCCAACGAGTTCTTACTCTCTATGGTAAGCCTAATAAAGAGGAGACATGTAGGATAGACCACAATAAGTCTTGAATGGTGTCAAAAAAATGGTGGATTGGTATCCATTTTTGTAATAAAAACCCACCAATGATAGGTGATCCTCCCAACTATGGACACAGTCCAATAGGTAAGATTGTAGCATGTCCTCTAGAACATGAATGGTCCGCAAAATTCCATTGTTCTATTGGGGGTGAAAATATATTCTTAATCATAACTCAGCCCTAAATTTCTCATATAATCCATTAAAAACTAGAATTTTAAATGATCATCATGGTAAATGTGATCATCAATGGAACTCTATTGTGTTAAAAAATCTCTTGACCATAGAGTTGTATCAAGATCTCTATTGAAAACCTCTTCCGTTGAGCTTGTATGTGGGAAGGCATGGTGAGTCGTTCATTGATCAACCAGATAGAATAAAATCCCATGGACATATGTGGAAATTACATAAGAAATTACATTGACATCCCAACCCATTTCTACTATTGTACCTTAAGTGGTTGGATAAACCCAATGGAACATGGATATATGTCTTCAGTTAATAGAATTTAAGGAAGCGTGACAAAAAATTTGCAACTCCATTCTTCAAAATTAGACAATATACTAACATCATAGATCTTAATACATCTATTCCACATCTGGATGTACCACCCAGGCAGAAAAATGAAATTCTCTCAAAACATCATATTACAATTCCACTGGTGTAATCATGAATCCTCTAAAATTAAAAGTGTGGTCCACACCTTTAAATAGTCCATCAAGAGAATGTACTTTGGCCATCTGAGTATGTTGGGTCTCACAGTTAGTTACCCCTTCTTGTGCCTCCATGACTTTAAATAAGAGAGGATGGGGGAAAACCCATGAATTTAAGTAAGATTCTCCATGTCCATCCAAATAGGATAACTATGATGACGATAACATTGATGATGAATCCTTCCACCCTTGTAAACAAGATCACCTATTGAGAGAATATACTATCATTTTCCATATCCCATTAGTATTGATAATTTATAAGTTCTAATACTTGAGGATCAGGAGACATTAATAGTACAAAAAGTTTCAACCCCTATGATTGAATATATAATTGAGACTGCTGTGTTCAGAATATACAATAAACCTCTCTCCCATTAGGTAGTGTTTCTATGTGATTATTGTGAATACTACCCCTACTAACTCAATATCGTGGATCTATTAGTTCTACTTGAGTTGTCTAAAATGAAGAGAATCATAAAAAAGATCCACTTTCCTCTACATTGAACACATACAATTTTGGTTCTTAATGCATCATGGAACACTACAAACTCAATAATCTCGTTTGGAAATTATAACAAGGGCTCACTCATAAATATCAGCCTCAACAACTAAAATCATGCTATAAATTCACTGTCTACATGAAATCCTTCTCCTTTTTAGTCAATCCATTCATGAGTGATGATATTATCGAGAAATTTGGAATGGATAACTGATAAAATTCATTGAAGGAATATTTGTAGCATTGCAATACTCTCGGCTTGCTCCTAATATAATACTACCTCAAAAACGTTTAGCTTCATGGAAACTCCATCTATAGAGATAACATGTCCCAAAAAGTTGATCGATTGAATATAAATTGCAAAATTATGATAATTCTAAAAATAATGTGCTCTTGGAGTATCTACATAACTACACTCAAGTGTCTCAGGAGATCTTCCTTGGACTCATTGTACACAAGTATATCATCTATGAAGACTACCATGAATCGATATAGGAACGGATAAACTATCTTGTTTATGAGTCCCTTTAACACTTCTAGAGAGTTCCTCACTCGGAAGGGAATTACCATGTACTAATAGTGATTGTAACTCATCTAAATGACACCTTTTATATATCCATATCCCATACTCGTAGCTATTGATAGCATGGCCTGAGGTCAAACTATGAGAACGTTAGTTACCCTATAAACTGATCAATGAGTTAATCAATCCTCAATGGTGGAAACTTGTTCTTCATATTTACTTGGTTCATGTTCTGATTCTCCACACCCAACCTCATGCTTCAATCTACATTCTTGAAAAAAAAATGACAGTGTCCCCAGTGAAATAATGGTTCAAAATTATTAATTACTATATAAGCCCTCCAACTACACCCTCAAATCATGAATATCTATTGGATCCATCCAATCAGCTTTCACAAATATTGGTTCTTGTCCCCGGGTGTAGATCAACACATAAGTGCATCTATTCATAAGAGGAAAACATAGAACATCCTTAGGAAAGATGTCCTCTTACTCCTACACCACTACAAGAAACTACAAACTCATATCATTCACTATAAAAATGAGAAGGATATACAAATAATGAATAATAAATTACACCCTCCAATTCACATATCCAGACTATGTTGCTTGGGTTTCAATTTTATGGAAAAAAAGAAAATCAATTCCATCACTACAGATACACCACATCATTTTCATAAAGTAGTTGATCTGGGCATGAAATATATATAATTATTCTATACCATAAATGATTTCATATGGTCCCAATGATGATAACAAGTGATTTAAATAGATAAACTAACCACAAAGAACAAGAAGACATAGTAACCATGAGTGTGTGATCACTGATTCATACCCAATATGAGTCTCCAAGAGTAAGGGTTGATCCAAGTGCTCAATCATAATATATAATTCACATTCAATGTATGTGTAAAAAATTAATTCCATAAAATGGTGTTTATTTTTAATGTATCTCTGTTATAAAACTCATATATCATGATAAAAATCATTCATTTAGGCTCTGGGTAATAATCATTAATCACATGCAACAATCTCCACCACTTTCCTCCAGTTCTCTAAGACTAGTATGGACCACCTGTTGGTGGTGGTGGAAATAATTAAAAGTGATGAACATATCCTACTTCTTACATATCTTCTCTCCAACTACTAATACACTATGACCCAATCATCTCCTACCGCCTCTTATTCCTTGAGAACCCATCAATTATATCTCTATCAGTAATACAGATGGTCACAAAATATAGAGAAAGATGTCCTCTACCATCACATGAGTATTACCACCACTATATTGGATTATTTGACCCAACCATTGAGCCATGAATCACAGAACATCTATCTTGGAATGTCATCCGAAAACAACTTACACAATAGGTCCCTGCAACTTTTTCCTGCTCAATTATTTTTTGGCATCTGCTACAAATTTCACACAGCTAGAAACCACATTATTTTTTCAACTCTGTTATGTAAATCTCTACAACCAAATATAACTCTAGTAATCCAGAAATAGTTGGAATGCATAGGGGAAAAACATTACTAAGATTGAGTCCATGAATACCTCACATGATATACTTGTCATTTAAGAACGTATCATGAACTATAACTATCATGTACACGGGAAGGTTTGTAATCCATGATGAATACTCATCTACTGTCATTATTCCCAGTAAGATTTACAGAAGATCGATGATACATATATACCTCAGTTTACTGGTGAGAACTCCTCTCTAATGAGGTGATAAAATCCATTTATGAATGATTAAACTCAAAACTTACTATTCCGCCAAACCGCAATATCTCCCAACTGATCCATGATGAAATATCATAATCAGGACCATCATGTGATCTCCTAGTTTTCATAATATACTGAAAACATAGGCCACCACTAATTCTTATCTCCAACAACCTATGGGTCAGTCTCTACTCATAACATAATGGTTCCCCACTTCTAAAAACATGAAGAACACTCAACCTTTTCACCTCATCCACATTTACTGCAAGTTCCATGAGCTACTCTATATGTGGTGGTATAGATGAAGAACCACTGGTGGTAACGTCGTGAGAAATAGTCCATGTAATTACACCTCATCACTTTGGGGATCTTACTCATGATCATAAGAAATATTATATGAAATAAATAATGTAGGAATCATGAATACAAACAAGATGTACCATCACTCATGAGTATATTTGGAGAGTTGGAGGAAAAAGAACATTGAGAGCACAACCCATTTCTATAAGATTCTTGTACTTTAATTTTCCTCATAATATTTTTTTCTCATATACATAGTTTATTAGCTCATGAAAAAAGTAATTTCTCATGTATACACCAGTCTATGCACCAACAGTGGAGTCCATGGAGGGAAATATTATCTCAAAACACATAAAATTGTTTCCCAAATCAATATTAAATTCTCTAGACCTTAATTAGAACCAAACGACTCTGGTAGAACTCTTTGATGACATATCCTAGTGGGGAACATGACAAAACACCGTATGCCCCCACTAATAAGTCAATTGTAGGAGACTAGAACATAATAGGCATGTCATGAACATGGGAGGACATAAACTATGTTCATGTACACCCTCTCACATATCCAAATATATACATTGCGGAAATGTAAAAATAACTAAACTAGCATGCATGCATACATCTGAATCTCCAAAACTATGTATGACTATAGGTAAAACAAATTAAATATAAGAGAATACAAGCCCAATAAAAAGTTACTAAAATCACAATTCCAACCTAAATTCATGTACTAGGGACAATTTTCAAAATTCGTAGGAATAAGCCTTAATCTATCAAGACTCTCTAAGGACCATTTTGTTTTGGTCCATAATGGAATCTTTCAAAATGTTGGAAATTTTCTCAATAAAAGATAGATGACGTCAAAGCCCGTGTAGGGTTGAATATAACAATAATTTGTAGGAAACCCCCAAAAACAAAAAAAATACAACAAAAGGAACGAAAAATCATTTACAAATATGTATATGTATATAGCACATATAAATAGAATATCCATATTTACTCAAAAAACACACTTGTCAAAAAGTAAGTCTCAACCATGGTATACCTGCATTGTAATCCAACATGATGATTCCAGAAATTACTCTTCTAGGACAACACACTCTTGAGTTTGATAGCACTTATGTCATTTCTTGGTGAGGCAGTTCTCATCAGGTCTTATCCTGAGAATGTGCATGTTGACAGTATAAAGAGAATGTGATACAATTATGGGTATCACTCTCAAGGTTACGGGGTGATTCCAAAAACTCAATAGGGATTAACAAACTATTTAGTTTATATACACCTTCATTGTGTTGTTCATGATGATACCACAATATCGACCAATGATATAATAATGAATAGACGAACTCACTCTAGGCCTCTAAGAGGGATTCCATTGAATTTATCATTGATGTCTTACTAATGGGATCATTTTTCATGTAGAATGATACAATTAAATACCAATATGTATGGAAAGGATAAGGTAAATGCACTATAATGAAACATGTCAAATATATAGAGGAAAAGGTCTCAAATAAATTTACAAAAATGTACAAGGTGTGTAGTAGGGGTAAAAAATTGTGTCCCTTGACCTTTGGTTCTTCCCGTGTAAATGGCCAATGAATTTTTTTTCACTATAGATGTACACAATTTGTTTAGTTTCAATGTTTTATAATCGTCTTCTAGTACAATAATTCATCCTCGGGTACAAGTGCATGTGTACCATTACATGGCTTAGCCCATGTGATTGGTCAAGGTCATGTCCATGTGGGGGTTGTACACAACGTGTATGCTTCCTATGTAGTCTACCACGTCTATGTGTACCTCCAAGGTACATCTTGAGTTCACTAAAGATAGACCAAGCACCATGTGACAGGGGTCTAATCATACCACGATTCACTGTTTTATTTCATTCGTATACCAACGTAATAAATTGGTTATGTATTGAAAATTACAATTATAATATCAAATTTTACTCCATGTTTGATTCATTTATTTTTTGATTAACACTGTTAATAAGGCCAATGTTCCTTTTTTTATAATTATATTGTAGGTGGAGGTGATTTGGAGGACATATAATGATGTCCATGAAAAATGGGTCATCCTATGCATGATCCCAAACATGCATGTGGAAAATTATTTGTACTGTGGATAATCCATGAATCTAATTAGCCTAAAAATGGTTGTACGATTGAAAAAATGTGGTATACAATTATCTAGAAGATCATGAATCCCAATTATTCTCTTTGGGGTCCCAACATAGGCCCAAAATGTGAAGATATTCTAGGCCGGCTATATTGGATCACCCTTCTTGTATTTAGGCCACAACGCGTACCTCGATGATCCAATTAGACTAATTCCACCTCCCACGGCCAGAAAATTCGAATCCCCAACTCCCCAAAGAATTTCAAGTAATTTTCACGAGTTTTGGTCATCCAACCAACAATATAATGATATAGTAAAAAAGCTTCCTTGAATAGCCACCTTCCTTTTAGATACATTACCACTTTTCGGGAAATATGGATGTAATTACCCATAAAATATATCCTCCCCATCATTATCTATGATTCACGACCAGGGGTCATGGTTAGTAAAATTGTATATATATATATTCACCCATTTTATTTACCTTATCCATCATGTACTTCTTAACATCTTAGTGATCAATTTGTGGAGTGTCCTTTATTGTAATCCCGTGCTCCACACTTGTAATGTTTATTTGGTGATTTCATTCCAGGTTTGTTGCCAATTGTTTTTCAATAATACCATCATATTTTTTGTATATTATTATATGATCAAATACAAATCAATTGAGTAATAATCCTCATGAATCCATTCAAAACCCAGATCATGTGATGATTTGAGTGTGGTTACCTCTTTTCTCACCCCTCCCTTTCAGGAGTGTGAAAATGGATTGTTTAGGTTGATAAAAACTAGGAGAATGATCCTATTATATGAATGTTATTTTATTTTGAATATTTTTTATCAATGATACAAATCTAGTCATCTCATCTCATTGTTGATCTGATTCCTGGATTGAGTTCTGTTTTTTACATCGATTCATTTTTTTGATTTTGAGCGGTTATCGATAATCAATATTGTTGATCCATCAAATCAAAGACGGTCACCTAGTATGAACTCAAATACCATTACTAGTTTTAGTTTGTATAAAATAAATGTTTCAATGTTTATTTACTTTCCCTTGAGAGTGATGAGTGATTGAGCATCATGGAGAACTTACCCGGGATGATCAAGATTTCTGCAACTGGTTTCTCTCAAGAGTAATATAATTTCTATTTTTGTTCTTAATGAAATGAACCAAATTTTTTCAAAACCCCATTTACCTTTTATTTTCATAATCAGAACAGCATTTTTTAATTAATGGTCTAAATCTCCTTCGAGAGACTACCTAGATTTGCTTCTATACTACAGAAATTCTAGTTATAAATAAACATCTATTTTGATGCGCTCGACAACACGATCAAATTTTTGCAATGTTTTCTGGGTGAAAATATAATTTTTATCATTATTTTCTTTTATTTGTTTATTTTACTCCTTAATTTGTACTCCTTTCAATACCCCATCCCCATTTGATGGTTTTTTTGTTTTTGTCTTCATTTTTTTGATGTTTTTATGGGTTCTTCCTCCTTCTCTCTCTCTATCTATTCATATTCATCTCAATATCTCTATATCTATAATTTTCTATTATAACATTCTATTATATTTTAACTATTCTTATTTGTTTATATATATATTCAATATTAAATAAATAATCTTGACAACTTATTGTCAAAACCCGATCCGAAAAAAAACTACTTGATTTTGACCATGAAATTGAAAAGAAACTTCAAACAAAAATTAAGGAATATAGTTAAGGTCCATCAAGTAACCCTATGGAATCCATTGTGGGACCTCATGTGGTCATAAACAAATAAAAAATTTAACCCAATAAAATACAAGAAATCATGGCTGCAAATAAATGATTCTTAAAAGAACTGACCACCCTGTATGTAGATTACCAACCTACATTAATCCAATATTCCAAGGAATAAGCCAACATTTATTTTATATCATGCATCATCCACCTACTTCCCAAATTTTGTGGTCTTCATGGTGATGAACCTCACCAACATCTCAATGAGTTTCACATAGTATGCTCCACCATGAAACCTTAAAATGTTTCTAAGGACCTAATTATGTTTAGGGACTTCCCTCTCTCTCATGATGATGTAGCCAAATAATGGATATACTATTTTCCTACAAAAATTAGGGATGGAATGACCTGAGAAGACTATTTTTATCGAAGTTCATCCCTGCCTCCTGAACCACATCATTTAGTAAAAAAAATTATAGTATTAAATCACATGGACATACCGTTTACGAATAATAGGAGAGATTCAAACAACTCTGCTCAGGCTTTCCCCTCTTCAAGATTAGTGAATAGCTATTAATCCAATACTTATATGAGGGAATTACCCCCATTGACCATGGAATGAATGATGTAGAAGCTAGTGGTTCCTTAGATGTAAAACTCCTTTCGCCACTCGTGACATAATAGCCAAAATTGCTCAAAATGCACAATAATTTAGTACACGGGCTATTGTACCAACTCGAGGAGTTCATGAGTCATGTCATTAATATATAGAACAAAATGTAGACAAAAAAGCATGATGATTTTCATAAAATTATAAGTAATTTATCACAAGAACAAGGAAACTCACAACCCCATCATATTCCACTACATTGTGGAATTTGTTCTTACATTACACATTTTTCACACCGGTGGCCACAACTTCAAGATTCAACCATGTCTTTTACAACCATGATCTCATGGAATCCATTCAAACAAGAGACTCCATTCACAAAAGAACAATTCAGGACAAATCCAAATCCTTGGTGGCATTCACAACCCCAGTATTAACAAGGATGAAATTCAAGCAATCCCAAGAATAATTTTAATCAAAAAGGGAAAGGAATAAAGACTTTTTATCCTTCATCTTCTAAAAATAGTCATTCTCCTCCTTCCAAATCATAACCAATTCCTTGAGGATATGGTAAATCAAATGGCATCCAAGAACCTCCAATCCCAAAATAACACTCAATCTCCAATTAAATACATACGAACACAAGTGGTGTATTTGGAAATCACCATTGGTGAGCTTAAGATGCAAGGTTCTGGACAACTACCATCCCATCCCATTTCCCATAGAAAGGAAAAAGGTTATGTATGAGAAGTTACACATCATAG
Source organism: Viscum album (assembly GCA_963277665.1). NCBI lineage: Eukaryota > Viridiplantae > Streptophyta > Magnoliopsida > Santalales > Viscaceae > Viscum > Viscum album. The sequence goes on from OY728151.1 coordinate 421,863,447, forward strand.
TGGTAATGAAGTATCTATTTATACTGAATTTGCACAATAGGTATGTCCCCCTCATTAACAATATCTTCCACAATCCTCAATAATTTAATGTAAAGAATAAAAAGACAAAAAGGGTAATCAAATTTTAATTTAGTATTTAAATGAACAATCCATTCGATTTCTATCTCACAAAGACTTTCTAAATCTACGAGAATTTTAACAGTGATATTAACACTGAAATAGTCGATACATTTATAAAAGATTAATTTAACATTCCACTATTATATTCAGATAAATAAATCCCTCGATATGCCAAATATCATAAAGATATTTGCAACAATAGATGATGGTTGAAGGGAAATGAGAGATTCAACATTGTAAGGAACATCTCAGCCTTAATTCAACCAGTAATTCCTACCAAATTCAGGGGTCTAGGTACATTCACAATACTGTGAACCATATGGGAGACCTTATTTTTTGATGTTATGCTAGATTTTGGTTCTTCCATTAATGTACTGCCTCACTAAATTTATACTTATCTACTATTCGGAGAGCTTCAACCAACATGAATTGTTGTGCAACTTGGAAAACAGAGTACTACACATCCAACAAGTGTAATTTAGGATGTCATTGTAAGAGTAAAGATTCTCATTTTCACTACTGATTTCAACATTCATGATATGGGAGATACCCGAACCCATGTACATGCCCCTCTCTTAATTGGGAGGCCAGTCGACAAAAAATTAATGATGGTCATCAATGCTCACAATAGTACATTGTATATGGAATACATAGAGGAAAAGTTATGTGTTAACATAATTTTGTGAATGAAACACCCGGTTGAAGATCACTCCACTCCTACTATGTATTTAATGTATGTTCTATCAAATGATTCACGAACACAAAATTCTCTCCTCAAACCATACATTGATTCATTTTACTCTTCTTCAACCATGTTTTATATGAAGTTTGATTCTTTTTTGAGTGTTGTGTGAGATCTGAGAAGTGTAAAATTCATGCTTTAATTGATGATTGTGATCATTCGAAGGTAATATGACTATTGATGATTCTTTAAATCTCATTTTAATATATTTTCTATCCTTAGAAAATAAAAATAAGAAGATATAAAATTTCATTGAACTCACTCTTCCAAAAAACTGTCCCTCAACCCAAAAACCACTAGTGTTGGAACTTAAACAACATCATTCTATTTTAAAATATTCATATTGTAACACCCTGAAATTTTATGAAAATTATTCTTTTTAATTTCATTATTGTCTTGTGTTGTACGCTACACCAAAAGGAGCTGGCACAACATGCATTCTTGACATGCCTTGGATTACACGCAATCGCGACCTTCCTCGATAGCATGTGTAGTACGCAATAACGAGTTTCACTAAACAACAATATGCTATTAAAATATTATTAAAACTAGCCGTTATGAATAGTAATAACCACTTTTTGAAATTTTGAATTTTTTTTTCAAAATGGACTTCATTTTTGGATTCGAAATATTGAAATTATCTTAGAGTGATATTTTGGTGCTTTTCAGATAACTTTCATTTTCCGATGAATAGTGAAAATTACTAAATATTAATTAAAAACAACCTTTTTAATCGAAATAATTAATAGTGATAAATTATTAATTTGAGTGGTTTTAAAGTATATTTTGAATATATTTTTAGAATTTTACACAATGTTGGTCATTGGATGTAATTTCCCATTTAAACCAAACATAAACAAGTTTCAATCTTTTGATACTTATTATCTCTTAAGAACACACTATTTGTTTTGTAGACGAGAATTAATTTTTAAATTAAGTTATGAAACTGATATGTTTTGAATTTGGTAAAATAGACATAATTTTTCGGTTAATAACATCAAATATAGCTTAGGCCTAATTTTTTGTGTTTTTCTGGAAACTTTCATTTTTTGATGAATAGTGAAACCACTAAGTAGTAGTTAAAAAAAATGAATTATTCATATAACATAATTTCACCACTTCTGAGAGTGGAATTTCAAAAACCTGAGAGACACGGTTGATGTCAGTAAGTAAAATTTGGTTCAATGAGATGAATATAATTTTGGGTGAATAGTAACTTTTTACTTTTATTTACCACGGTTAAAAGTAAATAGGGTAATTAAGGGTAAAAATGATATTATTATTACCCTAACACATGTCATAATTCTATTGGATAAGTGTAATTCGGCCAAAAACAACCTTAGGAATAATATATGACCATTTAGGCCCACTTGAATTAGATTAGGACATTTATTATTAATTTTTTTAAAGAAGGGTCAAAATAGTTAAAATCAAAGTTTAATAAGTATATCATTTTTAATATTGGGATATAAATAAGATAAATTCGACTATAAATATTAATTAGAAAGATAAAAAGATTTCCTACATAATGGTATATTATTTTTAATTTTTAGACATTATATAATATAAATTATTTATGACACAATGATGATGAAGTAATTATCTTATTAATGAAATATTGACATAATTGATGTTATAAATACCCAAATAAATGTAATTTGAGACTTTTCATCAATACTACTAATTTAATAGGATAATATGACATGTTATTATTGATTTACTTAACTTTTTTCGACCTAATAATTCTTTTATGATTATCACAAAAATCAATTACTAAATAGTGTCAAAATTGACATAAAATATTTTTTAAAACAAATTTTATATTATTAATTGTTATTTTATTCCTAAAAATCCAAAGTTCCACCAAATGACATAGATAAGGTTATATATGTTAATAATAAACAACTTGGGGTTCGTTTGGATTCTTATAGTAAGTTTATTAACCTTATAGTATAAGAACACATGAAGACACGGTAAAGGTAAAATTATTTTAATTAATGTTAAATCAAAATGATAAGGTTAAAATAGAAACCTAAACATGTCTAAATTCTATTTCATGCGAGGATTTCGTCCTATCCCTGCATTTGCTTCGAAATAAATCAATTTGGAGCTATTTAAAACCGAATTTGACTTTATAATAAAATAATAGTTTTAGTGATTCCAAAGGTGCCCCTCTCCTCCCTTATAAAAGGGCACCTCCTCCCTCACTTCCTCACACCACTTTGAGCCTTCAAGCTTGGCCAACCCCTAACGAATTATCTTCTCCACTTCGCTAGAAACATCCTAGAGGTCCTCGAATTTTCAAATACCAATTTTAGTGCCGTCAAAGGAGGTCTCAAAGAAGCACTTCAATGAAGAGGTAATGTCCGTTACCGATTTTTTCAACTTTATTTCTTCTTCCACTTCTTCTGATTAGGTTTTTTTATTATGAAGTAATAACATCAGTATCACTAATATAATGATTTGTTATTATATGTATGAAACTTCCCTATTTCACCGTCTATCCATCCTACGGAAAATGAAATCATCGCGTGTGCGTACGTACGGAATACCGTCTCCATGCCGTGCTGTAATCTATTTTCCACCACCACCTTACTTGGATGTGTATAATAGTGTACATAATAACTATATATGATTATTGTAAAGTGATATTGATTCTGAAATATTATACATAGACTACAATATAATTCCATGATCATTAGAACGATATCATCGCTCGAGCGTACGTACGACTACCGTCTCCATGACGCGATGAGATTCATTCTCCCCGTTAACCATACATAAATGATTATAAAGTATATATAATAAGTAGTCATAAAATATATGACATAATAATGATAATATATTTATGTGTATATATATTTATGTCATCTACTTAATTCCATTCAACTCAATAAGGAAACAAAAACATCTTTCATGCATACGTACGACCTACCGTCTCCATGAATGGTGTATTTCTTTCCATTTACTGATCTATTAAATATATGTATATTCTGAATATATATTATATAAAAATCATGTTTCATATTCTTGAATTATGTAAATCATGATATAAGTAATCATATGAATAATTACAAGTCAAAACACGGATGACAAATGAAACGATTTTACCTAAAACGCTCTTTAACATGGAATTTACAAAAGAACGGGTAAAATAAAGTCATAAGTGAACCATATATGATAACATAAAAATAAGTTTGATTCTGGAATAAGTAAATATCATTATTTAAATCATTATACAGGATTTTTGGACACTTATGAAGAAAATCGAACCTAAGGTAAGGGATAATTTTCCAAATCTCATTTTTATCCGAGATTGCTTATTCATACGTATTTACTAGGGTTATTTCTATCATCCATGTCCATTTTTATAAAAGTGTTTTCATGTATGTTTAAAGTCATTTTTACCCATTTTTTAGTTTTAATACATCGTATGTAAGGAATATTTCTTTTGTTTACAATACGAGGTACTTTTTTGACTTTTCAGGAAAAAGTACGAGAAGAATGTTTTTTTTAACTTATACAGCATGAACGGATTTTTACGGTTTCATAACGCCTCATTTTCAAGAAGCATACACTTCAATATTGCATGATTATTTTCAACAAAACCCTTATCTTTTAAAATTGAATGGAATTTTGTAAAAATAACATGATTTTAAAGAAGAAAGGATATTTTTCTCAAGAATTCATTTCAAGTGTTTTGTCAAAACTATTTTCCATCTAAGAGGACATTATTTCATATATATATGTTTCAAGTAAAATGTCTCTATGGTTTAAATGGTCAATTTTCTTATTATGAAATGATATCAATTGTTTATGGATTATGTTATGATGGCATGATGTTTAAGAATACCATTTTATTACATGGGTTATGCTATGATGTATGATTTATGATTTTGTGGTACACGAAAGAATGATTTAATTATGAGATGGGTGGGACCTATATCTCCCTCCAATGCATTAGTTAAAGATTTATATCTCATGAGAGAGACATGTCTAGAACGACAAGTTAAACCGGTTCATTAATACACGATTGGAACGAGGAGTGAACTCGATTCAGAAAGGGTCTTTGTCCACTAAGATGGTCTTGGAAGCAATGCCTTGGCTACTATGGAAATCATATCATGTGATTAATGGTTTCCACAATTAAATGTTTTATTCCCATGCTATTTTATCATTATTAGTGTTTCTTTATGATCCATGCCTTATGTACATCCTTGTTTTTTGTCATTGCTCAAGCTTTTGATGTTTTAACATTATGTTCATGTTTTTAAGTTCAAATGTATATGGTATGTTTTATCCGTTATTACCCTTACCGAGCATTTGAGTGTACCCTTTTTGTGATTTCTTTTCCCCAGGATATAAAGAATGGTTTTTAGGTAAGAAAAAAAGGGAAGATCTTTATGGGAGATGTTTAAGATATTTCACCATGATTAGAAGATTATGTTCCGAGTTTCCAAAGACACTAAAATATTACGGTCCTTGAGTGTTGGTTTTTACTATGTATTAAGTATTCCGCTAAAGTAATGCAATGTCCATGTATGTAAAGCTTCGGGTCTCTACAGTTGGTATCACAGGAATGGATTAGTCAACCTTTGGAAACTAGGATGCGAGAACTTTAGTGAAATCCCTATAGATATTTCTAAGGTATGTATAGGGATGTCCCTAAGGTTAAGAATAAGTATAGGTTATAATACTAGAATTACGGTAACCTAAGATGTTAGGTATTGAAGGTACTCCCCCTTTACTATGTTGTTTTCCCTAGCCTGATTTTTTCCCCTCACACTATTATTTTTGGGTTTTAGAAAATGGATGGAAATAGAAAGATTCATGATAATGGATGATATGACGGACAATGGAATGATATTATTTATGAGAAACCAAATGAAATGGGATTTGGACGTCCAAATATCATTATTATGCATAATCAGCAATCTCATAATATGATCAATAATCTCAACTTTGGTATGTTTCCCGACTCAGATAATAAGAGAAAGATGGAGTTTCATGATGACCATAGAGGAAAGAAAGTTCAATTTCTCTCATGTAAATCATGTGGGACGAGGCATCGAGGAAATTGTTTCAAGGGAACTGGAAGTTTATTTGGGTGTGGAAAAGAAGGACACAAAGCCAGTAAGTGCAAAGGAAAAGGTTCAGTTAACACCATGGATGAGGATAATGGTATTTCTACGACATCAACAATGGTTAAATGTTTAAAATGTGGAATGTACGGGCATTATGCAAACCAATTACCTAATGGAAAGTCTCATGAAGAGAATCAGTACGTCCGTATGGTTAGTATTTATGTTGATGATGATGAAGAGACTACAAATGATTTGTGAGATGAAAGAATTGTTGAAGCTCGGTCAATGGTTTAAGAAGTTAGTGGAATGATTACATGTTTATCAAGTGTAATGTTGTATAAGTATTCTCCGGGTACTATGGAATAAAGATACATCTAAGGATTGTTACACTATTGTCTTTCCTTCAATTTTAAATGTGTATGATTAATGGTACCAGTATCCATTAAACATTATTCAGATATTTTTGGAATATAGATGATATTCGCATAATGAAGGGATAAGGAGAAAATTAAATGTTTGATAGTATTAATGATCTCATGACTAATATAAGGAGAAGGTTATATCATGGTTTGATTATATGGAATTTTTGGATTTTGGTATGTAGAAAGAGTTAAATTTTGACAGCATTTATGTTTTCACTAAGGTATAATGGGTATTCATTTTTAAATAGAATACATGATTAAGGTATTCACATGACTGGAATGTGACCAACAAGATATATGGGGGATAAATGATGGTATTCACATGCTTGGTTGATGACATTTCAAGTAATCTTTTTCTTTATACTATGAGCTTGGACCAAAGTATTTTAGATAAGCCTAAAGATTGGGATGGATTATTTTGGACATAAGTTAGTATTTTTTAAGGATTGACGTTTTTTTTATATTATTTGTTGGATGTTATAGTAATTTAGTTTTAGAAAAAGGAAAACCTAAAGGATGGGCGACTGCCCATCGCGCCGGACAAGGCTGTGGGAATCGAACCCACAACCGAAGTGCGACTGGCCTTTATCGCCTACCACTGGCCTACTGGAAGTCCCTGTTTAGTAGAAACTAGATTTATTATATTAACTAGTATAATATAAGAATTATAAGTCCATTTTAGGAACCATATATGATTAATCTCACTATATATGGACTTACATATATTTTGATAACTTTTTTAACCTTTTGTTTGAGACAGATGGAATGACCCATCATTCTATCACATGATCTGCTAACACATCAAGAATGACAAATTCAAATTCATTTATTTAAGAGATGAAGTGGAAATTGTCCAAAGAACGACCAACGGTGAGACTATACCAAAATCACGAAAGTATTTCTTCTAATTCCAATTTCATCAACTTTAGGGAAATGATCTTGAAAACAAAAAACGTTGTCCTAGTGCTCTTATATCTGATGAATCAGATGGTACCTTAGAGAGTCACAAATTTATGGCTTTTTGATTTCTGGCTTTTTCCATAGCCATGTTCTCTACCGCTCTCCATCAGAACATAATGGTTTGATTTCTCTTCCATATCCATATTTTCACCTATGTGGAAACCCCGTGATTGATTTATTTTGGTAACCGTTACGTTTCATACTTTTGTTTTTAAAGATTGGTTTTGGTATTCATTTTTACGATGTGGCTTTATATAAAAAAACTTTCGAGTAGTAAACCATTTATAACCCCGATGAATTTCGAGGGAAAAATTCATTTTAAAGGGGGTAGAATGTAACACCGCATGATTTTATGAAAAATATTCTTTTTAATTTCATTAATGTCTTGTGTTGTACGCTACACCAAAAGGATCTTGCACAACATGCATTCTTGACTTTCCTTGCATTACCCGCAATCACGACCTTCCCTGATAGCATGTGTAGTACGCAATAACGAGTTTCACTAAACAATAATATGCTATTAAAATATTATTAAAACTAGCCATTATGAATAGTAATAACCACTTTTTGAAATATTGTAAATATTATTTTTCAAAATGGACTTTATTTTTGGATTTCGAATATTGAAATTAGCTTAGGGTGAAATTTTGGTACTTTTCGGATAACATTCATTTTCCAATGAATAGTGAAAATTACTAAATTTTAATTAAAAACTACCTTTTTAATAGAAATAATTAATAGTGATAAATTATTAATTTGAGTGGTTGTAAAGTATATTTGTAATATTTTTTTACAATTTAATACAATGTTGGTCATTGGATTTAATTTCACATTTAAACCAGACATAAACAAGTGTCAATCTTTTGATAGTTATTATCTATTAAGAACACGCTATTTGTTTTGACGAAAGAAATTAATTTTTAAATTCAGTAATGCAACTGATATGTTTTGAATTTGGTAAAATAGACATAAATTTTCAGTTCATAATATCAAATATAGCTTAGTCCTAATTTTTGGTATTTTTCTAGAAACTTTCATTTTTTGATGAATAGTGAAACCATTAAGTGGTAGTTAAATAAATAAATTTTTCATAAAACTTAATTTTACCACTTATGTGAGTGCAATTTCAAAAATCCGAGAGACACGGTTGATGTCAGTAAGTAAAATTTTGTTGAATGAGATGAAAATAATTTTTTGTGAATAGTAACTTTTTACTTTTATTTACCACGGTTAAAAGTAAATAGGGTAATTAAGGGTAAAAATGATATTATTATTACCCTAACACATGTCCTAATTCTATTGGATAAGTGTAATTCGACCAAAAACAACCTTAGGAATAAAATATGACCATTTAGGCCCACCTAGATTAGATTAGGACATTTATTATTAATTTATTTATAGAAGGGTTAAAATAGTTAAAATCAATGTTTAATAAGTATATCATTTTTAATATAGGGTTATGCATAAGATAAATTAAACTATAAATATTCATTAGAAATCTAAAATGATTTCCTACATAATGGTATTTTATTTTTTATTTTTATACAATATATAAATTAATTTATTTATGACACAATGATGATGTAGTAATTATCTTATTAATGAAATATTGACATAATTGATGTTATAAATACCCAAATAAATGTAATTTGAGACTTTTTATGAATACTAAAAATTTATACGTTAATATGACATGTTATTATTGATTTACGTAACTTTTTTAGACCTAATCATTCTTTTATTATTTTTACAAAAATCAATTACTAAATAGTGTCAAAATTGACATAAAATAGTTTTTAAAACATATATTATATTATTAATTTTTATATTATTGTTAAAATCTAAATTTAGGCCAAATGACTTAGATATGGTTATATATATTAATTATATACATCGTGGTGTTCGTTTGTCTTCTTATAGTAATATTATTAACCTTATAGTATTAGAACACAAGAAGACACGGTAAATGTAAAATTATTTTAAATAATGTTAAATCTAAATGATAAGGTTAAAATAGGAACGTAAACTAGTCTAAATTCTATTGAATTAAAGTACTTAGACCCATCTCCACCTTAGCTTATAAATAAATCAATTTGGAGCTATTTAAAACCGAATTTGACTTTATAATAAAATAATAGTTTTAGTTATTCCAAAGGTGCCCCTCTCCTCCCTTATAAAAGGGCAACTCCTCCCTATCTTTCTCACACCACTTTGAGCCTTCATGCTCGGCCAAACCCTACCAAAGGAACTTATAAACTTACCTAGAAACTTACTAGAGGTCCTGGTCTTCTTAAAAGACCAATTTTAGTGCTTTAAAAGGAGGTCTCAAAGAAGCACTTCAAAGAAGAGGTAATATCTTTTACCGATTCTTTCAACTTTATCTCTTCTTCCAATTCTTATTCTTAGGTTTTTTATTATGAAGTAATAACATAATTATCACTCATATACTGATATGTTATTATAATTATGAAACAAACCTATTTCACCATCTATCCATCCTACAGAAAATGAAATCACCGCGCGTGCGTACGTATGGAATACCGTCTCCACGCCGTGGTGTAATCTATTTTCCACCACCACCTTACTTGGATGGGTATAATTGTTAACATAAAAACTATATATGATTATTGTAAAGTGATATTGATTCTGAAATAGTATACATACACTCCAATACAATTCCACGATCATGAGAACGATATCATCGCTCGTGCGTACGTACGGACTACAGTCTCCACGACGCGATTTGATTCATTCTCCATGTTAACCATTCATGAATGATTATAAAGAATATATAATATGTAATATTGAATATATGAAATAATAATGACACTGGATTTATGTGTATATATATGTATGTCATCTACTTAATTCCATTGAACTAAATAAGGAAATGAAAACAGTGTTCATGCATACGTACGGCCTACCGTCTCCATTAACGGTGTATTTCTTTCCATTTACTGATCTATTATATATATGTATATTATGAATATGTATTATATATAAATCATGTTTCATATTCTGAAATTAATTAAATCATGATCTAAGTAATCATATGAATAATTACAAGTCAAAACACGGACAACAAATGAAACGATTTTACCCAAAACGCTCTTTAACATGGAATTTACAAAAGAACGAGTAAAATAAAGTCATAAGTGAACAATATATGATATCATAAAAATAATTATGATTATGGAATAAGTCAATAACATTATTTAAATCATTATACAGGAGGTTCAGACACTTATGAAGCAAATTGGACCTAAGGTAAGGGATAATTGTGCAAATCTCATTTTTATCCGAGATTGCTTATTCGTACGTATTTACTGGGGTTATTTCTATCATACATGTCCATGTTTTATAAAAGTGTTTTCATGTATGTTTAAATTCATTATTAACCATCTTTGTATTTTACTACATGGTATGTAAGGAATCTTTCTTTTGTTTACGTTACGAGGTACTTTTTTGACTTTTCCGGCAAAAGTACGAGAAGAATGTTTTTTTTAACTTATATGGCGTGAACGTATTTTTACGGATTCATAATGCCTCATTTTCAAGAAGCTTACTCTAAAAGATTGAATTATTATTTAAAAAACCCCTTATATTTTAAATTTTCATGGAATTTTGTGAAAAGAAACTGATTTTAAAGATGAAAGGATATTTTCTTCAAGAATTCATTTCAAGTGTATTGTCAAAACTATTTTCCATCTAAGAGGACATTATTTCATATGTGTATGTTTCATGTAAAATGCCTCTATGATTTAAATGGTTTCAATTTTCTTATGATGAAATGATATCAATTGTTTATGGATTATGTTATGATGGCATGATGTTTAAAAATCCCATTTTATTACATGGGTTATGCTATGATGTATGATTTATGATTTTGTGGCACACGAAAGAATGATTTAATTATGAGATGGGTGGGACCTATATCTCCCTCTAATGCATTGGGTAAAGATTTATATCTCATGAGACAGATATGGATGGAATGGCAAGTTAAACAAGTTTAGTAATACAGGAATGGAACGAGGAGTGAAATCGATTCAGAAAGGGACTTTGTACACTATGTTGGTCTTGGCAGTAATGCCTTGGATATAATGGAAATCATATCATGAGCCTAATGGTTTCCCCAATTAAATGGTTTATTCCCATGATATTTTATCATTCTTAATTTTTCTTTATAATCTATGCCTTACGTACTTCCATGTTTTATGTCATTGCTCAGGATTTTGAGGTTTAAAAATTATGTTCATGTTTTTAAGTTCAATTTTATATGGTATGTTTTATTTTATTCATTATTACCCTTACTGAGCATTTGAGATCACCCTTTTTATGTTTTCTTTTCCACAGGATATAAAGAAAGGTTTTAAGGTAAGAAAAAAATGGATGATCTTTATGGGAGATGTTGAAGATATTTCACCATGATTAGAAGATTATGTTCCGAGTTTCCAAAGACACTAAACTATTACGGTCCTTGAGTGTTGGTTTTTACAATGTATTAAGTATTCCGCTAAAGTAATGTAATGTCCATGTAAGTTAAGCTTCAGGTCTCTACACATATCATGATGGTATAAACCAATTACCCATCATTATTTCCAATAACCTGTCTCTACAATAGCAAACAAAACTGCTCACCCATTTGAGAGAGGGTAAAAAGGAAGTAGGACGGACATTTAATGATATTACCTAGGATTAACCCATCTATTTGAATTCACAATATACGTTTAGATGAAGAGGCTATGCCCATAAGACAATCTCAATGCTGATTGAATCCCACTATCCTTGAAGTGGTAAAATTGGAAGACAGTAAACTGCATATTGTAGTGATCAGTTATCCTATATCTAATACTAAATGGGATAAAAAATAAAAATTGTGCCTCAAAAACAAGAATAATAGTTGTGTCAAATGAATGGAATTAATTGGTTCCAACACATTTTCAAAATAGTTGGCGAGTCTATATTGAATATCATTGACTGAATCAAGCCATGCTAAAGGACCACTTTCCTCTACCTTTAATTGGCCAAATGTTAGAATGATTGGATTCTAAGTACCATTATTGATTCCTTGATGGAGATTTGTCTTATTTTAAAATCTATATATCCCCCGAGTATCAAAAATATATTACATTTACCTATCTATTTGGCACATTTTCATACAGAAGGAGGTCGTTCGGTCTATGTAATTACCCTGGCACATTTCAGCGATATATATTGAGTGTTTTTTCATGAGTACCTTGAGAGTTCTATGGAAGTCTATATAGATGATTTAGTGGTATATGGTTCTTCTTTCGAGGTTTTTTTGGGTCACGTTGGATCTTTTCTCTATCGTTGCATTGAATAATATCTTGTATTAAATTATAAAAAATTCAATTTTAGGATTGAGCGGGGGATTGTTCTTGGGAATTTCAATTAATATAATGTAATTCAAGTTGATAAATCTAAAATTGAATTAATATAATCCCTTTTATTTCCAAAATGTGTTTGTGAGGGGAAATATTTCTTCAACCATGCCGGTTATTATCACTGATTTTTAAAGACATTAGTAAGATCTTACTACTATTGTCCTGATTATTACAAAAAATATTCTAAGATTGTGTATGATAAAAAATGTGAAGATGCATTAAATTCACTAAAAATGAGTGTCACATCACCTCCATTCATCTATCCACGAATGTGGGATCTCCCCTTAGATCTTATGTGTGATGATTCTAAGATTTCATTTTTTGCAGTTTTATCAAAAATGGTTGAGACAGCTCCCCATTTTATTGGGTATTTATCACTTAACCTTGACCATGCCCGTGTAAAATAAACAACCACTAAAAAAGAACATCCTTTTTATTGTGTTTTACACATAAAAATTTCGATCGTATCTTTTTTATTCAAAAGTTATTGTGTTTTCGGACTATGCTTCCCTTCGATTTCTTTTAATGAAACCTGAATCTAAAACCCGCCTCATACGGTGGAAGATCCTCCTCCAAGAGTCTGAACTTGTGATTATTGATATGTGGGGAGTGGAAAATGTTCTATCTATCCACATTTTCAGGATTTCTCTACCACTTGTCCACCATGATGAATCATCCCCCCATTGAAAAATTCATCCATCATGTGAACCTTTGTGATGTTGTGGACCTTACCCATTTATGCAGACACTGTGAATTTTTTAGAAACTTCTAGGGTTCCCAAATATTTCAGAACTTCCAAATCCTAGATATTAAAACATGATTATTGATGGTACAATTGGGATGAAAAATACTTGTGGAGATTTTGAGGGGACCAAGTAGTTCGTTGGTGTGTCCCTAACAATGAGTTCACCTTGGTTTTGGCCTTTTTCCTCACTTTGGCCTATGGGAGCCACTTTTTCTCTCAACGTATAGCTCAAAAGGCCCTTGACTCATGAAACTGTTGTTCAATATTTTATGGGGATGCCCATGAATATTTCAAGACATGTAGTCCTTTTCAATTCACTAGAAATATCTCTAAGAGGAATGAAATTCCCCAACATCCCATGTTATTCGGGGAAATTTTTGATGCATGGGTCATTGACTTATTGGGGCCGTTTCCAAAATAAATTGTATTCTTGTACATATTAATAGTTGTGGACTACAAGTCTAAATGTGTGGAATAAAAGTCTATTTTGAAAATGACTCTTGAGTTGATGTTGATTATGTGAGTTCACAAATTTTTAGTTGGTTTGGTTTGTTGAGATTCATCAATAATTATCAAGGTTCCCATTTATTCAATAGCAATAAGAAATATTTTCTTCACAATCATGGGGTTGATCGTAATGTCTCCCCTTCAAATCACAACAATGTAACAGAGAAGTAGAAATATCAAATCGGGATGTAGAGAGAATCTTGGAAAAAATGGTACAACCCAACAAGAATGATAGGAGTTTTCACTTGGATGAGGCACTTTAGGCATACCGTACATCATTAAAAACCACAATATGAATTTTAATATTCAGAATTGTGTTTCAAAAGGCTTGTCACCTCCCAGTGGAGGAAGAAAATTGTGCATATTGGGCGTTTAAACAATGTAATATTAATATTTCAGATATAGGTGATAATAATAATTTGACGTTTCAAGAGTTGGAAGAAATCAGACATGATGCATATTAGGGAACACTGATATATAAAGATAAGACAAAGGCTATCTATGATAACATGATTAACCAGTGGGTGTTTCATATTTGTGAGAAGGATCTCATGTATAATTCCTAGCTAAGGCTCCACCCATGTAATCTTCTTTCTCGATGTCTTGGTCCATATATTGTTACTTATGTTTACCCATATGGTGCTATACAAGTTTTTCATCAAAATAGTTGAAAATGGATAATTATAAATGGGATAAGGATCGAACACTTCTTTAAGGATTTTCCAAAGCATCTCGTGGAAGAAATATAACTCATAGACGGTATATATGACACCTCTTAGTAGGTTTTCCCTTCTCACATCCTTTATTTAGTTGACTTTTTATTTAAAATACATTCATTTAGGATAATGTGACATTTATTTATGGGGAAGGGTGACATTTCACAGTTAGTATTAAAGAAAAAATCAATTTTAAAAAATGTTTCTTCATTTTTTTTCATTTTCATTATTTTGTATTTTTAGATAATAATTGATCTTAAAAAGAATATTTAATAAAATTTCATGAATGAGTCGATTTTGTGGAAAAGTCCTTTATTTTTTTAATAATGATTCTCAAATGCAAGATGATATGGAATATTTTTCTAAAATTTGTATTTTCATATCATTCTTATGTGTTTGATGGATTTTGGGATCCCGTTCCTCATTTGATCTAAAAAATATTTTAATCCCTTACCAAAGAGAAATTCTAAGCCCTTATACTTTTTAATCACTTTCTTGATAGTCTCGGGTCATGTAACGAATATAGAACATTCCTAGATTTTGTTTGAAGCCATTAGATTCAAGTATGCTACATTCATAGTATAGGTACTCGCTCTTTAAAAATCCATTTATAGATTTATCCTTTATTTTGGTAACCTTTAAATTTTATCATTCTTATGAAATAGAGACAATGAAATTCCTTTTAGGTAGCCACATTACAAGATAATTTATCACTACCAACCCATCTCTGGTGTAAATTCTTGTTTTATTTTATGCAATTGTGGGAGAGAGGGTGTTTCTATGATAATTATGGTAAGTGAATCATTCTTATGGTTTGATATAAAGGGATCCTACATTTCCATGGGAAATGGGTTCATAAGCCATATTGCATCATTGTATTATACATGTTTCTCTCTTTATCTACAAAAAAACTAAAAAAATACAGTTCTATACATCTGAAAAAAACACAGAACAAAAGATTAAAATAAAGAAAAGAGGATGTTTAATCATTATTATCGATAACTTGGTTGTGACCCATAAAAATTATCAATGTTCAGGGTGAGTTGAAGGTATTATACTTTTTGAGGTTTTGAGTGTCTATGTTAATTGTTAACATATTCAAAAATTGTACATGTTTTTTGAATAACTGATTAAAAACTCCTCTTTAGCCTCATAATTTTAAACATTAAATCCTATCATCCCTTGAACCTCATAATAGCATATTGAAGGTCCTCTGAAGTAGCACACTAGTTCTACCTATAGAGCACATAGAATATTTAGATGAATATGTTAAGATCAGATGAAAACTGAAAAAAGTGAATAAACCTACTTTTATATGTTCCTTGAGTGAAGATGGAGTTTTTTTAGGTGAGGTTTGTTGTGACATGTTTCATGGGTGAAAAAATAAAGTTGAAAAATTTTAAATGTGAGAAAAGTAAAATTATAGGATAATTGATTCCATAAACTAGACATGATGAATTTCATTTCAAAAAAATCTTGGATGTTTTCAAACCTTTTATTTAGGAGTGGGACATGATTAGGATATTATACTTTTCCTAGGAGTTCTAATCTACAAGAGAACCCAAGAATGGATGTGGAAAATAATTTGTACTGTGGAAAATAGGTGCACTAAATTGATAAAAAATGTTCATATTGGTGAAAAATATGGTCTACATTTATCATGAAGATCATAAAGATCAACTCGTCCATTTTGAGGTTGAACATAGGCCCATAGTGAGAAGAAATTTTGGAAAGGCCAGATTGGACCACACATCTTTATTTGGGTCATAAATCAGGGCTCAAAGATCTAATTAGGCTTATTCAACATCCCATGGATGGAGAAATCAATTCCCAACTTCTAAAAATAATTTGATGTCATTTTCACGCTTTTTAGCCTGTCATTCTGCCTCATAATGATGGATTAAAAAATCATCCTTGAATAGTCACCTAGCCTTTTAGATACTTGACCACTCTACGTGAAAATATGCATGTAATTACCCATATAATCACTCTATCCCTTCATTATCTATATTGCACGACCAGTGGTAATGTTTTTTCAACATGGAGAGATATACTTACCCATTTTATTTATCATCTACCTCATGTACTCCAAAACCTCTTAGTGATCAATTTGGGGAGTGTCCTACTTTGTAATCCTAAGCTACAAACTTCTAATATTCATAAGGTAATTCATTTCCATGTTTTTGTCAATTTTTCTTCATTTATACATTATTAATTTTTATTATTATAGTATTTCCAATTAAAAATCAATGGAAAATGAATCTGCATGATTGTATATATAACATGGATCTTGTGATGATTTGAGTGTTGAAGCCTCTTTTCTCCCCCCTCATTTTCATGAGTATGCAAATGGATTACATCAGTTCATATAATCTAAGAGCATAAAACTATTAATATTCATGTTCTTTTAATGTGAAATATTTTTATCAATGACACTAATCTAGAAATCTCATCACAATGTTGATTTGATGCCTTGATTGTGTTCTGTTTTTAAATCTATTCATTATTTTGATTTGAGAAGTTTCCAATAATCAATATCATTTACCATTAAAATCATAGGTGGTACCCTTGTAAGAACTCACATACCATTACTGGTTTCGGTTTGTATCAAATCAATGAATCAATGATCCTTCGCTTTCCCTTGAGAGTGATGACAGATTGAGCATCAAGGGACACTTACCTGGGTTCATCCTGATTTGTACAACTGGTTTCTCTCAGTAGTAATATACCTTCAATTTTTGTTCATAAATAAACAAAACCAAATTTTATAAAACCACATTTCTATTTTAGTTATTTAATCAGAACCAAATTTTATAATTAATGATTAATACTCCTTCGAGAGACAACTTAGGGTTGTGGATATATAGTAGACATTATAGTTAAAAGTAATCATCTTATTTGATGCGCTCAAAAACACGATCAGGGTCACATTCCATGTGATACGTACATTTCTTTGAAACCCTATATACCACCAAGACGAACCCAAAAAATCTGTATCCCATGATTACAAACCATTTTGCTCAATATTTTCCATAATTGGTGCATATTCTCTTCTGCTCTGCCTCCAATATACCTACACCTCACTCATGAAATCATGAATATTTCCCCAACAAACCAATATATATTTGATAATCAACATTTTGTCCTAGGATCCACTCAAAAATGGGATTTGAATTATTTTTTGTGGTTTGAATAACATAAAAATCAGGTACCTATATCACCTAATTCGCTATTGTCTCCAACATTGCGACACTGGTGTTTCACTCCAATCCCATATCAATGATTTCATATCCTTCCACCAAGATATGTGTGTGAAACAATCAACTGATCGGGATAATTTGATCCATATTCCAAATGAATAATGATAATGAGAGAACAATGAATAGAGGAGAAAATTACTATGAATAAATAAAATAATAAACCATTATAGATGGTTGTGAATATAAAAAACTGATGTCATAAAAATAACAATGAATAAATCATCAATTCAATGTAATTCGTCTAAAATCACCCTTCTGTAAATGAATCTCATAAATAAGCACCATCAATGGATGAATAAATTGTTCGATTGATCGCTGTTCATAGTAGAAATCATGAATGGGGAATGGAAACAAACACAACAACCACCCCACCTTGATTCATATTGAATTTTGATGATGATTGATTTTGTTCTACATTTTTTTGGTGTGATCCATTTATTTTTTCCTTCAGTGGACGTTAATCTCCGATCCCGTTGTAATATTCCAAGGGGATCTCCTCTAATGTCTCTAATATATATCTTAAACTCACTAGGTTATGTGAAAAAACCTAATAATTTTCTATAAGAACATATATAGGGATGGATGTAAGGTTTTTGGGTCACTAAACAAATAAAATAATTTATTTAATTTTTTATCCTTTTTTCATATTTTATTTCTTTTAGGAAAAAATCTTACAGTGATCATGTTTATGGTTCACCTAGGATAAAACATGCATTATAAAATTAACATTTTCTTCAAATTATTGATTCTAGAACACATTTATATGATATTAATCTTTTATAGGAAGACTGTGTGCATGTTATATTAAATATATTTAATATATTTCAATAATTTATTCAAGGAACAATAATTTTTGGAATATTTTTTGGTTTCATCTACATGTCTAAAAAATAATCCATATAGCATCCTAAAATAATACATGTAAAATCGGAGACATTATACATATTTAATGGTTTCACATCCAAACCAATCATAGTAGTCAAGTTTCAGTCCCAATGACTTCATACCAGGAAAATTCACTTATTGAACTAGGTTAACTCTCTATTCCAATCTTGTATATCTCATGAGATAGAAGTCATTACCAAATACATTTCTAGGGGATATATTTACCACTTATCACATAATGAAAACCATATTTAGGTGTTCTATATGATCCTAAATGATTCCACATATTAATTCCCATGAAATGAAATTAGTTTTATAATCATTTCATCATATGATAACATGTGTTAAAGGGATTGGTTTCATATTTGTTCATCATCTCAAAAAATTATAATATATAGAATATGAAATTGGTTTCATATTAATTATTTAATGGTATAACCAATAGAAGAGAGCTTGGTTTGAGAAAGAACATTTTATCATAATCAATTCAAAGAATGAACAATAATAATACATTCCATTTATATCATAATTTAATCATATGTTACATCAAAGGATTCCATATTACATGAAACATTATTTGGAAATATAAATCACATTGAATGTTTATTGAGGACGATAAATTTTATTTGAAAATTACATTTTAAAATTAGTTTTTTTAAATATCTTTTACATATAATAAAAATGAAAAAATTGTAAATGAATCATTAATAATAAATTAAAAAATTACACGTGGAAACTAACCTTTCATCATTGAAAAATAATTATAAAAAGATATAAAATTTTCAAAATCCATTTCTTCTAAAATAACATTGAAAACTAATAAAAGAATATTTAAAAATCATTTGAATCATTTCTAAAAGAATGTATCCTTTCAAATTCTTAAAACACATTTCAAAATAGAAAATAGTTCGAAAATACTAATATTTTAAAATAACATTTAATACATATAAAGGAAGTGTTAAAAGTAATTTTATGAATTCCTCGAGGGAAATATCCTTACAAATTTGAAAAAAAAAGTTTATTTAAAGTAATTTAATTTTTTTAAATAACTTTTACATGAAATAAACAGGAATACATATAATTAATGCTTCAAATAAAATAATGTTCATAAAAGTGGGATTTTTTTACATTTCTTACATGTTAAAATAAAGCATTCATTCATATTTTTTGTAAAATACAAATATGGTATTTTTGGAATTTGTTATGAATGTTAATATAAAAATTAAATTTCAAAAATATGTAAATATTTCAGTAAAAATAATTTTCATTTTTTTAAAAACACAAGGAAAAAAATTTTTAGAAAAATTTCTTTTAGAAGAAAATATATTTCCCATTGAAGAGGGGAATAAATATGGATTTAAAAAAATTTTAAATCTTTTGTACATAGAGAGAATAATTGGACGTGTATAAATTTATTAAACTGAAATATAGATAATAGAATATAATTAATGGATTGTTTGTGATAATCATTATAATCGTTCATCATTATAAGTAAAATCATTACAAATCCCAGTAAATGATGATATGAGACCATAAAACCCTGACCAATTTGTTAACAATGAATCGTAAGCCCTAAGAAAGGATAAAATATAATGAAAAAATGTCATTATGTAATATAAATTTAGGATAATTCATGATAAATGCGATAGATATAAATATAGTAAAATAATAGAGGTGGATAACATCATATAATTATCACTGAATCCAAAATGAGACAAAAAACCCTTACTGCTTTAGTAATTTTATGAATCTTTGTCCCCAAAAAGATATAACATCAAATTAAATATTAAATATCATGGAAATAATAAGAATAATTATATTCCATGTGAAATAGATAGTTTATGAAGCCCAAAATAAGAAAATTGTTGTTAATTTTCAAATATGTCCTAGAAATAAAATAGAGACTAGAAATCCAATACCCAAAGTCTCATCATCACATGTACATGTTAGAACATCCATTAAAATAAATATTAGTTTGTTGTACATCTATTTTATATACATAATTATATATATATATAACCTACCATATATGATTTAATTATTTACATTTATTACTTGTTTATTAATAATTCCATGTCAATGTCACATTTCTAGTAATAATTGCTATGTTTTACATATATGATTTTATTTGTTATTTCCAAACAATTCACATTTATAATGGTTTAATTATATCCATAATAATTATAATTAAATAATTAAAATATTTATATATCAATTTTATTCATAATTCCATCAGTAAAATATGGTTTTTAGAAAATATATTTGTTACGATAATGGAGACAGTAGGTTATACATATGCTTGAGTTGCATTTCAATTTTTCAACGATGATTACAGAAAGGGTTTAAGTACTATGTTGACATTTAAGAATCATAATTATATCATTAATAATATATTAATTTTTTAAATATATATATACATGTTATCCATGTCATGTGGTGAAGAAAATTGAGTGCCACATCACATCGTGAAGGTGTTAGTCCACATGTACACAAACAATTTTATCATCATTCAGTCTAATCATATAGAAACGATGTTATAATATTTTAGTGAGTTAATTGGTCGTAAAAAATGATATATTATATTTTTAGAAAGAAAAATATTCCATTACTAATATATTTATTTAATTTATATCAAAAAATTATATTAAACATCTCCTTATTTTCATACATGCACGATGTTAGTGAAAATAAATCACATTGCTTCATAAGGATGTAGTCTCTTTAATCACGATGGATGTTATCAAATACCATATATAATGGATTAAAAAATGGTATATATGGTATAATTAATCCATATGTATAGAAATTTTAAAATATCATAGATATTCTTTAGATGAATCATCATTCCAATCCATGAGGGGGGGTAATTGAAAAACGAGTTACATCAGTTCATGAAGTATCAACCCACCTTACTCATGAAATATGATTTAATAACCTATTTGATAAAATTTTAAATTATTTTAGGTAAATTAAAAAATATAATAACATATCAGAATATGGAATATACTATTTTTATTATAAAAATATTATATAATTAGAAATGAATGTGGTGGAGGAAGAAATAAGTGAAATATGATCATTCAATAGAGTAATATATTCTATGATAATCCTTCTTAGTTTTATATAAACAATCATCCTATGCTTTATTTTAATCCAAAATATGTCTTATGGTTTTAGAATTTGGAATTTTTAATGTTATATGGGATGTTATTTTTTGAGCCAAAATTTTTCAACATGTGATAAATAGTGGAGAGGTGTTGCCTTTTATATGATAGGTGGGCTGCACATTTGTAATTTTGGAAAAAAAGAATGGTGTTCCCAAATTTATTAACTATACAAATTTCGCAAAAATAGAGTAATATAGAGATTTATAAATTATAGTGTAGAAATATTTCTATCTAATAGACTTTAAACATGGTTTTAGGATACTTTTATAGTAAAATATTTTTTTCTCCCCCAGGTAAACCCATTTTTACCATAATAGTGGTAATTAATTTATAATGATTTTATTATTAAATTTGAAAAAAAATTTGACCAAATTAGATATATATAATTTATTCTAATTCCAAAAATAGATTCAAATTTCTAAAATCACATTCATATATGTGGGAAAACATAATTTAAAATTTAATCACCTAGACAATATGAGAATGTGGGGTTTCATAGAGAAAATGGTCAAAAGTTTAGTTTGATTTTATATCTAATTTGTATATGAAAATAAAAAAATTAACTATATTATATTAATATCTAAATATTAGATATAATTTTACATTAATATATATTTAAAATAAAAAATAACTTTATAAATAATTTAAACAAAAATTATTTTTTAAAATAAAATTCAATGTTATTCGCTATTAATAATAAGAGTAATTATTTCATAAATACATAAAAAATAGAAGATATTAATTTATATATTCTGATTTGAAATAAATATATTATTTTAAAAAAATAAGTTTCTATGATTTTAATATATTATTTTTGAAAAAAAATTGAATAAATATGACTAGTAATTTTTGAGTAAAATAATGTTTCTAAGAATAAAAATCAATTTATTATTAAAAATTAGATGGAAAACACTAAAGATGAATGTAAAATATTTGATTGATTATACACTAAATATATTTAATAAAACACATTCCCAAAAATTATTTTCTATAATTTACTGGAGAAAATTAATCTTTTTTAGTAAAAATTGTTCTTCATAAAAATATTTCAATTATTTTGAAATATATTTTCTTTAAATTTCAAATTAATTGTTCAGATTTGATTTCATTTTATATAAAAATGTATACCATAAAATTTAATAATTTAGTAAATCATTTCATTACCCACCTTTCCATCCATTTTTTGACAAATATCTTATTAAATAATAATATTTTAATAATAAGTCACATTTCAATTTAAACTCAACAATTAACCTAACAGAAACTAGTGTCAGGTTTTTATGTTATGTAATCTTAAAATAGTTTGACTTATATTTAAAATATAGATAATTTTAAATTCATTTGAAAAAAATCACAACATCTTGTGGGGTTAAATTCTACCCCACAAAAATTAAATTTTTCTCATGGAATTGATCACGTTTCTTAAAAAAACTAAGGACACTTCAGTCTCATTACATCTTTAGATTCCCACTTATCAATATAAATATTATAGGATACAAAAAAATGACCAGGTGAGTTGTCTCGTTACATAGACCATTCCATATTCAATTTATGGTCTCAACCATTTGATCCATATAAGAATAATCATACCCTTGATGTAAAACCAATGAGTTTAATAATTGAGATGGATCAAATGTATAATTAATTTTGATGGATATAAGCAACACATCTTGAACATAATATATGTTTATTGGATGTTACAACTGAAATGATACCATCCCTATATGATCATGTATTTCAATTGGACTGATATATTTATGCCTTAGTCTGCCCCTCTTTCTACAATGGAGAAATTAATAGAATGATCTTCTCACCAAAATCAAATTCTAGACTGCATAAATGATTATTGTCATAACACTTCGGTCAATTGTTTTTTACTAACATGTTGCGGAATTGCTTTAACCATCTCTCTCTTCTCATCAAATAGACCATGTCCCAATATATTTAATTATTCAACAAAATTCAAATGTGTATAATGTTATTAATATGGAACCATTAAAATGCTCATGTGAATGTTAATATTACATTGAAATTTAATTAAAGTAAGGTTTTGATCATAATAACATTTTAAATCTACAGAAGAAGATCATATCAAATCCTATAATGTATTAATTGTTCTCTAGAAATAACCCTCTTCAATAATAAAACTCATATATATATCAATAAAATAATAAATATGTAGCCAATAAAATGATCTAAACATTGAATCATGAGCTGATACAATTGAATGTGGCACCATGGGATACCATACCACTTAATTAATGTATATATTGAAAAAAGATCAATATAATAGTTTTCTATGATAGAAAAAAATTGTGATAAATTCGAAATGTGATAAACTACAACTCATAATTACCTCAATTCAATGAAAACTTAAACCCTAATTGTTACCAATAACTGTAATTATATATCTATAAAAAGAAGTGAATACTAACAACTAAAGGGTTTTATTTCCATATATTTCTTTCAAAATATCATTAATCATGATAATCTCTCAACATATAAAATCTAATATGGTGTTTCTAAGATAGTATAATTACGATAAACATAAAAATCATAAAACCATTATTATATCCGTAGATCTATTGTTAGTCACACATAGAGACATAAAAGCTTCCACAGTAACAAAATCAATAGTGGTTTCATAATTGTATTGAACAAAATTCCATTGGAAAAATAATTCTACAACATAATTCATGAATGTAAATAAATAAATAAATAAATCCTTTATCTTAAATAGATAGAAAATAATTTCTCCTTCCATAAACTACACGTTAATTCATGGTTCATGTCATTGGTGTTTCTAATTCTAGTGTTCCCATCAAAAATAATATTAAATCCTCATAAATTTGTTACTCTATGATATACATTTCCATAGAGATGACTTATTTCCAAAAATTTTATATATTCATGGATTTTCATTTTTTCACCTTCATGGAATGTGTGAAGATGAATAATCTTTCACATTTTCTCATTTCGACATGAACATTCATAAAAATTGATATTCCACTTATTTGATCTGTCCAGAATTTTACAAATGTTAACATTTTTATTCATATATCATGAATGATTATTAGGAATAATACTAATATATTTATCTAATGTCATAATCTAAATTGGGTTCTCATAGTTAGAGAATTTTCCATCATATTCAATGTTAACGTGATTCCTTCCTGTTTTAGTCATTGACCAAAAACTAAACTGAATTTATAAGGCCTTGGCCTTAAACATTACTTAATCATGAGTAACTTCATGAATACATGTTTAAGATCTTTTCAGGTTTATATTGTTAGATAATTAGATCATAAATCATGCATTACATTCCACACTTAAAAAAAGTGGTTACATTAAAGATAGTACTTATTTTTCCCATCGTCGGAAACATATTTACAATAAAACATAGATTCTTTCTTGACACTTCCTTGACACTATCATCACATCATGTACCTTTCCTTTGAACTGATGAAAACATTTCAAAAACATGTGATGAGCATAAAAAGCTCAGCAAGGGATATAAAGGTACGAAATGAAAACATTAGACCACGTTTGAAATCATACTTTACTCGAAAAACATATGCATTTTAACATACCTCATCAAATCATGAATAAATCATAGTAATCATAAGACATAAAGGAAACTTGATTCATTAATAACATTCTTACGTAGGGAGTGACCCACATTGTTACGTTTGGAATACCGATCATAGTATATTCCCTAAATCTCTTCGGAGAAACCTTAATGTTTAACCCCTTCGAATTACATAATACATTGGAGAGCTATATCAGACTCAACCACCCTTAGTTTATCACAGAACCACCCGCCTTCATAAACAATGCCCAATAACAATAACATAATCATATCACATAAAACATGCATAAAGGAAACGTAAAGTTTCCACATTTCAATCACAAGATATCAATACAACACACTGATATAAAAAAAATATCAAAACAATTTTCAATACCAAAATAAAAGAGAAGTAAAACATGGTAAAGAAATGGTTATGGCTTGTAGAGGAAGCCAAAACTCAAATAATGGTCATGGCGACAGAGAATTCATTATTACCGCATATGTACGACAAAAAAACATTCCATTTTTTCGTTTTGTAAATGTTTCATATAAAAATGATTTCTTTTGAATAAACAGAAAAGTAAAAGTGCTTTATACACAATATAAAAGAAAGTTGTGTATACAACAAAATATTCCTCAATGAAAGGATATTGAGACAAAGTCCCTTACCTCATATCCGACTTGACCCGATTGTTCTTTAATCTCCTGAATAATAAACTTGAGTTAATTTCTACATTCTTAAGAAACTATTTGAATTTCATTATTCCTTTTATATCACTTATTACCATGTCATGAACAATATGTATTTATTTAAGTTAATAACGGTTGTTTTAACGATCATTGGTACTTGAGTCAAAAATAAACTATTTATAATTACATTTTGTTCATGTATCCATTATATCCAGAGTTATATTCATGATGTAGATATCATATGTATCATATATATCCAGTATATACATTCATTTATAATATTACATAACATTTAGTGGTAATAAATGAAATTAACCATTCATGGAGACGGTAAGTCGTACGTGCGCATGAACGCTACATTCATTTCAATTTCATATTTTATGGAATGGAATCATAATGATATAAAGGTATATTATAATTCCAGTATAATATCATATATAATATCAATAAATCTATCCTTTATACTTCCCACATATGGCATTATCGAATCAAATCACTTTGAGGGGGTGGTAGTCCGCACTTGCTAAAATGAAGATATCTTGTTTACCCATAATGGAAACAATAATGGTATGCCAAAAATGAAAAATAAAGAATCTTAAAGAAAACATAAACTCGTTTTATATAATATTTAAATATAATGTCATCTTAATTGCCACCATTGAAAGTGTTAGAAGAATATTGAATAATCATCGTTTCGTGAGGCAGAAATTCGCCATCCACAGAAACAGTATGCTCTTTAACGATTAGGTAATGTTGTGTAAATGTGTAGCTTGAATACATCTTATAACAATATCCTAGTATATTAAAGACACTGGTTTTGTTACAAATGAAATGAATAAATAGAGTTTAGGTGGTTCGAGAAGCAAAATAAAACAAAAGAACATTAGAGAAGACTTTACCTTTAAATCGGGTAACTCTTCTTGGTTTGAACCAAAATGGTTTCTTGAAGAGCTTTCTACCTATGTTAAGGCTTCTAGAATGTCGAGAGGGATGTGGAGAGATAAAATGAGTAGATATTGGCCGAGCCAAAGGCTTGAGAAGTGTGGGTAAGGAGGTAGAGGTGGGGGCCTTTTATAAGAGGAGAGGAGGGGCACTCTTGGAATGTTATAAAATGTTACTTTATATTAAAACGAGTTTCAGATTTTAAAGGTCCCACATTGATATATTTTGAGGATAAGGTGATCAGGGTTCAAAATATATTAATCCAATAGGTATTTGACAAGTGTAAGTCTTATATTTTACATTATATTTTCCTTTAATTTAAATCATTCATTTATGTGGTAATCGCTGCATCATCAGGATGTCATAAATAATTTAATTTATTTAATATACAAAAATTATAAAAAAAATTCTATGATGTATTAAATATTATTATAACTTAAATTAATATTTAAAGTCCAGGATATAATTTATGTAGAAAAAATTAATTTTTTTTTACTCAGGTGATACATTCTTTAGTGATATACTTCTTTCTTTAAAAATAAAATGATAAAGTGTAACTTTTAGCCAAAAGTAATTCCATGGGGTCCCTAAGTTTGGAACAAGGCATCCCATGGTCGGCCATGACACAACCAGTAGAATTAGGACACATTTTGGGGTCATTTTTTGTTATTATGATATTATTTTATTATCCTTAACAACCAGATTACTAATTAATCAAGATAATTAAAGATAATTATCGTCGTAACTATTCATAATGTCCAAAAGCAAAAGAGTCTTAATTACATAATTTGGATCTTATGATTCCAAATATGGAATCCATTTTACCAAATTACAATCATAGAAATTGCAATAATAAATTTAAAAATAATTCCTGTTTTCAAAACAAATAGCGGGGTTTTTTGAAACAATATCTTTGAAGAGTTTGGAAATTGTTTATGCCAAAATCCAAAGTGAAATTAATTATAATGAACACCATTGTATTAAATGATAAAAAAATCATTATAATTACACTTTAAAAACAATTACAAAGATAATATATCCATATAATTAAATTAGATGAAAAATCAGTTTTGATGTAAATGTAGTATTTTTCAGTATTCCATAAAAAATGAACATGGTCAGAAAAATAACAATAATTTATCTAAAGTAAATTTCAATGTCCTAATAATAAAGAATAAGTTTATTTTGACAAATATAACTTATAAAATTGTCAAAATATATATTTAAAAATGATTCTCCATCAAAAGTTGGTGAAACAATCTATTAATAATATTAGTGAATTCTATGCTTGAGATTGGATTTATTCTCATTTTAAGCCTCTAAAACACTATATAATTCATAAATAGACATAGATAAGAATATATATTATTCATTACTTCTTTGGGATGATGCATCCTTCCCCCATTTATAAAATCGTGTCCCTGTTATTTATTTACTTATCGAATAAGTGGGGGTATTTATCCCTCATTGCATTTTCAGATTCCCATGTTGCCTCTTCAATCATGTGGTTTTTTCACACAACCTTTACATGATGAATCACCTTATTCCTAAACACTTGCTCCTTGTGGTCAAGAATCTGTACTGGTTGTTCTTCATAATATAGATTCTTTTCCAGCTGAACTACCTCTAGACTCAAAACATGAGATGGATTTGTCATGTACTTCCTTAACATTAAAACATGAAAACCATTGTGTACCTGATATAAAATCCAAGGTAAAGCCACTCGGTATGAAACTGATCCAACTCTCTCCAGAATTTCATATTTTACATTGAACCTTGTACTCATATTTCCTTTCTTACCAAATCCCATCACACTTTTCCATGGTGATACTTTGAGAAAAAAATGATCACCTACCTCAAAAGAGAGATCCCTCATCCTGTTGTCTGCATAACTTTTCTTCCTGCTCTGAGCTGTTCTCATGTGTCTCTGTATCAGCTGAACTTTTTTTGCCAACTCTTCTACCAATTCTAGTCCCATCACCTTCCTTTCACCCACTTCCTCCCAGAAAGCTAGGGTTCGACACTTCTTCCCTTATAATGCCTCAAAGTTTTCCATCTGTATACTGCAATGAAAACTGTTATTATAAGTAAACCCAACCAAAGAATGATGATGGTCCCAACATCCCTGATAATCCATCGAACAAGCACGTAGCATATCCCCCAAAGTCTGAATCATTATTTTTTACTGCCCTGCTAATTGAAGCTGAAAAGATGTTCTAAATATTAATTCAGTACCCAATGACTTTTGAAGGCCTATACAAAAGTTAAAAGTGAACCTGGGATCACGGTCAAATACAATAGAGAGAGGAACTCCATGTATCCTGACTATCTCTTTAAGATACAAATAGTAAATTTGATCTATGGAAAAAGTATCTCGTATTGCAAGAAAATGAGCAGATTTAGTCAACCGATCAATAATAACCCAGATTGCATTATTACCTTGAGGTGTCTTCGGCAATCCCACAACGATGTCCATGGATATATTCTCCCATTTCCACCCTGGTACTGGTAAAGGCTGAAGCATACATTTTGGTAACTACCACTATTCTTTAACCTGTTGACAAGTCAAACACTTCATAGTAAAATCAGCAATATCTCTTTTCATTTTGTCCCACTAGTAATACTCACGAAGATCTATATACATCTTAGTACTACATGGATGAACTGAAAACAGATAACTATGAGATTCATATCACAACTCCATGTTCAACTGTGAATCACACGACACACACAACTTCTTCCCAAATCTCAAAACACAGTCATTATGAAAGCTGAATTCTGGCAACTTACCCTTCTGAACCAGCTCTACCTTTTTCTACAACTCACTGTATTGCTTCTATGCTTTGTTAATTCTGTCATATATAGAAGATTTCACTAATACCTGAAACAAAACAGAAGGACATCATGCTCCAACAACTTCTATTCCAAGGTTCATCAAATCCTTAACCAAAGGATCATGCTCCAAATGCAACATTGTTAATGAAGAATTACTTTTTCAACTCAAAGCATCAACCACTTTATTTTCTTTTCTCAGAAGGTAATGAATTGTACAATAGTAATCCTTGATTAATTCTAGCCATCTCCTCTATCTCATGTTCTATTATTAATGAGTGAATATATACTTTAAAATTTTGTGATCATTATATATTTCACACATTAGACCATACAAATGATGCCTCCAAATATTTAAATCGAAATCAAAAGTAGCTAATTCTAAATCATGTGTAGGGTAATTTTCTTTACGTGTTTTCAAATGATGTGAAGAATAAGCAATAACCTGGTCATTATGTATTACGGCGCAACAAAGTCCTTTCAATGAAGCATAACTGTAGATAAAAAACTCCCTATTCTGGGAAGGTAGTGCCAAAACTGGACCATTCACCTATCTTCTTTTCAGTTCCTGAAAACAATCATCACATTCGTTTCTCCAGATAAACTTAACACCGTTCCGAGTTAGCCTAGTTACTAGACTAAATAACCGTACAAAATATCTCACAAACCATCTGTAATAGCCTTCCAAACCAAGGATTCTACGAATCTTAGTTACATTTGTTGGTCTTGCCCATTCTTCAACAACCTTTGATTTTGAAGGATCAATATATATCCCATCGTTAAAATAATATGACCAAAGAATGAAATTTGTTGCTACCAAAACTCGCACTTGCTGAATTTCCCATACAATTTCTTTTCTTTTAAGGTTTTAAAAATAACACTTAAATGTCATTTATTCTCCTCTTTACTTTTAAAAAACACCAAATTATAATCATTGAAAACAACAACAAACTTATCCAAGAACTCATGTAAAATTCAATTCATAAGGTCCATATATATGGTAGGTGCATTGGATACCCAAAAAGGCGTAACTACAAATTCATAATGGCCATATCTTGTATGAAACACGGTCTTCAGAATATATGCTTCCTTTACCTTCAACTAATGGTACCCCTATCATAGGTCAATCGTTGAAAAAAACTGAGCTCCCTGGAGCTGATCAAACAAATCATCGATATGCGGAAAATGATATTTTTTCTTAATAGTGATGTTATTCAAGGCTCTATAATCAATGAAAAGTCTCATTGAACCATCTTTATTTTTAACAAATAAAATAGGAGCACCCCATGGGGATGTGCTTGGTCAAATGAAACATTTCTCTAATAAATATTTCAATTGATCCTTCAACTCTAAAATTTCAATTTGAGCCATTCGATAAGGGTGTTTTGAAATTGTTTTAGAATCAGGAACTAAGTAAACAATAAATTCAACTTCCTGATCTAGTATTATTCTAGGCAACTCATTAGGAAAAACATCAGGATACTGATTTACCACTGGCACATCATTAAACATTACAGTTCCTTTTTTTCCACAATATGAGAAAGGTAACATTCATTTCCATATTTACCAATATTCTAAGCCTCTTTATATGTAATCAACAGAAAGTGTTCATTCTTGTACACAAGATAAAAGACTTTCTGAAAAGAAAATTTTTTAGCTCTACAATCAATCTTAGCATGGTAAACATAGAGCCAATCCATACCTTAGATAACATCAAACTCTACAAGAGTAAAAACAATAAGGTTTGCAAGTAGGTTCTTTCCATGGATAAGGATAGGGAGAATATTATAAATTATATTTTCCTCAACATTTCCCCCAGTTGTTTTTACCACAATTTCAGGAGTAATTTCTTGAGATGGAATTTCCAATTTACTAGAAAAGTTTTCAGAGATGAAATAATGTGTAGTCCCCGAATCAAACAACACACTGGCATAATCTGAAAAAAAAGTACCTGATACCACTTCATTCGAGGGACCAACATCTACTAAAGTAGTTGCAAAGGATTTCACCACCCCTTTCTGGTTGTAGTCTAACTACTTCCCATCACTCGAGCTCTTTTTCGGACACTCGTTTGCATAGTGACCTATCTCATTTCACTTAAAACATTTCACAAACTATAAATCAAATTTGGTCTTACCATCACCCTGATCTTTTTCAGTGCAATAACGATCCTTATATACCATCTTACAACATTGGTAGAACATTCTAGAATTCATAAGACATTCCCCATCAGGCCTTTTACCACATTTATCAAAAACTGGAATCTTAGTTTTCTTACCATTAGACCTTTTTAATGAATTCATCCCTTTCTCTGGCCACCTCGGTCACTTCTTTGTTGGTTGTTATAGAACACTTGATCATTGGAAAAATCCACTTCCACCTTCTCATCACATCGAACATGCTTTTCATAACTCATTACCTCACGAGAAGCCAATTCCCTTAGATATTTTTTCTTTAATTCTGAGTAAAAACGATTGATTTTACTATAAAGGTCTTGGATAATATTTGTAGCTTACCTTGCCAATTGAGTGAAAATATCATCATAAGCATCCACTGAGTCGTCCTATTTCCTCAATTCTATGAATTGTTTTTCCATCCTAAGTCAGGTAGCCTTAGGAAAATACTTCTCAAGAAACATACCTTTGAATTCATCCCTGTCGAGAGCAACAATATCAACAGCGTCCCTGATATTTGTAACCATTGACCACCACTGATCTACTTCACCCTCCAACGGTAAAGAGAAGGACTAACCTTTTGATTGTATGAACACCCCATGACATCGAAAATCATCTCCAGTGCATTAATCCACCCTTCATCTAGCACAGGTTCAGATGATCCTATGAATGATGGGGGATGTTGCCTCATGGAATGGTTCACCACTAACATGTTCCTCTATGGTTGATCTGGATGATCTCGTACATGGATACCACCACCATTTATCGCATGAGTCAACCACACCATTACTACAAAACACTGTTGAGTTCCAATTCCAACCATCTCAGGATGCTGATTCGGAAGGTCGTTTCCTTCTGTATTCCTTCCTAGCACTGGTTCCATGTTTCCCCTGTAGAATACCATTCTGAACAAACATGTCTTAGATGAAGCAACATGGTAATATTCAAATGATATATCATTTCAATTTGACAATAAAAAAATATTTTTGGCTAATCATTTAATATAATTATAACTCTTAATGTTATCTAAACCGACCTATGATACAAACTATAAGTACCAGACATTAAACATTACTTAATTTTGAGTTATTTCAAGAATACACATTGAGGATATTTTCAGGTTTAGAGTTTTAGATAATTTCATCATAAATCATGCATTACACTCTACATTTAAACAAAGTTGTTACATAAAAGATAGTACACATTTTTTCCATCATTAGAAACATATTTATAATAAAACAATGATTCTTTCATGACACTTCCTTGTCACTATCATCACATCGTGTAACTTTCCCTTGACCTGTGGAAAACATTTCAAAAACATGGGATGAGCATAAAAAGCTCAACAAGGGATATAAAAGTACAAAATTAAAACATTAGTCCATATATGAAATCATACTTTACTCGTAAAACATAAGAATTTTAACATACCTCCTAAAATCATGAATAAATCATTGAAATCATAAGACATAAAGGTAACTTGAGGCATTCATAACATTCTTACATAGGGTGTTACCCTCATGGTTACGTTTGGAATACCCATCATAGTTTATTCCCTAAATATCTTCGGAGAAACCTTAAAGTTTAACCCCTTCGCGTTACCCAATGCATTGGAGAGCTATATCAGGCTCACCTGCCCTTAGTTTATCACGAAACCACCCGTCATTATAATCAATGCCCAAGAACCATAACATAATC
The DNA here is from genome assembly GCA_963277665.1 of Viscum album. Taxonomy (NCBI): domain Eukaryota; kingdom Viridiplantae; phylum Streptophyta; class Magnoliopsida; order Santalales; family Viscaceae; genus Viscum; species Viscum album. The sequence continues at coordinate 421,897,367 of OY728151.1, forward strand.
ATATCACATAAAACATGAATAAATGAAAAATAAAATTTCCACATTTCAATCACATGATATCAATTCAATAAATTGACATAAAAAAATATCAAAACCATTTTCAATACCAAAATAAAAGAGAAGTAAAACATGTAAAACATGGTTATGGCTTGTAGAGGAAGCTGAAACTCAAATAATGGTCACAGCGACGGAGAAGTCATTGTCGCTGCATACGTACAACAAAAAAACATTCCCTGTTGTCGTTTATTAAATGCTTCATATCAAAAAGATTCATTTTGAATAAACGTCAAAGAAAAATTGGTTTATACACCGTATAAAAGAAAGTTGTGTATAAAACAAAATATTTCACATTGAAAATAGATTGAGACGAAGTCCTTTTCCTCGTATCCAACTTGACTCGATCATTCATTAATCTCCTGAATAATAAATTTGAGTTAGTTTTTACTTGCTTAAGAACCCTTTTCATGTTCATTATTCCTTTTATATCACTTATTACCATGTCATGAACACTATGTAATTATTTAAGTTAATAACTATTGTTTTAACAATCATTGGTACTTGGGTCAAAAATAAACACTTCATAATTACAAGTTGTTCATGTATCCATTTTATCCAGAGTAATATTAATGATGTAGATATCATATATATCCATTATATACATGCATTTATAATATTACATAACATTTAGAGATAATAAATGAAATACACCGTTCATGGAGACGGTAAGCCGTACCTACGCATGAACGCTACATTCATTTCTATTTCATATTTTATGGAATGGAATCATAATTATATAAATTTATGTTATAATTCCAGTATAATATCATATATAATATCATTATCTCCATCATTTATACGTCCCACATATGGCACTAACGAATCAAATCCCTTTGAGGGGGCGGTAGTCTGCATTTCCTAAAATGAAGATATCACGTTTACCCATAATGGAAACCATAAAGGTATGCCGAAAATGAAAAATAAAAAAGCTTAAGGAAAACATAAACATATTTTATATAATATATAAATATAGTGTCATATTAATGGCAACCTTTTAAGGTGTTAGAAGAATATTGAACAATCATTGTCTCGTGAGGCAGAAATTCGCCATCCACGGAAACAATATGCTCTTTAACCATTAGATGAAGGTGTGTGCAAGTGTAGCCCGAATCCTTCATATATAAATATCCTAGTATATTGATAATACTGGTTTTGTTACAAATGATATGAATAGAAAGACTCTAGGGGGTTGGAGAATCAAAATAAATCAAAAGAATATTAGAGAAGACTTTACCTTTAAATCGAGTAACTCTTGTTGGTTTGAACCAAAATGGTTTCATTAAGATCTTTCTGCCAAAGGTAAGGCTTATAGGATGAGAAGAGGGATGTGTAGAGGTAAAATGAGTATAGCTTGGCCGAGCCAATGGTTTGAGGAGTGTGGAAAAGGAGGTAGAGGTGGGGGCCTTCTATAAGAGGAGAGGAGGGGCACTCTTGGAATGTTATAAAATGTTACTTTATATTAAAATGAGTTTCGGATTTTAATGGCCCCATATTGATATATTTCGAGGATAAGGTGATAAAGGTTCGAAATATACTCATCAAATAGGTCTTTGACAAGTGTATGTCTCTTTTCATTTTATTTAAATCATTCATTAATGAGGTAATCACTGCATCATCATGATGTAATTAATAATTTATTTTATTTAATATCCAAAAATTAAAAAAAAATACTATGATATAGGAAATCTTTTTATATTTCCAATGAATATTTATAGACAAATATATAATTTATGTATACAAAATTAAAAATGTTTTACTCAGGTGATACATTGTTTAGTGATATTCTCCTTTCATTAAAAATAAAAAGATAATGTGTCACTTTCACCCAAAAGTGATTCCATGGGGTCCCTAATTTTGGCACATGGAATACCATAGTCTTCCATGACACATCCAGTTTCATTAGGACACATTTTTGGGTCATTTTTTATTATTATGATATTATTTTATTATCCTTAACTACCTGATTACTAATTAATCAAGATAATAAAAGATAATTACCATCGTTACTATTTATAATGTCCAAAAACAAAAGTGTCTTAATTAAATAATTTGGAACTTCTTATTCCAATTATGGAATCTGTTTTACTAAATTCCAAACATAGAAATTTAAATAATGAATTTTAAAAATAATTTCCTTTGTCAAAACAAATAGCGGATTTTTTTGAAACAATGTCTATGAAAAGTATGGCACTTGTTTATGGAAAATTACAAAGTGAAATTAATTCTAATTAACACCATTGGATTATATGGTAAAAATATATTTTAATTACACCTTAAAACCAATTCAAAAGATAATCTATCCATATCATTTTGTTAGATGAAAAAACAGTTTTGATGTAAACTGGAGTATTTTTTACTATTCATTAAAAAATGAACATGGTCAGAAAAATACCAAAAAATTATCCAAAGTAAATTTCAATGTCCCAATCATAAAGAATAAGTCTATTTTGACAAATATATCTTATAAAATTTTCAAAATAATGATTCAAAAATGGTTCTTCATCAAAAGGCGTTAAAACAATCTTTTAAAAATATTAGAGAATTCTATGCTTAAGAGTGGATTTATTCTCATTTTAAGCCTCTAAAACACAATCTAATTCATAAATAGACATAAATAAGAATATATATTATTAATTACATACTTGGGATGTTACAAAATTATTTTAAAAACAATAATCTTAGTATACTTCTACATAATCATGAAAAAATTACTTATATAATTTCTAAGTGAAGAAAACATCTTCTTAATAAATGAAGCCTTAGGATGATCCTATGTAATTAATACACATTGTAATTTTATATACATCATGATGGTTAGAAAAGTGATTCTTAATTTATAAATAATATCCCTCAGAAGTGTCAAAATAGGTGTTCAAAAAGTCCCATTATTGTGCCCCAAGTGATGATCGAGTCTAACTCAATGCACCATTTTTTTTATTTATTACCCTTATGTACCTCTGTTTTAGATCCACATCCACATATTTTTTCCAAGAGGGATTAAAATTCTTAAAAACCAATAACTCTATCCTTATACTAAATTTCAAGACACATTCCTTTATATTGAAATATTATTTGGCTTATCATTATTAAAAACTCTAGAATTTTCATTATAAATATCACTAGGGATTTCACAATCATACCCAAATACTAGATTCCAAAGGTTATCTAAATGTTCCCATTGATACCAACTATATTTATTCTGGATATACATATAACTATGATATATATTATTATAGTAATATCCAGTGCATTACACAGACAAATGCGAAAAGGCCGTAATAGTTCAAAGTCTTTGGATATAAGGTATAAAATATTCATATAGAAAAAAGGGCCATCTAAATCTCTAACAATGTATTTAATCATTAGTTCTTCATTTCATAGGGAAAGGAAACATGAGAAATGGGGTTCCTATTTTCTCCGTATTTGTAAAAATGGAGATACAAAATAATAATATGAAGATAGGTGTATAAGAGCATAGGTAAAATATATTGATACAATACCATTAATCAAAAAAATATGAATTATGAGTCACTGCCTATTTATTTGTAGTTAAAAATAAAGGAATCATAATAAAATTAATTATTAAGAGACCATTGATCATTACATTGGAATAGGAAATGAAATATTATAATACACATAATCATAGACAATCACTTCCATAGTAGTCTGAGATCTCTACCAGGGAAATTACAGTGGAATGGGTTCACTCCCCAAACCATTAGAGTGGTCATGGTTCACTCCTAGGATTTTCATATTAGAAAGAGATACCTACTAAACCATTTTAACTCATCATTCAAGTACTATCTATCTAATGAGGTATAAATGTTTTCCCAATGCATTGATGGTAGTTAGAGGACCCACCAACCTCAACATGAAATCAATATTTATGTGTGACACTTGATCAGGATACATTAATCCCACCATAACACAGTAAATGAAATAGGATACCTAAACCTTTCATCAAATAAAACTATGTTGGAAATATATTGGTTTCATAATCATTTCATCTTCAAATTAAATTATAACCCATGTAAATAGAAATGATGTTTATAATAATTTTTTGTATAACCCAAGGAGGAGAAACAAGTTTCCTAAACATATTTTTGACTAGAAATGCTAAAATAATAAATAAAAATGGTATACTAGTTTCATATTTCTATTAAATCAAATGTGACATATAAAGATGTTTTATTTTATGGAAAATAATTTTGGAAGATATATACCTTCAAAAGTTTCGAAAAGACGATAATATTTCTATGAAAATAACTTTGGAGAACTAGAAATATGTTTTAAATCATTTTATTTTGAAATAATCACGAAAATATTATAATGTAATATTTAAACTCATTTAATATTTTAACTAAGGAATATTGAATTTACACATGAAAAAAATCTTCATAAAACATTAAAATTTAAAAAAAAATCTTTAAAAAAACATTGAAAACATGTATCGGACACTTTAAAAATTATTTCAAACATTTGATATGGAATATAACAAATTAATTTTTTAAATAAACTTCTCAAAGTATAAAAAAATTAAAAAATTAAAATATTTATAATTCATTGATAACAAATAAAGCGTTAACAATATATTTTTTTTAAAAAAATATAGAGTAAAATATATTTCCCACATTTAAATTATCAATTTTAAAAAAAAAATTAAATTAAATTAATTTTCATCAAAAATAAACTTGAAAACATGTAACGTATGGATAAAATAAAATAATTTTCATGACTTTGGAAAAAATTTTCATTCCATACACATTAAAAAATGATTCCTTTCAAATTTTCAATAATATTCAAAATTGATTTTTCTTAGAAAAATACATGAAGATTCTATCCAATACAGATTTCAAAATATTCAAAATGGGTAATAAATTAATTAATAAATTAATTTATGATTAAAAAATTTTTAAAACATTTTTAGAAAACAGGTTTGTGGATGAAAAAATATTTTCAACCAAATAGATTAATAAAGTGACATTTTTATAAAAACTTTATTTTGAAATATTTATTTTATAAAGAGTAGAATATTAAATGGAAAAATTTATTATACCTAAAAATATATAGGGTAATAAAATTAATGATTTTATAGATAGATATATCCTAATATTTTATTAGTATATGAATAAGCTTGAGAAACCGAAATAAACAATGAGATCGCAGCATAAAACCATTACAAATTTGATAAATTTGTATCAAAATTCCCATGATATGAAAAAATATAATTAATGATAAAATATAAAAAAATAAATTAATTATATATAATTTAAAAGGGTTTGTATATACCCACCATAAAGAAATATATGATCCTAACATTTAATTAGTCATAAAAATATAAATTTGATATAAAAATCCCCTAACACATAAGTAATACTTTACGTCGGAATACACATTAAATAATCAACTTATACGAAACATTAAATATAATTAAAATAATTATATGCATGATATAACATGTTAAATGGGAATTTTATACACCATAGAATGAAATGGTCTGTGAATTTCCAAATTACTCCTAGAAATAAAAGAGATACTAGAAATTAATTACCTTATGTCTCGAATTTTTTCTTACATATTTGGGCCTCATATATATTAAATATATTTCAATTATAAATATATTATTGATCCATACTTATATATAACAACAAATACATGAAATACTTATATCATTTTTATCTTCTGTTTGTTAATAATTCCATGTTAATGTCATATTTTGGGTAATAATTGCTTTGTTTTGGTATGTGTTGTGATCTGTTGTTTTCTTCCCTATTAAATATATCATAATATTATTATCTACAGAATAATAATTATGAAATTATGGTAACATTTATAATTTTATTAAACTCTTGAAATAAATAATAAATTATGTTTTTCATAAATTAAGTATGTTGTGATGATGGAGACGTTAGGTCATATTTACACATGTGTAATGTATTAATTTGTAAAACATCATTTTAGAATCGGTGTAAGTAATATTTTATAATTATATATTGATAATAATAATAGAAATAAAATTTCATTATATAATTATACTTCCACATATCCTTCATGTTCTATGGTAAAGAATAGTCAGAGTTGCATCACTTTATCTTGGCGGTAGTCCATACATACACGAATGATGTTATCTTCATTAGTGAGTTAAAATTTGCAGCGAAAAATGATATATAATCATATATGAATGATAAATATGGAAAAATATAAATATTATTTCAGTTATATAATATATATTAGTTAGCATTTTTCTATTATCTCCACTAGAAACTGTTAGTGAAAACGAATAACATTTATTTATGAGGGGGTAGTCTTCCATATATACGAATGGTGTTATTATATCTCATACAAAATTTAAATTAAAAAATTTATAAATTAGATAATTATTAAAGATGATATATTAATATTATTAATATCCTATATATACATCACATCTATTATCATAACCAACCATATTTAAAAATTGTATGTCATCAGTACACAAGGCGTTAGTCCACCGTAAACACAAGTGAAGATTTAATAACCCAATTGACGGAAGTGGACATAGTTTCTGGTCATGTAAAATGAAAAAAAATAATGAATATATTATATAATAATTTTATGATATAATCATGGTGTAATATTAATTCAATGAGGTGAAGGATTAAGGTAAATAAAAAAGTCATGTTGAAGACGTTACATATTTTTGAAGAATACTCCTTAACACTACACCAAAATCTATCATTGTGTAGTTTTATGACTAAAAATGATTATATTATTAGAAGTGGTATTTTGGTAAGTTATTTGGTAATTTTTTTTCTTTCCCAAAATTGTTTTATCGTGTGTGTAATATATGAGAGGTACTGGCCTTTTATATGCGAGATGAGTGGCACACTTGTAATTTTTGAAAAGAAAATTTTTTTTTGATGTTTTTCACATAGAAAGGGCTCCATATTTTTTATTAAAGAGAAAATGAAATTATTATGTCTAAATATGTAAATAATATATATTTTATTGATGTTTTGGGTTTGAAATTTTCCCCCATATCATTTTAGTTTAACACTTGGTAAAGCCATTTTCACTTTAACCACAACAAATAATTTTTATTATTATCACTATTCATTTTTTTGAAATTGTTATACAAAATTACATAATATAAATTATAATGATTCATTATATTGATTACATTTTTATATATTAAAATCACATAATTTCAATATTATGAGCATAATATTAATAATATAGACATGATTAAAAAGTGTGTTTTCAAAGTCAAAATGATCAAAAGTTTAAAAAACATTGACATATAATTTCCAAAGGTAAATGATTCCAATGAACTAAATTATATTAATAGAAATATATTTCAACTATTTATAATTTAATATAAATATAATAAAATTTATATTTTTAAATAACTTAAACAATAAATTCCCTTTTCAATTAAAATATTTTATTTGTAACTATTCATATGAATATAATCTCTACATAAAATTATAAAAAAATCACTAAATGATAATTTTGATATTATTATTAAAAATTTATTCATTTTTCTAAATTCAAAGTTCTAATGGTGCCAAATTTTTTTTTCAAATAAGTTCCCAAATAATGCGACAACACGGGTTTTTAGAAAGATGTTGTTTTTAAGAGTAAAATTTGATTTATTTTTATCTTTTGTATAAAAAACATGTATGATTAATGATAAATAGTTAATTAAATATATACAAAAAAAATTTCATTAAAATAAATCAATAATGATTTTGTTTTAATTACATGCTCTATAACATGTTTGTACGCATAATTTTTTTTTTCCAAAAAATGATATCCTTTCTTTTAAAATAGTTTTTATTTTCATTTTTAATTAGTTGGTCACATTATAATTCCCTGTTTGTACATATGCAAAAATTAAATTTTCATAATTTAGTTAATGCTATTCATAACCACTCTTAAAATGTCCAGTTATAAATATCATATTAAATTGTAACATTTTTATAATAAGTCACGTTTCGTTTAAACTAAAATATTTGTCTAACGTAAACTAAATGGTGTGTTTTATGTCATGAAAACAAAAATTAATGTCTCTATTATGAAAAAAAATATTATTTTTATTTTAAAAAAATCATAAAATATAATGGTATTACAACATTAATGGCCTCGATGTTGGACCATTGGAAGATATTACTGATTCCTCAAAAACTATTCAATACTTAGTGAAAGGTCTTGATGTTTCTTTATAGGAATACAGTGCTATGGTTGATAGGGAAGTAAAAAATATAATTATAATAATTATCAATGTATAATGTTTAGTTTTGAAGAATTTTCATATCAAGGAGACCAATATTGAGGTTTAGGGACCATTTTATTTTCTCGCATCTATTTAATGGATTGGAATGAAAATTGTCTGAAGAAATTGAAACACTTAGTGACTCCAAAATGTCTGAGTGTTTTACCAAGGAATAAATCAATTTCTTGGTGTCTAACATATCATGAAATATAAACTGATTAATATACTGACCATGGCATAACATAAATACATATTACATATTATTAGATGTATATTATATCAATTAAAAATACACTTGCCTAAGGACCATTATAGTGTTGTGTATTTGGAGACCAGTTACAAAATAATCATAACATGGTGAATGATATTTAATGTTTCCCAATATGATATTATGATTTAGTATTCCCCATAAACATAAAATACATATTAACATTCTCATAATCTATGTAAAAGGAATAAAAGAAAGATAATCTTAGATTCTCAGTAAGGACAATCAAAATAGATACATTGTCATAAAATGATAAAAAAAGTATGAGTACATGAAAATAACATTTTAGAACCATACCCCATATATTTTTGATCAAAATCACGATTCATTGAATAAATATTCGTAGTTCATATGACATTAATCATAAGGGAATCAACAAACATGATCCATGAGAGAATAATTTTGGAATATGACATTGTTTTTTAGAAAACATATAAGCATAGAAAATCATATGTCATGTCTATACACCAAGAAAATTATAACATATTTGGCTTGGGATAACCACCCATTCACCAATATTAGGCATGTTATGGCCTCACAGGTACCCTATTTCTTGGATTTGGTTAACCACATTTGTAACATCATTTTTGATCAAGGGATAACCACCAATGTACCATACTTTTGATGATTGGGCTAACCACCTATGTTCACTTAGATCTAATAGAGAATTTATAATTTCCAATTCATTTGGGGGATATATATGACCCACTAATACAATAATGGGAATCAGAAATATGCATTCCACAAGATCATAAATCATTCATCACATCATATCCCATAAAAATAAAGTGGTTTCTTAAAAATTTTCATCATATCATAACCTATGGATAACTTATAGGTTTCATAATCAGCATAGAAAAGGAAATGAAATAAATAAAATGATTTCTTGAGAATATTATCATATTATAACCCATGGAAGAAAGAATTGTTTCATAATCACATTATATAATAAATAGAAACTATTCATAGAATGAACAATAATTGTATCCATGGATAATATCCCTAATAAGGAATGGGTGACATCATTTGGTGTAATGTTAGATAGAATATTACTTTTATTTATTATTAAAATCATTCATAAAAGAAAAAAATTATTTTCATTAGATATTATTTTAAAAAAATAAACCCTTCAAGAATATCAATTTAGTTGAAAGTAACCCTTAAATCTTATAATAAATGATATTAAAAATATTGTAAATCATTTTGGTAGGAAAATATCATTTCTATTAAAATATAATTTGAAACAGAAATACTTTTTAGAAATACATTTATCTGAAAATAACCATGAAATATTATAATGGATTTTTTTTATAATAAGTTGAATATTTTTTGTTGGACACTAAACTTTATTTGGAAAATTTTTTTTTTATGATATATTTTTTAGGATAATTTATTTCCAAAAAAATATTAATAAAATATTATAAAATAGTATATTAAAAAGTATTTAAAATATTTTCGAAGGGAAATAAATATCCCACTTTGAAAAAAACATGTTATAAATCGTGAAATATATTGAGTGTATTTTTTTTTGAAAATATCCATAAACACATATAAATTAATCATGCAAAGAAATAATGGGTATGAAGGGGTGGGTTTAGGTTCCTGAAGTACATGATAAAACAATTATTCCGCTATTATTTTCAATAAATGATATATCAAAATTATCTCGAAAATGAAATGATGATTCACACAAATATATATATATAATTAAAATATGAGTAAAAATGTTTTCTAAATTTATAATATAATGATAAAATATATTTAAAATCAAATTTATAAAACTTGTTTATGATCAAAATGGTCTTCCGAACAAGTAGATAAATAAATAGGGTTTTAATAAAAACATTTGATTAAATATATAAAGTGTCACAAAGTGGAAAATTGTTATATATTTTGAAAATATAATGAATAACAAGAGGATTTAAAAATTAATTCATTTTATGTGATTCAGAGGGTAATATCTTATCAACAGAAACCAAATCATTCACAATATTAGTAAATAATGAGATTATAACAAAAAATCATTCTAACTAGGTATCATTGAAAAAAAACACCCATAACAGAATATTATTTTATTAATTATAAAATATCAGGAGGATAAATTAATTAATTTTAATGCTTATTGAAGTGTATTTATATATACCTCGTTAATGGATATTGGTGTATAAGCTAGTTATATGTCTCAGTAAAGTAAAATTTGGGAATAAATCCCTTACCACAATATTAATAATTCGAATCATATTTAAAATAAATCATTAAATAAAATGAAACATTAGATTTCACGAAATAAATTCGATTCCTAAAATTATGGGTAAATTTATAATATATACACCACTTAAAGGAAATTAGTTTTTCATTTTCATATGTCTCATAGAAATAAAAGAGAGACTAGAAATCCTCTATCATAAATCATGACATCAATTATACAAATTCAAAACTCCTATAAATTAATTTATGTTTATTATAAATATATTTAACAACCATAAATATATAATTCGTACCATATATGATTTACCTATGAACATTTATTAAAAATACATTAAAAATTCCATGTTAATGTTACATTTTGGGTACTACACATTTTGTTTTTCATTTACATATTTTATTTTCTTTTTTTTTTCTTCATCCAACATGGTTCATTATTTAATATTATCTAGAATTATACTCATGAAATAACTATCATATATTTTCATTTTATTTGAACGTAGAGTAATCTATAAAATAATTAAATGGAAAATGAATTACATAATTCATGGAGACGGTAGGTTGAATGTATGAATGAATGTTGTTTCCATTTTGTTTACGTAATGAATGAATGAAATTTAATTGATATATTACGATTAAATAATGATTTTTATGTCATCTATATTATTTATCTTCATTAAACCCATACTTTTTACATACCATGTTGAGAATTAAATAATCAAAATGCTTTATGAGGCAATATTCCACCATACACAAGAATGATGTTAACGTATTCCCACTTAATGAAAATCATACATGAATGTCTGATGTAATATATATTAAAGTATAATGATATTATATATATTATATACAAATAATAAATTCATCATTGAATCTAACCTTTATTAGTGGTAATTTAAAAAATATTGACATCGATTCGTGAGGTGGTAGACGTCCATACACATTAGTAAAGATTTTGTAAATCATTTATTTAAATTATAGTTGTTTTAGGTAATTCACATGAAATTAAATATTATAAGAATATATAATATACTATGTTTGTTATGTAATCATGTTCTAATAATAATTATATGATATAGAGGAAGAAATAAAATAAAAATTCTTTTTAATGAATGATACATCTTTATCAGGTATCTTATATAGGATTTCACCAATATCCATCCACATGTGTCTTTGTATCCAAAATAAGGATTAAAGGATAAGATCATTTAATATTATTAGTTATTTTTTTATTTATTGTCTAATATAAACTTATTTTAAAGGTTGAGGATTATTAGAGAATGGGTGGCCTTTTATATGTGAGTTGAGTGGTGAAATTGTAATTTTTTTTGAATGAGACAATTCCACCCATGTTTTCTTCTCGTCAATAGGTTATGATAATATAAAATTATCTATAAAATAAGGTATAATTTCTATATATTTCTAAACAATGGGTTTTGGAAAATATTTTTTTAATTGTGGACCCATATCTTATTAGTTTAACCCCCCCCCCCCATAAATCACCTTGACCATAACTATGAATTGCAAATTTAAATGTTTTTTACTATTATTTTGGATCAAAAACTAATTTCAAATTTCAAGTTTATATAAATTATTATGATTCCAAATTTCTAATACATTTTACAAAATTTCAATCATAGAAGTGGAAAATTTTAAATTTAAAACTAATATTGTATGTTCGTGGTGAAAGCAGGTTAGTAAAGGTAGAATGTATAAAAAGATTACAATTTGTTTATATCAAATTTAATTTTGAATTTTTTTGAAATGACATAAATTATATTAATCTAGGAAAACCTAAAATAATATTAAAATAAATATATTTTAAATTTAATTTAACAATATAAAAAACATAAATGAAAAAGTAGAATGGATTTTAAACATTGTATGTTTACTATTTATTAAAAAACTAATATTTCCTGAAATTTAAAAAAAAGTAGCATAGGAAAATATTGTTATGATTATTTTAAAATTGAATTTTATTTTATAAATTAAATTTTTTACAATTTTTAAATATTAACTTTAATGAATTTCTACATAATACTACTATAAATCTTTTTTTATATTAATATACTTTAGGCATAAGACTGTATTTATTCAGATTTATTGTCTAGAAATAACATAAGATAAATGTTCAAAATATGATTGAATATATAAGCTATAAATTTAACAAAAAATAAGTCACTAATATTTTTTAATTTTTTTTAATTATTGTCTTTATAGAAAAATAATTTATCAGAAAATGAATTTTGTTATATTAAAATGGGTATTAGTTCAATTTCTAATTAATTTTTCACAAATTACATAATGAAATATGAATTTAGAAACCATATTTAAATAATTTGGTAAATAATATTAATACCTTCCAGTAAAAAAGAAATGTGATAACCATAATACTAAATAATATTAATTTAATAATATGCAACATTTTTTTTAAACATGGTGTTACATGTAATGAAAGATAAACTCGATGTTTTGTGTAATTCAAGTTAAAAGTAGTGTTTAATTTATTTCAAGAAAAAACTAGGGTTGCGTATATGGAAATATATTCATAGTGATTCATGTAAAAAAATTATGGAAAATATTAAATTAATTTGAAAAAATATCATAAAAACTCGGGGTGCTACATTCTACCAACATAAAATAAATTTCACCATTATAATTATTTTCAGACATCCAAAGTTTAAAATTTGGAAATTCCATCATTTAAAAAAACATTATAAAAAGGCCTAACCAAAAATGATCTTGAAAATATAAAATGATTTTTGATATTCATATGGAATAACACATATTAGGATTTCAAATAGGAGGAAAAATGTTGAAAGTCATAACATGTAAATAACATTGAACAAAACCATGAAAATTCCAATAGAGAGTGATAGAAAAAATTTATCATAAAAAATTGGGTGATCTAGAGATGGTTGATGTTTAAATAAAACACAAGAATCATGAAAAGATTCCTTTATATCATCAAAATTCATTATTACATTAAAATATTTTATTTTATTACCTTTTTCCTAATGTTTAAAATGATTCAATAGAATATTTTCCTACATAATTTCATTCCATTTTAAAGATAATCTCATAAAATGGTTATTACTTGACAATTTCAACTTCATTTAATACTCCATGAAATAAAGGGGAATATTTTGTTCCTAGAGCACTAATAGATCATAAGATTCAAAAATAGAATGATAATTCATTCTTTCTATCAATAGATATCATCACAACAAGATGGTTATCACAAGTTATAGAATATGGATAAATATTCATATATTGAAGTAATAAAAATGTTATGAAAGCCTCATATATGGTTTTAAATAAACCATTCCATAAATAGTTAACCTTATGACCCATCAAAAAATTTAATTGTATAAATATAGAATGAATTCACATAATTTTTAAATTAAACATATCATCAAACCACATATACAATAAAGTGGATTTATATTGTCTCATACAAAACATGAGATTATGTTAATTATATATTCTCTTAGACTATGGTAATAACCATAATTACCAAAAAAACATTTTAAAAATATACATGCTTCTATGTTAATTAAATAAAATATAGATTATTGGACATATTACATAAATTCTAAAACATTTTTTAACTACATCAATGATATAATAATCCACATTGTAAAAAAATTATTAATCAGTTCCATAGTAATTAGTACTACTGAATTTACTTATTAATATCCAACTTATCTCTTTGCCAACAACATTAACTCATCATCTATAACATATTAAGGGTTATCATCCCATAATCAAAATATTACCTAGGCATTAATTAATATTACTAACCCATTGATACAAAAATTAATATTCTATAAAATCCATAATTCATAACATCAAAAAACATACCTTATATATATATATTCACATAACACAATTCTTTAATTTCAATAAAAAACACGTTTATTATTCCACCACAACCGTAAGATACTAAATGTGCTTCCTTATCTTATTTCAAATACCTATATTCTTTCATATGTCTTTTTATGTATCATTATCATCATAAGTGTAACCTTTACTCATACCACCTTGTTGATTCTAATAATAATATTTCTCCTAGGACATAAATTTTCAAAATTTCCATATATTGAACATTTAAATAATTCATCCATTTATAATACCTTTGGCAGTGTAATATTTCCATTCATTTCATTAACTGAAATATTCATTTTCCTTTAGAAATTTGTCACCCAATGCCATTATTCAACAAATATAATACATGTTAACCCCCTTTTGAGACATACTCCGGAGTTGTTTTAAAATTATCATTATATAGAAAACATCATATTTAATCCACCATAGTCTCCACTACAATAATATTTAGTAGACATTGTCCTTATCTTCTCTGGTGTGTTGGAGATTTGGTTTAAGGTTCACATTAGAAATCATCCACAAGTATATCTAATTAGGTAAAATCAGAATATCCTTCACTCATGTCAGGATCCCATTTGGATTTTTATCTACAAATATTCCATCACATTCATTGCTAACCAAGTTTATTATACCTCATTACATAGAGAGAAACCAAAAATCATAGTGTGAGAAATGATAATCATAATGAGAAACCAGATATTAATGAAATAAACTTATAAACTGTCAAAATAATAACACCTTATTTATAATCAGTGAAACTATATGATTTTTCTAAATCAATTATTATCATCATCTATTTAAATAATTCATGAGTGATCATAATGTGTTTGTTAAATTTAAAATCATATCCCCACAGAATTTCAAGCTAGGTGTGTACTAATGCACAATATCATGTAGAAGGTAGTGATTGAGTCAATAAAAATAAACCCTTTTAGTGTTTTTAACCCTATGTACTAATGTTATAAAGCCGCATCCACTTGTCTAGACCATGATTTAATCTCTTCGAAACTAGTCTCTCTTTTATTTACCAAAATACATGGACATTATCATATATTAAGAATCATCATTAGACTTATCCATAGAGTCATTCCTAGAAATATCTATAAAAATATCCCAATGGGATCTCATGATTGTTTTCTCATGATAGTTTCTAATGTTTAAATAAATATCTCCTCTAATACCAAATTTAGAGACACATTATATTCACACAAAAATATTACATATCTTTATATGAATATCCAATAAATTTCACAAACACATGACTAAGGGACATAATGGATTATTGTATTTGGAAACTAGTTTCAAAATATTCATAATTTGGTTAAAGATCATTAAATTTTCCACAATGATTATAGAATTATTATTCATAATAGACATAACCTACATTAACCATTCACACAATACCTAGGGAATGATAATATTATAAATTATTATCTCATATTGTAGTAAGGAATAAAAAATGTGTTACATTACAATACCATTAGATTGAGGGTATGTCAACATGAACATAAAATTTGATAACCATACCCTTCTTGTCAATTATCATAGTCCTGAGATAGTGAATAATTTATTTTAGTTAAAAATACATGAATAATAAAATAATCAATGATCCAGAGCCATGAGTGCACTACATTGTCATACAAAATATATTTTTGTCCTATAAATAAGGATAAACAACATGATTTTAAGGCTACATAATAATACACTAATAATATACTAGGATATGTCTAATGAACCATGTATTCTCTTCATGTTTGGGATCACCTTATTTGTGACCTCTTTCAAAATTAGGCTAATCACCCATGTAACCTCATTTTCATTCTTTGGATAACCACACATATACTCACCTTATCATGTTTTGGATAAACACACACACATCCTCATAGGTCATAGAACATTTAACATTTCCTAATGTATTGGGTTGAGATAGACATCCCACATATCACATGATGAAATTCATAAATTTTTGTTCAAAAAGATCATAAAATAGTAACCTTACAATAATAAGTGACATGAACTGGTTTTCCTAAAATTCGAACATATCATTACCTATGGGAAAGAAATATGTTTCGTAATAAATATAGAATAATCCATGGAAAAATAATCTTGTTTCATAAGAATCTAATCATTGTATAACCCCTAAAAGTGAAATGGATTTCCTAAAAAGAGTTCTTAAATAAAAATAATCCATTAGGATAATAAATTAGAATGACATTATAGTATAATATCCCCATTAAGGAATAGGTTACATCAGTTGATGTAATATTATATATACAATGATTTTCATCCATAATTAAATACATTTCTAGAGGAAAATAACACTTCCAAGAAAATAATTTTTTAAAAGTAAAAACATATTGAAAATATTGTTCATTATAAAATACTATAAATATTATAAAGGAGGATATTAAAAATAATTTTAATCAATTTATGATGATAATAATGTTTCATTGAAAATTATTTTTGAAACATAAATATTTTTTGAAAATCCATATATTTGATATTGAATATGAAATATTATAAAAAAAGACTTTAAAAATAATTTACATCATTTCATAAGGAATGTAAACAATCATGTAATAAAAAATTTAAAATCTAAAACACATTGGTGAATTTAGTTCATTGAAAATAACCATTATATCATTTAAAGGATTCTTTTAAATAGAATTAGTAAAATATCTTTTATAAACATTTTAACATGGACAAAATACATTAAAAAATTGAAATTATGTTTCATTGAAAATTAAAGTGATAACATATAAATAAATATTCAAATGAAATAATGGTAATTATTATTCAACGGTTCATTAATCCCATATAATTTAAACCAAATATTCCATTCATTTTTTCGTTAAAATCAAAAAAACAATGTTTTAAGAAAAATACATGATGTTTTATGTCAAAAAAATTATAAAAAGTAAGACACGGATAATTTTTATTATTATCATATGATATTGATAAAATAAATTAATAATAATTTAGAAAATATTTTTTGGAAAAAATGGATTTCACACTGAAGAGAGAAATTAATTTTGATTTTCTTACATATCATTCTTAAATTATTTTTTCTATCAAAGAGTAAAAATGTGGTAATATTTTCTGATGATATATAGAATATTTAATTGAAAAATAATATCATATGCTCTATTAGAAATGTATTATATTATTTTATTATAAGGAACATAACCATAAATAATCTTGATTAAAATTGACATTGTAACATAAAATATGTTCCACTTTGGTAAAATTGTAATGTAATCCCCATTATAAAATACCTATAAAGGATGAGTATAATATATTTAGTACTAATAAATTAAATCTATTATATTTAAATGGGTATATATACAAATCATGTAAACGAATATCGGTGTATAACATTATCATGTGTCTCAAAGATGCAAAATTGAGACCAAAATACCTTACAACATTAACATTCTTTTATATTGAAATACACAATAATGAATAACATAAATTGAATCATTAAATATCTTGAATTACATAAAATTAATTATATAAAACATAAAATGATTAGTATATAAACCATACCAATGAAATGACTTTTAAATTTTCATATGTCTGTCAAAAATTATTGAGTGACTAGAAATCGCATACCATGAGTCTTGACATAATTCATATACATTCGAAACTAATGTCTAATAAATTTCTATTTATTATAAATATACTAATAAACCAATAATATATATATATATATATATCTATATATATCAAACCATTCATAATTTAATTATTACCTTTTATTATCTATATGTTATCAATTCGATGGTAAATACATGTTTCATGTAACAAACACTTCATATTTTGTATATATGTTGATTTTTAATATTTGATTCACATTATATTATATTATATAATAATATCTTGAATTATAACCATTATTTAAATATCGTATATTATAATTATATTTTCATTTATAGAAAAATATAAAACATAGGGATAAAATTTACTACACCGTTCATGGAAAATGTAAGTCCTATATACGTGTGAACATTGTTTCTATTTTCTCGATATAATTAGTGAAAGATTACTCAATGAGATATTATCATTATAAATTAATTTATATGTAAAATATATAACATATTTCATCAATACAATTCTTATTACCTCCCATAAAAAATGTGAATGATCACATCATTGTAAGAGGTAATAGTGAACAGTAAACCCGAGCTACATTCTCGTATCCACGAAAAAAAATTATGATTTGTGAGATTTACTAATTTATTAATCATAATATTATTATTAAAATCATATATAAAAAATAAATACAATACTATTTCATACTGTTAGTGGGGTTAATGGAAACAATGAATGACATCAAATAGTGAGGTGGTAGTTTTTTGTACACATGAACAATGATTTCATAACACATTTGATAAAATGGGGAAAGATATAGGTCATGTATGAACCAAAAAATATAAATATATGGAATTTATTTTGGTTATTATGGATTCATGGTGTAATAATAATTAATTTATGATAGAAGGAAATATAAAAAACATGTCTTGATGAATGTTACCTCATCTTTGGTTATCATCATTATGTATGCAGCAAAGTCCTTCCTACGATTGATTTTTTCTAAATGGATGATTATATGAGGAGAGAGGATAAATTTGGGATGTTATTTATGTACATAATGGATGAATTATAAGGGTATAATGGTGTTAATAGGATAATATATGGTGTTTCTCTTCTAAGTGAGGTGAGTGGAGTTTTTTTTGGAAAAAAATCCACCCATATTTTATAATATGTAAAAGGAATTATTAATTAAAAAGTAAGGATAAAATATGGTATAGGGTCTAATTATTGACATCCAATGGTTTCTGAACATATTATAGGCTATTTTAATAATTATATTTTTTACTTTAACCACCTATTAAAATCATTATTACTTTAATTATGATAAATAAATTTTACTATTTTGTTGTGAATTTTGGAATAAAATTAAGCTAAAACTATTAAATAATATAATATATGTAATCTAAAAATATGGTATATGTTTGTATAAATCCCAGTAAAAATTATTGTGACATTACATTAAAATTAATTCCACATACTCGATGTGAAAAAACATTCTTAAATAAGAAAACAATAATTGTTTACAATGATTTAATAACGAAATTAAATTTTAATGTTATTAAAAAAACTCAAAAAGTATAATTTATGTAAAATTAATGATATTTTTCTATAAATAATAAACAATATTATTTATCAATATACATAATTTAATCTAAATGGTATTTTAACAATAAAACTCTGTATTTTACTATATTCTTCACAGAAAACAATTTTCAAAACATTCTCAGTTATGCAACCAAAATTAATTTTTATATGATGATTTTAAAAATAATTTTTATTTCATAAAAAAGTTTCTTCTAATTTTTTAACAAATTATCTTTGAAAAATGTTAGATAAATTAAAAGTTACTGACCTTATAATAATTCACATTTTAATTGTGTAGTTTTATTTATTAGTATTTGTTGTTTAAAAAACACATGAGAGTAACGTAAAACATTTAATTGAATTTGTAACAAATAATTTTTAATAATATCATTCACCAAATTTATTGATTAGTTTATTGATGTCAAATGTGATTTTTCATAGAAAACATTTTATCAAAAAATATCATTTTCATTATCTTCATATGGTTTCTATTTTATTTTCTAATTAATTAGTCACCAATGAATTCATCTTATATACATGTTTAAAATATATTTTCCTAGTTTATTTAATTGTATAAATACATTCAATTATAATTTTTATTTGATAAATTTCATTTTAAATAATATTTTCTTATAATATGTTATGTTTTTTAAACTCACTGTTTCATATAATAGAAGAAAAACATATTATTTCATATAATGTAACCTAAACACGACGTTTCATGTAATGAGAGCCAAAATATGTTTTTCTAATAAAGGAATATATTCTCAAGGAATTTTATTATAAAAAAATATCAAATCTATTAAAATAATATTAATAAAATTCATATAACACATTTGGGTTAGATTGTTGACATGTATGTAGAGATATTTAAAACGAAATTTTCTACAATTTAATGGATAACGATGAAAGGATAAATATATATAATGTATGACTCATGGAAAAAGGATTATATTGAGATGGAGTATAATTCATTGAAATTATATTTCCGGCAGTATCTCACACTACCATCAATATAGTGCTAACTATAATAACATATGATGATTTCCATAGTATATACATGGATGTAAAGAAAGAATCCCTCCATAGAGAACTAGATACAGACACTTAAATGATGAAACCTAATGGTTTTGATGATAATAATATTGGATGTCTTATCAATATATTTATTTAATGTATTTAAATATTGAATTATTGATCTAGGATAATGGATGATTTTTTTTATGGTTTTATGGACGGAGATAAATATATATGGAGAAAGATATATAATTGTTACATACATAGAGAAATGGTATTACTGATGTTAGAAAAAAAATTCTTTAAGCAGATGGTATGTTAATTTATAGTCTAAAAAATACAAGGATCCAATTTTAAAAGAGTAATTTTTATGGATGGATTGATTTGTTAATCTCAATCATGACAAGAATATTATGAGAATGAGAATTGAGAGAGATAGTAAAGTTGAAACACTAGTTCTATATTGAAGGATCTACATTTAAAATACAATATAGGGTTTTGGGATGACTCTATATAATTTCATCTCGACTATAATGGTAATACTCTTCATGTTGTCCAAAATAAGGAGCCTAAAATAGATCCTGAAGTCTTCTATGGAGCTAGAGTTCCACTTTTACTAGTATTTGTATTTTTAATGTTTTCTATGAATTATACATGACAATATATTTCTATTGCAGTGGGATGTATGATCCCTTTTATGTAAAATATTTAAAAATAATACAAGAAGGTTGTGTAATGGATTATCTAGTACCTAAAGGGATATGTTGATATACTGTATTTTTTCAGAGAAGATAATTCATTTTAATGGTTAGTCAAGGAAAATATTTATTGTGATTAGGATTCTCCAAATAACCCCGTAGGATTTCAGATTAGATATATAGAAAAATAGGTCAGTTGGATGTCTTAGATTCAATTAGATGAATCATTTTATAGTGTAAAAGATAAATATATGGTATAAATAGAAGCATGAACGTAAATTTTTATGTTTATTTTAGTAATAATGGATTTTCAAATATTCTTAAGAGGAAGGAGTAATATATAATGATTGTTAGAGTCTGATTCACATATCACAAAATCGTTATCTTTAACTATAAAAGAATCACATTCCCATGATGGTTTATTTCATCCAGAACATACTGGATGATAAAATTTTGGAGTTACAAAAGATAACCATAATAATGATTTAAATCATATATCCACAATGTCTTTAATACTGAAAACTTATATGCAACAGTAAGGCATAGTGAGACTACGATGATGTAAATATATGGAAAAAACTATATGATATATAATGAACTATCATTTTCTAGAACATGAATAAATATTCATGGTTTTCCAACGATTCCATGAAATATTTTTCATGTGCGATATTGATAAGAACATTTACCTAGTTTCTTGTTATATTTAATTCAATAAATGGGAGATAATGTTAAGACATATTGTTCTAATTAGGTATGGAGGTTCTGGTTTTAGTGAATCTGAGTAGAATATGAGTTGGATATAAGATGTCTTAATTACATAGATGTGTCAAAGAGATATAGTTAACTAGAAGTAGGGTTATGTCAAATTCCTGTAATGATCACCTTAGTGATTTTTTTTTTCAGAGATGAAGGATATGATTCTTTAATTGTAGTAGAAAATCTTAGTTAATAAATATACAGTGTATCAGTAGTTATATGAGTTCGATGGATATATACCGAAGAAATTTAGAGGTCAGTGTTATCAATAAATCTATTTGGGCCCAGCTATAAATTTTCCTTGGTCGACAAGAAAATAAATATGGTGATGGGAATCAAATAATTTAAATATCTAATTTTTATGATTGAGATTGTAAAATAATTTATTTTATGAATAATGAAATATATAATAATTTTCACGAAATTAACTTTGAATTAATGTTTTAATCATATAAAACATTGTTTCTTCTTTCATTTTTTTATTTTTTTGGTGATTGAGTTTTTATTTCAATTAATTATGTAAAAGATTTGACTTAGTACTGTTATTAGGGTTGATTGTTTTGTTTTCATTTAATATACTAATATCAGATGGAGATTCTCATTAAGAGGATAATTTCCTATATAATTTTTTCATTTTAGTGTTTAACATATATAGAGAATAAATTGGAATGAGTATTACATATAACCCATTTTATAATAGTTCTCCAATGATCCTGGCCATTATGTTACAGAGGGGATAATTTGGGTGATTTCTCTAATGTTATGAATAGTTAAAACACCATGTGATCACATGTGGTTTATGGAAACTAGTCTACATACTAGTGTATCAATTCATTGATTAGATCTAACAATGAATATTTAGGAAATGGAATATTTTACAGAACAATAGATTTTTTTTTTCTGATAGGTGTAATTCCCCATGACTCTAAGAGCAGTTTATATTTACTATTTTATAAACCTACTGATGGGTGGTATAACCATAGTTGAGTATGATTTAAGGTTCATATACTTGATGATATACTCAATTAACATGGTATATTATGTAATTTTAAATCATTGAATGTTATTTGATGGTCTTGAGAGAGATATTTGAAGTATGGTTATTCATATATTTATCTACACCTATATGAGAATTCTAGATAGATCACTTTTAATCGAGAGATTTTTTGAGTAAGTTTATGTTAGGAAATAGGGCATGGTATAATATTACAAATGTAATTTTTTTTGAATCTTATAGTTGATTATAATCTAGAAAATCACACTTGTGGGGGTTTTTGAATTCATTATCCCAATTATGTGGATTGATTAATGTATAGTATTGTAGAGGATCTACCCTATAGGTATATAAAAATTCATATTATTATTAAGTTCAAGGATAAATGGATCAAGACTATCTAAATAGATGTAAAATCGAGGTTATCCAGGGAATAGATATTTATGGTCTTCTATGTTAGTAGGAAAATAGTTATTATGGGAATCCTCGAGGGGTGGGGGAGTTTTACTCCAAGTGACATGTTTGATAGAGAACATGGTATCATAATACAAGATTCTATTGGTAGATAATTCATAAACTACCTTCCATCACCAAAATCATCATACATTCTATTCCATAGTCAATATATATGTGTTAAATTTCATGGATAGATTAATTTTGTTGCGGGTCTAAATATAGAAGTACCCTTTATGGTTCTACGAATGGTTGTTTTTTAAAAGTTGTGCGTGGAATTATTACCATATTAACAAGACATTAATTTGTTACTCTATGTACAATTCTAGTGTTAGATGATCTAGTGGATCCCATAGCCAGCCCTTTTTTATATTAATATTATTTTTATTGGAAATCAAATGTCCGCCCACATCATTAGATGGTTCATGATTGTACATTGTTTTATATAGTAAAATGGGGGATCATCTAATAGTTGTGATGAAACTATACAATATCAACCTCATGGAAAACTACTTATCATTTTTTCAGAACCAAGTTAATTGAAATATTTATGTATTGGTGTGAAACAAATCTAGTATAAAAATGATATCTTTTATGGATAGGTGGTATATTAATTCTAGATGGGAAAAAATTTATTGTAAGAATTAAAATATAATCACGCATTTGTTAGTTTGAATGATTTTCTGTATAGTTATAGAACCATCGAATTAACTTATAATATTCATGGATGAATATATGTACATTACATTAATGCTGTCATAGGATTTTTTTCCACATCATAAGACCAATTTTTTTAATTTTGTATCATTATACCACACCAATATCAAAAAAAACTTATCAAATGTCCCTAGATGAGATCACAACAATAAATGTGTAGTTATAGGACCTTTTGAAGAGTTGTTTTATTATTACCATTGAATCCCTTGGAATACTACCTTTATATTCTATATTATTGTGGATTTCATCCTAAGGATATGTATGCATTATTTCAACCTAATCTATGTGAATAGAAGATGAAATACACTATATATATCATTAATAACATCAATTTCTAGAGAAATGGTTTAAATTCATTCTTGAAAATTTTCATCGTCTTTGTATATCACTAGTTTCAAGTTCACATGTTGTCTATTCCAAAGATGAAATTATAGTGTCACATTACACATTACATGTTTTATGTTCTGTGGTTCGGTTTTACTTGAACCTCATCTATGTTCATCGAAATTAAGAACAATATCATCTAAAAATATTCACTCCAATTAAATTTATTATTCATCAATGATATCATAATCTATTCTATATAAATGGTTTAATAGGGAAAATATAGTCGTGCTATTTTGGATAATAACCAAGGGCGCCATATTTTTTGGTAAACTATTAATATGGAAACAATAGATTATGGATGTTCATTTTCAATAGAATGTCATCTCATAGTTTATAGTGGTAGTTGATATTAGGAATATTGAGTATATGATTACTTGGTAGACACCTTGAAATTCATTTATGGTTTTCAATAATCTTGTTTATAGGATATTAAAAGAAATTCTTAGTTAATTTATACATTGATTGCAATGAAAATTATAATTTTTTTCGAAATATTTTATATATTTTACGTATTTCAAAAGGATCTTAAAGAGGGATAATGAACAATGATTTCTAAATGATGGTATTATATATATGGAAAACTATAATGCCTTTTGAACAAATCATGGTTTTATACTGACATAAAGGTATGAAATTATTACTTAAGGGTCTAAGAAGATGAGACACCACTATTACAATTACATGACTCATTACTGAAATATTTTGGTTGTTGTTTTTTCTTGTAATAGATTAAATCATCACCTTCAGGATGAGTGATTTAAAGTCTATATTCATCACAAGGGTTTCATGTTCTCTTTACCCTATTGAGACCTAAACCTATGTTTAGGTAGATTCATATAGTTTATAAGGGATTTTAATTTTGAGATCAAAAATATTATAGGAAATATGAATGTGGGGGTTGATTCCCTATTAAATGAATTTAAAAATTAACTATTTTATGAGTTTATAGATTAATTAAACTCATTGTAGTAGGTTTTAGAGGATTATGGATATGTTTTTTGTAGATACCCATACATTTAATAAATAAATATTATATTTTATTGGATATGTATATATTACATAACTTTAAAATCTATTTATTAATAATATTGTTTTTCAGTCAATGGAATCATGGACTAATAAAC
Organism: Viscum album; assembly: GCA_963277665.1. Classification (NCBI taxonomy): domain Eukaryota; kingdom Viridiplantae; phylum Streptophyta; class Magnoliopsida; order Santalales; family Viscaceae; genus Viscum; species Viscum album. Next base: position 421,923,366 of record OY728151.1, read on the forward strand.
AACTGGATCATACAAGATTTACATCATTTCCCAATTCGTTATTCAAAACCTAAACCGTTCTTAGATAAATCACAAAAAAGGCTTTTTCAAGACATAGGGAAGGAAAACGTGGTAAATGGTTAGATCAACTAATCTGTAAAGGAAAATAAGAGATATATCAGTTATCACATTATCCTTACAAGATCATAAGTATATTAGAATATTTGATAAATATTTGGAATCAATACCCTAAATATTAATAATCATATTCATGAGTTATGGAATTAATATAAGTAGTTCATTATACAATAATTATAAATTAATAGATGAACCTGATCCCTGAGAGAATAACATTATCAAAACATATATGATTTCGATAAAACCTAATCATAGAAAAAACATTTCTCTAGTTAAGGATCACTATCATGATTATCATAGTGGATCAAGTACACTCCACATTCCATATTATCATTAGTCAATGGTCACTCCTAAGACTATCATATTACAAATACTCCCTTACTGAACTGGGTACACTCCACATTCTAGTCCGAATTTGTAGTCATCCAAACATGTCAAACATAAATATTACATCTTAAAAGATGAATATTAATTACATTATATAACAATACAAACTATAATTGTTTTGGTCTAGTTTCTTTGCAACCATGGATTCAAAAATAACTAGTCCATAAGTGAGATATTCCATCTCCCACCAGTTCCTCTATAACTACCAACCATCATAGATATATCACATATAATACATTTCATCATAACATGGGAAACGAAATCATCAGAAAGTGTGATCTCATATGATCATAAAGGGTAAACAAGGGAGATATCCTCCTATCATAATAATAAGGTTTTGAGATCCTGATATTGACATTATATTGGTAGTTTATAAGACATGAATCGAAATGGAATCATATAACATAAACCATAAGAACAAAAAAAATCATAACGAATATTTTTTTGACTTTCACATAAGAATTTTATATCATTTACTTATTATTTTAAGGATAATTTATAAAACAATGATAGTGGAATAGGACGACTCCCCAAATCATCATTACTATCACGGATCACTCCCAAGACTATCATAGTATAAAAATTCTCCTAAAGTACGAGGTTTACTCCCCATAATTTTTCTTTTTATCCAATGATATATAAAACATTCACAATCTTTTAGAGGGAGATATAGGTCCCAACCATATTAGTTATATACTAAACACCTTCCGTTTTTATAGCCAAACCACCATCATTTGTTAAAACAAAATAACCATTATATATTATAAGTGATCCATATGTGTTCTATAATATCAAAAATCATCCATCGTATCAGAACCCATTTATGGAAATGGGGGTAAATTATTATTCATAATATGAGAACCTATGGAATAATATTATTAAGATAATATTTTCATATAGAATTAGTAATATAAAATAAACTGGTATCCTAATCATTTCATAATTTTATCATAGTCTAACCCATTTTAAAAGAAGAAGTATTCAAAAGAACCATTCCATTATAAATAGAAACAATTAAAAGAAATAATTATATTCCTATCATTGAAACATAACCCAATAAATGATTAAGTAATATAAAAGTATTTATATTTAGATAAAAATTATTTTTAAAGATCCATTTGAATGTTTATTAAAGATAATAACCATTACAATTTGAAAATTAGTTTTTAAAATAGAAAACATTTTCAATATATTTACCTTGAAAATAAAAATATTAACATATAATGTAAACTCTAAAGATAATTTAAAACATTTTATAAGGAAGATATCACTTTATCATTGAATATAATAAAAATTTAAAAAAATTTAAAAATAAATATGACCTATAATAATCTATTAAAATTATTAATAGAGATTCAAATAAAATAGTGGTCATGTTGGTAGAGATAATGTTCATTTCTTACATATTATAATAAATGTTACTTTCAAATTTTTAGTACAATTCAAATGGTAATTTCTTGGGAACATTCACTACTATTCCATTAAAAAACACAAAAAAAAAATAAATAATTATTTTTTTTACAAAATTCATTACTATATTTTTAAAAACATCTTCAATTGTTTTTCATACTATATTATTTTAGAAGAAAAACATTTCAACAAAAGAGAGATGTAAAGTAGATTTTCCAAAAAAAAAATTATTTTTATATCATGCTAACATAAAGAGAGTAAAATTATTGTAAAAACTCATTATCATGAAATAAATAGAGAATAAATTAATTCATGAGTTTATTGATTGATGGGTTATAATATTTCATCATGAAAATAATGAACATAATCCTAACAATTGATGTCATAGTACCATAAAACCATAACCACATTACTAACATTACATCATAATCTCAACTCAAGAATAACATTAAATTTAAATTAAAATATCATGATAATAATTACATAATTGATATTAAATGTAATATTTGTTTGATATGCACCTCATAATTGATGATTAGTGCATACTATGTCATATGTATCAAATAATGTAATTTCAAACAAAAATAACTTAATTCATTGGTATCTTTTGAAGCACATATTCCATAAAAGAGAAATACTCAAATGGATTAGTAAATCCAAATAAATTTTATGTGACTTAATAAAATAAGAATACATGTGATGTATAAATACCACATAAATTTAATAGGTGTTGAATTTGGAATGTGTCTCATAGAAGTGAACAATGTGAGATTGAAAACCCTACCACATTCGTAATATTTTAAATCATATGAACCAATAAAGAAAAAATTATAATAGAAAATTATCTATAATGAATATAATGATATTAAATACTTATATTTTCAAAGGTATTTATATAACAGAAAAATTTAAATGTGTTTGGAGTTTACATTTGACTCTGAGAAATAAAAGAGAGACTATGAATCTCATACATTATGATTACAATTTCGTCGCACACATTCAAACCTCTGCTATACTAAATATAATATTATAATATATCTATTATATGACCATATATATATATTACAATATAGTTTTTCTTAATAAACATTAATTACACCTTTAATAACAATTATATTACACAATCATGATTTAGGAAATAAGTACTTTGTTTTTCATGTATGTTTTTATTTTTCATTTTTGGTCCTCATAATTTGATCATGGATCCATATCTCCAAAATTTTAAACAGGATATAAATATAATAAATATTCATTAGATATTTCATTATAATAATACATAAATGATGTAGATATAAAATTAAATATATTTTTATTGTAGAAGGTATGTTGTACATACACGTGAAGAGTGTTAAATTTTTATTGAAGGATGAAACGAAAGATTGTAAACTAAAATATTACCATAATAAATTAATTAATCTTTTATATATAACACATATATTTATTAAATAAACTCTAATTACCATCCATAAAATAGTTATTGAAAAATGAATCACTTCTGAGGATGGAGTCCACCATAAACAAGAATGATTATGTCGTATCACCCATGAAATGGAATGTAATAAGTTGTATGTTTTAAAATATTTATATAAGTATAAATATTATATACATATTATAGATAATAAATTAATCTGACATTAATACCATCCAATTTTAATAGAAATGAAGACACATCACATCTGTTCGTGGACTGACAGTCCGTCGTACACATTAGCAATATTATTATTTTACAACAGGATTGGTAGATATAAGGTGTACAATATATTATAATTATAAAGGTATAATAATATCATAAATATATTATATAATATAAAATTAATCAATATATTAATCATTGAGTTGTTTTTATGGAAAATTAATAACACCAGTTCATGATATGGTAATCCACTATAAACACGATTGATTATTTTGTATCCGATTAGATGGAAGGGGAACTAGTTTTAGGGAATTCCTTTAACACAATAACATTTATGTATATGTAATATAGTGAAATTATTATATCAAAATAATTTAAAACAAATATTTTATGTGTAGGGAAGAAAATTAAATGATATGTTTGGGAATATCCCCTTATTTGGATATCTTATTTTGGTTTACACTGACGACATTCCTAGTTTTAATTTATGTCCAAAATATATCTTATTAGATATTATTATGGATGTAATTATGTGATATGGGAATGTATTTGACAAACCAATTGGCTTTATTAGTATGTATGAGAGGAGAGGGGGTTTCTTTTATAATTGTGGTGAGAGGTGCACTTGTATTTTTTGAGAGGAAAAATATGTAATAATATTTTCAATATCCTAAAGTCACCAAAATGGTACATTGCTGAACATAGACAATATAAGGTAAAAAAATCCATAATATTTGTTTCTATTATGTTTAGTGTCCTTAATAACAATTATCATTTTACTTTAACCATAGGTAAACCCAAATTTATAATAACATGAGTAATTAATTTTCCTGAATTTTAAAAATTATTAATTGTTATAAATAAATTTAAACATTTAATAAAATTTAAATTATAATTATTATTACATATATGGAATCATTTACAAAAATTAAATCCACAGATGTAAAACAAATAATTTTAAATTAACACACAAATGATGCAATGAATGTTTTTTCAAAAGAAAATATTCAATAGTTAAACTATATTTATACAAAAACATTAATATTAAATTGATTCCCATTACCATAATTCTGTTATAAGATATATAATTTTACTAATTATACAAATATAACCGTATTAATAAAATTGTGTTGATTTTAAATGATATGAAATAAATAAAAATTCTTCACAGAAAAAAAATATTTTTTCAAATTCAACGAAAGAAGTTATCTTCATTTACAATTATCACAAATTAACCATAATGAAACTTTGAAATTATTATTTAAAAATTTATGTTTATTTATTAAATTCAAAATTTCCAAATCTTGGAAAAAATAATTTTAAAATAAGTACACAATAGGTGACAAACGATCTTTTGAAATTAATACACTTTTAAGGGTAGAACATGTTTTTTCAAATATCCTGCCTATAAAATTTATAATATGATTTTTAAAAATTTAATTGAATATATAATATATAAATTTAATTTAATTAATTCTAATAAAGTGATATTTTAAATTAATTGGTGTTAAAGGTGTTTGGGATAAAAAATGACTTTTTGAATGAACTGTTTTCTTTTGATTTAAAATGGGTTTTAGTTTAATAAATAATTAATTGGTCAGTAAGGATATAATTATATATAAATTAATAATCTATTTATTTTCATAATTATGTTATTCATATTCATACCCACCATTTGAATGGCTAGGTTATATATGTCATATTAAATAATAATATTTTGATAGTATATCTCATTTTTTTTAACTCTGTTTTGTTCATAACACTATGTACACATAATAGTATGTGTAATGAAAGATAAAATAATTTTTAATGAATAATTAAGTTAGTAATTTGCGTAACACAATGTTTAAAAATAATTAAATTTATTTGAAAAAATAAAAAAAATCTCGGGGTGTTACATTCTACCCATTTAAATAAATTTCCTCATCCCATTTTGATTTTTTCTCAGTAAATGAGTATTTATAATATTGAAATCCTATTGGGGGAAAAATTTATTTTAAAAAGTGATAATAAAAAATTCTACTGAAAATAGTGAAATAAATGTGTGATAGTCATATAGAATAACACTTATAATTATTATGAGTATGGGATCATGTATTTAACGACAATATAAGGACATATAAGAGAAAAGCATCTCACAAATACTAATGGAGAAAGATATAGAACATGTTCTAGAGAAATTAAATGTCCACAAATACATAAATCTATTATTCTTTCAAATAATATTCATTCAACAAAAATAAAGGTATATTTTTTTAAAAAAATTCACAATCCTTTTTTAATGTTGATTAATTATGATAATTATATATAATTACTTAATTTTCATCCAATTTATAATAACAATCTCATCCTTCTATTATATATTTAACAAATTCCATTTCATTTATTTCTATATGATGTGAATTTTTCATGTATGTGTCACTAAGTATTGCCAATATCCTAGAAACAATGATAATTCATTCCTTCAATCAGTAGTTATTTTCGAAACAAAAATGTTTACCTCATGTTATCCAATATACAAAAATAATTATATTGTGAAATAGTACATTAATCTATAAAAACACATCCAAGGATAAAAATAATAAATTCCCTAAATGGGTTACATTATAACCCATCCAAACATAAAAATTTATAAATAAATTCATATTAAAATTGTTCACACAAAATCCATAAAGTATATCTTTATTTTCACATAACAAAATATCCGAATACCTTAGTCTTATATTTCATGAAACAATGTTATAAAAAGAATTTTAATTATAATATAATGAAAAAATATATAATTAATCAATAATTGAGTAAAACCAAAAAAATATCAACTATATTCTATATGTCTAAAATGTTGTAAACAACATCAATAATAACATAAATAACTTTTTTTGTAAGTAATTAATTAGTTACTAGGTATCCAATACTATCCAATTTACACTATTCATATAGATCATCTTCTTATCCAATGGTCATTATCTCATCATCAGGAATATAGTAAGGTTTATCTTCCCTAAATCACCTGTTTTTTATGAAATGATAAATTTCAATTAAATCCTTTTTTCTGGTCTACATTACCGTGAAACATATTATTCAAAATCTATAATGAAAATTTTATACAGAAAATTCCTTATATATTTCATGATTTATATAACATACGTCATTAATTTCAACACATAAACACAATAATCATTCCACTACATTCATAAACCCATAAAAAGACTCATTATCTTATTCAATGACAATTATTTTTAATTATATAACATTTTTGTCAGCTTATCATCATCAATATGACCATTACTTATACAACCTTGCTAATTTTATTCTTGATATTTTCCCATAGGACATTGATTTATATAATTCACATACATTACATATTTGAAAATTCAATATTCGATGATATTATATGGATATCATTATTCTCATTGATGAAGTCTACTATAATTTTCTTTTTTACTCTACAATTACATACTTTGTGCCATTCTACTACAGACATAAAAAATATTATTATTCATTTGAGGCATTCGCTTTAGTTATTATTTCTACATTTTCAACACATATAAGACTGAATATTTGTTCCTCTATTTCCTCCAACACTAAAACACTCAAAAAAATCAATAATTCACCTCATTGGTGAGTATAAGAGTTGGTTAAAGTGAAATTAGTAAATAACATATTTTAATAACTTGTTAGGAATATTCATTATAGACATTACACAAGACAATATATCATTTGATTTATCACTAATAAATTCTCTATCACATTCATCATTAACATTGCATTTTTTGGTTTCCACTATTGGCTAAAATAAAAAAAATATTGTGGCTAAAAAATATTCTTAGTGAGAAATAACATAATTATTAAAAAAATCACTTATAATATTTATAATTCATGGAAATTTCTCTTCTATTTTTGAAACCATGGCTTTACCTAGGATCATTCATAGTTATAATCAATATAAATCCTTTATAATGGTCAGTAAAGAGTATGAGAATTTCCAATGAATAAACCACCAGAGAATCAAAGATAGTTTGCAGAAAGGACCATTTTCATAAATCAGGTGAAGATAGAGTCTAGTTGAATATTCCCTTTTTAGACTCTTTACCATTAGGCATCTTAATGAGACAAACATATCTACTTATAATATGCAGAGAATAATATAATTTCATGGAAACTAGTCAGACTATCCATTATAAAAATTCATGGAAATTGTACTATACATTGACTCAACCGTAAACATATCTTTAGGTATATCTCTAAAAATACCATTAGAATTATGTTTAGTCATGTCACTAATTTTTATTATCCTTGTTTATAATGGTTCACTAAATCTTTATTTGAAACAAACAATAATAAATAAAACTTCTTATACATAAAAATTACATCCTAATAGATGATTATTCATTACATTACATAATTATTGATTATAAAATAATTTTGGTCTAGTGAATATGGAAACATGGAGACATGTAAAGCATTACATAAGTGTTCTACATTATTTACCACAATGTTCTCCATAACTGACACCCTCTATAGACATATCATAGATGTTACCATTATAATAACATGGGTAAATGAACCATAATAAAGTGTAAGATCAAATGATCAATAAGAGTATTGAAGGGAGATACCGACATATAATGATCATAAAGATGTGGTAACATGTGAATAAACATCTAAAAATATACCTTGCATATCATAAATCATAAACATGATTCATGTCCTAAATTTTGGCATTTTAGGAGACATGAATCATAATGGTATCAATGAACCTGAACCATAAGAATATACCAAATTAATAAGGACTAGATTTAAAGTGTAAAAAATAAATATATAAATTTTATTTCCATTGTATTTCATGTTTCATTTCAAAGACTATTGTTATAGAATGGGTTCACTCCCTAGACAATCATATTAGTCAATGTTTCCTATGATGATTATCATTGTGGACAAAGACAGTTATTTATGTGAGTTCACTCCACAGTACAATATGGTTTATCTCATTAGATATCAATCATTAAACAATTAATTATAGAGATAGATATTGTTCCAACCCACTTAGATTATGATACAACCACCATCCTTTGTTATCATGCAACCTATTTCATTGGTTATATTGTAAAAACCATAACATATTGAAGAATATACATATGAGTTCCACCTGATCATTAAACATTCAAATTATGATATTACATGTAAATAAATGGGATTAAAAAAAATTAATCATATCACCTCCCATGGAATGAAATGGGTTAAAAAAAATTCATCATACCCAATTGGAAGTACATATGTTTCATAATCATTTCATCGTCGAATAACACATGAAAAAAGGGGGATTCATAAGCATCAGTTAATCAAATATAAAAACCATACCAAAAATTAAAAATAGTTGTATACTTTGATCATATCGCAAATAATTCATAATTAATATCCATGTATGTCATTTTATATAGAAAATAATTTTTAAATATCACTTTTTGCATTTCCAACAGAAAACATTACTTCCACTTTGAAAAAAACATTTTAAAATGTTGAATATTATCAAAGTCCATTTGATATAAAATATGAATTGGAACATATAATGGAATAAAAAATGATCATGTAAGAAATTTCTTGATGAAAATAACCTTCAACATTAATTTTTTTTCAAAACACAAAAAAATATATAATACATTTCATAAAAATATCATTTTAATATTGAAAAATAGTCTAAATAAATAATGATCAATACATTGTAAATAATGATCATTATCTAAACATTAAATTAATTATTTCATTCATATTTTTTATGAAATTTGAATGAGTATTGCCTAAAAAATAATAGGATCTTTCCACAAAAAAATACATTACTAATTTGGTATATGTTAAAATGTAATCCCAAAAAAGAGAGATACACAAATGGATATGAAAAAATATTAATTTTTATTTCATTAATTATATAAAACATTAATTGGGAGTATATAAACCAAAGAAAAACATATTTTGTGACTATTTCATGTGTCTCCCAGAAAAAGAAAAAGTGACGCAAAAATCGATAAACGCGTTGTTAAAATTTTTAATGTTAAGTAAAAACATGGATAACAACAAACGATACCTTAAATATGATTAAAATAAGTATATTTATGATATCAAATAACATAATGTTATTAAATACACCAGAAAAAATAAATATATGGTGAATTATCATATGTCAAACTGAAATATAGAGAGATTGTAAATATCTTACAATAAGTATCTGATACCATAATACACAATAAAACACTCTTTAGAATAGATATTTTATTATTAATCAAATACATAAACCAATAATTATATATATCATAATATATATGAATTCTGTAGCTCTTTTTATTACCCGTTTAAAAATATTTCATTATTAATATCACATTTCAATCAATAACTACTATGTTTTTCATTTATATTATTAATTATTATTTTTGGTTCTCTTAAACTGGTCATAGTTACAATACATCCATAATATTAAAAATGATAAATATAATATATATTAATTATCTTTTTATTTAGGTAAATAAATTAAATTCAGTGATAAAAAATGAAACACAACATTCAGTGATACATTATACCATACGCATACAAGAATATTATTTCTATATTATCGATGGATGAATTTAAAAAAGGTATAAATTTTATTAACATTAAATATTAATATATATTTCATATTTATCTATTATCTTTATTAAATTTACCCTAATAACCTTCTATGATTTTTTTGGGGAAAACTGAATCACATCGCTTTGTGATACAGTGTTAAGACATACACATGAACGACATTTTTGTGCCTCATATGGAATGGAATGTAAGAATGTACATATGATATCATTATTACATAAGCATAATTATGTTTAAAATATCACATATACATATACATATAATCAATTCTTTTTACTATTCAAGTGAAATTGAAATGATAAACACATCAATTCGTTTCGGGAGGTGGTATTCTGACACATATAAGAGCATCATTATTTTTTTCAATGGGATGGTTGGTATGAAATTTTACAAAGTATTATAAATCCATACTTATAATTTTATTATAATTATAACATATAAATATTATTCACAACACTATATGAATACATGAGATGTGGTGATGGTAAATGAATAACATCAAGTCATGAGGCATAATCCACCATACAAAATAATGATTATTTTGTATCATATTTGATGGAATTTTTAATTATTTTAGGTTATTACATTAATATGATATCAAATATTGAAATTTACGATATTGATTTTATTATATTGGAATTTTTAATAATAACTGATTTAGGTGGAGTATGAACTAAAATAAAATTCTGCGTTTGGGATGTCACCGCTTCTTCAGACAATTATTTTGGATCTTTCCAAAAGTATTATTTATTTTGATTTAAATCCATAATAATTCTAATAAAAAATTTTTATTGAATAAAATTTGTTATTTGGGTAGGTAATGGCTGACCAAATTGGTTTTGTATGTGTAATGTGTGGTAGATAGAGGGTGTTCATTAATAAGTGGTGTTAGTGGAACACATATAATGGTTGAAATGAAAAAGGAGGCCCCATATTTTTTAGATAAAAATGATCCAAAAAGGAAAATTAACAAAACAATAAAATATTAGATGGAATAATTATTATCTATTGGGTTTAGGATACTTTTTGGGTAATTAATATCCTTTCCCTTTTTTGTTTAACCTCTATGTAAATATATTTTTTCCTTATCATTGATAATAAATTATTAATACTTTTACTATTCATACTGGTCAAAAATTATGTTTAATTAATCAAAAAATATAAATATAAATTTACAAATATTTAATATATTTTAAATAATTCAGTTCAAATAAGTGGGAAAATTTAATATAAAATTAATCTCGTGGATGTGATGAGAAAGCATCTTTTTCTTGAGAAAATTGTCAAAAGGTTAATATATTTTTATAGCATAATTAAATAATAAAATGATTACAATGACATAAATTGGATCAGAATAGAGAGAATTTTTTTACATTTAGTTTCATAACAAATTAAAACAATTTTAATGTTGTCAAATGATGAACATAAAATTACAATATATACTAAATACCAGAATTTTTAAATATTCTTGTAAATGATTTTCATATCTGAAAAATATTAAAAATTAACCGTAATTATATAATTATATAATTATTAAAAAAACTTATTATCTATATAATATTTTCTATGAATTTAAATTTTTATTTTTTTTAAAGATAACTAATGGAGACAAAACAATTTTTTATAAAAATATATTATTAAATCAAAATATTGTTTTTATTCTATTCTAATATCGAGATAATACATAACATGAAACTTATATATTGTAATGAAAACATAATATCTAAATTTAATTAAAATCATTCACCCAAAACTGATTTGTTTGATTTATTGAGGTAAAACTCATGTCTGTGCATAATCATTGGTTTCCAAGAAATGATTTCCTTTATTTTCAAATGATTTTTAATCATTGAAAATAATTTTTTAAGAAAATAATTCATTATATTAAATGTGTAAAACATTTATTTTCATTATTTAGTAAATATTATTCACACCCTCTATTAAAACGTGTAGTTGATAAATTCTATGATAAATAACAATATAATAATATTATTTCATGTTTCGTTTAAACATTGAGTTGCATGTAATATAAGCTACAATCAATATTGTATTGAATTAATCAGAAGAATAATTTTTTTTGTAATTACAGATTATATATTTGTTTCTTATAATTAATATTCCCAAAAAAATTAAATTTATTCGAAAAAATATTCAACAATGTGTCTGGGTGTTACAATATTAACTCATGATATATCAATCTTTAACCAAATGTAGTTGATGGATATTAATTCTACGACACTAATTAAAAAATTAAGATAATATATATTGGCGACAAAATATCATAATACATTAATAAGAGAATCACCCCTGAAAATTAAATAGGTTATCTAAAAAATTCAACATTTTATTATAGTAGAATCCATGTAAAAGAAATGGGTTTCATAATGATTTAATCATATCATAATTATCCTATTGAAATTAAATGTGTTTCATAGATTAATCCTTAAATTATTATAACCACAGTCTATAAAAATAATGAATATGTATGGTATCATTGTTTCATATAACATGTAAAGTATATGTAACATCAATGATGTTATCAAATGTGACAGATAGCATTACAATATCATTAGAAACTTTCATTATAAAAATATCCTTTTCACTTTGTTTTTTAAATATCCCATGTATTACAAAACAAAATTCTTTAAAAATTGATTTGGATTCATGTAAATGATGGTTCAAATCAAATAGCAGTCAAGATAGTGAGAAATTATATTCAGTCAATATATGTTAAAAAATATTCATTTCAGGTTTTTGGTTAATATTTAAACAAAAATATTTTGGAAAATTAAAATAAGAATAAATGACTATAAAATCATTTTTTAATTGAAATAAAATTCATGGCATATTTATAAAACATAGACATCAATGAAAAAAATACTTATGAAGAAAGAAATAAATAAAAAAGGATTTAATTAAAAATATTCATTTAGTAACAGGACTACATAAAGAGAAGGAAATAATTTTAAAACATTCAATAATAATGAATAATGTAGAATATTAAAATTTATAATATTAATGAGAAATGTGTCATGAAATTTCACGATCAGATACATGATAATAAATAATTATTGTAAATAATTAGTTTGTAACATTAAACCCTTACCTCATGTTTGAAAAATGGAAAGTAGAATAAACTCATGAATAAAAATTTATATTTTTTATAATTATTTTAGAAAATCTATTATATACTAATTATTTTATATATGATAAACTTATAACATTTCCAAACATATTTATTAATATTTTGTAATTACAATTGTCATTACCAGGTGTTATGATTTTATTTTTTCATTACTATTTTGGTTTTTAAATTTAAAAAAAAAATATTGATAATAGATACATTACCCCCCGAGTGTTAATAATTTTATTATTATAATATATTTTAATAATATATATAGAGAGATTGATCCATAAATGTAATGTAAATAAAAATGAATTACCCCTTTTATAGAGAGGGTTGGTTATACGTACACATGAGTGATGTTTCAATTTTTGATGTGATTGTATAAAAGTAATGTAAATAATAATTCACATTTTTAGAAGAAATTATAAAAAATATATATATCATATACATTGAATAAGATCATTATCATTACCAATAATATAAATTGGAAATGGAAACAGAATCACAATCCTTCATCAAGCATTTTTCCCACACATACACAAGTGTGAAGTTTTCATTTTTCAATAGAATTGAATGAAAAAAGAAGAAAATGTTCCATAGTTATTGATTTATAATAATTTCATAAATACAATCCATAAAAATTCAACCCATAACAATAATCCGTAATAAAATATCATTGTGAAAAAAAATTGCATCACTACATGGACGTGGTCGACCACATGTACACACGGGAGACACATTCACATCCCATTAAATGAAAAATATGGTGAATAATGGTAGTTATATTATTATAATAATATTTATTTATATTTTTAAAACATTATTTATTATTAGATCATTAATAACATATATTTATATGATTATCAAATGGAAATAAATTGAAAGTAGTTGGGTATGATGATTACCACTTCTTCAGTAGGCAACTGTAATATCTATTCTTATGGAACCTTGGAATAGCCAATTTTAAAGACTAAGAACTCAAATTAAAGGATAAAAAAATTTAGAAGATAAATTTTTTTTGTTTATTTATGATATATTGGTTATGTTACTATAAAGAAAATAGATATGGAGTTTCCTTTTATATTGTGGGGAATAGAATAACTTGTCAATATTAAAATTGATAAAATATAATAAACTCATTCTCAATTGAAAATGATTCAAAATGGATAGATATTCATTGAAAACTTTTTAAATTTCAAAATATCAACATCTAATAAAATCTGTATAGGTTTTAGTGTTAGTTTAATCCATATCTATTGATTTAACAACATCATTCATGTATTTTATCCTTAACATTAATAATGAAATTTCCTTTCATAATTGGATATAATTTTTTTATAAGGTGAACATAAGCTAAAAAATGTAAAAGATGTGGAATTTTAGAAATATTATGTACAATCCCGAACCATTGAGGAGTTATATCACAATAAAAATTTATGTGAAACATATTTTATTTGAATAAAATTGGTCTTGGGTTTGTGCGATGTATTGATAGTGTTCTAAGGGCGTGGGACAAAAAAGTTGATAAAATAGGCCGAATACTATGAAAAACATTGTTGTTGTTGGTTTAGTAAAATCTATCACTATATATAGGGAAAGAATATGGAAAAAACCACTTTGGGTAGATTCTATCACAAAGTCACTAATCATTTTTCCAAACCACGATGGTTCCCGAGGAGACCATGTGGCTTGGTCCGTTATGAATTGAGGGAGTTGAATAGTTGGCACACGTTTTGGAAAAATGTGTGGAAAAACGATATGGACTTAAAAATTAATGAAACACCCATTTTACCTATAAAAAAATCATTTCTCCCCCATATTTCTTACCCATTTTACCCCATGTTTATGGTTGAAGAAATATGATCTCTTTTATCCTCTATGGGTGATTCTTCATTGACTGTTGGGTGTTCGATGTTCCGTTTAGTGCGAATAAAACCTCTAGCTTAGTTTTCAACTATATTTCCTTAAATTTCTAGAAGATGATTGTTGTGTGGTTTCATATCCTTCCAAATATCTAAAACCCTCAAATTTCTAATAGTTTCTATGTCGGGTGAATAAATGGTTGATCATGTTTTAATCGACGTTGGATGTTATAATGTGTTCATCAATATACATAAGGAAGTTTAGTTTAATGTTTTTCTCATAGTCTCATTGTTATATATTTGTAGTTTGTGGTTCCAATGGACATTCTTGTTTAATTTAAATGTATTTGACTATGGATGGTAGTTTGGGACATAGATTGATGTGCGAGAACAGACACAGGTACAACTAGGTTCATTGTGATGTGATACCAAAACATAGTAAACCCATGGGGTATGTAAAACCTAATAAAATCATTCAATGTGTTGGTAATCATTGAGATCGTGTAATAAAAAAGACTAATTAGACGTTTATTTTATTTTTTACCCATTCATGATTAATAGGAAAACCAAGAAACACATAAGTTTGGATTGTATGTTATTGTGGTATTTTGAAATGTATTAAATGAGGTGTTTTGGGTTTTGACCTGACCATGGTCTTCAATGATGGAATTGACATATTTAAAGCGAGTAATATTTTTAATGGAGGTGTTGACCTTAACATGATTTGAAAAAGGGGTTCATAAAAATTTATTTCATGAGGTTATTTGAGATGGTGGATGTGGTCCATTCCTTTTAAATGACAATTTATGATATATGATAACTGGAATGAATGACTTGGATCATGTTTCTATTTTTATTTAAAGGGGGACCCATATTTTTAAAGTAGGGGTGCATCAATATGGTTTGAAATTATTTTTTTATTTTGGTTATATCATTAAATTGTGAAACGAATAATATGTTAATTATTTCCTCATGGATAATATAGAATAAGAGAGTGAATGGGAAAGAGGTATATTTGTAAATGGGTTATTCCATGTATACAGGGAATGTTGTCACAACACGTCCTTAGGGCCCATTTCCTGACTATCCCAATCCCACCTTCTATAGACAAGGTGCTGGTGACTAGAACCAAAGGAGATTCCCTGATAAAAAACGATGGAATTTCCTTTAAACCTATAACTCACAGAGTCTGAACACAAGAAGTAGAAGAAATGCATATTAAAATAGAAAAGAAAAGTGTACTAAAAGTAAGTTACCCAGAATGCAAACCCAACTAAACAAAAAGTATAGGTACAAGAAAAAGGTAGGTATCTCATGGATCATCCACTCGGGAAGCCTACCTGAAGGGTAAGTACAAAACTCAAACAACTCGTCCCTATGGTACATCACATCTAGTCTAGCTCCGAGAAGCCTTTCATCCATCACCCTCAGCCTCGATCACTGCTGTCTGTCATCTGTACAGAACACAACAAGGTGCGGGCGAATCCTGTATAGTGGTGAGTTAACAATACTCAGTAGGGGACCTCGAGACCACCGAAGGTCTCCCAAAATCCACAAAGGATAAACCAAAGAAGAAATATACATCACAAAGTATCATCCAACCATACTTAGGTATATTCCCATATATATACCTATGTTATCCATCACAGTCTGGCACCAACACTCGAGCACAAGAACAACCCATTCCACAAAGGAAGTAAAGTCAATCCTCTCAATGATATAAACTAAAAGTCAAGAATAATCTCACACAGGTATACAACATTTGTAGTGTGTTATAGATGATATGATGTTGTAACATCCCGAGTCTGGTGCCCCTCCACTGGTGCCCCGTACCCGATTCGCCGCATGACCTCAAGCGTGTTTCCCTAAATGCCAGAGGCTGCCGACTAGCAGCGAGGGCCTTGGTGAGTCGGTGGGGAAACTATGCCCTCATTTGATAAGGTATAAAAGGAAAGAAAATAACAATAAACAGCGGAAGCAGTAAACAACATGCATAACAAAAGAAACCAAACAGCGGAAGCAATGTAGATACATAGCAATGATGACAATAATGCAACAGGTACAAGTATCTATGGAAAGAATAAAACACAACAAAATGCTGGAATAAAACTGAAACCAAGTGAAAAAGAAAAACAAAATGAGCTCCTCAGCATCACGAGTCATGGATCTGTCCCATGCTCCCTAGCTCCTGGTGCAATCATGATCCTGAAGTAGAAGGACGCTTTCCCTTATCTATACCTGCAGCAACATAGTATTCTTGGGACCAAAAGCATGGCCCAAACAGGGTGTGAGAGACAATCCCAGTAGGAAATCACCCAAATATTTTTGCCTAACAGTCAATGAATATAGAAGGCAAGTAATAAAACAAGAAACAATAAATAGGAAAGCACAAGCAGCTACAATCCACAGTTCTAACAAAAGAAGTGCACAAGTAATCAACCAGTAACAAAGGAATAAAGGTAACCCTCTGGGTAGCTCTCACATTCTAACCCCTATGGTTCAACCGGTAAATACTAGTAACCCTCTAGGTGGCACACACAATCTCACCCGTCTGGTTTAGTTACGTAATTAAACAGACTCTCTGGGGAATCACTCACCGTCAATTCCCCAGGTAGTCTCGTATCGTGCTAAAGGCTCTCCGGAGAAGAACTCAATGTCAATTTCCCTATGGCCCGCTTCGTTCCAATGGACCTCTGGGGAAGCACTCAACGTAAATTCCCCCTATATCCCACATATCGTAATTTGGAGACACTCTGGAGAATCCCTTCCGTCAAGTCTCCCGTTGGTCTACTACTCTAGGTTCTCACAGTCCTGAGTATAACTAATCATGCTCAGCGCGTGTATATCATAAAAGTAAACATCAAGAACTACTTGGCTATCAACTACGGCTCAGCAACAATAATAAAACAACAGTTCCACTATCCTACGACTAGGCATGGCAACTGGAAAAACGCCAAACAGGAAAAACAAGCATGGAAAAGAAATTTGAGCGCATACAAAATACTCTAATCACAAGCAATAACCTATACTAAAGCAATCAAGCAAAGAAGGAAAGTAACAAAGGAAAAACAGGCAACACGCAATACCCCATTCAAGGGTATTGGTGGAATTTGCACATAATATTAATAAACTTTATACGGAAAGGTACAACCCACCTACCTCGATCCTAGGAGATCGATATACGTTAACCTCAACGACATATTCCCCTTGGAATGACGTAGATATTAGAAAACACACAAAATGCTCAACCTACGATAACTTTGAAATGAGGAGGAATCAAGAAACATGGATAAAGAAGATGGAAGAACTCATCGTTACGCTTCCAACGCAAGTGACCATGCTCTAATCGGAGAATGGACGGTGAGTCGGTCATTCGTTGAAGATCTGGACGTACAGGTCGCTTCAGATTATCGAAAACTGGAGAAGAAGGTGAATATGATGGTTAGACGTGACCCCGGTCCATTTCATGAAAAAAAAGAAAATACAAGGCATGTAATTTTAGAGTACACATTATGTACTTTTAATTTTTCCGTACTCCAAAATAACTGGCCTCCACCTCAGCCTTAGACACCATGTGTGTGGCCCAGACGTGGCCAGCACATGGCTTCATGCCGGGAATGAGTACACGGCGTGCACTCAGAAAGTACACGGCGTGTACTTCTGAAATTTCCAGATAATTTATTTTTTCTCCAAAAACTCCAGAAAAAATGAAAAAAATACCTGAAAAGAGATTCGGGTTCATACAAACGTCCCCTCTTAAAGAAATTCTCCCCCGAATTTACCTAACGAGGCGGAGAAGAAGAAACCTCGAATAGCTCCGGCCACTACGAGCGTAAATCGGCCTCCCTCTCCCAGGTCTTGTCCTGTACTCGCCTGTGCTGCCATAGCACCCGTACCAGAGGAACAGACCGCCCACGGAGAACCATCTTACTACGATCGACAATCCGGATAGGATGCTCCTCGAACGACGCCTCCGCTTCATGCTCAACTTCCTCAGGCTGAAAGATGTGGGATGGGTCTGAAAAGTAGCGTCATATCTGAGAGACGTGGAAGACGTCGTGCATGGTCTGATACCTCTGAGGTAGCTACAACCGATAGGAAACTGACCCCACTCTCTCCAAGACCTCAAACGGCCTGACGTACCGCGGTGAAAGCTAACCTTGTCTCTGAATCCTTTTGTGTCCCAACCTCGGTGCGACATGAAGGAAGACCTGATCACCGATCTCGAATTCTAGAGGTTGTCTCTGCTGATCAGCATAAGACTTCTGTCGAGACTACGCTGTAGCCATCCTCTTCCGAATCAACTCTATCTGCGCTGAAGTCCGTTGAACTAGACAATGTTCCAGCAAAGCTTCCTCTCCTGCCTCCATCCAGCATAAGGGTGATCGGCATGTCCTACCGCACAAATCCTCGTATGTTGCCATCTGAATGGTCACCTGAAAACTGTTATTGTTGGTGAATTCCACCATAGGAATATGATTCTCCCAAGAACTACCAATGTCAAGGATGCATGCTCAGAGCATATCCTCAGGCACCTGGATCGTGCGCTCGGGCTGGCCATCAGTTTGGGGATGGTATGTTGTACTCAAAAGTACCTATGCACCCAAAGCCTTATGAAGTCCCTACCTGAACCGAGAGGTAAATCGCACATTTCTGTCTGAAACAATAGAGTGTGGAACTCCATGGAGATAGACAATATCACTGATGTAAAGTCGTTCCAGATCATTGACATTGAAGGTCTCCTTGATCGGCAAGAAGTGAGAAACCTTCGTAAGCCTTTCGACGAAAACCCAAACAACATCGTTCCCTCGAGGCATCCTCGGCAACCCAGTCACGACATCCATTGCGACATCATTCCACTTCCACTCTGGAATGGGTAACTACTGTAAAATCTCCGCTGGTATATGATGCTCCGCTTTAACTTGCTGATAATTAGAACATCTCATGGAAAAACCGGTGACATCCTTCTTCATACCTGGCCACCAGTATTGGCGATGAAGATCCAGATACATCTTGGTGTCTCTAGGATGATCTTCCCAATCAGAGGAATGGAAATCCTGCATCAGCTCCTCGCGTATGTCTGCTAGCACCGATACACGTCCTTGGAAACACAAGGTCTCATCCTTGCCCACTGTCCATCCAGGAACAGGGTCCTCTCCTGGCACACATTCCCGCAAGACTAATCCATTTTAGTCTTATAGTTGCCTCATCCGTACCCGATCAAGTAACGTTAAGGTAACAACTACAGAAGATAGAAAAGTCTATCCCCGTTTATCGTGCACCTCCAGATACATCTCATAGAACAGAGCCATCAGCTGCCACTCACTAATGGCATCCTGAACTGGCTGAATCTGAGTTCTCCTGCTCAACGCATCAGTCACGGCGTTGCCATTTCCTGGCATATAGGCAGGATCGAAATCAAAAGACTGTAGATACTCAATCCACTTGCGCTGCCTCAGATTCATATCACACTGAGTGAAGATATACCTGAGACTCATGTGGTTAATGAAGACCACAATGTGCTCTTCCAGAAGATAGTGTGTCCAACAGCGCAAGTCATGAACAACGACAGATAAATCCAAATCGTGTGTAGGGTAGTTCCTCTCATGTGGCCTCAACTGCCGAGAGCCATACGCAATGACTCCATCTCCCTACATAAGCACAGCACCCAGCCCGATACTCGAAGCATCAGAGTAAACAATGTAGCTCTTGCCTGGCTCTGGCAAGACTAGTATCGGTGCTAACATCAACCTCCACATCAGCTCATGAAAGGCTGACTCACAAGAATATGACCATAAGAACTTCACCCGCTTCTTGGTCAGACCTTTCAAAGGTGCTGCTAGATGAGAAAAGTCTTGAATGAAGCATCTGTAGTATCCAGCCAGCCCTGGGAAACTCTGTACCTCAAAGAAGTTCTTTGGATTCACCTAGGAAACTACAACTCTCACATCCTTTGGGTCCACTGATACTCCTGCCTCTGAAATAATGTGACCCAAGAAGTGAATCTGATTCATCCAGAAGTGGCACTTCGAGAGATTAGCATAAAGTCGATGCTCTCTCAATGTACTCACAACTATCTCAAGATGTGTGGCATGGTCGTGTCGAGTGTGAGAGTACACCAAGATATCATCCAAGATGACCACGAAGAAAGAGTCCAAGTATGTATGGAACACTAGGTTCATCAGTGCCATGAAAACTGCAGGCACGTTCGTGATACCGAACGACATTACTATATACTCGTATAGACCATACCCGCTCCTGATGGCTGTCAGAGGTATATTTGATGTTCTAACGCGCAACTGATGATAACCGGACCTCAAGTTGATCTTCGAGAACACCCAGGATCCTCTAAGCTGATCGAATAGGTCATCAATCCGTGGCAAGGGATATCGGTTCTTAATCGTCAACTGGTTCAGCTTCCGGTAATCAACAAAATGTCGAAGGGTACCATCTGCCTTCTTTGCAAATAGAACAGGCGAACCCCAAGAAGTAGTACTGGGTCAGATGAAACACTTATCCCGTAGCTCCTCCAACTGAATCTTGAGCTCCTACAACTCAGGGGTGGTCATCCTATAAGAAGGAATGGACACTAGTGTCGCTCCTGGAATGAGCTCAACAGAGAAGTCTACCTCACTCTCCGGAGGAAAACCTCAAAAGTATTCTGGGATGTCGTCCCTGAAGCGATCAACCACTAGTGTAAAGTCCAATGGTGGAGTCCCCTAATCATCCAGATAGAAACTAGCAATCTAACCTGTCATCCCTCCTATCCCAAGATGCTCGAGTCCTGCTAGACTCGCCCGAAAGTCCCATTCACCTCTATGAAAAAAATATTCACCCTCAGGTGAAATGAAACTAACTATACGGCGATAACAGTAGACGACTGCCTGAAAGGGAATCAACCAATCCATGCCATCGATGACATCATATCCTGTAATCTCTAAGACATATAGATCCCATAAAAAGTGATACCCCGCAACCTCGAGAGGGCACTCACTACAATGGAGTACACTAGATGTCCTCATTCCCAATGGTGTGTCTAGTGTCAACGAGTCGGCAGAAGAAAATAAGCAGAGTCCAAGGCTCTCCACAATAGAAATAGAGATAATGTTCTGCATAGAACCAGTATCAAAAAGTGCTTAAGACAAAACTGAGGCTACTAAAATTGTACCTCGAACAATAGAAGGGTCGGGATCCTGCTCATGATAAGTTTTCTCCACAGTGAAAGACTGGCATGTACCACGGCCCTGCGCCCCTGGCTGACCACTCTGAGCTGAACCGCCCTGCTGGTGATGAGGGATTGGTGGCTGACCGCCACAGCCTTGACCTCCACCTTGGCCTGAAAAACTGGAAGAACTCCAGTTCCCTGACTGCTGAGAGACTGGTGGGGATGCTCCTGAACGAGGAGTCGTGGAAAAACCCCAGTCACCACCTTCTGGTGAGAAAACCTGGAAGAAACGCTTAAGGTGACCCATATTTCCACATGATCGGCACTCCACGATGTCTCTCTAGCACTGCGGCCTCATGTGCCCTGCCCAGCCACACTAATAGCATGTCACCTGGCTGCCTGATGATGTGTCTCACTTCCCCGAATCACCTCACGTAGGCTCCGTACAACGCTTCTTACTGTCATCCGAAGGAAAGCTAGCTCTGGAAGCAGAATCACCCTGGATCGCAGCTCCAGGGTCACTCAGATTGCGCTCCGAAATAAGTGCCTACTTGATGATGGGAGTAATGGAAGTCAGCTAGAAGATGTTCACCTGCGAGTGGATCTCCCGCCTAAGTCCATCCTCAAGCTTCATCGCCAAGAACACCCCACTCCCATCCTGAAGGGGTGTAAAACGCTGCAGCTCAGTGAAATGAGAGTAATACTCCCTGACAGATAGAGTACCCTGCTCTATGCTCATGAACTCTCGGGCTCGATCGGCCCTCAGTGTCTCCGGGTAGAAGTAGTCGTAGAACACGCGCTGGAACTCCTCCCAAGTCATAGCCTGCTGCTGACCCGCTTGTGAGATCACATCCCACCACCTCTTGGAGGATTCTGAGAGCATGTAGGTGGAGATCTCGACCCGCCTCTCTGGTGGCGTCTCCAGATGCTCGAATATAGTCAGCATGGCTTCCATCCATGAGTTTGCAGCCTGAGGTCCTCCCTCCCCCGAGAACGTGGGAGGATGCTGCTACTGAAAGACCCGCATCAAGTCTTCCATAGAAGAGGCAGGAGGCGGTGCTCCCTGGAAGGCCTGAATCATCCTCATGAATCCTTCAATAAACTGCACATCAGCGCCTGCAACTGGTATGAAAACCGGTGCCAAGGCTGGCTTGTCTAGGGGATCGACAAGAAGTCCTTGATCAGCCCTGTCTTGCGTCTGATCACTACCGGACGACATATGTATGACAGGAGGACGTCTTAGAGGCACAACTCGGAAAGATCAAAAGAACACCTTAGATCAAGAAAACAAGGACAGAGAACACAAGATTACAAAATTGGAACAGGGGAAGAAAAACACACAAGATTGCAAAACACGACCACACGGCGTGTATAAAACTACAAGGCATGTCTACTAAAGCTATAGACATGGCAGTGTACCCCAACCCTACAAGTATTTTACACTTCAAACTACACGACATGTTGGCTACCCCACACGACGTGTACTTGAAACTATTCCCCTGTCCGAGTCTCCTGACATGGCCAACCGACACGGTCCGACTCAACCCGAGACTACACGGCGTTTTCGAAACAAACATGGTGTGCCCTAGACAAGGCTTCGACGGTCCATGTTGTTGAGTGCACGGCCATATACATAGCTGGTCCTTACACGGCGTGCTCCGAACAAGCACAGAGTGCATAGGCGAAGGCGAAACCGTCCCGTGTTTTTCGTGTCACAGCCGGGTACCTGGCCAAGACTACACAGTGTGTTCCAAACAAACACGGTGTGTGGAAAGGGAGGTAATGTCGGCCCGTGTTGTTCGTGACACGGTCAGGTACTTGGACAAGACTACATGGTGTGTTCCCTACGGACACGACATGTTCTACCTGAGCTTCCCCGACCCGTGTTGTTAGTGACACGACCAGGTACATAGCTCCGAACTCACACGGTTTGTACCAATAGTACACGGCGTGTTCCCAATGTTACCCCCACCACATTGTGTCTTACTCACACAGTCAGTTACATGGCCTGAAAACTACATGGCGTGTATCCAAAAATTACACGTCGTGTATTTTGTGTTTTTTTGGTCAGTAGCTCAGAAACTGCGCAGAATTCAAGAATCACTGAAACAAGGGAAGAGATGCCAATTTCTGATATGTGAGGCCCATAACTCCTCAAAAACCAAAATTTGGCATCAATTTTAAGCAAGTAAAAAAACAACAGTTTTCTAAAACAACAGCAGAGAATCTATCAAGCATCTATCACAAAAGCATGAATAATCTACACAAAGCCTATCACAACAGCATGCAATCGGTAATGCACCATAGATGGCATGGAATGAATGCATGACATGTGATTTCTACAAGTTCTTATATGACTCATGAGAGGGAATACCCTCATCTCATCGGGTTGCGATAGAAATAGAACCGCAATATCAAAACAATAACTGCACAAAGTCTTGTGAATCACTGTAAGTGAAAACATATCAACCATAAAACTCAAAACCAGCAAACTGCAATTAACGAGGTAGTATGGCCTTTCCCTGTACATGGGTTAGCTACTCCCGATCACAACTTAATACTAAGTACCGAATCTGTTCTATCCCTAGATAAAGTCTCCAAACAGAAAAGAAAGAGAAAATAACACCTCTAATACCACTTTGTAACGTCCCGAGTCTGAAGCCCCTCCACTAGTGCCCCGAACCCGGTTCGCCACATGACCTCAAGCGTATTTCCCCAAATGCCAGAGGCTGCCGACTAGTAGCGAGGGCCTTTGTGAGACGGTGGAGAAACTATGCCTTCATTTGGTAAGGTATACAAGGTAAGAAAACAACAATAAATAGCAGAAGTAGTAAAGAACTTGCATAACAAAAGAAACCAAAATACAGATGGAATGTAGATACATAGCTATGATGACAATAATGCAACAGGTACAAGTATCTATGGAATGAAGCGAAACACAACAACATGATGGAATCCAACTAAAACCAAGTGCAAAATAAAAACAAAATAAGTTTCTAAGAATCATGAGCCACGGCTCGGTCCCATGCTCCCCAGCTTTGGTGCAATCAAGATCCTGAAGTAGAAGGGCGCTTTCCCTAATCTATACCTGCAGCAACATAGTCTGCTTGGTCCCAAATGCATGGCCCAAACAGGGTGTGAGATACAATCCCCATAGTCAATCACCCAAATATTTGTTCCTAATAGTCAATGAATATTCGAGGAAAGTAATAAAACAAGAAACAGTAAACATGAAAGCACAAGCAGCTACAATCCATAATTCTAAAAAAAGAAGTGTACATGTAAACAACCAGTAACAAAGGAAAAAAGGTAACCCTATGGGTAGCTGTCACAGCCTAACCCCTATGTCTCAACCTATAAATACTAGCAACCCTCTAGGTGGCACACACAGTCTCACCCCTCTGGTTCAGTTACGTAATTAAGCAGACTCTCTAGGGAAGCACTCACAGTCAATTCCCTATATAGTCTCGTATCGTGCTAATGTCTCTCTGGGGAAACACTCAACGTCAATTCCCCCTATGGCCCGCATCGTGCTAATGGATCTCATGGGGAATCACTCAACGTCAATTCCCCCTATAGTCTGCGTATTGTAATTAGAAGACACTCTGGAGAAGCCCTTCCGTCAATTCTCCCTTTGTTCTACTTCTCTAGGTTCTCATAGTCCTGAGTATAACTAAACATGCTCAGTGCGTGTATATCGTCCAAGTTAACCTCAAGAACTACTTGGCTATCAACTAAGGCTCAACAGCAATAATAAAACAACAGTTCCATTGTCCTACGACTAGGCATGGCAATTGGAAAAATTCCAAAGAGGCAAAACAAGCATGGCAACGCAATTTGAGCGCAAAAAAATACTCTAATAATAAGTAATAACCTCTACTAAAGCAATAAAGCAATGCAGGAAAGCAACAAGGGAAAAACAGCCAACACACTATACCCCGTTCAAGGGTATTGGTGGAATTTGCACATAATATTCATCAACTTTCTACGGAAAGGAAAAAACCACCTACCTCAGTCCTAGGAGATCGATATACGTGAACCTCGACAACACATTCCCCTTGGAATGACGTAGATCTGAGAAATTGCACAAAACACTCAACCTACGATAAATTGGAAACGAGGAGGAATCAAGAGACATGGCTAATGAAGAAGGAAGAACTCACCGCTAGGCTTCCAACACAACTGACCATGCTCGAATCATAGAATGGACGGTGAGGCGGTCATCGGTTAAAGATCCAGTCGTACGGGTCACTTTGGATGACCGAAAACTTGATAATACGGTGAATATGAGGGTTAGA
Organism: Viscum album; assembly: GCA_963277665.1. Taxonomy (NCBI): domain Eukaryota; kingdom Viridiplantae; phylum Streptophyta; class Magnoliopsida; order Santalales; family Viscaceae; genus Viscum; species Viscum album. Next base: position 421,949,983 of record OY728151.1, read on the forward strand.
CGCGACCCCTGTCTGTTTAATGAAAAAAAATTAAAGTACACGGAGTTTACTTTTAGAGTACATGGTGTGTACTTTTAATTTTTTCGTACTCCAAAATAACCAGCCTCCACCTCAGCCTTACACACCGTGTGTGTGGCCCGGACACGACCAACACACTACTTCGAGCTGGGAAAGAGTACACGACATGTACTCATAAAGTACACGGAGTGTACTTCTAAAATTTCCATAAAATTCTTTTTTCCCCAAAAACACCATAAAAAGGAAAAACATACCTGAAAAGAGATCATGGTTCATACAATGTAGTAATTGATTCATCTAAGCTATCAGACCCAAACAGGATTGAGGAACAACTAAGCTGTTAGAACCACACAAGATCTAAGATCAGCTATTCTCTCAGATCCACACATGATCCGGGAACATAAGTTAGAAGTATCAGACCCATAGAGGATCCCAGTACAGTATTCATCGCTGTCGAACCCACAGAGGATCCTAGTACAATAGTCAACATTGTCGAACCCAATGAGGATTCTGGTACAGAAGTCATCGTTGTCAAACTCACAAAGGATTCCGGTACAGAAGTCATCGTTGTTGAACCCATGAAGGATTTTGGTACAGAAGTCATACCTATCAAACCCATACAGGATTCTGGTACAGAATTCATCATTTTCGAACCCACAAAGGATTCTAAAACATAAACCATCAGTGTCGAGCCCATGGAAGAATCCGGTACAGATGTCATCACAGCCGCTGCCAGCCCAAGGTTTGCAGCACATAGCACGCTCGATTCCAGAAGGGTCTTCTCCTTGAGCCATGTTCTGATACATCAACTATCATGAATCCCTGATTTGTTTTATCCCATTGTTCTGACTCATCATATGGAACCCAACGTGACAGATGGTGCGTCAATCAGACATCCAGTCTATGAATTATTGGAAATTTCTATTCCAGTGGGCCGGATGGTTTTTAGGCTAAAACCAACCCGACCACCCCACCTTCGTCCGAACCACATGTGGAGAATTCCAAAATAATCGTCTCGCTACATTAATTTCATTATTGTAGATTGTTTGTTGTTCGGACACCCGTAGCCCAAGAAGCGGGATAAATGGTATAAATGGTCATAGCGAGTCCGTGTCCAGTTAGACCCAGTTGGACCGACCTGGCCCGACCCGATTTGAATTGGGGTCTGACCCGGTCCGAAGGATTGGCCCGCCCCGAGAGGTCAGCCCGGCCGGAAGGTGCATCCCGACCCGAAGACACGGCCTGGCCTGAGGGCGGCCTGGTCGGTGGCGGCCTTGCCGAGGGGCGGCCTGAACGAGGGGCAGCCCGACCGACGGGCGCCCCGACCTTTGGGCGGCCTAGTCGTGGCGGCCAGGACGAGGGGTGGCCCAGCTGTGGCGGACCCCATAGCGCGGCACGATAGTGCCACTCCATATTCATTTGTCGAAGCCCACATGGCCGCGACACCTTCCTCCGGCACGAAGTGACGATGCCACACCACTAATATCCGTTTCTCCCTGCTTGGTCGTGGTTATTCTCTGGCACGTTTCGTATGTACCACACCCTTCTGGCTCCGCCTCCATCATCAACCAATCAAGAACCAATCATAGCTGTGTCAGACCATGTTTGTTCGTCCAGCGCACTCCACATTAGGAGATAATAAATGGCCATCATCATACCAAAATAAACGATGAGGAACATGGGTATAACTCATATATTAAAAGTAATCAAATCCCCCTACCTTATAATCGTTGTTCGGTCGGCGGAGTCGTTGAAAGGCAGTGTCGTTCATTTGATGCCTAGAGGAGATGACGTTGTCGTTGGCAACATTCTTCGCGAGCAACATCTTCCCTCCATTATTCCAGTAGGACAAGGAAGAATACGTCCAAGGAATAAGTCGAATAACGAAGGATGTCATCGGTGTTCTTGATGTTCTTCATTTGAAAGAAGAGGTGTTCTTCACGGGTTATGGTTCTTCGTTGGAGTGGATAAAACTACAAGGAATATCCAAAGTTTCCATCAAAGAAAACTAAGACAAAATAATAGAGCAAGTTCTCTATTATTTTGATGGCACAACGACACATGAGTTGTCGTTAATTAAAGGTGAAAACTCAATTAATTTAATGTCGTGGAATTTATACCAAATTTAAAACAAATTAGGTGCATAGTATCAATTAATGGAGAGGAATTTGTCACGATTATGAGGGTAGACCAAGATTTTTCCCCATTAATGGGAAACTCAAGGGGTTAAAGGAGTTTAAAGGGTGGTATGAGATCATGTGGGCCCCACTACATAGTATCCTCCAATGGGAGGTTATGCGTGGGCGTGGCCCATCACCAACTTCCTCTTGGAGGATTAAACCACCACTCAAATAAAAATATGCTAGAGATATTTTGATTTAATTTATTTAGAATCCCCAAAAATTAACTTCCAACCTCAATAAAACGTAACTGCGATGAAGGTCTCATTAAGCGAATGCCAACCCTGGGAGTTCAATGGTGTCCTCAGATTTAAATTTAGAGCACTGGTTCAAAAGATATAAAATCACGCATGTATGATTACTAAACACAGAAGAACAAAACCTCAGAAATTAATTCCGGGCACACCGGGCCTCGAATTCAGGCGCTGTCAGAATCTGCAGACTCTTAAAATTCCTATATATTTTTTAAAAAAAATTATTGAATTTGTAGGTTTTTACATTCTCTCCACCTTATGGTTTTACATACCCATAAGCTACAACACAAGCTAAGGGGTCAAATGGGGGTACTGAGTACGCATCTGAGGCTCCCACTCATATGTGATCTCTTAGAGGTTCTCGTGCTGCCAGCGAACGCGCACAAGAGGAATCGACCGTCCATGCAGGACCTGCTCCTGTTGATCCTCAATCTCTACTGGAACCTCTATGAATGTCACCCCATCATCGATGTCTACCTCCCTATGGTCGATGATGTGGGACGGGTCGTGCACGTATCTCCTCAGCTGAGATACGTGGAAGACTTCGTGAACCTGGTGTAACTGAGGTGTAAGACCCAAGCGGTAAGCCAACTCGCATTCCCTTCTAATGTCTGGGAAAGGTCTGATGAATCATAGAGATAATTTTCTCCCTCATCCAAATCCATGTAGACCCTATCAAGGTGAGACCCGTAGAAAGACGTGGTCACCATCCTCAAACTATCGTGGTCTCCGTCTCATATCAATATAGGACTTCATCCTGCTCTATGAAGTGTTTATCCATTCCTAGACGATCTCCGGCTTCTCCGTCATAGCCAACACCATCTCCAGTCCCATAAGTGATGACTCCCCAGGTTCAGTCCAGCATAGAGGAGATCTGTAATGTTTTTTATAACGTGCCTCGAAAGGATCCATCCTGATGGTGGAGTGGTAGATGTTGTTATACACAAACTATAACATGGGTAAGTGATTATCCCAACTACAATCGAATTCTAGGATGCATGAATAGAGAATGTCCCTGAGAGTTAGAATGTTCTACTCATCATGACCATCCATCAATGAATTGAAGGTGGTGCTCAAGCAAAGCTGCATCCCGAAAGCCTCTTGCAACCCCTTCCATAGCCAGGATGTGAATTGAGCATCTCAATCGGAGATGATCATTGATGGAACACCATGAAGCTGTACGATATCGTGTATGTAGAGGCATCACATGCTCTCTACTGAGCCATGCTCTCTAATTTGTAGGAAGTGAGACGACTTACTGAGTTAGTCTACGATCACCCAGATACTGTCGTGTCCTCTGGATGTAGGTGGAAGTCCCATAACGAAATCCATGGATATCACGTCTCACGTTCAAATAGGACCTCAGAGGATTGAACCAAGCCTAGGGGAACCTGGTGCACTGCCTTCACTTGCTAACAAGTGAGGCATTATGAAATAAACACCGCTACTGACTTATTCATGCCTGGCCACCATTGCTATCGTCATAGGTCCTGATATAACTTCACTACTCCTGGATTTACCGCTAATGGAGATGTGTGGAACTCCTTCAACAATTCCTCCTGAAGTGAAATTGGTAACATGGTCTATCCTCTAAAGAAAATGACATGCTCCCCACCTTTATAAAATCCATCAGGCTCATGAGCTGTGGATATCTAGGCAAGCCACATCTCACAGTCAACGTCCCCACACTGTGCCTCTCTGAATCGAGGATGAATTGGATGAGTGGATCTGATAGATTGCAGAAAGGTTGCACTATCTCTATCCACAAAGGATATCTACAACGCAGCTAGCTTCTCGGTCGCCTCTCCTAGTAGTTGAATGCCTAATCTCTTGCTGAGAGAATCTTCTAAAAAGTTCCCATTCCCATGAGTATAGACAATCTCAAAGTCATAGTCCTGGAGGAACATGGGCCATTGTCACTCTCTCAGGATCAGGTCCTTCTGCCAGAAGATGTACCTGAGACTCTAGTGGTCAGAGTAGACTATAAAACCCCCTCCCATACAATAGTGCTGCCACATCTTTATGGTGGAGACCAGAGCTGCTAACTCCAGGTCGTGGATAGCATAGTTATGCTCATGCTATCTCAACTGCCGAGATCTATATGTGATCACTGCTCTCTACTACATTAGAAAACAACTGAGTCCAGTCAATGATGCATCATAGTATACTACGTACCCTATGCCCTCCACTGGTAGCCTCAGGATGGGCGCACTATTCAACCTCTGCCTGAGCTCCTAAAACCTCTGCTGATATCTCTCTGACCACACGAAGGGTTTCCCATTCTTCTTCAATGCTGAAAGCGGTGCTGCAACTTTAGAGAAGTCAGGCACAAATCCCTGATAGTAACCAGCCAGTCCAAGAAAATTTCTAACCTCCTTCATAATCTTGGGTGGCTCCCAAGAAATTACTACCTCGATCTTCGGAGGATCCACTGCAACTCCATACTTCATGATAAGGTGTCCCATGAAGTGATCCTCTCATATCCAAACCTGTTACTTCGAGAGCATACGATAATGGTGGTGCTCTCGGAGTGTGTCTAGTAATACCCACAATTGGTAGGTGTGATCCTCCTCCGTCATCAATTAATCAGTATGTCATCGATGAAGACTATGAAAAAATGAACAAGGTAAGGCTAAAAGATCCTATTCATGAGACTCATGAACACTGCTGGATAATTGGTTATGACGAAGGGCATAACCAAGAACTCGTAGTGGCCATAACGATATCTGCAAGACATGTTTTGTACATCCTCATCTCGAACTCTGAGCTGGTGATAGCCCGACCTAAGGTCTATCTTTGAAAACCATCGTGCTCCCATTAGTTGATCAATGATGTCATCAATCCTTGGGAGTGGATACATAATATTCATAGTCACCTGGTTCAGGAGACGGTAGTCAACACACAGTCACAAACTCTCATCCGCCTTCTTAGAGAACAAAATCGGGGATGCCGAGGGTGAAACCCTGAGTCAGATAAGTCCCTTCCCCTGTAAGTCCTCCAGCTGTACCTGCAGCTCACGAAGCTCGGCAGGAGCCATCCAATATGCTGGAGTAGATATTTCATTCATCCCAGGGTACATGTAAATGTATAATTCTACCTCTCTATGATGAGGTCTCCCTAGAACTTCATCAGGGAAAACATCCACATAATGATCCACCACAATAGGAAAACTCAGACTCTACACATCAACCGCTCTGAGGATGAGACTATCCAACTAATTTTTGATCGGCTTCCTCCTATTCTATTTAAGACCATAATGTTCTTTTAAGTCTCCCTTCAAACCAGTGAAGGTGAACCTAGTCCCATCTGTGCGGACACACTGCACTTTGCACCTAATATAATCATTATAAGCATTAACTGTGGGTAACCAATCTATACCATGATGACGTCGTAAGGCCTCGATGCCACTATGAGGAGATCCTAGCCAAAGCTTTCACCTCTTAGAGTATTCTCACACTACTCCCACCAGTTCGTAATAATCGATTATTCTCTCGTAGGAGTTTATAGTCATAAGGATCGAGCAAATATCTCTGTTGGAATCTCCGAGCTCCGAACAAGGGAAGTGGCAATAAATGCATGACTCACACCTGTGTCTATAAGTACTACATTAAGGGTGTAGTAGACACATATGGTACTTAGAATCATGTCACGTGCACCGTGAATGTAGGCCTCATCTTCCTGGAGCTGAGCCCGCCTCTGTCTACCAGCTCCCTGTGGTCGGGGTGGACCTCCTAGTGCTGGTGGTGGAAGGGCCTTGAAACGTCGTCCACCACTCCCTGCTCGGCTAGCTCTTCTACCACGTCTGACTGCTCCCAGAAGACCCCCACAGTCGAACCTTTGCCTTTGACTGGGAGGTCCCTCTACTTTCTTCTGCTTATCTTCATGGTAGGTTGAGCAGTCTTGAGCCATGTGACCATGCACGCCGCATGAATTGCACTACCTGCTCCTCGTATAAACAGCTATATCTCGTTTTCCCCACACATCCGAACTAGTATACTCAGGTCTCCCATGTGAGGGCCAAGTACTCTTGGACTTCAGTGAGATCTATCCACATCCGGTTGTAGAAGACTCCGCTATGTGTTGCCCTGTGGTGGGTCTCACTGCTAGTGACTGCCAAGAGAGAAAACTCTTTACTAGAAGGGCTCGTTCCAGCACCCCCTCCTACGTCGGGATGATGAGGGAGATCATCAAAGCCCTAATATTATGCCTGATTCCCTACTCGAAGGTCCGGGCCATGAAGAATGGGTCTCTTAACATGTCCATGGAGTACAGTGATAGGTCGGTGAACCTCGTTGATTACTGAGTTACTGTCATGTTGCCCTGCTGCAGATGAATTAACTCCTGAATCTGCACCGCACGAACGGTGGCTAGAAAAAACTCTTAGTGGAATAGACTCTCAAAGTCTATCCAGAGTAATCATGCCTCATCATGAACCTAAGTCATTAGTCACCATTATTTTCCTGCTGCTGGATGTAGGAGACTCATGACAAGGATCACCATGAGGTCAGCTGGTGTCCCTACCAATCTGAAAACTCTCAAGACATCCTCCAGCCAATCCTCAGCTACCTATGGGTCCATCTCACCCTAGAACCTAGGCAGCCTCTAGCACTAGAACCCATTCAATGAACTCAGATGACGTTCACTCTCTGCTGCTGGAGCTAGTGGTATTGGTGGTCCAAGGGGTAGTGGTGCCGCTGGTACCTCTACTATGATGGGGCCCTACACCGAGGCTTTATCGCTCGGTGGGCTAACATCTCGTACGTAACTCGGAACCCAAGCTGGCTGCCTTCGTGGGGCCATCGTGAAAAGAAAAAGGTGCTCCACAGTTAAAATAGTATACCTGGTGAGCTGACACATTGTAAACATGATGAAAACTTTTTCAAAGGAAACGCAAACACAATCAATATTTTTGTGCACTATGTTGGAGATCAGAAGTTAGTTTCCTAGTGTATGGATACGTCGTCCTCCACAACAACACCGGTTTCCCAAAACTGATAACCACAACAAAAACACTTAACATTATTTCCATTAAAAGAATCAGAGTCCATGTTCTGCGGTAGAACCGACTCCACTGATACCAATTTGTCATCACTCGTTCTCGGGGCCCATGCCGTGACTACCCCAAACCCACCTTCCATAGGCCAAGGGCTGGAGACTATCAAAAAAGGTGAATCCCTGATAAAAAGGGAAGGCATTGTCATTAAACTATAACTCATGAAGTCTGAACACAAGAAGTAGATGAAATGTGTACTAAAATAGAAAATAAAAGTGTGTTGAAAGTAAGTGGTTCAGAATACAAAGACAACTAAACAACAAGTACTAGTACTAGAAAAACGTATGCAACACCTGGATCGTCCACCAGTGAATCCTACTTGAAGGGAAGGTACAGAACACGAAAAACCCATCCATGTGGAATGAATCATCTAGTCCAGCTCCGAGCAACCTTCTGTCTATCACCCTCAGCCTCGATCACTGATGTTCGTCATCTGCACAGACACAAACATGGTGCGGGTGAATCCCATGTCGGGGTGAGTATTACAATCCTCAATAGGGGACCCCTAGACCCCCGAAGGACTCCCAAAATCCAAAAATGATAAACCATAGAAGAAATATAAAATCACAAAGTATCAACCAACTCTACTTATGTATGTTCCCATACAGATACCTAAGTTATCAATCATAGTCCTGCTCCATCTCTTGAGCCCAAGCACAACTAATTCCAAAAAGGAAGTAAATTCAATCATCTAGATGATGTCGACTAAAATTCATGGCTAAGCTCACATAGTTAAACAAATTTTTTAGAATTTTAGATATGATTATATGTAGTAGCTGATTCATCTAAGCTGTCACAACCACATTGGATTAAGGACCAGCTAAGCTGCCAAACCGACTGATGATCCTGGATCAGCTAATATGTCGTACCCACATCAAATCCAGGAAAAGAAGTTAGAATTGTCGAACCCATAGAGGATACTGGTATAGTTGTCATCTCTATCAAACCCAGGGAGGATCCCGGTATAGTAGTAAATATTGTCAAACCCAGGGAGGATTCTAGTAAAGAAGTCATCGCAGTCGAACCCACCGAAGATTTCGGTACAGAATTCATCATTGTTGATCCCCCGGAGGATTCCAGTACAGATGTCGCCTTTGTCGAACCCAAAGATAATTCTATTATAGATTTCATTGATGTCGAACCCATAGAGGAATCTGATACAAAATTCATCGTTATCAAACACATGGAGGATACCCATACAGAAGTCATCACATTCGCAGCCAGCCCTAGGGTTCCCGCACACAACACGCTCGATTCTGGGAGGGTCTGCACCTGGAGACAAGTGAAGACACAACAAATATCATGATGCCCTGAGTTGATGTATCTCGTAATTCCTTCTCATCATAAGAAACCCAACGCGATAGATGGTGCGTCAATCAGAAGCCCTTTCTATGAGTATTTGGCATTTCCGTTTGAGGGGCCCGGTTGGTTTTTAGGCTCAAACCAACCCGAACGTACCCCAACTGCGTCCGAACCACATTTATTGTATTCCAAAAGAATCATCTCAGTCCACAAATTCCATCCCCTTAGACGGTTCTTTGTTCGGACACCCGTAGCCCATGATGCGGCCTAAAGGTGTAAATGGCCATAGTAGGTCCGAGTCTGGTCTGACCAGGCCCAACCCAGTCCGAACTGGGGTCTGACCTGGTCCACGGGTGTGGCCCACCTGAGTGGTCGGCCAGGCCCGTCCTGAAGGCACAGCCCGACCTGAGGGTATCCCGACCCGTGGCGGCCTGGCCAGGGGGGGGCCCGGTGGCGGCGGCCCGGCCGTGGGGCGGCCCTGCCGTGGCGGCCTGCCTGAGGGGTGGAAAATCCACGGGGTGGCCCGGTTGTGGCGGCCCGGTCGAAGGATGACCCTGACGAGTGGCAGCCTACCAGTAGCAGCTCGTTCGGGATGCTGCAGGGCCGTGGTGGCCCAGCAAAGGGGTGACCTAGCCATGGCACCCCCTTGGTGTAGCGCGATGGTTCCACACCATCATTGTTTGTTGCGGCCCCCTTCCTCCAGAGCGGTGTGACGGCGCCACCCCACTTCCATCCACTACAGCCCGCATGGCCGGTGTTTTTATCTAGCATAGTGCATCGGCACCGCCCCTTCCGGATCCGCCTCCATTGTCAACAATTCAAGAACCAATCAAAGGGGTGTCGGGCTGTGTTTGTTTAGCCCGCACCCTATGCAGTTGGTTATAACAAATGTCCATCATTGAACCAAAATAAATTACGGGGAATGTGGGTATAATTAATACATTAAAAATAATCTAATCCCCTACCTTATAATCGGTGTTCGCTTGGCGAAGTCACCGAAAGGCGGTGTTATTCCATTGACATCGGGAGGAGATGATGTTGTCATTGGAAACGTTCTAGGCAGGACACATATTCCCTCCATAATTGAGGTAGGAGAACGAAGAAGACATCCAAGGAAGAAGTCGAAGAATGAAGGATTTCGTCGGCGTTATTCATTTTCTTCGTTGGAAAGAAGAGGCATTCTTCACAGGTGATGGTTCTTCTTTGGAGAGGATAATTCTCAAAGGATTCTCCCATGTTTCCTCCAAAGACAACTAATCCAAAATAACAGAGGAAGGTCTCTATTTTTTTTCTGGCACAACAACAAAATAGTTTTCGTTAATTAAATGTGACAGCAAAATTAATTTAATGTGGAGGAATGGATTCAAAATTAAAAACAAGGGAGGTGGAGAGTTTCAATTAATGAAGGGTGGATTGGAACCATTATGAGGGTAGGCTAAAATTATTCCCCATTAATGGAAATCTCAAAGGGTTAAAGGGGGTTTAAGGGGTTATGAGCTCATGTCGACCCCACCACATAATATCCTTCAATCAGATGTTATTTGAGGATGGACCCCACCTCCAACCTACCATTAGAGGATTAAACCACCACTCAAATATTAATATGATAGATAAATTTTTTTTAATGGATTTAGAAATCCCAAAAATTAACTTCCAACCTCGATAAAACGCAATTGTGGTGAAGGTCTCTTTAACCAAATACTGGCACTACAATTTCAATGTTGTCCTCGGATTTCAATTCCATGCACTAGTTCAAATGATATATAATCACGCACATACAATTATTGAACATACCTAAACAAAACAATATAAAATAATATTTGGAAAATTAGTCCTCAGAATCAGGTGCCGTCAAAAACTACGGACTTGTAAAATTTCCATGAATTTTTTTAGAAATATCACAGAATTACCTCATCTTTACAAATGTATAATTAGTTATGAATATAAATGATAAATGTGTTTAATGTTTGTGGTTTTGATTTGGTTAATTCATTATTATTAATGAAGCATGTGAAAATGGGTTGGTAGTATCTGGGTTGTAGACAAAAGGTTATACAACTATTGGTGGGGTTCAATAGATGCTCAAAACCCAACCCATTTAAGGCATGGATGAATTGTTTTGGCAGAGGATCGTGGTCCCAAATGGTCTGATTTGATGATACTACCAAGGTTAAGGATCCGTTTTATGTGTTATTTTTTCTTCAGATGTGATTTCAGAATGAGGCTCTATGCATCCTAAAATATGGATATTATGTGGTTGGGTATATTATACTGAGGATCTATGCTTCCCAAATATGTGGAAATTACCTAATTACCAGAAAGAGGCTCCGTGGAATACTAATAGATTTTTATTAGTTATTTCCCCCTATGATTAATGTTTTATAACCCTTATTATATGCCTTAGGTTAAATTTTTGATTAGTGTTAGTTCATTTGTCTAGTTTTCCATTGAAGACATAATGGATTAAATTATTTATAGGTGATTTTCTAATTTTTTTTATTTTGTTGAAAATATTATCAATTGTGAATTATAACCTTCTTACACTCTTTTAATGACTAGTTGTTGACATAGAAATAATTTTTGGTGTCTCAATGAGTTGTACCCAGAACATGCTCAAGGTTCGATGTAACTTGGGTACTATCATAAATGTTACATGTTTTCATGTACAGGTTCAAGAAAATGAACTAGTGTATGGTTCATACATGGGATTCCTAGTTGGTTCATGTTATTTCAGGAAGGGTTGGGTCTCATGTCAATTCTATAGATCAGTTGGTACTTATTGATCTAGAAATTATTTTTATGATTACGGACCATGTAATGTATTCAACATATTTTTAAAGCATCAGATTCATGGTTATTTTTGGAACATTACAAATATTTTTTATTCATTATTCCTACTGGTTATTTCATATGTTTATATTACATCTTTTGTGGATTTACAAAAATAAGATGGTATAGTCTTTCAATGTTTTCCTTCAGACCCAAGCTGCCTATCTGAAGCCACTAGTTTATGAGGAGGCACACTTGAGTTCAATTGAAGACCCTACTCACAGAACCAAATCTTATGGCTACAAGGTAGGGGATGTTAATATGTGGTATACAATAGAGTCTTCTTTCATACTATTTTGTCCATGATAGATTTGATAATTGGATCATGTCAGGAATTTTTAATGACCATGTTCTTCAGTTCATGTAGCCCCACATAAAAGGGAAAACCAATGTTTCCATTGGCGGGAATTGTTTTTTTTTTTGGTTTTTGATTTTATGGTTAGATGATACATCCAATTTTATTGAGGGAATATTATGTTATTTTAATGATTTTTGAGGTTTTATCTATTATATTAGTTTGGAAAAAGAGGCTGAATTCATTCATGAATCTTGTTATGCACATAAGAGTTATGGGTCATTTTTGTGTTTTCATAAATTGATTGTTCTTTTGGACCCAAATTTTTCTAGTCTTCAATATTCATGTAGTTTAATCTTCTTGATATATCTTGGAAATTATAATTAATGAATATTTATTGAAATATGAATTTGAATAAACCATGGCTTCTCAAAATGATAGGTTGATAAAAATAATTCAAAAATAAAAATTCTTTAGTTTTGAAATTGAATTTTTGGAAATGTGACATTTTGGGTTTTAAAAGGAAAAACGTAACTAAAATGGGAGATGGGAAAATGATTGGAAATTTAGGTACACATGTCATGGGTGTCCCTTGTGTTGGATTTTAACCGAGTGAGAGTGTGGTTTGTGTAGTGATAGGGCCTTAATTTTGATACCTTGGCTTACATAAATTGAGACCATGATGGGTTAGGATGTTCAATTTAATGGAATGATTCTCACCGTATCTTTGGTTAGGTTATGAAATTGATTTGGTTAAATGACAATCGATGGTGGTGGTGGTGTTGTAATCCTTGTAGGTTTTGGTTGTGTGAGGCATGTTTTTAAAACTACATTGGGTGTTTAGAATATAGTACTTTTTTGTATGGATGTGTCTCCATTGTGTGAATCCAATAATAATTGTTCAATATGGTTTGTTAATGGTAGTGGGTTTTCGATTGTTTTTAAGAGTGCTGACTATGGGAAACTAATTGGTTGATGCATGAGGTTTACTGATTTGGGATAATGATTGTAGTATTTACATGATGTGACACTAGTTTAGTGTTGATATAATTTGTCTTTTGAGGTGACATGTGAGAGAGTTTATCCTGGGTTGCTTGGGTCATTGGGTATATATTTCACGTGTAGATGTTACAATATTTAGAAGTCGAATACATAGATTGTTTCATACTTATTGTTTATCATATAGTTTTCAGTGAAAATCAAAATGGTTATGGAGATGTATCTTGATTGGTGGCAATGAATTTGCAGTATTGAAAAATCAAGGGACAAATTATGCAAGGATTTCCTTGCATTATAGGTGAACATGGTATGTGAATCACCAGTTGTAACTTTAGTGGTGGAATTGATGCATTGTAGGTTCCATATAGTTTTCAGTAAATGTGCATGGTTATGCCTTACTGTTATTTTATTATAGGAACATGTGTTCTTGTATTTTTTCATATGGTTGTTCTCTAAAGGTTGGATCATTTGGTTGTTTAACTGATATAATTTGATGATGATCAATTGATGCCTCAACGTTACATTTGGAATGTAAATAAATGGGTGAAAAAAATTTGTATTAATGATTTTGTAATATAGGTTACACCTGTAGTGGTGCTAGTCACATGGTTAGGATTAATGTACGAATGTTTTGGTTTCTATGTGAGAGGTTGAAAATTCCTTGAGGCCGATGAGGCTGATAGATCAGAAGCCATGGTTATGTGATTATAAATATATTTGGTGAAGATCTATTTATGTTTGAAAAATGTTTTAACATGTATGTTTCATTGTGAGGTGGTAGGAAATTTTATACATTGAGGGATCAGAAGAGATAATAATTTAGAAAAATTGGGGGAACACACAATGTAATAAGTGATTTGTTAATAGGTGTCATGCGATAAGTGCCATCTGTATTCTTTGAAACCAAAGGGGAATTTGTGGTCTTCAGAAAGACTAGTCATTTTGTTTAGTGTTTTTGATCACTGTGTTTCTATTATAAATCATTAGGTTTATGTTTGGAGGACTCGAGTGGTGTTGTATTGATAGTTCCTCAAGATGTGTAGGGTTGTTTTTTTCTTGGTAGAGAGTCATGAAATGTTGATGAGATTATTTGGAAATCCCTTTTTAGTTTTGATGGATTGTAATTAATGAGACATTGGAGGGAATTTTTGAACAAGACTTTCATTATGTTGATGTTACCTTGTGGTGGAGGTGACATCGAAGAGTGGATGTTTTTCGTGGTTCTTGTTGATGACTTATCTACATTATATTATATAGTTATGTTGATTAACAATATATTTACATCCTAAAGGGTATTCTAAGAGAGATATGGGTTTATGTGAAGCTACCTAAAATATTTTGTGCTATTTTGGAGCCTCTGGTTGATACACGCATAGATAGATATATATAGAGCTATATGGTGGGGATTACGCCATTAACTATATATAGTATAGGTCATCGAGATAAACCAATTTTCAAATAATATCTTGGGATTCATTCCTGAGATCTCAAAAATAGTAGTGGGAGATAATTTTTGTTATTATAGTGGATGTATGTGGAAACATCCATGTTTTGTGGCCCATATTGTGCTAGATATGTAAGATATGGTGGTCTAAATTGCTTGGGGAAAGAAATAATAAAGAAAAATCCTAAGGAGATGAGTTTTTGTATGTTAATGAGGTGAAGGGACAACCATGATGTTGATATGGTGGAATTGGTATTCCAATAAAAAAACATGTGAGGTGCATGTTTTGGTTCTTCGAGAAAGGCCAGGTGGTCCATGGATATAGTGGTTGATCGGGTCGGTCAATGGAATTGGGCTCATGTTATGCTAAATAAATCAGAAATGCCTTTGTTAGATTTTTGTTTTGAATAGTGAAGAATGATGATGACATAAAAGTGGAAATTGGTACCATGATGGTTCTTTTTTATCAAATTTCTAAGAATTACACTAGTAGGTTCATCCTGTAATGGTGGAATGTCATTATTTAGAAGGATCCAAGGGCAGGATAAAAATGGGTACCATGTCAATAGTAGAAAAGGGATGTTTTCTTGAAATAAATTTGGGGATTCTCGGATATGGTATATTAAAATTTAAAATTTTAGTGGTGAGTATTAAAATACCCTTGGTTGATTATTTATGTGAAAAGTGTGTTTCATGTTTTCATTCGAGCTTGAGAAATGTCTTGTTATTAGAAATTCATGTATGGTTAGTGAATGTATGTCCTTTATGGGTGGTTTTAATGGTATGATGGGATGCTAATGGTTGATGGTCTTCTCTTGGATTTTGTGAATGTTGAGAAAGAAAACATTTTGGGTATGTTGTGGAATTTTATGTTGAGTTTCTAGTTGTCTATTTTGATTGTAGAGGTTCTAAACACCTGATAATGGTGGTATTCACCTAAAGAATGTGCTGGGGGAAGTCATAGAGGAAAGGGGTCAATTGAGGATTTGATCAGTGTTTTGGGGTTCGATGCGCTCATGTATGTTTCATGTTAGTGTTATATTTTGTAAGTGGACATTGGCTTGGGTTTTAATCAATTGAAAACCTTGAGTTTGATGTTTGGATTTAGTTGGGTTTTGGTGTGATAATATGGAACAAGTTTGTTGGGGCATTAGTCAAAAACATAATCAGGTCAGGTTATGTTATTTAAAAACCATTATGTTATCCATGTGATGTAGGACTTTTTTCACTGTTAGTATTTTTAAAATAAGGTATATGGTAGTAAGTGATTTGAGGGATAATTTATAGAGAACAGTGGTCTAGTAGAGTGTTGATTGGATCATACATGGTGGTATGATTTTGTGCAAAAAAATTCACTTGTTTTGAGACATGTTTACTGTTTCCATGGCTTTTCAATGGGATTTTTGTTTTTGGTGTTTTATTTGAGATTGATGGGTCCTTTGAGGAGCATCGAGTTTGTGATGGTGGACCAAAATAGGAAAAATATTTTGGGGCGGGACTGGTTATTTTGTCCTAGTGTTTTGAAAACATGTCCATGTTCATGAGGTATCATGGAGGATAATGAATGGTAGGTGTACTTTCTATGCCAACCTAATTGTCTTGAATTCTAAATAATACATGGATGTGTGGATCGAGGACTAATCATTATCAGGTGGGGAGGTTGTAAGATTCTGAACAAACATTGACCTATGTGCCAATTTAAATTTGGTTAAAATCATATTTTTAAGGATTATGATATAGTCATGGGTTTTTTGGATTGTTTTGAGGTTGTTTCAGTCCCGTGGGAATGATATAAGGATAAATGAAGCCAAACAGTTTTCATCACTTGGTTATTAGACATTATTCATAATCTATTTGCCTGGTTCGGGAAACCGTGTAGATAGAACTACTTTTGTAAAGAGGGTAGTACACGGTCACTGTATTATTTTCCAAACCATTTGGGTTCTCTGGTGTGACTATTCAGCTTCATCCCTCTAGGATAGAGGGTTCCATACTGTTGGCACAACATTTTTTAAAACGTCTGGGAAAACCATGTGCGCCATAAAAAGATGAAAATTCTCATTTTCCCATGTAGTAATATTTCATTCTCCCCTTATGTAATTAACAATTCAGCGCCCTATTTAAAGGGTATTTAAACAAGAGCTCCTACCTCTTCCATGGGTTATTCTCCTTTGATTCATGGGCATTCAATGTGTCTTTTAGGGATAATCGAAGCTCCTAGTATGTCTTAAACTATATTGATGTCCATATTTGGGAAGAGTTTTTGTATACATTGGCATCTCCTTGAAATCCTACAACACTCACTTTTCTCAAATATTAATGTTTGGGGCATTAGATGGTGTTTGAGTTAGAATCAAGGGCGGATGCTAGGAAAGCTTTTGTCATCAGACATGAGGTATGTGGTCTTAAAGAATTTTCCTATAGCCTTATTGTTATATATGTGTTTGTGGTTGTTCCCTTGTTCTCACCAATGGAATATTAATGTATTTAACATTGGAATGTTATTTTGACCTCATATTGAGGTGCAAGACACTTCTTGGTTTCCTTCGGATTTACTGATTATGTGAGACTGAACCTAGGGCTACACATGGGGTATGAAAATCCCATAAAAATGGTTAAATGGTCCAGTAATATTTTAAATAGGGTAATTAAGGAGTTAATGGGTCATGAGATAGATTTGGTTATATGGGATTGGTTAATAAGATAAATGGGATACTTTGATGATAATATTGAACGCGACTAATGTGATTTTGAAATGGTTTAAATGATGTGTTTTGGGTTTTGACTTGTCCATCATTTATATGGTTGGAATGGATGCTTTGAATGTGATTAAAGTTTTTAATGGATTATATTTCCTCCAAATGATTTGAAAATTCGGTTTATCTAAATGTATTTCAACATATTAATTGAAATGGGTTGATTGGTCTCTTTCATGTAAAAAAATCTTACTAATTGTTCATAATGGGAATAAAAACATCTTAAAATTTTTAGTTTTTATTTATTGTTTAAGATACAAATATTTTAATGTGGTAGGAATATTATATTTAATAACGAATTTTATTTCAGTGATATAATTAAATTGTGAAATGATGTTGACGATAATTGCTTTCTTGTGTGTAATATAGCATAAGGGGGTGTTTGGAAGATTGGTTTTTATGTTAAAGGGATATTCTTTCTAAATATATTGTCAATAATGAGTTCTGATTTTCAATGATAAATGTTCTTAATAGTTTAGTTTTTTTTTGTAGATGAATTATGGTTAATGAATCATAAGAACATGGATTGGTGTTATGTGGGGTATTGACTTGAGGTTTATACCCATGGTTCTTGTTGGACTAAGGCTCTAATCCTAAGCCGTATAATGCATGAGTAAAGGAGTATGACTAAGGTATATTCCCCAAAAATTTCATTTGATGAAACTATTAAAACATAGGATCATAGGTATGTTTTATTTATTTTATTGTTGGGATGTCAGGCTGAGGCTCTATTATTCCTAATATATTGGCATATTGTTGTTTGGGATTTGAGATTTGGGTTCTATGCATCCCAACATGAGGATATGGATCTGTTCCCAAATCATGGATCCATGGTATGTTGATAAATTTTGATTAGTGATATACCATTATTAATATATGTTTTAACTCCTTATTTTAGGGCATAAGACCCCAATACAACTGAGTTCAGTTTAGTTGATTATTTTACCTTAGGAAAATAATTTTATAAAATAGTTACATTTCAAATTATAAGTGGTGGCTTTCGTTCCACATTTTTCAATTTTTAGTTATTTCACTTGATTACCAACAAACACACTTGTACAGAATATTTATTTCTTTATAAAACATTCGGGGTAGCTTACTATGTTGTATGCACACTATTCTCCGACTGCCATGGAACAACGGAACCCATACATCTGCTACTTGTTTTTAGGTTCAGGTTAAGGATATCAACCTGTTGTATTGTTCATCGATGGAATCTGTGGTTGGAAAATGTTATTTCTTGGCTATTTTGGGAATTGTTACAATTTCTAGTTTCTATTGGTAGTTATGGTTTTGGACATTATCAGTATGCCTATTGGACATATAGTGTATTCAACATAATATTATGACTCGGGAATATTTGATATTATTGGCACTTGTCGTATGTTATCAATTAACTTTTCTGGATGGTTACATTATTTGTTGATATTACTTCTATTGTCATTTTTCTCATATAAATAGCTATAGTCTCCCCTGGTTTTCCATTAGTCTCGCAATTCTGGTCGGTAGCTCTGGCATACGAGGAGGCGCACCTAAGGTAATTTGATAACCGAGATCAAGGTAGTAGATTTATTAGCTACATGGTTGGATATGGTGCAATTAATAATCCTACCTTTCGTATTTAAATATTTTAATTATTTTTAAATTATTTATTCAAATATTATTTAACATAAGATATCATTAATTTATTTTTTAAAAACATTTCATTTAATTAGAGTTTATAGGAAACATGAAAACAAATAAATTTCAATCTAAACCAATAAAATGATTCTTTTATTTGATATTTTTCAATACAAATTTTGTAACCCTATAACTTTAACAAAAATTATTACATTCAGAATTTTTAAAATAATATAGTTGATTTTTATACAGTTTGATCTAACACTATGTTTTCATCATGTAATCAGTAAAGGTAATAATTCCATCACTAAAAAAAATATTAAATTTCCATGATTAGAAAAATAATTCCTATTTAAAATAATAATTTTGAAAGAATCATATTGTCTAACTTACCTATAATAGAATTAAATTAGTGTTATTAATGTCCATATAGGAAAATTTTGTAAATTTTAGAATATAAAATAATATAAATAAATTATATGGAATAAAATGGAACTAAAATGTCATATATTTAAATTTGGAATGTATATTTTATTATTTATTCAATTTTATGAACCAAAAGAAATTGTTCAGTATATTTTTTGACCTTATCTCTTGGATTTAGACTCATCCTACCCATTTCAACATAATCGTGGTGATAAATATTTAGTATGGATACCATTCATAATGGTAAAAAATAAACGAGAACTATTTACCAAATTTTATTTTATTGAATTGAAATAATGAATGCATTATATATGATTAAATTTCAATAAAGGGTGAATATTTATTTTGAAATAAATATTCAAATAATTATGGAACACGTTTTTTAAAATATATTTTGTATACATAAAACTTGATATATTCTTATCATATAAAAATAAAAAATATTAGAATAACATTATACCATATTATAGAGAACATAATATATAAAATATATTAAAATTACTGACCTATAGAGAATAATATACATTATTAAAAAAATAACACATTGGACTTATAATTATTTTAAATAAACAACTATAAGGACCTAGCCATTAACCTTAAATAATATTGAATTAAATGAAAATTTCACATTGATAATTTTTTCAGGTGTAGAGTTTTAGATAGTTAGGACAATACTATTACATGTCAAAATATTTACAAGGTAGACACTTCTACACAGTTTCCATTTTTTTTAAAACATGAACTCTTGAAAAAAATGAGTCATGTCTGGTTCCATGTTTAAGAAAGAATGAATTTTCATTGATCCCATACATAACCATATTCCACATTATGTCTTGTGAAAAACATATCAAAAACATGGGATGAACAAAAAAAGCTCAGTAAGGGATACACAAAGAAGGAGAACTGTTAGTTTCTTTCAAAACAACAAGAAAACCATGAATACAGTAACATAAGTAATACATTTCACATTTATGAGGTAGTAAATACTTTTCACTGAATATAAGATCATTACATACACTTTTGTAACAAAAAAATACCATAAAACCCATATAAAGAACACATAACATATAAATGTAACTTGGGACATAATCTTAATTAAATGGAATAATCATATGGTCGACTTCCACAAATATCACTAAATGGAATATCCATACAGCCGACTTCCATACCAAATGTATTGGAGGTTATAATGTAACAACCTGTATAGGTATTCAAGGGACCACCCGTCATTTGGTTTATCATGTAACCACCCATCAAATGTCCTTGTACCATTTTAATATCATAAGACATAAAACAAATATAAAGAAAGAAAATATTTCAACATTTCAACCACAATATTTACACAAAAAAATCCACTATCAAAACCATTTTCAATACCAAAGTACATAAAAGATTATATGGTATTTATTTTCATATAAAATCATTATGGTTTGTTGAGGAAGACAATGATCAAATAATACTTGCATCGGCGGAAAGGTTGTTGTCACTGCTTAGGATAAAATAAACATTAGTTTTTTTCGTTTAGTAAAATGCTTCATAGAAAAATATTCACTTAGAAAATTCATTGGTGTTTATATAGTGTATAAAAGAAAATTGTGTATAAAAACAAAATATGCCTCAAGGAAATGAGATTGAGACGAAGTCCCTAACCTCGTGTCCGACTTGAAATGATCATTATTTAAAATACTAAATAATAAACTAAAGTTAATTTATACTTTCTCAAGAACCTTTTTAAAGTATATTATAACTTTTATATCACTTATTACCATGTTATAAACATTATTTAATCATTTAAGTTAATAACTTTCATTTTGTCGATATTTGACACATGAGTCAAAAATGAACACCTTATATTTAAAAGTTGTCCATGTGGTCAAAGGTTCATTATATAAATAATGATATTCATTATTTAGATATAATATATATAATATATTTCTAGTATATACATGTATTTAAAATAGTTATATAACATTTGGAGGTAAAATTGAAATGCATCATTCATGGATACGGTAAGTCGTATGTTTGCATGAACACTACTTTCATTCATATTTCTTTTATTAAGGGAAATAAAATATAATGATACATAGTTATATTATAATTCTAGTATTATATCATATACAATATCATTAACTCCATCCTTTATACATCCCACATAAGGCATTAACGAATCACTTCACTTTGAGGGGGTGGTAGCCCGCACTTCCTCAATTGAGATTATCATATGGAAACCATAAAGGCATTCTATAAAAGAAAAATACTGAAGAGTAAAGAAAACATAAACATAATATATATCATATATAAATACAGTTACATAATAATGGCCACTATGAGAGGAGGTAACAGTTTATCGAACAATCATCGTTTCGTGATGCGTTAGTTTTCCATCTACAGAAACATTATGTATTCACCCATTAGATGGAGGTGTGTGTATGTGTAGCATAAATGCATATCATAACATCATCCTATTATATTGAGTATACTGGTGTTGTTACAAAATAAATTAATAAAAAAGAGTTTAGGGGTTGGAGAAGTAAAATAAAGGAAAACAATTTAAGAGAAAATGTTACCTTTAATTTGGGTAACAAGTTTTGGTTTGAACCAAAGGACATCTTAAAGTTACTTATGCATAATGTAAGGCATCTAGGAGGAGTATAGGGATGTATGGAACTTAATTGGGCAGAGTTTGGATGTGCCAAATAGCTTGAGAGGTTCGAGGAATTGGTTATAAGTTTTCTCCTTTTATAAGGGGGAGGATTGGCTCTTTATGAAAGTGTGAAAATAATATTTTATAATATAAAGATATTCTGTTTCTAATGGTCCAAAAATCATTATATTAGAACATAAGATGACTCATTATCGATATAAAATCAACCAATTATAATTGAACGTGTTCTGGATAATATTTTAATCATTATAATCTTATTTATTTAAATAAATTATTAATGAGATAAATACCGCATCATTATTTTGTCAAAAATAATATAATTAAATTAATGTCTAAAAATTATTAAACAAATACCATAATTTAGGAAATAATTTTATCTTTCAAATTAGTTTTTATAGTTGAAAATAGGACTTATATAACACCATATAAAAATTAATTACTAAAATATTTTTGTTAATGTCAATTTTGTCTTTACTTTAAGTTAATTAATCTAAATTGTCATTATCACTTCCATGTGGATCAATGGGGTCCCAAAATGGACCCAAATATGACGATGGTCGTTAATGACTCATAAAAGAAATTTTGGACAAGTTTTAAGGTAATTTTGAATTATTATAATATTCTTTTTACCTTTAATTACCGTATTTACCTTTAAGCGTGGTAAATAAAAGTAAAAAGTTACAATTCACCAAAAATTATTTTCATCTTAATGAACCAAATTTTATTTATTGATATCAACCATGTACTAGGATTTTTGAAATTCAATTCACAGAATTTGTAAAATTTGAATTAAATGAAAAAGTTTGTTTTTTTAACTACCACTAAGTGGTTTCACTATTCATCAAAAATTGAAATTTTTCAGAATAATACATAAAATTCATCCAAAGATATATTTGATATTTTGATTTCAAAAATTATGTCTATTTATGTCAAATTAAAACCATATAAGTGGAATTAATTAGTTTTAAAATTAATTCCCATCATCAAAACAAATAACATGTTTTTAAAAATAATAACTATCAAAAGATTGATACTTCTTTACGTCGAATTTCAAAGTGAAATTGTTTCCAATGACCAACATAGGATTAAATGGTAAAAGTATACTTTAGATTCAATGTATATCCAATTAAAAAGATAATTTATACCTATAAATAAATTATATTAAAAGGCACTTTTGAATTAAAATACAATATTTTTCACTATTCATTAAAAAATGAACTTTATCGGAAAAATACCAAGAAAATACCTAATGTAAAATTGGATGTCCCAAATCTAATGAAGAATTTTATTTGGAAAAATTTTACATATCAAAATGACCAAAACTATATTTAAATAGGTTTCTCCATTAAAAGGCGGTAAATCTTCCTTTTAATGTAAATTATGCTTAAAATTAGATTCATTCACATTTTAAGCCTCTATCTTTTATTGGATAAATGTAAATATATTTAACAAAAATGTATAACCATACTGTAGTTCGTTTTGTTCATTCCCATCAATACAATGGAGAGTATTTAACTACCTTTTAAAATAATAATATTATATTTTTAGTGTGCAATGAAAGATTTCAAAAAAACCCATTGTTGCATATTGGGTACGCTATCGAACATAGAATCCCCTAAAAAGTTTAATTACTATTCAATTCACAAATATTAATAAATATGAAATATTTCCTATTCTTCATTTTCCTGGGATGTTACATCTTTCCCACCTTTTTGGAATTGCGTCCTATATATTTTTATTCACTTATCAAAATAAGTAGGGGTATTTATCCCTCATAGAATTTTCAGATTCCAACATTGCCTCTTCAACCATATGGTTTTTACAAAAAACATTTTCCTAGTGCTTTACATTTTTCCGCAACACATTCTCTCTATGGTCAAGAATATGGACTGGTTGTTCTTCATTAGAGAGATTTTCTTCCAACTGAACTACATCTTGACTCAAAACATGAGATGGATCTGGCATATACTTTCTCAACATCAAAACATGAAAAACAATGTCTAACTGGGATAAACATGGAGGTAAATCCACTTTGTAAACAACCAATCCAACATTCTCCAGAATTTTATAAGGTCAAATGAACCTCGAACTCAACTTTTATTTCTTACCAAAACACATCACAACTTTCCATGGAGAAACATTGAAAAAGACATGATTACCTACCTCTAAAGAAAATTCCGTCCTCTAGTTATCTGCATAACTATTCTGTCTGCTCTGAGCTGTTCTCATGTGCTTCTAAATCAACTCAACATTCTCTACCATCTCTTCTACCAATTCTGGTCCCATCAGCTTCATTTCACCTACATTATCCCAAAATCCTGAGCTCGACAACACTTTCCATATATTTCATCAAATGGATCAATCTGTATACTAGAATGAAAAATGTTATTATAAGAAAATTCAACCAATGAAAGATGTTGGTCCCAACTTCTCTGATAATCCAGTGAACAAGAACATAACATATCCCTCATGGTCAGAATTTTTTGTTCTGTCTGCCCATCTAATTGTGGATGAAAAGATGTACTAAAATTTAATTCAGTACCAAATGACTTCTGAAGGACTTTCCAAAAGTTAAAAGTGAACCTAAGATCACGAACATATACAATTGAGGGGGAAAATCCATGCAACATGACAATCTCATTATCATACAACCGAGAAAGTGGATTTAAATATAGAGTATCTCGAATAGAATGTAAATGAGAAGATTAAGTCAATCAATCAACTATTACCCAGATTGCATTATTACCTCATGATGTCTTTGGTAACCCACAAAAAAGTCCAGGGATATATTTTCCCATTTACACTCTGGCACCGGTAATGGCTGAAGCATTCCTTTCAGTAATTGTCGCTCTGCTTTAAGATGCTAACAAGTCAAACACCTCACAGTAAAATCCGCAATATCTCTTTTCATTCTATCCCACCAGTAATACTCCCGAAGATCTTTTTACATTTTAGTACTGCCAGGATGAACCTAAAATGGGGAACTATGAGCTCCACATAACAACTCATTCCTCAATTGTGAATCACAGGGAACACATATTCTCTTTCAAAACCTCAAAACACAATCATTATCAATGTTAAATTCAGGCAACTTACCCTACTGAACCAATTATATCTTTTTCTGCAACTCACTATCTTCCTTATGTGCTTTATTTATTCTGTTTGATAGAGATGGTCTCACTGACACCTAAAACAAAACAAATGAATTTTTTTCACCAACAAATTTTATGCCAAAGTTTATCAAATTAAAAATCAACATATCTAGTTTAAAACGTAACATGGATAATGAAGTATTACACTCACGACTCAAAGCATTAGCCAATTTATTTTCTTTTCCTGGATTGTAATGGATCGTGCAATCATAATCATTGATTAATTACAACCATCTCCTCTTTCTCATGTTAAATTATTTATGAATGAATATATACTTAAAACTTTTGTGATCAGTATATATTTCACACTCCACTCCATAAAAATGTTTCCTCAAAATTTTTGAATCTAAAACAATTTCAGAAAATTCCAAATCCTGTGTATGATAATTTAACTCATGATTTTTAACTGACGTAAAGCATAAGCAAATACCTAATAATTCTTCATTAGGACACATTCCATTCCTTTCTAAGAAGCATCAATTTAGAGAACAAACTCACCATTTCTGGATGGCAGTGCAAAAACTAGAGCATTCACCAATATCTTTTTCAATTCCTGAAAACAATCATCACATTCTATTGACTAGATAAACTTAACTACTTTTTGAGTTAACTTAGTCATTAGACAAGATAACCATGACAAATTTTCAACAAACCTCTAGTAATAACCTATCAAACAAAGATAACTACGGATCTCGATTATATTTGTTGTTTTTGGAAATTCTTCAAAAACTTTAGTTTTAGCAGGATCAACAGTTATGCCATTTTTTGAAACAATGTCACCAAGGAATGAAATTTGTTGTAACCAAAACTCACACTTGCTAAATTTCCCAAACAATTTTTTTTCATTTAAGGTTTTGAAGACAACCCTTAAATGAACTACATGATCCTATTTAATTTTAGAATAAACAAAAATATCACCAATAACACAACCACAATTTATCACCTGATTCAACTAAGCCATTACTATAGTAAACTGCTCAATTCTGATTTCGACCATCTCTGGTTGCTGATTCGGAAGGACATTTTCCTCTGTATGCCTTGCCAAGAAAATATGCTATATTTTTTTTATGAAAAAACATTCTTAACACAAACATATATTAGACGAAGAAACATGGTAATCTGTAAATGCTATATCATTTCAATATTATCATAAATTAATTATGGATATTAATTTAACAATACCCTAACTTAACAAGTTCTCTAAACCGACCTCTGATACCAACTATAAGGACACAACCTTTAACCTTACATAATATTGAATTAAATGAATAATTCACAATGAAGATCTTTTCAGGTTTAGATTTTAAGAGAGTTAGGCCATAACTATTGCATCTCAAATGATTTACAATGTAGACACGTCTACACAGTTTCAATTTCATTTTTTTACAAAACATGAACTCTTGAAAAAAAGAGTCATGTCGAGTTCCATGTTTAAGAATGAATGACTTTTCCTTGATCCCATCCTTGACCATATTACACATTATGTAATGTGAAAAACATTTCAAAAACATGGGATGAGCATAAAAATCATAGTAAGGGATAAACAAAGAAGGAACACTATTATTTTCTTTCAAAACAATAAGTAAACCATGAATACTTTAACATAAGTAATACTATTCACCTTTATAAAGTAGTAAATACTCTTAACTGAATAAAATATCATTACTTACCCTTTTGTAACCAAAATATTACCATAAAACACATATAAAGAACACATATCATATAAAGGTAACATGGTACATACACTACAAGAATATGGACATATAGCGGTGGTTTTTTCGTGGCGTTTTTTAAAACCATCGTGAAATGTGTTTCGGGTTGCCATTTCGCGGCAGTTTGTAAACCGCCGCGAATAAACCGCCGCAAAATGCCTTAATTTGTTTTTAATTTTTTAAATTTTTTTATATTTTTTTTAATAATTCGAGGATTAGCAGCAGTTTTTTAAAAAACCACCACAAAATAGTGGTGATTTGGATAAAACCGCTGTGAAATGAAAGGAAAAAAATAAAAAAACACAAGAAACCCAGAAATCACTAAAATAGTCATAACAATTGACCCGGGTGTCCGTTTGTGCGTCGGGACCAGTCAAATAGAAGCTCATGAAGAGATATAGAGGAATATATAATCACAACCCTATGAAGTTCTATGGTGCGGATGATATGAGAATTATAAGAAAGTTTAAATAAGTTCACCAACTTCAAACGGTCGTAACATTCACTTCGGGTGTCTGTTTGGGCTCTACCACATATCAAATTGAAGCCATCGAAGAGAGCTACAAAGCAGTTTAATAGAAGGAAACTTATGTCATGTTTTTTGAACCCAAAAACCCCTTCAAAGGCCTCCAAAACACCCTTTCCGTCCCCGATGTCCCATCGAACTTGTTTTCAAACGGACTTCACTTTCTTTACACGTGTCATTTCAGACTCCTCCACCTTCCAGATTGTAGCTCGTTCATTGAGCTTCTGTTTCATTGGTCGCGGCACCCACATGCACTCCTGGATCATATGTTATGGCCTTTTTAGTGGGAAATTGGTTTGTTATGTTTTTCGATGCCTTGTTTCTAGCACCCTTTCCTCGTCAGCTTTTTTTTAAATGGTCGTAAATTCTGATCCACCTGTCAATTTGGACACAATCACCTATCAGGTCGAATATCGTTTCAGGATCATTGATTTGTCAAGTCGTAGATCTGAAACGGACTCTCAGATCATATGTTATCTCTATTAATGTGAGTCTAATGTTTTTTTCACTTTATGACCGTTTTGACGGGTTTTAACGGTTGCTCCATTTATTACTATTTGTTTGGGTTTCCATGAATTGTTATCTTTTTCAATTGTTTTTTTTGTGGATTATTATGATGATTATGTTGAATTTTTAAGGGGTTTTCCAGAGTTGTCCTGAGTTTTCATGCATTCTTATTCTTTTTAACACCTCATTTTTCATGATTCTCCATCTGTTTTCATGTGTTTTCATGATTTTTCATCCCTTATCATGTCTTTTCATACTTTTTCATGTGTCTCGTTTATTATTTATTATTTATAATTTATAATATACTTTAATTTATTTATTATATATTATTTGTTATTGGTTATTTATTATCTATTATTTATATTTTATATTTTATTTATTTATTATTTATTATTTATTATTTATATTTATTTATTATATATTCTTTATATTTATTTATTATTTTTTATTTATAATTATTTATTATTTATTATTTATTACATGTTCTATATTCTATATTAATTATTATTTATTATTTATTGTTTATTATTTAAAATTACATATTAATTATTAATTATTATTTATATTTATATTTATTTATTATTTGTTATTTGTTATTTGTTATTTATTATTTATTATTTATTATTTATATTTTTTTATTATTTATTATTTATAATTTATTATTTAATATTTAATATTTATTAATTATTAATTATTATTTATTATTTATAATTTATATTTATTTATTATTTATTATTTGTTATTTATTATTTATTATTTATTATTTATTGATAATAATATTTTATTTATCCTGTGTTATTTATTATGAAATATTTTTTTATTTTTTATTTATTATGTATTATTATTTATTATTATACATTATTATATATTATATATTATATATTATATTTTATTTAATATTTATTACTTAATAATTATTCTTTTGTTTATTGTTTATTATTTATTTTTTATTCTTTATTATTTATTTATAATTAATTACAATTATTATTTATTATTATTTATTTATTTTTAATTTCTTATTGTTTACTTTTTATTGTTATTTATTTATTATTTATTATTTATTATTTATTATTTATTATTTATTATTATTTATTATTTATTTATTATGATTATTTATTATGATTTATTTATTTATGATTTATGATTATTTATTATATATTATATATTATTATATATTATTTATATATTATATATTATTTATTACTTACTGTTTATTTTTTATTGTATATTATTTATTAATTATTATTTATTAATTTTTATTTATTAAGTATTATATATTAATTATTAATTATTATTAATTGTTTATTATTAATTGTTTATTGATTATTATTATTTATTGTATATTATTATTTAATATTTAATATTATTTATTATTTATTATTTATTTATTCTTTATTCTTTATTCTTTATTCTTTATTATTATTTATTATTTAATGTTTATTATTATTTATTGATTATTATTTTTTATTTATTATTATTTATTGTTTATTATTTACTATTTAATATTTATTCTTTATTCTTTATTATTTTTTTATTATTAATTATTATTATTGTTTATTATTTATTGTTTAATTTTTATTGTTATTTATTTTTTATTTTTTATTTTTTATTTATTATTATATATTTATTATATATTATTATTTATTTAGTATTATTTATTTATTATTATTTATTTATTATTATGAATTATTTATTATTTATTGTTTATTATTTATTATCTATTATCTATTATTTATTATTTATTATTTATTATTTTTTATAATTATTTTTTATTTTTTATTTTTGATTTATTTTTTATTGTTTATTGTTTATTATTTATTATTTATTATTTGTTATTTATTATTAATTATTAATTAATTATTATTTATTTTTATTATTAATTATTAATTATTTATTACTTATATATTACATATTTTTTATATATTTTTTATTTTTTATTGTTTATTATTTATTTATATTTATTAACTGTGTGTTATTTATTATTATTATTTTATATTATATATTATAGAGTTTATATCTATTATTTATGTATTATTTTTTTCTCAATTAATATATATAAATATATAAAATACTATTTATTAAACACATAACGAGATTACTGGAGTGGTAAAGTTTTTGAAAAATATGCAAGAGGTCAGGGGTTCAAATCTCATCAAACGTAGTATTTCTTTATATTGCATGGGCATCTGTGTGGGCATGTGCATGGGCATGTGCATTCATGGATAAATAATGTAATACGAAATAAATAAATAAAATAAGAAATAAAAAAATAAAATAAAAAAATAAAAAAAATAAAGAAATAAAGTAAATAAATAAATAAAATAAATAAATACGAAATAAATAAATAAATAAATAAAATAAATAAAATTGATAACATAAATAATATAATTAAAAAAATAAATAAAAAATAAATAAAATTAAAAAATTAAAAAATAAATAAAAAATTTAAAAAATTTAAAAAAT
This sequence comes from Viscum album, assembly GCA_963277665.1. Classification (NCBI taxonomy): domain Eukaryota; kingdom Viridiplantae; phylum Streptophyta; class Magnoliopsida; order Santalales; family Viscaceae; genus Viscum; species Viscum album. Next base: position 421,980,184 of record OY728151.1, read on the forward strand.
GTTAAAAAATTAAAAAAATAAGAACTAATCACCTTTAAATGTCTATGTACCATTATAAAATAATAAGACATAATACAAATATAAAGGAAAAAACATTTCCACATTTCAACCACAATATTAAAACAAATTACGCCTCAATGAAATGAGATTGAGACGAAGTCCCTTACCTCATGTCCGACTTGACTCGATCATTCTTTAATATCCTAAATAATAAACTAAACTAAATTTATACTTGCTTAAGAACCTTTTGAATGTTTATTATACCTTTTATATCACTTATTACTATGTTATAAACATTATTTAATCATTTAAGTTAATAAATTTTGTTTTGTCGATATTTGGCAGTTGAGTCAAAAATGAACACCTTGTATTTACAAGTTTTCCATGTGGTCAAAGGTTCATTATATCAAGAATGATATTCATGATATATATATTATATATATCATATATTTCTAGTATATATAGGTATTTATAATAGTTATATAACTTTTGGAGGTAAGAAATGAAATGCACCGTTCGTAGATATGGTAAGCCGTACGTATGCATGAACGCTACATTCATTTCTATTTCTTATATTAATGGAAATAATACATAATGATACATAGTTATATTATAATTATAGTATAATATCATATATAATATCATTAACTTCTTCCTTTATACATCCAACATAAGGCATTAACGAATCACATCACTTTGAGGGGGCGGTAGTTGACACTTCCCCAAATGAGATTCTCGTATTTACCCACTATGGAAACTATAAAGGCATTATATAAAAGGAAAATACTGAAGAGTAAAAAAAACATAAACATAATATATATCATATATACATACATTTCCATAATAATGGCCACCATGAGAGGCGGTAGGAGATAATCGAACAATCATCGTTTCGTGAGATGTTAGTTTTCCATCTAGAGAAACATTATGTTTTCACCCATTAGATGGAGGTGTGTGTATGTGTATTTCGAATCCTTACCATAAAAACATCCTATTATATTCTGTATACTGGTGTTGTTACAAAAGATAGAATAAAATAGTGTTTAGGGGTTGGAGAAGTAAAATAAAAGAAAACAATTTAAGAGAAACAATTACCATTAATTTGGGTAACACCTTTTGGTTTGAATCAAAGGACTTAAGTGACTTCTGCATAAGTTAAGGATTGTAGGAGAAGGAGAGGGATATTCGGAGGTTAATTGAGTAGATTTTGGACGTTCCAAATAGCTTCAGAGGTGTGAGGAATTGGTTAAAGTGGTCTCCATTTATAAGGGGGAGGAGAGGCTCCATAAAAAAGTGTGAAAATATTATTTTATAATATAATGATATTCTGTTTCTAATGGTCCAAAAATCATTCTATTATAAGATAAGATGACTCATGGTCAAAATAAAATCATCCAATTTGAATTGAACATGTTTTTGATAATATTTTAATCATTATAATCTTATTTATTTAAATCAATTATTAATGAGATAAATACTGCATCATTATTGCGTCATAAATAATTTAATTTAATTAATGTATAAAAATTATAAAAAATACCATAATTTAGGAAATATTTCTATGTTTCAAATGAGTTTTTATTGTCAAAAATATGAGTTATATAAAACCATATAAAAATTAATTACGAAAAGATTTTTGTTAATATCAATTTTGTCTTTACTTTATGTTAATTAATATAAATTAACAATATCACTACCATGTGGATAAAAGGTGTCCCAAAATCAACCAAAATATTCTCATGGTCGTTAATGACTCATCCAATAAGGTTTGGACAAGTTTTAATGTAATTATAAATTATTATAATATACTTATTACCTTTAATTTCCCTATTTACATTTAACTGCGTTAAATAAAATTCAAAAGTTATTGTTCACAAAAAATTATTTTCATCTTAATGAGCCAAATTTTACTTCTTGATAACAACCATGTATGTCATATTTTTTGAATTAAATTCACAAAATTGGTAAAATTTCATTTAAATGAAAATGTCAGTTTTTTTAACTACCACAAAGTGGTTTCACTATAAATAAAAAATTGATGTTTTTTTCAGAAAAATACGAAAAATTCATCATAAGCTATATTTGATATTTAGAATTCAAAAGTTATGCCTATTTATACCAAATTAAAAAAATATATGTGGAATTAATTAATTTTAAAATTAATTCCCATTATCAAAACAAAGAGTATGTTTTTAAAAACAATAACTATCAAAAGATTGATAGTTGTTTATGTCAAATTTCATAGTGAAATTGTTTGCAATGACCTACATTGGATTAAATGGTAAAATTATATTTTAGTTTCACTTTAAAACCAATTAGAAAGATAATTTAACCATATAAATAAGTTATATTAAAAAGAACTTTTGAATTAAAATACAATATTTTTCGATATTCATTAAAAATGATCTTTATCGAAAAAATACCAAAAAATTACCCAAAGAAAAATTGGATGTCCCAAATATAATTAATAATTTTATTTGGACAAATTGAACATATAAAAATCACCAAAACTATATTTAAAGAGGGTTCTCCATTAAAAGGTGGTAAATCAGCCTTTTAATGTAAATTATGTTTAAAATTAGATTCATTCACATTTTAAGCCTCTATCTTTTATTGGATAAATGTAAATATATTTAACAAACATATATAATCATAATGTAGTTTGTTTTGTTCATTTTCGCCAATACAATGGCTAGGATTTTACTACCATTTAAAATAATAATATTATATTATTAGTGTGCAACGTAAGAATTCAAAAAAAATATGCTGTTGTGTATCAGGTACGCTATCGAACATAGCATCCCATATAAAGTTTAATTTCTATTCACTTCACAAATATTAATAAATATGAAATATTTCTTATTCTTCATTTATCTGGGATGTTACTTCCTTCTCCCTTTTGGGAATTGCGTCCTATATATTTTTATTCACTTATCAAAATAAGTTGGGGTATTTATCCCTTATACCATTTTAAGATTCCCACATTGCCTCTTCAACGATATGGTTTTTACAAAAAAACTATACCTGGTGAATTACCTTATTCCGCAACGCATTCTCTCTATGGTCAAGAATCTGGACTGGTTTTTCTTCATAAGAGATATTTTCTTCCAACTGAACTATCTCTTGGCTCAAAACATGAGATGGATCTGGCATATACTTTCTCCACATCGAAACATGAAAAACATTGTCTATATGAGATAAACATGTAGGTAAATCCACTCTGTACGCAACCTATCCATCTTTCTCCAGAATTTCATAAGGTCCAATGAACCATGGACTCAACATTCCTTTCTTACCAAAACACATCACACCATTCCATGGAGAAACTTTGAAAAGACATTATCACCTACCCCAAAAGAAAGATCCTTCCACCAGTTATATGCATAAATTTTCTGTCTGCTCAGAGCTGTTCTCATGTGCTTCTGAATGAACTGAACTTTCTCTTCCATCTCTTCTACCAATATGGTCCCATCAGTTTCCTTTTATTTACATTATCCCAAAAATCTGGAGTTCGACAACGCTTTCCATATATTTTATCAAATGGCGCCATCTGTATACTGGAAAGAAAAATGTTATTATAAGAAAATTCAACCAAAGAAAGATGTTGGTCCCATATTCTCTGATAATCCAGTGAACAAGCATGTAGAATATCCCTTATGGTCTGAATTTCTCGTTCTGTCTACCCATTTGATTACAGATGAAAATATTTACTACAATTTAATTCAGTACCAAATGAATTCTGATGGACTTTCCAAAAGTTAGAAGTGAACTTGAGATCATGATCAGATACAATGGAGAGGGAACTCCGTGCAACCTGACTATCTGTTTAACATACAACCGAGCAAGTTGATCTAAAGACATAGTATCTTGAATAGGAAGTAAATGAGAAGATTTAGTCAATCGATCAACTATTACCTAGATTTCATATTACCTTGAGATGTCTTTGGTATCCCACAACAAAGCCCATGGATATATTTTCCCATTTCCGCTCTGGAACCAGTAAAGGCTGAAAAATTCCTTTCAGTAATTGTCGCTCTGGTTTAACATTCTGAAAATTCAAACACTTCATAGTAAAATCAGCAATATCTATTTTCATTCCATCCCACCATAAATACTCCCGATTATCTCTGTACATTTTAGTACTACCAGGATAAACTAAAAATAAAGAACTATGAGCTCCACATAATAACTCATTCCTCAATTGTGAAATGCAAGGAACACATACTCTCCTTCAAAACCTCAAAACACAATCATTATCAATGTTAACTTCAGGGAACTTACCCCACAGAACCAATCATACCTTTTTCTGCAACTCACTACCTTCCTTCTATTCTTTCTTTATTTTGTTTGATAGAGATTGTCTCACTAACTCTTAAAACAAAACAGAAGATTTTTTCACACCAACAACTTCTATGCGATAGATTATCAAATCAAAAACCAACAGATCTCGTTCCAAACATAACATGGATAATGAAGTATTATAATCTCAATTCAAAGAATTAGCCACTTTATTTTCTTTTCCCGGATAGTAATGGATCGTGCAATAAAAATCCTTGATTAATTCAAACCACCTCCTTTGTCTCATGTTAAATTATTTCTGAGTGAATTTATACTTCAAACTTTTGTGATCAGTATATATTTAACACTTCACTCCATACAAATGATGCCTCAAAAATTGTAAATCAAAAACAACAACAGCTAATTCAAATCATGTTTAGAGTAATTTAACTCTTGAAGTTTCAACTGACGTGAAGAATATTTAATTACCTAATCATTCTACATTAGGAAACATCCCGGTCCTATCAAAGAATCATCATTGTAGATAACAAACCCACCATTTCTGGATTGAAGTGAAAAACTGGAACATTCACCAATCTCTTTTTCAATTTCCGAATACAACCATCACAATCTTTTGTCTAGATGAACTTAACTCCATTTCTAGTTAACTCAGTCCATGGACTAGATAAACGTTCAAAATGTTCAACAATCCTCTGGTAATAACTTTCCAAACAATAAAAACCTACAGATATCTATTATTTTTGTGGTTCTTGTCCATTCATCAACAACTATCATTTTAGCATGATCAAAAGTTATGCCATTTTTGTAACAATGTCACCAAGGAAAGAAATTTGTTGTAACCAAAAGTCACAGTTGATAAATTTCCCAAATTTTTTTTATTCATTTATGGTTTCCAAGACAACCCTTAAATGAACTACATGATCCTATTTACTTTTAGAATAAACCAAAATATCACTAATAACACAACCACCATTTTTCACCTGATTCAACTGTGTCATCACTGTAGTGAACTGCTCAATTCTGATTCTGACCATCTCTGGTTACTGATTCGAAAGGTCATTTTCCTCTGTATGCCTTCCCAAGAAAATATCCGCTATTTCCTTTATGAAAAAGAATTATTAACACAATCATATATTTGTCAAATCAACATGGTAATCTATAAATGATATATAATTTCAATATTATCATAAATAAATTTATGGACATTAATTTAACAATACCCTAACTTCAAATGTTGTCTAAACCGACATATGATACCAACTATAAGGACATGGCCTTTAACATTACATAATACTAAATTAAATGAATAATACACATTGAAGATCTTTTCAGGTTTAGAGTTTAAGAGTGTTAGGCCATAACTATAGCATCTCAAATTATTTACAAGGTAGACACTTCTACACAGTTTCAATTTCTTTTTTTTACAAAACATGAACTCTTGAAAATAAAGAGTCATGTCTAGTTCCATATTTAAGAAGGGATGACTTTTCCTTGACCCCATCCTTGACCCTATTCCACATTATGTCCGGTGAATTTTTTTTAAAAAACATTGGATGAGCATAAAAAATCAGTAAGTGATACACAAAGAAGGAAAATAGTTAGTTTCTTTCAAAACAACACTAGTAGAAAAACGGTTTTTAACGTCGGTTTTATTTTATTTTGGACGTCGGTTTTTAACCGACGTCGAAGTCACCGACGTTAAAAATATGAATTTTTACGTCGGTTTTTGTAAACCGACGCGAAAAATGAATAACATTCGTTTTTTGGCGTCAGTTTTGTAAAAAACCGATGCCAAAAAAAAAATAATTCATATAATTTTTCGCGTCGGTTTTCATAAAAACCGACGCGAAAAATTTAAAAAAGTAGTTTTGGCGTCGATTATTTAAAAAAACCGACGCCATAAATGAAAAAAAATATTTTTCGCGTCGGTTTTTATAAAAACCGACGCCAAAAATCAAATTTTTTTCTAGGTTTTAGATCATTTCATAAGCTTCGATTTGACAGGCTGTGGACCTAAAACGGAGTTACGGTTCAAAAGTTATCGCCGTTAGAAGTTGAACCTATCAAAGTTTTGATTGATACAACTCGTTTTAAAGAAAACATGATAAACATAAATTAAAATCATATACACCAAATGCAATAAAATAATCATAATACATCAAACATATTTCAATGGTTTTAGGGGCTTCCATCGAAATGAATTTTTTTTTATTATCATATAACTTGTATTTAGAAATGAGAATGAATCATCATTATAAGAAAGCCAATCGAGTTGTTTAGAAATGAAGGATAATAATAACAAAGAAAACAAATGAATAGAATATGTACCATGTTCAAATTAATGATTGAAGTCGCATTGAAATCGTGATTGAATCGAAGATGTTGAAAATGATGAAAGAAGGAGAAACTGGATATATATATAGTAAACGAAAATATTTTCAATTGCGTTGTATGAAAATGTAGGCGGGATTTTAAAAATTTAAACGCGCGTTGTGAAAAAAATTGAAATTCTGATCCCGCGTTACTCTTTGGCGTCGGTTTTGTTTGAAACCGACGCAAAATAGTATTTACATTGGACTTTTAGCGTCGGTTTTTTAGAAAACCGATGCAAAAAATGTCAATCAATATCCTTTTTTGCGTCGGTTCATAAAAAAACCGACGCAAAAAATGAAAAAAAAATTTGGCGTCGGTTTTTATGAAAACTGACACCATAAAAGTTTTAAAAAAAATCTTTGGCGTCAGTTTTTTAACAAACCAATGCTAAAAATTTAATAAAAACTACATTTCACGTCGGTTTTTTTAAAAACTGATGCCAAAAACAAAAAATAATTTTTTTGGCGTCGGTTTTTAAAAAAACAGACGCGAAAAGTGAAATTGTATTTTTGGCGTCTGTTTTTATGAAAACCGACGCCAAAAATTAAAATAAAAAATTACAGACTTTTAGATAATTTTCTAATCTTTGATTTCACTGGTCGTGGAGCAAAAACAGAGTTACGGATTAAAAGTTATGGATGTCGGAAGTTGACCTTCTCTAAAAGAAGTCTTAAAGAAGTTCAACTTTCAAAGGCCATAACTTTTAATCCGTAACTCCGTTTTTTCTCCACAACCAGTAAAATCAAAGATTAGAGAATTATCTAAAACAATATAAATTTGTTTTTAATTTTTTGGCGTCGGATTTCATAAAAACCGACGCCAAAATTATATTTTAACTTTTCGCGTCAGTTTTTTAAAAAACCGACGTGAAAAGTAGTTTTTTTTAATTTTTAGCGTCGGTTTGTTAAAAAACCGACGCCAAAGAATTTTCTTTAAAACATTTATGGCGTCGGTTTTCATAAAAACCGACCCCAATATAATTTTTTTTTAAATTTTTTGGCGTCGGTTTTCATAAAAACCGACGCCAAAAATATATTTTAACTTTTCGCGTCGGTTTTTAGAAAAACCGACGCGAAAATTAGTTTCTTTTTTTAATTTTTAGCGTCTGTTTGTTAAAAAACCGACGCCAAAGAATTTCTTTAAAACATTTATGGTGTCGGTTTTCATAAAAGCCGACGCCAAAATATATATTTTTTAGTTTTTTGCGTCGGTTTTTTTAGGAACCGACGCCAAAACAATTTTTTTCCCTTTTTGGCGTCGGTTTTTTTAAAAATCGACGCCAAAAAATCACCGTAAAAATTATTTACGTCGGTTTATAAGAAACCGACGTCAAACTGGCGACGTTAAAAATCATTTTTCTACTAGTGCAACAAGTAAACCATGAATACTTTTACATAAGTAATACTTTTCACCATTATGAAGTAGTAAATACTCATAACTGAATAAAAGATGACTACTTACCCTTTTGTAACCAAAATATTACCATAAAACCCATATAAAAAAAACATATCAAATAAAGGTAACTACAGACATTCACTACAAGAAAATTTCCATTTAGCGGTGGTTTGTTTCGTGGCTGTTTTTAAAACTGTCGCGAAATGTGTTTCGGGTCACCATTTTATCCGCCGCGAATAAACCACCGCAAAACGCCTTAAAATTTTTTATTTATTTTTATTTATTTATTTAATATTTTTTTCAATTTTTCGAGGATTAGAAGCGGTTTTTTAAAAAACTGCAGCGAAATAGGAGCAGTTTGGTTAAAACCGCCATGAAATGGAAGTAAAAAAATAAAAAACACGAGAGACCCCGAAATCACTAAAACGACCATAACTTTTGATCCGGGAATCCGTTGGAGCGCCGTGACAAGTCAAATCGAAGATCATGAAGTGATATAGAGGCAAATAAAATCAAAACCTTGAGGCATTCTATGGTGCGGATGATATGATAGTTATAAGAATGTTGAAAAAAGTTCTCCAACTTCAAACCACCTTAACTTTCACTCCGGGTGTGCCTGTGGTCTCTACCACATATCAAATTGTAGCTAGTGAAGAGAGAAACACACCGGTTTAACAGAAGTAAACTTTTGTATTTTATGTCGACCCTAAAAACCCCTATGAAGGCCTTTGAAACCCCATTTCTGTCAACGGTGTCCCATCGAACTTGTCTTCAAAAAGACCTAACTTTCTATCCGTGTGTCAGTTAGGAATCCTCCACCATCAAGATTGTAGCTCGTTCCACGAGATTCATTTTGACTGGTCATGGCACCCACATGTACTCATGGATCATTAGTTATCGCCTATTTAGTGGGTACCAGGTTTGTTATGTTTTTCGATGCCTCGTTTCTAGCACCCATTCCCCGTCAGCTTTTTTTTAAATGGTCGTAAATTCCTATATGCCTTTTCATTTGGACTCTTTCACCTATCAGGTCGAAGATCATTTTAGGATCATTGTTTTGACAGGTCACAGATTTGACACGGACTCTCGGATCATAAGTTATCTCTGTTAATGTGAGTCCAATGTTTTTGCCACATTATGACCGTTTTGACTGGTTTTAACGGTTGCTCCATTTATTACTATTTATTTGGGTTTCCATGACTTGTTATCTTTATCAATAGTTTTTTGTGGGTTATTATGATGATTATGTGGAATTCTTAAGGGGTTTTCCAGAGTTGTCTTGAGTTTTCATGCGTTCTTATTCTTTCTAATGCCTCATTCTTCATGCTTCTCCCTCTGTTTTCATGCATTTTCATGAATTTTCATCCCTTATCACGTCTTTTCAATCTTTTTCATGTGTCTCGTTTATTATTTATTATTTATTATTTATATTAATTTATAATTTATAATTTATAATTTATAAATATTTATTATTTATTATATATATTTATTTATTATTTATTATTTATAATATATTATATATTATATATTATATATTATATATTGTTTATTATTTATTGTTTATTATTTATATTTATTTATTATTTATTATTTATAATAAATTATATATTATATATTATATATTGTTTATTGTTTATTATTTATATTTATTTATTATTTATTATTTATCTTTATCTTTATTTTAATTTTTTATTTTTTATTTTTTATTAATTATTTTTTTTATTTTTTTTATTTATTTATTAGTTATTAATTATTAATTATTAATTATTATTTAGTAATTATAATTTATTATATGTTAATTATTAATTATAAATTAGTAAATATTATTAATTATTTATATTTATTTATTATTTGTTAGTTATTATTTATTAGTTATTAATTATTATTTATTTTTAATTGTTTATTAATAATTATTTTTTATTATTATTTATTAATTATTCATATTTAATAATTATTATTTATTTTTATTTATTATTATTATATTTTATTTATTATTATTCATCATTTATTCTTTATTAATATTTATTCTTTATTATTTATTATTTATTCTTTATTCCTTATTATTTGTTTATTATTATTTATTATTAATTATTATTTATTATTTATTGTTTATTGTTTACTTTTTATTGTTATTTATTTATTATTTATTATTATTTATTTATTATTTAATATTTATTATTATTTACTTATTAATATTTACTATTAATATTTATTTATTAATATTTATTATTATATATTATATGTTATATATTATTTATTATTTTTTATATATTATATATTATTTATTACTTATTATTTATTGTTTATTATTTATTATTTAATTTTAAATATTATTTATTATTTATTATTTATAATTTTAATTATTATTTATTATTTATTGTTTATTATTTATTATTATTTATTATTTATTATTTATTGTTTATTATTTACTGTTGAATATTTAACAATTATTCTTTATTATTTGTTTATTATTATTTGTTATTATTTATTATTATTTATTATTATTTATTTTTTATTGTTTATTGTTTATTATTTAATTTTAATTGTTATATATTTTTTATATTATATTATTTATTATTTATTATTTATTATTTATTTATTATTTATTATTAATTATTTATTATTATTTATTAATTATTATGAATTATTAATTATCTATCGTTTATTATTTATTAATTATTATTTAGTATTTGTTATTTATTATTTATTATTTATTATTTATTATTTATTATTTATTATTTATTATTTATTGTTTATTGTTTATTATTCATTTTTTATTATTTATTATTTGTTATTTATTATTTATTATTTATTATTAATATTTATTATTTATTTATTACTTGTTACTTATTTATTATTTATTAATTTATTAATTTATTTTTTATTTATAGTCTTTAAATATGTGTTATTTATTATTATTATTATATATAATATATTATTGAGTTTATATCTATTATTTTATGTATTATTTTTTTTCTCAATTAATATATATAAATATATTAAATTCTGTTTAATAAACACATTACGAGCTTCTTGGAGTGGTAAAGTCTTTGGAAAATATGCAAGAGGTTAGGGGTTCAAATCTAACTAAATGCATTATTTCTTTATATTACGTGGACATGTGCATGGGCATGTGCATGCATGGATAAAAAAAGTAATCCGAAATATATAAATAAAATTCGAAATAAATAAATAAAATAAATACGAAAGAAATAAAATAAAAAAAATAAAAAAAATAACATAAATAACATAAATAACATAAAACAAACAAACAAACAAATAAATATATAAATAAATATAATAATAAATATAAATAATAAAATAAAATAAAAATAAAATAAAAAAATAAGAAAAATAAAAACTAACCACCGCTAAATGTCCATGTACCATTATAAAACAATAAGACATAATAAAAATATAAAGGAAAAAAACATTTCCACATTTCAACCACAATATTGAAATAAAAAAATCCACTATCAAAATCATTTTCAATACCAAAATACATAAAAAGTATATGGTAGTTATTTTTTTATAAAAACATTATGGCTTATTGAGGAATCCAATGATCAAATAATACTTTCATCGGCAAAAAGGTCATTGTCACCGCTTATGTTAAAAAAAATCATTTTTGTCATTTAGTAAAATGATTCATTGAAAAATACTCCCATTGAAATGTCAAGGGTGTTTATATAGCATATAAAAGTAAGTTGTGTATTAAAACAAAATATGCCTCAATGAATGGAGATTGAGGCGAAGTCCCATACCACGTGTCCGACTTCACTTTATCGTTCTTTAATATCCTGAAAAATAAACTAAAGTTAATTTCAACTTGTTTAAGAACCTTTTTCAAGTTTATTATTTCTTTTATAGCACTTATTACCGTGTTATAAACATTATGTAATCATTTTAGTTAATAAATTTTTTTTGTGCATATTTGGAACTTTAGTAAAAAATGAACACCTTATATTTACAAGTTGTCCATGTGGTCAAAGGATAATTATAACCAAAATGATATTCCTGGTTTAGATATCATATAAATCATATATTTCCAGTATATACATGTATTTATAATAGTTAAATAACATTTGGAGGTGTGAAATGAAATGCATTGTTTATGGAGATAATAAGCCGTACGTACACATGGACGCTACTTTAATTTCTATTTCTATTTTTAATGGAAATAAAACATTATGATATATAGCTATATAATAATTCCAATATAATATCATAAATAATATCACTAACTCCATCCTTTATACGTCCCACATATGGCATTAATGAATCACGTCAGTTTGAGGGGGCGGTAGTCCGCACTTTCTCAAATGAGATTATCGTATTTACCCACTATGGAAACTATAAAGGCATTCTATAAATCGAAAATAAAGAAGAATAAAAATATATAAACATAATTAATTTCATATATATATACAGTTCCATCATAATGGTGACCATGAGAGGCGTTAGGAGATAAGCGAACAATCATCGTTTCGTGAGGCGTTAGTTTGTCATCCATAGAAAAATTATGTTCATCACCCATTAGATTGAGGTGTGTGTATGTGTAGTTCAGATACTTATCATAAATACATCACTAGTATATTGAGGATACTAGTGATGTTACAAAAGAAAGGAATAAAAAAGAGTTTAGGGGTTGGAGAAGTAAAATAAAAGAAAACAATTTAAGAGAAATTGTTACCTATAATTTCGGTAACTTCTTTTGGTTTGAACCAAAGGACTTCTTGAAGTGCCTTATGCCTAAGGTAAGGCTTTTCAGATGAAGATATGGATTTCAGGAGCTTAATTGAGTAGATTTTGGATGATCCAAATGACTTGAGAGGTGTTAATAATTGGTTATAATTGGTTTTATTTTATAAGGGGGAGGAGGGGCTTTTTAGAAAAGTGTGAAAATATTATTTTATAATAAAATTATATTAGGTTTGTAATGGTCCAAAAATCATTATAGTTTAAGATATGATAATTCATCGTCAAAATAAATTCATCCAATCATAATTGGACATGTTTTGGATAATATTTTAATCATTATAATCTTATTTATTTAAATCTTTTATTAATGAGATAAATACATCATAATTATTGTGTAATAAATAATTTAATTTATATGATGTCTAATAATTATTAAAAATATTCCATCATGTAAGAAATCATTTTAGATGTCCAATGAGTATTTATTGTGGAAAATAGGACTTATATTACACCATATAAAAATTAATTACTACATGATTTTGTGTTAATGTCAATTTTGTCTTTACTTTAAGTTAATTAATCTAAATTATCATCATCACTTCCATGTGGATCAAAGGGTTCCCAAAATAGACCCAAATATGCCCAAGGTCGTTAATGTCTGAACCAATAAGGTTTCGACAACTGTTAAGGTAATTTTGATTTATTATAATATTCTTTTTACCTTGGATTACCCTATTTACCTTTAACCGTAGTAAATAAGTCAAAAAATTACTATTCACCAGAAATTCATTTCATCATAATGAAAAAAATTAACTTCTTGATGACAACCATGTATCTCATATTTTTGAAATTCAATTCAAAGAAGTGGTAAAATTTCATTTAAATGAAAAATTCAGTTTTTTAACTACCACTAAGTGGTTTCACTATTAATCAATGTTTTATGTTTTTCAGAAAAAATACCAAAAATTCAGCCTAAGATATATTTGATATTACGAATTCAAAAATGATTTCTATTTTTCCCAAATTCAAAAAAATAGAAGTGTAATTAATTAATTTTAAAATTAATTCCTATTATCAAAACAAATAGCGTGTTTTAAAAAAACAATAACTATCAAAATATTGATACTTGTTTATATCAAATTTCAAAGTGAAATTGTTTCCAATGACCAACATTTAATTAAATGGTAAAAATATATTTTAGTTTCTCTTTAAAAATAATTAAAAAAATAATCTAACCATACAAATATATTATATTACAAGTTAATTATGAATTAAAATACAATATTTTCACTATTCATTAAAAAATTCACATTATTACAAAAATACCAAAAAATTTCCCAAAGTAAAATTTGATGTCCCAAATCTAATGAAGTATTTTATTTGGTCAAATGGAACATATAAAAATTACCAAAACTATATTTAAAGAGGGTTCTCCACTAAAAGGCCGTAAATCGACCTTTTAATGTAAAAAATGCTTAAAATAAGATTCATGCAGATTTTAAGACTCTAAATTTTATTGGATAAATGTAAATAAATTTTAAAAAACATGTATAATGATATTTTAGTTAGTTTTGTTCATTCCTGACAATACAAAAACTAGAAGTTAACAACCATTTGAAATAATAATATTATATTATTAGTGTGCAACGTAAGATTTCAAAGAAACTCGTTGTTACGTATCGGGTACACTATAGAACATAGAAACAACATTAAAGTAAAATTAATATTTAATTCACAAATATTAATAAATATGAAATATGTCTTATTCTTCAATATCCTGGGATGTTACAACAACATTTTTAATTTCAAATGATTTTTTATTTTCAATATTCACCATCTAGTAACCAATTAATTCTTTTTATGCATATTTAAAATTTAAATTTATCATAAATTATTTAGTCTTATTCATTCTCACTATTCAAATGGAAAATCGATAACATTCACTTTAAATAAAAATATTTCAATAGTTATCATAGTTCAATTAAACTCGGTGTTACAAGTATGGTATGCTGTCGAATAAATACAACTTCCTTATAGAAAACGATATTATAAAATCCTTTCATTTTACATTATACACAACATAAAATAAATTTCCCCACCTAAATTATACAACTATGATACTATAAAAGAAATTATGATATCTTTGTTTCATTAAATCATTGGGTTCCTAGGTAAAATCATTGGATTTATGATTCCTCCAAATAATATTAACTAGTGGATTAGTATTGGTATGTAGAACCTTATATTTAAGATATAATATTTATAATAGTTTTACTTTATAAGAAAGATCACATTGTAGTGGTATAACAACTAAATTCAAAATATGTGACAGATTAGGTTTGTAGTTCATCTTGAGAGAAACACGGAACTCATTATGAACATGATAGAGATTAGGTGGAATTTAAAAATACTAATACACCATCCCAATGTGATAAATAATATAAAAAGTGCTAATATATATTGGGTTTATAATTCCCTTATCCTCAAATATCATAACATTATTTTTCAGATTAATTCATAGGAATGCATTTTCACTAACACTGAACAACATATCTCTTTGAGGATTTTCAATATAAGTATCCAATTGAATATGAGAAAATCATGTTTAATATTAAATAACAACAACAATCTACATCCTCTACTCCATATTATTAGGTACCAATAGTATTATTTCTCTACCTTCGACGTAGTACAATTTATTTTTCTACCTCCTTCAATATAAGGCTTTATTATTTTTTTTAAATCTTGAGTCAAATCTATTAATTTTTTAAAACATAAATTGATAAAGGTGTTGATCACAACCACCATAACAAGATCTCTGTATATCCTCTAGGGTGTTCATAGATATATCAGACTTCCATATTCCTAAGGATGATAATATATACTATGACACATCTATATAGATATTGAATATTAAGAACTTCAGCAGATCATTGAGGTAATCCTTGGACCTCCATGAGATAAAATTTAGTTAGGTACTCCCTAAAACCTTAATACTTCATTAGTTTATATTTTGTAATAATGATCAATAGATTTGTCTTCTGAAATATGATAGAGGCGTGATGATGTATTTTTGTGATCAACTACAACAAGATATCCTCAATGGCCTTTTGATGTATTGGAGATCCTGATGACAATATCAATGGTATTATATTTTCATTTCCATTCTAGTTTCAGAAATTGTTGTATGATATCCTATGTTTGAATTCTCTCTACCATAACATGATGAAATTATAATCAATAATATACATACTCTATAATATCTATTTTCATTTTGTCCCACCAAAATTAATATTTCAAATATCCAAACATCTTCCTTTCAGTATGAATAGAGAATATCTAATGATGTAAATTATCTAAAATCATCTTCATGGGTTCTAATATTTAAGGGAAACAAACATGGTTCATAGATCTTATCATTACATCATAATAAATATTGAACAAGAAAACATTTCTATCAATATTTTTGAATTATGCATCTTCCTTAGGATCCTCTTTATGTATAAAAAATATTGATGGATAAATATTAATCTAAGAAATATATGATATGTCCACTTTTATGAATATATCAATTTCCACATTTAAAACATAATATACAATTTGATCTCTTTCAATCCTTGTCATCATCAACCTAGAATGGTCTTTTTGACTAAAAACATCATCCACATTGTTCTACTACTTAGTGTGGTAATGTATTGGGTTGTCATAGTCTTTAATCATCTCAATAAATTTTCTCTAGTGCATATTCAACTATTTCTATATATATATTTATTCATAATTATATTATTATTTTATATATAATACTTTTCTAAATAAATATAATGCATATATATATTTATTTCAAAAATTACCTTAGTTTTCTACAAATCGTGAGTTGGGTAATTTTTCTCATTAATATTAAATTTTCTTTTGATATATAATATAAAAAAGTCATTTGGATGATAATTATTTTTAATACCATATTAAATTAATATCTATTGATCACATACCCTTATATAAAATATTGTAGTGTTGTTATATATCCACTGAGTAAGCCGTTGTTTAGTTATTTGAAATTTTAATCGCATTCATCTTTCCAATGGGAATTGGTTCCAATATATGATATCTTGTTGAGTAGATTATACATCAATGAAAACATAATAAAAATAAAATTGATAATATCATTAGAAATCAATAAAGCTATTAAGAAAAATATTATTAGTTGGTCTAGAATTGTTTTCAATAAATTAAATAATTTATGGATCGACTTATATATGCTCAAATGGAATTATATATCCCAAAAAATTAATATTTCTTAACCAAAATTTATACTTCTTAAATTTTTCATAAATATAATTGTTCTACAATGTATTTAGTACTATAATTAAGTGAACATGATAATAATCTATTTTCATGGAATAAATTATAATATTATCTATAAATACTGCCACAAACTGATCAAGAAATACTCTAAAGAAAATATATATCGTATCTTTGAAGATATTGGGGATATTTGTAAGAAAAAATGGAATTGTAATAAATTCATAATGTTAATACCTCGTACTGAAGAATTTTTTTCTATGTGTCCACTTTTTAGACATATAATATAGTATCCAGATAAAATATCAATCAAGGAAAAATATCATCCTCCTTTTAATTGGTCAAACAAATCATTTATATGAGGAAGTGGAAATTCATTACTGATTGTTATAATGTTTAACTACTGAATCTCAATGCATAATTTTTTTTCCATTATTATTTATTACAAAAATAAAATGTGTATCCCATTATGGTGTACCTGGAATAATGAATCTGTTAACTGTATTTTCTTGGAGATGCTTCTTCATTTCTTTTAATTCTATTGGGGAAATTGTAATAGATGTATTTGAAATAGGTTTAATGATATGTATTCCTCCTATTGAAAATAAATAATAAAATATTCTTTGAAAACTACATAGGAAACTTGTAATGGAATCATAAATATATTCAGAGGTCATAACAATATGAAATTACATTCATTTTGTGTACATGAAAACAAAGAATTTCTTCTTGTTTTGGGTGAAAATTCCATCAAACCTTGTTTAGAAAATGTCCATAATATTCATTTTATAACGTTATTTATGAAGTAATAAATGTGTGAAATTGAATTTAAAAATAATTGGGGGATATAACAAAACATTCTTGAAATAATATTTATAATAAATTTCTATGTATGAATAATGATATTTTACTGATGATAGAAATAAATTCTGATTCTCGTAAATAAAAAATTTTCCGTCTATTGATTTTATAATGATACGAAAATGAAGGGAAGACATGTTATCAAAATAAATAACCAAATTATAATAAAAATAGTGATATTCGTCAATATTAGATCATGAGATTCCATCAGTAGAATAATAATTATAAACAATCCCGGTATGTAGTGAGATTATAACATAAAAACCTTAGGCAAAAACCTATTTGTTGGAAAAATACACAAGTATGTTCTATTATCCCCCATTTTATACTTTTTAAACTTGATAATCTATAGGAACCCCTGTTTCTGTGTGATGCTGCCATGATTTATGATCGAGGTCATAAAAATTGTGTCTGTTGATTAAATCTCAGAATTCATATTTATTAGTGATTTTATAAATCTTCTTATCTCATGATATTCCCTTTATGTATTCTTTATTATATTTTTATTAGTTTCTAATCATATTCCATCCACCAAATAAATATAATAAAAATGTATTTACGTGTAATTCATTACAAAACCCAGAAGTTTTTTCACATACCCATTAGTTGAAGTCAAACATATTCATACATATCTTGGTGAATAATATGAATAAGGTACACGAACACATTATTCAATGGTATAATATTATATAATATTGAAAAGATTATCATGATTAATACCAGAGAAATAGATAAAAAAACCTCATTCAATTTCATCGAAAACACATTTCCCATCATATAAGTAGGTAGTCAGACCCCATGTCGCTATAATTGGTGATACTTTAGTCTAGAGAGAATTGGGAACAACATTTCTCTAAAAATAATACGGACAAACTATATTCTACAAATAATGAAAGGCTAATAACTCCAATTACAAATATAGTTCAACAGACATGAGAAAAAAAATTTATGGATCGAATCCATGTATTTAAGTTAAAGATATATCCATGAAGTATTTTATCTTTTTAAATTTAAGAACTACAAAATATTTATATTTTATAAAAAAATTACTAATCCTAAATATAGGAGGTAATAACCAATTAAATACATGAAAAAATTATTAAATTAAAAATGATATAAACATTTATAAACTACTAATAAATCAAAGATAATAATAAAAGCTTTTATAATTTATATATAATCATTTTATATTTTACCCTATTTTCATTTTTTATAATATATTATAAATTATTTCTTATTATTTACAAATAAACTATTCTATAACTATATTCAATAAATTTCCAAATAAATTATAAAATAGTATTTAAAATTTTAAATTTTAACATTCCAAAAAAAATAAAATTTTCATAAATAATTATTTCATAAATTATAATTGATTTATAATTACATTATTAAATTATAAACCCTTTATAAAATAAATTTTCCCAAATACATTTTACAAATATTTATCAAAAATTATAAATAAATAAAACCATTAGATAAATTAAATCGAATTAGAAGTATTTTATTTTTACCATTACAAAAATGGGTATTCTTCTAAAAGGGTTATAATAAACTAATTTTAATGTTCATTGAAATTAAATCATTTTTTGAACATTTTATAAATTACTGAAACACATTACTAAAGAACATATTATTTTAGTGCCTTTGGAATTATGGAAACATAACAACATGTTCATTGCATGTATAATTCTTCTCTCACATATTTTATCATAACTAGAACCCTTTTTTGACATTTAAGAAATAATATATTTCTTCGTATCCAAGGGAAATCAAAAAAATACAAAATTGTGATCTTATATTCTCTATAATGGTATAGAAGTGATATATTAATCATAACAAATGAGTACATACAAAAAAGAACATCATATCCTATATATATTTGATCTGGAAATTGGGTAATGGATTAACTCATAGATATTTATAATGAATCGATGAACATATTCCATGAGAGCATTGATTAAGGCATAGAATTGTGTCATACAAAAATGTATATAAATGATTTCCATAGTAGTAATGAAATAACATATATGTATACATTAATATTATTTCTTATGTCCACATACCATAATTTTCATTATGTTACACTCCCATGACAATATTAGTCATTAAGGTTTGCTCCCAAGATCATCTTATTAGACAATATCCTCTTCTAAACTGAGTTAACTAAACATTCTTGTCATTCCTATCTCACTAGGTACAAATCTGTATTAAATTAATTTGAGTGAGATATATGACTCCTCATTATTTAATGAAAATTATATATATTTTTGGAACAAGAACATAAATCATTCAACCTATCAGAACCCATAGAATGAATGAGGTTTCATTAGAATATTTCAATAATAGAAATACCCTCAAAAATGAAAAGGGTTACATAAATATCAATCCATCATAAACATAAAACATTATTATAAATAATAAAAATTGTATAAATTATTTATATCTCTAGTAAAAAAATATATTATAATAGTAATTTTTTAATAGATGGAAAATAATTTTCGTAGATCACATGAAAAAAATTCGTAAAAAATATCATATATTCTAAAAAAATGTTTTCTTTTATTAAAATTAAACAGAATTATAAAAGAAAACATTTTCATTCAAAATAAACATGAAAACTATAATGGGATATTTGAGGTATTATGTCTTCTTAAATTAAAAAAAACATGTTCATTTTGTATATGTTAGGAAGACATTCCATTCGTTATTGTTCTAGAAAAGTCAGAATGTACCTCATTTGGAAAATGATAAAAACATACCTTTCAAACCACATAGAAAAAGTGAAAACTGTGTTAAAATGAAATTAAAATTATGAAGATAATATTAAAAACCATTTTTAAAAATATTTTTTCTAAACTTGGATATTGAAGACAAATATTCCCCAATGTTGTCATAAATAAAAACCATCAGAAATACTGATGTGATTTTGAAATAAATACTCATCAATATATAATCAGTAGATTCATATTCCACATGAAATAATTAAAAATGTTTATATATTAAAATACCGTAATAATCTTGATAAGACACATAAAATAACTTCATGGGTAGTATATAAACCACGTATAAGAATCAATTTTAGTATAAGGCATATGTCCCACATAAATAATAGTGAGTCACAAATCTCTTACCTTATGTCTTGAATGTCATTGTACATATGAAAACCCCATGGATAATAAATAAAAATTTAATATAAATATATTACATAATTTTTTTAAATTACAATATATAATATATGATTTACATATGCCATTCTGTAACCCGTTTATTAATAATTCTATGTTAACGTTACATTTCGGGAAATAAAATCATTATTTTTTTAATGTGTTTTGATTTTCTATATTTTTGAAACTAATAATTATATGATTATTATATAATTTCATGAATAATTAAAATAACATAAATAACATTTACATTCAAGATGTTTTTATTTATAATAATCTAAAAAAAATGAAATAGAAAATGAAAAACAATGTTCATGGAAATGGTAGGTCGTAGGTACACATGAACAATGGTTCAATTTTATTATCATGTTTAATGAACGTAACTAAAAAATATACATATATATATAATATAATAACAATAGTATTATTATATATTATATATCATATATCTTCAAAAAATCCATCCTTAATACATCCCATGAATAATGTGAAAGAATCACATCACTTTTAGTTGGCGGTAGTCCCTATGTCGACAAAAAAAGTTATTGTATATATGAAAATTGGTAAGACATGATTTATGTGATTTATAGTAAATATATAAGAATAAATACATCATAAATACCATATATATCTTATGAAAACATTTTTTACATAATAATTCCCTACCATGAGAGGAGGTAATGAAAAATGAAAATCATTATTTCGTTAGGCGGTAGTTCTTCATATGCAATAACGTTATGTTTGTAACTCATTAGATTGAAGTGTGTGGGAGTATAGGTATAAAACATAATATAAAAAAATTTGACTATATTTAGGATACATATGTTTTTATATAAACATTATATAAAAAGATGAATTAAAAAATAAATTTAATATCAACCCAAATAACTCCAAAAGGCCATTTTCTATTATATAATATGAGATAGTTTTGTTATATAATAAATTAATATATTTTTGATAAGTTATTTATTATTCTAAACCTTATCATATTGATTGATAATAATTTAATTGATTTTAATTTTAACTATGGTTACATGGATTATAATATTAAGATGAATTAATGTTTATATTTAAAGTGTAAATATGATATTAGATGGTAAATTTCACATATTGTAGACCCTATATCATACCCTCTCACTTGTTTAATAATTTTATTATTCTTAAATAATTTAATAAAATTATAGTTTAGTAAAATATCATAACTGTGAATTTTGAAACATTTGATAACATTGAATTTAAAAAAAAATTCTAATAAGATTACTTCAAACCAATTCATTTAATACACCCATAATATGTTATATTTACCTATAAAATTATTTATTGATCAAATTTATGTAAAATTAAATTTCATTTAATTTTTCTAATAACATTTTATTGATTATTTCATTAATTGAGTAATTAATTCATTTTAATTTTCTAATTATTTTTCATTAATATGCCACTAGTAAATATTGAAAATAAATTTATATGATTTAGATAAACATTATATATTCCATAATAAAATATATATTCTATGATAGATTCAATTTTACTATATTTTAAAAATATAATACATATTAAAAGTAAGAGTATGACATTTTTTCACTCCCATTGAGTTTTATAATATATTAGTTGTTTTCATGGAAAAGTGTTTATTATATTATTATATTTTGATCCCTAAGTGACTAGAATCCGATTAAATTTAACCAATACAATTTTTTCATGTGTTAGAGCAGTTTAATAAATTTAATAATATTTTTTACCTTTAATTACCTGATTTACCCGTAATCGTGGTAATAAAAGTTACTAAAGATACTATTCGTTTTTGTCAAATTAGGGGAATATTTAATATATATGTAACATATTATTAAAAATATGTAGTCCCTTTTTAATAATGGATCACACATAATTTTCTAAACATTATTTAAATTTAATCTCGTTGATGGAATGGGAAAACAAATTTTTAATGTGAAAATATCCAAAAGTTTAAAATGTTTTTATATTCAAATTTAATGTAAAATTTAATCCAATGACCTATATTGGATTAGATGATAAAATATTGATCTAATTATTATTTATAAACAATAATTAATAAAATTTAACACTATATTTTTATTTATGAAAAAATAGTGTTCAGTTATAATTCAGTAATTTTTACTTCTCAAAAGAACATTTACCGTATCTGAAAAATGGCAAAAGTGATCCAAATTAAATTTTGATATCCCAATTTCAGATAATAATTTTATATTTTCCCTATACAAGTTATATGTGTCAAAAAATTTATTTAAAATTTGTTCTCCATTAAAAGGCGGGAAAATAACATTTTTCAAAACCACATCTTTTTACTAATAAAATTGTATTTATTATTATAATATTCTTATAAAATGTATTATATGAGTGTCAAAAATTGGATGAATATTTAATATATTAATTTTTATAATGAAATCCACCAATAGTATTTCGTTAAATTATTATAGATAAAATAGTGTTTGTACATAGGAGAATAGTTTTCATAGAAACATAATTTCTTTATTCTAAACAAGTTCTTACATTAATTTATATATAATTGATAACCAAAAGGAATAATTTTATTTACTTTTTTATGTCATATAATCAAAATTTTATTTAATCTTACTTGTAATTTCTATTATTTTGGTTAGATGGTGACTATTATAATAATTTAATAAAAATATAAATAGTATATTGTAGTTAAGTGTAACTAATAAAAATAATTCCAAATTGTGTCCAAATGAAATAAAATAGTGTTTCAGGTATTGAAATCTACTCTATGTATTTTATTTATCATAAC
Source organism: Viscum album (assembly GCA_963277665.1). Classification (NCBI taxonomy): domain Eukaryota; kingdom Viridiplantae; phylum Streptophyta; class Magnoliopsida; order Santalales; family Viscaceae; genus Viscum; species Viscum album. Next base: position 422,004,067 of record OY728151.1, read on the forward strand.
CATTACTTTTTGTTTCATACAATGAAAGAATAGCACTGAGATTTGAGATGACCTAAGATATATTTTGTATTTTGTGAAATGAAAAATATAAAAATGATTAAATTAATTCGAGAAAAATATTTCACAAAATTTCATGGTATTACATTTAACCCCCACCATAAATGAATTCCCCCCCCCCCCCACAAATTCATTTCTCTTATAAATTGTTTAATACTTCAAAATTATTTTCATAGAAACCCAAAATTTAAAAATAAATACTAAAACACCGTTTAAAATAGAATGATGGAAATATAATGGTTACACATTGTAACTAATTACTATGACTCCATAGAGAAGAACATAGGTGGAATGTGATGACATGGACATGAAATATAATTCTAACTATCGATTTCTAATAGAATATGATAGAGAACATGGTTTGGAGAATTTTGAGGATAACTAATCCATTCCCCAATGTATCTCGAAAAAGGTAATTGATATAACAAAAATTGATGATAATTGGACACCATTTTATTTGAAGGCCAATTTCCCTAATGTTGAATAATTCTCATGACAATATATACTTACATGTTTTTAGAATAATATCACCCTTTAGTGTGCCTTAAACAATTTCCATATTATCACATATCCCAAAAACGAATATTTGTTTCCATTCATGAATTATTAGCATATCATGGGATGCATAAATAGAATGATAAGTCATTCCATCTATCCTAATCACAAAAAATGGTAAGTACTTGTTATCCAATATGAAGGAATACTCATATTATTATTCAATAATTTGATCTCAAAATCCATATATGAGGTTTACCATAAACTATTCCATAAATGGTTATCCTTATAAATCATACGAAATACAAATTTCAAAAACTTTAGAAATATGGTCACTAAATTTATAAAAAATTTATTAGAATTGGTCCCCAGTATATCATAATGTATCTCATTTTTGTTTCAATCCAATCTAGTGAATACCTAAATCAGGTATTGTAACACCCCAATATTCCATGGTACGCTTCTCTTTAAATAATACAGTAGTGTGTGTTGTATGCAACTTCGAGTTCTAACACACACCATAACCAATAAAACTATCCGTTATGAATTGTAATACCCACTTTTTAAAATACTATAAATTTATCTTTCAAAATGGACTTCATTATTGGATTTAGAATATCGAAATTAACTTAGGGTGAATTTTTGGTATTTTTCGAAAAACATTTAAATTTTTAATGAAAAGTGAAAAAAACAATGAGTTATAGTTTAAAAACAAATTTTTATTTAAATAATTATTTATTTTATTTAAATTTAGTTAAGGTAAAAATAGATACATAATACCTATATATGTTCAATGTAATTCATTAGAGTTAGTTTAGAATAATTTTAGATATTTTAAAATTTTATTGAACTTCTCACCATATTTTACCCACCTATTAGGAAAATTTGGAAATTCAGATAAAACATAATTTTACCGCTTCTGTGAGTGGAATATAGAAAATCCGAGAGACACAGTTAATATCAAAGAGTAAAATATGGTTCCATGAGATGATTTTTTTGTGAATAGTAACTTTTTACTTTTATTTACCACAGTTTAAATTAAATACGGTAATAAGGGGTAAAATTGATCTTAATATTACCCTAACACTTGTCCTAATTATATTTTACAAGTGTATCTCGACCAAAAACAACCTTAGGAATAAAAAATTATCATTTAGGTCCACTTGGAATGATTAGGACATTTATTATTATTTAATTCAAAGAAGAGTTAAAAGTGATAAAATCAAGGATTAATAACAAAAACATTTTTAATAAAGGGTTATACATTAGATAAATTAGATTATAAATATTCATTAGAATTTTTTTTTGATTTCCTGCATAATTATATTTTATTTATAATTCTTAGACATCAAATAATTTAATTTATTTATGACATAATGGCGATAAAGTAATTACCTAATTAATAGAATATTAAAATAATTGATAATATAAATATCAAAATAAATGAAATTTTTGACATTTTATGAATTACTCTAATTTTAGAGGTTAATATGACATACTAAGATTAGTTATATAAATTTATTTTGAAGTAATACTTCTGTTATAAAATTATCTAAAACAAAATACCCAAACGTGTCAAAATTGACATAAATGTGTTTTTAAAACAAATATTATATTATTAATTGATATTATATTCCAAAAAATATATGTTTCAGCCGAATTACTTATATAATGATAGTTGTATCATTAATGGATCACTTTGGGGTCTCTTAGAGGTATATATTAGGTTTATTAACTGTATAATATAAAAATACAATGAGACATGGTAAATGTAAAACTATTTAACTAAGAGATAAATATAAATTATAAGGTAAATATAATGACTAAAACATGTCCATAATCTAATGGATGAAAGGATTTAGACCCATCCCCACATTAACCTTTAAATAATCCACTTTGGAGCCATTAAAAACCGAAAATTAATTTATTGAAAAATAATATTTCTAGCTTTTTCAAAGCTGCCCCTCACCCCTCCTATAAAAGGGTACTCAACCTTGTCTCTAATTTACACCATCAAAGCCTTGTGGTTCGACCAACCCCTGCCCAAATATTCTCTCAACTTCCTTAAATTCAACCTAGAGGCCTTAGTTTGATCATGAATCCAACATAAGGATCCCTTTTAATAAAATGAAAAAGAAGAAGCCGAAGAAGAGGTAATGTTTTCACCACCCTCTTTCAAGTTCCATTCTTCTTCAGCTTCTTCATTCATTTTTATTTACAGTCTAAAATAATAAATCCAGTTTCATTTGTATAATGTGATTTTATTATAAATATATTAAAACCATATTAATTATTCTATCCATCCATTGAATGACATGTCACCAGATTTACGTATGTACAGCCTACCGTCTCCACGTCATGGTGTAATTGTTATTCAATACATTAGTATTAGGATAGGTATAATAATTATATGTAATTAATGTAAATAATAATTATAACAGGATAATTATTCGGTATATAAGATATATGATCCAATTACATATGATTTTAATATCAACAGAATTATATTATTGCTCATGCGTACATACAGACTATCGTCTCCACGAACGCGATGAGATTCAGTCCCCATCGTATCCATACAAGTGTAATTATCATTTTATGATTAAAAATAATTTTTAAAGACTTGATATAATTCTATATATGAATAAGATACAACCTTTCCATAACAAACATGACTTATGTAATAAAACATATAAAATCAAATGAGTAAGTTAACACTCGAAATGATGATAATACTAAGATATTATTAACAAAACAAAGTTAAAAGATCATATATGATATCATATTAATGTATATGATTCATGTATAATTCAATAAAAATTATTTCACCATTATACAAGAGGCTATCCTACACTTGACCAAGGAAAAAGTACAAAGTAAAGAGTTTCTTATCTCACTTTTAATTCCATGTGATTTCCATTATTCACAACTTATTTATTGCATGTGGTGTGTGCACTTCCGCTGATTGTATTCATTATGTAATATAAAAAAATTTAGGGATATTTACATCATCATTGTATGATCCTTCTTTCATGGGTTTTTGTTTCATAAGGTACCAAATTGATATGGGAATTTGAAATCTCAATTTCCACTCATTCGTCTTTAAGCATACTTAAGTGATTATTTTACTCCAAGATTATTTGTGGATTCACTATTAATTTGATTATGTCATAATTTCCACTCCACTTTCTATGGATATACTTCTGATACACATAATCAGTCCATTGATAAATTCTCATGTCATCGATATGACCATGAAAAGAGTAATTTTAACTCAATCTTTTTTTGTTGAGTTAAATATTCAATTCATTGGTGTTGTTTTTACAAAGAATATGTGTGAGTGTACTCTGATTGATTTACACTGAATATCCAATCATATTGAGTGTATTAATATTTTTCACACATAATTATGTTGTTGATTTTTACTTAACCAATGATACGGTCTTTATAAGAGATTTCATCTCAATTTACATTCCAGTGAGAGTTATTTGTTATTATACACCAAATCACTTTTATATGGTGTATATAATTTACTTCGACATATTATATCATGAATACCTTTATAATCATGATATTATAATGTTATTATTACCTCAATTGTTTGAATTCAATTGTCTCTCTTTTGGTTAGGAACTCTAACAAAAATATCAATTTGAATGTTTTAAAGATTTATTATTCAAAATATTTCTCATTAATGTCCATGTTTTAAAAATGGTTTTAAGGATTTATTTATATGTACATTAATGTTTTAATATTAAAATTCTTTTTAAAAGATTCAAAGTGGTATGGGACACTTTTATTCGAAAACCTATTTTTATATGGCTTCTTGACAAATAGTGTGACTTATAAATGATTTCAAGAAAAAGGTGGATATTCCTCCTTAATTGATTTGATGATTATTTTAATCTATGTAAATATCCTTCATTGTTCTCGATTGAGGTGATTCTGATACAATTAAATCTTCCATATTTCATTGAATGAGTTATTCTTTACTGTGGATGTGCTATTTTATATCATTCATGGTTTGTGGATACAGTGTTGACATTTTATATGCTAGTTTTAATACGAATGTTTATGTTATTTTTAAACCTTTTTAAATGATGAATGTATTGGACTAAATATGTGACGGGTGGAGACCACTATAGCTCCTTGATGCATCGGTAGGTCTAATGAGACAAACTAGTGTCTTGGAACAGGGTCATGACAAAATCTTCTTTGTAGTCTTCGCACGAGGCCTTGACTATTTGGCTATGATAGTTCGGCATTATGCATTACATCATTATGAATGTGGTTATTGTTATTGAATGTGGTTATTCGACTAGTAGAATATCCATGTGAATTAATAAATGGCATTATTTCATTTTATCATTGCATATTACGCTGAAAATAATGTTTAAATGGGTTTTGTTTTACTTATAAATTGCCTTATATGTTTATGCTTATTGATGAATGTTTCTACTATATGTTTATCATTACTGAGCATCTGAGCTCACACCTTTCAATGATTTATTTTTCCTAGGATGTGAAGAAGAAATTTATGAATGACCTACAGGGATAGTATGATGGGATATGAAGACATGATTTTTTTGTAGTTTTTAATACTTTATGATGTAATGTAAGAGATATGAATATATCTAGTGTTTCCAATAATACTAAACTAATCAGTATTTCGAGACATGATCTTTTGTGATCATGCCAATGTTATGTAATAATGCACCAAATCTAGGTAACTCGGGTCAGGGCGTTACAGTTGGTATTAGAGGATGTTTATAAAATACCTTGGAAACTTGATTTAGATAAAATCTTATTAGAGAACATAGCCCTAAGATAGAATTTGAGAATTAGTATAGAAAAACATCATAAAATTTTGGTATTGTAGAGTTTCTATGAGTTTTCCGAGAAATACATCCCTTTCTGGATACGAGCAGGTAGAGGTGGCTCTGGCACAGATGTACCTAGGTGTAAAACCTAAAAACACCACTTTGAGCTAGACTGGAACGGGAAATGGTCCACGACAGTGTGCCTTGCTGAACATTTGGTTACGACACTCCTGGGGGATATGCTTAGGATAATTTACATTTTCATTACAATCCAATTTGAATTATTTTACCATGGTTAATCCTAAGGTGTTTCAAATTCAGAATATGGTGTCATGATATTCTCTAAATGATTTTATGACTACTGTTACTCACACAATTCTTTCTTGTTTTTTTCAATAGATGGTGTCCATGAAAGTCATATTAACTTTGAGAATGATATAAAAGGTGGTAATGGTGGTGGAAATGAGAAAAAAATGGAATGTTGATAGGCGTAAAAGATATCATGTTCATTACAAATCATTTTTCCAAAAATTATATCAACAACATACATATTAACCAATTCCCAGACTCAACAAAGAAGAGATATGTGGTGAATGATAAAAGCTCCAGCAGTGGAGACCATAGGGAAAACAATCATAAATTTACATCATCCATGAAATGTGGAAGGAGAAACTCAGTAATGTGTCTCAACAGAACAAATAAATGCTTTACTTACGTGAAATAAGGACATAAAGTGAATAATTTTTTAGGAAAAATTAAGAGTACTATGGAAGAAAAGAAAAATGGTATCAAGAATCCATTTATAGTCATTTGTCGTAAATTTAGGGGTCCTGACCATTACTCGAGTGAATGCCCTATTCTATAGGATATTTTCTTGGTCAAAGAAGAAGCTACGTGGAAATAAATGGTTATAGAAATGTTTAAAAGTATTAGGGCTCCTTGATGATGGGATTACATAGGAATAATGTTCCCTTTTTTTTGTAACCCTGCAGATTGTCTTGGGAAAATGAAATTTGAGGAAGTGTTATCATATCTCTTTTGGATATTGTTATAGATGTCCATTTAGTTTTATATGATCATTGGGTTTGAGGAAATTACATGTTATTATATTTTGGGATGAAAATGCAAGGTATGAGATAACATTTGTGGTTAAATTATGATATGGTTATTTTTAGTTATTTATCTCATTTTGGTAATTTTATAAAATAGACTTTTTAAAAAAGGACAACATGTAGACCGTGTGACAACCCATCGCATTGGAAAATGTTGTGGGAATCTAACCCACAACCAGAGTGTGATTTGGCTTTATCGCCTACCACTGGACTACGTGAAGTCCCTGGTTTGTGTGACTAATTATTTTTAGTGAAATGATTTTATTGATCAATAATAAGTTGATTTGGGATATTATGTCTCATCAAATTAATACCCTTAGTATAGGAAGATGATTTATTGATTAAGTGATAATTGTTATTTGGAAGATGTTCGATTTGTGAGGAAGACTTTATGCCCAAGGAAAATAGAATATTATGGGATTTAATTTTAGGAGTAGTGGTGGATATTTATCTATGTTTTTATTTTGGATTTATAGTGATTTGGGTTATTAATGGAAATAATTATCATATAATTGAAAACTTGTGATTAGGTTAATTAATATTATGTATGTTACATTAAGAGTAGTTGATGTACTTTGGAGATACAATTTAATGTGGAAGACTTTGTAATCAAATTCTTCTATGTTTTGGGTTTCAAAATTAGTTTATATTATATTGATGGATTTTAAGGACAATTTTCTATTTAATAATATTTATTTAACTTTGGGGTATTGTGGGTTTAATTTGAGAAATTTATATTAGTGTATCTTTCTCTAATGGAATATCCTTTTGGGGGATCATCAGATATTGTACTAACCGTTTTGGTTTTGATTAATCTCTAAAGACAAGGTAAATATATAGTTTATCCTTCATGGATCATGTGATTCTATAGAAGTTTATTCTAGCTCTCCATGTGTGACAAAGTCTTCATGAATACTCATCATTAAAAAAATGAGTTAGTGGTATAAATTTATTAATGAATGAAAATCTACATTAAAAGTAAGTATATCTCATTATTTTCTTAGTCAATATCATAAATGAATTCCTCATCTTTATGTAATGTAACTTAAAAAAATGTTGTATGTATACTTTTCCAATTCAGAAACTAATGACCATTTGTCCCATCACATGTTTGTGGCTTTATTGTTGTTATCTTTTTCTGGATCAGGTTTTTTATCCCTCTCCATCAGAACATGACACTTAGTTTATCTTCCATATCTAGGTTTTCCTATATGGAATCCTTGTATGAGTTATCAAGGGGTCCCTTTTTACCTCTCTTTCTTTCATTTAAGGTGATAGTATTATTGACTCTTTTTCCGATATGGGACATGAAATTATATTCCCAATCCCACATTCTAAAATTTCGAGGAAAACATTATTTGAAGTAGGGGAGAATGTATCACCCCAAGATTCCATAGTACACTTCCCTTTGAATAATATAGTAGCGCGTGTTGTAGGAAACTTCAAGTTCTAACACACACCACAACCAATCAAACTTGCCATTATGAATAGTAATACCCATTTTATATAATTTTATAAATTTTATCTTTCAAAATGGACTTCATTTTTGTATTCGTAATATCAAAATTACTTTAAGGTGATTTTTTTTGTATTTTTTCTGAAAAAATTCAATATTTGATGAATACTGAAAAAACATTGAGTTATAGTTTAAAACCGAATTTTTATTTTAATAATTATTTATTTTATTTATATTTAATTAAGGGGAAAATTGATAAATAATACCTATATAAGTTAAATGTAATTCATTGGAGTTTGTTTAGAATAGTTTTTGATATATAAAAATTTTAGTGAACTTCTCACTGTCTTTTACCCACCACTTAGGATAATTTGGAAATTCACATAAAAATTAATTTTACCTGTTATGTGAGTGGAATTTCAAAAATCTGAGAGACACGGTTAATATCAAGGAGAAAAATTTGGATCAATGATATGAAAATAGTTTTTTATGAATAGTAACTTTTATCTTTTATTTACCATTGTTAAAAATAAATATGGTAATTAAGGGTAAAAATGATATTAATATTACCCTAAAATATGTCCTAATTCTATTGGACCAGTTTATATCAACCAAAAACAACCTTAGGAATAAAATATTATCATTTAGGTCCACTTGGATTATATTAGGACATTTATTATTATTTAATTCAAAGATGAGTTAAAAAAGATAAAATCCACGTTTAATAACTGATACATTTTTAATATATGGATATAATTAAGATAAGTTAGATTATAAATATTAATTAAAAAGATAAGAATATTTCCTAAATAATAGTATTTTATTTATAATTTTTATATATAAAATAATTTAATTTATTTATGACACAATGGTGATGCAATAATTACCTAATTAATGAAATATTAAAATAATAGATATTATAAATATAAAAATAATTTTAATTTGAAACTTTTTATTAATTACACTAATTCTCAATATTAATATTACATATTAAAATTACTTATATAAATTGTTTTCAAAGTAATAATGCTGTTATTAAATTTTTTTTTAAAAAAACCCAATAGTGTCAAATTGACATAAAAGAGTTTTTAAAAAAAATATTATATTATTAATTGATATTCTATTCATAGAAATATAATGTTCAAAAAAAGGACATATATAATGATATTTTTTTCATTAATTGGTATATTGGGGGTTTCATGGAGGTATATAGTTTGTTTATTAACTATATAATATAAAAATACAAAGAGACATGGTAAATCTCAAACTTTTTAACTAAGAGTTAAAAATAAATGATAAGGATAATATAATGACCCAAACCTATCTAAAATCTATTGTTTTAAAGGATTTCAACCCATACCCACCTTAACCTTTTAATGATTCATTTTGGAGCCATTTGAAACCGAATATTAATTTATTATAAAATAATATTTCTAGCTTTTCCAAAGGTGCCCCCCACCCCTCCTATAAAAGGGTACTCCCCCCTTCTCACAAATTTACACCATAAATGCCTTTTGTCTCGGCCAACCCCTGCCCAAATATTATCTAAACTTCCCTAAATTCAACCTAGAGGCATTAGTTTGATTATAAAGACATCATAATGATCCCTTTTGATCAAATCAAAAGGAATAACCCAAAGAAGAGGTAATGTTTTCACCACCCTCTTTCAAGTTTCTTTCTTCTTCAACATCTTCTTTCTTTGATATTACCATTCTAAAGTAATAACTATAGTATCTTTTATATATAGTGATTTTATTATAAATATTGTACAATCATATTCAGTATTTTAGCCATACTTTGAATGACATGTCACCATATGTGCGTACCTACGGCCTACCGTCTTCACGTCGTGATGTCATTGTTATTCAATACATTATTATATTGATGGGTATAAAAATGATGTTTAATTAATTTAGATAATAAGTATATGATGATTATTATTCGGTATTTATGATATATCATCCTATTATATATGATTTTAATATCAAAAGAATGATATTATCGCTCGTGGGTACGTACGGACTACCGTCTCCACGAACACGATGGGATTCATTCCCCATCTTATCAATACAAGTATAATTCTCTTTTTATGATTTAGAATAATGTTTAAGGACTTGATATTATTAATTATATTAATAATATTCATCCTATCCATAACAAACATGCCTTATGTAAAGAAATATATAACAGAAGATGAGTAAGTAAACAACTGAAATGACGATAGTACTAAGATATTATTAAAAACTAAATTCTAAAAGATCATATATAATATCATATTAATGTATATTATTCTTGTATAATTAAAAAACAATTATTTCAACATTATAAAAGAGGCTAAACTACCCTCGACCAAGGAAAAAGTACAATGTAAGGGGTTTCTTATCTCACTTTTATTTCTGTGAGATTTCCATTGTTCAACACATATTTATTGCATGTGGTGTGTGTACTTCCCATGATTGTATTTATTGTGTAATATACTTTAATTAATCGATATTTAAATCATAATTGTATTATCATTCTTTCATGGGTGTATGTTTCATTCATTACCAAATCGATAAGGGAATTTAAAATCTCAATTTCCACTCATACGACTTTACGCATACTTAAGTGATTATTTTACTCCATGATTATATATGGATTCACTATTAATTTGCATATATAATAATTTCTACTCCCGTTTCTATATATATATGTTTGATATTGATAATCACTCCATTGATAAATTCTCAATTCATCGACATGAACTTGATAAGAGGAATTTTAACTCAATCTCCATCGGTTGAATTAAATAACCAATTCATTGGTGTTGTTTTTACAAGAATATGAGTGAATGTACTCTGATTTATATACACTGAATATAAAATCATATTTAGTGTATTTATAATTTTCACACATAATTATGTCATTGATTTATCCTTAACCTAATGATACGGTCTTTATAATAGATTTCATGTCAATTTACATTCCAGTGAGAGTTATTTGTTATTATAAACAAATTCACTTTTATATGGTGTATATAATGTACTTTGACATAGTATATCATGAATAACATTATTCTCATGATATTATAATATTTTTATTACATCAATTATTTGTATTCAAGTGTCTCTCTTATGGTTAGGAACTCTAACTAAAATATCATTTTCAATGTTTTAATGATTTATTATTCTAAATCATTCTCATTAATGTCCATGTTTTAAAAATGGTTTTAAGGATTTATTTATATGGACATAAATGTTTTAAAATAAAAATTCGGTTTCAAATTATAAAATTGTAATTGAAACATTTATTCAAAAATCTATTTTTATATAGATTCTTGATAAATAGTGTGACTTTGAAATGATTTCATGAAAAAGGGAGATATTTCTCTCTCATAGTTTTGATGATTATTTTTATCTATGTAAATATCCTTCATTGTTCTCGATTGAGGTTAATATAATACCATAAAATCTTACATATTTTATTGAAGGAGTTATGTTTGACTGTGGATGTGCAATTTTATACCATTCATGGTTTGTGGATAAATTACTGATATTTCGTATGATATCTTTAATAAGAATGTTTATGTTATGTTTAAACCATTTCAAATGAATAATGAATTGGACATAATAAGTGAAGGGTGGGGAATGCTATATCTCTTCGATGAATCGGTTGGTCTCACGAGACAAACTAGTGTCTTAGCACAAGGCCTTGACAAAATCTTATTTCTAGTCTTGGCACAAGGCCTTGACTATGTGGTTGTGATAGTCATGCATTATGTGTTTCATCATTATGAAAGTGGTTATTGATATTTCATGTTGTTATTCGACTAGTAGAACATCCATGTGAATAAGTAAATGGAATTATATCATTTTATATTTTTCATATTATACTGAAGTTCATGTTTAAAAGGCTTTTGTTTTAGTTATACATTGACATAAATGTTTATTCTTATTTATGAATGTTTCTACTGTATTGTTATCCTTACTAAGCATTGGAGCTTATACCTTTCAATGTTTTATTTTTCACAGGATGTGAAGAAGTAATTTATGAATTACCTACAGGGATAGTATGAGGGGATATGAATACAAGATGTAGTTGTATTTTTTTACTTCATGATTTAATGTAAGACTTATGAATATTTCTACTATTTCCAAAACTATTAAACTAATCGGTCTTTCAAGACATGATGTTTTGTGATCATGCCAATGTTATGTAATAATACATCGACTCTAGGTAACTGGGGTTGGGGAGTTACAGTTGGTATCAGAGTATGATTAGTAAAAACATTGGAAACTAGATTCAGATAAAATTTGATTAGAGCACATATCCCTAAGGCAAAATTTGACGATTAGTATAGGAGAACCTATTAAAATTTTTTATTGTAGATATTCTATTAGTTTTCAAAGAAATACATCCCTTTTCTGGATACGAGGAGGTAGAGGTGGCTCTGGCATAGTTATACCTAGGGGTAAAACCCAAAAACACCGCTTTGAGCTAGAGTCAAATGGGAACTTGTGCACGACAACGGGCCTTACTGCATTCCTGGTGATGACACTAACGGGGGATATGCTTAGGATAATTTACCTATGATTTACAAAACAATTTTAGGAATTTGACCTTGGTTAATACCAAGGTGTTTCAAATTGATAATATTGTGTCATGATATTCTCAAAATGATTTTATGACTACTATTACTCACACAATGCTTTCTGGTTTTAGTCAATGGCTAGAGTCCATGGAAATAATAGTAACTTTGAGAATTATGTAAAAGGTGGGAATAGAGGGTGAAATGAGCAACAAAATGATATTTTGATAGGTGTAAAAGATATCATGTTCATGCCAAATCAGTTTTCCAAAAATATGATCAATAACATATATATTAACCAACTCCCGATCTCAACAAAGAAGAGAAAGTTGATGAATGATAAGAGCTCCAACATTGGATACCATGGAGAAATGAATCCTAAATTTCCATCATGAATGAAATGTGGAAAGAGAAACCCAATAAAGTGTCTTAGTGCAACAAAGAAATGCTTTTCCTACGGGAATGAAGGACATAAAGTGATGAATTGCAAAGGAAAATTTAAGAGTACTATGGATGAAAATAAAAATGGTCCCAAAAATACATTTATAGTCATTTTCCGTAAATTTAGGGGACCTGGACAACACCCGAGTGAATGCCCTATTCTGTAGGATATTTTCTTGGTCAATGAAGAAGCTATGTGGAAATAAATGGTTGTAAAAATGATTAAAATTATTAGTTCTCTTTGTTGATGGAATTACATTGGAATAATTTCCTCTTGTATTTATAACCCTGTAGTTTTTCATGTGAAAACGATATTTGTGGAGGAATTATCATTTCTCTTATGGATATAGTAATAGATGTCCATTTGGTTTTATGTGATCATTGGGTTTGAGGAAATTACATGTTATTATATTTTGGGCTGAAAATTCAATGTATGAGATAGCGTTTGTGGCTAAATTTTACTATGGTTATTTTGAGGAATTTATCTCATTTTGGTAATGTTATAAAATATAGTTTTTAGGAAAGTATAACATTCAGACCGTGTGGAAACCCATCGTGTCGGAAAAAGTTGTGGGAATCGAACCCACTACCAGAGTGCGATTTGGATTTATCTCCTACCATTGGACTACGTGAAGTCCGTCATTAGTGTGAATAATTATATTTAGTTAAATGATTTTATCGATAAATAATAAGTTTATTTGGGATCTTATGTATTATCAAAGGAATACACTTAGAATATGAAAATGATTTGGTGATTAAGTGATAAATGTTATTTGGAAGACGTTCTCTTTATGGGGAACACTGTATGCCCAAAGAAAATTGAATTCTATTAGATTTCATTTAAGGAGTAATAGTGGATTTTTATCTATGTTTTTATTTTTTATTATAGTGATTTGGGTTATTTATGGAAATAATTAACCTATAATATAGAATATGTGATTAGGTTATTTAATTTTAAGTATGTGACTTTAAGAGTAGTTGGTGTCATTTGGAGATAAAATTAAATGTGGAAGACTATGTAATCACATTCTTATATGTTTTGGTTTTCAAAATTATTTTAGATTATATTGATGGATTTTAAGGACAATTGATTATTGAATGGTATTTATTTAACATTGGGGTATTGTGGGTTTAATTTTAGAAATTAATAGTAGTGTTTCTTTTACTAAATGAATATACTTTTGGGGGATCATCAAATCATGTACTAACCGCTTTGGTTTGTGATTCATCTCTATAGACAAGGTAAATATATAGTTTATCCTTCGTGGATCATGTGATTCTAAAGATGTTTATTCTATCTCTTCAAGTGTGACCAAGCCTTCTTAAATTCTCACTGTTTAAAAAAAATGTGTTAGTGGTGGAAATATATTAAAGAATTGAAACTCTACTTTAAAAGTTAGTATATCTGTTTATTTTCATTGTCAATCTCATAAATGAATTCCTCATCTTTATGTAATCTATCTTAAAAAAATGATGCATGTATAATTTTCTTATTGGGAAACTAATGACCTTTTTCCCATCACGAGTTTGTGTCGTTGTCATTATTAATATTCTCCTGATCATATTTTTTATCCCACTCCATTAGAACTTAACACCTAGTTTATCTTTCATATCCTTGTTTTCAAACATGGAATCCAAGTATGAGTTATCTTGGCAGAATGTTTTACTTCTCTTTCTTTCTTTTAAGATGATAGTTTTGTTGACTCTTTTTCTGAGGTGGGACTTTCCATTATATTACCAAGACCATTTTTAAATATTTTGAGGATGAAATTAGTTGGAGGAGGGGAGAATGTAACACCCCAATCTTCCACGGTATGCTTCTCTTTGAATAATACAATAACGTGTGTTGTACGCATGGTCGAGTTCTATCACACACCACAACCAATCAAACTAGCCATTTTGAATAGTAATACACACATTTTAAAATTTAATAAATTTTATCTTCCAAAGTGGACTTCATTTTTGGATTCTGAATATAGAAATTAGCTTAGGATGAATTTTTAGTATTTTTTTGAAAACATTCAATTTTTGATGAATAGTGAAAAAACAATGAGTTATAGTTTAAAACCGAATTTTTATTTAAATAATAATTTATTTTAATTAAATTTAATTAATGTAAAAATTGAAACATAATACCAATATAAGGTCAATGTAATTAATTCTACTTAGTTTAGAATAATTTTTGACATATAAATATTTTATTGATCTTTTCACCGTCTTTTACCCAACTCCTAGGAGAATTTGGAAATTCACATAAAACATAATTTTACCCACATCTGTGAGTGGAATTTTGAAAATCTGAGAGACACGGTTAATATCAAAGAGTAAAATGCAGTTCAATGAGATGAAAATAATTTTTGGTGAATAGTAAATTGTTACATTTATTTACCACGGTTAAAAGTAAATATGGAAATTAATGGAAAATTGATGTTAATATTAACCTAACACATGTCCTATTTCTATTGAAAAAGTGTTTCTCGACCAAAAAAAAACCTTATGAATAAAATATTTTCATTCAGGTCCACTTGGAATAGATTAGGACAATCATTATTATTTAATTCAAAGAAGAGTTAAAAGAGATAAAATAAATGTTTAATAACTAAAACATTTTTAATATAGGGTTATACATAAGATAAATTCGATTATAAATATTCAAATGAAATCTATAGATATTTCCAACATAATGGTATTTTATTTATAATTTTTATAAATTAAATAAGTTAATTTATTTTTTACACAATGGTGATGGAGTAATTACCTAATTAATGAAATATTAAAATAATTTATATTATAAATATCAAAATAAATGCAATTTTTAGACTTTTTATGAACTCCAATAATTTTTAGGTTAATATGAAATATTATGATTAGTTATTTAAATTATTTCCAATTTAATAAGGCTGTTATAAAATTATCAAAAACAAAATTTCCAATAGTGTCAAAATTCACATAAAAGTGTTTTTAAAACAAATATTATATTATTAATTGATATTCTATTCCTAAAAATATAAGGCTCATCCAAAGGACATATATAATGATAGGTGAATCATTAATGGATGACTTGGGGGGTCTCTTGGAGTTATATAGATTGTTTATTAACTATATTATATAAAAATACAAAGAGACATGGGAAATGTCAAACTATTTAACTAAGAGTTAAATATAAATGATAGGGTTAATATAATGACCCAAACCAGTCTGAAATCTATTGGTTCAAAGGATTTAGACCAATACAATCCTTAAACTATAAATAATCCACTTTGAATCCATTAAAAACCAAATATGAATTTATGATAAAATAATATTTCTAGCTTTTCCAAAGGTTCCCCTCACCCCTCTTATAAAAGGGCACTCCCACTTCTCTCTAATTTACTCCTTCAATCATTTTGGCTCGGCCAAAACATGTCCAAAAATTCTTTAAACATCCCTCACATCAACCTAGAGGCCTTATTTTGATCATAAAGCCAACCTATGGACCCGTTTTGATCAAATCAAAAGGAAGAACCCAAAGAAGAGGTAATGTTTTCACCACCCTCATTCATATTCCTTTCTTCTTCAACTTATTCTTTAATTTTTATTTCCATTATAATATAATTACTCAAGTATATTTTATATACTTTTATTTTTTTATAAATATGGTACAACCAAATTCAGTATTCTATCCATCCATTGAATGACATGTCACCATACTTGCGTACGTACGGCCTACCGTCTCCACGTCATGGTGTAATTGTTATTCAATTAATTATTATTTGGATGGATATAATAATTATGTGTAATTAATGTAAATAATAAGTATAAAATGATAATGATTTGGTATATATGATATAACATCAAATTATAAATGATTTTAATATTAAAAAAATTATATTATCGCTTGTGCTTATTTACGGACTACCATCTCCACGAACGCGATGAGAATCATTACCCATCGTATCCACACAAGTATAATAATCATTTTATGATTAAAAATAATGTTTATGGAATTGATATCATTATGTATATGAATAATATAAAACTTATCCATAACAATCCTGACTTATGTAACAAAACATATAAAAGCAACCATGTAAGTTAACACCTGAAACGATGAAAATACTATGATATTATTAACAAATAAATAATAAAAGATCATATAGGATATCCTATTAATGTATATGATTATTTTATAATTCGATAAAAATTATTTCAATATTATATAGGAGTCTAACATACCATAGACCAAGGAAAAATTACAATGTAAGGGGTTTCTTAAATCACTTTTAATTCTATGATATTTCCATTGTTCACCACATATTTATTGCATCTCGTGTGTGTAATTCCCATGATTGTATTCATTATGTAATATACATTAATTTATGGATATTTACATCATCATTTTATGATCCTTCATTCATGGGTGTGTATTTATTAAGTTACTAAATTGATAAAGGAATTTGAAATCACAATTTCCATTCATTCAGCTTTACGCATACTTCAGTGATTATTTTACTCCAATTTTATGCGTGGATTCACCATTAAATTTCTTATGTCATAATTTCCACTCCCCTTTAATTGGATATAATTTTGATACACATAATCACTCCTTTGATAAATTCTTATGTCATCGTTATGAACTTGATAAGAGTAATATTAACTCAATCATTATTTGGTGAGTTAAATATCCAATTCATTTGTGTTCTTTTTACAAGAATATGTGTGAATGTCCTTTGAATTATTTACACTGAATATCCAGTCTTATTGAGTGTGTTTATATTTTTCACACATTATTATGTTGTTGATTTATCCTTAACCTAAGGATTCGATCGTTATAAGATATTTCATCCCAATTTACATTCCAGTGAGAGTGATTTGTTATTATACACCAATTCACTTTTATATGGTGTATATAATGTACTTTGACATAGTATATCATGAATAACATAATTATAATGATATTATATTGTTTTTATTACCTCAATTATTTGTATTCATGGGTCACTATTATGGTTAATAACTCTAACTAAAATATCATTTTGAATGTTTTAATGATTTATTATTCTAAATCATTCTCATTAATGTCCATGTTTTAAAAATTGTTTTAAAGATTTATTTATATGGAAATTAATGTTTTAAAATTAAAATTCCATTTAAAAGTTTCAAATTTGTATGGGACACTTTGATTCAAAAATTTATTTTTATATGGCTTCTTGACAAATAGTGTGACTTTTAAATGATTTCATGAAAAATGGGGATATTTCTTTCTAATAGTTTTGATGATTATTATTGTCTATGTAAATATCCTTCATTGTTCTCGATTGAGGACAATCTGATACAATAAAATCATCCATATTGTATCGAATGAGTTATTTTTTACTGTGGATGTGCTATTTGATTCCATTCATGGGTTTTGGATAATGTATTGACATTTGGTATGCTAGTTTTAATACGAATGTTTATGTTATGTTTAAACCTTTTCAAATGAGGAATGTAATGGACTTAAAAAGTGATGGGTGGATCCCGCTATAACTCCTTGATGCATCGGTAGGTCTCATAACACAAACTAGTGTCTTGGCCTATGGCCTTGAAAAAATATTATTTGTAGTCTTAGAACGATGCCTTCGCAATGTGGTTATGATAGTCTGGAATTATGCATTCCATCACTATGAAAGTGGTTATTGATATTGAATGTGGTTATTCGACTAGTAGAATATCCATGTTAATAAGTAAATGGAATTATTTAATTTTATCTTTGCCATATTTTTCAGAAATTCAATTCTAAAAGTCTTTTGTTTTTTTATACATTTCCTTAAATGTTTACTCTTATTTATAAATGTTTCCACTATATTGTTATTCTTACTAAGCATCTATTCTCACCGCTTTCAATGTATTAATTTTTCCAGGATGTGAAGAAGTAATTTATGAATAACCTATAGGGATAGTATGAGGGGATAAGAAGAAAATATGTTGTCTTAGATTTTATTACTTTATTATCTAATGTAAGATAGATGAATATATCTAGTGTTTCCAGGACTACTAAACTAATCGGTCTATCGAGACTTGATCTTTTGTGATAATGAAAATGTTATGTAATAATGCAAAGACTCTGGGTAACTAGGGTCGGGGCATTACATGTATTCTCTATAATAGTTCTAACAACCATAAATCATAATAAAAACTTGTAATTCCTTCCTATTGTAAACATTATTCGATATATTCTGTAAATCCAAAAACCATGAAAAATCCATATGTGATTGCATAAACAACTTTGTCGAAAAATCCAAAACCAATATCAAGGTAATCTGTAATATTCAATTTATTTATTCATATACATCATCTCATTTCCCAAACATAATTATAGCAACATTTAGATAGTATTACAGGTTATCTTTCCCTTAATATTATGTTTCCAATGAATATCACTTTTTTATTAATTCACTTTTCATTGACTTCAACACCATTAAATATATCCTTGTAAATCCTTAATGGGAAAATTATGCTGAAAATAATTTTATATTTCATGATTCAAATATGATAACCATTGACTTCCAAAATATAAAAACATTTATCATCCAACATTATTCTTAAACCATTACTCATGCTCCGTCATATTATTCTTTCCTAGAGTATAAAATATGAATAATGTATTATGTTTCTTCAACCAAAATATAAAAATTATTCAAATGTATAATGCAAAAAACAATGATAAAAAATCTCATACCTTTCACATGTCATTTGTGGTCTCTTTATCCTCATTATTATGACCAATACTCATACCACCTTCCACATTCTCTTCATGAGATTTCCCCATTTGACGTATATTTCAATAATCCACATAAATTCCACATATGAAAAATTAAATGTTATACATGTTCTATAATGTTCACATTATTTACTAAGACCAGAAATTATATTATGAGAAACACTTATCATGGAATAAAAACAATAATCATGAAAAATCACTTATAAGATTCCAAAATAAATATTCTATTTTTTAAAAATATAACACATTAAAAGTATACATAGATACATACATAGGAAAACGATAGAAATATCCCTATGGATATCACCGACATTTTCCCATCCTAGTATCCAATGGTTGGCTAAACCTTTTCCCCAATACCAACTACAACAACCCAATCATAATTTACATGTCCATTAATTCATTTTTATAGTATATTTCATACAAGGATAAAATTATACAATGAAAAAGATATTATTTACTGACATTGGAAACATAGAAACCTATAAAATTGGTTTATAGAACATTTACATCGTCTTCTTCCTATTTATACCTAACTCGAACCCATTTTTACATATCAAACTACATACCTTTCTTCATATTCTTGTGAAAAGAAACACAATAAATGGTGAGAATAGGTCATTGATAAGGGTAAACAAGAGAGATATCAATCATAACACTATCAAAAAGAATAAGTATATAAAAAGAACATTTGAAAATGATATATGGTATACCAATGATCTTCATATCGTTTTATTGAATAAATAATAGATGTTTAAAATGTATCGAAGAAGATAATTGATGATAGTAAAATAGACGACATAGAATTGTGGCATACCGAGATGTATATTGAATAATTTACAAGTTATTAAGTAAATAACTACTATGACTGTATTAGTAGCATGAGTTAACTCCCCATACTATCTTGGTAGTCATGGTTCACTCCCATGACCATCATAGTAGTCAATGTTTACTCTCAAGACCATATTGGGGGACAAAGTCCATTATTGTACCATGTTCATTAAAAATTCCATCCATCTCTAGCCCATGAAATATAAATTATTACCCAATGAATATGATAGAATATAAAAACCACCCATAATATTATGAAAACTATATATATATGTGTTCTGCAAGAATATAAATAATTCCTCATATTAGAACACATGGAATGAAATGTTTTTTATAAACATCATTCATTCATTACAGAACACATGAAAATTAAGTAGTATAAATAAATACCATTCCATCATAAACATAATTTTTCTAGAAAAAAAATAATTTAATTAAATAATATCCAATGGAAAATAATATAAACTTAAAATAATTTTACCGTAGTTGGAATGTAATTTTGAGAGATCACATGAAGGTATTTCTTGAGGAAAATATTTTTTATTCTTTATGTTGTTATCTTTTTTTATGTCACAAATAACTTTAACAAAATATACTTTCATAAAAAATAACCCTTTAAAAATGTATGGATGCCTAAAATAATTATTGTATCATGATAGTAAAAAATTCCATTCATTCCATCTCTATTAAAAAACACTACTCTTGTTTATTTTTTTGAAAAGTCACAAACAACCCTGTTTAGAATATGTTAAAATCATTACATTCAAAATGTTTAGTTAAAAGTAAAAAATGATTACAAATGAAATTAAACATCCATAGGATATTTTAAGTAGCATATTATTATTTTTTTTAATAAAAATGGAAATAGAAGTTAAATATTTCCCAATAGATACTTAAAAAAGAAATAATCCAAAATATTTTTGAGATTATGAAATTAATAATCATCACTTCATAATAAGTAGAATCGAATGCCCCATGAATGAAAACAATCTATTTATATTTAAAAATACTAGAATATTCTTCATAAGACTCTTAAAATAAATTCATTTATAGTAAATACACCATGTAGAAAATACAAGTACTGTTGATTGAATGTGTCATATAGAAGTCAATGTGATATATAAATCATTTACCTTTTGTATTGACTCTCATCGTACATAGTAAAAAAAAATCTATAATAAATATAAATTTATTATTAATATATTATAGAAATTTATTCCATTTTATCAAATAATATATGTTTTACTTATGGATTTCTATAACCCTTTTATTAACAATTTCATGTTAATGTTACATTTCATGTAATAACCACTCTATTTTTCAATTGTGTTTTCATTAGATATATTTTTTCGTCATACTTATATCATTATTTAATCATTTTTATAATGATAAAAATCAAATAAATATCATATATATTCTTTATATATGAATTTATAATATTCTAAAAATGATGGAATGGAAAATGGAATTCACCATTCATTGAGATGGTATGCCATACATATGCACGAACCATGCCTTAAATTTTTTTCATATTTAAATTAAGAAATTAAATGATATATAAGTTTATATAAGAAAAAATTATTATAAAATTTTATTATCATATATATCACATAATTTAACTGAAATTGTTTTTAATACATTTCATGTAATGTATGGATTAACCACATCTCTTTGAAGAGGAAGTAGTCAACAACCAACAAAAGATGTTATTACATTTATAAAAAATGGAATCCTTGGAGATATGTTTTATAAAATATTAACAATTTTAATTAATAAATCATAAATTCCATATATATAATAAAAAAAATATTGTTCATCATAATTCCAAGCTGTGATACGTGGTTATAAAAAAATGAACTACCTAGTTTTGCGAGGAAGGTGTTCTCCGTACGCAAGAATGATAACATTCTTACACCATTATATGGATGTTTGTATATTTGTATTTATATAAATTAATATAGAAAAATATCATATTTTTAGGATAATAATTTTATTATATAAACATTAAATAAAAATAACTGTAGTGTTTTAAGTAATAAATAAAGAAAAAAATTCATTATTGAACTTTAACTCTTCATTCATAGTTTTTTTTAACAAATGGATGTATTTGGATAAAATTATATAAATTGTAAGGATTATTGGATGAAGGTAAGAAATACTAGAGAATATTGGGATGGATTTTTGACAAACCAAATATGTAATAAAGTGTGGTTAAAAGTGAAGAATATGTTCTATTTAATAAGTGATGGGAGGGGAATGTTTCTAATTTTTCATAAGATTAATTTATAATAAAATATATATCCATAAAAGTACAACCAAAGGTACATTTAATCAAATATCAGGTGAGATATGTTTGTAATATCCTCAAATAATATATTTTAGAGATTGTTTTGAATTTTTTAAAACCATATCATTTTAGTTAACTCTAAGTTGATCCATTTTAATTTAAAATATGGTACTAATGTTTATTATTATAAGAGCATGTTATTTTTACATATAAAGATTCAATTGTTACATAAATATCCCATTTATATTATTTTCAACCATGTATATCCCCTTTTATTTTTTAATTTTTTAATTTTTTTTACTTAATTTAGTAATATATTATTTTCATTAAATATTAAGTGACATTTTTGGTACTGTGAGAGGACCAGTTTGGGATTTTCCTAACAATGGGAGAGGTGAACTAGTGTTGGGGTCTTTTTAAATACAATGTAATTTATTATTTCTACCTCTAATACATGTTAGGTTATTTATTCTCTTTTTCTCATTTCATGTCACATGAAAGTATATGAATGTTGTAAAGATAGAACATTGTATTTTTATAGTAACTACTCAATAAGAGAATCTATTTCCTTGGTATGGTTCTGAAATAATCCAATACTGCACAATAAACTAGAAAATAATCCATTTGTATTGAATAAAATGTGTAGGATATACTCACACACTCATGTAGGTCATTGAGAACTATCCAATAGTGTGAGTTTTATATCTCTGGGATGGATCTTTATTCGACCTCCCATGATAGACCTTTTTACAGAACTGGGCTAAATAATTATATTACCTCCCAAGACAGTCATATCCTTGTTGACCTGAAATTTTAATTTCAAGAATGACTTCCTCTTATTGAGACGTATTGGATGCCACAATACTACTTTTTTATTCTGTATATCACATTTTAGTTTCTTAACAATTTGCAAGTAAAACATCCTAATTATTCCTAGCAGCATACTCAATTGTTTAAACTTAATCTACTTCAATGAATCATAATAGTATGAATGACTGGTGAACTGATGAAAAATAACTTTTCAATGACCAAATTATAATTATTGGATATCAATTTGGATATCAACTCTTATTCACTTCTTCCTTCTTCTTATTCATTAAAAAAACTATGCTGAGATCTATTTATCTTTTTGCTAGAGCTACAGACATCTGATGAGATTATTAAATAAATAAATTTTAGCTCAACTTAGGACCATCATAATTAAATTTCCCTAAATAATAAATAATATTTAATTGGTAACAATATATTATTATTGGACACTCAAAAATATCGATGATTATAATAGTATTGTTATCTCCATTTCTTCTTCCTTGGTGAAAATATGATTTTTGGTGCATTTTTATTTATTCATCACACAAATAGTGTGTTTTTATTCCTTTTTGTTTTTGTGTATAAACCAGGTAAACAAAATGTTTTATGTTATATTTATCCTCTGTGGAATATCTTATATCCTATACAAACCTCCTTGCACTTTTTGTCATGAGTTTCTTCACAGAAATTCTTCCAATCCATGAACTTCATTTCCTTCAAGGACAATCGCTGCCCCCACATAATAAAAATTCTATATGGGCCAACCCTGCTCTAAGGATGACCATTGATACACAGTCTTCCCAACCTTTTATAGACATATTATTCTAAAAATTACATTCTCTTAAATTGAATTTCTCTACTTCCATAGATTACCTATTCTTCTGTGAGGAACACCCTTCTTCGCAAAATCATCTATCGTGATCAAATTCCTTCTTTGCAGAATGATCCCTACAAACATCTCCACCTTCAGGGAATTCTGCCTTGCATGCTCTTCAGACATCACCAAATTGTTTCCTTAATTGTTGATCAATTAATTATAATTATATTTGTCTCATAATTTTTTGATTATGGTCTTTTATATTGGCATGTTACTCCAGAAAATATATTAATCCAATTTACCCAAAACAATTCTATAGGATAGCCTTCAAAATGAATTTCTTCCCTCTACAGTCCCAGAACACATTTCATTCCATAAAGAGTCCAATTAAAACTAAAAAATAATCACCACTTCTCATAAGAAAATGGAAACCATAGCAAGAACTACATTCCTCTCAATAACTCTAATCATCTCACACATTGTTTTTCTATACACGGTTTATATAGTGTGCTTCACGGCCCCCATTGCACTATTATGAAAAAAATATTCCATTTTAAATTTTCATCATTGTTCTGCATACTAATTTATCCATCTACAAACATTCCCTCTTATTTTATTAATTGTGCTTTGTGTAAATCCTTTGTTTTCCAAAAAACAAACTCTAGATTTTAAGGCATAAAAATATGGCAATCATTAGTAAAACATTCCACCATAAAACAATTATTTACCAATACCAAACATATTGCATTGTGGTCAACTTATTTAATCAAAATCCTTATATAATATTATTTCTAACCATTGATAAACCACTATTATTTTTATGAGGTTTACTAGTGAAATTATTTTAACTTACATGCCTTCTATCAACATCCTTGTTTCCAAAGAAACCTAATCAATATTAACATCACATTTTATCACTCATTCCTTCAGAATTCTTGCATCACATGTTCTTTAAAAAACTGATGATATATGAGAAATAAAAATAATCAAATAATCATCATATTTTTCTAGGATATTTATTCCATTACGACATGATATCTAATTTAATCAAATGAATCCATTCCAGTTTTATAGAAATCACCTTCAAACTCAATGTCTTCAAACATTTCATACGAATATTGGAATACCAAGTCATGTAGAATTCATCAAAGACACAATAAAAATGTATTTAATTTTTCATATTCATAGTAATGAGATCTTCATATTTCATTTATCACCAATGAAAAGCATGGAAATCAATTTTGCAACAAATATAATTCATACAAGAAGTGTCCACTTCACAATAATCAAAACATTGGACCTAATAAAATCAATATTCCATGATTACATCAATAAAATTCATTTAATACACCTATAATATTTTATATTCAGCTAAAAAATTAACGAATAAATTTAATTAAGTAAAATTATATTTCATTTAACATATCTAAAATCATATAATTAATTGTTTCATTAATTGAGTAATTACTACACTGTAGTTTTTTAATTTATTTATCATAAATATTTGTAACTAAAATTATAAATAATTTTTTATATTGTATATAAAAATATTATATTCTAGAATAATAAATATAGTCATTTATATCTTCTAATTGGGTATATTTTAAAAATATGATACTTAAGAAATGTAAGAGTCATTAATTTTTTCACTCAATTCCAGTTTAATATTATTTAAGTAATTTTCATGGGAAAGTGTCAATTAAATTATTAAATATCATTATTTATGTGTTTAGTGTCGATTTAATTTAATCCAATAAAATTTGGTAATATTTTAGAGTGTTTTCCTAATATTTTTAACATTATATTTACCCTTAATTACCATATTTACCATGTACCATGGTAATAAAAATTACTGATGTTATAATAAATATTATACCAAAATTAAAAAGATCTATTAAATAAATCGTGAACTTATGATTCTATATATTTAATTAGATTTTAATAATTAAAATTACATAATTTGGGACAATTTATATATAATTAATCTCGTTGAAGGAACCCGAAAAGTGTTTCTAATGTGAAAACGACACCATGATTAACGTTTTTTATATTCAAATTAAATTCAAATTTTATTCTAAAGAAATATATCTAATTAAATAATACAAAGTTGATCTAATTTTACTTTTTTAAAAATAAAATATATAATTTATCATTTTTATTTATTCTGATGAAAATGATGTTTTCAAATAAAATTTATTATTTTTCACTCTTCATAAAAACATGAAACCTATCAAATAATACAAAATTTTTAAAAAAAATGTATGTTTGGGTATCCCATATTCAATGAAGTAGATTATTTTGTTATAAAGAAATAATATATGTTTTAATAATATATTTAAATTGGGCTCCCTATCAAAATGTTGTAAAATTATAGTTTTGGAAAATACATCTTCTTATTCTTAAAATTGGATGTATTCTTATCTTATTCCAAATATATATATTATATTAGTATGAATAGAATTAATGAAAATTTTATTTATTAAGTGTTTTATAAAATTCCCCGAAAGGGTTTTTTAATTAATTGAGATAAAATTGTAATTGTACGTAGAAAAATAGGATTCATTTGCAAATGAATTTCTATATTTTCAAGTAGTTCTTACATTAATTTGTATCTAATTGATAACCCAAATAATTAATTTTATATACTTGTTTAAATAATATTTTCAAAATTAAGTTGATATTATTTAAAATTTTCATTTTTATGCCTATGTTGTAACTATAATAATATTATAATAACTATTTCAATAGTATAGTGTAGTACTGTAATATTGGTCATATGTGTAACACAATCTATAAAAATAACTCAATAGTTTGTGTAACAAATGAACAACATAGTGTTTCATGTACCAAATGATAATCTATGTTTTCTGTGTATCAGAACACCAACATTGGGTAACATACATAAAAATAATGAGTTTTTTCTTTCATATAACAAAAGCTATATATTATGTTATGTGAAATGAAAAATATCTAAATGATTTAATAAATTTTAATGAATAAACATTTCAAAATATTTTAGGGTGTAATTTGGGTATATCCATTAATCATTTTAGAGTTCACCTTGAATCCTTTTTCTATATGTTAGAAAACACAAATATTTCCATAATGTAAATATAATGTTCTAAATAAAGGTAATATGAAAACTACATTTAAATATATAATTTTTTTAAGGCTATATATGAAATAACATTTAGATGAACACATCACATAAGTGTAGTTTTCTATATTTCATCACATAACCATCTAGAATTAAAAAATAACATTACTGCCTACAAACAAACCATTTAAAAAATGTTAATAAAGAGGTAAACCATAGAAATCATTCTGGGAATGTGTGTGACCTTTATATAAACTTCACCATATATGTTAAATTGACATGGTTACCATTACATAACCATTTTTAGAGTTGGTTATGATTAGGGAACCCTTACATGTACTAATATATGTATGGTTAATTTTAGATGACCCTTACATAGGCCACGTCAAGTATGATTAAATCCTTCATTACCTTTACACATCACACCTCTGTGAGGGAAAACCTGAATTTCATGATTTTCATAATACGAGAAAATAATTTCCTATATTTTTATTATTTATAGTTATATATATGTTTTTAAATAACTTATATTTTTTCCATACAATACTAGTATTTGGGCTTTTAATGTATACTGATAATTATTAAATCTAGTTGACGAAATTTATACCTTAATCAAAGGATATCAAATTAAAGAAAAAATGAAACTACATATTAAATAATGAAATAAATGACTACATTAAATAAGTACACCATACACTAAAGATAATCTAAAATATACAGAAACTACAGCGCATGGGTTCAAAAATATCACTGAGTGGAAAACTCATCCATCCTCCATAGTATATCCATGGGCTGAACTGAATCATCTCACGCTTAGATGGGATTCACCATTTTTTCATAGTGTAATATTACCTATATATGAAGAGGAGGAAGATTATAGGAAACAATGGTTTTTAGAAAATTATTCATGCATTAAGATCTAACTCGACTCCCACATCTATTATATAATGGTATATGATATACATAATCAAGGATACTCATTGATTTTATTCTTATTTATTAATTTATTGAAACCTATGAATAGATAAATTTGATGGTTCATATATCATATGAATTTACTCAAACACATTACATATATTCAAAAAATTATTAAATTATAACTTATATTTAGGAAACAATAAATGATTTATGTTCATCAGTGTTCTAAAATTTTAAATTCCAATGGCATGAAAATCATAATTTTTTGTTAATATGTTTTTTATTATATATATAAACATTATAGAGGTATTATGATTTAATGAATAATCCCATATGTAGGCATGGGTAAATAGAAACCTAGTTATGTGACATGGGTCATGTGTGCACCAAGGTAGTAGGCCGAGATGAATGGGAACCTGAGTCAGTGACATGGGTGGTTTGGGTCCCCATGTTGTAGACATGGGTGAACTTAACCCTCATGCATTCAATACATGGGTCATCATGATATTAGGGGTTGTTTTACAAAGGTGTTCTGGGTCTAGTTACTATGGTACATGAGGCATAAATACAATTATATGGCCTCGAGTATGTAATTGTATATCCCTTATCCCTATTTTTTTTGTATGAAAATCACTAAATGGAGTTCATGGAGTCTTTAACAAGATTGAATATGCTCCTACTTCTCTTATTAACTAGGTAATAATTATATCAAAATTTAAGAATTATCCATAAAATGTAGTGTGAGGGGGGGACTTTTATTGTAAATTATCATCCTAGGAATCTAGATATACTACATAACAACCAACAAATACCATGATTTACTGGTTATAGGTCTATATTCACGATATTTGGAACTCATGGTTGTGTGATTAGTGATATCGGTGTAAATAAAATCACATTATATAAGGTGTGAAAATTATTGTTACATAATCAAGGATCTATATAAGAATATATCCTTTCATAAATTGTGATGTTGGGTGTGAGGATATTCACTACATATCTTGGTGTGTATAGATCTGGGCATGATAATGGGATTACATAATTAAATTTCATAAGATATGAACTTCCAATATGCATTAAATTTTTTCAATAGATATATTTTGGAATAAGATCTATCAAATAAAATCTTATGAAATGATATACACAACCCACTAAAATGATTTCCCATAATAGATTATTTACATGACCCAAAGTGGCCTAACATTCATCTAATAATTTTAGTACAATTTTCGCCAACATTGGATGAAATCCATCATCTAACCGTTATGGGATAATCTCACCACAACATCATCGGATTGGGTGAATTGTTTGAAGTTTATTATTCCCTTATTATGTTAGAAATCATATATAAAATGGTGATCCAACATGTTTCATCTTCATTGAGTGTGGAACTCCTTCATTTTCAAATAAACCCATGTCACCTTATTGAATATAATATTATGTTCATTTCCAAAAAGATCATAGAGAACACATTTTGGTTGCCAAAAAATGACTAAGAATCAAATTCATTCAAAATGAAAATAATCCAATTTTTATATAATACTTATCACTTTTCTATATCATGAATGTTTTTAGATAATGTTCCTCAATTGTATGATCCCTGTGAAGAGGATCGTTGATGAAAAAATTATGGAAAAGGGATAATCTAAATTCAAGGTGTTATTGTTACCAATAGAATGATCTTAAACTAAGGATTAATTATTAACACAAGAACAATCATCAGTTAATGCTTTTTTAATATCATTTGGTGTATGTAATAATTTTTATCCCTACCAGATGATCACAACATAAGTCATATATATTTCCATGAGAATGTTCGTGACATAATAATTTTTTAATTCCTATAAATGTTTTTCAACTCAAGGTTTATTTATTTACAATATAAAAATAAACCCATTAAATTTCATATCCCGGTCCAATGAAAATATTGAAAATATGAGTGTAATTTAATAGTCCAAAACTCTATAATGGCATGGTTAATGGAATTCAGGTTGAATTCTATTCTAGGTCTATTATTGGAGACCTAAACAACACTATATTTTTAATGATAATTGTAATCAAGACATACATATTATTTATCAATTAAATTTAATTCTTTTATATGATTATATCTAGAAACATATTTATGGTTACACCATGGAAATGAGATTAATGTTTCTAGATATAGTTTTATAATGTTTGAATCTTGTATAAAACATGAATATAATTTTTAAATATTCTAACTTTTGGGACATTTTTTCAATTTCTATTTATTGTTGGGCCTATAAATGTTGGTACAAATATCAAATAATATTATATAATAATGGAAATAAAGTCACACATTGTTCTAAATGTTGAATAAAATATACAATATATAATCACGAAAATGAAAACAATAAAATGCCATTATCCTATTATTTGGTGGTTATAGAAGTCCCAATATAAATTTGTAAACTTATACACAAGTAATTATTACTAGCAATAATTCAAACATAATTGAATCATATAATATTGAATAGAACACTCTAAAAATTTCAATATTTAACTAGATCAAAAATTGTATCATGAATAATTTTTTTATTTAATGAGGACTATGATTCCAATAACCCTTTTCCAAGAGGGGAATAAAAACTCAAGGATTTTAGGATACCAATACGATTATAATGAAATAATGAATTTTTGATCTGAGGAGGAGTATCTAAACTCAATGAATTTAGGCTTCCAATTGGAGTATCTCAACGGTGGTCATTTATTATTCTAAGAGGAGTATATCTAATCATGGAATTATGTATTACAAGAGGTTAATATCAAGTCATGGAATTTTTATCATTATAGAAAATCCATAGATAGATATAAATGGGTTAAAAAATATTATTTAACATTCATACATTGATGATTTGTATGGATCGTGAATGATTGATGTTACAATTATTTCAATAATTTTGAATAGTAGGGTTATAGATCTTCTAAATTAAAATACAAGATTTAATTAGTTAATGTATATTTGGGGGAAGAAGTTAAATATTGATAATGGGGATATTACAACTACACCATTAATATATAACACAAGTGGTTAGATTATTTTCTCCTTGTGTTGAATAAAGATTCTAGTTGACATGATGGATATTATAAATGGATGTCACTATGATGAAAAAATATTATTTTGGAATCTGATAAACAATGTTGAAATTAATATGATTCGAAGAACAACATGGATACAATCATGGTTGATTGGATTCAATGAATCAAAAGTTGGATGAATGTTTTTAGTTTTTTAATATTCAAAAATGAAATTTATAACATTGTTTTGTAGAGAAAATGATATAAAAAAGGGTTAGTGAACCATGCTGGTCAATCCAATATTTACAGAATATATCTTCATGGAAATTGTATATTATATGAAATTAGTTGTATATACATTCATAAAAAATGTAGAGATTTCAAAATTTGAAAATGTGGTGTGGTAATGATTAATCATATTTCCATTTCATTGTTTAATCTCATTTGTATGGGGTAGATAAAATTTTATTAAACATTTTCCTATACTAATGAGTAAAAATATAATACCATAACATTTTCCTTGGTCCAATTTCATTCCTCTAAAATGATTGTGTATTAATTATTTGAGGACCTTAATTTTTCTTATTCCATGAAGGGGAATAGAATTAGATAGTAAAATATAATGTTTTTCTTTATATTCTCTTCTTGGATTTTCAACTACATAATATTTATAAGATTTCCTTTATTTTTATTCAATTTGGAATTACCTCAGATATGGGATATACATTCCAACAGAGTGGTGTAATGATTTTTCACAATATTGAATTAGTTTATATTCCTCTTAGAAAGTATAATTTCTATTTACAATGGATTAATTATGTTTTCTATCATAGAAATATAAATAATTGTCGATGTGTTTAAAATTACTAGAACATTGAAGAAAAGTTGAGGAAATCTATATAGAAACAATGGAAATGGAAACCAATTGTGAATCGATATAGTAATTCTGATATGGGCCAACTCAATTTCATATTCACATAGTAAAATGTTATAATTAAGAGACTAAAAAGATAATGCAATCTTTATATCTATAATGAAAATGTTATAAATTGATGTAGACAATGAAATTGGATATATCATTATAGAATTACTATAAGAGTATAACACATAGTTTATATTCATTGTGCCAAGACTAATTAAGGTTCCTTAAGTATCATTTCATTGATATAATCAATAATTGGAAAATGAAATTAAATAATGGAGGGTCCTTGGAATGGGGATAAGAGGCCATATTCAATAGGAACTGATTGAATTCAAATTCTTTTTTGTAAATGAGTACTGAAAGGGAATGAAATATTTATGTTATAATATTTTAAGAGATCAAAAAGTAACTACATATCCTAAATTAATAATATTAAATCCATATGTATTTATAGAATAATAAATTTAATCACAATATATAGTTTGAAATATAATGAACCAGAATTAATATGAATACCATACACTTAGAATGGTAATGATAGTGATGAAATTTATGGATTTTTGTAGAATGGATAATCCTTTAATTACATTAAATACAATGGTAATAGCAATCAAACCATACATAGTTATTTTAATATAATTTTTTTATCCTAGTGTTGGTTCGTTTTTGGAAACCCAAATTTAATTTTTAAGCAAATACACTAAGATAGATTGGTAGATTCGATGAGATGTATATTTCATAGATGGGACAGAGATAAATGATTTGGATGTCATTATTTATATTTTTATAAAAAAAATCCATATTTAATTATAGGAAATGGAATCTCAAAATAGGTATAACTCATGTGTAGAATATACCTTCGTGAAATATAAAATTAATCTAATGATATAACAGAGAATATCTATAGTTAATTATGTTTTGAGACCAATATTATCTTATATAGTTTAATCCTAATTCATGAATTTGAGAAGAACATGTGTGTGCTAGTAATTGTCTCATTAATAGGATATAATTGGGGGAAAGGGAATATATATCTTGGAGAAGGATGAGAGATATATTATTCACTAAATTACCCATTGTAAGATGAATCATCAACACATAGTTCTGAAAAAAGGTTTACTTTTTTCTTAGGATTGATGTACAATAAAAATAATTCAAGTTGTTATTATCATAGCCATAAAAAATATTACAAAGGAGAACTATCTTGTTGAATGATCTATTACCCAAGGGAAATATTTCATTATTTTATGTCACATGGATTATTCCACTCCATGTAGTTTCTCCTCACATGTGGTAGACATCCCTGAATAGTTTAATTCCATATGGAATTGAGTATGAACCATACAGTTTATAATTATATTATATTGACCCGGTGTCATTAATTTTATAGTTTTATGACAATATAATAGTGTATTTTAGATTAATGAAATAAAATGGGGAATTTTGTAGCACGTAGACTTTTTTGAATGATTTGACAAAGGATTTTGGTAGTTAATGCTCATTTGACATGGAGCCTCTTAAATACTATCTCAAATTCACATGCGATTAAAATTTATAGATATTTAAAATCCAATTCAGTAGGTTGGAATATTATGAAATTAATATTGTATTTTAATGTCTAAATTGAATAAAATAGAATGATGGAATGTGTGATATCAAGGATCATTATTAATATAGAAACTGTCATTGTACTATCAGTAAATAGAACATCTATTTTAGGTGACACTCTTTCTTAATTGATAACATTACCTAGGAGATACATATCATCTAAGAGTAAAATGTTTTCTTACAATTTATTCCTTTGATGTATCATTATAATAACATGGTGAACCCATTTAAAATGTATCTGATAGGGGAAAATTATATGGATGTAGTAAATATTCTTGGGAATTAATGTGAATAATCAATACATATGGATATTGTTTGTGATGACTCAAAAATCAACGATTTAAAGTAAGTTTGGTGGAACAGATGAAGTATAAAATTGATTGGACTACACTTTAGTAACAATATCATATTATAGATACTTCATTTATGAATAATAAATAGAATATGATACAAGAGGAGGATATTTAATCGAGACAAGAATTTTTGTGAGGTTCAAAATGTAATGGGGAAATATTTAACATTGTTTATAGAAAAAAGTAATATTATAGTAAATTTATGTATTTTAACATTTCATTCAGGTCTCCCAAAAAAACTGATAACCTATTAATAATTGTCCCTTATGAAATATAAGGGAATATGGTTCATGTTCGGCTATGTAGATTACTCATATTAGTTTTATGTTTTATGGGATTGTCAATGAACTATAAAATTTAATGACATATTGTAAAGATTATATATCATGTAGTTAAGGGTATAGAAATAGGAATGTAACATTATGTTGTTTATGGTTTTATAATAGTGTCATCTATTAAGTAGTTTAAGGTATTATGATGAGGACCCGTATATCATTTGGTTTATGGAATTTCAATATGGGCCATTAGTTGAGCTGTTTAGTGTCATGCAACATGTAACTCATTTATTGGAATCAGTTTGTTAGGTATGATGGATTTATATTAGAGTGAAAGCTTCTCATATTCATTTTTTAAATATATCATAATTATATTTCTATATTAAATGTTTTTAATATTGATTTTATGTTTATCAATGAGAAATATAATATTTCAATCATACATCCAGTAATTTTGGGGAATGTTCCACAATTAGGATGATCATTCATAAATTATTCATTTGTTCACTTTATTATTTAATGATCAATAATGATATATTTTATGAATAGATAATGTATATAGACACATAATTTATCCTAATGGAAGAATCCATGTTTTATAAATCACTATGAATAATAATTACTTGATTCATTCATAATCATTGTATATTCTGATTAGATTGATCATGGGGGGAAATATAGAACTGGATGTCAGTATATCAATTACCAACATTTATATATACAACTAAATCAAATCCTTAGAGTTTAATCAACTCTTGATTGTATTTCCTAAAAATAAATTATAGGGGAAATAATCAGTATGGTCCATCGAATCTACCTCCAATGATATCCCAATAATTGAAAGAACAACCAAATTAATATCTATAGAAGATGAGAAATACCTGAAAACATTATATAGATAGATGGAATATACTATTATTTTTAAACAAATTTAATGATGAAATAAATCATTACAATGTGTGTGGAGTTTTCCTTGATCGACATTGTAACACTATAGAATTTGTAATTAGGATGATGATTCATTTAACCAAAACAATTTAGGGTAGTTGTTTAAGTAATTTATGATTTAGAAATCATTTATCCTACCTCTGGATTAGATAACTCTGATTTTCATGGGGACTATGTGGAAAAAACTATGGAAAAAATTTTAGTAATACACTTGATGATGTGGTTAATGATATGAAAATACCCCCCATAATTTTTGGATGGGGAAATTTAATACAAGGAGGAAAATAATAATAAGATGTTTACATTTTAACATAGATTAAACATACATGTATATCCACAAGTGTTTTGTTCAGTAGAATGTTACTATCATGTCTAGTTCTATCCGGGTAGGTGTTTAAAACCCATAAATTGTCATTAATAGGTGTTTTCCATTTAATTACTCATAACATTTTCAAAAAATTTCACATTATCACTATTAATTTGTGATTTTTTATTTACCAAATAATTCCTTAATAACTAGATGAGGAAGCATTGAAAAAACATCATAACCCCATTTTCTTTTCAAATATAAGACATGTGGCTTAACAAGGATTTCCAAGTTGGTATCCATGTTATTGAATATTCTTTTTGTGTTAGGAACCCACAAATTCTTCCCATACTATGCCTTGGGTTATGTTTATCATTGATACCAAAAAAATAAAAAAAATATTATCAACATTAAATTTTTATTTACATGAAAGGGTGGAAAAACCTTTTCTGATGGTAGGATGTGTTCTTTAATTTTATTTCTATATTATGAATTACTTATGGAAATAGAGGCTACCATTTGATATAACATTTATTTCATTGATAACTAGTTGGTTAGGGAAATACAATTTATTGAGGAATACTACTTATTCTCATTAAAAGTGTTTCCCATTAGGTGGAATGGTTTCTATTGATATTTCTTCCATGAATGGGATCATGTTTCCATGTATGGTTTTTATGGTAAATTTTACTGTGATGGTTCCCATAGTTTCTTTGGTTTTTATGGTTCCAAATATCTAATTATTGGGACATAGAGTCCATCTTAGTTTGGATTGGTCTTAAAAACCATGGAGACAATTAATTTTATTAGATGTTCCAATGATGATTATATAAAATCCTTGGGATATTATATATAGACAATGTTAAAATATGTGATGAATATATAATTTTTTAAAAAAATAATTTACAAT
Source organism: Viscum album (assembly GCA_963277665.1). Lineage (NCBI taxonomy): Eukaryota > Viridiplantae > Streptophyta > Magnoliopsida > Santalales > Viscaceae > Viscum > Viscum album. Next base: position 422,040,879 of record OY728151.1, read on the forward strand.
GTCATACAATAAGTATTTCATATGAATGGTTCATAATATTCTAGAACATCTAGTCATCTAACTTTTATGTGTTCTCATATGGGGGAATTTCCCCTTCTTCTCCTTATTTAGGTAGAACGAACGACATATATCACCCTTGTTCTATAGGACAATCCAATGCCTATTTATTTTAATAAACCATATTCAGTAGTAGATCTTTGAAGATGAATAAATTTTGGACCATTTGACACAATATTAAATTTTATGGGTAAAAATTCATCTTATCATTCTTCCTAACAACATCATGATTATTGATTTCTATAAATGGATTTTAGTTTTTCTCATAGGAAAATGGTATATAAGAAATAGCTTTTTCATTATGGAAGGAATAAATTTATTTCATTCATCTTCCAATGTCACACAAATTCAATGTTATCGTCGTAAGGGTGATTGTTATATTTTCTACATTCTCATGATTCCTTATCAATGATGGTGGTTCATGATAATATTATTACATTTTTAGATGATTATAATCCTTCAGATTATATTACATATAATTAATATCTTATATCAAACCTTGATAGTTTAGGGGTTGAACATGGATTACAATGCTTCTTATAGTTTTTTCACACCGACCAGTTGTAATTATTCATGTATATTAATTTTTATATTGAGTTTGATAGACCTTTCTATATTGTAATAAAATATAAAACACACCCATTATCTAACATCACGGTACAATATATTTCAATAATATTATTCCTTTATTATGTGTAAATTAATTGATATTGGATTGTTTGACTCAGTATTCCATACATTCTATACAGAAGGTGGTATGGCTATTGTACAAAACTAATGTATTTCCTTTTAATGGATGGAAAAAAATTTAGACCTTAAAAAACCATTATTATAATGGGATTCCTAAACTGGGGATTCATTGGGTTGAAAAATGGATAGAATCTACAATGAATTTCCAATTATATCTAATATTAAAAAATAAGGATTTTCATAGTTGGCTGGAGTGTGAGTCATATATTGAAATCTATGACATGGATTCAACTCCAATCGTACATGTAAAAATAGAAATTCTATAGCATCCATTATAGAGAAATGAGAATCCATTAATTATTAGGAAACCACCATCTATAAAAAATTATCTTGACATTCCTAAAAATTATTTATTATTTACATTTGAGGGGGGTATCTTGATAATATATCTGGAAAACACTCAAAAGAGGATGTTTATGAGATATCATGATGGTGAATTGGCTTAGTCCAAACATATTTAATTTATTAATATATTCATGTTGAATTGTATCATCTAAAACAGTTCGAGAAATTTCATCATGAAGCTCAAACTCAATGTCTAAGGATTCTATAAGAAATTATATAATAATCAACATAATATTCTCTATTTTGTACTCCTATTTAGAAATGAGTTTTCCAGCCAAGTCACCAGAAAAATCAATAGTTGGACAGTGGGATGTGGATGTAGCCACACCTTTTCGTTTATCATTAACTCATACCTAAAAAATTTTCAATAGTGAAATTATAGAAAGGGATCGAAAATAATATATTTTCCAATGAAACCATCAGTGTTCAGATTACTTGTGAACCATTGTGTAAGTGTTTGTTTTTTTATAATCCTTATTGTTGTCATGATAATCATTACTAACTTGTAATGAAACATCAGTTGTGTCAAAAGTGTTGAAATTTTATTTTTTTATACCGACATTATAGAACATGAATTCCCTTAGAAGATGTGTTTTCATATTCCGAGTATGTTCTTTCCAAATAAATGATACATAAGATAACAGTAATTTTATAAATATCCCATCCTTATGGGATAGTGTTTCCCATGAAATATTGTATTTTTAACTATACCTCCCCATGCTCTGTGATCCCATATTTTATCTGGTGTTATATGTGTTGGGTGATAAGGCCTATATATAGGTTAAAAATGATCTATATTGTTGAGGTTTTTATTGAACCAATTTCAATTTGCATAATTGATTATGTATAAATGTTCTCGATAATGGTAACATGGAATTATAAATGATCCATATTATGGATATGTTGATAAGACTTTGAGATTTTGGGAGTAATATTAATGTGTAAATGTTCTTAGGTTGAAATGGTGGGCATCCTCTAGTGGAATTTATTTTTAGGGGCCATAGACTGGATAAATAATATAGCTATAGCGTTCTCTATAACATATAAAATAATTGGTGTTTCATAGTTACCGAAATGACTATAGTGGATATGATCCTCCACTAAAATCTCTTTGGATGTTTATAAGACATTTTGGGCATTGTTCCTCACTTCTATAAAATAATGAATGTAATAATTTCCATTATATTGGGAGAGTCTCCAAATTCACATTGAAATTGAAATGGGGAAAATCTAACCCTACTGGGTTTTCTTCATAATGAGTGCCATTTGGTATTTGGCCCCTGTATATTACCATATGTTATTTCAAATGTTGTAATTGTGTCTTCAGGAAGGTATCCATACACTATTGTATTAACCATCTACTATTGTAGGCACTGAGTAAGGGACATTGTAACTCGGTGCCTTAGAAAAGAGGAAAATGCAACAACAACAATTACATAATTTGTGGTTCCATTAGCTTGGTTTAACAGTAACCTTCATTTCCATGTTATTTCATCATGTATGATTAAAAATATTGATATATAGTATAATATTCATTATGGATGACCTTGGGATTATATGGGAGAAACATGAATTCCAACCATGAGGTGTCACACTAAAAAATAAAAGGTCAATAATAATCATTTTTAAGGATTCATTTTCCATTAACCATTTTATATTTTATGGTTTCCTGCTCTTGTTTTCCCCTTCTAGTCATTCACACAATAATTTTTCTCTCACATTTGAATGGTTGGTGGACTCGTGATAACTTTGGGTAGTGATGATGAAACCATTTGCTGGAGGAGATGATATTAATTTTGTACATCCCTTTGTGGTAAATATTTCTTATCATATTAATTTATAATAAATTATTTAAAAGTTCATTAATCATTCAAAATAGAAATACCAATTTCCCATAAATGAATGTTTGTGATTGAATAAATGAATTTAAGAGGACATTGCATGTGTGAATTATAATGTATCTTAGTTGATTTATATATTTGGACACTCTATAGTATGGAGAAAAATATGTTCAGACTGATGAATTTATCTCCGCCATTGGAGCTATTGGAATCCTATGAAATGTTGTAGTATGTGTTGTGGAGTTGATACCATTCCGATGAATGGGGAACCATATATATCAAAGTAAAGATAAATATGACTCATATTGATCAATGCTATTGAATATGGAATATTTCACCTTTTAAGGTCATGTAAATTTTTATAGTGGTCCCTTATATGTTCATTTATCCTTGATCACTTCAATGAACCATAATGTAATAATAAGAGGAAATGTATGTTAATAGTAACAAAAATTGGTGGGAGTGTGACTTATTCAGATGCATAGTTTCTATTTTATCCAAACATATTATTTAGGAGGATTTATTTCTGGATCCAAAAAAATTATCTCAAATCATTTTATTTTACCAAAAAAGGAAAATTTAAAATAATGATATAAAGAATCCAAGAGTATAATGTCTACTCAAGGAATAAATGAAAACTATGATGATAAATGTGAACCAATAAATATGAAGAATACAATAGAACAATATTTTCCCATGACATATGTAGAAAAAACATATTATATCAAGTAAATTTATATGAGGAAACCAAGAGGAGTATCATAAATCAATGTATTTTGTGGTATAATAATTACTTCTCAAAAAATGGTATCTAGGGAAACCAATGCGATGATCTATAATTTATGTTTATCATGAATAAAATTTATTAATTCATGCATCATAATATTAACAATGTTTAACCTACCATGTTGATTTTATGATGAAACTCTTATATTTTTTATGGGGTTAGGTGATGGATGTAGAGAGTTCATGAAAAAGACATGAGGACAATGATTGGGATAGATCCAAACTAGGGGTGTCAGGTAAATCTTCCATGGTATGAACCGTATTGGTTATTAGGATGCAAAATAATTAATGGGGGAGAATATTAAATAAAATTAGTGACCTGGGAGAATATGAACCCATGATAGAGGAATATACGAATGGGTGCCCATGTAGTAGGGATGTGTGATAATGGAACTCATCTAGTCTAGTACCATAGGAATGGTGTGTGATGGGTTGTGAACATTGGTGAATGGGTTACCATGTAAGATGAATGTCTAAATGAGTACACATATTGGAGACCTTAATTAATTGGATCATATGTAACTGATATGGGTGATGTGTGTCTCTATGTAGGAGTCTTGGGTGAATGGGAGCCAATGTACATGACTAGGGAATATCTAGTTCCCATCTAGTAGTATATGGTGATTTGGTCCCTCGGGTAGTAAGTTACCAAGGATATTAGTTCTATGTCACTATGTTTTTTTAGTGTTTTTTGATAAAGTGTTTCATACACATGAGTTATTGAGCCAAATGTGATGGTGCCTAGGTGGTCCAGTGCATTGGGCACGACTCCAATTTTGCGAGTATTCGTTTTGAAAATTCTATCATCTCTCCCTATGTTTTGATATAAAAATAACCAAAATGATTTTATAGAGGCCTGGGAACATACTATTTTTCTCCATGTTCTCTTGTATTCTAATTTGTGCTTTCATAATAATTCATACTTTCTTATAATGTTGGGGAAAATTTGGGACTTATATATAAAATATTTATCCGATGAACCCTAATATGGGAGGTAACCACATGAAACAACCTAGGGAAGCAATGCATGATTTGGGAGTACATAGATATGAATGAGGATAGGAAACTATGTTATGTAAATATAGGTTGGGTTCATGAGTTATGAAATGACATTTAGGAAACATGAAATAGGTCACCTGAAGTAGAATTTCATCAGGGTTCCCATAGTGATGTGAATGAGGCTAGGTATGGGTCATCAATATATGCATTTGTTTCATGAAATAATCATTGAGATTGGAATTTTTGTGGTTTTTTGGCATGATATTGTACATCTAGTTGTGTGTATAGCTATAAATGGTCATGGATATAATCAAACCATCATCATAATTGTCTTGATAAATTGTTCATTATTTTTTATTCACATTTCAATTCTAATTCCATGACCTATCATGTAATATTCTATTAAAGGATATAACTTATTAGATATAGTGATTACCATTAATAATTTTATAACATAGACATATGGTTACTAAAATTCATTTTAATAATAATGATCCCCTTTTTCAATAATATATGAAATCAATTCTCCACTCTTAATGGGAGGTTCATTCGGCCACATCATAATATTGTGTGTAATTTTTTTTGGATACATTCCCCTATTTATGTGAGAAATCATACAAGACATGTATATCCAATTTTCAACTTAATTATTTTCACACCCCGACTATGAAAATCCTTTTATTTTATTTATTAAAATGTGATTGATCTGCAGTTTTTGGTTATGGATGAGTCAAGGAATTTGTTTTTAATTATTTGGAGTTTTAGTATGAAATTTTAGACAACTCACAGTTTGGGCGCACAATTTCTGAAACTCTGTGGAATATCATAGGTAAATGTGTAACATGTATTGGATTAGGGAAAAAATATACAACATGGTTTTTACAAAGCATGTCAAACCATAGTGAATGATTTTGCAACCGATCCTTCTTAAGAAAAACCAACCACACAGTTGGCACATGTTTTGAAATACCATGAATCAAAACTTTTCAAGATACCTAGACTCTTAAAACATTGAAATTCCAGTTATACACCACATATGTTTTAACCAAAATAAATCTCTCTTGTCTCATTATAATTTTTTGTGAAAAAATGGGTCTATAAGCCCCACTCCCTTTTTTCACTTCCCTCAATTGTTTAATTTCCAAGATTATATGAAATGTTTCTTGGGTTTTCTCTATTATTAAATTTATTCACTCATACTCCATTAATTTCCATGATTATTCTTTCTTGGTTTCCTCTCTTGGCCAAAAAATAGTGGTTAGGTATATTGTGTGATTATATTTTATTGATTTTTAGGGTTTGCTGATAGATCATCAGGGGTTTTTCTCCCTTCTCTAAGAGTTTCATTATATCGACACTCTATTGAGGTTTTTGTCTACATAAATTTTTCTTCCAGTGCATTCAATTGATTCTTGGGTGATTCAAAAAAATTCTAATATATGTTTCACATGATTTTGATGTTTTTGGTTAATTTATTATGATGAATTAATTTGGGTAAAATCTGGTAATAATTGAACATAAAGAGACTCTATAATTAATCATGTAAATATGTGGACAAAATGTGATCGATAACATGTTAGTTGATTTTAATGGTTGATTTCATGAACATACTTATATGTTTACAAGAGTAAGGTGTTTTAGTAAGTGCCATTTATCCATTCGATTAAAATTAGGAGTTTCTAATTGAATTTTATTATTATTATGATCTAATGGATTGGTTCATTATGAAATTTGATATTGTGTGATATAAAAAGAGTCTTCATGGAATGATTTTTAAGTGCATGTTTTTGTGAATAGTGGATTTTTTCAAAATGTTCATCGTATTCTCTGTTTGATTTCAATGAATGTGCCTTTGGATGTTGGTACATCCATGGGTACACTTGGTGCACACATAGATTTGCATGAAAATAATGATTTCACTTTAAAAACACATTTTTTCCTTGAACTAATACTCTTAAAGTGGATATTTAGAATATGGTTGATTTCTAAATGCAATAAGATCTGATTTTCACCTTTTTAAATTTTCTATGTTTCTATATTTTTTTTGAAAATTGTGTTGAAAACCAAATTGGGTTTGACAAGTAATGTCCCAATTAACATTCCAGGAAATAATGTGATTGTTTACACTGATTTTGAAAATGTTTGAGGCATGTTTAGAAAGTGTAATCATAATGAACATAAATTATTTACTTTTTGGTACAATATGATGTTTTTTAAATTACTGCGGGTTGGAAAATAAAAATGTCTGGTTGGAATGTTAATGTGTTTTGTGAAATGGTTTGAAAGATTATGTGATATGATGACCAAGATGGAACTTTTGAATGGTTGTAATATTTTGGGAACCCCTAGTGAAGATTTATACTTATGGGTGTTCATATAGGTGGTCTTAGTCTTTAGTTTAGGCAAGTACAATGGTAGACAATATGGAGTTTCATGTATGTGAGGAAAACAACAATCATATTACATAATTACCATCTGTTTTTTACTTATTTTAGAGGGTCAAGTGATGATTTCTTATTAACATAATTTATATGGGTTGGTACCACAATGAATATATATGTCTTAGTTGGATGTGCCACTAGATTGGCCAGTTTAGGGTGGCCAATTGGTTATAGAATTTAAATCTCGATCATATTTTGGTAGATAACTTCATCTGAAGAAAATCATTAGATCTCTCTAGGGGTTTCTAGTAACACCTATGGTTCGTTATCATTATTCACTTGTTTAGATTATATACCATTTGTTCTCCTCTCTATTCTACTTGTTTATTCTCTGTATCACCACATGTTTTTTGATTTGGATTTTGGTTTTAGTTTGGGGTTTTAAAATTTATAACCATTTTAAAAATGGAGATGTGTCATGTGTTTTATAAAGGGGATCTATTTTAAAATATTTAAATTATAAAAATTGTTTTTATACATGTATTGGAAATTACTGTTGATGGAATGTTTTTTGGTAAGAAATTTATAGATTCTTTGGTGGCTTCCTATAAAGATACTAAAATCAAACGATAATTATACCATTTGTTGTTTCCTGACCCATGTTGTTTTGTAAGATCAGGTCTATGGTTGGTGGGATAATTATTGGAGTAGTTTGTTCATGTTTTTTAAGGTGACCAACAGGTTACATGGATATGTTGTTTTCTTGATTAGTATTAGTTTTTTTATGTATTTTGTTTTTCAAGTATTTTATTTGGATCTGTTTTATTTAATGAGTTATAGATATTTTGTTTTGTTAGTGCCTCTGCCTTTTCATTTTATTTATTTTGATCTAGTTTATTTATTGTGAAAATATTGTTCCCAATGTGATTACATTGATGCCCGATATTTTTTCTAGCCCATGGGGAATGGGTACGCCATTCCGGACATGTATTATATGGGGCTAGATGTTGGTGTGGATGTAATATCATCATGGTTCATGATAAAATGGAATTATAGAAGGTCCTTAAAAATTTGGGGTGTTAGGTAGATTAGAGATAAGAATTATCATGTCTCTTGAATTAGCTTAAGCATTGGTTCTTGATCACCAGCACTCATGATGAGACCTAAGATTACATGGGTGGTTCAGGAATTTATTCTTCATCTTCCATTTGTTTTATTTGGATTAGGAAATGATAATGGATGATAGCAAGGGTTTTCCCATGATTTCACATAGAGTTCTGACCTATGTAGAGTCTGAGTACATGGTTTAAGCTCCATATAGTATGGATTCATTCATGGGGCATGTCCCACAAACTATTCATAATGTTAAGTATAGAAACATTTTCATCATTCTTGTTGTTTGGTTTGAATAATGTTCTATTTCAGCCTTGGATTATATTAGTATGATTTTAAAATGAAAACATCTTTTTAAATGGAAACAATTTCTTTCATGTGGTTTCCTATTTGAAAAATTGTTCCTAAATGAAATTTTTTATTGAAAATTTGTTGAATGTTTCGGTTTTGATATGAAAGAAGAAATATGTGTCCCTTGGTAATCCTTATGAAAGTTCACACATTTGAGGATTTGTGTGGAATGTACATGTGGGAACTGTTGTATGGATGAGGTATGTGGGACCAGATGTACACATGTGTCACAGCTCATATGATGCCATGGATGTGTATTTGAATCAAATTCTTGGCCTTGTTTTCCCAGTGATTTTGATTGATGAATATGACTATGGAATTTTTTTTATAATGTTGGTTTTGTTTAATGAAAATAAGTTTTATTTTAGATAATGTAAATTTAATATGGATGTTCGGAAAATTCAAATAAAAAGTGTGGTTTTTGGAAAGAGACTTTGGTTGTGTTTGTTTGTATTTGGTTTTTGTGACTGTTGTTTTTTCGTTGGATGTTATTCTCAATTGTGATTTGTATTGATATTGTTTTTTAATTTGCGTTCTTTTTATTAGTAATAATTTTCTACCCAGAATGGTCCCCAAAATTTCTAGTAAGTCATGGCCAGTTTCTGGTCCCTCTTAGTTGTACCATATACTTTTACATGATTGAGATCCATTAGAGGTAGTGCAGTGACTCAAAGAAGTTTATCATGTAGTCAGAATGATTGGAAATCCCAAAGATGTTATAGTCTATTCAATTCTGTGTTTCTTCGAGGGCATAACATTAAATGATTTGGGTTATTTTTCCTTTAATTAATACACGTTGGGATGAAATGGGAAGTATTCCAACCCATGTTTAACTATTCTATTATACTTGAAAGGATCATGAAAAAAATAGCAAATGTCATAAATTTTCAGCATGGTTAATGAATGGTGAAGGCCTACATTGAACACTTCAACGAGCAATTTTCATTTTCCCTGGAGGAGGTGTTGTAGGATCTGATGATGGATTCCCTTTACAATGGGGTTCACAATCTATACATCAATGAGATATACCACCTTTTCATGGAACATTGTTTTGAGATGTTGGTGTATAAACAATTATTAGTTGAGTTGGATTTCAAAGAGAATTGTGTGGTAAATTCAGTGAGTCTTGTTTCACATGATGGTTCCCCATATGACGAGGATTTCATTTTCTAGGAGCATTTATTTGATAATTATATTTAATTGGGCCATATCTCTAATTCTTCATTTTGTTTAGTTATATGCAACCAGTGTGGCTGGTTTCTGAATTAAAACCAATCTTGTCAAAAGCCTCTAATGGTTATCTGTATTTTTGGTTGTCTGGGACATCTGGAGATGTTTATTAAGAAAAATCACCTGAAGAATATGTTGTGATTGGTGAATTAAATTTCTTAACTATGAGGAAAGATATTATTCTATCATTAGGAATCCATCCACTGGTGTTGATGTTAAGCTCGCAAAAATTTAGGAATGTATAGAGGTACAAAAGCCCATGTCTAGTTTTTTTCTCATGTGTTGAGGTGGAGAAAATGGAGTTTTTTTATTGTAATAATTATTATTCTGGTGAATTTTTACATTCTTGTAATAATCACGGTGGTGATTTTTTTTTTAACTTGGATCTCTAAAATATATATTTTTCCTTTAGTGTGAATAGAAAATGTTTCAGTTGGTTTAGGAATTACCAATTATTGTCTTCAAATTCTTGTGTATTGGGAAAGTAGGTGATTGTGTTTCGGTACACCATTTTATTTGGTTTTCTATCATGTGTCTCTGCTATTATGTGGACTCATTGTTTGTGTGTTATATTTTTTGTTCTTGTGGTTATTTCCATTAATCTCTGTCATGGTGACTATGTTTCTTATATAGTAAATATTAATTGTGTGTTTTTTCATTTATGTCATAGTGGAATTGGGTGTTTTAATGATTTCATGATATCTGAGTTCTTTGATGGGAGGGAAACTATCAATTTCTCCCTGCATTTTTTTGTTATTCATTCTTCTCCATCAGTTAGGTGTGACTTGTTGAGTGGAAATTTACCATTAGTTTCATTTTTCCTTTGGATTTTGATTGGGTACAGAATCTAATTCAGTTTAGCATTCGACAAGGTCACATTATGTGGGTATAATGTGTCTATGGTGGGGAGAAATTTAACACCCCTACCATTAAAATACAATTATTTTATTCATTACTGGTTTTTTTTATCCTTCATTTGAGGTTTGGATTGAGTTTGGGGAAAAAATATTTTGTTTTTGGATGTTTTGGGCGACTTTTTAACGTACACATGGTTTTCCAACATATTTTGGGAAATTATTTGGCTGGAATAAAATTGGGAATAGATCATACATCCTGGTTTTCACACAGTATATCAGACCATGTGGAATGGTTGTGTAGTTAATCAGTCTTCGGTAGTACCTACTACATAGTTAGCATAGAGTTTGATAAACTGTGCTTCCAAACCATGCAAGCAACCTAGATTCATAAAACAAATATATTACAATTAATCCATTATTATGTTTTAACCCAAATCAAGCTCCCCTCCCTCTTGCTTGTTTTTGGTCCATGAAGGGGTGTCGAAAACCCTCTCTTTTTGATTCTCCTCTCTATATGGATCCATCTCGATGATTCTATGATATGGTTCTAGGGTTTTGTATGGTTTTTTCATCATTCTCTCATCCTCACATGGTTTCCTTGTTTTCCTTATGAGGTTTCCCCTATTTTATAAACCCTAATGGTAAAATTAAGTATCTGAAATTATTTTATTTATGTATTTGGTGTGCAGATTGAACTTTCATGTGTTTCATCTCTTCTCTAAGAGTTGTGTTGCATCCACAATCCTTTGAGGTAGGTGTATCCATACATTACCCTTATGATTAATTCCATTTACTATTGGGATCTTCCAAGAAATTCATGAAACAATTCTCAATCATTAGATGATTTTTAATTTATTACGACACTTTCATGTTGGTGAAATTTGTTAAAAATGGTACATTAAGAGCCTCATTAATTATACATGAAAATATGTATACATAATGTTCTTAATGTAATTTCAATTTATCTTAAATGAGGTTTTCATGAACAAACCCATATGTTTGTGCGTTTAATGTGTTTGATAAAATTACAATTTTCCTTTATGATTAAAATGGGGTGTTTTTAATTGATATTATTTATGTTTAGGTTTTTTGGATTAGTTTATTATGGAATCTAATATTGTGTGATATAAATGGTGACTTAATGTAATGATGAATATTTTAGGGTTATTCTGAATGAGGGATCTTCCAAAATGGTCCTTGTACACTATTTTCTTCAAATAAAGTTCCATTGGATGTTGGAACATCCATTGCTACATAAGGTTCACACATTGATGTGCAATAAAATAATGATGTAACATTAAAAAATATATTCCTTGAACCTCAAATCTTCAAGTGGTGCTTTTAAATATGGTTTATTGATAAATGGAATGATATTTCATTTCTCGCCATTAGAAACTTTTTATTTTTTTATTTTTTTGTTAATGGTATGGGAAACAGAGTTGGTTTCGATAAGTAATGTTTTGTGTTATATTTTGAAATTGAAAGTGGTTATTTACAATGATTTTGAAAAAGGTTGAGGTTTTTTATGAAAGTGTGAATTTCATTAAAAATATGAAATGCCATGTTTGAACATTGTAATGTTTTTGAAGTGGATGTAGTTTTGGAAATACAAATGCCCGGTTGGAATCTTAATGTGTTTTGAGAAATGGTTTGAAATAATATGTCATATGATGGCCTGGTTGGCACTTGTGTAGGGTTGTTATGTGTCAGGAACCCTTATTGAGGTTTTCCCCTTTTGGGATATCAAATATGTGTTGTTATTTTTTTGGGGTAGAAATGTTTGTCAGCGGGAGGTAAATTGATATATGTGTGATATTTCCACATAAATACACAATATACTATTATCATGGGTTTCATGGACATATTTTAGAGAGTTGAGTGGTGGGTTCGTATCAAACCTGATAATATGGGTTGGTATCCCTGTGAATATATAGTGCATGGTGGGGTGTGTTATGGGATTGGTAAGTATAGGGAAGCCAGTTTGTTATAGACTATGTACCTTCACCATGTGTTGTCTAGTGAGTCCAACTCAAGTACATCCATTGATCCCTCTACAAATTTTTAGTAACACCCATAGTTCATTATTTGTATTCTCTTGTTTATTTTAAAATACACATGCTTTATTATCTATTATTATTTTTTTATTCTCAGTATTACTCTATGTTTTTCTCATGGGATTTGGATTGGATTTGGTTTTTCAAAATGCTAAACTATTTTAAAAATATAATTGTTGCATGTTTTAAAAAAATGATGTTTAGTTAGTTTAATAAAATGATAATAATCTATCTTTATATATAAATTTCAAATTATTATTAATGGATTTTTTTCGTAAAGGAATCATATTTATCATATAGTGGTTTCCTACTAAGCAATCATGATCAACCCTTATTTGTACCATCCTGTCTTGGTAGACGTGACCAGTTTTGCAGGATCAGGTCGTAGGTTCATGTGCATATTGATGTAGCATTTTGGTCGTGTAGTTGAAGGTGACCAAGTGGTCACTTAGAGAAATTGTTGGCATGTTCGGTATCAGTTTTAATTTATATTATATTATGTTTTTTAGGTTATTTACTTGGAATTGTTTTTTTATTTAGTTATTAACATTAATATTTATTAGTGCCTTTATATGTTGTGTTTATTCATTTTGATCTTGGTTATTTATTAGGAGAAAATAAATCTGACATTGAATAGAATGATGCCCAACACTAGTTGTGAGTTTTTGGGTAATTTGAATCCCCTTCATTCCATGTCCCTAACTGGGTCGAATGACGGATTGGACAACATATCATCTTGGTTTATGACATTTATCATGTTTAAAACCCCTTAATCAGAAACATATCTCATGATATCTAAGTAACTATCATTTTATCTTCATCATGGACAAGTTCATGAAACATAACATTTGGATGAAAAAAATGATTATATCAAATGTTTAAATAGTTTATGGAATTAACTTTATATGTTAGATTGAGCTTACAATCACCCAATGCTAGACGAGTACCATTTTCACTATTTAATTGCAATTTGTGTAATGAAATTCATCCATGAGGTCACTTTATGTTCCTAGGTTTGGTATGGTTTCTCCAATATCCCATCCTAAAAAATCTTGGATTATACCCCATCCAAACTGTCATTGAACCTCATTAATGCCTCCTTATACAAAAGTGTCTATGGACTAGAATAGAGGTGTTGAATATGTCCTGATAAGCCTATTCCATAAAATATAACCAACATATCTCTTTACTGTGTCAAATTAATATTCTACATAATCATTCTATATATTGAATTTACCTAATAATTATGGATACAAAAAAGGATAAAAGATAGAATCTTCTAGTTCAATATATAAATGAAAAAAATTTATAATTAAAAGTCATATAAGTGAGTAGTGGAAAAATAAAAACATACATAACAAGAATAATAATAAATAATAATTAGTGATGACCCCTTGGTCGATACTATTTTTTTTTAAAAATATAATATACAATAGTCGTTGTACAACTGATATTTAAAAAATTATAAAAATAAAATATTCCATTGGCTGTTTTAAAAACTTGTGTATAATTTTTTATGTTTTAATATTATATTTCATAAATACATCATTATAAATTATGTTACGATATGAAATAATTAATAAAAATTAATGAATTTCTTTAAATGAAAAATGTATTTTATGTTTATTTAAGTACAATTATGTATGAGTTATTGGAGGTTATTATTATATAATAAAATATATACATATTTTTTTATTATTTTCAGTATTATTTATTAAAAAATCCTTTTATGAATGGAGCTGTATATGAAATAAAGGAAATAGATTTTGAGGGTAAATACCCTCAACTAGATTCACATTCATATATTGAGATTCAAGAAATATTTCTCCAATTTTTTCCAAAAATTTGAATCAATCCATTGGTTGAATGTAATATGTTTATCAAACTAACAATATAGGGAAAACGAGTTATTAATATTTCATTCAAAGTAGTTTTTTCCCGAACATGTAAAATACATATTGTTGAACCAATGATAAGCATCTTATATAAGGATATACTTATATCTCAACACATAGATGTTATTGTCGTAACATCATATGAAAAGTATACTATTAATTCATAGAAATATATGAATGTGATTCAATAGTAATGTGATGATGAACTGTATAGAGATTATTTATATGTTGATGTAAATGTTTATCTTATATTATAAATTTATGTCATTGTTTTATTCATCAGATAGAGGACATTTTTATTGGAAAGAATCTTTAGAACCAATTTTTTATATCATGAATAAGGATATGTCTGTTTAGATAAATATATGAGTCTCAATGATCAGATGATGACAATGATAAAAGATGATTTTAAAATTAATTGTAATTTGGATTCATCTACTATTAGCTAGGAATGAATATATTGTTTAGTATCTTATATTGGAATGATTATTTTATTTTTTTCCTTTAATTATATTACTGATCTACAGGACATTATCATTATCATTAAAATGTAATTTATTTTATGGTTTAAAGATTACATCAAGTATTAATGTTAATTTGTTTCTATTATTATTATGATATTATAATATTTCATAGATATTAATAAGGGTCATGTTTTGAATTGTGATGAAGGAAGTTGAAGTATATAAAAAATATTTAGTTATTAATAATGTGATTTATTTTTTTAAAGATGTGTGTTTAAAAACTAAAACTCATTATATAGTTTGAATTTTCATATTTAAAAAAAATATATCAGTTAAACACGATTACATTGATGATACAATTTTTTGTCACCTTAATTTTCTATAAAAACCTAGGTTTCACTTTTTCCATTGTTTAAATAGATCAACGAAAAATTTGTTTCTTTTCTGGTAGGTCTGATCACATGAATGTGGTGATATGGAATTATGAATACCTTTTACAATGTATTTGATGAGGGTTATTTCATTATTTATTTTTGTATGGCATTAACATGTTTTATTTAATTCTTCTATCATTGAATGATCATTTCATCATATGAAATATCTTCATTATCGGTTTGATTTAATAAATTTTGTGGATTATGGGTTATTATACCAACTCATACAAATGATCATTACGGGTTATTATTATTATTATGAATATCATTACTAGTGAAAAATAAACTCTAATCCTTCCCTTTGGTCACATATATAGATAATAAAGAGGGGTTCTTCCTATCTTCTTCATGAATCTTTTTCAAATTCATCATTCTTCATGCTATATCATATCAAGATGCTATGTTAGAACCTAGTTATTTTTTATTTTTCTTCTTCAATTCATACTAACATAATATGTTAATTACAACTCATTAGTGATTTAATATTTTTTATATTCAATGTTTTATTCAAAGACCCTTAATTTTTATAGATATATACCCCGAAATAGGAAGAGAAGGACCCTTTGATAGATTCAAAATCCATTAATAGTGGTTTCGATGTCTTATCTCTTACTAGTATGAATATTTATAACTTTATTCAGCATTGGAATTTTTTTAGAACCTTTTTATTGAAGTATATTGGGGTTTATTTTATGGTGAGCAGAGTATGACACTAGAGTTCATCATTACACTATCTCCTTCAGTCTTTGTCTCATGTCAATTTTCGATGAGTATTATCTTGATTTTCCTTGATGAATCTTATTTAATTATTTTTTTTAATTATTTCAATGTTTAATTATGGTTTCTCTTTTTGTAAATGGGATTCCATTACTTGATTTTTGAAGGATTCATTCTTAAATCAAAATAAAGAGGTGGGGGGTATACCTATTTATAAATTGATAATCTAATCATTCATGATTATTTTATATGAGGCATTTATTAAAATAAAAGTTATATTTTATATCTTGAAAATTTTGAAATTAAAAAATGTTTCCCTTTTTTGTTTTGACCAATTGTGTATTATACATTTAAAATATATAAATTATAATCAGAAAATATTAATACACATGAAATCTTTTAGAAAATTTAAAATAATGTTTAATAGTAGAAAATGATAATTCCATACATCAAATGTTTTCATATTAATAGAAAATTATTTTAAACATGTTTCATAATGGATTTATATGAATTTAATTAGGTTTTCAAAGCATGTTATTAAATAAATTGAAAGCCCGGAATTTCGGTTATTAATTTGTAAAAACATGGATTTGATAATGGGGCATGATTCTCCCTTATAAAATGTAATTTAGGGGAAATTCCATTTCATTTAGAAACAAACCCCTGGGAATATGGTACTCCCCAAAATTTCTAATTTGGTGGACATGGTGGCCCATTGTGAAATTTATAAATTTGAACATTGTCATTCATTATTCATTTACCAAAATCTATCATCAAACTCCAAATAGGTTTCTAAATATTTCCTTTCCGTTGTCCATATGTTGTTTTCCATGACGGATTTATATGACCTAAAATTTTCAATTTACTAAACTTATTTATTTATTTATGAAATTAATTATAATTATCTTAATGTTTTGTATATTATTTTTCCAAATTGATGTCTATATGTTACGCAAATTTTACATTTTCTCTTTAGAAGCATAAATAATAGTTAGATTAAAATATGTATTTAATAATATATTGATCCGATGAATCTTTATATATTTATTATGTAACACTTCATTAAATCAAAATAGGTATGTTTTTAATCGTTCCCTTTATATATATTTAAATTCATAGGAAGATATGATTTATTATTTCAAATGTTTTAATATTGTTTTTCATTATTATTCTTGGAACTATTAGAAAATGTTTTATTTATGGATCATTGAGTCAGATTGTTAGGGATTCATAATTATTTTTGATAATTTATTTTTTGTGAATGTTTTCTTATTTAATATATTATAATCAACTATACATGATGTGATTATTAATGTTATGTGGAACTAAACATCATCATTCCTAGATAATTTGTTAATTTTATTAATTATATTCCCTCCGGAATCCAACGTAGTAAATTTGATCAATTTTTGGTAAATTGAAAGACTATATGGTGATGTTAGACCATACAAATTTTCAATACCCCTATTGATTTAGGTAAATGTGCCTAAGATGAGTGGATAGCTTTCACAGTATTGAAGAATTTTTTGGGTGTTTGGTTATTTAATTTGACCTAACACTCTTTTAAAATCATACCAAATCATTAACATATGATACAATTCTCATCCCTTGATAGGGGTATAGATCTATGATGACATATGGGTGTAAAATAAATTATATTGATCAACCATCTCACCTCAAACCTTATATCTTGTATTGATATTGGGGTGAGTCCAATGACCCAAATGATTCCATCACATGCATGAATCACTATGAAATAGAGATTAAGTGGATGTATATGTATGTCTCTAGAAGTTGATGTTATTGTTGAGTATAAATAAACACAATTAAAAGAATAATCTAATATTTATAGTAAGAATTCCTAAGAATATTCCATCATTGAAGTAAATAAACACACACCATAAAAACTCAATCAGCTTCCCAATAGAGGATATTTGCCACCGTCTTATAATTTATGAATCATATAACATTATCTAATAATGATTTATAAAACATTATCACTCTAATATAGCGAGTTTTTATTTGTAATAGGTTTCACCTTTTGAAAACAAGTCACTCATTAGAGTTGCACGTAACCCATTATTTATCTTACTACCTATAAAAAAACACAAAATATAATGGAAAATAATGATCAAATATTGACATTAAAATCATGAGAAATGAAAGAGGGATCATCCATAATTGGAATATAGTATGTTTAAATTAAATTAATTTTTTTATTGAATTTTTATTCAATTTGAAAAATATATATTTATCAACAAACCACAGATAAATATAATTGTTAAAATGTATAATATAACGTAATTACATTAAATAGTAGTCTGGCCTACCCTACCATACCAATATCAACTCATAAATAAATTTTGATGATATCCCAATATGCATTGCTCAACTATATCTCCATCCCATATTTACTATGTCTTCATAGAGTAAGGATACCACTACATGATATCATAGTGCTCGAGAAACCCATTGATACTTTATACCACATACCAAATTCATCATCAATAGGTATGTTCCATGGATATAGTCTAACAATAGGTAGATCCTCAATTGTTTATGAATTTCCCTATCACAACCTTCACCCATGAATCTACTAGCTTCATTCATAGATCCTCAATAACATCAAATCAATGTACATGTTCCCATAGAGAATTGCATTTCTAACATGAGTTTAAAATAAAATAGGATAAATAATTAACTCACATAACCTTTTATAATATTAATTATATTCTATATGTTCTCCTTGAACCCTGATGTTTTCCTATAAAACACCTCCCATGGTGTAATATCTGAGTTAATAGGTTCATCATAGAAATCACTAACTCATAATATAAATTACCACTTACATCATATCATAATGAAATAGTTTAATATCCACATGAAGTAACCCGCTCTCCATCACTAAACGTCACTATAAATGGATCCCAATATCCTCAAAATCCTACATCTTCGTCAACATCAACAATATTTATAATAGTAGGACTACATACCAATAATATATCCTAAGTATCAAAAAAAACTAATATGGATCATTTTATCACCAAAACTACTATTGTCTATCAAGAGGCACACTGATAATATGTAAGACGCCAACCACAAATCAATAATATTAATCGGTACCCAAAGTCCAATGGTGAATGATCTCAACCATATAATTTTCAATATCATCATATATCATATTTTTCCAATGTCATCGCATGATCAGTTCACAACCCATGAGTGATCATTCTATCATGTTAAAACTCATCCCCATGAAACAATCTATATTTTATGGATTATTAAAAATTCCAAGTGAATCTTTTATCCTAAATGGTATCATGGGATCCCACATAAATCCATTAATAATAATATACCATTTACCTCAATAAAATTATAATGAAGTAGTCTCTTATGGTAATGGATCAAAAAAGCTTCCAATGTTATCATATATCATCAAGTAATTATTGATATAATACATGGAAATAATAAAACTATATAGATAAAAAAAATTAATCATTCATTAGAAAATAATTACATACCCTAATTAGGTTAATACAAAAATTATTATAAAATCCCAATAAATATTAAGATAAATAAATTTGAAAAACCACATGATAATATGATTTTTAAATGCATCAGAATACATCAATTCTCCAAAAAACTTCTTGGTTAAATTCAAATAAAAATCCCCTTTATAAAACCAAAAAAAAATTATTTTCAAATCACATTACATATCATTATAATTAAATCTACCATTCCCTTGAAATTTAAATTTTACAAAACTTTAAATTATTTCTACCATTTTAAACATTACTTTATTTGGAATTTAACAAACCCAGTTAAACATATCTAACACCTCTCAAAAATCCACAAAAGGCCCTCTAATAATTATTCATCCTATACAACACTGGTGAAAATTTTATAAATATATGTTTTTCATGATGATTATTAGGCATACAACATATCATCCAATTTATTGAGTGATAAAATAGAACATAGTAAATCTATTACAAATTATTATAATAACAACTAGGGAATTATGAAAACCAACGAATAACTATTATACATTAGTAATGGAAAAATACCATGGTTTAATTCCCATTTAATTATACCCATATTGTATCTCTCATGACTATATATATATATATCATCAATAAAAAAAATAATCCATTAGATAAAAATTATATTGAATCATTATAATCAACCTAAATAATGTTATACACACCCAGAAAAAACACAATGCCAAAATCCTATGAAACCAGGTACAATCCACAACAAGAACAATCTTAACCCTACTGCAAAAAATTAACTCATTTTATAATTCCTATTTAAATAAAAATTTCAACTAAAAAAACCAATGATAAACATTATAGGTTGGATAACATAACTAAAATATCATTCTTTGGGGTGAAACTAAACTTGTTTAGTCTCCTCAATAAATATAAAAAAATCTGCTTCATATTTATGTGATTCTACTATAATCTTGTACAATCACCCATAAAATACACAATAATTACATCTAAAAACTATAATGTTATAGTAGGATGAATATAACAATTATTAAGAGACCAACCCACCTTAGACCATCAAAATATATTCCACTGGATTAACCTACAATCAATGGAAAACCAATGGGTCATCACATGAGTAACAAAAAGAGGATATGTTAGCCAAAATAAACAAACATATTCCTCTATAACATATTATAGCTGTGGAATACTACTAATAAATTCTAGCTCCACTCAATATAATAAACTCATCATACTCCAACCAGAATCCCAATGGGCCTCCCTTAGGTTGTTAGTATTCATGTATCTAGAAACCCCATGTCTCATCCTATTAAATTTATTAGCTGATCTTAATGAGATATCACATTCTATTATAGAAACCCACAAATTGCCATTTTCATACCTCTATCTATTAATTATTTTTGACTTAATGATTTACTTCTAATTTCTAGTATGACACCCATATTTAGTCTCCAAGAATAATTTTATAGTACCACCATTCAAAATTAAATATTAAAAAATAAATATAATTCACTCACT
Organism: Viscum album; assembly: GCA_963277665.1. Taxonomy (NCBI): domain Eukaryota; kingdom Viridiplantae; phylum Streptophyta; class Magnoliopsida; order Santalales; family Viscaceae; genus Viscum; species Viscum album. The sequence continues at coordinate 422,062,183 of OY728151.1, forward strand.
AAACCCCAATGGATTTAAAATCCATCTAAATCAATAGTTAGGTAATAACATAGGTGTTTTTTAGTTTCTGGATGACTAATTTCGATATTTCACACCTATGACTTATGGTTTTCTAGATATATTTCAAATGGTTTCATAAAATGAAATGTCAACGACTTTCCTTTTATGTTTGACCAATAATAATTTCATTCATTTCTCTATAACATTTAAATAAATTTCATATATGTTTTTATAATAATCCTTTTGTTTGTTTTTTGTTATGAGGTTATAATATCATATTTTTACATAATTATTTTAGAAAAAAAACTTGAAAATAAAGAAAACATAAGAAAAAAATAAAATTTAATTTATTTCCAATACATATTACTTTCTGTTTTATTGTATTTTGTTCTAATTATTTATTAAATCATGTTATTAATATTTTTAAAAAAAAATTCATTCAAGAATGAAATTTTGAGGTTGATCAGTTTTTTATAAATGATAACAATACAAAAGTAAAATTACATATTACAACATTTAAAGTCAAATTAAAATTATTAGTTGAAGTTTATTCAATAAATCAAAAAAATATATTGATATTTTTCAATTAGATTTTATGAATTACTGATAAATTAAAATTAATTTTTATTTCAATATATAACATGATTATATTATCAAATCATATTATAGATACATATATGATAATCTCATTTTCATTTTTTTACAAGAAAAAAAGACTGTTAAATTAAATAACCAAGAAATCAATATGTTTACCACTATAATGAGTTTTCTTTTTCCATGTATTATTGTTTTTTGTAATTTATATTATTTCTGAGACTATTTTATGATACGACATGGTATTATGATCCCTAGTATTCTCAGAATAAATGATTGAAATATATAAAACATATGAAATAGTACACGTAGAATGTTTTACTAAAAAGTTAAATAAGGAATAAATTGGGGAACAAATTATCAATTTGAGGGAACAATTCCATTTATCATACATGTTTTACCCTATGTGCGATATAATATTTGTTGCTGTTTGTCATCTTTTAAAATTCTACCAAAATAGTACATAAATAAAATATATTTATAAATTTATAAATTTTTTTATATTGTTACAACAAATAATTTTTCTTTTATGTTTATAGTTTCATTATTTTATTATAGTTGGACTCTTAAACTATATATATTCAAATGACTATAAGAGAGATTTTTTAGAATATGATGATGTATCAGACCCAGATCTTGGATTTTTACGCCAATAGAGTTTGTGATTCTCATCAATGATGGAAACAAAACTATTATTCATCAATGATCTATTCAAAATATAGGTAGGATGTTTGATTCTTTGTTTCCCATAAAATTTCATAATCTCAGTTATAATAAAATTAATTCCATGAATAAAATCGTTATGTGCATCATTGTAGCTATTTGTTTACATAGTTTGAACTAGTCTTGGTTCAGTGTCTTACCTTTCCCCATTACCTCCAAGGTATATTGATACATTATGTCCACATCACATGATTATAATTCCCACTAGAGGCTATGTCTAATATAGTATTTTGATTCCCTTACATGTAACTAGAGCCTGATCCTCTAAAATCATGGTTCCTTATGTGGGGTTTGTAGAATCATCGCGCCTACCTAAGTAGGGAATTCATCCTCCATCTAGTAGGATATATCGGTGTGGTTTATTTTATCATTCAAATAAAATAACCAGGATATAAATTTGATCCATTTTGGGTACCCATTTTCCCCTATGAATTTTGGGTGTTAACCTCTATCTGGGTGCAAGGTTATTCTTAGATTAGTGAGTTTTCTTGAGTGGGCCCCAATGATTTAGACATCATCGTCGAGTTTCTATTATTATATCTTTTATTATATATTATTTTCTAAAAATAATTTATTTATTCATGTAGAATCATGTGGATAATAGTTTGTAATGAAATTCAAGTGGTGTGGTATTATTCCTAACTATATATAGTAGTTTATGTTATAATTTTTATTCTATTACATGGTATTGACCATACTACGCTTAGTGTTTGTGTTTAACGGTTTAGGGTTTCTTACTAGGTATTGTTATACACACCCAGGGATGGGAGTTTCCTACATGTGTTGTGTCTTATGAAAATGAAGTCCCGTTTTACTATGTCCTAGGTCGTCATGGAAATAGTGGACCATAGATGGAATATGAAAAACTAATGTGTTTATCGGTCAATTTCATATAAGTTTTGTATTCACCCTTGAAGTAGGATGGAGTCTTTAGAAAAAAAACATTGCCTTGTAATTGTCCCACATGTTCCATTTTCACTACTTTACTATCATAATCTATTCTAGGATATATGATGTATTCATGTATTTTTTATTATTTGTTACATTTCAGCATTTTGGGGGGTTGTAGATGTGTGCACATTTTTTGGTACTTTAGGATAATGCCCCTCATTTGTGGGATATGCATTATTAGTGCTAGATGCCAGCCCTTGGCCTTTTGGTGGCTATCTATGGGTAGTCATTGGTTGAACCCTACTGGGTTTGGTTATGACAACCAACCAAGTGGATTCATATTTATTACATGTACATGACTATTTATTAACATGATTCTAAATTAACATGTATATATATACCTATCAAAAAAATTATAACCAATCAAAAATGATAAAAAAATTTATGCATATCAAAACATAAAAATATAAATGGAAGAGAATTAATATATCAACTATAATGATCTCTTGTTAATAATGTTAAGGATTTACATTTGGGATATATTTTTTAAATTTTTAAAATCTCTTTTTAGGATATACTTGTGAATTTTATGAACAAGTTCAAGTGAGTATAAATATAGATGATTTTTAAGATAAATTACCAATTTAATAGAATTCATTAAAATGATCTGTAAAATGATAAAACTCTCACATGATTATATTTTGTGGAATGGTAATGTTCTCTATGAGATTCACTATTGATGGTGACATAATTTTGGATTTAAAATTAAAACAATTTATGTGATTTTAATTTAAATTTTAAATAAAATTAAATATAGTCTAAAGTCTATTCATCGAATTAATAATTTAAAATATCGCAAAAAAAATTAAAAATAAAATCCAGAAAACACTAAGTCACAATGAAACAACACTTTGTTATAACCTAGCCAATGAATATTATTTTGTCGCTTTCGTGATTTGAATTTTGGAAAAAAGAAAAACACAATTTCAATCAGTATGATATTCATATTCTCATAGGATCAACTTAAATATTGAGTGAATAGTAACATGACTCTTATAAAAAACAATATCCCCTCATGCATAATAATTTGACACTTATAAATAGTAACATCACCGTTATAAGAATAAATTATAAATTTTCACGATATAAATAAACGTGAATATTTTAAAAATTAATAATTAAGAGCTGGTATTATTGTGAGTAAAAAATATTTAATTCCAATTTTCAAATTGATTTAATATAAAACTATTTTTCAATAAATATATTTTGAACATATAATTTTTTCCTATAATTTGAGGAAAATTTTACGAGACCCCAAATAATTTTTCAATGTATTATAAAAGCAGTATTAAATTGAAAAATCAGAATTTTTCATGTGAATAATGATTTTATTTAAAAAATAAATTTATTTAATTAGGAAATTATTTTGACAAATTTTAGTTAATTTTAAGATTATAAACATTAAAAATTGTTTAATTTGATTTTTTGGGATTTTTCTTAAATACTTGAATTTTTGGGGAATTGTAAAATATTGTAGTTTAAGGAATAAATACTTTGTATGATAAATAAATTATTACATGAATCATGGATGATGTAAGAAGACATAGTTAGAACTCAAATTATATTATAACTATTTTTTCACAATAATAAAAAATATAATTTGTCTGGAAAATAATAATAAAATATTGAAAAAGGTATTAAAAAATCAGTCATCTCTTCCACTATAAACGCCACACCTCACACCCTATTATCTTTATTCATCTAATCCTTGAATAATATTAATGATATACCCAAATACTATTCCCAAGTCTATCAAAACATCCATGAGATCATGGTATTTATAAATGTTCAAAATCCCTTTTCTTAAGGTGGTTCTCAAGGAAGATATTTCATGAGAAAAAATCCTCTTTCTTTTTTCAATTTAATTTATGTTTATATTCATTATTTTATTATTAAATCATAAAATAATCTGTACAATTGATCTTTATAACTCAATTTTCATCTATATACTAAAATAATATCATCTTAAAGTCATATTCATTACCAATCTTCTTCTACTCACTCTTTTAACTTATAACATTAATCTTCATCTGGGAGGTTCCAATTTTGGACCTTTTCGATGATGAGGTTTTTTTCATTAATTTATTCTTCAAATATGGTAATTAAACCAATTTTTATGGTTGAACTAGATTCATAAATGTTTTTTATAAATTATTTTATGATTCTCGAACCATTATTTATATATGATATTGAATAAATGAAAAAATAGTTTGTTATGATCAATAATGACCGTATAAATCTAAATGATCATCGCTAAACGTATTATATAATGATTCATCCTCATAATATATTACAAAATGATCTAATTATGATGTTAAACTCTTCGATATTCCTTAATTACAATTAATTACAATTCTATAAATTTATAAAAATTCCACACTAATTCAATTACTTATAATCAAGCGAACCAATCAGAAAACCAAGGAATTAACACTATGAAACGACAAATATCAATCATATAACATATCAATAAGGCCATAAATGAACATAATAAAAACTAAAATGAATCAAAAACTTCTATATAATGTTCTAAATAAATTAATTAATATATTTAGTTTGTTTATCTAGGATATTAAGGTCCAGTGCAGAACAGATTCCGACATAAGGTATGGGTGTTCTACCCAAACCAACATTTTAATTCATGTTACATTTATTCTCTACATACCTCAATGAAATTATTAGTTATTCCTATGTAATAATCATATATTCTATTTCAATGTTCTATATATTTCTACCAACCATAATTCATATTTCTTTTATAGGGACTTATATATATTAAAGGGTTTATTACAAAATTCATCCATAATTATAAGCCTATTTCAATGGAAATTCCCAATTTCTTACATATTTTCAAATGAACTATATAATCTATTTTAAGATAGAATTATAATTATATAATCAATACTTTTATTTTGAAAAAAAAAATTTAATTCACTAAAAGATTTATATAATTATTTTTTTCAAACAATTATTCTTTTCAAAGTAAAATATTATTTATCTCCACAATTACATGATGATTTTATAAGAGTGTTTTCTCCTATTTCAACATTACTCTTGATTATTATGTTTAAATGGAGTAAATTTTTTATGAAATCATCCACTATATTTAAATGAATCATTTATTATTACATTTATAGTGGATGCACAATCACGATACCAGTAAATATATCACCCGAAATAGTTAGTGTTTATGTTTCATTTTTAGGGAGAGTTATTTACATTTCATATGTTAGATTCAATATGAATGTATATATTGTTTATGTTTATTTACATTCATTTTAAGAATTCATGGGTCCTAATAAATCATGGAAAATGCCCGTTTTATCACCTCAATGCATCAGTAGGTCTGACGAGACAAACTGTAGACTTGGCACGAGGCCTTGACATAACTGTTATTTATGGTAATAGAATGAGGCCATGATGGTATGGTTATGAAGTCCAAAATTATGCATTTCTTAATTATGATGTACTTAATTGATAGTTCATGTGGTTATTAAAATATTATAGTTTTCATTATTTTTATTATTGTGGTATTACATATTCAGCTCTGATTCTGTCTATATTATGTTCATGTTTATTTGTTAAGGGCATGTGTTTGTATTTATTCATCCTTAAAAATGATTATTATTATGATATATTCCACTATATTTCTAATACATACTAATTATCTAACCTCAACCCTTTAATATGTTTTATTTTCCAATGATAGGAAGAATAAAAATTTGAATGACTTTCATGGATAATCTACGTGTCTTAGATGTTTCTAATTGAATTTTTTTTTTCAAATTTGAAGTTGTATTGTTAAAATTATTTATTTATCTAGTATTCCCAAAATACAAAACAATTCATTCCTTCAATACATGTAATTTTTATAATCATGCCAACGTAATTAAATAAGGCAATAACTCTGGGAATGTGGGGACAAGTCTTAATATTTTATTTAGAGAATATTTAGTAGAAAACATGGATATGAGATTAAGAAAATGTTGATTAGCTAAAACACCCTATGATAGACATTGAGAATAAACATACATGAATATACTAGAATTTTCATTAGTAATATATTATGTGATTTTTCTAAAAAGTACATCAATGTCTTGATAATACTAGTGGATGTGGTTCTAGCAGATATGTACGTAGGAGTAACAACTCTAACAAGGTGTCTTTGGGAATGAACTGGGGTATCCTTATACACGATAAAAGGCCTTACTACGTACCTATTTTGACACTCCTAGGAGATATGATTTGGGTAAATCACATTTCTTATAAATAACTTTGTGGAGTCAAAATTAAAATTTTCCTCCCAGAAAGCATGTTTATGATTATGAAATTAGTTATGGATAGGATTTAAATTTATGATAAGTATTTTTCTATAATGAGATTATTCACTATGAATTATAAAATTATCTAATGTATTCCACAATTTACAAATATTTCTTAGTGTAAGGAATGAAAACCAAATGAATGTGTGTATCCCATATAGGGATTCACTTATAATCAAAGATGATGTTGGTGGCTCTAGTTCTACAATTTGTGATGAGAAACTTAAAACTATATTGAGATAGTGAACTCGGGTTATGAAAAATTTCCAACCCCGTAAGGAGAATTTGCACCAAGAATGATGAGTAGCTTTGATAGACCTCTTTATTCGACAATATCCTCCATCATTCAATGGTACTACAAACCCATTTGTAGCAGAGAAATGGATAATTTCATTATAAAATATATTTCATTCTTTGAGATGTAGCAAAAGATATACGGTTTTCATGGAAATTTATCATCTATAATGTGATGAGAATCAGTGGGGGTATTTAATTAAAAACACAAAGGAGGATGATGAAATATATGAAATGTAATGGAGGGATTTAATGGAAATCTTCTTAGAAGTATACATCCCTCAGGAACAATAAGAAGACATGGAAAGGCAGTTTATGAATCTGAGGAAAAAATAGGATGGGAATGTTGCAAAGTGTGATGTTAACATTATAAGGTTACAAAGACCTACCGTGTATTAAATACATAATACAAGGATAATGATGGATTGATTTTATATGGTTTAAAACCATTCCTTAGAAGGAAACTTGTCTCCCTAAATTTATCATCATGCAAATATTTTTCATCATGTGCTATCAAGACAGAAAAGGAAATATCTAAGTATTATGTATTTAATTTAATGCTAGAGTATAAGAGGGATTCTATAAAATATGGAAAAGGAAATAAAGAATTTGGTAATAAGGGAAGATTTGACGTTCTACACTATGATAATTTTGGGAAGAAACACCCTAGTATTTGATTGAATGGTATTCGTGTTTGTTACAAGTGTGGGGAAAAGTTCAACAACCTCATGAGTACAATCAGATGAAAGAAGCTATCAATTATCGATTATACAATTTCTAGTATACGCGACATTATGAAAACGATTTTCTTATGCATTAAAAAAAATTTCCCCATAGAAGGCCAGGGGATCTAAGCCATGCTTTTGTTATCACAACTGCTGAGATTGAAGATCCAAATGATGTTGTGGAAGGTAATTTAATCATTTCCTCAAACATTTCCTATGCTTTCATTGATTTTGTATCATCGCATTAATTTATATAATACATGTTTTCCAGGACTACTAGATATTTCAAATTTTATTAAATAAAAGAGTTTTCAGACAAAACTCCAAAGGGAACTATCACTGTAAAAAAGATAAGTCAGGAAGTCCCCATTATTGAATATGATCATGCTTTATCTATAGATTTTATCATCATACCCATGATTGAAAAAGATTAAATCCTTGGTATTGATTTCAAAAAAATTATAATCTGAAAATATATTACATGGAGTACATTTAAGTATTTGAGAATGATATTGAATCCCTTATCTTTAGGGTAGAAACATAAACTCTTGTTTATCAAATATATCCACCCACTGTAGCTCTACAGAATTCAATTCTAGGGGATAAAGGGAAAAAATAACTATGGGTGAGGAAAGAAATCATCAAATTTATGATGTATTTGTTATGGAATAAAACATTGTTGTCCTTCTATAGGATTTACCTAGACATCCACTATAGGGGGAAATTGTTTTTTCTATTTATTAAATTCCTAGTGCAAGGCCTATATCAAAGACTCCATATAGAATAGGTTTAGTGGAATTAGTTGAAATGAAGTGACAAATAGAAGAGATAAGAATTAGGGGGTTTATTCTCCGGTGTGTTTCTCCATCAGGTTATCCTATTCATTTCGTTATGAAAAAAGATAGTTCTATATGGTTTTTCATTGACCACATGGAGATCAATGATATTACGATAAAGAAATAATATTCAATTCCTCATCTTGTTGATTTATTTGATCAAATTACAGGGGTTAAATAGTTTTTATGATTGAACAATGATATGGATATCAAAAATTTCATGCGAGGATAAAATATATTCAAAAAACAACATTTCGATCAATGTATGGTCATTTCATGTTTACAATAATATCATTTGTACTTACTAATCCACCTTCAATTTTTAGGGATCTAATTAATAGAGTATCTAATGAATATCATGATGAATTTTGGTTGTATTTATTGATTATGACCTTGTATACACCCAAATATATGAATACCACAAGAATCACATGCGTATTATTCTGAAAACATTTAGATGAAATGAATTATATAGTACATTCAACATGCATGTATTTTGGATTGAAATAGTATCTTTTCATGTCCATATTATCTCTATGTATGGAATCGTAGTTGTTCCTATACTAAAAATGTGATTTTGGAATGTCATAATATAATAAACATAACTGATGTATGTAGTTCTATTGGTTTAGTACGTTGTTACTATCATTTCATTCAAAAACATTTCCCAATTACCAAACCCGTTTACCAATCATACTCGTAAATGGGTTATGTAGTATGGACTAAATATTTTGAAGAGTGTTTTGATGTATTTATTATAAAAATAGTGAATGCTCCTATCCTTTCACTACCATCAGGGAATGGTGAATTTTTGACCTATAGTGGTAAATCAATGAAATTACTTGGTTGAGTCCTTATGAAAAATGATAGTGTTATTGTATATTCATCAAGGTAGTTAAAAATTCATGAATAAAACATTATTTCTCATGATAATTAGGTAGCTACTACAATCTTTTCACGGTTGATATGGAGATAGTATCTCTATGGAGAAAGGTATGAGATATATATGTATCACAAGAGATTAAAATATATCTTCTCATAGAATGAACTCAATATGTTTCATATACTATGGATAAACATAGTCTAGGTTTTTGATTGTTCCATACACTATCATCCAGGAAAGAAAAGGATGTTAGTTGTTACAATGAGAATGAAGGTTCATAGAGTTCTTAACAAAATGAGGACTGAAAGGGGTCTTGTGTTCATGGATGTAAAAAATATGGATGTGGGAATTATCAATGAATTTGAAACATCATTACTTTTACAAGTGGGTTCCCATCATTAATTGTTAGAAAATATTAAGAGATCTCAAACTGATAAAGAAATTCATCAAAATAAAATTATGTCATTGAATGATGGGAAGCAGGGTGAATTCGTGAGTGAGGATAGAATTTTGATATTTGGGAAGATGATTTGTGTTTCCACTATACCCAAGATAAAAATGGTGTTATTGGATGATTCCCATAGTTCAAATCTCTCTATAAATCATTGTAAAATTAAAATGATTAGAGATTTGAAGGAAAAATTTTGGTCGGACAACTTGAGGAGGGAAATAGCTAATTATGTATCATGATGTTTAGTATTTCAACATGTGGAGGCCAAATGACAACAGACAAACAGAGTAATGAAATGTCTACCTATTTCTAAATGGAAATGGAATGACATAACCATGGATTTTGTAAATATATTAACAAAGAATCAAAGAATGAAATAATCAATATGGGTAATTGTGGAATAGATTTATGAAATATGTACATTTCATTGTTTAAGGGAGGATTTCAACTTGATATCTAGCCATCATAGAGAACCTATATCATTTGTTTCTATTCAGGATCCACAATTAACATAGAAATTATGGAAAATTCATCAATAAAATTTAGATACTGCGCATTGATTGAGTATTGGTTATCACACTCAAACTGAAAGAAAATCAGATAGGATGATCTGAATATTAGAAGACTTGTAGATATCATTTTCACTTGAATTTTAAGGCATGGGGGTTCAGTATTTACTTTTTGTAGTATTTTCTTATAATAATAGTTCTCATTCAAATATTAAAATGCCACCATATGAATAATTTTATAGAAAGAGATATCATACCCCAATATATTGAGATGTTGTTTGAGAAAGGAAGCTTGTTTGGTCTAGAGCTCATGAAAGAAACAAAGGCAAAGGTATAGACTGTTCTAACCCAATAAAAGAAGCTTAGAGAAGGAAAAAATGGATATTTTGATAATCAAATGAAGGAATATTATTTTCTAGTGGGTGATCATGTTTTTTTAAAAGTATATTTGTGGAAGGGTTCTATATGATTTGAGAAGAAATATAATATTATCCCCATATATTTTCCCTTTTGAAATTAAGTAGTGAATTAGATATGTGGCTTATCATTTGAAAATGTCTCCTAGCCTCTCTAAAGTACACAATGTGTTCCATGTCTCATTATTGAGAAATTACATGCTAGACCCAACACATGTCCTCATTTATAAAGGTATAGAATAGGAACACATATTATCTTACTAAAAAGAACCTATTTAGATTCAAGATACTACAAATTATGTGTTTACGATTTTGATGACAAGGCTAATAAAGATAATTTATAAAATTAGTCAATATAAAGAGGCAATATGAGAGCCTGTGGATCTTATGATGAACAATTTCCCAGCTCTTTTTTTGAGGAAACATTCTGAAATTTTAAGGACGAAATTATTTTAGGAGGGGAGAATGTAACACCCTAATAACATAAAAATAAGTACATGAAAACAATTATTCTCTATGAAAAAACAATGTTAAAACATATCCAACGAACATAATTTTTCTGTTTCTATTATGTAAATTTTTTAAAAATTGACAGACACAGTTGCGATCAGTAAAATATTTAGAGTCTAATATGATTAAAATAAATTTTTGGATAATAGTAACATTAACATTGTGAATAATATTTTACCCATGTGAATATTAACATTACTATTATGAATTTTATCCTAACCCTTGTATGTATAAATAATATTTATGGACCTTATAAATAAGAGTGAGTATTTAAAAAATTAATAATTATGTCTTGTTATTTTTTCCAGAAATAAATATTTACATTCTAATTTTATATTTATTAAAAATAAAATTAACATTTATAAAATTTATTCAAAAATAAATATTTTGTATTCCAATGAATTTATGTTAATTTATTAAATCCTAGTTAATTATTGAAACTATTATAAATTTAGTTTTATAATTAAAATCGTTATTTTTTCACTTAAATAATGATTTTATTTGTAAATTAAATTTCCCATATTTAGAAAATTATTTCATAAAATGGATATCATTTTTTAATTCGATAAGTTGATTATTTTTTAGTGTGATTTTGTGGTATGGTTCTAATATACAATAAATTTCAGTGAATAATAAAATACGGTAATTTATCGTATAAATACATTACAAGATAAATAAACAATTAATTGAATCATGGATGATGTAAGAACACATGGTACAAAGTCACATGAACTTATTAATATTTTTGGCCATATAAATATACATTATTGGCTATCATGAAAAAATAATATAATAATGAATAAGATATTCAAAAACCCCACCTCTCCTCTAATATAAAATCCACATGTCACTCCCTCTTTTCGTCACACATATAAGCCTTGAGTCTTATCAATTTTAGACTTGATTACACATCAATATCCCTTCCCCATGTCCATGTTCTCATGGTCTTGCCGAAATACAAAAACCCATTCCTTTAAAGTGGTTTCGAATGAGGATATTTCCAGAGTAAAAATCAACAATATTTTCCCATTCAATTTCTTTTTAAGTTCCTTATACTATTATTCTATTCTAACATCCTCTGTCCAATTTATTTTTATAACTAGATTATCATCTATATACTAGAATTATATCATGTTAATTTCATACCAACTATCAATATCCTTACCCTATCTCTTTTATTTTTTAAATGTATTCATCATTTGGGAGTTCCCATTTTTTAACCTTTGTTGATGAGGAAGTCATATTCTTCAATTTATTATTCAAATACGGTCATAAAAAAATTATGGTAAAATATGATTCTAAAATCATTATTTTATCTTATTTAATTATTTTGGAACCATCACTTATAATGATAATAAATAATTGAGCAAAACTAGATCGTTATTATCCATAATCACCTAAATTTTCTAAATGATCATTACTAAATTTATTATGTTATGATTCATACTCATAATATATTATGAAATGATATATTTAACCAGTTTCACTTATTTATGTTCTTTAATAATATTTAATATCCATTTTAGAGAATTATATCCATTCCTCATGAATTCCATTACTTATAATCAAGAAACATGATCATGAAATCATGGAATGAACACTCGAAAATGATAGAATTCAATCATATAACTAATTAACAAGGAAAAAAATTAACATAATAAAACTATAATGAATGAAATAAAATAATATATGGTTATGAATTAATTCAGTAATTTTATATGGTTACCTATGAAGTTAATGTAATGTAAATAACACATTCAGACATAAGATAATGGTTTTCTACATGTACCTCAGTTTTGTTTTGGGATAATCTTATTCTATAAATTCCTCAATTAAACTATTATCTACTCCTATGTAATCCTCATAAAATATATTATCAATTTGTATATATTTCAATCATCCATAATCCTATGTTATTTTATGGATAGTTACATAATTTAAATGGATCTTTCAAAAATTATTCTAATATGCACGCCTGTTAAAAAGGAAATTCATCAATTATTACCTATTTTAAAATTAAATCTATATTTCGTTTTAAGAAAACATTATTTTTAAAAAATCCCGAATTTTGTTATGATAAAACAACCTTAATTAACATATGGTATTATAAAATGATTTTTCCAAAAGGACACATTTTTAAATGTAAAATATTATGTATCTGAAGAATTAGATGAGGATTTTATAATAGTATCGCCACTTATTTCAACACACATATTTATTATTATGATTAAACGAGGTTAATTTTTTAGATATCATCCCTCATATTTTATTGAATAGTTAATTATTATATTGAAAATGTATGTTCTATCTTGATGCCATTCAACATATTACTCTTAATGTTTTGTTTTTTTGTGTAATGTTTGGGAAAATCTATTTACACTTCATACCAAAGTTTCAATATGAATGAATATGATGTTTATTTCTATCCCCATTAATTTTAGAAATTCATTGGAATTAGTATGTAATGGGTGGGGAGCCCCAAATTCCATCGATGCATTAGTCGATCTGATGAGAAAAACTAGAGCCTTAGCACGAGGCCTCGACAATATAGTTATTTATAGTCTTGTAATTAGGCCATGATAGTTTAGTTATGACACATGAAATTATAGATTACCTCATTATAAATCAATTTATTTATAGTTCATGTGGTTATTCTAATATTATAATTCCCATGTTTATGTTTTATTGTGGAATTATTTATTCATCTATTATTCTTTCCATATTGTGTTTAAGAGTATTTGTTAATGGAATATGTATTTAGTTATTCACCAGGACTAATGTTTATATTTATGATATCTTATAATGTATTGCATAAATTTACTTAGCATCTAAGATCACCCCTTGTAATCATGACATTGTAATAAAATAATGCATCAGCTCTAGGAAACTAGGCTCTATGTGTTACAATTAAGGTATATTGCCCAAAAATTTGGGGTTTGAGTCACATAGCATGTAAAAATTATTTATTATTAACAAATATTTCACATTCATAGTTCTACACTAGTTTAGGTGTGGGGTTATTATCTGGTAATGATTTATTATATAATTTCACTCAAATACATGTGATTCTAATATACAATTCTTTTAGTTTTGAATCATTATGGACTTTATTATTGTACTCAAATTTGGTATTGATTATTTGAAACCCATTAAAAATAGAAAATTTACTACTTTCATTACTATAATGTAAGTATTGAAGTTTATTAATGTTAATTTAACATATTTAAATTTAATTCTGAAAAAAATATTCCAATTGTTTTTTTTATTCTATATTTTTTGATATTATTCATGTTCAGAATTTGATTCCCAAAAACAAAATATTTTACATTGTGATACGATATTTTGGAGCTTTTATTATTACATTCAATATTATTTCCCAAATTGAAATTTTTTATTTTTATAACTCTATAGAAATTGTCAGAGTAAATTATAAATCCATGGATTTGTATTCAAAAAATATATTAAAAAATTATAAAATCCATAGTGGTTAGAATTTTACCACCTTCTATAAATGGTAGATAACCCACTATAGGATTATTTTAATGGGATGAATATAATGAAATTGGAGATCTATTTATAGTCCACATAGTCCCATAAAATTGTGGTTCAATGTTTTGTGGTTTGGGATTAAGAACAGAATGTAAATGAGATATATTATCACATTTTACATTCCAAACACACCAAACAATTAACTTATCTTTCAAATAACATGATTTAAATAACATCATATTTCAATCTCTACAACATTCAATGTATTTACAATTATAAGGGTTATTTATAGTAATGCTTGATTTTTTTTAATTTGTTCATTTTATTATTTATTTTTCCGTTAATCCTTTAAAATCATAATGGTCTATATGATGAGAATTTTAATTTTAAATAGTATTTTTTATTTTCTACCCATTATCATATATAACATAGTTTGATATTGGCTTTTATTTCACAAAAATTCACCATCTGATTATTCATTACATGGATTCAAAACAACATGAAAGATGTATTCTTTCACTACCCATGATGTTAGCATGATTGAATTTAATTTTCTACCTTTTATTCTACTGTAAATATATTTCACCATATGTTATCAATTCATTCTGAAATTTTATTTCAAAAAAATTTCTAGGTTTGATTTCTGTATCAAACTTATTCATTAATCATTTTGTTACAATCAAAAGATCATTGTATTTACTCATGGGGAGGAAATTTAGTATCTATTATTTTGACATATTATTCTTAATTTTTAATCCTTTTACTTCTATTTTTATGTTGATATTCTCATATAATAACCATGGTAATTTAAATTCCCATCCACTATTTCATAAAATGGATCATTGAATGATTTTGAGTTAATTGGTCTCCTCTATCAACTTTTATATTTCAGTAGTTCCCTATTGGATTGGGCCTGTTGATAAAATCTTGATGATAACAATAATTAATATGGATTCTTCTATCATGATTAAAATATTATCAAGGATCTAAATATGGGCGTCACATATTTGTTCTTATATGATTCAGTATTGAGTTTTATTAGTACATAAATATAGTTATTTTGACATTTGGATGTTATCGATAATCAATATAGAAATATTAAAAATATCATACGTATTCTCCTAAAATATATTAAAATACATTATGGTTTCAGTGTGCATAAATTAATTAATTGACAGTATGTATAACATTTATAGAGGAATGTGACTGTTTATCATAAAGGGAAGAAAAACTATTGTAATACATATTTCTTTATGTATTTAAATTATTATAATAATATTATGTCAGTACATTTCTAAAAATCAACCCATATATTCATCATCATTTTAAAAATTATAGAATTTTAATAAATATATCTTTATTTTCCTTCATCCATATTAGAAATGAACTACATTACAATATACTATTAAACTAATTAACTGTTTTAAATTTTATTTCTTTGAAAACATGATCAAAATCTACACCTTATTATTAAGCATTCATAAATCATTTGATTTTACCATTTACACCACATCGATTTTTCAAAAAAAATACTATTTTATTTAATTATAATATTAATTTTTTATATAGATAAGTAATGGATTGTGACTAGGTATACTAACAAGATCTATATAGTTTGTGTGGAGTTGAAATTTAATATAAATATTATTTATGTCTGTTAAAAAACCTCTCATTATGAGTATAACCATATTATTGTTAAACTAATCCATTTTAGAAAACATTTGGATATTTCTTCTATTTTAATTTCTTCAAATTTTTATATTTTTTTAATTTAAATTCTTCTATATTGATTATTTAAATATTATATTATAAGATATTAATTTTTATTTATTTTTTTATCCTCATTTTACCATGAAATTCGTTGAGTTAATCTATAAAATAAAATTATATTGGGATGTTAATGTTATTATAGACTGAGTATGATTTATATGATGTCAACATTTCACCAGAGAAAACAATGATTTACCATAATCCACCACCCACTATAAATAATCCTTTTACAATTATTATGGATATGTTAGATCAAATTATATTAAATAAAAAAATAACAAAAATTTGTGAAAATCACATGTAAATGATGAAATTAATTTTTTATAACATAAATATAAATTTTAAGATATATGTGTTAATTTGGAAGAAAATTTACTAATTACCATTTCCATTCACCCATTAAAAAAAATGGACGTAATTAACCCATACATTCCCATACTAAAATTTAATTGTGATACTATAAATGTTGAAAAAAATATATTTTTCATTAACTACTCACTAACATAATTGATTATATAAACCCATTTAATTTACAAAGAATAACCATGTTCCCCATATTTTTGGGACAATATTATAATAATTTTTTTTATTTTTATATATTGTTTAATGGGGTAAGAGAACGGTCATGATTGGTTTATCAAAAAATCATTCCTTATGTCTAATGCATCATATTATATTTTTAATTAAATTTTTTTTTTTCAATATATATTGAAACATTATCTATAGGTAAAAACATAACTCGAGGGCCGTACTAGAATATTCATTTCATAATCTCTAATAACAATATTGACATTGCTATTTTGAATCTTATAGATGTAATTTATTGGAATAATAAAAAACAATATTATTTACCAAAGGTTCTTAAAATCCATGATATGAGGATAATTACTATGGTGGTCTCTAAAAAACCACACCCATCAGCAAGGTATAGATGGCCAAAATCTTGGTCATTTATCTCTCTATAACTTTTTTATTACTTTCATTATATATTATATTTACCTTAATTAATAATTATTTTATTGTTATGAGGTTTTGAAACATCATTTAATTATGGATTTATGTGTTAAAAAGAGAAATAAAATAATAAAATAATAAATAAATTCTTTTTTCATTCAACTAATTTTTTAATTAATTTATTTTATAAAAATGATTTATAATTATTTTAAAAAAATTTCAACAATACTCCTAAATTAATGATATGTATTATCATATATAATTGAACTAATAAAATTTATCAATCATGTGGTGGTTATATATTTTTTTCTAGGAAAAAAACAATTAAAAGATATTCTATATGGTTATGTGTAAATATGTTTATTTTGAAAATTATTTTTTTGGTTTTTTTTCATTGAAATAATTGGTATGTTATCACTTTTGTATATTGTACTATACATTGTGGTTTTATCATTAAATGATATCTTCAACACATCCATGGTTCGGTATTTTTATATATTTTCATGAAACTAATTCATTATATAGTAAATATGATAATTATTAAGGTTCTCTAGAATATTCATATCTTACTTAGACTACATAAAGGGCCATTATGTAATATGATTCTAGACTAAATTGTTGTGTGTACTATACTTTTAATTTTTATGTAAATATGAAAAACTTTCCATATTTATACATATAAATTTTGATTAACATGATGAAATTATTAAAATATATAGATATGTATGTTCAGATCTTGAGGCATGAATTTTGAGTTCATTTAATATTTTTGGTTTTAAGGAGTATGAAAGGGTTCATATGGTAATTATGATGGAAGAAAAAGGATCATAATTTTTTATTCCTTGTTCAAATGGAAAACAAAGTAATGAAACTATAATAGTGATTGAAATTATGAAATAATTCAATAAAGAGTTGTACACTGACTTGAATGTTTCTTTAGAGGACTATGATAAAATAAATATTGAGAGATATCAAAAGGGCATTAGTGGAGAACATTTAGGAAGGTTTATCAAAAAACATGTTGTAGTATTTCAAGATTTTTGCACTAATATTATGTTAATGGATGAATCTTTCGAGTTCTAAATATTCATATAACTTATGTAAATAAAAAACATATAGTATCATCCTAAACATGATATGTAGAACTGTGATTTGAAGAACTGATTATATTTCTTTGGATGATTAAAAATTGATAATTATAATGATAATTTTTAATCATAGTGATAACTAATTTTCAAATGTTGAGATACATAAATTTAGTTCTCTATATTTTTCATCATTGATATTTTTACATATTGACTTCTAAAAATATTCTATAGAATAAAAAATGAGTTTTGAAATGGTTTACATGAACTAAAATGATTGGAGTTAATAAAATAGTTCACTTTTAAGTGAATTTCACATTTAATGGTTTCTTATATAAGGATTTATAATTAAAAAATTAATGTTTTTTAAATTCCCATGTTTACAAAACTAAAATGAACTGAAAGATAATTATATTTATAATGACTATTATAACATATTGTTCCCCCAAATATTGTCTTTGGATTACATAGCTTGCATAAAATTTTTTATTATCATTAAAATTTATTTTTCTATTGAGTGAAATGTCTTAAGAGTAAAATTATTATAATAATAGGATTTACCATGAAATTTTACAATTATACATATAATTTTAAATTTTGAGGTTTTTTATTTTCTAATCGTAAATACTTTATATTTCAACATGAATTTTACCTTTATTATTTGTAAACACTTTAAAATATAAATTTTGATAATATTGTTGTATTCATGGAAGGACTGAATTTTTTAATATGTATTTATTTTCCAAAAAAATATATTCTGATTAATATTTATCAAATTTTTTATCATTATTTATTCATGGATGTTAATAATAATATAAATCGTATGTTAAAAGTATAGATATTCTATCATGTGACTAAAATTGGATAACATCCTTGTATTTTTAAGATAATATTCACACTACAATGCCAAATGTTTCAAATAACATTTTTATTGCTCTGTTGACATCATAGAACATGTGAATCAACATGATTAATGTTAGGATCCATATATATGTGGAAAAGTAGAATCACAATAAATGTTAAAATAAATGTTCTAAATAATTGCTCAGCATAATATAAATTAAATACAACATGAGATATGATGAACAAAATAAGTTTTATACAATGAAATTTAAAATATATCTTCAAGAATTATTGTATCATATAATTTCATATTAATATTTTGTGCATCTTAAATATGTTCCCATATTTAATTATAAAAATATAGATTATCTTGGACAAATCAACTAACATACCTATAAGTTGTATTCTATTTCAGATAACTTGTTTTATATGCATTTAAAATTTACTCACATTCTCATTAAAAATGGTTAAATGTATAGGGAATTTTAAGAGTAAATCCTTATAGGATCTATATATTAATTTATTATCATTCTCCGCAATGGTATTGTAAACATGCAATGGTAAATTTGAGTGAGTGAACCTTTATATATTCTTGACCTCCATGTTTATACACATTGGATTGTAATTGAATATCGAGTTCTGTGATATATTATTCATCATTTTACAATTATTTCTATGTTTTTTATGGCATTTCCATTTATGAATCAATGTGATGTGAATCAACATTATTTCTAATATAAACTAGATTTTATGGAAATTTTAGCTCATTTATATACTTTCTCACCTTTTAAATTTTGTGGGTGATATTTAAAATTGATTCATTTGGTGACGTCTAATACTTAATGATCATTATTAAATATTATATTCATGAGTAAAATATCAACAATTATCCAAATATATTCATTCCAAAATTAATTTAATATAATTATATGATTTTTTATGATTATAAACCACTATAAATATTTGCATGTTATAAATAACTAGTATTGTATGATTGGTCAAATCCATGTATCAACCAAATATATACACATAATATATTTGGTTTTAGTAAGTTTAAATCAATTCATTAGTATTATATCCCACACCCCGTGAAAGTGATGACAGTTAATCATTAATAGGATCATATATTGGTTTATCAATAACTATGTAACTGGATCCTTTATTTTTATAATATAATGTCAATAATTATATAAATGTCAAAAATTCCATCATATTCATAATTTTTTTACTTCAAGGTGATTTATGTTATCATTAAATATGGGTCTTTTTATTCCATATGAAAATAACTATATTACACAATATATCAAATATAATTATCTTAATCTAAATTTTATGTGTTAGATTATATTATCAATACCATTATAGTCCATAATAATATATTTATAGTTTTTTAAAAAGTTATTGAAATTGAAATCATTGTCACTCCATAAATGATAATTTCAAATATTCACAATTTTTATAATTATTTAAATAGATCACATGAAAGACATTGATGACCAAATTTAAAATTAATAATTATAGTATTAGTTTATCTACTCAATTATAAATTCACAGGTTAATTATAGTATTGAAATTAAAATAATATTCACATATTTTTATAAATAATTATTAATCAACTGTATTTATTTTTCTTTTTTAATATATTTAATTATGAGAATATTTACCTATATAAATTTTTAAATGAGTTAATCAAATTACCTATATAATATATATTACCATCATTTCTAAACATTTTCATGTCTAACATTGTTTTTCCTCTATGACAATTCATGAAATTTAACACAACAATAAATCACATTATTTATTATATATTATTATTATTTTGAGACCTGTTGATATTTCTGAAACATTTAATATGTAAGGTTGAATCCAATTATCTAAGGTGTATAAAGATTATAATTATTCTTTGATCAATGAAGTAATGTATTAGTGTGATATATGAATATTTATAATCTTTTAATACTTTAGTCATGTAAATATAGTTATTATAAAATTATAATTATAATTATGATTTATTTATGTATCCAGTTCATCAAAATATGCCCACTTATTTCTAGTTAATCTCATCAAGGTCGTAGATTTTACACAATTTATATACGTTGATAAATCCCTTATAATATTCAGAAAATGTTATAGAACTGGTCTAAATAATACCAATAAATCATATTATTAGAAAAAAAATATATAAATACATAAGAAGAATTTATGATTATCTATTTTATAATTAAATTTATATGTCAGGCCATCTGGTTAAAGGGAACATGTGTATCATCCAAAATGAGATTCAATAAATATAGAATTTAGAATAACAATTCGGTTTTTTAAATGACTGTTAATATCAGAGTTAATTTGTTTTTACCTACGAAGAATAATGTCAATTTATATAACAAAAATTGTAGAAAACTTCTATTTACACAAACATTCCATTACATATCATTATTTTATTATGATTTGGAACTAAATATAATATATGGAGAATATTATAATTAGTATGGTTATTATCAAGATTAATTAGGAATAAAATATTAAAAAATATAATTGGAATATGAATAATTTATATCATTTATAAAATATATGATATGTCATAAAATTTCTTCCTTAACTATATTTTCTTGAATGGTATATTGGGAAAGATTTACAACACTAAATCATATATTAAATAAAATATCCATCAAATTTTTCAAATAAAAATATATGTTATCTTTTTTATTTTACAATGATAATGATTTAGTCATATGATATTTTATATTTTAGAAATATTTCATATGAATATTGTTTCATGATATAAGACATGTCATATGCAATAATATCATTAAAGGCAAGGTTTGGTTCCCTTGTTAGATTGTGGTTCCTAATATAATTTCATCAGTTTAGATGATTTACAATGCCATGACCACCTTTTACATTATTTATAATCTTATCAATCAAAAAATCCATATTAATATAATATAATATTATAGACTATTAATATTCAATTGATTAATTTACTATTATTTATAACCAATAACTATATCTACTAAAAACCATATATTTAGGTTAAACCCCCAAAATGTGATAAAACCCATCATTATATAATTAACAAAAATCACATCCTTATATATTTCTAAAATGATAAATTTTCTCCCCCTTATAAAAAGAATGTATTCATAGTTTTTCATAAGAACATGATGTTGTCATTCAATAAAATATAATAAACCTCATCATGATCATAATTGTTATTATCTTCTTTTCATAAAAAATAAAATTATTTTGAGCATGTGTCCTATATAATGATATTGTTTTCTTCAATCAATATTATTTTTAATAAAGTGGATGATTTAAAGGTTCCAAAACCATTACAATATTGAGTGATACATGGAGAAACACATTGGGAATGGCGAATAACACATCAAATAATAAGTGGGGTTTTCACCATCATAGGGTCCCCCAAAAACCAGAATACATCTATTCGTAGCATCTCAATACACAATCATTCACCACTATTGAGAAAGGGGAATTTGCCCATGAAGCTGATATATTCAAGAACAATCAACTCTTTATCTATGTTAGAATCAAATATCACCACATATAAAAAGGGTTCTAGAACATACCCTAATAACAAATAATATTATACATTAGGAGTTTGTAACCATATAGGATCAATTTAATTAATTATCATACATAATTCAATATTTATTTAATAAAATTTCCCTTTTATTATATGAAATATTTTTTATTTATATTATAGTATTTAATGTTGGATAAAACATAGAAAATTAAATTTTTCATGTGAAAATAATTGTATTTTGGGATATTATGTAGAAGAATTATAATTATTTTAAATGATGAATAACTAAAAAATATTAATAAAAGAATGGAGAAAATTTAATATTTAGAGAAAATTTTATTTATTCTAAATATATATTTTCAAATATATTTTTATTTTTTTTAAAATGTTACTGTATTTATTCTAGTAATGATATAATTTACAAGACTAGCCATTAAATAAACAAATGGAACATGATATTAAATTACATTAAAAAATCCATAGAGAACCAAAAAATATTACATATGAATAATATTCAATTCCATTTAAGATTATCTTTGTGCTACATATCATCTATAAGACAGTAGAAATAAATTGAAAAATTTGGATCCAAAACATCACCATCTGCACTAAAATAATAAATTTTATGATATGGAAGAAAATTAATTGGCCACATAGTGAAAAATTTTACAGTCACAAAAGAGTGAAAATTATAAAAAAAACATCCACTAACCTATAAAATTAAATCTAATATTTAAAAACTCAACATCATGATGAAGTTATAGATTATTCCTGATGATATTTTAATTTTCATGATAAAAATATAACTATGAATTTTTTGGAGATCATTGCGATGATATGTTTATGAATGATTTGAAGTAATTATCACTAATTTGAAAACTGTGAAATATATATACTAACCATAAGTTCATAAAGTATATATTCACAGATAATAGGTTGAACATATTGTAAAAATAGCTATTTTAAATTGATAAAATACTTCGACTAGTCAGTAAATTATCAAACATGGAAGGAAAATAAAGAGGATGATATGACGAGTAAAAACGATCATACCACCTTATCCCTGATGAGGATTGAATGATACCAAATAATCATGTATTTTAAATGGATTAACCTAGATATCATCAGGGGAAAGAATAAATCCTATATTTACCAAATGATTATTCAATAATCCATTAATGTGAAGTTAATGAAGACTTAGAAGGATGATATAGATATATATTAGAAACGAATGAATATTATTGAGTTCATATTTGACAATAATGAAATTATATCATTTGAAAGATAAATATGGGTTATATAAAGTCTATAATTGATGAAGGATCTATAGAACAATGTTCACAGATCATATTTCTCTATCTATTAGGAAATCAGGATGATTTATATAGATCACAAGGATAATTTATTGGGGTAAAAGCTAGTGGGGGATATTATAAAGTATACATCATAATTATTGTTATGAAATAGTGTTATGGATATTTGATTAAATTATAAGTGGATGATATAATCATTACACATACTTATTTAGAAATGGTATTAAATCACAATTTATTTCACAGTGTGTTTCCTAGGATACTTTTAAAGATGATAATTTCATTTTGGTTGTAGTTTTATTATTTATGATGTTTTCATATTTAATTAATAATCATGAATATTTCTCACCCGATCAACATTTTTGGTCATATAAATGAATTTTTGTGGATATATGTTCTATTGATTTCTATTATATATGGTCATGATTTATGGTTTACCTCAATAATGTAGAATAGTTTTCCATGGGTGTTGGATTCGTGGTTGAGATTCCACACTACTTATCATCCTCAGACCGATGGTTAATCTGAATGGATTACTCAAAATCCATATGATATATTGTGATCTTCTTCAACAAATTTATAATGATTTTGGTGTAGATTTTAGGATTGGAACTAAACCCTAGATCTACTGGACAATAAAAATATATTCTATGTGCAATGGATAGAACAGGTGTCGGATGACCCACTGATCGGATAAATCCCCACGAAGTAGATAATCTGGAAGGAATATATTATTTCAAAACTAATAACCACACTAATTTACATGTTATTTTGATACAAATTAAATTTATAAACATAGGGATTCAATATTTAAGAGAATGTAATAGCATATGGTCAATTATAGTAAGTGAAATTTTCTTTCTCATGAAAATATTTCATAATGCACATAGATTTACTCAAAAATGATATTAAAAGAAATATTAAATATATTTATAATTTCAATTTGATGAAATAATGTCAATTTATAAATTTAATCTTTTAAAATTATATTAGGGATATTTGTTTTGTGATTTCTCTAAAATAATTGATTTTAAATAATATATAAAATAGTTATTTTACAAAAAATATCACATTCATATATTATAATGATATAAATATGATATTATTTATTATGAAAACTTCTTCATACACCAATTATAATCATATTACTTATTATTAATACATTAAAAATAATGCATTGAATATAGAAACATGTTTTATCATTTTTAAATACATGTAATATTTGTATAGAAATCAAAATAAATTGGTTATTATATTTTGATAAAATATTCACATAATTACTTTCTTTTTTGGTTTCAATTTAATTTTAAATAATTATATTTATAATGTAAATAGTAAAATTAATTCTCTTATAATGAACAACATTGTTTATTTTTTTAATCAATTTTATACTGAATACATGCACTATTAAAAAAATTGGTTTCAATGTGTCTGGTCAACATATGATAAAATAAGTTTTTAAAATATTTATTAAACAAATAAATTAAATGGTTTATATTTATTCATTGGGTATAAATATTTTTTTTAAATATGGTTATGAAAATTTCGTTTCATAGTGATTATTGACTAGGGAAAATGTTCATTTAACACCTCGAGTTTATATGAATAATTTTTAATATTGTTAATATTTTTTAAAAAAGAAATAAAATTTTTATTGATGAATTACATGTAATGATATGTTTTAAATTTGTCCTAAAAACACTTATTTTTTCTATTGTTGCCCACAATAATGAATTTTTCTTATGTTACATGCAACATTGAGTTGAAACGAAACATGAAATTCTCTTAAAATATTATTATTTAAAATGGTAGTTATTACCTATCAATGGTAATGGTGAATATGAATATCATTAAATAAGTGATAACTATATATTTTTTACACATCTTTATATAATCTCATTTTTGTAACCAATTAATTAAAAATGAAAATAATAACAATTTTAGAAAAAAATGTTTTATTTTTCTAATATACTAATATTATGAACACAAGTGTGTTTAATATTGATAAATTAGCTAAATTACATTAGGATAATTATTTTAAAAAAATTCAGATATTATACATTCATCTATAATTTTGATAGTCAAATTATTTATTTTATACAGAAGAAAGATGAATAAATGAAATTTTATAATTAACATCTATATTTTTTTTCTAAATAGTATATTTTTTTTTATGTACTATTAAAAAATTAAAATTTTAAAACACATAGATAATAAATAGATAATAGAGATTTTTTTGAGAATAATTTATTATAATATCTTGTGTTTATTTTTTAAAATTTTCTTTTTAATTATTTATTTTTTATGAATATTAAAAAAACTCAACATTAATTGTAAATTAATTTTTCTTCTATATTGTTAATAATCATAATATATATTTTAACTGATGTTATATTAAAAACAAAACTTTAATTGAAAATTATCATTATATACTATTAAACACAAGGGGGATCAACTCTGTGATTAGATGAACTACCTGTCGAGTCTTTATTAACAATAAAATGAGCAAATACCCATCCTCCATCGGGAAGATAAACACATAAATCACATGGTATACATCATGCATCTTCGCCCCTTTTGGAAGGAGGACAAGAAAAACCATCTTCCTTGAGGAGTGTAGAAATTAATGCAGATAAAAAAACCAATAAGAATCTACAAGCATCCAAACATTCGAATTTAATCCATTTCATCATCTTCAGTGTCCTCCCCGACTCCCACATGCATAAACTGATTCATCTCACCACTCTAGGCGTCAAATGCTTCCACAACCATTTGGCCTCCTTCCCCCACATATCACAATAGCCTTCCATTCTCAAATCACAACACAAACTGCATGAAAAATACTATCATATCAATTGGGCTATTGGCGTGGGTAACTTAGAACCCAACAAGGAATTATATTTTATCAGAAAACCAGCTTGTTAATCCATCATAGATTAATCAATTTATTATTAATAGGTTCTAACATGTGAAATATAAATAGTAAGCTCTCAAAAAAAATTTAACATGTTTACTGTACCAATTTGATTAACATCAAATTACCATATGAACAAATAGATTCATTAACATGACTCTTCATCTTTAGCCAAACAATTATCAATATATTATGGCGATACAAACAGAAATAATTTAAATCATGAATGAAAAGATAAATAAGAAAGAATATATATCACACTATCTCGAAAATCAAGATACATTAACATACAATCGATATCAATTTATTTATCCTGTTCAAATATTTATTATGTCAATTCCATTGTGATCATGTGGGATAAAACATGATATCTATAAATTTTCATGTAAATTAAAAGTGAACCAACATAACCCCAACCTAAAACAGTTCTTAACGTTCCCTCTAGGAGAACGATCCACACAATGGGTTACAATCTCCCCCATGTGACAACTGTGACCACTCGAAGATGCAGAGACAGCACCACACCGGTCCACACCCAAGACAATCCCAATAGGAATATATATATAGCATTATATAAATTGGATAAGAGAAACAAGAGGACATGAACCCAAAAGAATGATGATATATCATACATTATATCAAAGATTGATTGATATAACTTGTTTCATTAAAAACTGAGGGAAAATCATCCAAGGAGGAAAGCATGATTGCAAAACTCCTATGTTATGTAATGGAAGTTTCTAGAGTCCCACACCCGAGAAAAAGGAGGATGGATTAGGGAAGAAATTCTATAATCCCTTTAGAAGATTTGAGGGAGCATCGGTTTATGATCCGTTGGATTTCCAACTAAAAGAGGATCACATTAAACCACAAAGTTTGACCAATTGAAAACATTCCGAGAAATAGGAATATTAATATAGTAGTTACATCATTTGAATCGGATATAGAATACTTAAAACAAGGCATAAAATTCATATTACGTTAAAGGAAATGTCAAAGGGGAGAAAGTGTATGAAGCTGAAATCACTATTCATTTACTCGAAATTTGGCCAAGGAAAAACATTCTTTATGAACATAAACAATGAAACCTCACTGTTGAAACCTCAACGTTCTGGAAACACTATTCATGAACCTCACCGTTGGGACCTCACCATTCTGGAAACACATTTTAGGAACATTAACATTGGAACCTCGCCATTATTGAAACACTTTTGATGAACCTCACCATTGAAACCTTTCCATTGAAACCTCACTGTTATGGAAACACTATTCATAAACCTCACCGTTGAAACATCACCATTGGAACCTCACTGTTCTGGAAACTTTGTTCATGAACCTCATCGTTGAAACCTCACTATTCTATAAATATTGTTCATGAACCTCACCGTTAAATCATAATCATTGGAACCTCAATGTTCTGGAACATAGTTCATGAACCTCACCACTGAAACCTCACCGTTCTGGAATCCTATTTCATTAACTCATAATTTGGAAAAGTAAAGAGGCAACCATTGGAACCTCACACTCTAGGAACATTGTTCATGAATTCAAAATTTGGCATAGAGGCTACCATTGGATCCTCACCATTCTAGAAATACAGTTCATGAACACAAAATTTGGAAATGGAAAGAGGCTATCGATGAAACTGTTCACATAAAATACCATTGTACTGTTTATATAAGGCTACCGATCACACTGTTCGAATAAGGTTACTATTGGACTGTTCATATAAGGCTACCAATCCCACTATTCACATAAGGTTATCATTGTACAGTTCACATAATGATACCAGTGAATCATTTCATATAACTGAGAATTTAGATACGTGTTAGGGATAAGTCACCTACACCTCCCGGAACACCTCAGAAACCAGAACAACACAATGGAATGGACCAGAGAGGTATGAGCCATCGCATCGGATACCTCTCAAAACAATATCGACTTTGAGAATTCAAAACCAAACTAAAAGAGGAATAAAAAGATTTATGAACAACCACCCATCAAGATACCTATCAAAAGAGAGAAAAACAATAGAATCACCCAAATAAGGCCATCTCATTAACAAGAATGTTCTATATCCACAAAGGGGACATTATTACTTGAAAAGAGTTAGACATCAAACAACTCTAGGTACTGAGCATGTATCAGTGACTCATGTTTCCAAGTACTCTCCTCCTTGCAACTATGTCTCCCCGAGACATGAACCAAGGGGATAGAATTCCCACACAACAAATACATTGTGTGGTCTTGTATCTCCACAGGTTGCTCCTCAAAGGTCACATCATCAACAACATCATCCTCTCCCCAATTGATGGTGCGAGAGTAATCATAAAGAAAATGATAGAGTTGTGAAACATGAAAAACATCATATATCCAGATCATGCACATGGGTAGTGCTACTCAATACTCCATAGCCCCTACATGAGCACACACCTCAAAAATACCTGCAAATCGGGGAGAAATATTACTCCCACGAAAAAACCTTCCCAACCCACAATGGGGAGTCACCTTCAGAAAAACGTGATCCCCAAAATCAATTTATGTTGGTCTCATCCTTTGATCGACATTAGATTTATATTGATCATGAACTATCATCATCCTCTCAAGAATCAGATGAACCATCTGTATTCTATTTGTCACTAGTTCAGATCTCAGAATCGATGACTCTCTAACCCCAGTCCTACCTAATGGCATACAACAAGGCCAACCATAAAAGGATTCAAACGGAACCACACTGATGGTGGAGTGAAATCTATTATTGTTTGTTAAATACACCAAGGGTATGTGCCTTATCCGTGAACCTCAAAAATATAGGACAAAAAAGCATAACATGTCTTCAAGATTATAGATATTTTTCTATGTCGGATAATCAGTTTCAGGATGAAATGAACTCCTTAGAAATAACTATAAACCAAATTCATTTTGGAGACCTCTCTATAATTAGATGTTGAAATGAGGATCTTGATCATAAATGATCATCCTTGAGACTCCATGAAGTCTCACCACCTATTCAATATTATGAATTTACAAAACATCCACTATTCTTGACTCCTTGATTGATAAAAACTTAGAAGATTTTGTTAAATGTTCCAATACAACACAAATAACATCATGTCATCCATGAGATCAAGTAAAACCATTAAAAATGTCTGTTGAGATGTCCTCCGACTTCCAATGAGGAAAATATAATGGCTGGTGCAGACAACAAAGAACACGATGTATGGCCTTCACATTTTGAAAGATAAAACATACAAACATAAACTCTGCAACCGCACACTTCAGCCCAGACCACCAAAATTGGATCCCCAAGGATCATTACATCTTTGTCATGTCCGGATAAGCCACTAAAGGAGAACAATGTACCGCTCTCAGAACTGTCTCACGAATTGTTGAAGGAACAAATATTCTTCTATGATACAACACTCTGCGTTGTTCATCCTCAATCCATCCATCAGGGGCCTCGCCACAAAAAATCGGTCTCTTCAAACCACCACCTCTAGATCCCCCTTTTGGGACTCCTCCTCCTACAACACCAGAAATTATGCACC
This sequence comes from Viscum album, assembly GCA_963277665.1. Lineage (NCBI taxonomy): Eukaryota > Viridiplantae > Streptophyta > Magnoliopsida > Santalales > Viscaceae > Viscum > Viscum album. Next base: position 422,092,860 of record OY728151.1, read on the forward strand.
GTCATCTAGAAAAGTCAACATCTACCCCCAAATTCACCCATAGCATGATCTAATCCTGACACTTCTTCCATTACTCTTCAGGAGTCACCAGATTCACACAATGCATCATTATGTGAAATCCGACATAGCACGTCAGCAACAACATTCCCCTTTCTAGGTGTACAAAATATTACTATGTTATGTTCATGTAAGTACTCCATAAACTAAAACTATTGTTATTTCAATTCCTGTTGGGACAAAACATAACTAAAAATCATATGATTTGTGAAAACCAAAATGCTCTCTCCAATGAGGTAATGTCTCCACAAATTCTGAGAAAACACCACAGATGAGAACTCAAGATCATCGGTTGCATTATTACATTCCTTGGGATGAAAATGACAAGAAACATAAGAAATTGTTGATACTTGCTACATCAGAACACATCCTAACTGTAGATGCGAAGCATCACAGAAAACATCACACTGAACTCCCTCTACTGGAAGAAAAATAACCGGAGAAAATACTAACTTCTCCTTTAGATACTCAAAACCTACTTGACATTAATCATTCCTTATAAACACCTAATCCTTTCACATCATAGCTACCAGAGGAGTCACATAACAAGAGAAATCGATTATAATACTCCTCTAGTAGCCTGTGAGACCAAGGAAACTTTGAAACTCTAACAATGTCTTGAAAAATTACTAAGAAACAACAACTTCTATCTTTAATGGATCCACATCTACTCTCTAATGGGACCCAACATTCCCCATGAAACAGACTTCCTGAGTCCAAATTTTATACATCGACATCTTCCTAAACAACTAATATTGACGAAAAACTCCCAAAATAGCATGTAGATTCTCTACATGCTCCTCCTTAGACGTGAATTACATGAGGATTTCGTCGAACGAGACCAACACGAACTATTCCATAAACTCATGAAACAAAACATTCATAAATCCCATAAACATAGTCGGAGAAATTGTTAAACAGAAGGACATTACAACAAACACATAATGCCCATAACGACAATAGAAAACAGTCTTTGGGATATCCTTATCCTTCACACACATTTGATGATATCCTAACCTATTGTTGATATTTGAGAACCCTATTTCACCATTCATTTGTCAAAATAAATCATAAATATGCATAATAAGATAGTAATCCTTCAAAATCACTTTTTTAAGTGATAATAATCGATAGAAAACCACAAACGGTGGTCAGCCTTTTTCATGAGCAAAACAGTTGAACCCCACAGTGACATACTCGACTGAACCAAACCACACTGTAACAGACCATCAATCGATATATGTATCTCTATTAACTCAAAATAGGACATCCTATATGGATACATCGAGATAAGTGATTATCTTGGTTATAGCTTGATCCAAAACTTGATCTTTCGTCGATGGGGTAATGCTACAACCTGTATTGGAAATACATCAGGGTGCACTTTTATGGCCCTATTAAATAACAACTAGTGAACCTCAAAATAACTATACATTATCTCATCCATCATGGATGATAAAGACATAACATGCCTTTATCCAAATCGAGGGTCTCGCTCACCCACGAACACCACTGGCTCTCCATCGACATCAAAGAACACAACCTACCTCCTGAATAATTACACAATATACATCACCGAAGACAACAAATCCATGCCATGTATGACATCATATAGTTTTATTCGTAAACATAATAAATCTATTTTCTTCCCAACACTAGCTCACTGTCTCTACCAAATTTAAACAAGTCAGCTCGGCCTCCAACTAGCGTAGTCAACGCCCTGGGCACTGGAAGCCTCACTACCTCAAGTACCAATTCATGGACAAGTGTAGGTGATATGAAGTAGAGAGTATATCCTCATATCCAAAATGGAATAAATCATGTTAGAAAATAGGAAAGGGTACCTCAAACGACATCTTGCTCACCTGGAGCGGGCAACACTAATGTATGAAGAGAACCATGACTTTTTCCAAGGCCTCTCTAACCCAGATGAAAACCAGCTCCATGAACAAACTCTACACTTTGTTGCAGGGAGTTTCACGTGGTTTTCCTCTACCTTCCCTACTACCCTCTTCGGATCTAATGCTAATGTAACCTGCAGCTGCTGACTCGGCTCGAACTACCTCAACAGAGGATCTTGGTGACGATACCTTGGGCATGATGAATTCCCTGAACAGTTAGAATCTCTTACTTCTACGGAACTCAAGAAACACATTAAAAACATGTTCCTGATACCTTGGAATATGCTTGAGATCTCTTTCCACTGGAGAAATGAGATGTTGAGGGCTGGGACCTACCACTGGAGAATGGAAACAATTATTCCCTGAGAGATGGGAACACCGAACCACAACTCTTTTTCATGAGGAATCATGGGGACTCCCCTCTCATGATGATCCAGTTCATTCCAATTTCCACTCGACGACTTATTCCCATTATAGCAACACAAGATATGTCTTCTGCAAAAATAGGGTTACTTTGTGCTAGTTCTCTGGATGAAAATCAACTTATATATTCCTAGCCCTGGTCTCCACATCTGACATCAAGACCAAATAATATTTTAAAATGTTACTAAAACCGATTACGAAGTCTCACACACTATAGATACCATTATTAAGGGTAAGGATCTCTTGTTGACAAGATTACTTCATGGTCAATAAAATAAAATAGACTCTAAAATTCTCACAGAACGCCTCCCATGAGATTGATGACTCACCGTGATCCCTGTGGAACAAGAACCCCCACTGACTCACTGCTCTAGACATCATCATCACAACAAAAGAAAACCCAATACTCCTTCCAAGCACGGATCGAACTAAATCCCATCTGGACCTCCTCCAACAAGTCTTATATGACTACTTCTAAAAATGAGATCTCATACTTCTACAGACTCTAGCACTGAAACTCTTGGAGTTTCCTCCTCCAAGTGTCGTCATCATTAACCTCTACCTTGTGGCGATCTACTGGCATAGCCTGCTGGACAACATCTATGAGATCCTGATGAGGACGTCCACCTGGAACCATACCTATAAAATAAAAAAAAGTTAGATCTCCTAAATCTGAAATATGAAAGTCTCAACATTATTTAATTAATTGTGTAATTTTATTCTTTTTAGATTAAAATATCTTAATGACTACCAATTCAAACATAGACATAAGGAAGAATGATACAGGATCCTTTTCTAGGTATCTACCATGCAACAAGTATCACCTAATTTTGTAGCAATTGTAAACTATAAGGTATTTATAATAGATCATTGGGTACCCTAAACACCTATTTCATCGCCAGTCTCTAGTGTTTACATCACTTGCTAAACATGACTAACACTATTTCCCAACCAACCCATTCATCCTCAAATGTGCCTAACCCCAAACTCCATTGTATCCCTCAACCAAACCTCTAATACCACTCTCCAACAACACCCTACCCAAAAGGTGTACCCATACAGGTCTGGAAATGTGGGAAGTGACATAGTGACCCCCCGAGTGCGACCTCCAATCGTCCACGGGTTGGCGACTAGCACTGAGGGTATAGTAAACACTCATATGAGAGGAATTACCCTATAAGAGAACACATCTGAAAGTGAAATATTTGATTGACAAAAAATACTACAACTGATACAAAAAAATAAAATAATCCCAAGTACTCATATGTAATTTCATGCTAAATGACTAAAACTGAAAGGTGAAAAATTGGATGTACCAAAAAAAATACAGCAGAAACCACATGCCCGTACAGCTCTTGAAATCCCAAGCTAGTAGAAACCAGCATGATCTACAACCTGCTCCAAGTTACAAGATAATCTAGTTTATATATACATATGGTGAGTATAACAGTATACTAAGAAGGATCCTATCTGAAGCCTCTCATGAAAATGTAATGATAGCATGCTAAAGCACAGTGAACAACAAGTTAAACTATTTCGTCACCTAAATAGGTATACTATGTTCCCATTCTCACTATGGATACTCTCACCAAGTAACGCTTACAAGAGTATTTAATATAATAAATAATATCAAGGGTAACCCACTACTACTTCCCCACTATTTTGTCACTTTGCCTCAACATTGCATGTCCAAAGCATCTATCTCCAAAAAGGCTTTCACGTAAACACCATGATAATCCAGTAGAACCTGCACCTCGTGCAACAAAACCACTCCATCGACATATAAAAAGTAACCAATTAGATCTTGGGAGCCACCACAGCTCACATAATGTGTATCATACATCGTGAATTATACCTCAAGGTATTACATCACTTACACCGAGTAAGGGTCCTCATGCCATCATATCCTATACACTTTACACCTATTGTATTCCACAAGAAACTATATCCAGAATATATGTGTGTGAATAACCACAATCCATTACAACAATCTACACATATATAAGTGGAAAACTAACTGTTGTGCCTAATTTCACAAGTAACTACAAATAGAAGAGAGTATGGACAAAGGGGGTTGTCAGCCATCCATCCTCCCCCGATAATTTTGGAAAAAGAACCCCCTAGAGCTCATAATCCCAAGGGTGTCTGTTTCCCTAACTGACATGGTGAATTAGTATATAGAAGCACAAAAAGTACAGAATATACTATATCTCACAACCACACTATGGACATAATCCAGTCTTTGAATCAATTATAGCTAATGTCTCTCGGACTCCCGAATGCCACTTCTAAGACTAGGTATCCTATAAGCAGACAATAATGTAATGAACATTAATACATTACATCATTCCATTTTAATCTGTTGAACTTTATGTTAATTACTTTTTTAAATATTTATTAACAATTAACAATTCCACTTTATATTTCATTAGCATCACACCCAAATTCTGTTGTCCTCAGCATTGCATCCCAACATGCTCCAACCCAATGGGTTAACAAAATTTATACAATTAATTATTAACAGAAATACTTTCCCACATTACAAGGCATTATTGAAATACATTATATGATTCAAAACATAAGGGTCCTCAACATGGTGAGTAGATGATCTAACCGTAGATTATTTTCCACCTTTAAAAAGAGTGTAGATCCATCCTCGTTCAAGAAGCTAAACATGGAAATCGCATGACATACCTTGCACGTCATCACCCATTATGGAAAAGGGGTAAGTAAAACCATATACCATGAGATGTGGGGAATGTAATGAAGATAAACAACCAAAAAGAATCAGAAAGCATCCAAACATATACATCTAACCCATTTCATCATTCTTTGTGTCCTCCCTGACACCCACATGCATACCCATATGCATCTTGCCACTCTAGGTATCCACTGTTTCCACAACCAATATGCCTCCCTACCCTCACATATCACAACAGCCATCCAGGATCACATCACAAAACAAGCAGCAGTAAAACAACCACCATATCAATTGGTCTTTAGGCCCTTAAACAAGAATGAGGGTAATTCAAAACCCTTAAAAGAATTATCCTTTATCAAACAACCGGTACATTAATCCATATTGGATTAACATATTAATTATTCCAAGGTTCTACCAACGAGAATCCAAAATAGTAAGCTATCTAAAATAATTTAACATACTTGTTGTACTAATTTTATTAACATCGAATTAATATAAGAACAAGATTAATTTAAATACCTCTTTATCATTAGCCAATCTATTATCAAATAATTTCTGGATTTACGTTCATTACCGATTTCTATGATAATCAAAATGCTAAATTGAAAGAATAGATGTCAAATAATCATGAAAATCAAGAGGTGATAACATATGATCAATATCAATTTACTTATCCAGTTTAAATACTTATTATGTCAAATCCATTGAGATCTAGTGTGATTAAGCATGATAATAATACAATTTATAATAAAATAAAAGAGGTGTAATGAATCCCCTACCACAAACGGTTCATGAAAATTTTTATAAAAGAACGAGCCAGAGAACCAGTTACGGTCTCCTCCCCCAATGAAAACTGTATCCACCTGAGGATGCAAAGACACCCCCACACCGGTCCACCCCCATGAAAATCCCATTAACAACATAATTATTGAATTTCATAAAAGTTAAAGGATAAATAGAAGGAGATGAACCCAATATATTGATGATATATCATACCTTATATCAATAATTAATCGATGCTGGTTAGTTTCACTAAAATTAGGGGGAAACTAATGTAGGGATTAATGAATGATCACAAAACTCTTGGAGGAAGGAATGTAAGGTTCGAGCATCTCACACCCTAGAAAAAGGAGGAAGGATATGCGAGGAAGATATCTTGTCCCTTTAGAATATTTAATGTATGTGCATTATAAGATATACTAGATTTTCCATTAAAAGTAGATCACATTAAACTACATGGTTTGATCAAGAAAACCCATCCTGAGCCTTAGGAAAATTAATATATCAGTTAAGGCCTTTGAATCGGCCTCGGATTCATTAAAATAAGGATTTATATGCATTTAAATTCAAAGGTAACATCGAAGGGGATCACTATAGGAAGCTGGAATAACTATTTATGAAAAAAATATTTGGAAAACGGAAAATATTGTTCATTATCCCTACCATTGAAACTTCACCATTCCTGAAACATTGTTCATGAACCACACCATTAGAACCTCACAGTTCTAGAAACACAGTTCATGATCCTCACCGTTTGAACCTCACAATTCTGGAAATAATATTCATGAACCTCACCATTGAAGCCTCCCCATTCTGGAAGCATTGTTCATAAACCTCACTATTGAAACCTCATCGTTGGAACCTCACCGTTCTGGAATCACTGTTCATGAACCTTAATTTTGAAACCTCAGTTTTGGAACCTCACCGTTCTAGAAATACTGCTTATGAACCTCACCATTGAAACCACCCCATTGGAACCTCACTATTCTGGAAACACTATTCAAAAACCTCAACATTTAATCATCACTATTAGAACCTCACCATTCTAGAAACATAATTCATGAACCTCACCATTGAAACCTCATCGTTCTTGAAACACTTTTCATGAACAAAAAATGTGTCAAAGGAAAGAGACTACCATTGGAACCTCACATTTTTGGAAACAATGTTCATGAACTCATGTTTTGTAAATGGGAAGAAGCTACCAATGACATTGTTCACATAAAGATACTGTTTTACTCTTCACACAAGGCTACTGATGAAACTGTTCACATAAGGTTACTGTTGGACTGTTCACATATGGCTACAGATGAAACTATTCACATTAGGTTATTGATGCACTGTTCACATAAGGCTACTGATGATACTATTCCCAGAATTTAAAATTTGGAAAAGTGTTGGGGATAAGTAACCTTGACCTCCCGGAACACCTTAGACACCAAATTTTCGTGAAGGAATAGACAAGAGAGGTATGTACCGTTATATACATGGTTTAGTACGAGACATAGTCATTTTTAATGGGATTTTCATTGAACCATGGATAATAGAGAAATGATTTAATATTCATATATGAATTACAAAATTTCCTTTCCCTAATTCAATGTTATGATATTAGGAATCTTGTATATTTATTCACATATAATTCATGTATTATGAATTAAAAATATTTATTCCATGACTCAATATTATGATCATTGATATATAGGTAATGGTTTTAAAATGTTATTCTCATCTTCTGAAATGCTTATGGTCATGTTTTTATTATATTTATCCTTGATTACCCATACTGAACATCTCAGGTCACCCATTCATATCTTTACTTTCACAATTTTTGGAATAATGGTTTTATGTATGAGAACTAACATGGGTGATCTCTCAGTGATATATTGAATATATTTCAAGAATTAATATGATTATGTTCCAATATTACAAAGTAACATTACTAATACAATACTCAATTGTTTTTTCTAATTTAATTAATATTCATCTAAAATATTTAATAACCATGTAGAAATATATGAGCATTCTATATTTTGTCATCTCAGTTATGGGTAAAATTAATTCAATGATTTATCAAAATCATAAGATGAAGTTTGATCATTCTTTAGACACCTACACTACACACCAGTACATAACCGAAATGTCTTGAGGGATATATTGAGTAAGGAAGGGGAGAAATGGTTTGTAATATCGAAAAGATGTCTTATGAAATAAATTATGCCACAATGCATTGGAATTAATATGTGTTGAATTCATCAGGAAAAAAAATGCATACAAACAACATGTCATTAATTAATGATACTTTGTACTGTATTTTTGTGATGAATACAATATATTGATTTTGTATGTGGATGACATGATATTTCAAAAATCATATATTGATAGGATTGATGATCCAAAATGGAAATATGATAAGAAGTTTGAGATAAAATATCATTGAGAAATGAATAATATTTTAGATATAAAGATCAAGGTAGTCTACAAAATTAATATATCGATATTTTCATTGTATAAATTTATTAGAATGGTTTTGAGTAGATATAGTATGACAACATAAAATATAATTTATACTTCCATAGAAATCCATTTCAAATTTTTCAAAGGAATAAGAATAAAATAAAACTAATGATGTTATGTATATGGAGAATGTTACGTATTAATCTGTTGTTGGAAGCCTTATGTTCTTCATGGTATGTACTCTACATAATATTTTCCATAAAATGGATGTTCTGATTATATAAATTGAAAATACCAGAATATAAAACATTGATGATTTGAGGTCAATAATGAGGTATATAAAAGGATGCAAGGAAGACCTTGAGAGATTTTGGGGAGGGAAAGTAATTAAATGGGTATGCAGAAGATGACCATGAAGGCGAATTCAATATCCGGAGGAGTTCCATAGGGGTTGTGTTTAACTACGAAGAAACTATAATGAGATAGATATCTAAATTATTGATGATGGTGTTTTTTTCAACCATGGAGTTAGAATACACTATTATAATAGAAGTCTAGAAAGATACGGTTTGGCTAAGAAACATCATGGGGGAGTTAGACAAAAAGAGAGGGAAATGTGTTTCATAATGGTTTTCATAGTGTTCTAAATCATGAAAGTACACCAATGTTTCATGATAAAAAGAACAACATTCAATTAATTGATCATTTAAAAATTAATAATATCTTCTTGGTTATAGAATTTTTATATGATTCATGGAACCGACATATAAAAAATATGTTAGAGAAGATGATTGTATTAGAGGAGTTGATGCACTGTTGTGCCCATTTTGGACTTCATTGATTAATGAAGGATGATATACAAAATATGGGAGAAAACTATTGAATCACGGATAGAAAAAAATCCAATATTTCTTGAACCATCCACATGAAATTTACTATAATTGCATGAGAAAGTGGTACCTTAGCTTTAAAAAATACTAACTCTACTAATATATATTCATGGAGTTGTATGGATATAATTTTAAAAAATGGGTGACCTGATATGGAATAACTATAGAAATGTGTGTTACTATTTAACAGATTTTTTAAGAGATCAGTCATGCGAGGTTTTTATTTACTTTGAAAATTAACACTATAAGAATTATCCTACACATAGTAATGTGATTATGCCTCTCCATGTATATAAGTTTTATTCCAAATCCATTCTAATCAATATTTTTTTCTCCTTCTTGTTCATGTTTTTCATTATATACTAATTACTTTTTTTCTAAATCATTTTTATCTTATTGATCCTACTCATTCAATTAAAAATTCTAAAAAAAGTAAAATAAAGAGATAAGGTCCATGATAACACTAAAAACGTAATTAAACATCATTAGTTTTTAAGAAATCATCTTTATTCTTCTCATGATCAATAAATTGAAAAGTTGGATCCACATGACTTGAGAAAGACATGTATTATATAATAAAATTTCATGTATTTACTTGTTTTCCACACATGTCACTTATAAAAGGGAACCTACTCTCTTATACTAGACAAACATATTAATAATTATATTATCACAGAACATCTTGGGTACCCTTGTAACCCGATAACTGAGTTAGCCTTGAAATAAAACTTATGGAATTCCTAATCACCATGGGATGACGACTAGAACCCGGAATCATACAATATACAAGTGGGAATGATTTTTCCATGAGAATGGGGAAGCAAAACAATCAAGCCAGAATGAAAATCATATGAAACACCACAGGGAGTGAAATATTAGAATACAAAAATTAATAAAAATCCAAAAGTACTATAACCCAAGTAAAAAAATAGTTAAAAACCCAAATTCCCTATGGACATAACTCATCATGACCAAATCTCAACAGCTGGATTCACCTCCAAGAGACCCCTTTCCTTTGCACGAACATGGAAGAAGAATGTCTACAAACTCCCAAATACAAAATCATAGTGTGAACCTAAACCAAATAAGATTCGACCATTGATTCCATAATCGATGTAATATATAGATAATCCAAAGAAACAATTTGAATTTTAATGTAAATAGGTTTGGAAATTTTTAAAAAAAATTAGACAAAACAAGTTCAAAATTTTCAAATAATGGAAATTTTTTTTATAAGAAATTATTTTACAAATGATGGAATATTTCTAAAATAATTAATTATATTAAACATTTATATAAAATAGTTTATATAAAGTCATAAGTCATGTAAATCTATTCAAATTTCATTGACATTCATTTATATCTCATATATAAATTAACAAATGAGCAACATGGGAATCATCCAAATAGGTGAAATATTATTTTGGGCTATAGGACTCTACAGTCTTTAATTGATCAGGAAAATATTTGTTCACATACGTCATCTAGAGACTGGTCAGATAGGACTTTTCACTATCACCTAAATAATGTGGTATAATTCATGTATATTTTTGAATGTTGTAATTATATAGAGTGTCTCCAAATAACACACCAACTTCCTAAGGCTTTCATGTGAAATTAAACCATGAATGATAAAAAATCTATTTATACTTACTGAAATACAATTAATTATCATTATTATGTTTCAATTAAAATTTTCCATTTAAAACCTAAATGATTTTAAATAAAAAAGCATCCCTCTTTAACAATATAAACCCATTGGATTTCAATCAAAACATTTTAATCCATTTTCATCATTTTGAATTCCATTCAAAACAGGTAATATCATTTTACAATTAAGTTACACAAATAAATTATATAATTTTATTGATTTCATTTCCATTAAATCCAAAATTTAAATTAAACAATTTAAAATGAAACATTTCTACATGCACACCCCAATTCGATTGAATTGGGGGTTTTCCAAATTCATTACAAGACCATTCAAAAACCAAATAAATGAAATTTATTCAAATCAAGAAATTGCATTTAAATAAACTCATTGAATTTGAATCAATAAATTATAGGGTTAATTTAATTGGAAAAAAATGCGGACCCTCATACCTCAAGGTTGTCGATATCAATGGAAAAGATACACCACCGTGTGTGGTTTAATAGACCTTATCATGAACTTAATAATTAAAATGTTAACACACCGATGGTTGAAGTTCATAATGATTTCCTAGATCCAAAACTAGTAATTTATTTCAAACAGAAATCAAAGTTCACATGTGATGATATGTTCTCTTCCCTAAATAATTTGAAAATTATTGATTAAAATATTACATGCAGTGATAAATTCTATCTCCTAAATAATTATTAAATTATGATTTTGATTATAAAATTTGATGATACATCTAATATCCTAGATAAAATTTCATGTTATCATTTTATGTCAAAGAATATGTTCATAATATTTTCCATAGAATAATTATAAACCATATTTGATATTATAAAAAAAATGATAATACATTTGGTAGTATTTTATAATTATTTATTTATAATTTAAATAATTATCCATTGATTACTTCTTCAAATAATAATCATTTGGAAATCACATGATTATCACATGATTATTCATTTTAATAAAAATTTAATAATTATTTTTAATTATCCTTAAAAACGTGTCAATTATCATTTTTTGATTTTTCATATTTATTATTCAATAATATTACATAATTATCTTTTGTTAAATTGAATAAAAATATCTGAGAAAACAATTTATAAAAAAATCCACTTTATTAATCTTTTATAAACATCATTTGATAATTTAGTTTTAGATTTTATTTGTATAATGAAATTATAATTATCATATGATAATTATTGAATTATCATTTTTACATGACTAAATATGTTTTTTCCATTAATCTCGAATTGTGAAAAGAGGAAAAAATTAAAATTAATAAAAAAATAGAAAATTTGAATGTTGTGCGGATGCAGAATGAGTATTGAAAATTTTCATTCCATTAGTGATCAAGATGATCGATACCTCTCTCGTTATAAAAATAGTGGTCTAATAAAAACTAGATTTACAAAAACCATCAAATGATTGAAACCTAGTGGTTGGACTAATATAAAAACCAGAACTGCGTTGGGATTCATGTGAATTTCTGAAAACTAGTTTATTTTGTGTTTAATCATCAATGGTTTGTTTTAAGTCAATCCATTAATACATATATAGTTTAAAATGATCAAAAATAGGTTGTAAATGAATTTTTACAACCTTCAGGAGATAGAAAAGATTGGAAATAGTAATAGGGAAGATGAATTTTACTGTTTAGTTGATAATTTAATTAAATTTGATTATTTAAAATCTAAAAAAATGAAAACCAAAAGGACATTCCACATAGTTGTTATGCCTCATATAGGTCAAAAACCTATTTCCTGAAAAATGGTGGTCTTGGATTTCTCAAAAGATGAACACTTTGAGAGATATTAAAGATTTATTAATGAAAAAATAGGTAAAATTAATTAATTAAATCAAGATATTTTATTTTTTTGAGTGAGGTCTTCAAGAACATAACACATAAAAATGTTATACCATGTTAAGGGTAAACCCCTCATTTTGGACCTATCATTTGTCTCTAATTTCCAATATGTTGCAACATTTGCTAGTTATTTTACTATATTTAATAAAAAATATATTTAATATTATTTAGTAACATTATTTATCGAGTGAGGCATCCAAATTTCTATCACCATCGAATGTTATACCACACATTGGGTAAAAACATATTTTATAAATAATAGTCATCTTATATTTCTCAAAAGAGTCCTCGTTTCAGAGTTATTCAATTATTTTGAATAACTTTCTACTTATTAAAATAATATATTTCATTTTTTTATTCCATGTTTCTATAGGCAATTTAGACATAGGGAACTCACACTTACTCAATGTTTAACTCATTAATATTTAACAAAATATTCCATAGTATTAATTGGGCATTTACCATTCTGCGATGTGTTAAAAAAATGCATATTTTCACGGATAAACCATTTTATCTCGTTTAATAAAATAATTATTTAACATAGTAATGTTTTCGAATACCTAAAATAGTAAAAGGATGTTACAAACTCCCCACCATAGGAACGTTTTGTCCCTAGATATCCTATAATGTGGCATCAACAATAAACAATTGCCATTATTCTCTCATTAGAGCCTCCCTCTCTCACATCTCTTGATAATTAAAACCACACTTCCATAACATGCGGACCAGAGGTATTATCCTCCCACAATGTACCTTGGCCTTAGAATAAACAACCTTGGCTAGTCAGTATGTTAATGAATAAAAGTGGATCCACTTCAAGATCACTCCATCAACGAAAATGAGATGAGCGGAATAAATTCTTTCAAAACATTTATACATGAAACACATTTTGTATCGATGTAATTTTTGGTGGCAGTGCTAAATGGTAAAAAAAATTCCTCACCAAATCAAAATCCTCAACATATCAGTAAAAACATGGTGAAAGATTCCCTTTCATCCCAAGCCATAAATGACTCAACCAGGGTGAAATAATCCTCAATACATGGTCACCAAAACAGTTTCTTTATGTCATAGAACACCTTTTTCCTCCATGGGTGTACAATCCATTGGAAATAATGGAAATACCCCTATATATAATTCTATGTCACTAATGGGAAAACATAACATTTCTGATAAAATATAACACCTTTTTTGGAGAATGTCCTCAGATCATCAATATCTCCACCATAAAGAGTGTGTCTAATGCTTACAGAATTCATCCACAAGGTTTTTTTTCCAGAAGATTAATCTATGAAATAAAAGATGTTAGAGGGCCAATAGAATTCATGGTGGATAAAATGGGTGCCTCCCAAGGTGGAAATTTGGGTGAATAAATGATTTATCCTGATGATATTCATACTAGGACATTATTTGTTTCAATTCTGTTGGAGACATTTTGTATAAGGGAAAAGAAAAAAGTTAATTAATAAGCATCAAGTAAATGGAAAACTCAACCACTCTTAACAGTGGTAAACCAATAATAAATTAGATGGAAACACGATGGGAAACTCGACAAGAACTAGAGGGTGATTACTCCTCCAAATCCGAATAAAACACTAATATTAATTTTACCAACTCTAGTTAAGAAGGACTTTCCCAACTCGACCTTGGGTCCCTTTCTCATTGAAAGACAAGAGACACACCACAATGTGTGGTATGGTATACCCATATAAGATGAAAATCAATCCATGCTTTTTTGAAAATGATCCAATCCACCATGAATATGGCGTCAAAAGGATTCATGTTGAGTACCAAATAACTCCAAGAATGTTTCACATCTGATAGAAAGTATACAAAACTAGGATTATGAAGAACATTCTCTCTCATCATGCGAGGGGGTGTATAAAATTTATTGCAGAAGATAAAAGATCCATACGATTGTTATGTAGATTAACGATATGGATTGAAAATAAATGAGTGAGATACACTGGTCTAGAATAGAGGATTCAGTAAAGATTTAACTATATTAATGATACCTATCAAGATCATTGGACATGTATCAGCTTCCTCTCGAGACTCTTCTATCACGTGAAGAAGCTTTGTTCTAGATGTCTATGGCTGGATCTCTTTTGTACATGTAACATTTTACTATCCCATAGTTTTTAATGGTTTTGATGATCTCATGACATTACATGGAGTGGAAAAGTTGGTGTAGAACATTTTAAGGTTCCATAAACATCTTCCAGAGCCACAGTTATGCCATCTTGCACATGATTGAAAACCTCCATAACCTTGGCCAACATCATTGAATCTGGATAGAATTTGATAGTGAAAAGAACCATGATGTAATTCCAATCCAAGACCCCATGTTTTTTCTATCACTATTGTATCCCACCATCTCCTGCTTGGTCTCGCCGACGTGAAGGTGGAACACTTCACTATTATATCATCTGGTGTCTCTATAAACACAAACATATGATCAATCCTGACCACCAATTATTTAGCATGTTGAGGATTATTGGAACCTTTGAAAAATGGTGGTTTCATGTGAAGTAACTCTTGTGACCAACTTCGAAGAGCACCCCCAGGTTCCAAAGCTTGATCTTGAATGGGAAGTAGAGGTGGTTCCCACCATAAATCTTGGACAGTTCACACAATCACCTCAACTTGGCTCGGGTCCCCTAGAAAATTCACTCTTTGAGGTTCAACACTAGCCCCTTAATGGATCCTATACACATAATATCTTGATGCATTTTTGAAATAAATATTTTATGAAATGATTTAAAAAAATTATAGTATATTTCAAAAATAATGGATTATGTAAAAAAAATATATAAAACAATTTATTTAAATTATGAAATCATGTAAAGCAATTCAAAATCATAGGTATACATTTTTTCACATATAAATAAACAAGTGAGAAACATGGTCATCATCAAAATATGTATGATGGTATTTCCAAATATAGGACTCTATACTCTCTTAGTGATCCTGGAAATATGTGTACACATACATCCTCTAGAAACTGGTAAGAGAAGACTCATCACTATTTCCAAATGGATGTGACCTATTGCATGTATTTTTTAGAACATTGTAATATAATAGAGTGTGTCTAAATAAATCACCATCTACCTAAGTCTTCCATGTGCTCCTATGAAATAAATGGTGGTAAATTTATTATAGGATGATTTAAAAAAATTAAGGCCAATCTTCTATTTTCATGCCAATATTCCATTTAAAACCAATGTGGGATATAATATAAAATCATTCCTCTTTAGTAAGACAAAATAGCTGGGTTTCTATCAAAACATTTTTAGTCATTTTCACCAGTTTAAAATCGATTCAAAAAAAATTACATTATTTCCCAATTAATTTGAACATTTAAATTAAACAATTTAAGTGATATAATTTCCAAAAAACACACTATTTAAATTGAACAATTTAAAATGAAAAAATTTCTAAAAACAAACCCCAATTAGATGGAATTGTGGATTTCAATATTTATACCAAAACTATTCAAAAACCAAATGAGAAAAATTTATTCAAATCAAGCAATTTCATTTTAATAATACATTTAATTTTAAATAAAGAAATTATAGGGTTAATATTTTGGGAAATTAAATATGGAACCGCCTACTTCATGTTAGCTAATATTGATAATAAATATAAAACACCATATGTGGTTCAATACATCTTCTAATGACCTTAATAATTAAATCATCGAAGCACACATGGTCAATGGTCATCATGGGTTCATATATCCAAAAGTCTTTATTTTATTTTTAAAAGAAATGAAATTTCACATAATATGATATGTTCTTTATCTTGAAGAATTTTATATTATTGATTAAAATATTACATTTCTCCATAACTTCTATCTCCTCAATAATTCTCAAATAATCATTTCGATTTTCATATTCGACAATACTTTCAATCCCTTTGATAAAATTAGAAATTATAATTTAATGTCAAGGAATATTTTCACAAATTTTTCTACATTATAATATTAAATCACATATTATATTATAAATAAATTGATAATACATGTGGTAGTCCATTATAATTATTCATATATAATTTAAACCATTGTCCTCTGATAAATTATATACATAATTATCATTTGGAAATATCATTATTGTCTCATGATTATTAATTGTAATTATAATTTGATAACTACATTAAATTTGACTTTAAAAAATGAAAATAATATTTTGGTGAATCTTCATTATTACTTTTGATCATTTGACTTAATTATCACGTGGTAAATTGAATAAAATTATCCAAGATTATAACTTTTTCAAAAAATATATTTTGATAATCATTGATAAAAAAACTTTTGATTATTTATTTTAATATTGTATTTTGATAATTCCATTAACATTATCATATGTGAATTCTTTAATTTTCATATTTTCATGACTCAATTTTTCTCATTCAATAAATCATGAATTATAAAAATGGAGAATAAAAAACAAGAAAAAATTAATAGCAAATATAGATATTTCATAGAACAAGATGAAGAGAGAAATGTTTCTTGCTAATTCCTATCAAGATCATTAATAACTCGATGGTTGGTCTCATAGAGTTTCACGACCCGTCCATAGGGCCCATTTTGAGACTACAATAAGCCCGCCTTACATAGGTCAGGGGCTGGTGACAAGAACCAAAGGAGTAAATCCCGATAAAAGGGAAGGTATTTCCTTTATATAAGTAAACAAACACAACAGAGTACACGAGCTGAAGTAAACACTATGTAAAATGAGTATAAAATTAAGTTCTTTAATGTAAATGTGCTAGAATACAAACCCAACTGAATGTACAGTACAACTAAAAAAGAAAATATTGCAGTAGTAAAGTAAATCAGAAACCACCGAGTCTTCCTCCGGCTATCCTACCTGATGGGTGGGTAAATTTGGTCTCTTTATCTCCTCGGGTCTGGCCATTCGTTCCGTGTACGTTATTCCATGTGGTCCACCTCTAGGTACTATCCCGCTCCACAAGACTCCACCTAGATCAGTGTTGTCTGTCGTCTGCATCCAACACAATGTAGTGCAGGCATAACCCATGCATGGGTGAGTATATGATACCCAGTAGGGACCCTGAGACCCCTGAAGGTCTCCCAAAATCCATGAAGGATAAACAGCAATGGAAAGATACAAACACAAAGTGTCAAACAACTCAACTTAGGTATATTCCCATACATATACCTAAGTCATCAATACCTGTTCGGCTCCAATTCACAAGCCCAAGTATAACCCAGTCCGCACAGGAAAGCAGAACCCAGTCCACACTGGAAAGTATGTCAGTCATATCGATGATATTGATTGAAAGTCAAGAATCAGCTGACACTGGTATACTACTCACAAAGTGGGGTGGATATGATATATGTAGCCTCTGAATCATCTTCCCTGCCAAACCCACGTAGGATCCATGTATAAAAGTTGTCGTTGCCGAGCCCACGTAGGATCCTAGTATAGAAACCATCGAAGTTGAACCCACGTAGGATCCAATTATAGTCGTCATCACTGACGAACCCACAGAGGATCCAAATACAGTCGTCCTCACTGCCAAACCCACGTAGGATCCAGGTACAGTCGTCATCGTCTTCACTGTCACAGCCAGCTCTAGGGTTCCCGCACACATCATACTCGATTACGAGAGTGTCCACTCCACAAGTAAAGATGGAATCATTACATCAAATGTCACGAAGTCCAGAGTTGATGTATCCTTAAGTTCAGCCATGGTATAGTGAAATAAACCAAACAAACGTGTCCATGACCCTAAGTACAAGACGACAAATCCATTTTCCAAAATGTACATGATGTGTTGGTATGGTTACACGCCGTTTCTTCAGACCCTGGGTACTTCCTGTGTACCATAGCCCGCCTAGAAGGGTTGTTTGTTTAAAAAGTAAGTACATTGAATGTGGTATGGTTACACGCCGTTTCTTAAGTCCCCGGGTATTGTATATGTAAAACAACCCTTGTCTAAGGGTTGTTCGTGTAAAAATCATATACACGGAATGTGGTATGGTTACACGCTGTGTCCAAACTTCTGGGGTCGACTTCGTGTACACTTCCCATGTGCCCATTCATGGCCTAAACTCGTGTTCTCCAACCCGTGTAATTGGTACATGGGTTCGCCCGCACCATTGGCCATGTATGGCCCTGTGGTAGAGTACATGCTCATGTACTCCACACCGTGTCTGTGTATTCCTGGGTTACACGTTGAGTCTTCTATATCCGTCACCTCCATGATGTGTGTTGAGTACACGCCATAAGATAGCAGTCACATGCCATGTGTTAGTCGTTTGCCGTCTGAAACCCTAGTCGCAGGATGCCCACACTATATGTCGTGTTCTCCAGGTGTACACGCCGTGTAGTATGGAATTTTCCAGAAATGACGCCGATGGCCAGCGTTCCTCCCATGATGCCAGTTCTTCATTCTGATCATTTGTTCATCACGAAACATCAGACTCTAGGTAACCATATTTTCCGGAAGTCGATTCTGGCATTCTCAGGCATCTGATTGGCTTCGAAAACACGTTCTGAATTCTTGCTCGAAGAACGGTCGACGAACGGTCCATCCCATTCCGATCTGATCCGTCACACGCTATTGCCATTGCACCTCCGCTAGGTTGACGTGATGATGAGCCTTCAATTTTTTTGGTTCATTGTGTCACTTAACGAACACGTAACGATCCATTTTTCATCATCCATGAAGAACACGAAGAACTGAAAACAAACAAAATTGGTGGAGGATTCAGACCATGTTATTTTGGCCTGGTCTCCCCACATTAGTTTGGTATCAGGAAGATAAATAGAACAAAACAAGAAGGAATGTAGATTCAATCACAACAAACCCCTACCTTGTGACGTGATCTGTGGAGAGGTGGCGTCGTTCTTTACCATCGTAAGGTGACGTCGAAGTGCGCCCGAGGAGGAAGTGGTGTCTCCTCTTTTTGTCCGGGAGAGAAAAAGAGGATTGCACAGTGTTGTTATTCCTCGATATGGTGCTCTACGTCGATGAGGATTCATTCTTCATAGAGATGATTATGTTCTTCAACGATGGAGGAGCTTCCTCCTTCCTTCACACAAGGCTCTCTTCCAAAATTCCCACCCAACAAGACAACCAAAATTAAAATAATGTCACCCCTATATTTTAATGGTTTAATCCATGAATTTCAAAAATTACGAATTCAAAACACTCATTAACTAATTGATGTTATTCAATTAATTGATTAATTTGTATAGGCAAGTGTTAATAGGGAGAGATAGAGGGGGTGGAAGGGTTACACATTTAATTATAAGGGGTTTAAGGGGTTATTGAAAGTGAAAAGGTTGGGCCTCATGTGGGCCCCACCTTACATTTATCCTCATATGGGTAGTTAGGATGCTACTGGGTCCCACCCTAACTCCCCATGTAGGATAAAAACACTGTAGAAAATGAAATATAGTTTTTACCACAAATTTATTCACTTTTAATTTAATCCACATTTTTTAGCATCTCCTGCAGAGAAAATGCTTCTCAGGTAAAGGTCCAACTTAGAATTTATCGGCGCTATAGTTTCATCGGTGCCGTCAGATTTCAATTCCGAGCATCTGTTCAAAAGATAGAATAACTTGCTTGTTTGTTCAATGAACGTACCTGAGCTAAACATTGGATATTGATTCTAGGAACACCGAGCATCAGAATCAAGTGCCATCAGAAACTGCGTACTCATAAAATAAAAATAAATTAAAGAAAAAAAAATTAAAAGAAATTTCTATGTCTTTTCATTACTCCCACCTCAGGGCTTTACGTCCTTGTAAAGCTAAAATAAAAACTACAGAAACAAATGAGGGTACTTTTCATGCATCTGAGCATCCCTCTCCCATGTTCTCTCCTAGTGGTTCCAATGATGCCACCTGATTCACACTAGTGTAATCGACCTTCAATGTAGGCCTCGCTCTTGTCGATCCTTGAACTCCGCCAGGACATCCAAAAATGTCGCCCCGTAATCGATGTCCAGCTCCCCGTGGTCGATGATATGTGTTGGGTCATGCACGTATCTCGTTAACTGAGATATGTGGAAGACGTTGTACACCCGGTGCAAATGTGGTGGAAGGGATAGGTGAAAAGCCACCTCACCTATCCTGCTGAGAACCAGGAATGGTCCGATGAAGCGTGGAGATAACTTTCCACCAAAGCCAAATCACCGTAATCCACGTCGATGTGAGACCCGTAAGAAAACGCGGTCACCATCCTTGAACTCCAGTGGTTTCCACCTCCTATAAGCAGAGGAATTTTTTATTCTCTATGTTGTCCTCATCTGCTCCAGGATGATTTGAACCTTCTATTTCATAGACTAAACCATCTCTGGTCCTACGAGTGCTGACTCCCCATGGTCAGTCCAGCACATAGGTGATCTGAATGGTCGGTCTTACAATGCCACGTATGGTGTCATCCCTATGGTTGATTGGTAGTTGTTGTTATACGAAAACACAACCAAGGGTAGGTGAACCTCCCAGCTATGACCAAAGTCAAGGAATCATTCACAGAACATGTCCTCAAGTGTCTGATTGGTTCTCTCAATCTGGCAATCTGTCTGAGGATGAAAGGAGGTGCTCAGGCATAGCTGCGTCCCAAAAGCCTCCTACAACCCCTTCCAAAGACGGGAAGTAATGCGAGCATCTCGATCAGAGATGATAGATGATGGAACAACATGAAGCCACCTAATCTCCTAAATGTAGAGGAATCCCAAACTCTCCACTGAGCCCAGCACTCTGAGAGGTGTGAAGTGGTCTGACTTGGTGAGTCAGTCGACAATCACCCAGATGGAGTCGTGTCCTCTGGAATTAAAAGGGATCCCTGTCATGAAATCCATGGATATCCCATCCCAAAACCACTCCGGGACCTATAAGGGAGGTACTAAGACGGATGGTACCTGGTGCTCCGCCCTCACCTGCTGGAAGGTGAGGAATCATGAAACAAACTCTTCCACAACCTTCTTCATACCCGACCACCGGTGTTGTCTTCTGAAATCCTGGTACATGTTCACTACTCCTGGATGTACTGCCAATGGGGAAGTGTGAAACTCCCTCAACACCTCCTCCTATAATGAAACTGGTACCATGGTGCATCCTCTAAAAAGAATGATGTGCTATGCTCCTATAGAAAATTCATCAGGTGCCTGTCCTATGGATATCGATGCACATCGAGTCTCACAGTCAATGTCCCCAAATTGTGCCTCTCTGACCAGCTGATGTAATGGAGGAGTGACTATGAGAGACTGTAGAAAGGATGCTCCATATATATCAATGAAGGATATCTGCAACGCGGCTAGATTATTTTTCACCTCTCCATGTAGCTGAATACCCGATCTTTTGCTGAGAGAATCAGCTACTACGTTCCCCTTCCTAGGAGTATAGACTATCTCAAAGTAATATTCCTGGAGGAACGTGAGCCATCATTGCTGTCTTAGGTTCATGTCCTTCTGCAATAGTATATAACTAACACTCTGGTAGTCATTGTAGACTGTAAAGTGCTCGCCCATAAGATAGTGCTTCCACATCATTCAATGTGAAGACCACTGCTGGTAACACCAGGTCATGGGTATCGTAGTTCTGCTCTTGCTACCTCAACTGTCGTGAACCATAAGAGATCAATAACTTCTCCTACATCAGGACACACCCGAGTATAGTCCCAAATGAATCACAGTATACTACGTACCCTACGAACTCCTCTGGTAGCCTCATGATGGATTCATTAGTCAATCTATGTCTCAGCTTCTGGAAGCTCTGCTGACATCTATCTGACCACACGAAGGGTTTCCCAGTCTTCATCAAAGATGATAGTGTTTCTGCAACTCTGGAGAAGTCTGGAAGAAATATCTAATAGTACCCAACTAGACCTAGGAAACTCCACACCTCAGTCATGCTCTTGGGTGGATCCCAAGCTAGTACTGCCTCGATCATCGCAAGATCCACTACAACTCCTCCCTCAGAGATGACGTTCCCTAAGAAGCGGACCTCTTGAATCTAGAACTGACACTTAGAGGGCTTACCATAAAGCGTGTTCTATCGGAGTGTGTCTAGTACAACCATAAAGTGGTAGGCATGCTCCTCCTCAGTAGTCGAGTAAATCAGTATGTCGTCGTTGAAGACTTCGACAAATCGATCAAGGTATGGCTCAAAGATCCTGTTCATGAGACAAATGAACACTAATGTGGCGTTGGATATGCCCAAAGGCATGACCAAGAACTCATTGTATCCATACAGACACCTGAAGGTCGTCTTCTGCACATCCTCGTCTCGAACACTGAGCTGATGATAGGCTGACTATAGGTCTATCTTCGAGAACCAACGTGCTCCCTTGAGCTGATCAAAGAGGTCTTCAATCTTCAAAAGTGGATACTTGTTCTTTACCATCACCTGGTTCAAGAGACGACAGTCAACACACAGTTTTAAGCCCTCATCCGCCTTCTTGGAGAATAAAACCGGAGAAGCCCAGGTGGAGACATTGGGTTGGATGAATCCCTTTCCCTGCAAGTCCTCCAGCTGTACCCACAGCTCACGAAGCACTGTGGGAGCCATCCAATATGCTGGAGTAGATATCGGTGTTGTCGCGGGGTAAAATTCAATATAGAAGTCTTCCTCTCTGCGATGATGTAGTTCAAGAACGTCGTCAGGAAAAATGTCCACGAAATGATCCACTACAACTTGAAAACTCGGACTCCGAACATCAACCGCTCTGAGAATTAGACTAGCCAACTGATGTGTGATCGGCTACCCTCTCCACTGCGTAAGTCCATCCAACACTGCAAGGGATCCCTTCACTATAATGAAGGTAAACCTACTCCCATCTGTGTAGACACACAACACATTGTGCCTAATACAATCGATCTGAGCATGGATTGTAGATAACCAATCTATTCCAAATATGATGTCGTAAGGCCTCGACGCCACTACAAGAAGTTCCCAGTCGAAGCTCTCACCTCATAGAGTAAGCTCACACTACAGGCACCAGTGTGTAATCATCAAGTCTGCTCACGTAGGAGTCTCTAACTGTAAGGATTGAGCCAACGACTCTGTCAGAATCTCTGAGCTCCAAACAAGGGTAGCAACAACAAAAGAATGACTCGCTCATGTGTCTATAAGGACTGAAGCAAGGGTGGAGTAGACACAGATAGTACCTCGAATCATCTCAGATGCGCCGTGGTAGTAATCCTCCACTACCTGAACATGAGCCTCCCTCTATTTTCCAGCTCCATGTGGTTGGGGTGGACCTCCTGGTGGTGGTGGTGGTAGAGCCTCAAAGCATCACCCTCCACCCGCTACTCAGCCAGCTCATGTGCCTCGTCCGCCTCCTCCCTGCGAACTACCATGGTCGGACCTCTGCCTCTACCTGGGTGGTCCCTCAATAGTCTTATTCTCCTCTGCATGGCGGTTCAGGCAGTCCCAAGCCATGTGGCACTACCCGCCGCATGCATAGCACTTCCTGCTTCTTGTATGACTCGCTCTATTGCGTGTGCCCCGCACATCTGATCCGGAATATTGAAGTCTCCCACCTGAGCGCCTGGACCTCTTGGACCTCTATGATATCTATCTTCTTCCAGCTAAAAAATACTACGCTACATTTCTCCCTACGGTTGGCCTCGCTGCTGGTGTCAGCTCCGCAAGGAAGCTCTCCACAAGAAGGGCTTGGTCCAGCACTCCTGCCTATATCAGAATGCGGAGGGAGATCATCGAAGACCTAATCTCATGCCTCAATCGTTGCTCAAAGGTCCGGGGACAGAACAATGGGTCTCATACCATGTCTGTGGAGTATTTCAAGAGGTCGGTAAATCTTGCCGTGTTCTGGGCTATTGTTATGCTGCCCTGCCGCAGCTGTAGTAACTCCTGGATGTGCACTGCATGGATGGTCGATGGAATGAACTCTGAGCGGTAGAGGCTCTCGAAGTCCATCCAAAGTAGAGATGCATCATCGTGCAACTGGATCCTTAGGCTCCACCATATACCTGTTGTTGCGTAAAGGAGACTCGCGGAAAGGATCGCCATAAGATCTGCTACTGTCCCAACCAATCTTAAGACTCAAACGACAGTCAACAACCAATCCTCAGCTGCTTGAGGGTGTGTCTCTCGATGGAACCTGGGCTTCCTCTGACGCTGAAACTTGTGGAGTGAACTTAGGTGAAGTGCACTCTCTACTGTTGGGGCAGGTGGTATTGGTGGCCCATCGGGTAGAGGTACCGCTGCTGCCTCCACTATAATGGGGCCCTGCACCGAGGCCGCATCGCTCATTGGGCTACCATCTCGCACGTAACTGGGAAACCTAGATGGCTGCCATCACGGGGCCATCATTAAATGAAACAGGTGTGCCACGATTAATACAATATACCTGGTGAGCTGAAACAATGTAATCATAAAGAAAAATTTTGAAACACACATGCAATCAATGGTTTCAGGCACTGAGTCAGAAATCAGAAGTCAGGGTCCTGGTGTACGGATGCTTCGGCTGTCACACCAACACTGGACTCCCTGGACTAATAAACACACTCAATACTTGAATAATTATTTCTTCACAGAGTAGAAATTATCAGTGTCTTGATTTCTGCGGTAGAACTAACTCCTATGATACCAATTTGTCACGACCCGTCCTTGGGGCCCTTGTCGTCACTACCCCAAGCCAGCCTTCTATAGGCCAGGGGCTGGAGACTAGAACCAAATGCGAAAATCCTGATAAAAGAGAAAGAATTTCCTTTATATAAGTAAACAAACACAATAGAGTATGCAAGATGAAGTAAACAATATGTAAACTGAGTACAAAAGTAAGTGCTGAAAAGTATATGGGCCAGAATACAAACTCAATTGAAAGTACAATACAACTGAAAAGGAAATACATCAACAGTAATGTAAATCTGAAACCACCGAGTCGTCCTCTAGCTATCCCACCTGAAGGGTGGGTAATGATGGCACCAGCCGTCCACTCTTTGTACGTTCCGCTAAATTGCCCACCTCCAGGTACCATCCCACATCAAAAGACTCCACCTCTTTCAGTGGTGTCTGTCGTCTGCATCCAACACAACGTAGTGCGGGAATAGCTCGTGGAGGTGTGAGTATACAATAATCAGTAGGGACCACAAGACCCCTGATGGTCTCCCAAAATCCACAAAGGATGAACCACAAAAGAACGATACAAGCACAAAGTATCAACCAACTTCACTTAGGTATATGCCTATACATATACCTATGTCATAAATACCAGTTCGACTCCAAATCATGAGCCCATGTATAACCCAGTCCACATTGGAAAGCATAACCTAGTCCACACAGGAATGTAATTCAAGCATATTGATTATATTGATCAAAAATCAGGACTCAGCTTAAAAAGGTATACTACTCACAAATAGGGAATGGAGATGATAGATGTTGCCTCTGAATCATCTTCCCTACTGAACCCACATAGGATCCAAGTTCATGATTGATCGCTACAAAAACCACGTAGGATCCTAGTACAGTAACCATCAATGTTGAACCCAAGTAGAATCCAATTACAGTCAACATCACTGCAGAACCCATGGAGGATCCAAGTACAGTCTTCCTCGATACCGAAGCCATGTAGGATCCAAGTACAGTCGTCATCGTCGTCGCAGTCACAACCAGCTCTAGGGTTCTCGCACACAACATATTCGATTCCAGGAGGGTCCACTCCACAAATAAAGAGGGGTTCATTAATCAACTGTCATGAAGTCCAGAGTTAATTTATTTCAATGGACTGCCACTTCATAGGGGATAAAAAAATAAATGTTTTGAAGACACTGAGTACAAGATGACGAAGCCATTTTCCCAAATGTACATGGCGTGTTGCTATGGTTACACCCCGTGTCGACAGAACCCGAGTACTGTCGATGTACCACGAACTATTTAGAAGGGATTTTTGTGTAAAAAGTAAGTACACGGCATGTGGTATGGTTACATGCAGTCACTTCAGTCCCAATGTACTGTCCGTGTAGCACATTTCGTGTTGAAGGGTTGTTCATGTAAAAAGTTTGTACACGACATGTGGTATGGTTACATGCCATGTCCAAACTTATGGGGTCAGCACCGTGTATGTTGGCCATGTGCCTGTACACATCCTCAACCTATGTTCTCCAATGTGTGTAATTGGTAGATGGGTTATCCCATATCATTGGCCATGTCTGGCCATGTGGTAGAGTACATGCCTGTGTACTCCACACCGTGTCCGTGTATTCCCAGGTTACATACTGAGTCTCACATAGCCGCCACCTCCTTGTTGTGTGGCGTGTACACGCCGTGTGACAGAGGCCACACACCGTGTGTTAGTCATTTGTCGTTTGAAACCCTAGTCATAGGATGCTACACTACATGATGTGTTCTCTAGGTGTGCATTTCGTGTAGTCTGGAATTTTCCAGAAACAACGCCTCTGGCTAGCGCACCTCCTTTAATGCCGGTTCTTCATTCCAATCATTCATTCATCATGAAACATTAGAATCTGGGTCCCCACATTGTCCCAAAGTCGATTTTGGCATTCTTGGTCTTCTAATTAGCTCCAAAAACACATTTTGAATTCTCGTTCAAAGAATGGTCCACCCCTTTCCAGTCTGATCCATCACACGCTATTGTTGTCGCACCTCTGCTAGGTTGTCGTGATGATGAGTCTTCAATTTTTTTGGATTGTTGCATCACTTAACGAACACGTAACGATCTATTGTTCGTCATCCATGAAGAACAAGAAGAACCGCCACAATCACGAAATTGGAGGTCGATTCAGATCATGTTAGTTTTCCCTGGTCTCTCCACATTAGTTCGGTAGTAGTCGGTTAAAGAGAACAAAACAAGAAGGAAATAAGATTCAATCATAACAAACCCCTATCTTGTGACATGATCTGTGGAGTGGTGGCATTGTTCATTGTCGTTGAAAGGTGATGTCAATGTGCACCTGAGGAGGAAGTGGTGTCTCCTCTTTTTGTCATGGAGAGAAGAAGAGGATTTAACATTATTGTTCTTCATGGATTCGGTGCTCTACATCAAATATGTTTCATTCTTTGCGGAGAGGATGATGTTCCTTAACAATGGAGGAGCTTCCTCCTTCCTTCACACAATGCTCTCTTCCCAAATTCCCAAACAACAAGACAACCAAAATTAAAATAATGTCACCCCTTATTTAAATTGATTATTCCATGAATTTCAAAAATTAAGAATTCAAAACACTCATTATCTAATTGATGTGATTCAATTAATTGTTCAATGTGAGTTAGCAAGAGTTATGAGGGAGAGAGAGAGGGTGGAAGGGTTACACTTTTACTTACATGGGGGTTAAGGAGTTATGGAAATTGAAAAGGTTGGGGCCCGTGTGGGCCCCACCATACATTTATCCTCACATGGGTAGTTAAGATGCTATTTGGTCCCACCCTAACTCCCCCATGTAGGATAAAACCACCTTAGAAAATGAAATAAAATTTTTACCCCAAATATATTCACCTTTCATTTAATCCACATTTTTTTTAAAATATCCCCCCGATAAAACGCATCTTCGGTAAAGGTCATCTTTAGCATTTAATGGTGTTGTGGTTTAATCGGTGCCCTCAGATTTCAATTCTGATCATCGGTTCAAAAGATAGAAAAACTTTCTTGTTCGTTCACTGAATGTACAAGGGCTAATCTTCAGAAATTGATTTCGGGCACACCGGGCCTCGGAATCAAGTGCCGTTAGAAACTGTGTACTCTTAAAATCCCAAAGAATTTATGAAAAAAAAATTCCTTCAAATTTACGGATATTTACATAGAGGATTATGAAAACAAAAATTAAGAAAAACTCATCCAGTGATTGAAACATGGTGGTTCGACTAATAGAAAAACAAGAAACCCATCATTTTTCATCCGAATTTTAGAACAAAAAATCATTTTATGTTTTATTTCCAAAGAATGTTTTAAATCTCTCCACTAATACATATCAATTTTAAAATGTACAAAATGGTTATAAAAAAATGCTTTACAACTTTCAATCATTAGTAATTGGGGAAAATGTTGATAAGGATGATTAATAGTATACTTTAACTGATTATTTTATTAAAATTAATTATTTAACATTTAAGAAATTAATGAACACCACAAGACCACTCCACATAGATTTTATGTGTCTTCTAGAATATACACCCCATTATGGACACAACATTGGTCTCAAATCTCTCAAACAATTAATGGTTCAAGAGATATTAATGATTTATTAATAAAAAATTGTAATAATTAATTAATTAAAATAAGAAGTGTTATTTTGTGATATAGACATCCAAATGCACGACGCATACAAAATTGATACACTGTTTAGGGTAAAACCCCCATTCCTGACCTTTTTGTGGTCTCAGATACCCCATACGTCATACCAATTGAAATATAAATAATTATTATTAATAATTAATATATTAAATATTATTTAATAACATTAACTAAAAAGAGAGTCTTCTAAATGTCTACCACATTAGAATGTGAGACCCCTTTATGGGTAGACGCCATGTCTTGGACATAACAGTGGTCTCCGATTTTTCATATGATGCACCACTTTGGAGTTATTCAATTATTTTTAATAACTTTATACTGATTAAAATAATATATTTAATAATTTTATTTTGCCCTCACCAAATCTTTTCATACATAAAACAAATAAATACTCAGTGTTTAACTACGAAATTATTTAATTGAATATTATTGAGTATTAAATGGTTGTTTTAACATTCTACGATGTGTTTAAAAAATACACAAATGTATTCTTAATAAACCATTTTTTCCCATTTGACGTAACAATTATTTAATACAGGAATGTTCTAGAATACCTCAAACAATAATAAGATATTACACTTATCTCATCCAAAAAATATTAAAATACATTATTTATTTATTTATATCAACCAATGGTCATAGGCTAACTAATATGAAAACCTTATGATGGGTTAATTTGTAATCCAAAGGGTATTACCGATGAAATCCGTACACATTTAATCTATAATTGTTCATGTTATTGTCATCAAGAACCAGCAATAATTATTCAAGAACAAAATTAATATAATTTGATTAGTATATTTATAATAATTATATAATTTTTTATTAGAGGTACATTCATTTTCTATATCTTTTACATCCTATGAAAAATAAAATCATCTCTACTGTATATGTGTGGACTACCACCACTAAAAAGTGATGTATATAATTTTTCAGCAATAGATCACATGTATATTTATAAAGAGAAAAATAAAAAAAATTCTGTCAGATTTATAACATAAATATAAATATATAAATATAATATTTCTTCTACCATATTACCATAATGTCCCTCGAAAAATGATAACATCCCACATGCATATGTGTGGACTACCACCTCCAAAATGATATTTTCACAATTATTATATTATAATCTTCTACGTGTAATTATTAATTGTATATAATGAATAAAAATTCTATTTACAACATAATTAATGTTTTGTAGTTAAAATAATCATTTCATAAGACATATAATCTTTGTATAAAAAATTAAACTAATTTAACAGAAATTTACTGAACAACCATAAGTGGTTGACATAAGAAATATATATTTGATGAATTATTCTCAAATGATTATAAAAGGATAAAAAAATTAATTTGGGTGAATTTTTTTATAGTAATTTATTTATTAAATTTAAATTTATTACTCATCAGGATATAATGACTTTAACCAAGAAATAATATGAGGTAGGGGGTTTCCTTTCAAATCCACTAAATTGTGACATATTATATATATATTATATACTTAATATCATATATATTGTGTATAAAATGACCTTTTTATATATTATTAATATAATTACTCATTTCTAAATATACATAAATTTAAATAAATATTTTACATTTTATGTGGTTTTTGTAAATAGTTATTAATGTCACAAATGTATTTTACAATCTCAAAATTTTTTTATTGTTAATGTTTAAACATCAATAATAATAAATAAATTAAATTTATCTTATTAAAAATGATATATTATATTTTTCAATGATTACTTATGGAGTATCCATTATTTTTTCAAACATTAATTATCTTTATTACTCAAAAACAAGAAAATTTTTTAATGTTCACCCATTTTATTACATCTATTGTATTATGAATATTTTTATTCCCTATATATTTGTTTCAAATGGTTATATTGAATATTTTATCTACATTTATCTAATTAGTAAAAGAATATATCTACAAACATAGACTTTATTTTTTTGTTTTTAATTGTATTTTTTACATTGAATTTTTAGGGAATGTTTCCAAAAGATTGAAAGTAATATTACTATTAATGTATTAGAAATTATTGAATTTCCCAAAATCATGGATCATTATTTTATATTTATATTCCACCATATTTTTCATTGTTTTTTCAAATATAGTATTTTTCCATTAAACAGAGATTTTTTTTATTTTGTATATCAACATAAAAATAATTTTTCCTATACAAGGATAAAAAACATTATAATTGATTTATAACATTGATTTTACAAAAAAAAATTATAATGGTTTTATGGAATGTTATTTTTAATGTTTAACTTTCACATTGTTTTCTAATTCTCAAAATATTTTTCATTAATAAAAACCATCATTCTAGATGAATCTTTCTTATTTTAACATATTTTCTTGTGTTATGAATTATAACATATTGTAAGGTCATGAAAATTATTCTGATCATGTTCTCTATCAATCACTGTTCTTCAATGGATATTATATATCTCCTTAAATTATATATATTCATTATACTACTTATATTCAGTATCAATTCTAATAACATAAATATTTTAATAACATTATATAATTTTAATATATTATTTTAATTTAAGGAATATTATTAAGAAGTTTATTTCATTTACATGGGAGTAATTGATTTTTAGTATTCTTGGTTAAGTATGGATATTTTTTAATTTATATGCAATTTTTAATTTATATCATATTACTAATTCAATATAAAATAAATGAATTATAAATATTTATGTGATGTGTGGGTATATATTATATATATCCCAACGATGCACCAACATTTCTCATTATAAAAAAAGTAATAATTCTTTATTAGGTGGGAGTTTTTTTATTCTTTCTCAATCATAAAAAGTATCCTTAAAAATGGCCTTAATGGCATGATTAATGATGTATTGGTATATGACCATATCATTAATAAAATATATCACTAACAATATAAATTTTCTTTAGTGAGAATGTAGATATCAATATCACTTTGTTTACATAATACATGGATGTATTTCATACTCATGTCATTATTTGAAAGGATAATGGTTTTATTATTCATTCTAATATATTGTTATTTCATATCTACTCAAGAAATATTCTGTTATATATTTACTCTTACTATGAATATGTGAGGACCCATTATTTTGTATTACATTCCTCAGGATATAAAAAATAATTTTCGAATGATCATCAAGGTTATTTGAAATTTAATCATTCTTTTTAATTTTTCTCAAATGAAATATATAAATATTTTATAAATCATGCCACTCGTGGATGATAAAATTATTGAACCTTTATTTTATGGTCCCTTGTACCCTATAACAATGTAAGTGTGTATATACAATCTAAATATTACCGTATCCATGATTTTTATTATTGGTATTAATTGAATTTTAGTAGGACCAATTTGTTACTAGATTTTCTGACAAAAATATTAACTATGAGAGTTCATATAAACCCGATGAAATATTAAAAAATTATATGGTTTTTAATGTTGTGCAATTTTATTAATATTTTATTGAGATAATAAGTTTTTCTATTTTTTAGATATAATTCATAAAATAATAATAGAAAATCATTTCAACACCCCTAGAAAATGTTGGGATTGACCTTATGAGAAAGACAATACAATAGGTTTTCAAATTGATTATATCCTGCCCTTTTTGGGGAATATGTCATATGTTATCATAAATAACAATTACCATATGGACTAATATTTTATTCTATATTATAATACACCTAGTATAGATATCTTTTTCTAATATATGAATATCTGCATTAATGAAACAATGATTACATTGGTTTCTGAGTAACATATCATGTCCATTGAAATTAAATTTCTATCATTGAGAAGTAATTAAATAGAATATGTTATTCTAGATGAATATTATTTAAATGGGGTTATCGATCATCATTTTTTTTGGACCCAGAACAATAATTATAATGATTAAATATAAATTATGTAATATAGAAAATTCAATGTGTTATTATTTGGAAAAATATTTCCTCAAGACAAATAAGTTAAAATGGTGAAGAAGTTCCTAAACATAATGCTAAACTGAGTGTTACATGTTTCTTGAATATGATGATAAATTCAATAGGATTCGACGATATTCAATATAATACACAAATAAAATGTAATTTATGGTAGAAAATTTCGTTTATCGGCTTAACCATACCATACGAAAGTAACTCTTCTCTAAAAAATCATCATATGATAATATAAATCATGTTACATATTAATAGAGAGATAATTTTCCTTTTATTATATATATAATGGGGTTAATGAATATATGATACCAGATGATCACTATGGAAAATATCGTACAATTAATAATAAAGGAAGGTTAGTTTTTAGAAATTGTGATAATTGAGGAAATAAACATCATGTTATTACATAATGGGAATGGTATTATATTACATGTGTGAAGGAAATATCAATAGAGACCAAGAATATATAAGATAGAATTAAAATAAAATTACATAATTATATAATTTTAGGTATATGGGGTATTAATTCAAGAAATACCCCAATCTTTAAGGGAATATACCCTAGTTGAGGATAGAGGGAGGACAAGCTCATGTGATTACTATAGCTGAAGTAAAAGCCCCTAATGATAAGGAGGGTGGTAAATTAATAATAAACATAAATACTGATACTAATTTATTTGGTTCAATATCATCGCATTCATTTATATTTTTTATATTTTAAACAAAATTAATTTTTATCTTTCCCCATAGAAAGGGAGTTTTAATATAAGAATAATAGTGGAAATATTATTTCAATGTGATATTCTTATTCATCCCCAATTATTAATTATAGACATATCATATTTTAGAAAAATTATATTATACCTATGGATGAATTTGATATAATACTTCATGTGGATTTTATTTCAATATATAATGTGAATATATATCCAAAAAACAAATGTTATGGAGTCGAACAAATATGATAATAAAAGTAATTTTGAGAAATAATAAAATAAAACAAAATTTGGGATCCCAAAAAAACATATGATAAATAAATACCCACATATGTTCATAATGTCATATTCTATTAATTTATAGGTTGAAATTTTTGATATGGGGAGAATGTAACAACTGAGCTTCAATTATAGTTTGTAAAATATTAGTTCTAATGAAACTATTGAATAATAGATATATATTTCCTTAATAATGTCATTAAAACCAAAATATAAAAATAGTATAATTCATGTTTTATATAATTAATTTCATTTTTAATTTATATCATCAAAATTATCTTAGTTAGAATATTTTGTTTTCAAAAATAGTTTTTTTATAATTATTGAAAAAAATATTATATAAATATCATTAAATTTATAGAATTATAATTATAGGAAAATTAAATTAATTTTTACAACAAAAAATATACACTAGTTATTCATTTATTATGTAATAAAATTCTAATAAAATATATTACTTAACATAAAAATCTATGTTTATGATTTTTGAAGTCTCAGAAATTCTTTTTTAGATAAAATTATTTGGGGTTGAGCTGTCTTAATAAAGTATTGAAAAGGTATATATACATTTTGTATTGATTTCAATGAAAAATAAGTCTCATTATATTTAACACAATCTAACTAATTTTATATGAATATATATTCTACTATATTTTTCTAAAATAGCATTTTTTACATATGGTAAGAATATTTATAAAAAAATCATTCACTTTTAAAAAAGTAATAAAAGAAATTTTAAAAATTAAAATCAATTAAATAATTAAAAATTTATTAAAAATTTAGAATTATCATATTTATTTTTGTTAAATTATTGTTACATAATTTTCAATCATAATGAATAAAAGGCACGAAAAATATTAATCATTGTAATTATGGGTAAAATGAGTTATAGGTGTAAAATAATGATATAAATACTAATGATGACACAAAAATTGATTTTAATTTCATTGGATGGTTTTTATTATAAATTAAACCTATAATTTATAAAACTATTATATTTCATATCAATTTTAATTGAGTAATACATATATTATATAATAACTTTTCATGTTATTACATGTTTTCCTCCCACCACATCTATCAAAGGGAACCTACTCTCGTCTCATATCCAAAGTTATTCAACCACATCTATCAAAAAATAATTCCAAAATAGCATAAAAAATTCATTTTTTAAAACTATATATCTTTATCTCACAAAAATACTACTTCAAGATGTCGTAATTTCTATGCTAAAAAGGATTAAAAAATGTGGAGGGATGTGTTCCTAGTGATATTTTTCATTTTATTTTAATCATAAATCTTTTACCAATCTCCAATGAACACATAAAAATCATTATATTCATATATTTAATTTTTTTTGAGTTTTTATGTTAATTTTCTACATATTTTAGATTTCCTATCCATCATAGGTAAAATGATAACATAACTCACATGTATGTGTGGACAACTACATCCCTAAAGAAATTTTCTTCATATTTTATCACTAAATCAAATCAAATATTATGAAGATGAAATTAACAATTATATATTATATTAATGAGATAAATATTATTCTATAAATATAATGTATAATATACCTTCATATCTTGCATCTTGTTAGAAAATGATCATGTCCCATGTGTGTACTTATGGAAAACCACCTCCCTGATGGTATATGATTTTCTTTTATATTAATTCATTTCATTGGTGATCATAAATTTTACATGATAAATAAAAAATCTATTAACTATATTATTTAAATTATGTTGATAAATTATCAATTTTATATCACATATAAACAAAGTCAATATACAAAATTTATTTTAGAGAAAAAGACTAATCAAAAGTAGGTGATCAATAAAAGACATAATAACCCAATAAATAGATGTACAATGAATATAGAATAACAAAAAAATATAAAATATGTTTAATAAAACAGTTCACTAGATTTAATTTTATAAATATAGATTTATTATTTTTAATTTTATAAGAAATCTGAGAAAGATCATATCGAATATATGGATTTCTCTTCTCAATTCAAGTCTATTCAGATATATTTTATATTATTCACATATTTTATATTACATTATATATATAATAACCAATTTATATACTATATCATTTAATCATAGTTATTATATTAATTCAGGGATTCAATTCTGGTATTTTATTTTTAAGGGGTTTTGATTCAAATGTTATTGATGATTTAAAGGTTTATTTTTCAGCCTAACTCAAATTTGGATTGATCAAGTATAAATTTCTATAATAAGAATTATACAATATATATCTTATTAATTCTATATTATTTTATTATATGAAATTTAAATATGGTTATTTTAGTTTTTATTCCAACTCTTCTTCTAATGGGTACATAATAACTGAAATTTTTTTTTACAGTAAAACCACATTATTTCATCTTTTGTGTTGATAATATTTTTATTCAATATACTATTTTATCAAAGTTATTCGTAGATATTTTTATTTATTTTTAAAATAATTTGAAATTTATTTATGTAATACAATTTAATTTATTTAAAAATTTAAAAAATGAGTTCTTAATTTTCCTCAAAACGTTATTTTTGACATTATTTATATAATTTTGAATAGGATGTTCTTTTTAATGAATATGGTGTGAATTATGTTTCCAATTTCCAAATCCATTATTTATTATCTATCACCCTATACTTTTTTATATATGTTTTTAAAGAAACTAATTTATTATTTACTGTAGGAATTTTTTTCTTTTATATAAAAATAAATTATTATTTTTTCTAAAAATATTATAAACTTATTGAATATGATTTCTTACATTGTTTTTTTAAAAAATACAATATTTTAATTTTTTATTCTTTTTAATGTTTCACATCGCATTTATTATCTAATTTTAAAAAAAATCTTTTATTATTAACCTTATTATCATGTTAATCAATGTAATTATATCATCTTTTACTAATTAAGGAATTATACCTTTATGGATCATTCAACTTATTTGGACCATGTTGTACATCGCTTCCATTATTCATTAGAAATTACATTTCACCATGATACACATATTTTCATAATCATTGATATATTTTGTATAATTTTTACTTCATAAATATTATTTAAATAATATTCCATTTTAGTTAAAAATGAATATTAATGGGAACTTATTTAGTAATTTAATATACTTGTGAAATATTGATGTTGTTATTTTGAATTGGCATGAATATTTATTTATTGATAAGAAGTATTTATTGACTATATTATTTTTTATTCAATATATAATGATTCAATTAGTGATATTTAATTGATATGTGGGGCCCTACTATAGATATCCCTCTCATATATAGATATGTGTAATGAGACATTCAAGTTATCATGCATTATTAGTTGGTTATTTGATGCATGCCTACCCAATTATAAAAAGTGTATCACTAAAATGACATGATGGTAAGATTAATAATGTATTTTTATAATTCTATAATGATAAGATGATGAATTTATGTCATTATTCTTTTTTCATTAATTCATATTTTGTTTCAATTTTACATGTATTTTCATGCATCAATGGATATTTTTTATGATATAAATATTATTTAATGCCTTATTTACGGATTATATTATTTTCTAAATTGTTATGCTTTATCCCCTCATGAGAGATTCCATTTTACACCTTCCCTTACTGTGAATATTTCTCCCCCATTTTTATGATTTCCATTCCTTACCTTATGAATGGGGAATCATGGAATGATCATCAAAAATTCAATAACGTTTGTCATGATAGGATGAATTTTTATAATGTAACATGGATGTCATGTATGTGTTTATTCAACCAATACATATGAAAATATTGATCATATATGTTATGATCATATTGTACTAGAACAAATGTCAAAAACAAGACACTGGATCAAAGTTACATGATTAAATTTCATTATAAAGAAAAACAATGAAAAGAAAAATCTGTTATTATGTGGGTTATACAATTAAGTCCTACAACCATTGGAGAACACTTTCTATATATTTATTAATACTAGTTTATTCAAAGGTTAACAATTTAATTTGTTAAGCATGGATGATAACATTGTAACATCCTCATATTGCTTCTCTATGACGTGACCATGTCAGATCATTATGATGCCATAATAATTCATCATCATACAGAAGATATTTATAACATGTAGTAAGGTTGTAAATAATATAATTTGGATACTATACCCACTAATACATAGTTTCCAAAATAAAATAACATGATGTAGACGAATAAGAAATCAAACATTTGATAATAATTCATAACCAACTAAAATAATAAATATATGAATAAAATAGAGTCCAGGAAATAATTATAAAACATGGAAGTCCATATTATGTAACAATATAAATGACATGAATAAAATCATACAAATAATCAACTAAAAAGTCTCAATAATAAATACTCCAAAACCCCATTCCATAACCCTGTGATAGTTCACAACTCTATACAATAAATAACATCTTTAAATGTGATCCATCATGTACATGGGACATCTACCTCGTGCAATCCTACATCTGGGAAGTATTTACAGGTACCAAATGGTATCCTGAATAGGGTGTATGTAAAACTCTATAGGCTGACATTTACAGTATCTAAACAATCCATTATGAAAATATATTGCATATATCAATGTGAGTAATTTGACATTAATTAAAAATTAAATATAGAATATCAAAATAACCTACTGACCCTTGAGCACTGTGATAACACCAAGGGTCATCAAAACCTGCATCAACATAATGCTAGATATCTTTGTTAGGTAGGGGATCCCCCTAATCAGGATTGACTATAGATATCATTGGTGGATTCTCTTCCATAGGATGAATATCACATATCATGTTTAAAATAACAATGTAACTATCCATCATGCATTAGGTAACAAAGTAAAACAATGATTTATGCAAATTACCATTCGAATATGACTTATGGGTTCCCAAGGAACAAGAACATGATAATGGAGAAAATTTACCATTTCATAATTTTATCTATAGAAATTATTATTCTACAGTCTCTTATATGTTCCCTAATCATATGGCCATGAAAATAAAAAAAAAGTTACTATATCATAAAGGGCTCTATGTAAATTCCCATGTTAGGTCCCCAAACGTGTTCCCTGGGATCAAGACCATGCTATGTGAAAATGTTTTATATGACCATGTGAATTACTATTCTAAGACAAATTTTATATTTCAGAATAAAATGAAAAAATTTCCAATTCATTTCAATTCATCGTGCATTCCAAACATTTTATGCAACGACACATTGGTTAAATATCCAAATTTTCCAATTATCAACCAATTATTCCATGTTACTAGGTATCAAAAATTATTATAATTATCCCATTACATGTATTAAATAAATACAGTTACCATTAACGTGTCAATATAACAATATTCTATCATATAATCTTGCCAAGAAAATTACTTTCTAATTTACTAATTTAAATCCAAATGATTTTAAATGAGTACAATCATCCCATTTAACATTCTATACCAATTCACAATATTTATCCAATTTTTAAAAAATTTCAATTCAAGATAATAATACAGGTTCGACCAATCCATGTTCCAAACAAGATTGACATTTTGGTGCATGTATCTTATGGTTGAAATTCTACATCTCAATGCCTACACACCAAACTCGATCACGGGACATCTACAAATATGATTTAAATAATTTTAAATTTCCATTATTATAATGTTTTAGGTACACGGTGTGAAATATCGACTCAACATTTCACATATACAAAAGAATCACATCATTATATTGGGATTAGATTTAGTTAACCCACATCAAAATTATGCAATTAAATTAATTACTCAATGACCAATGAAGAATTAGGTTTATCCTTCTTCACCGTTAACAACAACTAAGAATACATTTCTTATAAAATAAATAAATTCTATATATATTTATGGTCATCCTAATCTAAGATTCAATCAAATTAAAAATAATGAAACAACAAGGATAATAAAAAATAAGAGGCTAACCTTCAGTTTCTTAGTTTAATACTGTATGATCTAATAGAATATGTATTTCGATCAATGATTGTTCCAAAATCTTCTATGGGATGGTTGGAGTTGCAAATAAATGTTACAAAAAGTTATATAATCATAAGGAATTAGAGTTAAAAAAACTACCTTACACAACCTCATTCATAATTTGAACAATTATTTCACATCAGAGATCAGAGAATTTCTATATACAATAAAAAACAACTCCCCAGAAATAAAAACCATAGAAACTAGTTCTTTACATGAATGGAAGCACGTGTAATTAAACAATTTTACCAATTAAAGCATTCACACACTGAATAAAATTCATAGTATCCTCTTATATCATTTCACATCATGAGTACCCATTCTGGGTGTGAATTATATCTTATTGTTAGATATCATTTTACATTATCTTTTTTTTCATTGAAAACCTATAAAAATTCATCTGAAATGGGGAAAAGTGATAGTTTATATAATTAAATATGTTTAAACAAAACCTAATGGGGTAAATATCTCAAAAAAATACATGATTGAACCTCCAATCCACATTATAACAGTGTGTTTGTGAGTCTTTTCTCAAATAATCATTGTGGGTATCCATAAATAACATGAGCAATTATGTCATCATAACCAACTCCCTCTCTCAGGTGTCCTTATAAACCTAACGATACTTGCACTAAATGTACACTAATGGAACAGTATTTCTATGGATATTTTTCAAACATTGGTCAATGATACAGATAAAATTCTCCTCAATGGATGCATTAGTATAGAGCCCAACCTCTTGTAAATTTCCATATGATAAGGATATTAATGATATGTTAAATGATGTGATGACTGAAAAATATCCTACATGGATCTGATATGTTATGTAATATTCAATTTATATTCCCTTGTACCGACCCTCTCCACAATCTCAAAT
Organism: Viscum album; assembly: GCA_963277665.1. Lineage (NCBI taxonomy): Eukaryota > Viridiplantae > Streptophyta > Magnoliopsida > Santalales > Viscaceae > Viscum > Viscum album. Next base: position 422,133,728 of record OY728151.1, read on the forward strand.
GGATTGATGAACCTATTCCCTAGAATCCCTTTTTATACATTTTGTGTTTCAGTAGTCTAGGCGACACCCATAGAAAAAACTAATTACCATCAACGAACTCCATAGGCCATCTCTGAGATATTGTTTCTGATGTTTTCAGTTAGGTGTGTTTAAAAATGTTTTTATGGTCATATAAAGCATATTATAAGTCTTATACATGATACTACATCAAATTATCAGTAACTCGCCAACCTTTAACCATCACAAATGATATTAACATAACCTACCATATGAGGAAACAAAAATAATAGTTCAGATTGATTAATGAAATATTTTATTAGAAGTTAACAACACATGTTATGTATTATTCTCTTTGGAACCAATGAAATCCAAAAAATAGGTTCAAAACATAACCACTGAAATCTCTATCTTCTATTTATATTGTCCATTAGTTTGATATTGACAGTAAGTAATTATTCAATACTTTCATCCCAAAACCATCATAAAGATAGAATAGAAACATGATGTGAAATGACGATATCAATCAAAAATAAAACTATTTATAACGCAATGAAACCAGAATATCTCTAACAAATAGGGACTACATATATCATTAATAGTCATGGTCTACCAAAAAAGAAATAATTGAAATAACTTCATCAGTCTATCCATGAAAACCCATGTGAGATCATTTTTGTAAGGTTTCTAGGATAATCATACAAAAAATTTAATGTTTATGTAAAAAAAAATCATTTTAGAATGGGAAAAGGTTTCAATAAAAAATATGGCATCTCAATCTCTTGTTTCCCTACATATTGGTAAAACAACATTCCAAAAAATAAAATTATCTCCTTCTACACCAATATCATGTAGTATGATATATATAGATCATTATATATATTTATTATACCATAATTTTATTCAAATATAAAAGCATAAAATTCTCCCATAAAATCATCACGAAAACCCCTAGGATCCTAACAATTATTGTGGGTATTAATAACATAATCATAACCAAGAGACTATCATGATGGTGATTCCCCACCATATAATATTTCCTTAAATGGTAACAACTCCAGATCCTCTAACAACTATCCCCTGATATGGTCTATATGTATGGGAGTAGAATATTTGTAATTTAGAATTTATTTCCCCCATGTATCTAAAAAATCTGGTTACATTTTAATAAATATTTTTATTAATCACCACTAATCACAACATTACCACACTACATCTATTAGTGACTTTCTACTGAATACATTGGAAATGAAATTTCCCTCTTTTATAGTATATTACAAATCAATGTTGAAACACAATAACTGTATGAACCACATTCTCTAACCAAGGATAAGTACTTACTGTGAAAAGATATTCTCAACGATCTTGTAGTCCATGTACAAAAAAACCACTAACATAAAATACGATTCCACTAGAATCATAGGGATTATACAACTTCATTTAACTCTATATCATGACTAGGATAACTCTTCTCATACATACCAAACAGTTTTGAGCAATAAGGATTAAATCAATCCTATAACATCAAAATAGAAATAAGACTGACTCTTGATTCCTTGAAGTAAAAAATATACTCCATACCCATATCAGGTATGTTAATTATTAGTATTGAGTTAAACTAATACTAAATACATTGATATAGTCAATTCATTCTTTTAGAAAAATAAACGACACCTCTATCTTGGTCATCCTAAACATTGGGGCTAATAGACATAGATGTACTAGATAAATTAAAACATTAGCCTAATAGAACTAGAAGAATCTAAATTATGAATAAATTATTGGGTCACTAACAAGATACCATTACTAAAACCTTCTTTGTTTCCGTTGACAATTCAACCACTAAGGAAATGTGACAAAAGAAGTGATCATTGTATGTCTATAAGAGAAATTTAGATAACTTCGTGTATAGTCTAAAATCTCTCAGTGTACATAAGATTGCATCTGTAATGCCCCGACCCCAGTTACCCAGAGTCGGTGCATTGTTACATAAAATTGGCATGATCATATGAAAGATCAAATCTCGAATGACGGATTCATTTAATAGACTTGGAATAACTAGATACTTTAATAAAGTTTACATTACATCATAAAGTAAAAACATCAACAATATAGTCTCTATAGTCCAAACTCATAACCCCTCATGCGATGCCTGCAGGTCATTCATAAATTACTTCATCAGATCTTGGGAAAAATAAAACATAGAAAATGGGTGATCTCAAATGTCTAGTAAGGATAACAATCTAGTAGAAAATTTTATAAATAAGAATAAACATTTAAGGAAACGTATAACTAAAAAAATCATTTTAAACTTGAACTTCAACATAGTATGGAAAAAATAAAATAAAATAATTCGATTTAATTATTCACATGGATATTCTACTAATCGAATATTCACTTGCAATATCAATAACCACTTTCATAATGATAGAATGCATAATACCAGACTATCATAACAACGTAGCCGAGGCCTCGTGCCAATACTAAAAATAATATTTCGTCATGTCCTTGTGCCAAGATACTAGTTTGTCTCATGAGACCAACTGAAACATCGAGGAGCTATAACGGGCTCCACCCATCACGTATTAAGTCCAATGCATTCCCATATGAAATGTTTTAAACATTACATAAACATTCATATTAAAACTAGCATATGAAATGTAAATAATTCATCCATAAACCATGAATGGTATAAAAATAAAGCATCCACAGTCAAACATATCAAAATACCTTCAATAAAATATAAACGTTTTGTATCATAATAAATCATCTTTAAATAAGCGTAAAATCCATCAAAGGATGTTGACATAGATGAAATCAAAAACACTTTTTAGAGAAATATCTCTTATTATTTTGAAATAATTTAAGTGTCATATATTTATAAAATAAAACATTTTCTTTGAAAATAGTCTTATAAGATTGTATGGGAAGCATCGATGAATTTATAACGGCAAAAAATAGCCACACCCGCCGTATAAGTTGAAAAAAAAACCTTCTTACCTTAATTCTCTCGAAAATGTTAAAAAGGACCTTGTTTGGAAAATGATGGAAATATTCCTCTATAAACAACATAGAGAAGTCATCAAGGGTATAAATGACTTTAACCCATATTCTAGAAAATTTTAAAAATGATTTGAAATGCATTTTTAAGAAACGTAGATGTAGAAGATAAAGATGTCCTCGTAGATTATTACGTATAAACATCCTCGGATAATGAAGAGATTGTGAAATAAACCCTTACCTTGTACTTTTAATTTTTTGGGAGTAGGTTAACCAACTGTATAATGGTGAAATAATTTTTATTAAATTATACAAGAATCATATACATTAATATGATATCATATATGATCTCTTAACATTGATTTGTTAACAATATCTTAGTATTATAATTGTTTCGGGTGTTAACTTACTGGTTTTATATTATATGTTTTGTTACGTAAGTCGTGTTTGTTATGGATAGGTTGTATCTTATTCATATCCAGAATGATATCAAGTCCTTAAAAATTATTTTTAATCATTAAATGAGAATTAGTCTTGAATGGATACGATGGAGAATGAATCTCATCGCGTTCGTGGAGACGGTAGTCCGTACGTACGTACGAGCGACAATATCATTCTTTTGATATTAAAATAATATATAATTTGATAGTATATCATATATAGAGAATCACTATCATGTTATATTTATTATTTACATAAATTACAAATCATTATTATTCCCATCCAAATAATAATATATTGAATAACAATTACACCACGACGTGGAGATGGTAAGTCGTACATACGCACGTACGGTGACATTTCATTAAAAGGATGGATAGAATAATTAATATGGTAGTACCATATTTATAATAATATTAATGTATATAGGAGATAATTGATTTATTATTTTAGAATGGGAATAACAAATAAAGAAGAAATTGAAGAAGAAATGAATTTGAAAAGGGTGGTGAGAACATTACCTCTTCTTCAGGTTCTTCCATTTGATTTGATAAAAAGGGCTCTTTGGTTGTATTTCTGATAAAAATAAGGAATCTAGGTTATAGTGAGGGAAGTAGAGAGAGTATTTGTGTAGGGGTTGGCCTAACCAAAAGTCTTTGAAGGTGAGAAATAATAAGAAGGAGGAGTTCCCTTTTATAAGAGGGGTGAGGGGCCCCATTGGAAAAGCTTGAAATATTATTTTATAATAAATTCATATTCAATTTTTAATGGCTCCAAAGTGGATTTTTTAAAGTCTAAGGTGGGGATAGGTCGAAATCCACTCAACCAATAGGATTTATACTGGTTTGAGTTACTATATTAACCTTTTCTTTTAGATTCAACTCTTAGTTAATTAGTTTGACACTAACCATGTGACTTTGTATTTTTATATTATATAGTTAATAAAATTACTATATACATCCAAGCAACCCCAAGTGGTACATTAATGATACACCTATCATTATATATGTCTCTTGTCCGAGCCTTAGATTTTTAGGAATTTAATATCAATTAATAATATAATATTTTTTTTAAAACTCTTTTATGTCAATTTTGACACTATTCAATAATTTATTTTTGTGAAAATCAAAAAAGAATTATTACTTCGAAAACAGTTAGTTAAGTCAATACTAACATGTCCTATTAACCTTTAAACTTAGTGTAATTAATAGAAAGTCTCAAATTACATTTATTTGGGTATTTATAATATCAATTATTTTAATTTTTCACTATTATGGTAATTACCGCATCATTATTGTGTCATAAATAAATTAAATTATATAATGTCTAAAAATTATAAATAAAATATCATTAAGTAGGAAATATTTTTAGATTTTTAATGAATTTTTTAAATTGAATTTATCTTATGTATAAACCTATATAAAAAATGTTTTAGTAAATAAACATTGATTTTAACTCTTTTAACTCTTCTTTGAATTAAATAATAATAAATGTCCTAATCTAATCCAAGTTGACCTAAATGATAATATATTATTCATATGGTTATTTTTGGTCGAGATACACTTGTCCAATAAAATTAGGAAATGTGTTAGGGTAATATTAATATCATTTTTACCCTTAATTACCCTATATACTTTTAACCGTGGTAAATAAAAGTAAAAAGTTACTATTCACCAAAAATTATTTTCATCCCATTGAACCAAATTTTAATACTTGATATAAACTGTGTCTCTCGGATTTTCAAAATTCCACTCACAGAAGCGGTAAAATTATGTTTTATGAAAAAATCAGTTTTTTAACTACGACATAGTGGTTTCACTATTCATCAAAAATTGAAGTTTTTCAGAAAACTACCAAAAAATCACCATAGGCTAATTTTGGTATTTCGAATACCAAAATGAATTCCTTTTTGAAAAATAAAATTTATATATTTCAAGAAGTGGGCATTACTATTCATAACGGCTAGTTTGATTGGTTGTGGTGTGTTTTAGAACTCGAAGTTGCGTATAACACACACTACTGTATTATTCAAAGGAAAGCATACCATGGAAGCTTGGGGTGTTACAACGCCAATATGTTGAGAATGATCCTATCATGTCTGTGAGTACAGTAACACATCAGTGAATAAAACCACCATAAACAGATCTAGAAATTGATGGATGATCTTATTCATCATGTTTGGGAAGAAAAAAACTACATTTTTAAAAACATATAGAATCCCCACAGACATTTATAGGGAATATATTATCCAAAAATTGTCCAGGTAATGTCATAAAGTCTCAAAATAAACTAATTGAACAATTTTATCAATTATATCATAGAGAAGATTTTGGTACCTAGAAGATGATAAAATATATCACTGATTTTTTGAAGGAGATACTAGTTCTCAGCCATCTTCTGGTTCAATATATTATAATCAACACATAAAGGAAAATTCACATTATCCTTCTTGATGAAATCCATGTGAAGATCTAATTGTAATGTACTAATACAATAGAATTTCTTAGACTCCAAATATTCTAATTTCACATTCAACTCCCAATGCTCCACTGATTCTTTACAATTATATGTGAAAGCATCTGGATTATCTCATAGATATTACTTAGTTATCAACCCAATCTCATGCTTTGGTTGTACGTTAGTGAAATCATTTATAATGAAATATTGAATGTTGTCAACCATGATAGTTCAATGGTAATCCTTACCTATCCCACATCATATCCCACTAAAAAATTCATTTCTCCTTTGATTAAGTCAATAATCCTGGCAGTAGAAGTATCCGTACTATATCTTCAGTGTAATAAAACCAGTCTAACATTCCCTTATCAAGTTAGTCACATATTATAATACCAATATTTCATCTCTTGATCTTACTCAACTCACACGAATGTAACAAGAGTTACTCACAATGGGATACCTGGAATGTTTCTCATTGGTTTCATTGATAAATTCATGATGTGAAAATTGATCCTATATATCCTAAGAATTCATTATGACATCAAACCTAGTGAAGTAATTTCCCCTCACACATTCCACAAAATGTAACAATGTAATTTTCATTTGAAAACAAACACACATTAATTGCATTATGGTACCTTGATCTGAAGTCGATGTTACCTTCCAAGAAAAAGTCTTATCAGTACACATAATCCTTTGATCTCCCAAGACATAGATGATTTTTGATCAAAATTGGTGTTTATCTATATGTGTGACTATTATCCAAACTCATTAGTGACCTACCAACACTGGACCAATTATGTTCATCAAAAGAACCAGAAACATTCCCAATGGTTAACTCACCACCCTACTTAAACATGTTCAAACATCCTCATGAAACCATGGCATGATTGCGCATACATCATGGGTCTCATCAAAGCACGAAGACATCACATTTTACTCATATAGAGATATTATTCAACACAATTCATTGATCAATATTCCTAAACCCTCTCACAATTCTTGTTTCCCACACAATGGGTTCTCAACATTCCCAACACAAGAACTGACAACCCTTCTCATTACGTAGGGAATCCATATTTAATTAGGTTTTATAAGGAACTATCTGAAAGATAGGTTCAAAATCTTGTTTTTGATATTACATCCATGTTCTAATTTTCTAAATTCTAACCACCATGGATCTTCCATCTATATCTATAGAATACTAGTATGATCCAGCTCAGTAGAATAAATATTTTCCTATATTCCACTTTCCTAAAACACAATACAAAGAAAATGTGGAATAATTATATCTACAACAGGTTGATTGATTCATAAAATAAAATGATATAGAAAAAAAATATTCAGATGGGATCATGAAAACAATATAAAACCACTAACATAAGGTCACTCCATTCTTTTCATAACATGATAAATGGATGTTCCTAATTATTACATTTATTCTATCCTTTATCAGATATCCCAATGGAATAATTTTCATAATTTTATCGGATGATATGTCTTATGTGGTTTATATGATTCTAGAATGAATAATTCATGTCAATGTATTATCTTATGTTTCTACCACGATGTATGCATACTGACCATGAGGCATACCGGCCGACACAGAAGATCTAATAAAACTATAACATCACAAAATAAGTAAATTTCCCAAGGAGAAATAAATTCACATTTGTACCAATGAACATCATGAATTCCACTTCCATCGTTGGTAATGTTATTTTCCCCCAACACATGGGTTATATGATCTCATTCACAATCCAATTACCATGCCCAATAACATCATGGTCTATGTTCTACTTTCCCAAAATAGAATATTAACAAAAATTACATATTCTATGATACAACTTTATAATATCCCCATCCCTATTATCTCTAACATAACTGATTTGGTTCATTCTGAAACCTCAAGAGTGCCTCCCAATATATCAATTTGTTCTGACTAGTTGTGACTGTGTAAGAAATATCGAGGGAGACAGTATCCTATAGTACATAGTAGTAATAATTGAATAAATCAGATGGATGAATCAACAATATCATCCAAGAGAGAAGAATACACAACCAAAACAATTGATATGTATATAAAAAAAATAAAATCCAATCAATTATATTAAACCTTGTAATTTCTATCTGTATTCCTTTCTAAAATTAACAATGAAATTCATACAAGTATGAAATGTTAAATGACACCATTTTAATGAATATAATGTCTCATTACCAAACACCATCTTCAAAACAATATCTATAATATAAATCACATCCCTCAAACAAATGAATCATGTGAAGAGTCCCTTTACTATCCTCACATGCTCATCAATGAATTTATCTCTACAAATAAACATATTTTCAAACCTTGTTTCAATAAAAATAACTAGGCAAAAAGTGAGAATGGATAAACAATATAGTGTGAATAGAGTGAGATTATAGAAGTAATATAAATAGAGAATTAATACATATATTAATGTAGGAAATCAAAGAAAAATGATAATCCCTAATATCATTGTTGACACCTATGGTAATGAAATCATGATACGACCCAATGTTAGATATATCTGTCAAGAGGATGATCCTCCTAATCAAGACAGATCACCCATGTCATTGGAGGATTACCCTACGTAGGAATAATTTCCCATATCATGTATCAATTAAATATGCATCTCAAAATATGGAATAATGTATCCCAGAAATACTAATATCTATTTGAGTTATCATGAAGGATATATATACGTGTCTATAGGTCATAAGACTTAGACAAGTACAAATGAAAGCATATGAGACTAGGATTTATGTAAAGAAGCTTTCTGGACCCATTTATATATTCCCAGAGTGAGATACCATTATATGTGAAACATTAACCATATCATACATGTAACAATGAAAATTTTCTTCATATATATTCTTACATGTTCCCAGGGTGCAATACCATGGAAATAAAAAAACTCTCATGGGCCCTAGTGCGAATTTCCATTCTATGGTAACTTATATGGTTACGGGAAATCAAAACATTTTGTAATTATCTTATTACGTCTGAATTTACAATTCCAGGACAAATGAAACAATATCCAATGCATTCAAATTCATTAAGCATTCAAAACATATTAACAAGATTCATATTGGACAATTACCCTGAATTAAAAAATTTCACCCATTTCTTCCATTATTCTAGGCTATAAATTATAATAAATAACTATTATAATACCATTAAAAGAATAAATTAAATATATTTATATTGTATATTTCAGTCTAACCATATTCCATAATGTTCACATGGCTTCCTTACTTCATATCAATTAACAGATTTCAAGACAAGTGATTATATATCAATAAAATCACCACAATTTACATGTTAAACAAATACAAATTATCAATAAAATTTATAAAGAGTATTCCAATACATATTGGTGAATTAGGATGAATACAATGAATATAAAACATATAGTCAATGTTTGGCACACCACTTGGGTGGATGAATGTCCTGGACTCAATTCTAACAGATCCAATGAGATCCATTAATGGCATACGAATATGGTTTCACTAATTTCTGCAATTTGAAAATAGAATTGGTCACATGTGTATAATTTTTTCATGATAAAACATGTTACATATTCTAATGAAACAGATCATACATTATTGAGTTATTTTATATCATCCACCTCATAATATTTTACATGAATTAATTACCAAACAACTAAGGTAGATCATGGATCCCCCTTCCCCCCATCAGTTAAAATAATGAAACGCTATTATCATATTCTATAAATTCTATATCTGAGTTTGGTATTACCAGTATATGGTTCTATATTGGATAAAAAATGTAAAAAAATTATATCAACCTACATGTGTGTCACCCTCATTATCTATTTCTTATACAGCAAGATACTATGGAACCTACCATTGGAAAGAAGAGAAATCATGAAATTACTTAAGGTAGGGATATAGTTCAAGATAAAGGTATGTGAGGGTAATTTATAATAGAATTTATTATTAATTGAATAAAAATAGTAGAAACAACCTCATTCGTGATGTGAATCTCTATTTCATGTCATGAATTCTTATGATACCATATATATCGAAATAATGATTCCTCGACATAAAATCCTAAAGTCTAGTTTATCTCGTCAATGAAATGCAATTTTTTTGAACTGACTAATCCAAAAATAACTTTAACACCATGAATGAAATTCATAGAATATACCATGAACCATCCACATAATGAATACAAATTCATATCATGAATTATGTTTTTGTTCACATATTTCATTTTCACTTCTAATTGTTTCCTCTAACAACCTCCACTAATCTATCCCATACAAGAGAATTTCTCATTTAAAATTTTAATGAAGCCCAAAAAAAATGGTATATAAAAAGTTAAAAGTCATGATATTAAAATGTACCACTTTATATCCTTTCCAAAACACACAAATACATGTTTTTCCACCACAATTATATTGTTGGTTCCAAATTGTCATCTATTTTCACTAGTATATGAGGTCAAGGGGTGATCATCCTTTTGAGCCTAGTGACATTTAATATCTTAAAATTAATAACGTAACTACTAAATTTGAAATATAATGATCGTTACTACGAATTTTATAACTACCACTCACATTGTCTAGTGAACCTATCACACCACAGTATGCATTAATTAATCATAATTATTTTAATCAATGTACTCTACCGACCACTGATTATGATTGTTTCTATTATTTTATAATCTATTAAAACAATAAAATTGAGTGTATATTTATATTATACAAAAATATACTTCATACTCTAATAATATACCATTTGAAACAAAATCATGTGAACCTTTGTAGAATCCTTAACGCACAGGATGAAAATGATCTTTATCAACACAATAGTGCTTCCACCATCATCTGTTTACATAAGTCCCACTACAGAAAAATATTTCCACAAAATTTCTTCTACTAAAGTGTAATTCCACATAAATTCAGTTTATATCATTCCTTAAAATCAATCTAATGTGTTTGATATATTTATTATCATGTGAGACACAAAAAATACTGTTATATATTTTATTGAGTGTAATTAATAAAAATTAAATATGAACATTATAACATATACGTTATGTTATATGGTGAATATGAAACAACTAAAACATTTATGCATTTATATCATATCATTATAAATGAATATTCAATACATTATACAACTAAATTCAAAAGGTCTATAATCGTTTATCATCATTGGATACAATGTACACTATCATCTTAATTCTTTATTGATCTTCAATGTCTCCAAAAAATTTCATCACATTATATAATCATCATAGAAATAAACATCATAAAAACAATATTCATGACATGGGGAAAGGAAATATAAGAATGGTTGAAATAGGATTATTAGTAAGGGTAATAAATGCATATATATAAGCAAAACATGAAAAAAAGTGTATGATAACATGGGTATAATATTTGAAAACCATACCTTAAATATCAAAGCTAATATTCTTGAGGCATTGAATAATGTTTTTTAGTTTAAAAGCTATGAATCAAAAGTACATCAATGAGAATGTGACATGACATCATAGATTTGATAAGACATATATTTTAGAATACAAATAATCATTAGTAATCATATATTAGGGATACCCACCAAGACATTCAAAACATGATAGGTTTGAGGTGACCACCAGTGTATAGGCTTTGGTCTTATACTAACTATATGTATACCCTCTTTTTTGGAAATGGTATAATGACCCATGTAACATTTGATCTCATAGAAGATTAATGATTACCCAATGCATCGGATGGATATGTAGGTCCCATTATTCATAAATTTAAAATCTCACACATGTGTCCCACAATGTCATAAAACATTCATCCTATCATACCCCATGAAAGGAAATGGGATTTATAAATATTAAATCATATCATAACGTGTGGGAAAAAATAAGTGTCTCATAAGCATTTTATCATTTCATCATTTCACAACCAATGACAAGAAGCTATTTTATAAGGGACGTATCATTGTATAACTAGTAGAATGGAAATTGTCTTCTCAAAAATCACATCATCATAAACATTATCCACATCTATTATTCATATGAATTGTATCCTTTGATCATAGCCACAATAAATCCAATGTTAACTCAAAATATGTCTTCCTAGTAGGTAATGGATTTAGAAAGGCCACATGGATATTTTCATAAGGGAGATAAAATTCATTGAAATTAAATTTCTAAAACATAAATAATTTTAAAATATATTTATTTTAAAAAAATTAAATCTCATAAATGAGGAATTTATATATCATTGAAAACACTTCTTGAGGAAAGTATCATTTCCCCTCAGAATTAATCTTGTTTTGTCGTAAAAAACATTAAATCAATTTTATTTTTATTTAACTTATTTAAAATATAAAACATTACACCTATATTATGTAAAAATATTATCTTTGAAAATAATTTTCAATACATGAAATGAATGATTGAAATAATTGATATTTTCATGACATTGGAAAATACTAATCATTGAATGCATCTTAAAAACAAATAATCATTTCCCATTTTTAAAAAAAAATCAATATGATAATTGGGTGGATGATGAAAAAAATATTCCATTCAAAAATTTTTGTATAATATAATAGATTGTTAAAAAATACTTTAGTATATAACTATTTGAATTTAAAATCAATTTTGATATCTCTTTTAGAAACTTGATTTTGGGGGGAAAATTCATTTTTAACCAAAGTGGGAAAAAATATTATTATTATAAGAAATATATTTTTGATGTGTTGTGTACATAGAAAGAGAAAAATGAAGGTAAATTTCTTTCAATACAAATAACCTAATGATAATGAAATTCAAAAATTAATTGAGGGATAGATCATAATATTTAATCATTGGAAGCATAAATATAAATAATGCTGATAAACTATGAGATTATATCATAATACAATAACTACTTGGTTTACATTAAATAAAAATCCCAATGAAATAATAATAATAAATTAAAAGTATTATATAATTATTTAAATGATATTAATGTTATTACATGTAAAATTGGAATCATATACACCTCATAAAGTAATATTGGTTCATAACATTACATGTCTACAATAAGGAAGATTGAGAAAACAAATCCATTATCACATTGATAAACATTTAATTGTGATAGCCATGGAATATTTATTATCAATTGTACATGTATATAACCATTATTTTATGGATGGAAATAATAATATAAATTCATGGGTAGTATATACACCATATAAAAGAAATTGGTGGTGAATATGGCCTATGAATTCTAGAAGTAAAAAGTGAGATAGAAATCCCTTATATATTTATTAATATTACAAATAGTATTCCCTTATAAAGTAAGAATTTAATTATTATGAAAATAAGAAGATTAATTATTAATATGTCAATTAAAAATTTTATACACCCCCAAAAAAACTGGTAAATAATTTTCGTATGTTTTCTAGAAATAAATGAGTTATTAGAAATCCCTTAAATAAAGTTTTATATAATTTTGTACATGTCCAAAAAAAATTAAAATAAATATTAGTTTGCAAATAATATATTAAATACCCATTCATGTATTTATTTCATACCATATATGATTTACTAATGACTTTTTATTACCACTTTATATACAATTACATTTTATTGTTATATTTCGAGCAACAACAACATTAGTTTAAATGAAAGTTTTTATTTTTATTAATATTTGAATATATTACAATTATAATTATTTAATCATATATAGAATGTAAATTATGATATACATATATTATATATTCATTTTAATTGTGTATATAGTAACCCATAATGAATATATGTTGGAAATGAAATGCATTGTTCATAGAGAAGATATGTTGTACTTACCCAAGAACATTGTTTCCAATTTCTTACCGTATTAGAATAATAAATATTAATTTTTATATTATCATTAAAAATAAATTTTATGTAATATATATATATATATATCTCTCATTTTCTCATTTAATGAATCCTTATCACATCACATGTAATGTGTGAATGAATCACATCACTTCAGAAGGTGGTAGTATACTCGTACAAATGAGAAATATTATCGTATTCCCATATAATGGAAAGTATGAAGGTATGAGTGATATAATAATTAATTGAATAATAATATAATAAATATAATATATAAAAATTATATCTGAAATTAGGTACATCCTTGAACAGTGGTAAGGGAAACACAAATGATATCAGTTCTTGAGGTGGTAGACCAATATACACATAAATAATGAATTCATAACCCATTTAATAGAAGTGGAGATGGTTAAAGGTCATGAATTTAATATGAAAACATAAAATTATAAAGATTATACTGAGTATATAGTATAACTTTTTATTATATAAATTGAATGAGGTGGATGAAGAAATATGAAATTCTCATTGATGAATGTTACTTCTTCCTTGGGTATCCTCCTTTGGATTCCACAAAAATCCATCGTAGCATAGATTTTTGTACAACAAATGGAATCTAGTGTGGGAGGAGTGAATTTGAAAAGTGGTTTTGTAAGGTATGTAATGAACAATATGGTATTTATTGTGTGGTGAAAGGAGGAGATGGAGACCATTTATATGTCAGGTGAGTGGAACAATTATATTGTTTGTGACGAAAGTGTACCAACTTTATTCACATTCAAAATTGGTGGAAAATAAATCCATTTTTAGTGATAGAAATTATAAATTGTATTTATTTAAATAATATATATTTTATAAAATTTTATAGGTCATTTTAAATCTTATCTCTTTAGATTAACCCCCATTTTTAACTTAACTATAGAAAATAAATTTAACTTCTTTGAAAATTCCTTTTGGATAGAAATTAGGATGAACATATAAAGAAATATAATTTTTTATTATTTAATATATGGAATAAATAATTCAAAATTCCATTAAAATATTTGGATTTTTTTAATTTTAAATTTTTCCAATCAATTTGATGAGAAATATAGTATTCAAAGATACATTATTTGAATGATTGAAATGTTTTTATATCGAGATTCAATAAAAAAATATTAAAATGATATAAATTGGATTAAAATAATTATTATTCAATTAATTTTACATTATAAATAATTTATAATACAATTTAAATTTATAAATAATTTCGTGTGAAATGCATTTTAAAATAATTATTTTCCACTATTCAAAAAAATAATCATTTCGTAATAAATCCCAATAATTCACCCAATGATGAAATTCATATGATGATTTGAAAATTTAATTTTTTAGATAAATATTTTAAATGGTGTAGAAATTAATTTTATAATATTTTCACATGAGGAAACAAAACACTTCTCTTATAAAAACATGATTAAGTACGTACTTACATTTACGTGTATCTCTGGTATAAAAAATATAAAATAAAAATTTTAAACACATAATTGAATATATAATAAGAAAATTTAATTAATACATTTCATTAAAAGATATTACATTAAATTATTAAATTAAATCCTGTTTGTGTTCAATAAAATAGTTTATTATAAAAAGTATTATTTATTTTCAAATTGTATTTATATTTATTTCTACGTAGTTTGTCACCAAGGCATGCATTTTATATAAATGTGTAAAATATATTTTTTCATAATTTATTAAATTCTATTCATACCTTCCATCAAATTGTTTGGTGATAACTGTCATATTAAATAATAATTTTTTAATAGTAATTCATTTTTTGTTAAAACTCTGTGTTTTAGGTGACACAAGCTAAAATAGATATTTTTTCTAACCAAAGACTAACATAGTGTTTCATGTAATGAAAGATAATAATTTCATTACATGTAATTAATGATAAACTCAGTGTGTCATGTGTCGGAGGATTATATCATTATTTTACGAAAAAATATTGAATTGATTAAATTCGTACATTAAAAAATATATATTTCAATAAATCCATGGGTGATATATTCTACCACTATTAAAATAAATTTCACCTTAGAAATTCATCTCGATCATCTAATGTTTATCATTTAAAAATTCCTTCATAAAAACTACATTATATATAGTGTTAATAATATATCCTCCAGAAATGAAAATATGGATTTTAAAAATTCATTTGGAATAACACATACTATATTTCCAAATATCATAATATAGGTGGAAAGTGATATCATAGACACATAATAGAATATTATCACCTAAATACTAATTATGAGTGATAACAAACATAGTTGAAATAATGTTAAAGGGAACTAAATCATAAACCAAAGATGCTTGAAAATATTCTTTCATTTAATAAAAAATAATTAAAACAAGATATAATTTTAAATGAATATTATATTCCTAATATTGGGTAATTTATTTTTCATAAAGAATCAAAACATATGATAATCTACTTACATTGTATATTTTAATGTCATAGGTAGAATTTAATCATTTGGTAATTACATGATAAATTTCCACTTCATCACTTTTTCTAGGAAATAATGGTTAATTTAATATTAGTTGATTACAAATAGATATTAAGATAAATAAATAGAATGTAATGTTATTCCATCTATCTTTATTTATCATTACAAAAAAAATGTTTTGAACAAAATATCCATAAATGATAAATTATAATATATTGAATTAATAGATTTATATGTAATGCCTCATCGAATGTTAATTTTAATCCATTTCTAAAATGGTCATCCTTATAACCCATAAAAATGATAAATATCAGATAATTTAGAAATATAGACACTATATTTATGAATATAAACATAAGATTTAAATACCATATATCATAAAGTTGAACGTTATTATCATATACAAAAAATTTGAATACATTCATCATATTATCCATTAATGATTGGTAATTACTATAACAACCCTTAAATGTCAATGATAACAAGAATACATTCACATTAATTGAATTAAACCATATATTGTTGAACATATCCCATAGATTAAATAATGTTCTAAACTCAATAAATGAAAACATTAAACACCTTGTCAATAAATCCTTTTTTAATTTTGTGTTCATTAATACAATACAATTTACAATGTTCATATAAATCATCTCCTTATCAAATCTGAACACCATTTTCACAACATCAACAAAATATTACGAGTAACCATTCCATAAAAAATAAACTACATTTTCATTAAATAACTATTCTACTACATTAGTAAAATTTAATATTAACATAAAACTCCTAAATAAAAAACTATTATGGAATAATCCCTTTATGTTTCACAATTATAATAAAAAAATTCCAAATATTAAAATATAATTAAATAAATAGAAATAGATAAATACATCAATCCTTTAACATTCATTATACAAAATTAACCAGGATTTATCATATAATTCCATAACAATTTTTCATTTCAAATGAAATTTATAGTCTCTTTATCATCATCAATATAACCATTACTCATAAAACGTTTTTAATTTCAATATTATCATTTCCATTAAGACATTAATTTTCAAAATTCCCATACAATCCACAGATGAATCATTTATCCATAAATTACACCATAGAGAGACCATTATTCTTAACAATTTTTGAAACTAAGCATTTCTTTTTCTGCTAGAATTACATTCTTTATGCCCATATTTTATATACTAAAAACAACATTTCATCCCAATGAGACATTCCTTTATAAAATTCTTCAAACTGTCTTGACATATAGGAAAGTATATCTTGTTTCCACCATGGTCACCCTTCACTAAATTCTCAATTAAATCTATCATTCTCTTCTTTGGTGAGTTTGCGTGTTGGATAAGTCTTAGGTTGTTCATCATGTACTATGATAACTTATTATGCCTAATAACAATAAGAATAACTCTAGTGATCTTCCCTTATTTCTTAAAATCAAAAGTTCATATTATACATTAAATGTTAAATATTTTAAATTTGATTCCATTCATTAAAAAAAGTAAAAACAATATTGTCTGCAATGATAATAATAATGGAATTCAAAAAATTCATGAAAATAAATTATTGGGTGTCTAAATCATGAAACCTTATTTTTACTCATTGACACATATAGTTTATTGTAGGTTTTTCATGACTATAAACTAGATAAATTATTCATTATGGTTTCTAATGTAGTTTGGAATTTCTAATTTATATCCCTTGAGAGAGTAATACTAGTTCCTTAACATTGGCCATTGTCTATCACCAACCGACAATAGAATCTTTCTCAATGCAAGTTTTGTGTTGTTGCACCTATGTACATATGTTCCAGATCAATATCAAAATCCCGTACCCATTTTTTTTGAAATTTTATTAGAATCACATGATCAATCCTTTTTCAAAATTCAAACACATTTCTCATACTTTGGCACATCTTTAGACTTGTACTTATATACCTCCTTAGATATATCCATATGGATTTCATAAAATTTGTATCATCCTAGATTCCAAGGGTTAACTAAACCTATCCTATGAAACATACAATATTATCCCAATATTTTCATAGATAGATATTATATTATTTTAGATAAATATTAAATATGCTACAGAAACCCATGCCCAAGTAATATATTATTTTAGTGTATTTATAGACTATGTACAAAATCATTTTCATTCAAAAAAATTCATAAATTCCCCCCCAAAACGTTCTCCCCAGTAAGTAATTATCATAAATATACTCTATATAAAAACATTTTTAATGGACTGGTGAATGGAAACAAAAGGTTGGGTGACCTCAGACACATAGAAAGGGTAGAAAAGAGATATATTTAAAAATAACATGATGATATGTTTATGAGAATATGAGAATAACATTTCAAAACCCTATCATTCCTATCACACATCATAATCATGGTTAATGGCATAGGGAATGGAAATTAATAAGTGGTCAATGGTAAATGAATCAAAGAATTTGGTCCAAGAAAAAATAACCTTGTCATAAGGCATACATTTGTTTGTTTACAGAATCATATAATATCATATATAAAAGCTTCCCACTAAAACATTAATAGTATCTTCTTCTTGGGTTTACAACATGTCTGACTATTTCAAGCATGGGCTAACCAGCCGTGTACCATGTATTTCTATCATAATATATCCTCCCATATACTCTTTTTTTTCAAGTTTTTTCTAACCACCAATGTACCATTTGATCTTAGAAAAAATCTATCAATACCCAAATTCATTTGAGTGATATACCGGTCCCAAAATCACGTAATGAAAATGATACATATGTGTTCCACAATATCATAAAATGTTACTCATATCCTAACCCATGAAATGAAATGTGATTTGTAATTATTTTTTTATATAATAAACAATGTAAAATAAAATGGTTTCAAAATCCTTTTATCATTTCATCATAGAGTAACCTATAAAAATATGCATGTTTCATAAGATTTATATCATGATGTAGGCCGCTGAATAGAAATGAGTTTCGTAAAAAATTCAACATAGACATAAATCATTAGGATAAATTATAAGAATGGTATCCTTGGATGATATCCACATTAACATATACGTAACATCGAAAGATGCCATCTTATATGGAGAATGATATTTATATATCACTTGGAGAATTCCATAATTGAAGTATACAATCCATGAAAATGACTTTTTACAAGATAAAACATTTACCAAATCCTTTTATATTAAAATAACATTGAAATATTATAGAAGAATATTTTTAAAATCATTTCAGAATATTTTTTTAGAGAAAAATACACTTCCCTCATTTCAAAAATGTTTTAATACATAATGCACTTCTTATATCATTTTTATTTTGTAATATTTTATTTAAATTATATAAATTTACTCACATATTAAAAAGAAATATTAATTTAAAATAATTTTGAAAACATATATGGGAATTATGAAATAATTGTGAATTCATCCAAATATGAAATACTATTCATGTTGTTATTATTAAGAAATCATTCACTTAACAATTTCTGTAAAACACAAATGGGATTTAGTTGGGAAATGACATTAAAATTCCATTCAAACCATTTTCAAAATATTTATTTAGGGGAATAATCTATTTAATAAATAAATTTTTTAATGTTAATAAATATTTGAGACTATTTTAGAAAAAGAATTTATGAAAAATTGGGTTTTAAATAATGAAATAATTAATGAAGTGTTTTAAGAAACATTAATTTTATTCAATCTATACAGAATAAGATAAACCTGAAGGGAAAATACTTATTCAATAAAAATAATGACAAAACAAGAAACTATGATAGTTTATTCATAGATATTTCATAATATTTCATCAGTGGATGGAAAAACTCAATCGATCCCGATAAATGATGAGATTGTATAGTAAAAACATTTCTACTTGGGTAAAAATAAATCATATGCCCTATGATGGAATAAAATTAAATGAAAATTATAATACAATGAATATAATAGGATTCATGATATAATATGTCAAAGGGGAAAGATATAACCCATATAAATAAAAATAAGTTCATAAAATAACCAATGTCTCAAAGAAGGAAAATTGATACAAAATTATCTTACCGCTTTGGTAACAATATAATCGTAACCCCCAAGAAATAGATATAACCATATATATATGTAAATTAGTATAAATTCAATTAAATGATATAATATAATACATTTTGGTATGTATATTAACCATCTAAATGAAATAGGTGGTAAAATAAGATGTATCTCATAGAAGTAATAAGTGAAACAAAAATACATTAACATGTTAGTAATATTTTGTATTGTAATCTCTGATAAAAAATTAAATGAAATAAAAAATTAAATATTAGGAAAATAATTATATTACTGATATATCATTTCAATGGTGCGATATATATATAATTTCCCAAACCCTAGATTCCATGACCAGGTGCTAAAAATTGATGTGTAATCAATTTTTAAAAGATGAAACATAATAATTACACAACATATTAAACAAATGAGGACCTTTACCAATCAAATTTATGTTAGATTAAAAAAACAAAAAATTAAATAAAATTTCATCTAAAATAAAATAATGTATATAAAATATATTATGTGAGCTAGCTCTGTATGTGAAGAAAAAAACATCAAGGCACTCTACTGAACTTGTGAAAAATAGTTTAAAACCAGGGATGAGCATTAAATATACCTGGTAATGGGTTTTAAAATCATCTATAAATCCTTTTAAAAATATTATTTTGAAAATACCTTAAAAATATCATTTTGAAAACATTATTTGATGTTACATACAACTAAAAACTATATAACACTTTAGAAAATAATTACATTAAAAACTGATTAAAAAATATTATACTATAGTTTTTTAAATAAATTATAGACGAGATTCTAAAAACAATACACTATTCGGAGGCCACATGAATCATTGAACGTTGTCCTGGACATAGCCATTTAGTGAATAATGGATTCAATCCCAAACAACCTTTCATATTTATAACGTTCAACTGCCTGATTGTCAATAAAATTTGATTCTAGCTTTAATTATATATATTTTCAATGGAGTTTTTAATTTTGGAAATATGACAATTCCTAAAAATACACATTCACAGAAATATTTTTATAAGTATGTACAAACATTATTATATTATATTTCTTGCATATCACTTTCACAGTTTGGTTACAACCAATACACATTCCATAATCCTTTGAAAAAATTATCCATGCATTCAAACTTACTTTAAATTAATACATTTTCTATTCATATAAACAATTTATCATAAATATTTATGTTTTGATCATTTAAGATACCTATAAAAACTTTTAAATCATGAATAAATCCTTCTAATTACAAATTTTTGAAGCATACCATGCAAGTTATTTTGAAATAAAAAAATTATTATAAATGCAACCTATGTCGATGTTATATATAATTCATTTCCAAGATATTATGAATATGTGAAATCATTGATCATAATATATCATGATGACATGTTATGTGCATTTTTTGAAACACATTGATAAAATGACAATAAACATTTCATCCTTATATTCATATATATATATATATAACAATATAGTTTTTAAACATCATATAAGCAAATATATATATATATATATAAAATATATCACTAGTATAAAATATATATGTATATATTTCACCCACATACATCACATTAGTTTAATTAGCCATATAATTTGAAAATTAGTACTTATATATATGTTAGTGTGGGCATGTACGGAGAATAATGTATTGATATTACATACATATACCTTTTTATATATGTAATGAATTTAAATTCAAAAAATATAAATTTTGGAGTCACTTATGTATAAAACATGGAATTTGTGAAATAAAAATATATATATAGTAAATTCCTCAAACAGAATTATAAATTCATGAATTGATGTATTTAAAATAAAAGCAATCACTTACATTAATACACTATAGAATACATCTCTTACGATTTTTATAATGACATCTTGAAATTCTATATATATCTATATAAATCATACTTGGAAATAGTGGGGTATATAAAAAAATATATATCTATATATCATGGAAATTTGAATTCAAAATTTACTATTATAGAATAAGTATTCTACAATAAATAAAATTAAAAATAAATTTAATAAAAAAATATAGAAATAAAATTTCAAAAAATATTTTGAAAATAAATAATTTTTACCTTACATATTTTTAGTACTATAAAACACATAAAATATATAAAAAATATTGATACAAAATTAGGTATAAATCATTATATATATATATATATATCTGTATGTACTAATGAAAATAATGTTATCTCATATAGACTTTAAGAAAAATCAAGAACATATAGTAATGATAATATATGCATAATTGAATTGAAGTGGAAATTTGAAATATATTTTCATAGCATCAAACATGCTCTTAAACACCCTACAAAAAGACAGAATAAGCTGTGAATCTATTTTTATAATGGTTTGAGTGTATGTTTCTTTGCATACACTAACATATTTGGTTTCTTAATACATTCTCACATAGTTGCATACCTTTTATATCCAAAAACAATATATGTGTACAGTAACATAATATTAAATTGAAATATTTGTATAAAATTAATTGAGAATGGAAATTGATAATAATCCATATAAAAAAACTAACAAAGGTAGACTCTATTTAAAGTTCACGCTACACAGACAGCAGAATACAAATGATTTGAACAAATTCAAAATGTTATAAAACCATCAATTATAAAAATGCCAAATTAGATTGTATGACTCTGAATAATTTCAATCAATGAACCAAAATAGAATTACCAATGTTCATAATCCTAATCTTGTTGATAAAACCAAATTTTTAGATTTGATATATTAGGTAAACTTCATTGACAAAGATTAAGATAGAGAAATAAACCTAAAATAACATTTATACAATTAGTTAGGGAAGAAATTTCCATGAATAACATAGGTGAAATAGATTTTAAAAAAACCCTACCTCGTATAGATCTAAAGTCAATAGAAAAGTAAATTTATAAACTGGAAATAAAACCCTAACCAAGATTGACAAAGTGATGCTAATCTCTGTTACCGGTACTTAGTCTGATGATCGAACCTCCTCGGCCGAGTCTCGAATCCTCCATCTGCATCGAGTCCTCCAATCAGACTCGATCAACATAAAACTTTCAATTTATATTGAACCCTTACCTCTATGATCTTCTTGACATCAAATCCCTCATGCATGATGAATTCCATCGTCTCCTCTCCCTCACCAAGTTCGTGCCCGAAGCCCTAATTCCCTTCTTAGAGGCGCGACATGTTCATATACACTCTCTTAAGTCTATTTTGATTTCCTTTATTATTAATATTTTTATTATTAATACTATATCATTGTTATTATTTATTTAGTTTCATTAAAAACATAATTTATATAAATAATGATTTAATGTAATTATTAAAAGATTAACAACAACAATAACTGAAATTATAAAAAAAATATTTTGAGAATATTAACATATATTATAATTAGATAATATTAATTTTAATATAATTATTTAAAATAATTTTTCAGAAATTATAATTTATAAAAGTAATGGTTTTATAAAAATAATTTAATTATAATCAATAATTGTAATTTATTAATTGTGAATATAAATATATATAATTTTTTTTGTAAATAAAAATTTATAAAACCATATTAATTATAATCTTATATTTATATAATTTCAATATTAAATAAATTTTTTGAAGAAATTAAAAAAAAATTGTTTAAAATATTCCTTTAAGAAATGATAAGTAATATTTGATCATATAATAATTTTTAAAACTATATATTAAAAAAATCAATTATTATCATTAAAGACAATCACCTCAAAAATATTATTATTTGGTTGTAAATGTATGTTATTAAATTTAATAAATTATATAAAAATGTTTTTTTGGAAATTCAGGGATGTTACTTTATTCCCCACTCAATAGAATTTTGTCGTCATAATTCGTTACATTGCACTAAAAAGAATTCTGAATTTCCATATTCAGAATTAAGAAAAACTAGGACAGATAGACATATAGACTCGACATCATCAAATCTCTAAATATGCATATACCATTTCATTAATTACAATTTTAATTCCTCATGCCATAGTTTATAGGAGATGGTGTAATAACAAAAAGTTTAATTTAATTTTATAAGAATAAAATATATAATTACACAACATATTGAATAAAAGATGCCCTTTACCGGTCTAGGTTTTGGAGGATTAGAGAAACCATACATTAAATCAGAGTTTAATAAAAATAAAATAAATTGATCAAAATATACTACATGAAATGTCTTCATAAGTGATGTGAACATCATCAGATCACTGTACATGACATATGAAAAATATTTCAAACCAAAGGGTGAGGATTAAATATGAAATGTATGGGGTTTTAAAATAATTGATAAAACCTTATAAAATATTATTTGGAAAATATTGTAAAAAATATCATTGCAAGAAAATTATTCGAAATTACATATGCATTAAAAATACTATAACTCTTTAAAAAGTTTTTAAATGAAAAATGGTTTTAAACATAATCTTGTGTTTTTCTAAAACCAATATGCAATCTTTTGAAAACAAAACACTATTATGAGACCACTTCAATCATGGAAGGGTGACTTTGGCCTACCCACATAGAAAAGGACGGGTTCACTCCCCAATAACCTACCTTTTTTGTAATGTTCATTTGCCAATTTTATTAAAAAAATTCAACAATTCTTTACTGATATATATTATTACTAATGTTTTTTATTTTTGAAACATTTAACTATATTAAAATTTACATTGGCACTTATATTTATATAATTATGTATGCACAAAAACAGACGAACCTTAACTGTATATCACTTGCATAGTTTGGTTATAACAAAAACTCACACCATATGACATTACTCAAGCTGTACATTTAATAATAATTCCAGTAAGTTAATACATTTTATATTTATATAAATAATTTATCTTAAATAATATCTTTCACATTATAAGATTCTTTAATGAAAATTTACAAATTGAATAAATCCTTCTACTTGATAATTTTGGTATTATACCAGAAAATTTAATTTCAATTTTTGAATTTCATATAAATGAAACATATGTCGATGTTGTGCATAATGTAGGTCCGTAATAGTATAAAGATGTGGCGTCATTGATTATAATTTACCATGAAGACAATCATTACACATTTTTTTAAACATAGAGATAAGATGGTAATAAAAATTTCATCCTTATATTCATATATATAATAAAACCTTTTTAAAACATCATTTCTATATATGAATATATATTACATAAAATATATAATATATATGTATATATTTCAACCACATACATCACTATGATGTAATTAGTCATAGATGATGAAAATTAAGACACACACACACACACACACACACACATATATATATATATATGTACAATAAACAATGGATTGATATTACCTATATATATCTTTATATGTATGTCATTAATATAAATTGTAAAAATTTAAATTTGGGAGTCACTAAATGTATAAAACAATACATTTGATATATATATATATAAATATATAGTAAATTCCTCTATAAAAATTACCAATTCATGAATTGAATGTTTTAAAAAAAGATGTAATCACATACATCAAAACATGATAATATAAATTCTTTATTTGTTTGACAATCACAAAATGATATTAAACATATATTTATATAAACCATATTTCAAAATAGTTATGTATATTAACTTATATATATATCTAGGAAATTTGAATGAAAAATTTACCCTTAGATAATAAGAATTCAACAATCATAAAATAAAATTAAAATTAATTACATACTTTTAGAAATAATATTTCATATAGTAGTTTGAAAATAAATAAATTTTCCCTTAAATGAATTTTCTTCTGTAAAATAAAAAAAACAGATAAAACATTTATTCATACATAAATATGTATAAATTAGTATATATATACTAACGTAAATAATTTTATCTCTTATAGAAGTTAAAATAATTCAAGAACTAAGAGTAATTTTAATACACCCTTACTTGAATAGTAGTAAATAAACTCAAGAGAAATTATGGGCATCAGATATGCACTCAAACCCCCTCCATTCTGATAGAATAAGATGTGAATCTATTTGCACAATGGATCGTGAGACATCTGATTTGAAAGAACTAACAAATTTTTTTTCCCAATACATTCTCACACACATGAAAGTCTTTTATAGCCAAAATCTCAATATGTGTCAAATGAGATAAAATTGTATTGAAAACTTCATATACATATTAATTGAGACATGAAATTGATTTTAAGCCATCACAAAAAAAACTAACAATGATATAGGAAATTTTAAATTAATGCAACACAGATAGATGATGAAAAACAACTAAACTAGTTCAAAATGTTATAAACCCATAAATTAAAAAAAAGATCAAATCATATAGCATCGCTTGGGAAAATTTCTATCAATGGGAAAAAATTGTTTATGTAACACCCCGAGATTTTAAGAAAAAAATTCTTTTAATTTCATTAATGTCTTTTGTTGTATGCTACACCAATATTACCTTGCACTATACGCAACACCGTATTGTCTTGCAGTATACACAACACTATTCTTGGATCGTGTTACACACAATTTTGATAATAGTTATTCTACGCAACATTGAGTATATATATATATATTCAATGTATAAATGAAATATGGTTAGATTATGTTATACGAAACAACAAAGGATTCTTGCATAGCACGCAACCCTGACTTGGCTTGCATTACAGGCAATCACGACCTTCCTCGATAGCGTGTGTTGTACGCAATACCGGGTTTTACTAAAAAACAATATATTATTATAATATTATTAAGAAATATCTTTAATGAATAGTATTAACTAAAATTTTAATCTTATAACATTATTATTCATCTTGAACATTTTCTAAAACATCGTATAAGAACAAAATAAATTTTTTGTGTAAAATAAGTATTTTTCAAAAATGTAGATTTTCCGCCTTTTGATGGCGCACCCACATTAAATCTAGTATTTGACATGTTTATAAGTTCAATTGGACAAAATAAAATTCTTCTTTGGATTATGAAATAAAAATTTACTTTGGATAAATTTTCATATCATTCTGGTAACTTTCATATTTTGATGAATAGTAAAAACACGCTATATTTTAATTAAAAACAACTTTTTTTCATCGCAATAATTTATATAAATAAATTATATAATTGAATGGTTTTAAAGTATAAATAGAATATATTTTTTCCATTTAATTTAATGTATTTCATTATCATTGATTCTTCCGTGAATTCGTAGGATAAATCAATTCAATCTTTTGCAATGTTTTAAAGAAAAACCCGTTTTTTTCGACAAGGGGATTAATTTTAATTTAATTTATGAAACTTTTGCGTATTGAATTTGGTAAAATGGATTCCATATTTGGAATCAGTGGATCCAAATTATGTTAATAAGCTACTTTTTCTTTTTGGGAATTATGAATAGTAACTACGGTAAATTTTATTTACCATAGTTAAAGGTAAATCGGGTAATTAAGGGTAAATATAATATTTTAAAATTACCCTAACACATGTCAAAATCATATTGTATGACTAAAAGTAGACCCATATCACCTAAGGGTAGGATTAGATTCATTTAATGGGATTTTTTCCATGAAAATAATTTAATTATTATTAAAACCAAAGAATGTGACAACAAGTCACTTTCTTAAATCTTATAATTTTAATAATTTTAATTTAGTGATACACTTCATGAAACTTCAAACATGAATAGTATCCAAAAATATAATACAATTATCTACATCATAGGAATTTATTTAGAATTTTTAGGGGTTAAAATCATTTATGATGACCCAAAGATGATGCAGTAATTGTCTTATTAATGAAATATTGACATAATTGATGTTATAAATACCCAAATAAATGTAATTTAAGACGTTTTATGAATTAAACTAATTTTATAGGTCAATATTACCAGTTTGTATTTATTTAATCAAATTTTTTCGAACTAATCATTCTGATATGATTTTCACAAAAAAAATCAATTACTAAATTGTGTCAAAATTGACATAAAATAGTTTTTAAAACAAATATTATATTATTAATTGTTATTTTATTCCTGAAAATATAAGGCTCGGACAAATGACTTATATAAGGTTATATATATTAATAATAAACATCTCGGGGTTCTTTTGGATTCTTATAGTATGTTTATTAACCTTATAGTGTAAGAAAACAAGAAGACACGGTAAAAGTAAAATTATCTAACTAAAAGATAAATATAAATGATATGGTTAAAATAGGAACCTAAATTTGTATAAATTCTATTGGATGAGCGTATTTCAAACCATACCCACCTTATCTTAGAAATAAATAAATTTGGAGCTACTTAAAACCGAATTTGGATTTATAATAAAATAATATTTTTTGTTCTTCCAAAGGTGCCCCTCTCCTCCCTTATAAAAGGGCACCCCCTCCCTCTCTTACTCACAACACTTTGAGCCTTCATGCTCGGCCAACCTCTTCCAAATTCTCTTCTCCACTTCCCTAGAAACATTCTAGAGGTTCCGGTCTTCCTCAAAGACCAATTTTAGTGCCCTAAGAGGAGGTCTCAAAGAGGCGCTTCAAAGAAGAGGTAATTTCTGTTACCGATTCTTTCATCTTTATTTCTTCTTCCGCTTATTCTTCTTTAGTTCTTTCATTATGAAGTAATAACATCAGTGTCACTCATATACCGATATGTTATTATAAGTATGAAACAAACCTATTTCACCATCTATCCATCCTACGGAAAATGAAATCACCGCGCGTGCGTACGTACGGAATACCATCTCCATGATGTGGTGAAATCTATTTTCCACCACCACCTTACTTGGATGCGTATAATGGTGTAAATAATTACTATATATGATTATTTTAAAGTAATATTTATTCTCAAATAGTATACATACACTCCAATACAGTCTCACGATCATGAGAATGATATCATCGCTCGTGCGTACGTACGGACTACCGTCTCCACGACGCAATGAGATCCATTCTCCACTTTAACCATTCATGAATGATTATAAAGTATATATAATAAGTAATCATGAAATAGATGACATAATCATGATACTGGGTTTATCTGTATATATATGTATGTCATCTACTTAATTACATTCAATTCAATAAGGAAACGAAAATAGCATTCATGCATACGTACGGCCTACCGTCTCCATGAACGGTGTATTTCTTTCCATTTACTAATTATTATATATATGTATATTATTAAAATATATTATATATAAACCATGTTTTATATTCTGGAATTATGTAATCATGATCTATGTTATCATATGAATAATTAAAAGTCAAAACACGGACCACAAATGAAACAATTTTACCCAAAACGCTGTTTAAAATGGAATTTACAAAAGAACAGGTAATATAAAGTAATAAGTGAACCATATATGATATCATAACAATTAATATGATTCTGTAATAAGTCAATTACATTATTTAAATCATTATACATGAGGTTTGGACACTTACGAAGCAAATCGTACCTAAGGTAAGGGAAATATCACAATATCATTTTTATCCGAGATTGTTTATACTTTGAAATTTACTGGGGTGTATTTTATCATCCACATCCATGTTTCCTAAATATGAAATATTATTTACATCCAACTACAATTGTTTAAATCCAATTTTACCCTTCGGTGAGTTTTTAGTAAATGATATGAAAAGAATCTTTTGTCGTTTTTCGTACGAGGAACTTTTTGACTTTTCCGGCAAAAGTATGAAGAATGTTTTTTAACTTATATGGCATCAATGGATTTTTAAAACATTATTTCCAAGAAGCTTATTTTACATGTTTTCAAATTTATTTTTTATCAACTTCTTTTAGTTTAAAATTGTTTGACATGTTAAGAAAAGAAAATGTTTTTGAAAGGATATTTTCCTCAAGAATGGAGTTCAAGTGTTTTATCAAAATTATTTTCCATCTAAGATAATAAAGGGTTCTATTTATATCCCTATTATTACATGGATATGATTATGTTGTGATGTAAATATCATTATGAATTCTTTTATCTTATATGAATTGTTTTATGATGTCACGATTTTTAAAGATTCCTATTTTTATTACACGGGTTATGCAATGATGTATGATTTATGATTTTGTGGCACACATAAGAGTGGTATCATTAATAGATGGGTGGGACCTATATCTCCCTCAAATGCATTGGGTAAAGATTTTATATCTCATGAGATAGACATGGCTGGAACGGTAGGTTATACCGGTTCAGTGAAAAAGGAATGAAATGAGGAGTGAACTCGGTTCAGAAAGGGACTTTGTCCACTAAGATCGTCTTGGAAATGAGTCTTGACTAACAAGAAATGATTCTCTATGATTATGTGTGTATGACATAACTTTTTATGTTTTATGTTATGATTATTGGGATTACATTTCACTACTATGATTTATCCCATGTTATGATATTATGATCTCTTTTGCAGGTTAAGATTTCGAAAATGTTATGTTCTTATGAATATGATGTGATTGATATTTATTTTGTTTACCCTTACTGAGCATTTGAGCTCACCCTTTTATGTTTTCATTTCCCCAGGATATAAATAAAGCTTTTACGTATAAAAAAAGGAAGATCTTTATGGGATATGTTGAAGATCTTTCACCATGATTAGAAGATTACGTTCCATGTTTCCAAAGACACTAAACTATTACGGTCCTTGTGTGTCTATTTTTGTTATGTATTAAGTATTCCACTAAAGTAATGTAATGTCCATGTACGTAAAGAATCGGGTCTCTACAGTTGGTATCATAGGAAAATTTTAGTCAACCATAGGAAACTAGGATGCGAAAACGATAGTGAGATCCCTAGAGATATTTCTAATATTTGTCTATGGATGTCCCTAACGATAAGAATACGTATAGGATATAGTCCTAGAACTGTGGTAACGATATTAGATTAAACCAAAGATGTTAGATATTGAAGTTACTTCCCCTTTATTATGATTTTTTCCTCTCACACTATTCTTTTTGGGTTTTAGAAAATGGCTGGAAACAAGATGATTCATTGTAATAGAGGATATGATGGACAATGGAATGATATTCTTCATGAGCAACCAAAGGAAATGGGATTTGGAGGTCCAAACATCATTATTATGCCGAATCAGCAATCTCATAATATGATCATCAATGTAAAATTTGGTATGTTTCCTGACTCGGCTAATAAGAGAAAGATGGAGTTTCATGATGATCATAGAGGAAAGAAAGTTCAATTTCCCCTATGTAAATAATGTGGGAATAGGCATCAAAGAGAATGTTTCAAAGGAACTGGAAGATTCTTTGGGTGTGGAAAAGAAGGACACAAATCCAGTAAGTGCAAAGGAAAAGGTTCAGTTAACACCACGGATGAGGATAATGGTATTGCTACGACATCAAAAATGGTTAAATGTTTTAAATGTTGAATGTACGGGCATTATGAAAACCAATGCCCTAAGGGAAAGTTTCATGAGGAGAATCAGTATGGTCGTATGGGTAGTATTTATTTTGATGATGATGAAGAGACTACAAATGATATGTGAGATGAAATAATTGTTGAAGCTCGGTCAATTGTTTAAGAATGTAGTGGAATGATTACATGTTTATCATGTGTAATGTTGTATAAGTAATCTCATGGTACTATGGAATAAAGAGACATCTAAGGATTGTTACACTATTATCTTTCCTTGAGTTTAGAAAGTGTATGATTAATGGTACCGGTATCCATGAAAGGTTATTCAGATATTGTTAGAATGTAGATGATATGCGCATAATGAAGGGATAAGGATAAAATTAAATGCTTGATAGTATTCATGAGCTCATGATTGATATAAGGACTAAGTGATATCATGGTTTGAGGATATAGAATTTTGAGGATTTTGGTATGTGGAAAGTGTTACCTTTTAACTGCATTCATGTTTTCACTAAGGTTCAATGGATATTCATTCTTCAAGAGAATACATGATTAAGGTATTCACATGTTTGTAATTTGACCAAAAAGATATATCTTATGATATATGGGGGATAAATGATGGAATTCACGTGATCATTTTCTTTATACTATGATCTTGGACCAAAGTATTTTAGATAATCCTAAATATTGGAATGGATTATGTTGGACATAAGTTAGTATTGTTTAAGGATAAAACTTTTTTGATATTATTGATGGGATGTTATAGTAATATAGCTTTAGAAAAAGGACAACATGCAGGACGGGCGACGGCCCATCGCGTCGGACAAGGCTGTGGTAATCGAACCCACAACCGAAGTGTGAGTGGCCTTTATCGCCTACCACTGGCCAACAAGAAGTCCCTCTTTAGTATAAACTAGTTTTATTATATTAAGTACAATAATATAAGATGTATAAGTCCATTTTAGGAACTATATATGATTAATCTCACTATAGATGGACTTACGTATTTTTTGATAACTTTTCTATCCTTTTGAGACAGAAGGAATGACCCATCATTCTATCACATGATCTTCTAACACATCACGAATGAGAAATTCAACTTCATTTCTTTAATAGATGAAGCGGAAATTGTCCAAAGAATGATAAACGATGATACTATACCAAAATCACGAACGTATTTCTTCTAATTCCAATTTCATCAAATTTAGGGAAATGATCTTGAAAACCAAAAAATTTGTCCTAGTGCTCTTATATCTGATGAATCAGATGGTACCTTAGATCGTCACAAATTTATATCTTTGTGATTGCTGGTTTTTCCATAGCCATGTTCTCTACCACTCTCCATCAGAACATTATGGTTAGATTTTTCTTCTATATCCATATTTTCACCTATGTGGAAACCCAGTGATTAGTTTATTTGGGTAACCATTACGTTTCATACTTTTGTTTTTAAAGATTGGTTTTGGTATTCCTTTTTACGATGTTGGTTTCTATTAATGAAACTTTTGAATAGTAAACCATTTATAACCCCGACGAATTTCGAGGGCGAAATTCATTTTAAGGGCTGTAGAATGTAACAACATGAGATTTTATGAAAAATATTCTTTTAATTTCATTAATGTCTTGTGTTGTATGCTACACCAAGATTACCTTGCGCTATACGCAACACCGTATTAGCTTGTAGTATACGCAACACTATTCTTGGATCGTGTTACACATAATTTTGATAATAGTTATTCTACGCAACATTGAGTATATATATATATATACTCAATGTATAAATGAAATATGGTTGGATTATGTTATATGAAACAACAAAGGATTCTTTCACAGCACGCAACCCTGACTTGGCTTGCATTACACGCAATCACGACCTTCCTCGATAGCGTCTGTTGTACGCAATACTGGGTTTTACTAAACAACGATATGTTATTATAATATTATTATGAACTAGCCGTTATGAATATTATTAACTAAATTTTTAATCTTATAACATTATTATTCATCTTTCACATTTTCTAAAACATGGTATAAGAAAAAAATAAAATTTTTGGGTAAAATAAGTATTTTTAAAAAAATGCAGTTTTTCCGCTTTTGATGGAGCACCCACTTTAAATATAGTTTTTGTCATGTTTATAATTTCAATTTGACAAAATAATATTCTTCTTTGGAATCATGAAATAAAAATTTACTTTGGATAAATTTTCATATATTTCTCGTAACTTTCATATTTTGATGAATAGTAAAAACACGTTATATTTTACTTAAAAAAAAATTTCATCACAAAAATTTATATGGTTAAATTATAATATTGAATTGTTTTAAAGTATAAATAGAATATATTTTTACCATTTAATATAATGTATGTCATTAGCATTGATTCTACCTTGAATTCGTAGGATAAATCAATTCAATATTTTGCAATGTTTTAAAGAAAAACCCATTTTCTTTCGACAGCAGGATTAATTTTAATTTAATTTCTGCAACTTTTGTGTATTGACTTTAGAAAAATGGATTCCATATTTGGAATCAGTGGATCCAAATTATTTTAATAAGCTACTTTTTATTTTTGGGAATGATGAATAGTCACTACGGTAAATTTTATTTACCATAGTTAAAGGTAAATCGGGTAATTAAGGGTAAATATAAAATTATAAAATTACCTTAACACGTGTCAAAATCCTATTGGATGACTAAAAGTCGACCCATATCACCTAAGGGTAGGATTATATTCATTTAATGGACTTTTTACGATGAAAATAATTTAATTATTATTAAAACCAAAGAATGTGACAACATGTCACTTTCTTAAATCTTATATGTATAATAATTTTAATTTAGTGATAAACTTCATGAAAATTCAAACATGAATATTATCCAGAAATCTAATACAATTATCTACATCATAGGAAATTATTTAGAATCTTAAGGGATTAAATAATAATTATTTATTATGACACAAAGATGATGCAGTAATTGTCTTATTAATGAAATATTGATATAATTGATGTTATAAATAACCAAATAAATGTAATTGAAGACTTTTTATGAATTAAAGTAATTTTATAGGTTAATATGACATGTTAGTTTTGATTTAATTTACTTTTTTCGAACTAATCATTCTATTATGATTTTCACAAAAAATCAATTACTAAATTGTGTCAAAATTGACATAAAATAGTTTTTAAAACAAATATTATATTATTAATTGTTATTTTATTCCTAAAAATATAAGGTTCGGCCAAATGACTTATATGAGTTATATATATATTAATAATAAACAACTTGGGGTTATTTTGGCTTCTTATTGTATGTTTATTAACCTTATAGTGTAAGAAAACAAGAAGACACGGTAAAAGTAAAATTATCTAACTTAAAGATAAATATAAATGATAAGGTTAAAATAGGAACCTAAACTTGTCTAAATTATATTTGATGAGAGTATTTAGACCCATACCCACTTTAGCTTCTAATTAAATCAATTTGGAGCTATTTAAAACCTAATTTGGCTTTATAATAAAATAATGTTTTTAGATATTCCAAAGGTGCCCCTCTCCTCCCTATAAAAGGGAACCCACTCCCTCTCTTCCTCGCAACACTTTGAGCCTTCAATCTCGGCCAAAATCTGCAAAATTCTCTTCTACACTTCCCTAAAAACATCCTAGAGGTTCTGTTCTTCCTCAAAGACCAATTTTAGTGCCCTAAGAGGAGGTCTCAAAGAGGCGCTTCAAAGAAGAGGTAATTTCTGTTATCGATTCTTTCATCTTTATTTCTTCTTCCGCTTCTTCTTCATTAGTGGTTTCATTATGAAGTAATAACATCATTATCACTCATATACTGATATGTTATTATAAGTATGAAACAACCCTATTTCACCATATATCTATCCTACGGAAAACGAAATCACCGCGCGTGCGTACGTACAGAATATCGTCTCCACACCGTGGTGAAATCTATTTTCCACCACCACCTTACATGGATGGGTATAATGGTGTAAATAATAACAATATATTATTATTTTAAAGTGATATTGATTCTTAAATAGTATACATACACTCCAATACAGTCCCATGATCATGAGAACGATATCATCACTCGTGCGTACGTACGGACTACCATCTCCACGACGCGATGAGATTCATTCTCCACTTTAACCATTAATGAATGATTATAAAGTATATATAATAAGTAATCATGAAATATATGACATAATAATGATACTGTATTTATGTGTATATATATGTATGTCATCTACTTAATTCCATTCAACTCAATAAGGAAACGAAAACAGCGTTCAAGGGTACGTACGGCCTACCGTCTCCATGAATGGTGTATTTCATTCCATTTACTGTTTATTATATATATGTATATTCTGAATATATATTATATATAAACCATGTTTTATATTTTGTAATTAAGTTATCATGATCTAAGTAATCATATGAATAATTACAAGTCAAAACACGGACGACAAATGAAACAATTTTACCCAAAACGCTCTTTAACATGGAATTTACAAACGAACGGGTAATATAAAGTCATAAGTGAACCATATATGATATCATAACAATTAATATGATTCTATAATAAGTCAATGACTTTATTTAAATCATTATACAGGAGATTCGGACACTTACAAAGCAAATCGGACCTAAGGTAAGGGAAATATCACAATCTCATTTTTATCCGAGATTGTTTATACTTTGAAATTTATTGGGGTGTATTTTATCATCCACATCCATGTTTCCTCAATATGAAATATTATTTCCATCCACCTACAATTGGTTAAATCCAATTTTACCCTTCGGTGAGTTTTTATTAAAGGATATGAAAGGAATCTTTTGTCGTTTTTCGTACGAGGTATTTTTTGTCTTTTCCGACAAATGTACGAAGAATGTTTTTTTATATTATACGGCATGAATGGATTTTTAAAACATTATTTACAAGAAGCTTCCTTTAAAATTTTTCAAGATTATTTTTAATAAACATCTTTTAGTTTAAATTTTTTTGACATGTTAAGAAAAGAAAATGTTTTTGAACGGATATTTTCCTCAAGAATGGAGTTCAAGTGTTTTATCAAAATTATTTTCCATCTAAGATAATAAATGGTTATGTTTCTATCCCTATTATTACATGGATTTTATTATGTTGTGATGGAAATATTTTTATGAATTCTTTTATCTTATATGAATTGTTTTATGATGTCACGATTTTTAAAGATTCCTATTTTTTTACATGGGTTATGTAATGATGTATGATTTATGATTTTGTGGCACACATAAGAATGGTATCATTATGAGATGGGTGGGACCTATTTCTCACTCCAATGCATTGGGTAAAGATTTTATATCTCATGAGATAGACTTGGCTAGAACGGTAGGTTATACCTATTCAGTGAAAAAGGACTGAAACAAGGAGTGAACTCGGTTCAGAAAGGGACTTTGTCCACTAATATAGTCTTGTCAATGAGTCTTGACTAACAAGAAATGATTCTCTATGAATATGTGTGTATGCCAAAAAGTTTCATGTTTTACGTTATGATTATTGTGATTACATTTCACTACTTTGATTTATCCCATTATATGATATTATGATCTTTTTTGCAGGTTACGATTTCCGAAATGTTGTGTTCTTATAAATATTATGTCATTGATATTTCTTTTGTTTACCCTTACTGAGAATTTGAGCTCACCCTTTTATGTTTTATTTCCCTAGGATATAAAGAAAGGTTTTAGGTATTAAAAAAATGATGATCTTAATGGGAGATGTTGAAGATCTTTATGAGAGATGTTGAAGATATTTCCCCACGATTAGAAGATTACGTTCCAAGTTTCCAAAGATACTAAACTATTACGGTCCTTGTGTGTATGTTTTTGTTATATATTAAGTATTCTGCTAAAGTAATGTAATGTCCATGTACGTTAAGCTTAGGGTATCTACAGTTTACCTTCTATTCATATTCTAAAATAAGATCAAAATTTAATATTTGGACCATATAAAACATATTGAAATAATAGTGAAAAATATTTCAATAGAGAAAAAAGAAAAATGTCGGTTGTAGAACATAGGTGGGAAGAAAATTACATGAATAACTAATATCGAATGTATTTGAACATGAGAAACCTACCTTGAATAGATCCAATGAATATGGACATGAAGAATTCTATACTAGAAACTGAACCCTAACTGAGATTGATGAAACGACATTGATATCATTCACTGATGCTTAGTCTGGAAGTCAAAATAACAACCTTGCTGTTACTTTTACACTTAAACAGAATTCCTAACATAAAATTTTCACTAAATGTAAGATAGAAAATATATATTTATAGTGTGTTTAGGTATTATGATGTGATACCCTAAACATAATTTGTATAGTAATAGTAGTTTTACTTATTTCAGTAGGCTTATTATTCATTTTATCTACAAAATGAACCCAAAATAAACACCAGGACTTTTATTCATTTAAAACAGTGGAAACAGATACCTGGAAAACTAAAAATAATAATTTACTAGTAGGGCAATCCTGATCATAGGAAGACCCGAATTCACCACATACATTCTAAGGAAAAAATGGATTTTCTAAAGGTCTTTGACATCTATGAACAATATAATCTGAACCGCATCAATCGTACTTTGCGTCAGAGGGATAAAGAGAACCATCTTCTGTGTCTTATTGATAGAAGTTTGGATACAGTAGTTACATTTTTATAAGGCCTAAATTCTACCATTTCCCTTAGGTGACCATTAAATTTACAACAAATATAATTACAGCTATTGGTAATTAATGTATAAGTATTTAATAATATTTATGTTTTGTTGTATTTTAAATATACGTTAAAGTCATTAACTCTTATATATATATATTATGATTTCGATACCCATTTCATGATATTTTTTTGAAAATATTTCAAATTTATAATATATTATAGGGTAAAAATTATGATCTTTTACTTTTAAACTAATGGTTAAGTTTATACAATGATACAGTTATATAAATTAGCTTCCCATATGGAAATTATAAATAGTCATTTTTTAATATAATAAGTCATAATTTCTCTAATTATAAAAACATTTTAAAATGATATATGTTATTGAGTATTGAACAAATTTAATTGAACTTATCTTTTTGAAGTATGATATTTTAAATCAAAACGTTTGGGTACATATGTCAACTTTAATTCATGAAAAAATAGTTGTTTTGTTTTTGAATTGGAAATAAAAATTTGTGAATAATTTATAAAAGTTATATAGTATTATTTTAATATTTTTATCTTTCAAGGTTTAGAATAAAACATAATTTATACATGAAAGAATATTCTGTATTTAATTTATGTGTAGTTTTTTTAGATAGTTATTTTTAGGTTTGGGTTTAAAAACAAATACCCCAAGGGGGCTCTCTCTCTTTCTAGGCCAAATGAGGTAGCATGCACTAGCAGCTGAATCTATACCTTTACTATAGTAGAGTCCGGCCCACGAGTGTGTAACATTCCTGAAGAGAACAGAGAGGATCTATGTAGTAGGTCACTCTTTGTGGGGTTGTACGCCAACATGGGTTGGTTTAAAAGCAAGCCCACAAGAAATCCATTGTCGGGCGGCACTAGGGAGGTGAGAGGGAGATTTTTCATCTATGTTTGGAAGAATCAGCCTTATATGGGGTGGAAAACAAGTTTTTTTCCGATGTGGTATGTGAATTTTCTGTGGAAAATGAATCTAGTAGGTCTAATCTATCTCAGATCTTATCTCAGTCATTCACTTGGTTTTAAATCCCACATCTTACC
The DNA here is from genome assembly GCA_963277665.1 of Viscum album. NCBI lineage: Eukaryota > Viridiplantae > Streptophyta > Magnoliopsida > Santalales > Viscaceae > Viscum > Viscum album. The sequence goes on from OY728151.1 coordinate 422,173,222, forward strand.
TCATCTGTCTAATCTTATTTGAGATCTAATCTCAATCATCCTTCATTAATAAAAACCATAGACTCATCCTTGACGTCCTATCAATTCCCGATTGATCTGGACCATTCAAATAATCTATATATTTCTTCTCTGCATTGTCTTCTTCTACCTCGCGCCATCCAGTGGGTCACCCACTATTTTCCCCCCTCCTCTTATCATTTAATTTTATTTAACAATAAACCCTTTCTATTCCACTGATGTTTTCCACAAACATTATATATATATATATATATATTTATTTATTTTAACCACTAATTGTTTTTGAGTTCTCTCTTTAAGAAACATTTTTTGTTTCTTTTTATTGGTCAAATGTTACATATTTGTTTATATTTTTTTTGAAACATAATATTTATAAAATATATGTATTCCGCTAATTTAAACCATGTAATTTTCACCAGTAATTACATTTTTTCTTCCCCTCGATGTGAAAACATCCACTTCCCATCCTTGTTGCACACCTAAAGTTAGGTGATGGATTAGTTTACTATATTTCCATATCTGTAAAACACTTATTCCTCTATATATATGGATCTCTATGTATAAATATGTACGTATAGAGGTTCATAATTAATAAAAATGATAAACTAGGTTTGGGTTTTCTAAATGAATTTTGAATTTAAAACCCATACAAGAGTTTTCATGATTCAATTTCTATATGCAAACCATTCTTGTCATATTATGCATCGTGATCATATGAAAATATATAATTTCATCCTAATTCGTTTGGGAAATTCTAGAAAAATTATGTGAATATATTTACATGATTTCTTTTTATAAATTTTGGGTTTTTGATAATTGGATGGTGACCTTTCATTTTATGTATTGTTTCATTTTTTTTGAAGACCATTTATTATTCACATATTTGAGGTTATGGTTCAAATATATATATATATATACACATATATATATATGTTTTATTTAAAAATATTTTTCATAAAGAAATATCATCATTGATTATTATAATGGGGAATACAACTGTAACATATATATATTTATTCTAGTTTGGTATATACATGATCTCAATAATATACCTTTTGTACATATATAATTATATTTATGATTTTTCCATGATTTTCAAATCCACATAATAATATACTTGTATTTTGAACATGATTTTTCAAGTAAGGGGTATGTTAGTTTTCATAATATATAATAAATTCATGCATGAGTACACATATTTAATTATTTCTTTTATCCATGAACATTTTTCTAAGAAATAATCAAAACCATGTATTTCACAATTTTCACAATAAATGTTTCATACCATTTATTTTTTATTATTTAATCATTTAAATAACAGTTAACTTTTTTTGGATTAACTGATTATCTCGATGTAAAAACATGTATACATGGTTTTGTAAAATGTTACATTCATAATATTTTAATTCATGTGCTATTATTTATAGGGAAACCCCAGAATATTATGTGTAATAGTTCTCATAACATGTGTAAGGGTATATTTTCATAGTTCCTGCACGTCATTGTTAAATCTGTAACGAAAAAATCCAGTTCATTGGAACTCAATGCATAATTCAATTAAGGTATGTGTTTGTTTTCAAATGATTAACAAATAAGAATGTATGTTTTTATTGTTGAAAGAACACTACAGAAATGAGACAATACTAAGACATATGCGGAAAATTTTGGACATAAATTATGTGACGAGTGCGCCCAGAATAATACAGAGCTCCAATGCTTTTGGTAAAGTGATGATTTCTCATGAGTTAAGTGAAATGATGTGTGACCATGATGCTAGCATTTTTGTAAACAGTTTTTGGTAGTTAACCACAATCATGTTGGATTTTTACCCATACGGGCATTGAAAATGGCCTTGAAAAAATCCAACATTGTACATTCCTTCATTATATATTGGCAAATGTTCAACCAAGGGACTGATCAACATATAGAATAACCCTTATTTAAGGATCCTCTATGATAATGGTAACAAATACATAAATAATAATTATGTATCCAAATAGAAGGTTATACAAGGATGTTGTGTGTAATGTTATGGTGAAATGAATCTCATTTTAAATGCTGATGATTCATGAAGTGCTTATGATTACAACTTTGATTTTAGATTTGGATTAATATGTTTATTAATTATTCACTTCTCATGCATTTTTTATATACATATTTTCACATTGATTCATGTTTTATTTGTGGTTTTTTATCTATTATTATGGTGGTCTATCAGAAATTTTTTTGCAAGTAACCTATTAATGTATTGATGATGTTTACCTCTTATTAAAATGTTTTAATACTATTACAAAGATTGATTTTTTAAAAGGGGAGAATATTTAAATGTTCTAGAAACCCTTATTGGGAATGTTTATGCCCACCATACATTTTAATTCAAATTTTACAGGTTAGTAGATTTGTGTTAAACTGATAGGTGAAAGCTTTATGGCGTCTTTACACATTCAGTTATAAAAAGGATTATAATAACTTTGTATTTGGTTTCCTAGAATGTAAACTATAAATATCCTCTGTATGGGTAATGTTTTGTAATTATTCAATATTTCTATAAAAAAAATATTACACACCATGTTTTATCTAACGCACCAGCTTTAGGGGATTCTAGGGCTAGGTCGTGATAGTTGGTTTCGGTGGTTAAATTTTTGAGACTTTGGAAAATTAGAACAAAATTAATTTACTTGATTGGATCATACTATGCATAATCCTTCTTGATATTTTATGTCGATGATGAATCAACCTTTTATCTCTTCTATCATAAGTATTAGAGACTATATTCTGAAATATATGTGCGTAAAACATTGAGACTTTTGAAATTATCATTCTATCATTCAAAACACTCTACCTTGTATCAAATTCTCCCAGTGTGCTTCAACTTCACCGAGGAGTAAGCCTCAAATATATTTTTATAATTGATGCTCAATTCTAGTTATATGAACAATTATGTAAAATTATTGAGGGTTTGTTTATGTGTTTACCCTAGCTTTCAATTCTACATCTCAAGAGGACATCCAAAGGTCTAGACAAGTGGTGACCTCTAAGTAGCATACCTTTGTCAATTTTTTAACTACGGTCTTTGTGGTCACATTATGATCTTTTATGTTCTAATGGACAAGATTACGCATTTGAATTATCAACATCTAGTTCATTCCATTGTTTCCCAACATCATACATGCCGGTACTTCCTCACCCTGAACTATACATGTCCACATGAGGATGATCCTAGATGCCCATGTTGCAACTAGATAAAAGAGATCGAACCATTAGGAACCGCCTTGGGGATCCATTAGACTGGGAACCTGGGAAATCACCAACAATAGTAGTACATGCGAAATTATTTCACGATGAATATGTAACACCATGTGATTATGAACCTTATTAAATGATTAATGATATGTTATATGTGTTTGTATCTTATTATGAATTAAAAATTAATGTCTCTTTTGTAATCTGGTTACATTTTACTATGTAAAATAAGTCCCTTGATCACTTTTTAAATGGATACGTGAGTTCATCGATCAAAAATTTATCACATAAAACTGAATTGCTATAATTTATAATCACGTCGACATGTTTAGAAAACTACTACCCTTTATCCAACCTACACTTGTCTTGCAATCGTCTTTATAAAGATTCCCTTAGAACAAACGTCCTTCGGGCCTACCAAGGAAATTGTCATGTTAATCCCCTCTTAGAAACATCACAACTAGCACAGTACAGGAGAAGAGGGAAGTAACATGATGGTTTATTCCTTTGCTTCACCATGTCCTATAATTACCATGCTTGGGGGATGTATCGTGAAGCTTCCTTGGAGGGAGACACTCGAGAAACTTATCTTCTTCATGTCCTGAGGTTCCGAATGTATAGGATTCATTATGACATTGAAGTGTAAAAGTGTGTCGAAGCTCTAGAGATTTATAGCAAGGTATCCCACTCCCAAGTCTCTGACCTCCACAACTCTCATGCAACTCTTTGGAAGGATGACTTTTTTATGACTAGGTTTGACCATAACTTCTCATGGTATATATAGGCCAAGGAGATCAAGGAACTAGGATCCAAGCAATGCCTAAAAAATAAATAGAAGTTCTTTTATTCAATTAAATCACTAGAAACAGATACATGGAAAATGAAAAAAAAATTCCTTCAAGTAGGCCAATCACGATCATGGGAAGAACCCAAAGCACCTCGAACATTCCAAACAAAAAAAATGGATTTCTTTCGGATCTACCTCTACTAAGAACAAAATAACCAAAACCACCGCAATCATATTAAGCAATATAGGGATAGAGAGCACCATATTCTGTGTCTTAGTGTTTGGTGTTGTAATACACTAATCTCATTTTTATAAGGATTAAATTAGATTGTTGAACTTAGGTGACTGTTGAATTTACAATAGATAAAATTATAGCCATTGGTAATTATGGTTTAAGTATTAAAAAATATGGATGGTTTGAAGTATTTTAAATATTATTAAAAGTCTTTATCTCTTATTTATATATTTGATGATTTCAAAACCTATTTCAAGAACTATTTTTTAAAAAAAATTCAAATGTTTTATACATTCTAGTGTAACAATGAATATGTTTTCCATTCAAACTAATGGTTTAGTTAATACAAGAATATAGTATTATAAATTAATTTCCCATATTTAAATTATTAATAATACTTTTTGAATGTTACATGTAATTATTTTTCCATGTATAAAATCATATTAAAATGCACAATGATGTTGAGTATTGAACAAAGTTATTTTAATTTATCTTCTAGAAGTATGCACTTTGAAATTACAAGGTTTGGGTACATATTTCTACTTTAATTCATGAAAAAAATATGTGTTTTGTTTCTTGAAATGGAATAATTTTTTTAGTGAATAATTTTTAAATGTTATATAGTTATATTTTCATATTTTTAACTTTCATGGTTTATAATAATACCTAACTAGTCTTCACCCGTGCGTACGCACGTCATATGAAATTGATGGTTTTTCATTGAAAATAAAACAATTTATAAAAGTTACCTATAAATAGTAATTTTTATTAATTTTTAATTAGATATTATTGTTATATATAAATGTAATATACGAGGAGAAAATATGGATACAACAAAATAAATCTTTATGAGATACAATTAAAGTAGTAACTTTTTTTAGAAGAAAGTTTTCAAATTATTTCAAAATTGAAATAAGTTCTACATCATTTCCATTTTGGGAAGATGATTAATATGAGTAATAAATGTTAGAACCCAATATGTAATTACACAATATTCTATGAACACCGTGTTTTTGGATGTTATACAGCTATGTTGTTTTTGAGATGTGTTCCAAAATCGTTGCAACATCTCTTTAGCTACATTTTCCAAAAAAAGAACTCTGTAGATGAAAATTTAATTATATATATTAATAACTAGTAATGAATATTTAAATAATAAAATCCAATCTAAAAATTAAAGAGAACAAATTTCATGGAATTTAGTATTAATATGTGAAAATAAATAATGGGTCATTTTTTAATTGTAATAAATTTATTAACATAGTAGTAAAATATTGTCTAGTAAGGAAAGATGATAGCAAGTACATTCCAGATTGTATACATATGTCACTACTATATCTATATTAAAGAGATAACTGAATGGGAAATATTAATATAGTGTTATCAGAACTACTGTGATTAATTTTTTATTGCACTATACTACAATATTGATGACAGACATAAATAGAAATTAGATCAAATAATAGGGAATATAGTATTCAATGAATTGATCTATGAATGTGAGATGTATGAAAATTTAGAATACTATTTCAATATGTAATTTAAATGAAATAAATAATGTCATTACATTAAATTCATAAGAATGTAGTAGTTTCAAAATAATGTGTGTGCTTGGTATTTTTAGGGCCCTCCATTGAGAATAAAATACATGTTTCGATGATCTAAAAAATCATCCCATGGTCATATGAAAAAACTCCACATAGTACATGATATAGTTTTCAAATACATGTATCACAAGTGTTTCATAGTAAAATTATAAGAAACTAATAACTAAGAGAATAAAATTATCCATATATCATGAAATCCATATATGCTTATTTGTTTCATAATTCTGAGTATATCTCCAAAATCATGTTAGAGTAAACTATATAACATTTAATACATGAATGAAACCAATAATTAATATTTACATTATTGAAATGATCTCTATTAATTAAAGATACATTGTTCAAGATTATAAATGTAGGAAGAGATATAGAAAAGGATATAACTCTAAAAACCCAACATGAAATATTATTAAGTACTTTCCAACGCTATGAACCCCTACCCCAATTCAATCCTCAACATTTTAAAAAGGAAAAAGAAGAACACACTCACAATTCATCATGCATGTTCTTATATGATTTTAAATTGAACAATATATAAAAATGACAATTCCAAAACATATCCATCTCTATTGTTCCAAGGACTTTGGAGGTAGGTGTGGAGATCTATGGTTGAATGTCATAACTAATTTGGCCAGTTCAGTAAATGTTCTCTTACAAAATGGAATCAAAATATATAGAAATATAATCATTGTCAAAGGACAAAAATTAAAAGGCTCTACATTAAAAAAATATAATCCTTAATAACACATAAATGAATGGTGTGCCTTTGACTCAGCAGATTGAATTCGGAAAACAATATCAATTTGATTGCATATGCAAATACCCTTATCAACTTCATTATGGATGTTACTTTCATATCTGTACCATATATAGGCTAATATAACATCCTAAAAAATATACCCATAGAAATGTTCGTTACTCTATAATTTGAATTAACCTAATGTACTAGAATAATTGATATAAAATATAGTGGGTTGGTCAAAATTGAAATGTATAAACATACAAAATTACCCTGTGAAAGGAACCTGTGAAACATTCCCCTGAAGACAAAATTAGATTAGTAAAACCATAATTAAATACTTAACTAGAAATCATGAATTATGACTCCGTAAAGAATCTATATGTTGATAATGATCTGATGCAGAAGTTGGAAACTCATTATCATATTGTGTTTGAAAAATTGTATGATCATGTTTTATACCTTCAACATTGTGCATGTTTGCTAGATTGGGAAATGAATCTATGATACATTTAAGAGTAAACCTGAGAAAAAAATGTGGAGTTGAAATAGTTTCCATTTACCCACCAGAAATTGTATAGTGGATGTAACTGAAGAAACATGAGGATGTAATGTTCCAGAAGAAGATGGTGTTTAACTACCAACATATGGGTCTCCATCTAATACTTGGTTTAAGCATAACCCCTTTGACTACAAGGCATTAAATGAGAATTATTTCCCCAATGGTTAAAAAAATAGAAATACCTACAAGAAAGAAAGTGACCTAAGAGAGTGTAATACCATTAAAAAACATAGTAGAAATTATTTTACCACCAAAAATATGGAATAACATACATATAAAAAAATGAATTAAAAGTAATACTCAATGATCACATAAAGATTAAAAATGGAATGCACAACACTGGAATATTCTTCGTCTTCTTATTCAATTCCTTCTGCATATTTAAATCTTTCTTATAATTTTAAAATTCATTAATATATTGATTTGTATTCATGCTAGAATCTGAATATGGCCCATCTATAGTAGATTTTCTAGGTACCTCATGAGATCTGGTAAAACTAAATCCCTTATTTTCATTTGTGGTGAAAATTGAAGATATCATGATAGGAGGAGGAGGATTATGGGACATGGTGGAATCTGATTCTTCCATTGATAGAAAAATCTTTGGTTCGAGAGCACCCCCTACAAACAGAAACAATAAAATATATAAATCATCCAAAAATAAAAATTCGTGAATCTACACATTCCATAAAATGTGTAATTTTCAAATGTCAGTATTTCTTTTGCATAGAGAAGAATGAGTAGCGTGGAGTAGGGGAATAACATGAAAAAAAAATTGAAAATTTAAATAGAATTAGTGAATTTTACATTGGTAGTCATCTGATGGAATGCATGTTGAAATATTTCAGAGTTTGTTGTCAATATTGTAATAATTGTAATAATTTTGGATTATATAATGAATTAATACAATGAATTATTCATAATTTATGAAACAAAATCAATTATAGATTAACACGTATCTATCAACTTGTGTGTTGTTGTTTCTATAGTGGTCCCCAAAAAAACTGATCTCAAATCCTTCTTTTAAATGTAGTAGAGAATTACTGTAAAATTCGAAAAAATACAATAACAATGATGTAATGATATTTATTTAAGAAATAATTATATTTACTTTAGGGATTAACATTACAAAGGAAAATGATATTTTACATAGAATTTGTGAATTTTACAATTGTAGTAGTCTGATGGAATGAATGTTGTTGCAGTTCCCAGTTCATTGTCATTGACATTCGTAGATTGGGAGTCATATAAAAAAATATGGTAATGTGATAGTTTATAAAACAATTAGTGGAATCTTCTATAATGTTGGCAATAAAACACATTTCTATTTATTCTTTATGTATTCACTTGTACTATGAATACAAATAGAAAATATATAACAACTCCTAGTTTCAATATAAGGATAATATTAACATCCCTACAACACATCTTGAACTATCAGAGGAAACAATACCTCCTTACAATAATAATACATAAAAATAGAATTAAATAATAAAAATAACTCATTAACAATAAATTAATTTATCTATAAAAGAGAAAAATAAAATAAAATAATGATGTTGAGAATAATCATTAAATAACAAAAAGAAAATGTACCACATAAAATAAATACATAAGTATAATGAATCCTTAATTACAAAATAAAATCATATATTCATCAATAGGTACCGTACAACCTATTTTAAGTTTATTCCTTGATAGTATCCACTAAAAATGTGGTCACTTCATCGTGAAAATATTAGCAATAAAGACCTATAAAATCAAAATCATGTTAGTAATATTTAATTGAAATGATATATATAGAAAATAATTAATGGTACTTTAGAGAATATGAGTACAATAAAATTTACAAATTACAGAGATGCATAAAAATTTATAGTGGTAGTTGTATGATGTAATGTAAGTTAAAAAGGGTCACATATGATTCCCAATGGAATTCAAAGAATGGAGGTCATGAAAAAAAATTGTTGAAGGGACAGTTTATACAAATTTTTAGTTAATTAAAAATAATGGATTCCTTTTCTGAAACATCAAATAGATGAATCAATGAAATGAGGACTGACTAATTTTCAGGGAATTCAAAATGAATATAAATTTTATAAAACCAAATCTAACTCGGTGATGTTGAAGAAGAAGCTTCAAACAAATAAATGTTATACAGATAGAAAAATTGTAGCAAATGTAGGGGGTGTCATAGGTTTCCATGGGAATGGATCACCAGTTATCATGTGATGTATCATACACATATAGTTGTGAAAACAATGGTGGTTGTTCATTAGGTGGACCGAAACTAACTATATGATGGTAGTTTTTTCCATTTAATCTGAATATACATGGATCTCGAATATTGTTGAATGAAATTTTGACCTAACCACCAATTTATGTAAAAGAAAACAAAGAATTGTAAACATGAATGTGTTATTGTAATGTTCTAGCCTCGGTATAAGTTATAATTAAGAGAACCATATTTAGGAAATGGGGACATGAAGGTAGTATGTTTAATGAAATTTTTCCTATAGAGAATCATAGAGAGAATCGCTGGTTTTGGCGGTTTCTACATTTCCTATTTCTCTCATAGAATCACAATAAATCATTACAAAATCTACAGATGATAGTAGAGACTCCAAAATCTAAATATCCTAATTTAACATTAGGAAAATGTAAAAGGTATCATTTAGTTATCACAGTTAGTAGAGGTTGGTTGTTTTATTTTTTTTGTACCAGTAATGTATGTTCAGTAAATACACAACCCTTTTTTGTCTACATTTTTTTTCTTCTACTGATTTTCTTATAGTAGGAAAACAGACATAAATTTGTAGTACAGTATATAATATGCTAGTGATTAATGTTTCTACCTAATTTTCTATGTCAACATACATGTATTAATTTCTGTTTTAGGTATGACACCATTGAATTATCCATGTGTTTGTGACCTATCAGAAATTTATGTATCGTGGAAAAAGGAATGTTCATTATAATCTATAATTATTTTCCCAGAATAGTTTACTATTCTATATTATTTATTTAATATTTTATATACATATATAAAATTATTTGTGTGGTGTTATATACTTGTGTCAAATTTGAAATCATACCTGTACATGATAAGGTACTACAATCCCCATGAATAATAAGATTTAATCTGTCTTAGTTGGCAGAGAAAATCATAAGAAATGATATATTTTTAAATTTAATGGAAATATGTAAAATCATTAGTTGTGCTTAGATTATCTATGTCACTATAAGAATATAATCAATGCATGAGGTGTGGTAACATTATCAAGGAGGAACGTGATGAATTCGATAAAATGATATCACCAATCCTAAAAGCTACAAAAATAAATGAGGCACATGTTAGAAGATGATTAGATAGTTTGTGTAGCCTATAATTCTTTGTTAATATAAAATGGACATCAAACATATTGAAAAAAATTGGAGATCAATTCAAGGCTTACGGTCTTTGCTTTCGCTAGTTTGCTCCAAATTAAAATGTATTCTGACTTTTAGATTGTAGAAGCACTATACTTGAAGTAGTTAAGAACAACTTATTTGTGTTAGTCTGTAATGTAGTAAGAATAACTAGGCATTAAACCGTCATATACCGAAAGAAATGACCATTTATATATAATGATGGTCATGCCATGTTAATCACTCTATTTGGGATGACATTTTAAGAGAGTGGTTCACTTATTGAATTAGCAGCCAGATTTATCCCAATCATCGTTAAATTTCTATTATATGTTCACACTAGTATTGTGACATTAGTAAGTTATACAATTACATAATGAAAGGTAACAAATGTATCATTTACAACTAAAAAATAGAAAACTCGCAATTATTTTGTAGTTCATTTTTCTTTTCCTATAAACCTTATATTTCTAGAGGTTGACATGAAATTCATCTTTGGTTTGGGATTCATAATATATGAATGTGAACGTTTTCAATCAAACAAGTTTATGAAATATAGACAATAAAGGTGATGTAATATAAATAGTGAAGGAAATCAGTTAACTGGATAAAGATGTAATTGCATACTTGTCTACTACTATAAAAATTTGACACATTATATATCTTAATAAGAAACATGGTAATTTTCAACTAAAAAATTTTAGTAGTTATCTATTCTATAAAATTAGAGAGGAAAACAAGGCTTTCATGTTATCAAATAGTGTAATAGAAACATAACACTTGTGTAATTCCATGCATTTAAGTTAACTGCCAGAATAGATTTCAATGATGATCTACGAGTCACAAAAGATTATAATTTATTATTGGCTATATGGTAAACAGAAACGTTAGGTGTACTGATGATGAATACCTAAATTCAAAAACGGACCTCTAATAGGCAGTTGAAAATTAGACTACCTCAATGTAGTAATATATCTAGCTTCAAGTAATATAGAATGAACAGTTTATCCAGATGTCCAGAAGCAGTAGTGGTTTTGCAGATGAAATCGATCTTTGGTCAGTAGAAACTGGTTTCACTGATCCTAGTAAGTGGATTATTCATAGTGAGTCATCTGCAGTGGCTTGAAAAAATTGGTTTTTAGTAATATGAATCTTAACGGTAAGAAGAGATGACCCGACATTAATATGTAGCTAATATTACTTTCAATGTAGTGAAGGATACTTCTTGAATTTGTCGCACTGTATTTCTGACATAATGCAGTTGAGTAGCCTAGGGTTTGTAGGTGTTGAAGAAAGACAAGTAGTAGTTAGGTTTACGATGATGAGATTCAAATGGGTGACCACAGAGAGCATGAGGTAATTGAATATTGACTATAAATGGCAGACTAGTGGTAGGAAATAACTATCTATAGATAGCTCTGATGAAATAAATTTACCAATATATTTATTCTTTGATGGTGCATGGTATCCGTAGTATTTTAGGGTAGAAGATGGCGATGGAGGAGGGATTAAGAAGGAGGTAAGAGTTGGTTAAGACAAAATCGACGGAACCCAAAATTCGGGTAGCAGAGTGAGAACAAAGAGATCATAAGAAGATAGATGTAATAGAGGGAATATAAAGCTTTGAGAAAACCTTCAGTAATAGCAGTTGATCAATGATAGAGACTAAATATGGATGGAGGAAAACCCTAAAGGTGTCGGGTGCTCATAAGAGGCAAAAATGTGATTGCCGAATTGATAGGGGTTTGTGGAAGACAGATGAAGTAGTATGGGAGACATGGTGCGTGGGAGAAAACTGTGCAATGAAATGGATGTAGATTGAGCTCATTGTGGGAGGAATAAGATGGAAGATGGTAACCCTAAGCGCAATGATATCTCGCTGTAATTCATTTAATGGAGACAAAAATTGAGTGGTAATGAGTGGGTGAGAGAGGAGAGTGGAGGTTTATTGGTAATTGAATACCTGATTTGGGTTACATGGTTGAATTTGGTTTTGACACATAAGCAGGGGAACAACCAGGTTTAATATATATAGTATATTTATAGAAGTAAGAATATTTTGTATATAATTTATGTGTAGTGTGCAATTTTTTAGATATATTTTTATAGGATTGGGTTTAAAAAAATTATTCCATGGGGTCATATCTCTAGTTGGGCCAAAGTATAAAACACTCACTTGCGGATGAGCCTATCCTTTGACCTCATCATAGGCCAACCCATGTTCATGTCACGTGCATGGAGTGCACACTTACGGTCTAGGTTGTAGGCCACACCATGCAGGGTGGCACAACAGCATGGGTTGGCGTAGAAGCATGCCCACAAAAAAATTCGGTCGACAATAGGGAGGGTGGAGGGAGATTTATGAGCTATTCATTGGAGCTCTATCCATATAAGGGGGTGGAAAAATGACTTTTTTTCGATGGGGGATTGTAATTTTTAGTGGAAAATGAGTCTAGGTCTTTTGATCTATCTCAGATCTAATTTAGACCGTTCACTCAGTTTTAAATCATGTGCCTTCCCTCATCCATCTGATTTCATTCAAGATTTAATCTCAATCATCTTGCCTTTTTAAAAACCACGGACTCATCCTAGCCATCCTAAACATGCTCGAAAGATCGGTACCATTCAAATAATCTTCAAATTTCTTCTATGTGTCGTCTTCTTTTACCTCACACCAACCAGTGGGTCTCCCACTGTTTCTCCACCTTTTCTTCCTTCTTCTTCTTCTTTTTCATCATCCTTGAGATCCCCCAACATTCTCATTGGATAGCCTTGACATCTACCCATATCATATCTCTTTTTATTTTATTTTACTACAAATCCTATCTCTTCGACTCATGTTTTCAACAAACTGTATATATATTTATTTATTTTAACCATAGATTGTTTTGAGTTCTCTCCATATGTAACATGATTTTTTGTTTTTCCTTGGTCAAATGTTAAGTATTTGTTTATATTTTTTGTGATGAAATATACATATAAAATATATGTATACTGCCTATATAAACAATGTATTTTTCACCAGTAATTACAAGTTTTCATCTTCCTGACATGAAAACATCCATCGCCCAGCCCTGTTGCACTCCTGAATTTAAGTAAGGGATTAGTTAATGTGTTCCCATATCTGTAATGCTCTTATTCCTTTGTATATACGGATCTATATGTATATATATATATATATATAATTTCATATTTCCACTAAATCATAAACTCAAATTGGGTTTTCTAAAAGTGTTTTGAATCTATAACCCCTGCAAGAGTATTCATGCTTCAATTTCTATATGCAAACGTTTCTTGACTTATTATTATTCACAAAATATGAATACATATAATATCATCCTAATTAGTTTTGGAACTTCAAGAAAAACTTATGTGTATATATATATATATATATTATTTTAATATATAAATTACGGGTTGGTGATCTTTTGACGGTGACCTTTCATCTTATGTTTTGTTTCATGTTTTTAGTAGATCTTATTTTATTCATTTATGGGTGGTTATGTGTTAGATATATATATATATAAATAATTATATATATATATATATGATTTATTTCGAGTGATTTTTCACAATGAACTATCTTCATTGATTAAATCATGTTTCTGGGGAATACAACTGTAGAAAGAATCAATTTAGTCTTGTTTGAGTTATGCAAGATCTCATGAAAACACATTGTGTAAATATATAATTATATATAATATTTATCCATTATTATAAAATACACATAAATAAATACGTGTATTTCAAACTTGATTTCTCATGTAAGGGGTATGAATGTTTTCATGATCAAGAAAACATTCATGTGTGAGTAAACATGTTTAATTATTTCTTTTATTCATGATCATTTCTCTAAGAAATAATCCATACATTTTCCGTCTCAATTATCATTAGAAATGATTCAGGCCATTTATAGTTTATGATTCAATCTTTTAAATAACATCTAACTTTTTTGGATTAAATGTGTATCTTAATGTCAAAACATTTAAACATGGTTTTGGGAAAGTTCTCAATTGTAATATTTTAATGCAAGTGTTACTATTACATGGTTAAAACCATCGTACTATGTGTACTAGTTCACACTACATGTATAAGGGTATGTTGTTTTAGTTCCTGTATGTCATTGTTAAATCTGAAACTGAAAAGTCTAGTTATTTTTTACTCAATGAACAATCCAATTAAAGTGTGTGAATGTTTACAAATGATTATTGATTAAGAATGTATGTATCTTACATAGTTATTGAACTACAAAAACGAGACCATAGTAAGACATATAAGGAATGTATTGGACATAAATGATTTTATGGTTGTTCCATGAATTATACAACGCTCCAATTCATTGGGTATTGTGATGAAGTTTTATGAGTTAAGTGAAATGATGTGTGAAAATGATTATATATTTGTTCACAAATATGTGTTGTAGTTGACCACAATCATGTTGGGTTTTTATCGGTATGGTCTTGGTGCAAGGGATTGAAAAAGTCCGACATTATAGATTCCATCATTATGAAATGGTAATTGATCATGTAAGGGATAGTTTGACTAATAGAATAACACTTCTCTAATAAACATCTATTAATATGAAAATGAAGGTGTAACGAATAATTTTTTATCCAAATAGCATGTTATACAAGGAAACATTATCTAATGTTACAATTATATGAATCTCATTTTAAATGCTACGGATTCATTGTGTGATAATGTTTACAAATTTGATTTTTGAGTTGTATTGAAATGTGTATGAATTTTTAACATCTCATTCATTTCATATATACATATGTGAACTCTGATTCTTGTTTTATTTGAGGTTTTTTATCTTGTATAATTGGGGTCTTTCGGAGAAATGATTGCAAGTAACTTATAAAAATATTTATGTTATTTCCCTCTTTAGAAAATGTTTTAAATTATTTCAATGATTTTTGATTTAATAGGGGAACTTCTTAAAAAAAATTAAAAACCCATATTGTGCATGTTCATACAAACACTACGCTTTAATTCAAATTTTATAGATTAATAGAATTTTGTTACTCAAACGCGTGGTAGCTTTGTGGAGTTCATTCTAATTGAGTTCTAAATAATATTGTAATAACTTTTTATATGGTTTTCAAGAATCTACAATGAAAATATCTCTTGTATGGGGAATGGTGTGTAATTCTTCAGTACTTCTTATAAGAAAACATTACACACCATGTTTTATCTTACGCACCATCTCTAGGGAACTTTGGGGCTGGGTCATTACATAGGAAAATTACATAAAAAATAAAACATGAAATACATATCATTATTGAAATCTTCTTTAACATGACCACAACATTCCTTCGTACTTTGTTTTGCATGGAATAACCTATTGACATACATAATAAAAGGGTGTGATATAAAGCCCAGCATAGGAGTAAAAAAGGAAAAACATGAAAACTACAATACATGTTATTATTTAATAATTTCAATGGAGAATAATAGAAACATGAACATAAAATAATTATATAGCAACATTATCCTAACAAGGAAATTTGGAAACAAATTTTAACATGATATTAGCATGAGCCAAGGCTCGTTGCACATGTATCTTGATTAAACCGTCATTGCACCAGAATTATTATGAGTAAACCCGTATTTCACATGAATTAGAATGAGTAGACCCTCATTGAACATTTCATTCATTATACATATCATTAATTGATTCACTGTAGCACAATTAGGGCACAAACATTTTATTCATTTCATTTCAGGCATATGTGTGTCACATAGATGATACAAAATGTATTTATTAAACAACATAATTTAATCCAGAAATAAGATATGTGAAATAAATAAATTTAATTACTCAATAAATATGTATAGATGAAAAGTGGTGAATACCCTTGATAGATAAATGAGTTTGGCTTTCACATACCTCATGATTTTGGAATGGAAATTTTGGTGTAACTTTGGCAGAATAATGACCTTAAATAGAAATAGTAAAATGGATTGATGAGAGTGAAATGATTATATCATAATTTATACATGAAATTGAAAATAATGGTGTCATGTAACATAATATCCCCACATTTTTAATGGAATTTAGCAGCATTAAATAAATTAATTAATTGAATGTAAATGAGGAGAGAGAAATCCCAAAAGAAATTTCATCATGGTAACAGGTGTACAAGGGAGGAATCATTGAGAGTGAAAGTAGTATACAATTATTAAAACATAATTACGGAAGTATATGGGAGTTTATAAATCATTCCATAACATTTTTAATTTAAAATATATGGGAATATAAATATAATGAATTTTGGTCATAAATTTGGATGGAAGGAAAGTGAGGAACCCTTAAAGAATTTCTTTATGGTAACAGGTGTACATGTGAGGCATTAATAAGTGATAAAAAGGTATATAATCATTCATAAATAGGTAGGTAATTATGGGGGTGGTGGTAAATCATTCCCCAATATTTTTAATTGAAAATAAATGGGTATAACATCATAAAGAAACATGGAAAAAATGAGAAAGGATGAAATCCCATACTTGGATGTGTGATTCCAAAGGATTGGGAGAGGCTTGAGAAAGGATTCATGGGGTCATGAGGCACCTTGAGAGGATTATATAGAAATAATGGAAGAGTTTTATCATGATCTAAATGGTATTACTGAATATAAATGGGAGGTTTTGTGGGTTTATATAGACAAGGAGTCAGAATTCGTTATTATTTAGGTTTCCAACACTACACATTAATTTGATAAAAACCACAATTCATCCCGAAAATGTTTTTGTGGTTTTTGAGAAAGGGGAGTGGAAAAAATTATTTTATATGGCTAATGTATGAACTTATTTAAATTTTGGCTTTCTTATGTCGATGCGAGTCACACTCTCAAGAAAATCATATTGAAAAGGTCAAATATTTTATATATAATGGAGGGTCCACTAAGGCATGAAAAAAAAATTTAAACAAATATAAAAAATAATTTTTTTAATCAAAAAAATTTATTGGCTGAATATTATTTTTAAATGAATTTATTACATCACTATTGGGTCATTATGATGACGTAAAACACATTATATCTTTTATCGATACTAAATTTTTGCCCAAAAATTCAACTGTATCATAAAATTATAAAAATAAACCTTTAGATAATTTTGACACCCTGAATCGAAAACTAATATCCATTTTATCTAAAAAATTTTATAATTATGTGATCTTTCACTTTTAAAATAAAAACAGATATATATCGAAAATTTATGGTTTTTGAGAAAAACATTTTTCAAACCTTAATAAAAATTAAAATTATTTTAATAAAAAATATATTATCATTTATATTTAATAAAAAGTTATTTAGATATAATATTTTTTAATGATATTTTTTAATTAAAAAATTCATAAATTCATAAAAATAGATTTCGTGGTTGAATTTTAAATTAAAATAATATTTATGCTTTAAAAACTATTTACAATGTAAATATAATAAAATGATCATTTATTCTTTATTTAATAGAAAACTAATTCACATAATCATATTTATTGGGTATTGTTAAATAACTACTTATAACACCTGCATTAGACCTAAGGGAATGGTGAGAAATGTTGACAGGCACTGGGGTGGATTCAATAACATCGATCAGGTGGTAATCTCCATTAACTTGCACTTATTTTGTAGGATGTTATGTTCAAGCATAACGTGTTGAAGCTCAACTAGGGATTGGTTAAGAGGGATGAACATAGATGCAACCTCTGTTTGGTGCTATGACAAATGTTCTTTAAATAGTGAAATTCTATTGGATGAGTCCATCGATTCCTTTGTGTGTGAAAATTAGATTTGATAAAGCCCTATATTTATAGTAATCATGTTATCACAATTCAACAACTATATTTTCAATGGTAAAAATTTTTAATGGTGTTTTAAAAAAATCCAAAAAACATAAAACAAAGGAAGTTAATATGTTTCATATATCCATTTTACATAATAATAAATTTAATTATATCAATATGAATTTTCATTAATAGAAGATTGGGACATTAAATTATTCCCCCTTAAGAAATTTATCCATCAAAATTACTTTTCCGAACACTAAAACAGGTGACAGTGACTCTACCTTAACGGTTCCTAATATTCTCATGTTGCATCATCAAACTTGTTATTCACCCCAACACATTTACATGGTGATTTGTCTTATTTTATAGAACTTTTTCCCATTGATCTAACATATTCATCAATTTCTCTTCATATGAGGGGAAATTCTCCAATGGAACCACCTATGGTTTGAGTACATGTGATTGGTCAGGTATGTACTTACATAATAGTGATACATGGAATAAATCATGTACATGACATCGGTTCGGTGAGAGTGCTAGTCAATAGGCCACTTCTCTATTTTGATATAGGATATCATAGTTTCCAATGTACCTTGGACTAAGCTTTCCCTTATTCCCAAATCTCATAACACTTTTCCATGGTGCTGTGCAGAGGAATTCCATGTCTCCAACATCAAACCCCATGTCTTGTCGATGATTATCTAGAGAGCTCTTTTGTTGAATCTGAGAAGAATTAATGTGTTTTTTGGATGGACATAACCTTCTCCACCATTTCATCGGCCATTTCTGGTCCAAAACGTTTTCACTCCCCAACTTCTACACAACATTTCAGTGTTCTACACCTCTTCCCATAAAGGGATTCATAAGGATCCATTTGGATGATTTAGAGGAAACTGTAATTGTAGTTGAAATCAAAAAGATGAATATTTTGATCCAATAATCCTTTGAAGTCCACTGAGCATGATCTCAACATTTCCTCATGTCTTTGGAGAGTCTGTTGAGATTGGACATCATTTTGAGGATGAAAATTCGTACAAAACTTCAACTCTGTACTCAGAGCATGTTGAAGACACTTCTTGAACATAGAAGTGAATATTTGATATTGATAACATACAATATGTAGTGGAACTCCACGCAACCTTACCACTTCCCTAATGTATATCTGTGCTAGTTTATCCAATGAAAAATCCTCTTGAAATTCAATGAAATTTTCCTTTTTTGTATGACCATCAACAAGAACACATATAACATTGTTCCCTTTAATTTTATTCATAATTCCTGTGAAAAAGTCCATGGGGATGATTTTCCTTTTCCTTATCGGTATGGGTAATGGTTGAATCGTCCCCTTAGACTTATTCCTTAAATCCTTCACCTATGGACATACAAGGCATTTTAATGTCTACTCAATGATCTACATCTTCATGTTATCCCACCAATAATACTCTTTGTGATATCGATACATATCTATGTTTTATGGGAGAATGGATAACCTCAAACTATGTGCCTCATTCAAATGTTTTAATTTAACTATAGATTTAATGAAACACATTGTATTAACCAAAATATCACAATTCCTTCTTCATTAACGTTGAAATATGAGTATTTCCTTTTTTCTGATTGTTTCAAAATTCATTTTAATTCCCACATCATTTTTTATGCATCCATTAACATTTCCAGAAGACACGGTTGAGAAATCATTTGTGAATGGATTGATGATGTTCTCTTCTTTATGATTTCTATATTCATATTCTCCTAATAGAAGAAGATTAGATCCTTTTATGTTATCATAAATGATAGAATTCTTGGGTCCTTTCCTCTTAGTGTGTCTTCCACTTTATTTTCATTCCACAAAAGGTAGTGAATTGAGCATTCATCGTCTTTTATCAGCTCAGACCATCTACATTATAGAATATTCCAGTTTTTCTATGTGAATATCTACTTGATGCTTTTATGATCCATATATATTTCACACTTCTCACCATAGAGGTAGTGTCACAAAATCATTAAGGCGACTATTATTTTAGCCAACTCAAAATCACATGTTGTATAGTTTTTCTCAGGAATATTCAATTTCCATGAAGTATATGTATTGAATTTTACATTTTTCATTAACTCACATCCCAAGCCCTTATACTAAGAATCACTTAATACCACAAAATTTTCTCCACTTGTGGGTACTGTGAACACGTGCAAAGTGATAAGACAATATTTCATATTTTTAAAGTTATCTTCAAATTTATCTATTATGGAAAACATGACTCCCATATGAGTTAACGTGGAAATAGGGTTTGAAAATCATGAAAAAATTATCACAAATCTGCGATAATATAATGCTCACCCCATGAATTTATGTTATCTGTCACTGATGTTGGCCCCATCCCTCCCTTAATTGCAGATATAATTGAGGGATCCACATATATCCCATTTTGTGTGATAATATGTCCCATGAATGAGACCTCCTTCAACCAAAACACAGAATTTTTTTACTTTTCATAGTGCTTCTCTATCTACAATGTCTCTAGTACAGTT
This sequence comes from Viscum album, assembly GCA_963277665.1. Lineage (NCBI taxonomy): Eukaryota > Viridiplantae > Streptophyta > Magnoliopsida > Santalales > Viscaceae > Viscum > Viscum album. The sequence goes on from OY728151.1 coordinate 422,194,142, forward strand.
CATAGAATCCCCTCATGCTTCCATGGTTTTGTTGTTTATTAAAGTATCGTATATAAACACTATAATAAATTTTTCTGGTTAATCTATAATGACTCTATTCATAATGTCCATGATGATTCCTTGAAAATTACTGAGTCCGAATGGAAGTACTAAGAATTTATAGTGCAGGTAGATTGTACAAAAATAAGTCTTCAGGATATGCTTCTTCTTCACAATTACCTGGTAAAATCCGGACCATAGATCCAACTTGGAGAAGTTTTATTCTCCAAAAATCGGATTGAACAAATCCACAATTTAGGGTCGAGGATACATATTCTTTATCATGATTTGGTTGATCTCTCGATAATCAATTCAATGACGCATTGACCCATCCTTCTTTTTGACGAATATGACTGGTGCACCCCATGGTAAAGAAATTGGGCGTATAAACCTTTTATATAAATTCTCTTGTATTTGTTTCTTTGGATCCTCAATATTCTCAAACCATATTCTATAATGAATCTGGGATATTGGAAATACCCCAGGAATATGATTAATGGACAATTCAAAGTTTATTTAGGAAGAATACCAAGAAATTCCTCAGGAAACACTTCAGCAAATTCCCTCACAATAGGCTTTTCATAAAGGATGGTTACTTATTTATAATCAACCATTTGATAAAGATATGCATTTGTATAAGGATTTAATAACAATGAATTATATGGAAGCTCTAATGAAGATTCATTCTCCTCCATGAACTTGTACAGAATCATGGGACGATTCGTTATATGGAGAGTGATTTCCCACTCACGACAATCTATGTTGGCTCTATCTATGTAAATCCAATCCACACCTTGAATTTCATCAAATCCCATTAGAGGGAGTACGATGTGGTTCCCTTAGAATTTCATATCACATATTGTGATAGGAGAGGAGTAATATTCATGGGATGAACTAATATCCCCAATTGTCATTATCACTGACATCTCTACTTTCATGATTTTTGGTGGTGTTGGGATTGTTCTACTAAACATTTAGGATATAAAAGAATGTGTAGAACCAGAATGAAAAATTAAATTTTCTATTCATGAATTAATAACTATGGTATCTATCACCCCTTCATTTTTTAAGGTTCGATTTGGCACTAGTGATGGAAAAAATCCTCCCTTGTTGACTTGGAGGTTGTTGGTTGCCACCGAAATCCCTTGGCTTTGGGATCTGGTATACAAAGAGCCCTGGTTCATTGCAGTTGATTAAATGAAAATTCCATTGATGGTCAAATGTATAATTCATCTCCTCTAACACAGCAGGATTTTTTTCTTATCGAGAATTAATGGCAATGTGACCTTCTCTTACACACCGATAGCATTTCCTCACCCCTTTTAGGCAATTTTTAGGGTTCTTATTTCCACACCTTTATAAGGTGGGGTGCATAAATTTTTTATCTCCATTAGATTTATCTGTCCATCTACCATAATTAGTTTTCACTATTTTCTTCTTATCCCCTTGATGCCCATGAGATTCGTCTATCTTCATTTCTATTTTGAGGGAACATCAGACAATTTCCTCAAAACTATTGAAGTAAATGAACTCTATGGCTTTCCATAGGCTATGTTTTATCCAGTAAAAAAAGCAGTCATCCATGCATTATGGTGTAATTACAAAGCTAGAGGACGATTGGGAAATCATTTTGATGTTTTCCTCGTATGCTCCATTGGATTTGTCATCATTTTGGTTGAGGGAAAGGAACTAACATTCCATCTTCAATTGGAGGGTAAATGAAAAAAATTTATTAAAAAACATTTTCCAGAAATACATCCATTACAATGCATCAATATCTTCCTCATGCTTCATATACTTAGTCAATGTCTACTATTGATTAGCTTCACTCTCCATAAGATATGCATCCAGAAGAACATTATCCTTTTTATAACATTGAAGGATGGATAATATCTTCTCAGTGGAAGTTGATCCATTATTTGGGGATTGAGGGATCAGATGATCCATTGAATATATGAAGCCTTTGTTTCCTTAAGCTCTTGAATGATACTTCTTATTTCTTTAGGGGGTAAAGTTTCCTCTGGACCCAGGTTTCTATTCAAAATTTATGATAACTGAAATAGTACCATATCGAAGTTTGTGATTCCCTCTCCCATCGGATTTTGAATCTCATTAGAATAATCAGAACATTGATCATCACATCAGTTGTTAGCTTGCGTCCTCCTATTACTGACCATTGGTAAGAATAAATGGAAAGCCATTGGTATCATATAATGGGGAATCCAAAAAAATGGATAACATATACATTAATTTTAGTTTTTTAACTTATCATTTTATAGGCATCAATCTATATTATCCATGATATACTTACCAATATATATTATTAGGCATTTTTTAATTTCCATAATAAGGGTGCATTCTATGTTTATTAATTTACAAATGAATTTCCCCTCGATAGTGTCAAACCAAGAGTGAAACAATTCCCATAGTCATGCACCAGTTCTTATTTGAGTCTACCTTAAAGTAGTGTCTTCGGGTTTTACCCATAGATATATATATATGCCAGAGCGACCTCTACATGTATGTATCTAGACAAGGGTGTATTTTCGTGATAAACAACTTACTATCTACTCACCAAAATTTAGGTATGTTTTTAATATACATATTCTTATCCCTATGTCTTTTAATACTGTTTTTTAATACTAGTACCAAAAATAACTACTCTTATACACTAATACAATCTATAACAAACATGATCTTTATTTCACATAAAAACACAATTTATTAGATACAATTTTGACATGATACAACATTGAATATAAAGAGGTATAATATCATTGTGACTTATGAACATTATATGAAAAATTAAAACATGAAATACACATATTTATTGACAAATTATTTTACATTACACCAACACTACTTTGTACATAGAATATCATGGGATAACCAGAAGAAATACATAAGAAAAGGGTGAGCTATAAAGCCTAGTAAGTGAGTTAAAAAGGAATAAAAAAATAGAATACTTATTAGGAATTAAAAAAATAAATGTAGCAAAATATATTCAGGAACATAAAGTCATGCTATAGCATGATTATCATAACAAGGAAATGTGGAAACAACATTTATCATGATATTAGCATGATCCAAGTCGCATTGCCTATGGAGGCTGTGTAAACCCTCATTTCACTTGAATAATAATGAGTAACCCATATCAAAAATGAATTATAATGATTATACACTCATTTCACATGGAATATCATGATATATATCTTTAACCAAAGAATTGAAGCGCTATTAGGCCACACCATTCTTAATCATTTAATTTTATGCATATGTGTGCCACATTAATCAAAAAATCGATTCATTAAACATCATAATTTATTCCATTAATAAGAGATATGAAATACCTAAATGTATGCCCTCTATAAACAAGTGCATGTGTGGAATGGTAAAAACCTTTTATATATAAATGGGTATGGTATTCACTTACACGTTGATAATGGCATGAAAATTTTGGGGTATCTTCAGTAGCATAACGAGGAAAAATAGAAATTGTAAAATGGGTTGATGAGAGGGAAAGGGGTATCACAACATTTATACATGAAATGGACCTTATGGTGTCAGAGAACATAATATCCCCTCATTTTTATTGTAATTTATATTCATAATATAAAATAATTTCTAAAATATAAATGTGGAGAGGGAAATCACTTACAGAATTTTGTCATGGTAAGAGGTGTACATGGGAGTCATTAATGAGAGATAAAGGGGTCTCTCATCATTGTAAAAATATGAAGGAAGTATTCAAGTGGTTTTAAATTCATAACCCAACATTTTAAGTTGAAAATAAAAGGTCATAACAATATATGAAAATGTGGACATAAATATGGAAGGAAGGAAAGTGAGGATACCTTACAGAATTTCAGCATTGTATCATGTGTACATGGGAAAAATTAATGATAGATAAAGTGGTCTCCCATCATTAAAACATAAGGAGGGTAGTATGCAGGAGGTTAAAATCATACCCCAACATTTTTAATTGAATATAAATTGGTTTAACTACATAAAGAAACAAGGAGAAAAATGAGAATGGATGAAAACCCTTACTTGGATGTGTGAATCTGAAGGCTTGTGAGAGGCTTGAGAGAGGCTTATTGGGATCTTGGGGATCCATGGGAGGATTATAGAGAGAGAAATGAATAGGTTGGTTGATTTGAAAATGGTTTGAGTGAAGTGGAATAAAAGGTTTAGTTTTATTATATAGGAAATGATAGAGAATTCATTATTATTTAGGGTTTTGACACTACACATTAAACTAATGAAAACCACAAACCATACCTTGGTTTTTCCAATGGATTTTTCCAAAGATTATTTTAAAACATTATTTTATAATTCCAATGTCTAAAAATATTAAAATATTACGGTTGATTATGTGGAGGTGTGTCACACTCCCAAGGAAATCATTTTAAAATGATAAAATATTTTATTACCATGGGGGGTCCACTAAGGCATCATAAGATTAATCAAAAAAATATAAAATCATATTATTTTAAAGGTAAAAAAATATTATCAAATATAAATTATAATTTATTTTATTACATCACTATTGGGTCATTATGATTTCATAAAACAAATTATATATTTAAATGGTATTTAATTTTTACCAATAAAATTGATTGTATCTGAAAATTATGAAAAATTTAACGTTATATAATTTCAATGTCCGGAATAAAAAAATAATATTCGTTATATATATATATATATATATAATTTTATAAATATTTAAATATTATCTTTTAAAATAAAAACAATCATTAATCTAAATTCATTGGTTTTGAGAAAAATACTTTTCAAACCTTATTAAAAATTAAAATTTAATTCATAAAAATTATAAGATCATTTAAATTTAATAAAAAATAATTAGATGAAATATTTTATTAGAATATTATTTAATTTAAAAATTCATTAATTCATCAAAATAGATTTCTTAATTGAATACTAACTAAAAATATTATTTTTTATTTAGAAACAATTTACAAGGTAAAAATTATAAAATAAATGTATATTCATTTTTACATACAATAATAACACACATAAGCATTGTGCTAGTGTCTTGATACATAACCCCATATAATACCCTCATAAGACCGAAGGGTATGGTGTGTGATGGTGAACGACTCGAGGGGTGTCTGAGATAACATCTCTCATATGGTAATCTCTATTAACATTCACTTATCTCGTAGGCGATTACATTCAAGATTATCTCCTCGAAGCTCGGCATGGGATTTGTCAATATAGAATCCCAGTGATGCTTCCTCCTTTCCAATTCCCAAAAAATTTGATTCATATACAGAAATTCTACTAGATGAGGCCATCACATTTTTTTCTGAGTAAATTGGATTTACTAAGGCCCTATAATTATACTAATCATGTGGTTTTTGTTCAATGATTATATTGTGAAAGGTAATAATTCAATACGGTATATTAAAAAATCGAAAAACAAAAAACCAACAAAGTATTTGTGTTTTATATAACAATTTTACAAAATAATACATTTAATTATATCTATACGAATTTTTATTAATTAATGTTTTGGTTCTTACCGTCGAACATCCTCAAACGAGTCTTAAATCCTCCATCTGCATCGAGACCTCCACTCAAACTTGATCATCATAAAATATTTCGTCTTGATCGAATTCTACAACTCTGATCTTTATGACATTGATGCCCTTCTGTGCATTGAATTACCTAATGGTATCTCCCTCATGTGGTTCAAGCCAGAATCCCTAATACCCTTATCTTAGGTGTGACACATTCAAGGACCCCACTTAACCCATTTTTTATTTTGACTATTATTAATGTTATTTTTATTATTATACCATTGATATTATTTATTTAATTTCATTAGTAAAAATGGTTATATAAATATTATCATTAAATAAATGTTATACATTTAACATCAGCAATTAAATAATTATAACAAATTCTTTTTTTATCATAACATATTTTATAATTAAAAAGTAATAATTATAATATACTTATTAAAATAATTTTTCATAATTCAAACATTATAAAAGTAATGGTTTTATAAAAATAATATAATTGTATTCTTCAATTCTAAAATTATGATTGTAATTATATATATATATATATATAATTTTTATTATATCAAAATTTATAAAAGAAAATTTATTATATTCATATATGAATTTTATTATTATATTAAATAACCATTTTTTAAAATAATAATAATGATATCTTTTTTAAATTTTTCTTTTAAATAATAAAATGTAATGTTTTTTTAATAATAAATTTCAAAAATATAAATAATCAAATAAAACAATTAATTTTAATTATTATTTTTAATGAAAATCATCTCAAAAATATTATTAGTTAATTTTAATTTTAATGTATTACATTTACTAAATTATATAATAAATATATATTTTCAAATTCTGGGATGTTGTAATTTAAACCACATACAATAAAAAATTCTTGAATTCTATATGTCTCCCAAAAAAGAGTAAATATAAATCCCTTACATAAATTATTAGCTTCCTTCAATCATATTCAAACATTATGTACAATAAATATAAATTTAATATTAATAAATATAATAAATAATTATATATTTATAAATCATACCATATATGATTTACATATTCCTTTTGATACCCTTTTATAAAAAATTCAATGGTAATTTAATAATCTAGGTAAAAAAACATATTTTTTTGTCGTATCTGTTTTGATTTTATGTTTTGGGTCTATTAAATTGATCATGATATAATATTAAAAATAATTTTAGAAGGAAATTAATATTATATATATTCATTATACATGTATTTACATTAATCAATAGAATATTTATAGGTATTTAAATAAACTGGTCATGGAGAAGGTAGGTCGTACATACACATGAACGTTGTTTACATTTTCTCAATATAGAAGTGGAATGATTGATAATTTATATATTATCATTCCAGAAATCATTTTTATGTCGTATATATCCCACTTTATTATTAAAATAAATCATTTTACCCGTCAGGTTTAGCATGAAAAAATCAAATCCCTTCACTAGGAGGTAATCTTCCGTACACATTAACAATGTTATCATATTCTCAAAAAAATGGAGAGCATGAATGTATTTGTGACATGATAATTGAATATGTATAATGATATCATTTATATCGTTTATAAATAATAAATACAACATTATTTTTATCCTTGATTGGTGGTAATGAAAACAAAATGACATTGGTATGCCAGATGGTGGTCCGCCATACACATGAAATATAATTTTGTAATCCATTTAATGAAATTGGAAATTATTTTAAATAATTAAATTATAAATAAATATAATATTAATCAATAAAATAAGTATATTTTATAAACATTTTATAATAATAATTTCTGTAGGTGGAGGATGGAATAATACATAAATTCTAGTTGATGAATAATACTTCTTCTTTGAGATTCCACCTTTATTTTTCACTATAAACCTTACTAGGACGGATTTATTACCAAAATATTGGATTTAGGATGGGAGTAAGGATGTTTTTAAGTGTTTTTATGTATTTTTAATACAAAATGTTTTTAATGTGTTATTAATGGAGGACATGGGGTGGCTATTTATAAGTAATGTGGGTTACAGACATGTATGATTTTGGAAAAAAAAGTGAACCCACAATTTTCACTTTCAAAAAGGTTCTAAAGTAGATCATATTAAAATTTTAAAATTATAAAGCCTAAATATGGTAATCATATATATTTTAGAAAATTTTATATTTAATTTTAACACTTATTATTTATGTTTATCCCCTCGGTGAACACATTTCTACCTTAAACGTGGTAAATAATTATCACTATTTTAACATTTAAATTAGTTAAAAATTTAATTTGAACATAATAGATAATTTAAATTATTTTTATGCAAACAATTGAATACATTTTTTAAAATTCCATAAACATGAATGAAAAAACTTAATATAAAATTAATCTCACTATCCTGATGAGAATGCATGTTTTCAATGAAGAAAATTTAAAATCTTTGAAATGTTTTTATATTAAAATTAAATAAAAAAACAAATACCTAAATAATATTATTGAATTTCAAACTGAACTAATTATATATGGGAATATAATATAAATATAAATTAAATGAAATTGTTGATCAGAACTAAAATTTAGTATTTTCCATGTTTATCAAAAAATGAATCCTATCATAATGTATAAAAAATCACATAATGATAATTTTTAAACGATTATTTCATATAAGTATTTTATTTTATCAAATAAATTTTATAAAATTGGTCAAATTTCATTTTAAAATATGTTCACCAATGGGGACAAACTTGTCTTTTTATTGCATAGAGTTTCAAGGATAAAGGGGATTTATTCGTATCCTTTATCCAGAAAACACAACAGATAAATGTTAGTCATTAAATTGAATATATAATATTTAAATTTCATTAAAATTGTTCATTAAAATTTATTAATTTAATTTATTGATGAAATACATTTTTGTGTGCACCAAAATAGTTTTTTTGGAAGAGTTTTACATTATATTCATAAAAATTATATTTTTTTTATAAATAGTTTTCCAGCCAAGAAATTACTACATATACATGTGTATTACATAATTGTTCATAATTTAATTCATATTAAACATAAATATAATTCTAACAATTTAGTGATAAATATCATGTTCAATAATAATATTTTAATTGAAATACATGTTTCTTTTATATTGTTTGTGGCAGGTAACATAAGAAAAACTCGACATTTGTTATAAAAGAATCCTAGCATAGTGTTTTTTCAAATTAATTCTAATTACAATGTTACCTATAACTAAATCCAAAATCACTTTTTTGTTTCATAAAAATAAAACTCAATGAAACATGTAAGGAAAAAAATATCAACAATATTAACTTTATTGGAAAAAATATATTTCGAAATATCTCATGGTGTAGCAAAAATATAAGTAACAACATTGTGATATTTAAAAGAATGACGAAAATGTGTCATGTAGAAGAAGTCGTCCTTATGAGAATTTTGTTATATTCATTGAATTGATAAATATTTACAATGTTGTTCCCTAAACAATGACAAAGACAAACTCCAACAAATATATTATTTGAAAAGTGATACATGAAATAAGTTGAGTCTGTTATAAATATCCATGAGATCAATGTTAACTAAACCACAACCTGTAAATGAAAACAGATCGTATTGTATTCACATGTCTTATATAGAAATTGATAGGGTTTATTTACCTAAAAATTCGTATGATAGAAACACGTAATAATCAATGTAATTAATTATTTACGTGTCAAAGGTATATTATAGATTTCACATTTTTTATTTTATATAATATTAAAATTCATTTTTAATTCTAATTTCTATATAAAATTCAATTAATATAGCTAAATAACCAATAAGAGTATTTAATGATAAAACATATTATTTTTTAAAATTCATTTTTTCACATTATTTTATGAAACCAAATTTATTATTTTCATAATATATTAACACTAATATAATTATTTATAAATAATAATAACAAATAAAGAACATTTAAAAAGTCTATTTTCTATTTAATTCTGTATTTTTAATATATATAATTTTTTTATTTTAAATTATAAATTCCTATTTTTTAAAAAATTTGAAAAAAAATTCATATTTTTTGGATTATCATATTAGTATTTTAAATATATGAATTTTATTTACTTTCTATAGGTATTGAATATTATGTGAATGGCGAAAATTATCAATGTTCCATATAATATCACTTTTATAACATTGTCATAATGAATGAATGATTTTAAATTTTAAAACACATTCTTTATATAAAAATTATATATATATATAATGTAATATAAATATATTAAAAATCCAATGCAGAATTTAAATAAAATATTTTCCCAATTAGTAATCTTAAGTATAATTTTACTATAATAAAAAATATTTTTCATCGACATATTTTTAATAAATATACACATGGTGGAAAATGGAATTATAATTCATTAAAGGCCACTTAATTATTATTTTCTTATTAATAATATAAAAGGATTGTCGATATCAAAAACATTGATAATTTTAATAAAAATAAAATTCTATGCTTAAAAATACACTTTTTATTACAAAATTTTGTGCCACGTGTGTGTTAATTTTAAAATTAGAATTTTCACCCATATAAATCATATTTTATAAAAAGATATTCAAAATTTATTTTCAATGCAGACCCCTAGGGATCATGGATAGTTCTGTAATAAGTGGAGGGTTACACCCCAGAACCATCTCTAATAGCCTATGGGATCGTAACTAGCGCCGAGTCGGAACAAAAGTGAAATTGAAGGACATTGCCTAATGTTGTTGTATACACATACACATAAAAAACTCTATGAAACAAATCATAGATATAATAAAATAATAAAACATTTTTAGTTTAATTAATCCATGAAAATCCCAATGAAATTCATCATCTTATAATAACATATTTCAAATGATATAGAAGGGAAAATACACAACCAACCCATAATGGGGTCCCAACCTAACAACTACTAGGAATGGGTGAAACTAATGAGATCCTATATCAAAATTTATGAGGGATGACACCAATCATGTTCAACAATCGGTCAGTACGAATATGATCATCTGATACAAGGTCCACCAAATTCAATGATGATCTTGTGATCAATGACATAATACACAACAATTGTAGGTGTGGCATATGTTGGGGAGCATATAATCATACATATAACGATACCATAAAAAGCATATGGGAATAAAAAGAATATTTTAGCGAGATCCTTTGGTAATGTAAGAGGTTAGTGAAGCCCAAAAATATATATTCTAATTATAAAACACAAACATATAGATAAAGGGTATCTCCATCCTCACAAAATGTAAGAATGAATAGGTATCCTGAATCTGAAAAAAGTACCAAGTTTTTCGAGTAGTATAGGCAACAACCCATGAAATCAAGGGGTAAGGCCCACAAATAATAACTTTTCTCCATAGTTGATGGAGTACTAACTCTAGTGGGAGACTTTCTATATATCTATGTATGATTATGTGTGACTACAAATCTATTGATAGTGTAATCGTTCCCTCAATAATGTCTGGTAGGACCAACTATACCGATGTAATGAGAATGATAAATTCGTAACCTATTGTGAAAGGGGAGTATCAACCACATTATCTCTCTAATTATCTCACATTATCAAATCAAATGACCATTATTCAAAAAAATATTCATCCCCTTCAAAACAAAATGTGTTGTATCTTTGAATCCTAAATTAATATGACCATCTCATCCTATAAGGAAAACTACTCATGATATGCTACTCAGATGCCCAAATATATGTACTGAAGAATAAGGTACACAGTGTAGTAGTCTATAGTGAAGGTACATGGTGTCTAAATTTAGTAAAATGGAATATAACCTTTCCCAAATTCATGGGTGTTTCTTCCACAGGAAAGAACTTCACCAACTATGTTTTAAAATATGGGGTGTCCCTAAGGGAACACAATGTGTATGTTAAACTAGGGTCTTCGGTGTATGCTTTTAGAACATGGATTTTGTAGCCATGTGTGTCCAAGTGGAATATCACCATAAGGAAATGATTTTTATTCCCATATGACATCATGGGTGTATTCCCACAGTACATGGCTTATCTACTCTGGTAGGGTCACACAACTTATGTGTCAGGCCACATGGTTTGTGATACATAACTAGTTTTTATAACCTATACACCATGATAACCCATGATACATGGTGTGTGATACTATTTTATACACGCCGTATAGTTTTGTTTTTTAGTTTTTTTTATATGATCTTCATGAGGATGTCATAACTTCCATTTCTTCCACACCCATTGCAATTTAACTCAATCAAAATATCTAAATTTAAAACATGTCATCTTTAATCATCATTTCCTAGACCCAAGTGACTGGAAACTATATTCTTCTTATGTAAGTTGTAACCATTGCTCCACTCACTCCATTCATGTCCCTATATGTGAAGCCATCTACTAAATCCCACAAATCCTTCCTGGTCCTCTAGATAAACATAATTCCCGAAATTTCTCATGAATTTTCTGATTTTATTGTGAAAAAATAAATTTAGGAAATGTTTAGTCTAACCCCATGGGGTAGTGAAAAATAATATGAGGATCATAGGTGGTAAAATAAAAATAAAAAAAATTAAATTCTCCTTATATAACACGATCCAAGAAAATGATTTCATTTTATAGAAACAAATTATGAATCAAATGTATCGATGATATAAGCAGTTATGTGAAGGAACACTAATTAAAACTGGGCTTTAGAGAAGAAATTAAGTTGTAGAAAATATATGCAGATATGAAATCCATGACTAGAAAATTATACAAATGGAGGAAATCTAAAAAATAAATATCAATATGACAATGTTGGAGTGTTCATTTCTGAATAAAACACCCACTTGTGATCATGGTGAAGACCATGATGCATACATCATTCATTTCATTATTATCCTCAATTGCTATAATCAATCCAGATTCGCATGTCACCAATTCCAATAAAGCTCTCCATCCTCTTCCATAATCGCATTTGATAATGAGGCTGACCATATATATCCATCATAATTATATATATATATATATCTGTGTGTGTGTGTGTGTGAAATTTGGTTTTTGGTCATATAAAAAATGAAATTATATAACTATTTAATCTACATTAAGAACCCATAAAAAAAATCTTCTTTAGATCATTCCATACATTCTAAACTAATTTCATTACTAGGTTAAACCATGTGTTCCAAAGACAACCATGGTCATACATTTTTCTTCCAATGTATCGATATATGGGAAAAAAATTATTTAGAAAATATGCAAGCACATATTTTATAATTTCATAAATGTTTTAGTATATTAATTAGGTGTTCTAGAGTCACTAAAAACAAAGAATGAAATTATGGAAAAGATATGTAGATTTAGGCATAAATATTTAAGGAATCAAACTATGGAAACAAAATTCATTTAATTTTCCCATCCTTCAATTATTTCCCCCAAAACTCACATTTTACAACAATGTCGGTGGTATTAAGACTACATATGGATCCCATTATCTTTAGAGCTCTCTTTTAATTTATTATGCTAGAAAAATACATGAACCATAGGAATAGACCATCCATGAAAGATCATCAGTGGATAATACTCAATTGTCACCAAGTACTCTGATATAGTAAACAATATATATTTGTTCAGCTCACCCTAGTCTACGACAAATTATGAGTTGTGTACATATATCATTAACTCCAAAACACTAAAGATTTTATGCACTCATCCTAACATGGGGTGTGGGGGTGAAGGCCATGTTCTAACAAAACTTACCAACCATCTATATGATATTTAATATAATGACAAACTTCAATCATGTCATTTTTCTATCCACATCTATGAAATACCCATTGTGGGGAGACTCTCAAGAAAACATGGTATTCTTGCTTGAGATCTATATGCATACAACATCAGTTTTTATACCATTATCATTATATATAGAATATCATAATTTGATCATAGATAACTTCAACCATATAAATTGTATCATACACCATATATAGTACAAAAAGTGATTTCATTACACTATCAATCTTGGACAAGGGTGACATGACAGGTCACCAATAAAATTCCTTAATGGGTGGGATAATGATGGTATAGTGAATAGAGTTATTATTGGAGAACACCACCAATGGGATGTGATCATATTGTCTCTAACCATAGACTAACACACAATCTTTTATCATTTCCTCCAAAACATTGACGGTCTGTACTGTCTGGACTTCATTCAATGGGTGAAATTCCATGTTATTCCATGTTTAGGTCTCAAAATCATCTGGAAAACCCCTTGAAAACCATGACGTAAACCCGGAATCATTGTTGGAGAGGGTAATTGTTGTTAACCAATGTATCATAATGATCACATATATATAAAAAAAATCCCAAAACCCAAAAAAAAACTCTACTCCTCAATCGTATGAAAGACTATGGACTTCGTAAGTAGGTCTATAACTACTGATATAACATCATGTTCATTTTCAATCCATGGAAGAACCAATACAATATCTATTTTTATTTCATCTAACTGCCATTATGATTTCATAATAGGTTATTCCAAACATAATGGGACATGATGATTATCCTTTACCAGATGGCATGTGAGGCATCAAGAAACAATTTTAGTAACTCTCTACCTAATTCCAGCATACCAAAAGTGTCGTTAAATATCATTTTTCATTTTTTTTGTATGTGGAAATATATCAATGTGAGGAATATTAAACTCTATAAATACCTCAACCCTTTAATGTGATAGGGAATACAATTTATCCATGATAATTAAGGATATTCTTGGCTACTTTAGAATGTCAAACTGGTGCATGTCCTGAGGGTATTTGGAAACTAAAATTCCTCATATTCAACATCTCCAAATTGATGTTATCTCGCATGCTGAATAAGTTGTGGTTCCACTACCATTAATTGATGATATGGTTTACACCATTCATATACAATAATTATCTACAATGAGCCCAAATTCTCTAACTCCTCATCCACTGTGAAAAAATTGGATTTTCTACTAACGCCATCCTTCACCATGTTTTCCATTCGGAAGGGGTAGACTACCTCAATGTTTCAGTCCTATATAAAATCCAACAGATGAAAATTTATCAGGTTAAAATAAATCTATGTGATTATACACCAGATTATATGGTGGTTTGTTTAAATAATGAAATGATTTCATATATGATATTACATCCACTTCTTTAGGGTGAACATTATTGCTTCCTTATCTACGTTTTTAGTCATGTAGTTCTTATCTCAATGGGTTTTAAATTTATAGAACAAAATTTGATCATATATTACCTCTTAATCAAAAAATATAAATTCCTAGAATGGGTGTAATCAAAAAAATACCATGTACATGACACCCTCTTATAGTATTATCAAAATATAATCCCTTATCAATATTTTCCTTAGCTCCTCATTGGCTTTTATGAACTACAAAGTCTAGGAAAACGGTTTCACATTCCACATGAACAATGTCAAAGTTCATATAATCCATGAATATTATTCCTCAAACCAGTTATAGTTTCCTACTAATCAACAAAAACGTTTTACCTATTATGTTTTATTGGGTGGAACCCAATATATCACACCATCATTCTATTTAGTATCCATTGCTAATAAACTTTTGAAGATAACATTCCCTATAAATTGAACCTCTAAAATCCCCACACCACACCTTAAGGTATTATAATATGCTATTTTTTCCATTGTATGTGTATAACTATCCTAAAAGTAATCTTATGATCATCCTCATATGTATGGTATATATGAATTCCATAGAAAAATACAATAGTGAAGTGGTCCATGTATGGATGAAACATTCAATTGATTCATTCCATGGAAATAGCGGGAGTAACATACACTCTAAAAGAAATCACAAAGAATTAATAATAATCATACTTACATTTATATTTCCTCTTTGTAATTTCATAATTTATAAGCCTCAACTAAGGGTAGTCAGTCTAGTGATTGATCATTGAAAACTAACTCAAGCCTTTCAAATAGTCTAGCAAGACTTCAATCCTCAATAAGGGGTACATGTTCTTGATTTTTTCCTAGTTCAATAAAAATTAATCAATAAAATCCTCATACTCTAATTCTCCCTTTTTTAGGAACAAGGCTATAGCCACCCAAGGTTACACACTGCTTATAATAATACCTTTCTCTAAAATGTCTTCCAACTACATCATCAGCTATAAGATCTCAGTATGGCCATCTAATTTTCAATAAAATATATCAGTGTTGTACTATTGAGTAATTTGATAGATAATTCAATCTCAAACCTCATAGGTTGTCCTGATATGTATTTTATATATACATCTATGAAATCCTCCACCTCTACAATAATCAAAATATATGTAGTGCCTAATGCACTAAAGTCCAAATTCACCAATTCCTGGGAGATAGGATGAAACATCCTTCTCATCAACCACACTCTCTCACCCATAAGATCACTCTCACCTACAATAAAGATTTTTTTCCATATTTATAAAGGAATTAAACTCTCCAATGATGAAATTCTATCAATGAACGCATCAAAAAATATTATTCCATACATATTACGATATCATATGGTTTCATTACAATGACTAAGGGTTCCAACAAGAAACTTCATCCATTGATTACTAGATTTTGTATCTATACGATGTGTGATATATAATAATCATGCACTATATGAAACACTAGGTATAGAGGATGGTAAAAAACGCCTGTTGTGATCTATATCTATCACAAACAGAATGTCAAGATAAATGAATGATTTTTTTCTATTTATATATGTTCCAAAGATAATATTTACATGATATAGATGAATCATTGAATCATCTTGTAAAAATGCGTGTCATATCCCCCAATTAAATGTAACTAACATTTCCCTCAACCACTATATTTCTATACCTAGTGTGGGTCAATTTGGGTAATTAGGGGAAATATGTCATACAATTTTCCTCATCATGTTTCTCCAACTATAGGTTTTGGGTGTAGAAGAACTGACATAAGGGGCACTCCGTAATATAATTTTCATTTGGGTCAATGATTAATCCATGATTAAAAGAATATAAACATCATGGTCAACCAAATTGAATAAAAGAATATTTAAAAAAGAAAAATATTGGAACCAATGTGAAATATCATCAGATATTATATATAATTAATTTTTCCAACTAAATAAATATTGTGTGCTAAATTTACTCATCAAATATGGATCTAACAATTTCTCTACATCATATCCCAATTATATTGGTTGAATCAAGAGTAAATTCCCTCCAGTGTTGATTTACATGTGTCCCAAAAACAACTTAACATAACTATATGAATCATTATGTGATAACAAAAAATATCCTAATGTGTTCATCATTCACCATTGAGTAACATGAGAATAACATCATGAACGGGTTTCGGTAGATTTCTCTAGTCTTGAGAGTGGTGTTGGATGAGGGTCCCTCTTCATTATGGAGGATGTTCATTAAGATAGATTTTTTTAGTTTTTTGATATGATTCATTGTAGATCATATTGTGAAAGAAAATTGTGAATTGGATATCAAATAAAAAATATTAATTCGGTTTATATACTTTTAAGGTAAGAAAAAATATTATATATGAACTAATTATTATGATTCTAATCTATGTTTTCCCAGTATGTCCATAATAATAATAATAATAATATTGTCATTATTATTATTTCATGACATGTGATAAACTCAAGATACAAAAATAAATTTTATTTTTACAAAAAATATTCAATATATATTATTTCTCACCAGTCCAATAAACTAGTTATAGTACTCTCTTATATGATTTATCAGGATTTGAATAATTTATATTTATTAAATAATTAAATATCACAAAAAATTTCACTAATAAATAAATATGTAAAATATTTAGTAAAAAAGTAAATATGTATTAAATATTATACTCCAAAAATACATTCTCTTAAATAATTGGTTATGTAATATGGCTGATCAAACCAACATGATTAATCCTAAAAACAATAAATTGGATTTCCAAATCATTTTCCTCTTTGTCACACCAATTCATACATTTGAAGCCATCACATTTTGTGATGTATGTTAACTCCAACAAAGACATTGAAATACGATTCCATGAAAATGAAAAGCCCTAAAAAGTGGATTATCAACCACTTTGAACTATGTCATTATATTAAGTGATGTAATCAATGGCTATAATGACATAATATATCTCTTTAAGGTATTTTTTATTTTATGCATAAAATTACATTTAATAACATTATTAAATAAATTAAATATATATTGTATTAAATTAAGTGATTAACACTGTCTCAGAAAATGATTATTCATAAGTCAATGTATTTTAGTTCAATCATACATGATTTTGATTTCATTAATTCATTTGATAATGATAGAAATAAAATAATATAGTTCTATGATCATGAGATTTTACAAGTCAATTGTTTTTCATGAGGATAATAAACTGACCAAGGACCAATTGTTAAATACCTTGAATCACTTATTATTCATAATGCAACTTTATACATGTACACCTATGTATCTCTCTTTGATTGGTTTCCCCATGACTGTAAACAAATATCGCATTAATGTTTGGGAGCTCCATCCTTTAAGTATTATTTTACTCACACCTAGATAAGGGGAACTAGAGGATTTGTTAAGAATTTTACATAAACTAAACTATGTGCATGCTGACCCTTACATAATGAGTTGTATGATGACATGTGGGTGATCAATTTTTTTAATAATATTTTAAAATAAACCAATAACAACAAGTGGTTTGGTCGTGGATCATGATCATCCACATGAATTTAATTGATGATCCTTCATATAAAATCAAAATTAAATTATAATTGTTCTTATTTAATATTAACCACACACGAATCCATTAATAATCTTCTTTAATTAATCATCTATTTTATCATAATTTTAAAAAAAATCATTATATTCTCAACTGTTATAATTTTGATGAAATTATATATATTTATTTAAGATTATCTATTTATAAATAATGTAACATGGAGGAAACACAATGAGTAACCATTTGAACTACCCATCAGGTATTATACTCATTTCTGATTTACATTTATGATATGCATAAAATGTTAATTATCAAAAAAAATCACAATAAGAACTATCAAAATAATGACTGAAACCCCACATAGTTTTTACGTAGAGTTTTATTATTCCATTGGCATTTATTAAATACTATAATACAATGTATAAATTATATAAGAATATAAACATTATGATAGAATTAACTAAAATGGTATACATACATATATATATAACACATCACATGGCATGTTGTATCAATAGAGTAACCATGCAAAATGACTGTTCATAGGGTCTAAATTGTATAATAAACTAATTTTTCAATTCTTGATAATTTGGTAAATGTAAAGAGAATGTAAAATTATGCTTCCCAAGGTGTGTTCTAATCATCACTTATCCACAACACAAGCCATGGGATATGACGTGTAAATATTATATAAAATTTTTGTAGTACACAATATTTATATGCACTTCATGGGGTATGGACTCCAAGTTACATGGTCCCCATAAATTTAAGCAATGATAGAGTATATGTACTCCCTCTATGATTAACGTGTATCACCCTATGATCTAGTGACCTTTCATGAATTACAGTAATAATTATTATATTTTTCATTTCACTGAGTAGTGAATATAGATTGTGTTATAGGAAAGCACTACGTATGACTTTCATTTCATGAAACACCCAGTAATGCTTGCACAACCCACAACACATATATTACCTTGTAGAACACAAAACACTATGTTTGGACTATGTTGCAAAAAATTCCAAATTAAATCGTTAGATTATGCCTAATAGAGGGGTGAGTTTTATATAACTATTTAATGGAATGAGGGCCTTATTTTTTTATTCATTTATTATATTCCCTATTTTATTGGTTAATGTGGCAGAAATGTTTTACTTAACTACAATATACTATTTGTATTGATATTAAGATAGTATTATATTTACACATGCCATTTTTAATAGAAGTAACCAATAAGATTAATTAAATTATGGAAAAAGGGTTTTCACATGAATATAATATGATTTTTTTGGTGAGCCATTTTCTATATATGAATGTAAAGCCCTTTTGAAAATATACGAAATATTTTGAGGGAAAATGTATTTATGAAATAAAATAAAATTTACCATAATAAATTAATTAAAAAAAATTATAACTTCTTTTAATGAGATAAATATATATACTATTTTTATACAACTATAAATCATTTTTTGACATTATTGACATGATATAATAATGAGTCCAATTTTATTATTAAAAAGTTGTATTTTTTATAAGTATATTTCAACGTATTTTAGTGGAATCCCCTTTTTAATATAATTAATTTTCCATTAATAATTTTTATTTGAAAATATAAAAATAATTTTTGAATAAGGGTTATCACAATTTACATTTGGGAAATGTTTGATATTTTTTTGAGATGTTTCATATTTTGATGAATAGTAACAAAATACTAAATTATAATTCAAGTGTATGTTTTCTTAAAATTTATTTTTATTGTTAAATTATATTTTAATGTTTCTTTAAAGTGTAATTATATAAATTTTTCATCAATTAATACAATATTTTTAATGATACCCTATCTTATTATGAATTTAAAAAATAAAAACATTTCAAGCTTTTAAACATTTTTGCCTAAAAAACATGTTTTCATGACACAATTATGGGACAAATTTAAAATTATTTTATTCTAATTTAATGATTAAAATTTAGGAAAAATGATTATATATTTGGAAAAATAATAATATTTATTGTCCAATATGGTCAGCATAGTTTTCGACCATCAATTGTAGTGAAATTAATCCATATTAATTAAATTAATAGAGGTAAAAATGAGCATAATTAATAACTAACCGTATAATATAAGGTGTAAAATTTACCATAATGAAGTCTAAAAATTATTCTATGACAAAATTTATACCATTAACTCAGTAATTATATATAACGGTCGATTATGAACCCTTAAAGGGAATGTGAAACATGCGTAGTATTCAAATTTGTTTGAGAATAACCAATGCGAGATTTAACTACTTATAAAGGGTCACCAATCCAACCCATCTCATTAATCATGTCATGAACTCTATTATCATCCAAACTCTAACCATATATATTAAAAATTACCCTTACATAGCACTATAATCCTTCCATTGATATGAAATCCATCCTTGGAATCACTTTTGGGAAAACCAAAATGTGTTACCCAATGAATTGGTAAGACCCTTACAAAAGAACATTCTATTATTTTTCATGCTTCACCCTCTCAACACCTCTTATGAAATGATTACACTATAACCTTAGAATACTCAATATAATTTTTTTTGATTCAATGTGTTAGACCTACACTTACAACCACATCTTTCAAATGGGTATTAAAATTACAATTTTGGATTATGGCGGAGTACCGCCTCAACAAAAGATGTTGTTCATATTTCCCTTACCAACAATAATATTTGAGAATTATGGTGGATATACAATTATTATATGTTATATATATTATTTATGAGGAATTTATGTTTCTTTAATAATTATACATCATATGAAATCCAACATTAGATTTTTTTTTTAAACGATAACATTGTTTCTGGATGTGTGGACTCCTTCCTCAACAATGCGATGCGACTCATTCACACTTTTAAATTATTTTATTCAGGACAGCTCCAGTAAAAATATATTATATATATGAAATAATAATCTTAAATTAATTATAATATATATATATATTTATAAATATATATACATATATTCCATTTTTATTTTTTCTTTCTATATAACATGAAAATGGAAACAATATTCATATATAGGTATGACAACCCGTCTCCATGAACTATGTATTCCATTTCATTTTTATATATTTGATAGATTTTTATAAGTATTTATTTACCCAATATATATGACATTTATATAATATTTTGAATTATATATGATAGTAAATCATTATCTATGTAATAGTATCATGAATAACAAGTCAAAACATAAATGAAATACACAATATATAATATATAAAATGTATCTATGGCATGGAATTAGTAATAAATTGGTTACATAATGCCCTAATAAATTAATATAAGGTATTATATACATTAATCTGGTATTTTTGTGGATTCTTAACAAATTAATACATATAATACTATATATTTGAATGTTTACGAATATATTCAACACTTAAGGTAATGATTTTCTCATCTCACATTTCGTATCTGTGAGATACATTACATATTCACCACTCATTTAAATTATTTGATATATATACTACAATAAAAATGTTACATAATGTATTGTCTTCTATTTCTAGATATTTAATTTTTCAATTGACGTAATTATTCCACGGGGATCATGATTTTAAATATTCTCAGGTACTAAGGGGATTTATTGTCTCACATTTATTTTTGCAATACTTATACATTATTCCCCAACTATTTATTTTCTGTGGGGTATATAATTTAAGTTGTTGTATTATATGATTTTTATCGTTAAATTTATGGGTTTTTACTATTCCATTTAATTATGTCCCATTCATGTGGTTTACCATTCCGTTGTTTTCGGTTATGTCTAATGGGATATATACCCTACGTGGGGGAGGTGTGAATCTAGGATTGACATATTAAAACAACTACATTGTTTGATCATTTTTTGCTGTTAGACAATACCCTCTTCTCTCTCCTTCAAGTTTTAGAGTATGAATAAAAATTAATTCATACACATGAGAAAATAATTTATTTCATGTTTCACCCTCATTGGGCTACATCCAAGGAGCATACACCAGCAGTGTGCCGATGTACAAATTCCACTATATGTGCACTACTGTTTACAAGTTTGAAGCAGACTCATTATCCCTCCTAGTTTACAACCACTCATAATTCTAAACTCACTACTCTCTCTCAACTGATTTGAGCTCATTGCTTCTTCATAATACCCAATCACAGTTTTTAATTCTATAGTTATCTTAATTACCACTAATGAATGCATCCTCCGTTGTATGTATATTCTCTATTTATGTCCAAATTTCATCTACTGATGAATACACTTTTCCACTGAGCACTGAGCAACAACCATTGAGAATTACCTTTTCAAATCACCATACTTCGTGAAGGTCCAAATTTCAGGACGCTCAAACAATCCATTACGATGTCCCTACATTTTCATGAAGCAAACACCTTCGTAGAGCTTTCTTCCTCATGGAGAACATTTATTTCACGAAGCATAAAACTTTTCAAAGATCAAGCCTTCGCAATGAATATGCCATTGGGAATCTCAAGTCGTCGCATAGTGACTTCCGTCGTGAAGCTCCTTGAGCCAACACAGACCACACCAATTTCACGGAGAAAAATTATTAGTCTCGAAGCTCCTTCCTTGGCGAAGCACACTGCCTTCATGAACCACCATCGTAAGTGGAGATTATCCAATTTTTCATGGAAAACACTCTAATTCTATCTAGGGGGTTGAGGCCTATTTATATGAGATTGCACCAAACCTCGAACATTCTATTTGATGTCTGTGCCATGTCATTTAAAATCACAAAACTCCAATATATCCTTTGAAATTCTCTTAATATCATGAAGCACGAATATAATTTTTGGATCACAATGCTCATCGTAATCACGGAACGTTCCATCAATTACATCACACCATCTCTTCCAATCTCCCTCTCATTTCCATTCAACTCTCTCTTTCATGAATCTTGTTATAATCACAATGAAAACCTTCAACATTGTTCTTTTCTTTGCAAAATCCAATCTATAAATCCAATCTTCATGAAAATAATTCATATTCTATATTTTGATGATATCATTAAAAAATCCATATTTATCGATGATCCCCAAACTCCAAATTTTGGACCCCAAAAAATTTGGCCAACCCTAAAAAACGACGCCACCTTGTATATACTCTTTTTGTACCACCTTTAGATCATTAATTCCTTGGTCATGGTTCATTGTCAACATGAATTGTTATCAACATCATTGGAACCTGACAACTCACCCTGAAAAACTATATTTTCTTCAAACAGAATCAACCTAAAAATGTTGCAACGTTACATTGAGGGATTTTGGCCCAACAATCTCCTCCTTTGGGTTCGTTGAAAACTCTTCTCAGAATGATTTTTTGCACTATGATACCTCACTAAGTCTCCTTCTATTAGCTACCATCCTTCACCTCTTTGTATTCAGATAGCAACCAAATATCCAATCACCACATACTCTATGCTCACATGAGCAATGCTCGGCATGACAAACAAGAGTAAATGAAATGTTCATCAATGAAACACATCATATCAAACCCCAACTATTAACACCAAACTGATACCAATTATTTAACTGATACAAATTTTTTATCGTTGGAAACCTTCCTACACCATTCAAACACCACTCTTCTTCTTTTCTCATGGTCCTCAATTATCATGATATCCATTTTTTTATTGATCACTTCTAGCATCGCCAGATTTAAAAAAAACTATACCCATATTTAATTGATCTCCCTCTATCTCGCTGCTCCACCTGTAAGATTTTCCCTATTTCTATGACTAAGAAATTTTCTCCCTTGTCCATTGTTTCTCCACCTTGAAGAGTCACTATTTGTCTTCCTTTTTCAATGAACCCAAATGTCACTCCTATAGGGTTTGATACATTGGAAAAAACACAAATAAGTACAGTAGAGAGAAAAACACCATTCCATGAGGATAGGGGGAAGGGGGGGTTCCAAATCCACACTTTTTCATCTGTGGTGAGTCGACTAAACTCCCAGATCAAGTCGATGCCCCTTGAAATATTCCATGGGAATGGAATTTGTCAGAATCTCCACAACCTGTAGCTTTGTGGGAACTTACTCCAATATCACTATCCCTTTCTCCAGTTTCTCCTTAGTAAAATGATATTTTATCTCATTGTGCTTCGTCCTTGTGTGATGGACTAGATTCTTTCAATGATTTGTAGCACATGAGTTAACACAGTATATTCTAATCTGATATTTCACTTCAACTCTCATATCATCAAGATATTGCTTTATACACAATAACTATGAGCATGCTTGAGTGGCAACAACATACTCAGCTTCTGTGGGGCTCAATTAAATGCAATCTTGCTTCATGATCAACAAAGAAATACACAATACACCAGGATAGAATGAACCTCCTAATTTTGATTTCTTATCATTCGCTGAACCGGTCCAATCTACATCGATGTATCCCAATAACTCATAGTGAGATTTTTCACTATATATCAAGCTAAAATCTACCATGACATTTATATAAAAAAGTATTCTTTTGACTACAAGAATGTGTATTTCCATATTATTACATTTATATTGTGCTTCTTGTCATGTGGGGAGAACAATATCAGGTCTCTTTACTATTAGGTACGTTAATATCCCAATAATCAACCAATACTCAGTGATATAAACTACCTTTCCATTATCAAATTTTGATGATTCCATTCAGGTTGAATCCAGAGTCTTCAATCTCTTGAATTTTTCATTCCATATATTATTAGAACCTCCTTGGAATATTAGGATTGACAAATGAATGTTCCATTACTTCCATCTTTCACCTATAAACAAAGGAAAAAAGGAAAGCTCAACAATTATAGGAAGTTCAAACTGATGTTTCATGAATTCCGAAAATTGTCTAAAGTGTGCTTCATTTGATCTTCCAAATATTATTTATATTAGATAATCCAACATCATCATCGTTTGATTACTGTTGTTGTTGAAGCAGTGATTGTAATCACCTCCACCATGCTGGAAACCAGGCTTCTTCCAATACTGATCAAGTGTTGAGTACCAAGCTTTTGGTTCTTGTTTCAGCCCATATAACACCTTCTATAGCCGACAAAACTTGTTCACGTCATCATTAATAACTAAAAAATTTGGTTACATTATATATAATTACTCCTCCAAAATCCCATTCTGGAATGTAGATTTGAAATCCATCTTGAACACCCTGAACTTCTATTGCACTGTAATGGGTCAGAATAATTTGATTGTATCCATCCTTGGAAACAGTTAAATTGTCTCATCGACTTCAATTCCCTCTATCTGTGAGTACCCTTTTTACACTAGTCATGCTTTGTTTTGAATCACAGTTTCATATTAGTTCTACTTGTAAGGCCTCGAACCCACTTACCCAGAGTAGGTGCATTATTACATAAAATTGGCATGATCACAAAAGCTCAAGTCTCAAAATACAGATTAGTTTAGTAGCCTTGGAATCAATATATATATTCATAAAGATTACATTACTTCATAAATTGAAAACTAAAACAACATAGTCTCCATAGTCCACACTCATACCCCCTCATAATATCCATGAAAGTTATTCACAAAATACTTCTTCACATCCTGGGAAAAATAAAACATAGAAAGGGGTGAGATCAGATTCCCACTATGGATAAAAATATAGCGATAACTTTTATAAGTAAGCGTAAACATTTAATGAAATGTATAAATTAAACAAAATCCATTAAAACATGAAATTCAGCATAATATGGCAGAAATAAAATCAAATAATTCCATTTAATTAATCACATGGATATTCTACTAGTCTAATAATCACACGCAATATCAATAACCACTTTTTTAATGATGGAATTTATAATTCCAAAATATCATAACCACATTGTGAAGGCCTTGTACCAAGACTAAAAATAAGATTTTTTCAAGGCCTTGTTCCAAGACACTAGTTTGTCTCATGAGACCTACCGATGCATCAAGGAGCTATAGCGGGCTCCACCCGTTACTTATTAAGTCCAATTTATTCCACATATGAATAGGTTTAAACATAACATAAACATTCTTATTAAAACTAGAATACGAAAAGTCAATAATTTGTCCACAATCCATGATTGGTATAAAAATAACACATCCACAATCAAGAATGTCACCAAACCTTCAATACAATATGGATGTTTTGTATCACAACAAATCAACTTCAAATAATATTAAAATCCATCAATGGATTTTGACATAGATGAAATCAAAACTATTTGAGAGAAGTATCTCTTTTTTTTTAAATTATTTAAAATTCAAATAATTATAAAACATTTACTTTGAAAATATAATTATAATCTTGTAAGGGAAGCTTTGATGATTTTATAATGGCATAAAATAGTTTCACCCACTGTATAAGTTAAAAAAGAAATTGTTACCTTAATTCTTTCGAAAAGGATAAAATGGACCTTGTTTGGAAAACGGTGGAAATATTACTTTATAAACTTCTTATAAATAGTTAAACAAGGGTCAAATGAATTTAACCCATATTATATAAAATAATAAGAATGTTTTTGAAATACATTTTTAGGAAACATGGATGTGGATGATAAAGAGGTCCCAATAGATAATTTTGTATAAACATCCTCGTATAATGAAGGGATTGTGAAATAAACCCTTACCATGTACTTTTCATTGGTTGGGGGTAGGTTAACCTCCTTTATAATGGTGAAATAATTGTTATTTAATTATTCATTGATCATATAAATTCATATGATATCATATATGATCTTTTAACATTGCTTTGCTTATAATATCTTAGCATTATCGTCGTTTCGGGTATTAACTTACTCATTTTATTTTATATGTTTTGTTACATAAGTCATGTATGTTATGAAAAGGTTGTATCATATTCATATCCAAAATGATATCAACTCCTTAAACATTATTTTTAATCATCAAATCAGAATTATAATTGATTAAATACAATGGAGAATAAATCTCATTGCGTTCGTGGAGAAGGTAGTCTGTTCGTACACATGAGCGATAATATCATTTTTTTGTATTAAAATAATAAATAATTGGATGGTATATCATAAATACAGAATAATTATAATTTTATATTCATTATTTACATGAATTAGACATCATTATTATAACCATCCAACTAATAATGTATTGAATAACAATTACACCACGACGTGGAGACGATAGGCCATACATACTCACCTATGGTGACATGTCATTCAAAGGATGGATAGAATACTGAATATGGGTGTACCATATTTATAATAACATAAATGTATATATAAGATAATAGAGTTATTATTTTAGAATGGAAATAACAAAGAAAGAATAAGTTGAACAAGAAAGGAACTTGAAAGAGGGTTGTGAAAACATTACCTCTTCTTCGGGTTCTTCTTTTTGATTTGTTCAAAATGGCTCCATAGGATGGATTTATGATCAAACTATAGCCTATAGGATGAATTGAGGGAAGTTGAGAGATTAATTGGGAAGGTTTTGGCCAAACCTAAAGGCTTTAAAGAGGAGATTAATTGGTTATAAGTGGTGTCCTTTTATAAGGGGGACGAGGGGCTATTTTGTAAAAACATAAAGTATTATTTTATAATAAATTCATATTCGGTTTATAATAGCACAAAAGTTTATTATTAAAAGTATAAGGTAAGTATGAATAGAAATCCTTTCAACCAATAGATTTTAGACAGGTTTGTGTCATTATATTAACCTTATCCTTTAGTTTTAACTCTTAGTTAATTAGTTTGACATTTACCATGTCACTTTGTATTTATATATTATATAGATAATAAACTTACTATATACATCCAACCAACCCCAAGTGGTCACTTAGAAATACACCAATCAGGATATATGTTCTTTTTCCTAACCTTTGATTTTTTGGAAAATAATATCAATTAATAATATAATATTTGTTTTAAGAACTCATTTATGTCAATTTTCACACTACTTATAAGGCCCCAGCCTTAAACCTTACTTAATCTTGAGTTATTACAAGATTACACATTGAGGATCTTTTCAGGTTTAGGGTTTTAGAGAATTAGATCATGAAGCTTGCATTACATTCCACATTTAAACAAAGTGGTTACATAAAAGACAGTATTCATTCTTCCCATCAACGGAAACATATTTAAAATATAACGCGGTTTCTTTCTTGAAACATCCTTGGCACTATCATCACATCATGTACCTTCCCCTTGACCTGTGAAAAACATTTCAAAAACTTGGGATGAGCATAAAAAGATCATTAAGAGTTATAAAAATATGGAAAGGAAACCTGAGTTCATATATACATTAGAATGAAATCATACTTTACCCATAAAACATAGGCATATCAAATCATGAATAAATCATAGAAAACATAAGACATAAAGGTAACTTGAGGCATTCAGAACATTCTTACGTAGGGAGTAACCCTATTGGTTACATTTGGAATACCCATCACAGTATATTCCCTAAATCTATTCGGAGAAACCATAACGTTTCACTCCTTTGCGTTACCCAATGCATTGGAGAGCTATATCGGGCTCACCTGCCCTTAGTTTATCACGGAACCACCCGTTTTCATAACAATGCCCAAGAACCATAACATGAATGTATCACATAAAACATGCATAAAGGAAACACAACATTTCCACATTTCAATCACTATATAATATTTTACTATATTGAAATAATGAATCCATTCAAAAAGAAACCATTTCCAAAACCATTTAAAACATTTAATAAAGAGATTTTTTAATCAAAGTGTCCCATAACACCTTGAAGCATAAAATTTTAAACCATTAATATCCATATAAATAAATCCTTAAAACCATTTTGAAATCATGGATATTAATAAGAACAAATAATGAAAACATTTAAAGCGATATTTTGGTTAAAGGGGTTTTACCAAAATTAGAGACACTTGAATACAATAATTGAGGAATAACATTTAGTCAGAACTTTATAATATCATGAGAATAAATGTATTCATGATATAATACTCCAAATGACAGTATATACACCATATAAGAGTGAATTGGTGCATAACAACAATGAACTATCAATAGAAATGTCAAATGTGATGAAATCACTTATAAAGAAGGTATCATTAAATTAAGGACAAATAAATCTCAAAATATGTGTGAAAAATATAAATACACCAAATATAAGTGGATATTACGTGTAAAACAATAAAAGGTTATTCACACATATTCAATGGATGACATATTCAATGACTATATGTTGAACCCAACGAAATCGAAATTGGGTTAAAAAGTTCCCTCAACAGCCTAACGGCATCACATCAAAATGAGTTGATGAGAGATAAAAAAGTTTATCTCATCACTTGGACATAAAATTTACATCAATAAGGATATTTGAGAACATATCCCAACATAACAATATGTAAATTAAAAGACCCAACAAAAGAAGTCTTTTAAAAAAGAGGAGGGTGAAATGTTCCCTTACCGACTTGGGTATCTTTCAAAACATACACCCAATGAAAGAATGACAATAAATCATTGATGTAAATACTCATAAAGGAAATTATATTACAAAAATAGTAGAATAATGGCAGTACATACACCACTCAAAGGAAATTGTGGCAAATGTAGCATAAATCTCACGGGAATAAATGTGAGATGAAAAATCCCTTACGAAAACTCGGCAGCCTAACGGCGCCACATAAAACATCCAAAAATGTTTTGATGAGATCAAATAGGGAATCTCATCACATTACAACAAAATTTACAGCATGAGGAATATGAATGAACATCCCCCATCATAACAAATAGGAGCTTAAAAGAAGTGACATAAAGGGGCGTACTTAAAGATAAAGAGAGTGGTTAGATCTCTTACGAAAATTCAGCAGCCTATCGGCGCCACTCGAAACATCCAAAATGGATTGATGAGAGAGAATAGGGTCTCTAATCATATGAACATAAAAATTACAGTAAGTGTGATATAAAATAACATCCCAATATCAAGAAAGATGAGCTTAGAAGGAATTACATAAAAGAGTGTACTTAAAAAGAAAGAGAGGAGTTGGATCCCTTACCTCGGGTCCGACTTGACTCGATCGTTCTTTAATCTCCTTAATAATAAACATGAGTTAATTTCTACTTCCTTAATAACCTTTTTCAAGTTCATTATTCCTTTTATATCACTTATTACCATGTCATAAACATTATGTAATCATTTAAGTTAATAATATTTGTTTTGCCGATATTTGGTTCTTAAGTCGAATGTGGACTTCTTACAATTACAAGTTGTTCGTGTGGACAAATTTTTATTATATCCAGAATTGTATTCATGATGTAGATATCATATATGTCATATATATCTAGTACATGCATGCATTTATTACATTACATAATCATTTAGAGGTAAGAAATGAAATGCACCGTTCATGGAGACGGTAAGCCGTACGTACGCATGAACGCTACTTTCATTTCTATTTCGTATTTTATAGAATGGAATAATAATTATATAAAGGTATATTATAATTCCAGTATAATATCATATATAATATCATAGTTCCATCCTTTATACGTCCCACATATGGTATTTAACGAATCAAATCACTTTGATGGGGCGGTAGTCCGCACTTCCTTAAATGAAGATATCGCGTTTACCCATAATGGAAACCATAAAGGTATGCCCAAAATGAAAAAAAATAGAAGCATAAGGAAAACATAAACATATTATATATCATATATAAATATAGTTACATCATAATGGCAACCTTTGAAGGTGTTAAATGAGTATTGAACAATAATCGTTTCGGGAGGCAGAATTTCACCATCCACGGAAACCGTATGTTCATTAACCATTTGATGTAGTTGTGTGAGAGTGTAGTTAGAATAAATCTTATAACAACATCCTAGTATATTTAAGATACTGTTTTTGTTACAAAAGAAGTAAATAAAAAGAGTTTAGGGGGTTGGAGAAGCAAAATAAAACAAATGGACATGAGAGAATGAATTACCTTTAAAAGTGTAACTCCTTTTGATTTGAGCCTAAAGGCTTCCTTTGAAAGGATTATTCCCAAAGGGAATCCTCTAGGATGAGGAGAGGGACGTGGAGAGGGTAAATGGGCAGGGTTTGGCTCAGCCAAAGGCTTGAGGAGTGTGTGAAATTAGGTAGAGGTGGGGGCCTTTTATAAGAGGAGTGGAGGGGCACTTTTGGAATGTAAGAAATATTACTTTATTTGAATATGTGTTTCGGTTTTAAAAGGTCCCACATTGATATAATTCGTGGATAAGGTGATAAGGGTTCGAAATACACCCATCCAATAAGTTTTGGACATGTGTAGGTCATAGAGTTTACATTATCTTCTCATTTTATTTAAATCGTCAAATAATGATGTCATCGCTACATCATTATGATGTCATAAATAATTTAATTTATTTAATGTCTAAAATTATAAAAAAATTACTATGTTGTAGGAAATCTTTTTAGATTTCCAATGACTATTTATAATAAAATATCTGACTTGTATAACCCCACATAAAAATTGTTTTAGTAAAACATATCATGTTTGTGTCATTTTTACTTTTACATTAAATAAAAAGTTATTTCTGTCATTTCCTAACCAAAGTGGCTCCATGGGGTCCCAAAGTTGACCCATGACTTTTCTTGGTCGGCCATTACACATCCAATGATGTTAGGACATGTGTCAAGTTCATTTCATATTATTAAAAAATTATTTTTACCTTAAACTACACTAATTACCTCTAATCGCGATTAAAAACATAATAAGTTACTATTCACCAAAAAATTATTTTTATCCCATTGAACGTTATTTTACTTCTTAATTAAAACCAAGTGTGTCGGATTTTTGAAAATCAAAAGACAAATATGGCAAAATTTCATTTAAACTGAAAAATCAGTTTTTATAAGTACCACTTAGTGGTGTCACTATTCATCAAAAATTGATGTTTTCCAGAAAAATCCAAAAAATTCACCCTAAGATATATTTGATATTACGAATTCAAAAATGAAGTATATTTTACAAAATTCAAAACATATATGTCACATTAATTAATTTAATAATTAATTCCCGCTGTCAGAGCAAATAGCGTGTTTTTATGAAACAATAAGTATCAAAAGATTGACACTGGTTTAAGTCTGATTTCAAAGTGAAATTAATTCCAACGACAACTATTGGATTTAATGGTAAAAATATATTCCAATTTCACTTTAAAACCAATTCAAAAGATAATATAATCATATAAATAAATTAGATTAAAAAGAGGTTTTGAATTAAAATACAACATTTTACACTATTCATTAAAAAATGAGCTTTATCGGAAAGATACCAAAAATTTACACAAAGTAAATTTTGATGTCCCGATTATTAATAAGAGTTTTATTTGGTCCAAAAGAATGTTTAAGAGTTAAAAAAACTATATTAAATGATGGTTCAACATCAAAAGGTGATAAGTGAACCTTTAGTGAAAACTAGGGCATATACGCCTAAAATTGAATTCTTTCCGTATTTTAAGCCTCTATCCTCTATTGGATAAATGTAAAAATATTTAAAAACATATCTAATCCTATATTAGTTATTTCTATCCATTCCCGCTAATACAATGGCTACATGTTAACTACCATTTAAAATAATATTATTTTATTATTAGAGTGCAACGTAAGATTCCCAAGAAACTCGTTGTTGTTTGTTGGGTACGCCATCGAACATAGCATCCCCTTTAAAGTCATATCAATATTTTATTCACAAATTTGGATAAATATGAAAATGTCATATTCTTTATTTACCTGGGGTGTTACATCCTTCCCCCCTTTTGAGAATTGCGTCCTCGCAATTTTTAAAATTGAGCTTGGAAACATCCTTGAATGTCCCACATCGGAACAAGAGTCGGTAAAACAATCACTTTAAAATAAAGAAAGATAAGCACAGAGGTCACCCGAGTTAACCCATACTAGGATTCCAAGTAGGAAAACATGGACATGGAGGAGAAAACATATGGTAATGTTCTAATGGAGAGTGATAGAAAACATGTTTAGGAGAAAGTTAACCACAAGAAAATCACAAACTTGTGATGGGTTAAACGGTATTCGATTCCCCAATAGGAAAAGCTAATAGACAACATTTTTGTTTTAAGTTAATTTTTATTGAGGAATTTATTCATAAGGAAACATAATCACTTATCATGTTGACTTTCAACTTTTACTAGATTCCTTAATCAAACTCATATTTTTTCTAAAAGACGAGTATTTAGGGAGACTTGTTCGCATTAAGAGTACTATAATCAACTTCTAGAGAATCACCTAATCCACAAAAGAGAACTATATACATCCCATATCTTTAGGCTTTAACCAAAACCAAAACCAAAAAGGTTAGTACAAGGTCAGATAATCCAGAAAAGGATAACCCATTAAAAATAAAATCCATGCTTAATCTCCAAAATTTGTCCAACAAAACCCAAAGTTCAACGAGGACCATCCGATAAATAATTTGTCCATAAAATTCTTCAAATTAAATAAATATAAGATTGAAACCCAAATATTTGAAGGATTTAGTCACATAGTTTTCCATGTTAAATCGTAACATTTATCTCCAAACAACATCAGTTGCTCCTAAAGTCTCGTATTGAAAAGTAATTAACCTAATCACATATCGTCTATGATAGGTTAATAATTTTCATAAATAACCCAAAATCAACTTACTCTTAATTCATAAATTCATATATCTAAAAATAATCAGTCAAACTAACCAGGGACTTCACGTAGTCCAGTGGTAGGCGATAAATACCAGTTGCACTTTGATTGTGGGTTCGATTCCCGCAGCTTTGTCCGACGCGACGGGTAGTCACACGGTCTACGTGTTGTCCTTTTTCCAAAACTATATAATTCTCAAATAATTCCCCAAAAAGGGATAAAATCATCAAAAATAACCATAACATAATTTAACCTCAATTTTATCTCATGCCTTTCACTTCAATCATAACATATAGTAACCCATAATTACCTCAGAAGTAAGGATCATATAAACCCAAGTGGTTCTTTATAACTATGTCCACAAAATAAAAGATAACTATTACTTGAATAAAATTTGCCTATATTAAACATCAGGGTTACACATAATATAAAAAGTCTTCTAATGTAACCCCATCATCAAAAGAGACTTAATACTCTTAAGAATTTCACCATAACTCTTGAAGCCCTTATATGTTGACATCTTACTCGTTCAAAATTATTCATGATCCATTATCCATTCCCTTCCAACTTATTCCAAAATACCTCTTTCCTACAACAAAATCATGAATCATATCCTAAGATTCCAAAATAAGAAAACAATAGTCATGAAATAGTACATACCTTTGATTGGTCATTGTTAGTTTCTTCATCCTCAATCGGAATAGCATTAGGTATTGGTAAACGAATATTGGTACGCTCTTGGTGACCCCATTCACGAAACTTCTTCATAGGACATGTGTTTCATAATGATCATGCACACCACATTTAAAACATTCAATTGATCCCTCAGAAAGAACTTCTTTCCCTTTCCTCGAGTCAACTGGATGCTTCCATTTTCCATGGCAGGTTCTTACTTTATGACCTTAATTTCTACATCTATAGCATATTTATGTCCCTTTGAAACATTTTACTAGGTTTTTCTTTCCACATCTTTGACACATAGGTTTATGAACACACTTACCTTTATGATTATTACATGTACTTCTGTAGGGATTTGTTTCTTGCATATATGATGCCTTAGAGAAATCTACAAGGTTTAGGTGGTCAATCATGACTCCATATAGTTGGTTGAGGATAATCACAAGAGTTCTCATTGCAGCTCCCATATCATTTAGTTGCTTGCTCAAAAAACTGTCACAGTTTCCTTCACATCCACTGTTACTTTGGTGCCTGCTAGATCCAGCCATTTACTAAAACAAAAAAGGTCAGTGTGAGTATATCAACAAAACCATCATGTACTAATGAGTAAGATAAACACTAAGATATACTTACTCATTCAATTTATCTAAAACTAGGACCCATTATGAAATCCTAACCATTATGGTAATGTCACTTATTCTTAAAGAATACCCTAACCTCTAATGTTAACTAAACCGACCTTTGATACCAACTATAAGGCCCCTGCCTTAAACCTTACTTAATCATGAGTTATTACAAGATTACACATTGAAGATCATTTCAGGTTTAGATTTTTAGAGAATTAGATCATGAAACATTCATTACATTCCACATTTAAACAATGTGGTTACATAAAAGACTGTATTGATTCTTCCCATCAACGGAAACTTATTTAAAATATAACACGGTTTCTTTCATGACACATCCTTGGCATTATCCTCACATCATGTACCTTCCCCTTGACCTGTGAAAAACATTTCAAAAACTTGGGATAAGCATAAAAAACTCAGTAAGAGTTATAAAAATATGGAAAGGAAACATGAGTTCATATATACATTAGAATGAAATCACACTTTACCCATAAAACATAGTTATATCAAATCATGAATAAATCATAGAAAACATAAGACATAATGGTAAGCTGAGGCATTCAGAACATCTTA
Organism: Viscum album; assembly: GCA_963277665.1. Classification (NCBI taxonomy): domain Eukaryota; kingdom Viridiplantae; phylum Streptophyta; class Magnoliopsida; order Santalales; family Viscaceae; genus Viscum; species Viscum album. Next base: position 422,230,048 of record OY728151.1, read on the forward strand.
CATAGGGAGTAACCCTCTTGGTTACGTTTGGAATACCCATCACAGTATATTCCCAAAATCTCATCGGAGAAACCTTAACCTTTCACTCCTTCGCGTTACCCAATACATTGGAGAGCTATATCGGGCTCACCCGCCCTTAGTTTATCACGGAACCACCCGTTTTCATAACAATGCCCAAGAACCATAACATGAATGTATCACATAAAACATGCATAAAGGAAAACCAACATTTCCACATTTCAATCACAATATAATATTTTATTATATTGATATAATGAATCCATTCAAAAAGTAACCATTTCCAAAACCATTTAAAACATTCAATAACGAGATTTTTGAATCAAAGTGTCCCATACCACCTTGAAGCTTAAAATTTTAAACCATTAATATCCATATAAATAAATCCTTATAACCATTTTGAAAACATGGATATTAATAAGAACAAATAATGAAAACATTTAAAGAGATATTTTGGTTAAAGGGGTTTTACCAAAATTAGAGACACTTGAATACAATAATTGAGGAATAACATTTAGTCAGAACTTTATAATATCATGAGAATAAATGGATTCATGATATAATACCTCAAAGGACAGTATATACACCATATAAGAGTGAATTGGTGCATAACAACAATGAACTCTCAATAGAAATGTCAAATGTGATGAAATCCCTTATAAAGAAGGTATCATTAAATTAAGGACAAATCAATCCCAAAAATATGTGTGAAAAATATAAATACAACCAATAATTGGATATTAAGTGTAAAAAAATAAAAGTTCATTCACACATATTCAATGGATGACATATTCAATGACTACATGTTGATCCCAAAGAAATCGAAATTGGGTTAAAAAGTTCCCTTGACAGCCTAATGGCATCACATCAAAATGAGTTGATGAGAGATAAAAAAGTGTATCTCATCACTTGGACATAAAATTTACATCAATAAGGATATATGAGAACATATCCCTACATAACAATATGTAAATTAAGAGACCCAACAAAAGAAGTCTTTTAAAAAAGAGGAGGGTGAAAGGTTCCCTTACTGACTTGGGTATCTTTCAAAACATACACCCCATGAAAGAAGGACAATAAATCATTGATGTAAATACTCATAAAGGAAAGTATATTACACAAAGAGTAAAATAATGGCAGTACATACACCACTCAAATGAAATTGTGGAAAATGTAGCAAAAATCTCACGGGAATAAATGTGAGATGAAAAATCCCTTATGAAAACGCGACAGCCTAACGGCGCCACATAAAACTTCCAAAAATGGATTGATGAGATCAAATAGGGAATCTCATCACATTAGAACAAAATGTACAGAAAGAGGAATATTAAATAACATCCCCATCATAAAAAATAGGAACTTAAAAGAAGTGACATAAAGGGGAGTACTTAAAGAGAAAGAGAGTGGTTAGATCTCTTACGAAAATTCAGCAGCCTAACAGCGCCACTCGAAACTTCCAAAATGGATTGATGAGAGAGAATAGGGTCTCTCATCATATGAATATAAAAATTACATTAAGTGTGATATAATAGAACATCCTAATAACAAGAAAGATGAGCTTAGAAGGAATGACATAAAAGAGTGTACTTAAAAAGAAAGAGAGGAGTAGGATCTCTTACCTCGGGTCTGACTTGACTCAATCGTTCTTTAATCTCCTGAATAATAAACATGAGTTAATTTCTAATTCCTTAAGAACCTTTTTCAAGTTCATTATTCCTTTTATATCACTTATTACCATTACATAAACATTATGTAATCATTTAAGTTAATAATATTTGTTTTGCCGATATTTGGTTCTTAGGTCGAAAGTGGACTTCTTAAAATTACATGTTGTTCATGTGGCCAAATGGTTATTATATCCAGAATTGTATTAATGATGTATATATCATATATTTAATATGTATGTAGTACATGCATGCATTTATAACATTAGATAATCATTTATAGGTAAGAAATGAAATGCACCGTTCATGGAGACGGTAAGCCGTACGTACGCATGAACGCTACTTTCATTTCAATTTCATATTTTATAGAATGGAATCATAATGATATAAAGGTATATTATAATTCCATTATAATATCATATATAATATCATAGTTCCATCCTTTATACGTCCCACATATGGTATCTAACGAATCAAATCACTTTGAGGGGGCGATAGTCCGTACTTCCTTAAATGATGATATCGCGTTTACCCATAATGGAAACCATAAAGGTATGCCCAAAATGAAAAAAAACAGAAGCTTAAGGAAAAAATAAACATATTATATATCATATATAAAAATAGTGACATCATCATGGCCACCTTTTAAGGTGTTAAATGAGTATTGAACAATCATCATTTCGGGAGGCAGAATTTCACCATCCACGGAAACCGTATGTTCTTTAACCATTTGATGTAGTTGTGTGAGAGTGTAGTTCGAATAAATATTATAAAAAAATCCTAGTTTATTGAATATACTGGTGTTGTAACAAAATAAGTAAATAAAAAGAGTTTAGGGGGTTGGAGAAGCAAAATAAAACAAATGAACATGAGAGAATGAATTACCTTTAAAAGTGTAACTCCTTTTCAATTGAGCCTAAAGGCTTCCTTTGAAAGAATTCTGCCCCAAGGGAATCCTATTGGATGAGGAGAGGGACGTGGAGAGAGTAAATGGGCAGGGTTTTGCCGAGTCAAAGGCTTGAGGAGTGTGTGAAATGAGGTAGAGTTGGGGTCCTTTTATAAGAGGTGAGGAGGGGCACTTTTGGAAAGTAAAACATATTACTTTATTTGGAAATGTGTTTCGGTTTTAAAAGGTCCCACATTGATATATTTCGTGGATAAGGTGATAAGGGTTCGAAATACACCCATCCAATATATTTTGGACATGTGTAGGTCATAGAGTTTACATTATCTTCACATTTTATTTAAATCGTCAAATAATGATGCCATCGCTGCACCATTATGATGTCATAAATAATTTAATTTATTTAATGTCTAAAAATTATAAAAAAATTACTATGATGTAGGAAATCTTTTTATATTTACAATGACTATTTATAATAAAAAATCTGACTTGTATAAGCCCACTTAAAAATTGTTTTAGTAAAACATATCATGTTTGTGTCATTTTTACTTTTACATTAAATAAAAAGTTATTTATGCCATTTCCTAACCAAAGTGGCTCCATGGGGTCCCCAAGATAACCCATGGCTTGTCTTGGTCGTCCATTACACATCCAATGAGGTTAGGACATGTGTAAATTTCATTTCATATTATTAAAACAATATTTTTACCTTTAAATACACTAATTACCTCTAATCACGATTAAAAACATAATAAGTTACCATTCACCAAAAAAATTATTTTTATCCCATTGAACCACATTTTACTTCTTAATGAAAACCATGTATGTCAGATTTTTGTAATTCAAAACACAAAGATGGAAAATTTTCATTTAAACGGAAAAATCAGTTTTTGTAAGTACCACTTAGTGGTGTCACTATTCATCAAAAATTGATGGTTTTCAGAATAATCCCAAAAATTCACCCTAATCTATATTTGATATTCCGAATTCAAAAAATGAAGTCTATTTTACAAAATTAAAAACATATAAGTCACATTAATTAATTTAATAATTAATTCCCGTTGTCAGAGAAAATTGCGTGTTTTTATGAAACAATAAGTATCAAAATATTGACACTGGTTTAAGTCTGATTTCAAAGTGAAATTAATTCCAATGACCACTATTGGATTTAATGGTAAAAATATATTCTAATTTCACTTTAAAACCAACTCAAAAGATAATCTAATAATAAAAATAAATTAGATTAAAAAGAGGTTTTGAATTAAAATACAACATTTTACACTATTCATTAAAAAAATGAACTTTATCGGAAAGATACCAAAAATTTACACAAAGTAAATTTTGATGTCCCGATTCTTAATAAGAGTTTTATTTGGTCCAAAATAATGTTTAAGTGTGAACAAAACTATATTTAATGATGGTTCAACATCAAAAGGTCATAAGTGAACCTTTAGTGAAAACTTGGGCATATACGCCTAAAATTGAATTCTTTCCGTATTTTAAGCCTCTATACTCTATTGGATAGATGTAAAAACATTTAAAAACATATATAATCATATATTAGTTATTTCGATCCATTCACGTCAATACAATGACTACATGTTAACTACCATTTAAAATAATATTATTTTATTATTAGAGTGCAACGTAAGATTCCTAAGAAACTCGTTGTTGCGTGTTGGGTACGCCATCGAGCATAGCGTCCCCATTAAAGTCATATCAATATTTTATTCACAAATATGGATAAATATGAAAATGTCAAATTCTTTATTTACCTGGGGTGTTACACTATTCAACAATTTATTTTTGTTAAAGTCTTAATAACCTAATTTAATCGAATAAAATTAATTTAAGATATCCTAACATGTAATATTAACCAATAAAAATCTTTTATTTCTTAAAAACATTCAAATTATACTTATAATAACTTTTATAACTCCAATTATTTGATTCTTTCATTAATAAGTTAAATACTGCAACATTATTGTGTAATAAAAAAATTTAATTATATTATGTATAAAAATTATAAATAAAATACCATTTTGTAGGAAATATATTTATATTTCTAAATAATATTTTTAATCAAATTTATCTTTTGTATAACTCTATATTAAATTTTTTTTAGTAATTAAACATTGATTTTATCTCTTTTAACTCTTCTTTGAATTAAATAATATTTAATATCCTAATCTAATACTAGTGGACCTAAATGATAAAAAAAATTTCCTAAGGTTTTTTGGTGGAGATTCACTTGTCCAATAGAATTAGGACTTGTGTTAGGGTAATATTAAAATCATTTTTACCCTTAATTATCCTATTTACTTTTAACCGTGGTAAATAAAAGAAAAAAGAAATTGTCCAGAAAATTTTATTTTCATCTCATTGAACCAAATTTTACTCCTCAATATTAAATTTTTCTCATGGATTTTTGAAATTCCATTCACAGAAGCGGTAAAATTATGTTTTATGTAAATTTCCAAATTCTCCTAGGAGATGGGTAAAAGATGATGAAAAGTTCAAAAATAATTTTAGATATCTAAAATTATTCAACACTAAAACCAATGAATTACATTGAACTTATAATGGTATTGTGTATCTATTTGAATCATAATTAAATTTGAATAAAATAAATAATTATTTGAATAATGTTTCAATTTTAAACTATAACTCAATGTTTTTTCACTATTCATCAAAAATTGAATGTTTTCAGAAAAATACCAAAAATTCACCATAGGAAAATTTTGATATTCTGAATACAAAAATGAATTCCATTTTGAATGATAAAATTTATAAAATTTCAAAAATTGGGTATTACAATTCATAATGGCTAATTTGATTGGTTGTGGTTTGTGTTAGAACTCAATGTTGTGTACAACACACACTACTGTATTATTTAAAGAGAAGTATATCGTGGAAGCTTGGGGTGGTACATTCTTCCTCCTTCAAATAATTTTGTCCTTGAAATTTCTTGTATATTACATAAAATGACTCAGGTGGTTCTTCATCATATGTTCCTCGGGTTCCCACATTGCCTCTTCCATCTTATAGTTTCTTCATAGAACATTTACCAGATGAGTCGTCTGGTTTCTCAGCACATGTTCTCTCTTATCAAGAAACTTGACATGATCTTCTCAATAAGACATGTCGGGTTCCGGTTCTAATTCCCCATAGGTGAGTACATATGTTGGGTCAGGCTTTTATTTTCTCAACAGTGATACGTGGGACACATCGAGAACTTTGGATAGACTTGGAGGCATTTCCAAATAGTAAGATACAACCCCAATTCATTCTAGAATTTCGAAACGTCCAATGTACCTGGGACTCAATATACCTTTCTTTCCGAAATGTATAACTCCTTTACCTGGAGATACCTCCATGAAAACATGATCTCCTACCTGAAATTCCAAATCCTTTCTTCAGTTATCAGCATAGCTCATCTTCCTACATTGAGCTACTTTGATGGGGTTTTGGATTACCTTCACCTTTTCAATCGTTTCCTCCACCAGTTCTGGGCCTACAAGTTTTCTTTCACCAACATATTCTCAACATGTTGGTGTATGACATCTTTTTCTGTATAAAGCTTCATATGGTTCCATATGAATACTCGAATGGAAGATATTATTATAGGAACATTACACCATAGGTAAATACTGATCCCACATACCCTGAAAGTCAAGTGAGCATGATATCAAAATGACTTCTAATGTTTGAATAGTTCGTTCTGATTTTCCCTCTGTTTGAGGGTGGTAGGTAGTGCTCAAAAGAAGTTCAGTATCCAAGTCCTTCTAAAGACTCATCCAGAATCTTGATGTAAAATGGGGATTACAATCCAAAACAATTGATAGAGTTACTCCATGAAGTCTCACAACTTCTTTAATATACATTCTTGCTTGACTTTGAAGTGGTAAATCTTCCCTTATAGAATGAAAATGTGTTGATTTGGTAAGACTATCAATAATGAACCACATTGCATCATTCCTTCTAGGAGTCATTGGTAGTCCCATGAAAACGTCCATCATAATATTATCCCATTTCCACTCTTGTATGGGAAGAGGTTGCATGACTCCTCTAGGATGTTTCCATCCAGCTTACACTTGTTGAAAAATCATACATCTTATCATAAAATATGAAATATCCCTCTTCATGTTGTCCCACCAAAAATGTTCCATCATATCTCTATAAATTTTGGTGCACCCAGGCTGTATAGTGAAATAGTATCTGTGAGCATCATCCAACAATTCCCCTTTTAGATCAAGTATATCGAGAAAACAAAGTATATTCCCAAATTACAAAATTCCATCTTCATACAAAAATTCATTCAATCTCCCATCATTCAATTCTTTAATATTATTTTGAAATTTTTCTTCATCGGTCTGAGAACTCTTTATCCTTTCTAGTAAATATGGTTTGGTAACCATTTGAAAAAGTAACGATGTTTCAACATCCATGGTTTTTCCCATATTAAACTTTACTAGATCTATAAAAATAGGATCCCTCTCAACTCTCATCTTGTTCAAAACTCCATGATTCTTTCTGCTCAATGAATATGCCACCTTATTTGCCTTCCCTGGGTGATAGTGTATCGTGCAATCATAATCCTTGAGTAGTTAAAGCCATCTCCTTTTCCACATGTTGAGTTCATTCTATGCGAAAATATACTTAAAACTCTGGTGATCAGTATAAATCTCACATTTTTCACATTATAGATAGTGTCTCCAAATCTTCAAAGTAATGATTACAGCTGAAAACTCAATATCATGTGTAGGACAGTTTTTCTCATTAATTTTTAGTTGTCGTGATGCATAGGCAATAAATCTATCATTTTGCATAAGGACACAACCAAGTCCTTTCTTCGATGCCTCGCTATAAATAACAAAACCGTCATTCCACAATGGTAGTGTCTATATAAGATCATTGACTAAAGTTCTCTTCAGTTCTTCAAAACATTCTTCACACTATTTTGTACAAAAAAATTTAACGCCATTACGTGTGATCTTCATTAATGGGTTAGCCAATTTGGAAAAATTCTGGATGAAACTTCGATAATAACCTGATAATCCAATAAAACTATGTTCCTCGGTTATACTGGTTGTTGTTGGACATTCTTGGATTTCTCATGTCTTAGAAGGATCAACAGAGATTCCATCCTTAGAGACAATATGGACAAGAAAAGAGATCTCCTAAATCCAGAATTCACACTTTCTAAACATCCCATATAATTCATGTGACTCTTCAAGATAATGCGCTAGTGATTTTCATGATCCTCATAGATTTTGGCACAAACCAAGATATCATCAATAAATTCCACTAAAAAATCATTGGGATATTCCTTGATAATTCTGTTCATTAGATCCACGAAAACATAGGGTGCATTAGTCAATACAGAAGGCATTACTGTAAACTTGTAATGCCCGTACCTGGTTCGAAATGTTGTCTACAGAATGTCATCCTTCTTCACACACAAATGATGGTATCCAGATCAAAGGTCAATCTTTTAAAATTATTGATCTCCATGCATTTGTTCAAATAAATCTTCATTTTGAGGTAGGGGATACTTGTTCTTCATTTTTATAGCTCTGATCTCCCTGTAGTTGATACATAACCTCATAGATCCATCTTTATTATTTACAAAAATTAATGGGGCTCACCATGGAAAAACACTAAGGAAAATAAATATCTTATTACTCAATTCTTATAGTTTTTTCTATAGTTCAAATAATTCCATAGTGGCCATTCTCTAAGGGGTCTTCGATATAGGCCTTGAACCAGGAATTAAATCAATGAAAAACTCAATTTCTCATTCTGGAGGATATCCTTGTAAAAATTCTTGAAACACATCTACATATTATTTCAAAATAGGTACATCCTCTATTGGAATATTCCATTCCTCACCCATAGTTATTAAATTATCTTCCTCCTTGATAATTGAATTTAATTGAGGTACACGAGGAGGATCTATATAAGAATTAGGTGGTGACAATTCTTCTCTAAAGATATGGTTTTCCTTGTCAGCATCATCAAAAATTGTATCCTCCTTTTTCTTAAAATAAATATTCACGTTATGGTCTGATATCCAATCCATACTAAGGATTATATCAAATTCAGTCATGCGTATGATGATGCGATTAGCAGATTAAGAATAATTATATGCCCTAATGGGAATAGATCCGCAATACATTATAGGAATGATACATCCTTTAGGGGTTTTGACTAAAAATCCCTCGTTAAATCAAATTAAAAATATATAGTTTTTATTGCAAACTAGGATGATATGAAACAATGCGATGATACAGAATCAAATAATGAATTTTCTAGTCTTGAGGAAACCATTATAATACCTTCCACCACATCTTTCGGAGCTTCTACCTCAGCAGTAGTGATAGGATAAATATTTCCTTGATCCCATGTCCTTCTGCGAGGTATGATTCCATGATGTTTAGTTCATTCATTTTTACAGTGTCCCATCTCCCTTCAATTGTAGCATTGAACATCGGTAGCTTCTTTCTTCCCCTTGCAATCATGAGCTTGGTGGCCTTTTTTCACCATACTTGTAACAGACTCCCATTCCATTCATGCAAGTACCGGGGTGTTTCTTCCCACATTTACTTTAGGATGGATATTCAACTTTTCCCTTTTTCCCCCTATTTCCATTCCCCTAGTGATCAGCATATCTCTTCTTTTCTTGCTTTTCCATAAAGTCTTAAGACTTAGAGAATTATTTTTCTGTCTTGAAACTGCATGAGACAATATCTTCATACAATGAGAAGGGTTGTGAAACAAATGCTCGACAGAGAAACAGTTTTAACCCATTAAAGAAAAGATCAATCTTACATCTTTGGTTACATATATAATCTATAACACACCTCACAAACCATGTAATTATAGCCTCATACTTTGCAACATTATCATCCTCCTTTTTTCTCAGTCTTAGAAATTACCTTTCCATATCTGCTCGATGGTCATGAGGAAAGTTTTTTTATAAGAAAATCACCTCGAACTCCATCCATTTTATATTTGATACTTCATCATCTTCCTTTGTGATTTGTATCAATGACCACAATTGATCAACCTCTCCAGTGAGGCGGTACACTGCAATGACAACTTTTTCCCTATCACTACTCCCCAAGTCATGTAATATTTTCTCTATGGAATTTATCCATTTCTCATCTACTAAAAGATTTGTAATCCCATTGAATTTCAGTGGTTGTTGCCTCATGAAGTGATCTAACATTGATCATCCATTTTGTGGATCAGTGTGCTCTATACGGGTAAGGTTATTATTCATAATGTATGTGAGTAGTCCTAGTATGGTGATTAGCTGATCAACACCAGTTGCATCGCCAACTCCACTATAATTATCTTGTGAAGGAGGGAAATCCTTAAAAGGAGTGTGTGCATTGATATGATTCCCATTACTTCCACTAGGCGTCATTTTTAAACAATGTCATAAACTATATTAGTTTATGAATCGAAATACATAATTCCAAACATGTAAAACACTTAACATAAATTGAACAGTTTATGGATATAATCCATAAACATAAAAAAAATTCTGAGAAAGTATATACTCATAAACCCTTCATAATGGTTTGTAATGAAAATGAGAATTATATTAAGCATATCCCCCATGAGTGTCATAACCAATAGTGAAGCAAGGCCTGTTTTCGTGCATCAGTTCTCGTTTGAGTCTAGCTCAATGCAGTGATTTCAGGTTTTACTCCTAGGTAAATATTTTCCAGAGCTGCCTCTACCTTCTCGTATACAGTCAGAGATTTATTTCCTGGAAAACTCACAAAATATCTTCAATACCAAAATTCTAGGAAGTTCTTCTATATTAATCATCAAAGTCCATCTTAGTTCTATGTGCTTTAGTCATAGTTTATCTAAATCTAGCTCCCATGGTTTGTACTAACCTTCCTATGATACAAAATGTAACACCCCAACCCTAGTTACCCATATTTGGTGCATTAATACATAACATTGTCCTGATCACAAAATATAATGTCTCGAAAGACCGATTAGTTTAGAAACCTTGGAATCACTAAATACATTCATAACGTTTAGATTACATCATAAAATTAAAACTACAACAACATAGTATCCATAGTCCAAACTCATATCCCTTCATATTATCCCTATAGGTCAATCATAAAATACTTCTTCACATCATAGGAATAATAAAACACAAAAACGGGTGTGCTCAGATGCCCTCTAAGGATAACAATATAGCGGAATCTTTCATAAATAAATATAAACATTTAAGGAAATGTATAACTAAATCAAATTTATTTAAAACAAAAACTTCATCATAATATGTCACAAATAAAATGAAATAATTCCATTAAACTATTCACATGGATATTCTTCTAGTCGAATAATCCCATGCATATCAATAACAACATTCATAATGATGAAATGCATAATTCTAGACTATCATAACCATATATTCAAGGCCTTGTGCCAAGACTACAAATAAGATTTTGTCCAGGCCTTATGCCAAGACACTAGATTGTCTCATGAGACCTACCGATTTATCGAGGAGCAGTTGCAGTCTCCACCCGTCATTTATTAAGTCCAATGCATTCTCATTTTAATAGGTTTAAACATAACATAAACTTTTGTGTTAAAACTAGCATACGAAATGTCAATACTTTCTCTATAAACCATGAATGGAATAAAAATAACACATCTACATCAAACATATCACAAAACCTACAATACAATATGGATGTTTTTTATCATAATAAATCAACTTCAAATAATCTTAAAATCCATCAAAGGATGTTGACATAGATGAAATCAATACTATTTTAGAGAAGTATATCTTTTTTTTTGAAATAATTTAAAAGCCACATAATTATAAATCATTTACATTGAAAATATCCTTATAAGCTGGTAAAGGGAAGCTTCGAAGATTTTCTAACTGCTGAAAATTGCCGTACCCACCGTATATGTTAATAAATACATTCTTACCTTAATTCTATGGAAAAGGTTAAAAAAGATCTTGTTTGGAAAATGACTGAAATATTCATTTATAAACATCTTATAAAAAGTTAAAAAAGGGTATAAATTACTTTAACCCATATTCTGTAAAATAGTACGAATTATTTGAAACACATTTTTAAGAAACATGGATGTGGATGATAAATAAGACCTAGTAGATAATTACATATGAACAACCCCAGATAACGAAGAGATTGCGAAATAAACCCTTACCTAGTACTTTTCCATGGTTGGGGATAGGTTAACCACCTATATAATGATAAAATAATTTTCATTAAAATATTAATGTATCATATACATTAAAATGATATCATATAAGATCTTTTAACATTGCTTTGTTAATAATATCTTAGTATTATTGTTTTTTGGGTGTTAACTTATTGTTTTCTTTCATATGTTTTGAAACATAATCTGTGTTTTTTATGAATAAGTTGTATATTATTAATATCTAGAATTATATCAATTCCTTCAAAATTTTATTTAATCATCAAGTGAGAATTATACATGAATGGATACAATGGAGAATAAATATCATCACGTTCGTGGAGGTGGCAGTCCTTACGTACGTACGAGCGATAATATCATTCTTTTGATATTAAAATAATATATAATTGGATGGTGTATCTTATATACAGAATCATTATAATGTAATATTTAATATTTACATGAATTACAAATCATTATTATACCAATCCAAATAATAATGTATTGAATAACAATTACACCACGACATGAAGACGGGAGGCTGTACGTACGCACGTATGGTGACATGTCATTCAAAGGATGGATAGAATACAGAATATGTATCAACCATATTTATTATATCATCACAGTATATAGAATATACTGTGGTTATTATTTTAGAATGAAAATAAAAAATAATGAAAAAGTTGAAGAAGAAAGGAACATGAAAGAGGGAGGTGAAAACATTACCTCTTCTTCAGGTTCTTCCTTTTGATTTGATCAAAAGGGCTCCATAGGTTGAATTTATGATCAAACTAATGCCTCTAGGTTGAATTGAGGGATGTTGATAGAAGAATTGGGAATGGGTTACCCAAACCAAAATTCTTTTAAGGTGTGAGGAATTGGTTAGAATTGGTGTCCTTTTATAAGGGGAGGATGGTCTCTTTAGGAAAAACTTAAATTATTATTTTATAATAAATTCATATTAGGATTATAATTTCTCCAACATAGATTATTCATATTCTAAGGTGGGTATGGGCTTAAATCCTTTCAACGAATCAATTTTATATTGGTATGGGTCATTATATAAACCTTATCTTTTTTTTAACTCTTTGTTAATTAGTTTGACATTTACCATGTCACTTTGTATTTTTATATTATATAGTTAATAAAAATAGTATATAAATCCAAAGTACCCCCAAGTGGTCCATTAATGATACACCTATCATTTTATAAGTCCTTTGGATGAACTTTAGATTTTTAGGAATAGATTTTCAATTAATAATATAATATTTTTTTAAAAACGTATTTATGTCAATTTTGACTCTATTCCATATTTTATTTTTGTTAAATTCTTAACAACTCTATTAATTAGAATAGAATTAATTTAAGAAATCCCAACATGTAATATTAACCATAAAAATTCGTGGTTGGAATCAAAACTTTCAAATTATATTTATTTTAACTTTTATAACACAAATTATTTGATTCACTCATTAATAAGGAAAATAATGCATCATTATTGTGTCATAAATAAAATTAATTATTAAATGTCTAAAAATTATAAATAAAATAACATTATGTAGGAAATCATTTTAGATATCTAATGAATATTTATAATAGAATTTATCTTGTATATAACCCTATATAAAAAATGTTTTAGTAATTAAATGTATATTTTATTTCTTTAAACTTTTCTTTGAATTGAACAATAATTAATGTCCTAATCTAATCCAAGTGGACCTAAATTATAATATTTTATTCCAAAGGTTGTTTTTGGTAATGATAAACTTTTCCAACATAATTAGGACATGTTTTAGTGTAATATTAATATCATTTTTACCCTTAATTACCCCATTTAATATTAAAAGTGGTAAATAAAAGTAAAAATTTACTATTCACCAAAAAATATATGTATCCCATTGAACCACATATTACTCCTTGATATTAACTATGTCTCTTAGATTTTCGAAATTCTTCTCACAGATGCGGTAAAATTATGTTTTATATGATTTTCCAAATTCTCTTAAGAGGTGGGTAAAAGACGGTGAAATGTTCTATAAAATTTTTATATATCTAAAATTATTCTAAACTAACTCTAATGAATTACATTGAACTTATATATGTATTATGTATCTATGTTTACCTTAATTAAATTTAAATAAAATATATAATCATTTAAATAAAAAATCAATTTTAAACTATAACTCAGAGTTTTTTCACTATTCATAAAAAATTGAATGTTTTCAAAAAAATACCAAAAATTCACCCTAGCATAATTTCGATATTCTAAATACAAAAATTAAGTACTTTTTGAAAGATAAAATTTATAGAATTTCAAAAAGTGGGTATTACTATTCATATTGGCTAGTTTGATTTGTTGTGGTCTGTGTTAAAACTCGATGTTGTGTACAACACACACTACTATATTATTCAAAGAGAAGCGTACCGTGGAAGCTTGGGGTGTTACACTACTTGTTGAAAAAGACATATTTAGTCCAAATGACATTCTTATCAGCTGGAATCAAAACAATCTCCCTTGTCTGATTATTCTCAATCTGATTTAGCTTTTCCTTCATAGTTTGATCCCAGTTTTCATCTTCAGCAGCATCAGCAATTCATTTAAGCTCTACTTCAGATAAGAAAGATGTTTTCTTCATATATTTCAATATTCTTTTTGTAACTAGAGATGATTGATCACAAATGATGTTTTTCTTGTTAGTTTCAGCTTCACTACTTGTCTTCTGTGGAGATACATATTTTTCTTCTTCATGCTCATCTTCAGTATCTTCTTCTCAATCAGTATCTGCCACTTCAGCTACTCCTATGTTTCTTTCATCCTCATCACTTTCATCAGGAAATTTTTCACTGTGCGGTTGAATGTTCTCATCAATTTCCACAATAGTGACTTTACTACTCTCAAATACTTTTCCCATCATTTTATTAAAGCATTTATATGATTTTCTTTTTCATGTGTTGTCCAGGAATATCCCTTCATCTCTATGCAACTCAAATTTCCTATGTTTCTCCTTGTTCAGGATAAATATCTTACTTTAAAATATTCTAATGTATTTCACTATTGGCTTCTTTCCATACCATATCATGTACGGTGTAATTCCTTCATTCAGTCCCAACATAGATCTATCGGAAATGTTAACCGATGTCAATAATACTTCCTTACAAAATTTCATGGCTTTGTCTTTCATTCTGATCATCGTTCTGGCCATGTTGATGATGATCTGATTTCTCCTTTCAACCACTCTATCTTGTTGGGGAGTTCTCACTGAGGAAACATGATCCCTTATCCCTTGTTTCTCAAGGTAGTTTTCCACCTGACTATTTGTGAATTCTATACCATTATCAGTACGGAGATTCATAATTTTCTATCCAAGAATCCTTTCACACTCCCTCCAGTACTATTTTAAGTAGTTGAACACATCTGACATATGAGAAATAACAAATACCAATTCCATTCTACAATACTCATCAATGAAATGAACATAGTAGCTCTTTCTGCCAATTTCTCTTGTTGTGATAGTCCCACACACATCATTATGAACCAATTGAAGCACTCTTGTGGACGTCATTTCCATTTGAATATTTGTATTTCTGACGATCTTACCTTGTTGAATTGCATCGCATGAGTGAGTATGATCATGTGATAGCATAGCTATGTCTCTTGGTTCCTAACACTTTACCATATCTTCATGGGGTGGTTGGCATAGATGACCAAGTCATTTATTCCACAACTTGTATTCTTCATCTCTAGCCAGAAAACACATATCTTCTTCTCCACTTAACTGATAGATATTTCACATTGTTCTTTTCCCTATAGAACCACTTCCAAATCATTTTCTTTTATGATTCACATCTTCATAGTAAACCTTATAGAATGTTTTGAGTCACATAGTTGTTTGACGCATAGTAAAATGTGACTGATGCATTTAACTTATAATACATTAACACATCTCATCTCAGTGTCCCAAACATGACCTTTCCTGAGCCAATATTCTCCAGGCCTTCGTCGTTTCCAAACATGAAACCTCCTTCTTTTTCATATTTTACATCTCTAACAAGATCTTTATTACCTGTCATGTGATATGTGCAACCACTATCAAGGATCCACACACCAAAGTGTTATGATGGTTTAAGGTCAATTTTTTCCACCACTTCCTTCCCATAATTCTTCTTCATGGTAAATATTTTTATATTGACACTTGCAATGAATTGAGAATTCTATTATTTCTTAGATTATGATGGACCAATTTCATCATGAAAAGATGAAAATCAATTTTGGGTTTCTGTCTTACATGTTTGTTCCTTGTTCTGTTGCATATGAAAATATTGATTCTACATTGGCACATTCCTCTATATGGTCGAAGTGTAGTACCTACCCATTTTCCTATATCCTGCACACCAAAAATAGTGTCCTTCAAAATATTTTCTGGAGAACAATTCTTTATTTGGCCTCCACCAATGTTCTTGTGCCCTTCGATATCTCTTGGCTATGGAAGACACATACTATGAATGTTCCATCTTTCCACCACAATAACACCTGATAAAAGGTGCATTACATCATGTCACTTCTGAACTGCTTTTTTCACCTTGGGATCTCTAAATATTATAATTTTTCGTTGACCCCAATTCAACCATCAATCGTGGAATGGGTGCTTGCAGTTGGACTTCAATTTTCACAGGTTTTTGTTTTCGATCAAGCCACTCTTCGTCCTTATCATCTGAACATAATTGATTATTCCTCCATACAACAATAATTATAACCACTTTCAGCTTCTTGATTTTCTAATTGATCGGATTTCCTGATGCCCCAATTAGAGTCAAGAGTTTTTCATGATCTTTAACCCTTTTATGCAACCTGAAAACTTCTCCTTCAGGTTCTTCAATACGCTTGATTTTATAATTTGTTTTGTTATTCATGCCAATGATATCCTTTTTTGTTCTTCAACCTTGAATTTATTTTCATCAACATTTCTTGAGATCTTTGGCCTAAAAAATGTAACGTTTTCAATATCCTTTATCAGTTCAGGCTTCTCTTCTTCCTGCTGTTTCGTGTAGTGTGTCAAATCATGTACCACCTTGTTAGATTTCATTGGTTTTTTCACTCCAAACATCAATCGTTCCAATAGATGCCTCTAATTCAACATCTATGTCAACTCTTCCCTCAACTTATTATTCTACTATATCACCATGGGTTTCATTCTTCTACTGAGATCTACTGACAATATCCACAATATAATTTTCTCTATGTTCTCTAGAGGTCTATATCTCTTCAACATCATAAACATCTCACTCTTAGGAACTATCACATTATTTTTAATGAAGGATATTCTTCATAAATAAATTTCTCTTTTAATATATATTTCTTTTCCCATAGGCTAAAGACTTATTTTGACTATCAATTTTATCTAAATCATCATCCTCATGGAAAATTTTGGGACACCTTCCTACAAGATGTCCAACCATTCCATATCGAAAACATTAATATAGAAGTGTCCCTTTAATCTTTTTTGTTTCTTCTTTGAAGGTTTGAGGAGAAGGATGACATCATCTAATTTGAATATTCTTCTTCCGGAGAATCTTCAAGGGTGACCTTCATCATGGCCTTGAAAGATACCTCTTTGGAGTTACACATTTTCACAACATTGTTTACATCATTTCTAATTTTATATGCAATAAAATTATTTTACAGGTTATCCATTATCATTTCATTAAGGTCATTATCACCCAAAACTGAAATATTCAAACTGAATTGATGTGGAAGTATCCTCAAGATGCACTACACAATATTTATGTCATCAATAAATTCTCCATGACCTCACATGTCCTCCACAACAACATTTACCCTGTCGAATAATTCATCAATAGATTCATTCGGGTTCATTCTCATATCTTCATTCATGTTCCACAACACTTGAAGCATTGATTCTTTATACATTGTATCTCCTTCATATATGTTCAACAATATTTCCCACATATAAAGTATGGTTTTTCATGACATCAACTTGGTATATATAGCATTGGATAGGGAACCCCCTAAAGCATTGATTCCCTTTGTGTCTAAATCCAAATATCTTCGATATTCATCTAATAATGAACCACTATTAATATCAGATGTGATACCATGCATTGATGCCATAAACACATCCATTACAAAAGATCAAAAGTAGTGTTACATCTAATTCATCCATTTCTAAATATTGTTCCCATCAATGATCAGAATACCTTTTCTGATTGATGACATCTATTTGAGATAGAAGATGATATCAACCTTTCTCTATGATACCAACTGTTAGGTCTACATTGTTAGATACCCTGATAGGGGGGTGAATCAGGGTATGACATATTAAAATAACTGCCTCGTTTGATCTTCATTTCCTATTAAAAAAACCATTTTTTTCTCTCCGTCCAATTTCAGAGTATAAGTAAACCATAAATAAAGCACTGTATAGAGTAATTTTTTACTTGGTTCACCCTAACTGGGCTACGTCCAAGGATCATACACTGGTAGTGTGCCGATGTACCAATTCCACTCTAAGCGCACTATTTTTTACATGTTAGAAGCAGACTGACTATCCCTCCAGGTTTACAACAACAAAAAAGTTGGGAACTCACTACTCTCACTCAACTAAAGTGAGATCACTACTTATTTAGAAGATCCTTTAACCGTTTATATACATCTAGGTCACTTCATTACCTCTAATGAATGGATCCTCAACTATATAAAGATGCTCTGTTGATGTCTAAATTTCATCAAAAAATGAATACTCTTTTTCCATTGAGCACTGAGCAAAAACCTTTGGGAGTACCTCCAAAAATCAAACTACTTATCGATGGTCCAAATTTCGTGATGCTCAAGTAAGCCTTCACGAATTCCCTTCCTATTCGTGAATAACAAATCTACACAGAGCTCGTTGTTGTGCGGAGAACAATACTTTCACAGAGCTTAGACCTTCTCCAAGATCAATCCTTTGCAATGCTCAGGTCGTCACAGATCTGATGTCATCACAGAGTGACTTCCATCACGATGATCATTGAGCTAATGTAGAGAACACCACTTTCGTGGAGCTAAATTAGTTGTCATGAATCTCCTTCCTTCGTCAATAAAACTACATTCTTGAACCATCACCACAAGCTGGGAGTGTCAAAATTTTCCTTGAAAAATCTCTACTTCACTCGAGGTGGCTAGGCCCTATTACTAGGTGATTCCACCAACCCTTGATCCTTCTGCGCAAAGTCAGCACCATGTCTTCTAAAATCAGGATGCTCAGAAATTTCTGCCGAAATTCTCATAATATCACGAAGAACCATGGAAATTTTCAGATGGTAGTGATCGTTGTAATCAATGAGTGTTCCATCAAATACTTTGTTCCCCTGCCGCAAAGATCCCTAGTATTTCCATTCATCTCTATCATTTGTGAATCTATACTTAATCATAAAAAACACAGTCAACATAACTATTTTCTTCACTAAATCCAATCAATGATGTATATCTTCATGAAACTCATGCCTTTTCCATAATTTGTTGAGATCTTCAAGGAAATCCTTATTTCATGATGCTCACCAACCTCCAAATATTGTACACCAAAAATTTGGCCAACACTGAAAATCGACACCAGCTTGTTTTTTCTCTTTTGGTACTGCCTCTATATCATCTATTCCTTTTTCATGGTTCATTGCAAACATGTATTGTCAAAAACATCTCATAAGCATGAAAACTCCCATATAATCCTACTTTTTCCACAAACACCTAATAGAAGTACATATTTATCATACATTCTTCTAACAAAAAATTGATTAAATAATAGGTGATGGAATAAATGTGATTTTGAAAAAAAATTAAATAATTATTAAACTACATGTGTGAATAATATTTATTCAACATGATAATTAA
Organism: Viscum album; assembly: GCA_963277665.1. NCBI lineage: Eukaryota > Viridiplantae > Streptophyta > Magnoliopsida > Santalales > Viscaceae > Viscum > Viscum album. The sequence continues at coordinate 422,249,729 of OY728151.1, forward strand.
GAATATTATTTTAGCTGATATTTTTAATTAACATAATGTGGCATTAACTTGGCCACATTTATATAGGAAATAGGTGAAGTAATGTGATATACAAGGATACTGTATAGGAATACATGTAGTCACACATAACGAAAGAAACTATGTCACAATGATATAAATCCTCATATGGATCCTTACTGTGTAATACAATCTCTTCATCACATTATCTCAAATCATGTAAATGCATGTTGGTGCCATCAACCTACACTCTATTAGTATCTTCCATTGAATTCATAAGAATTAAAAGTTCAAATAAAACACCATGGACATGGATTTATTTAGGCTATATCATTTCCATAATATCTCATGAGATATCATCTTCCATTAAAGAATAGAAGTGATAAATTATTTTTTTCCGTTTTTAATTAATAAAATAATAATTGTTACATACCCATTGTGACCTGATTTACAATGAACTTATTACATCATGGTCTCCATTATTAAATAAAATTAAGAAACTTATTACACACACAAATAATAATATTAATGTCCAAGGATCATAACACTCTTTTGTAGACAGGAACAACCAATAACACATGTAAATGTGGATTCTCTTCATGGGATCTCATTCTCATAATATCTTACACTGTATAATACCATGGTTGTAAACATTGAAAAGGTGAATCATAGTTCAATAAGTCCCCCCCCCCAAACACTATATAATTTGTGTCCCTCAAATGACTTAGTACATTCATATCTGATATATATTTATGAATGTTTTCATGGATCATCAGGTTTGTCATCATAGTGGGGAACTTATATGACCATTCGGTATTACATATACTCTTAATAAATTATCACCTAACGTGTTAAAAATATATACAAAATCATGATGTGATATATATTTTGTTAATATTAAATATCTTGAATAATGTTTATCATGAATAACACAAAAGTCGGTTCTATGGCACTATCTCCAATTCCACCATATGGGACTCTCCCTTCCAAACTATTGGCACCACATAACAAGATTTCACATTTATCCTTCATATTATATCCCTAATAATGATGAATCCCCTTCCATTTATTTCCTTCCTACTCATTTATAGCATCTATAACACCTTCAATTGGGAAATAATGAGCCTTGTGACCTCACTAATCAGAAGCATATAATATTCCCTCCATATGATAACTGGACCATCTGGGAAAACACTACAATATATATCTGCATGTCTGGGTCTATGAATGAGTATGCCTTTTTTTTCAAGACCCTGAATATGTATTTCCTATAGTTTCTAGAGAAAACTCAACCCCATGATGCCCACATTCATCTCTAACTACCTTTATAACCCTCTTCTCAAAAATTCTCTCTATACATGGACTAGTCCATCACTCCATTAGATGTGTGAATTCATAAAGAGATAATGCTTTATATTATGTCTCTATGATGTTCCAAAATTAAAATTGTTACCCCAAAAATGACCATCTCACACCATATTAAGAGAATAGTGTGTGAGGTCAAAAAACCATGATACTGAATAAATAATAGACATATCACACTATTGCAACATCACATGATCATAGATACACATAGAGAATAATATACAAGTGTAATACTCATTGTGTTTTAACATCATAATGTATATCTATAAATGTATTATCTCATCTTGTGTTTTTGTTATCAGACCACACTATCACCATGTAGACCAAAAATGTTATCTTGTTACAAAAATGACCATCTTATTGGGAAGTGTCTAAAAAAGAATAAAAATTAGACACACTTTCTCATGCTAATCCTCCACTTCTGGAGGGTCTGTCTCTCCATGGAAAATGAGAATTATTTTATGTTTCTTGAACATTCATAATTATTTTACGCTTTACAATTCTTTATCAATTCTATATAGATCTATCGACTACCTAACATGTGGTCGATCATCCACCAAGAGCACAATAGTTTTCTCCATGAACTACCCATTGAATTAAAGCAGTTATCAATTTTTAAATGATTTAAAATCCTTTTTAATGTGTAATTGAACTGAAGAATCATTTCTCAACTAGTCATCTTCATGACCCTATACCTATATCCCAGACGGTTGGCATTGCTTTGATGTAAAAGGAGAATGATGAGTTGATTTTTTTTGACCAGATTGTTGATTATAGGGTGTTTGATTTCATTCATAATAATTGATGTTAGGTCACCATTTTCATTTATAAAGGAACCACCCAATAAATCCCACTACCATAAAAGGATAAATACCTATTATCCAAATATAGGTTATCCATTAGGGTTTTAGACCCAATGATTCTCAGGAACTCAAATTGTTTGATTGGATGGGGTGGGGCCACACACACCCATTCAGTTTTAATTTCTTGCTACTATGGGGGTTATATTATAGATTTAAAATATGATCTATAATAACTTCTTAATTTCAATACATGGCTAGTTATCATAAAATGATTATATAATAACCCATTTTGTACTTAAAAAATGGGATCTCATTATTGAATCATTTTGTATGTATCCATGGTTATTTTCCACATACAAATAATGAGTAGCTTCTTATATGAAGTAGCTACATAACCAAACACATTAGGATTATCATCTATTTAGGCATGTGGTTTAATATTCATTGTATGTGATTATTTAATTATGATTCATCATACTAATCCTTTTAATTACCAGATTCAACTCCCACAAAAATTGTTAATAACAATGCAATTTAACTTCATGTATAAAGAATATATGTGTGGGAATGTGGGAACTAATTATTCAATATTGAGTCTTGAGAATATCTCATACGTATCATGATAATGGTAGGAATAAGAGCTATCATAGTTATTTCATGCCCTTGGGACTAGCCTGAATGTATACTCTCTTATATTGAGGTAATCATATCATACCACCCATTGAGGCTTATAAAATATGGGTTCCCTATTAGGTGGATAATCATTATGTGAATGATATGACCATATCAAATCCATAATCTTCTTTGATCCGTGATCACTGTGTGAAACAAGGGATTCCATGTAATATATATAACTACATATGGGTACATGACTTATATACTAGGCCATCCCGTTGGATGTTTAATATAATTCTTTCGACTTAGTATAGAATTCTACATATCCTAATTATAGCAATAATAAGACATTTTATAGATTAGTTGGCTTCTCAGTCTATTGAAGGATGAGTTATAATAATCAACCCTTGAGAATGATTATGTCCCCCTGGTGGAAATGTCAAAGACATGAGTGGAATGACACCAAAGTGGATTCTTATTTTATATTTGTCCATAGGAAGAAATCCTACATATCCTACTTATTTTTTAAAATAGATTCCTTGTAGTTCACTTAATTGGGGATTAATCATTGTTGTTTACCATTTTGGATGATGGGATAATTTTAATTTCATAATACAATGTGAGCTATGTTTGGTGTGGGATAAGGATTGAAAATATCTTTTATCACTATTTTTTGATGTGGTACTAATTTGATGGGAATCCCCTAATGATGATTTAATATAGTGCTTAGTAATTACATTGATGTCCTACATATCATTATTATAGTAGGAATCCAATTTATCATAGTTGAATTATTAGGTGAATACACACTGGTGTTTCACTATGTGAATGACATGATAATAGACATTTCATCATCCCACATGATCTATATTCATTGTGATGAACAATGAATAGAAAATAGCCAATGACAATTTTCATGGATGTGGGAATTATGTCATTGGAGCACCATACTTATTTTTTATTATGGAGCATGGGACCTATGAAGGAATCCTATATATAATTGTTATAGTAGGAATTATAGTATTTTTAGTTAAATTGGTTATGTCAAATGCACTAATAATTCCCTTTTTCAATTAATTGATCATTGAAATATTTTATGCCCATGTGAGAAATGCATGGTGTTGGAAACGAGGGATAGAAAATGACCAGTCTAACTATTTGTTGATGTGGGAATTAGGTGATGTGACAGACCTACTAATGTTTTATTATGCATCTCGTACCATAGGAAGGATCCTTATGTATCATAACTATAGCGGGATTCAATATAATTGAATTTCAATTATTCATAGATTACAAAATGATTATTCCTTTTATGGAGGCTGGAGGGGGTTGTCTTGTCCTAGGATGCTCACTTGACATAGCCTTATTATCTTCATAGAATGCATTGATCATCTTCACTGCATGCCATGATATTCATTCATGACACGTTAAAAGATTTATATTGGACGTGTCCCAAGTAAATTGACTAATATAGTTGATTTTTTCAAGGTAAATCACCTAATCTGGATGGAATGTATGATGTTCGTCACATTACCACCACTGACTTATATGTCAGACCTCGCAAGACTAGGCTAGTTGATAAGGAATTCTATCAAATGAACTCAGTTGAAATTCATGGATGGAATTACATGATCTATGTGAATTTCCCTAATGTCCGCACAAAATCAATTTGACACATTGTTAGGGTGTTTCAAGACTCAATGCGACATGTTGGGAGGGTGATGACTAATCCATGATGACATTTTTGGAGGATGTTGTGAATGCAAAATAACATGTATGGGTGATATCATGAGATATGGCTACCATGATTGGAGGACATCGCAATATCCATTTTACATGGACTCGTGATATCATAAGACTGAGATAACATTTGTTGATGACCCAATATGATTATGTAGACTTGTATGAAGAGAATAAAAATGTTTATATGGTGATCCTGAAGAGCTTCGTGAGATTTTGTAGGCATTCCATGGGGGGGAATTTGAGTTTCTATGACACGTATTGAGGAAATTTTTGCATCTAAATAGTATTCCAATGGAATTTCATTTGGTCTTAGAATGATTTCATGGGTTTTTCGGGTGAACTCAGTGGTTCACATGATGTTTATTGGGATTACTGTGCATGTTATTATAATATGTCTCTTCTATTTTTAGTCATTTTTCTATCATTTTTTATCATATCACGTATATTTTTTTAGTTTTATCATGCATCATGTATCAATTGATCTAGTAGTTTTGGGTGATGATATTCACATGAATTGCCACATGTACATTGTATGATCTATGAGTGATCACATGGAGTGCTTGTGCATGATGGATGATCGGTGAGGATATTATCGAAATATTCCTGAAAAGAAAACATTGTTGTACATGATATTATCGTGACCAATAAATCCTCTCTAATTCATAGGTGACACAATGTGAGGATAACAGGAAAAGTATGAGCATTATTCATGCTAGGTTATGGAATTAATATACCTTGTCACCCCTATTATTCAATGATTATCATGGTGCCTATCAAACAAATCCAGACTTCATTCGATGGAGGAATTTGATGTTATATAGTTCATGAGATCCTATTGTAGGTCATTATTGGTCTGAAACATGATTTTAAGTGACCACAATACCATCGATTCAATTCTCTATTTGTTTTATTATAGCCAAATAATGGGGTATTTCAAAATCATACGGAAGGGACTTCAATATTTACCAGATGGTATGTAAAATGGCCATCAAGAGATTAGTGATCCTATAAAAAGGACATCTATCGATCATAGAATGCATTTTTGGGACATTTCCTGATAGATGGATGAATTTCTTGGGGGTTTTCCAAAGATGATTTCATCATTACGAATGGATTTTTCAAGGTATTTTTGCCCTATCACAGGGTGTTGTGAGGTTGTGATTTGGTTTATAATGGAGTTTTAAATCATAAGAGTCTCCCATTTTTTTCTACTTTATTTTTCTATTTTACATTACAAGGAAATATGGGATTCCATGTTTTTTGGGTGATGTCGAGGAAAATAATTCTCCCCGTTGGTGATGCATCTTGTTACAAAAAAAGACATATAGTGATGCTTGAGCATTGTCATAGACAAACCATTCATCATTACATCAATAAAATGTGGAAGCACAAAACTATGTAGACATGTGTGAGGCCTTTCATGGGATGAGGGTCATATTTTAGTAGGCTCTATTATAGTGAGAAAGAATTTTCAATTGGGACTTGTGATTTTATTGGAAGAACATGGGGAACATCAAGAAATTTTTATCGCTGTAAGAGGATCATATGAATCCCATTTTTATTTTGATTGATTATTTTTCAATTGGAATGGATCTCTAGAGGTTGTATGATTGTTGTTAAAGGAAATCAATTTTCCTATCAATGATGCATCGTATGATATTTATGACAACAAGACTCTCCCTCAATTTTCATATTTCCCTAATTTTCTTCAAAAAAATGGATGGATTTTCAGGAATCTACTACCTGACTATTTGAAAGACATGGGGTTGCTTGTATGTCTATATTTTTATGATCTGCGAGAGTCTTAGATAGATTCTAATTAGTATAAGGGCTTTTTAATGGGATTCAGAGGGATATTCCATATGTTATGTGCTATGTGTGACTATCTGTACATCCTTCCAGATGACCTTTGTTAGGTCATGTGGTAAAGTGTCACCCAGAGCTTCAGGAATTACATGTGACGATGATAACCTTCTTAATACGTTGTATTGTGGTGGAAAATAATACCCATATATCGGTATTTCAAAATTTGTAGATTATTTTATTCTCATTTGGTGGGTGTCATCAAATGGCCACCCTTCGGAGTGATTTTCATGTGAATAATGGATTGGTTCCATGAAATGATAATTCCCACATTAGAATATGGAGATAAATGAAATTGGTGTATGGGGAGGCATTTGGTTTCCATGTGACATTTGGTATTCCACAAAATTCTCTATATATAGGGGAGAGTATAGAGTCTCATTAATTAGTTACTCAATTCATAGATATCTTGTTCCCTACTCTCATCGCTTAACCTTGTTGCAAGATATCATAGAATACTATACTAGAGAAGAAATTGACTTCCATACATAGTGAATAAGGAAAGGACAGTCGAATTTTATAGAGAAGAGGTGTAGTAGATTGTTGTTAAGAGGAAATTGATTATGTCTACCAATTATTCCAATATGCTACCTCCCTAGTGAAGATATTTGTAGAGCTAAATGATTCTTCTAAACACTTTCAATGATAGATTTTCAATATTTAAAATTTTCATTGGCTCATATATTCAATGGATAGACTACAATATTTGGAGATTACACAGTTAGTATTCTATCAAGGAATTCATTTTCTGAAATCAAAAGGATTTCTTCCAAGTTTCATTCCATCATGATGTACATGATTCATTTCTGATATGATGTTTTATTAATCGACATGGATACCCATCCATTGCATAATATAAATTAAACCTGATCTCTATGAATTTAATATTATAAATCTAACAGATTATTTGTAATAAATGCTCATGATGGCCCACAAACAATATTTTATTCATGGATATATCTACTTCTTCTATCATGAGATCATCTGATTCACAGAACGATTATTTTTTAGAATATATATGGAAGAGAGAGAGTGACCTAAATATTACCCAACCTGATAGTCTTGGAGACCAATTATATAGAGTGGGTCTTGAATTATTTTTCATTCTGTTATATACAATCATTTTTTTGATCTAATTTATTGTCCTTGAGGTCAGACATGTTATCACTATAGCTTAGGAATTTTTAACTCAGACCATATATTGGGATATTTTATGAGATTTTATCATGGATATTTTATAATTATAGTTTATTTTCTTTTACCTTGGACCATCTATCACTATAGTATAAGTTCTTCTAGCATGGACATCTTTTTACTGTACAATATGTCAATTTAGGTCAAACCTTCAACAACTGTTGTTTAGGTTCTTTTACTGCGGGCCATATGATTCCATGTAATGTAATATCTTTATTAAAAAACAAGATTTATGATCATGTATGATGGTGAATAAACTCTACGATTGACCCAAACACGCTTTGGTTTTGAGTTCATTCATGGTGTTGTTGAGGCTCACGATGATTAGAGAACCATTCTAAAATGTGTATATTCCTTTAGATACAATGTCAAATCCCTTATTCATTTGTAACATTATAAAACAGAGGGGTATCTAGTATTTTTAGATAGTCATGTATGATTTATGGAGGAAATATTGGATATAGAAGAAATACTGCAGATTCTAGGTCCACCTAGAATGTAATAATACGGGTGATATAAGTCATAACCAAAAAGTTTGAGTAATTTAATATGGAATGGGGTATACATTAAGGGGATTACCCATAACAACCATATATTCTAGTTTCTTCTAGGGTGCTTCCTCACCTCACATAGATTGAAGAACATTTCTGGTAAGGAGGATGCACCTATAAATGGTATGTAAATTCCATTATTGACCTGTAGAATGGTCAAGAAATGCTGATTTATAGTCCTTTCCAAGGTCTATGAAAGTTTCCTGGATAATCAAATATCTATATGATGTGGTTGAGTATGGGAGGAATGCTATCCATGAAAGAATATGAATCGATTGGGTTGTTAATCTCTTAGTTATGAAGCATGTTCCCTACACCATTTAGTTTCAAATCATGAGTATTGGGCCATCAAATGTTCCGAAATAGAGTGTCACATTGTTTCTATGATAAATGGTATAAAACATGGTGACATAATGTATTTTATGTCTAATAAACTTTGACATTTTGGTTTCAGGGATTCTAAATCATCGATCAACTTTATCAGGTCATGAGGATGGTCTGAAAAGAAAATATACCAGGAGTGGCCCTGAACACACTAAGGTGATGAGTTATGCCATAATGACATTAGGGCATAAAATAATTGGAATTCCCTTTTGCATGGTAAAGAATTTGTTTGATCTCCATATCCACATATGTAGTCACCCTAAGAATAATATCCTAGTGAAAAAAGTTTCCATGAAGTTGGGTATCCTTATCAAGGAACATATAATATTGGGGTTAACTTAGGAACTCAAATAGTGACATATTATTTTTGGATACTTTAATATTATTGAAGGGTTCGAGCACCAGAAAGGTTTTGTCTCCACCTAAGGAACATGTTCTCATGGTGACGATATGTAAAAACATTACTCTAACATTTTCTTGAACCAGGTGGGTCTAGTGAGCATTTATTGGCTTTTACTATAGTTATAGAGTAGGCCCTATGATCATTATACATTATTTATTGGCACCCTATTTTTGCTCAGACTCTGGATATGAAGAAATTAGTGAGTGAAGACATGAATCTCTCTAAGGCAGTCATTTGTGACTTTTCAACATCAAAAGTTTTTTTTCTATTTTGCTAGCAGTTTAAGGTATTTTGATTAGTAATTTTATATTGTAGAATTTAAGGTTGTACACCGTTGACAATAGTGTAGACAGTTTATGGACATGATACAAATGGACCAAATATGAGGGCAATGTTACATATTATCCTATTTAAGGGGATGAAACTCAAGATTACACAAACTTCATTTCTAGAGGGTCTTGAAAATGTTTTAGGTAATGGATCACGGTTCTCAGTTAATGAGTTATAATATGATAAAATCATACAGGGGGAGTATTAGAACACATTAAAGTTTCTTATTCATCCATGGTGATTTCAGTGCTCACAATGATCAAAAATATTTTTTTATAGTGAAACCATTGGTTAATGACCATTTGTTAATTTGTAAGATATAGGCATACATGAATTTTAAAACCAAGGGTCCTTTAAATATAGGATTCCATTTTCCATGGTCCATGGAATAATTTTGAAAACCAGAGTGACTAGAAAAATGAAGTGTGATTTTTGGATTGAGGTCCCTAAAAGATGATGGAAGCACCCCATACAATGGTTGACTAGGGCCTGGAAATTATAGTCTTTTGATAAATAAGGATAATAGGTCATTGTCCTTATAGTTTGACATCACGTGGTGGGGAAAAATTTTTCGTTTAGTTTTAATTTCATGTGAATGGGATTTTTTCTGAACATTTTAATGTATTGAAATAACAAAAAAATTTCTCTTTAAATTTTATCATAATGAGGTAAGGATGTGGGAATTAATATAAAAAATTGGTCATGATATATTATATTCTCTATTAGTATATAATTTGATCATGTTCAAATATAAAGAAAATGGTCTTCTATGGATCATACACTATTCACCTGGGGTGTATTTGTTATCATTAGTTGTCATTGGGGCCATGATTAGAGATCAAGAAGTCACTATGTATCCTATGATGATTAAAAATCAATCCACACATTGTTCTTTGATGGGAAACACTCAATAGAGGTTTGAACCATATATAGAGGAGGTTATTGTTTCTTTTTATTATTATTCCTAGGCCTGTGATTGGACATCAAAGAATCAGCGTGTATCCTTTGAAGAAAGGAAATAAACCACATGTATTTCCAAATAAACCGTGCATTTTATTTCCATGAGGCCATGATGTAGGACTCCTGATATTAAAAGGCGTATTATAGATAGACCTATTGATATTAATAATGGTGTCAGTAAATATCTTGTTGTAATTGTATCACAACACATGTTGTTCTTTTGGAAGGGTGCTCTTGTATAAGATAAATTTATATGAATTTAAGAGGAATTTTTATGCATTGGTGTAACTTTACTTGAGGATGGAGATTTTTTTTGTCACAAAAAAACATCTGACATCAACAATCAAGACACTTGTAGTTTTCATATGGAGGTGTGGTAAGTGACTAATCCTCAACAATAGTGGTCATCTCAAGTGAGGTCCAAGTGAATTTCCATCATTAGGTCATGAAAGGGACCTCAACTATGAATTTTAACATCTTACATTGAGGACTCCTAGTATACCTTTTATGGTCATTCATTCAGTACCATGATGAAATCTTAAAGCGTTGTAATTCCTTCTTCATGTAGGGAAGTAATTAATAATATTCATATGATCAGGTGAGCTATGATAATTTTGAGAATTAAGGAATGTAATGGGTTCTTACAACCAAGTAGAGTATGTTAAAGATTAAACATGTACATTTTGTTTCATGGGATGAATGTAACAAGATATTTGATGGAGGAATTCCTATATATCTCATTGAAATGATAATCAATATGTACATTATTGTAAAAATCCATGTAGTTTAATGTATTGTGATAGGGACATCAGTCAAGAATATTAACATCTTATGGTAAAGACAAGGGTGACTCGATGTGAAAGTGGATGAATGTTGTGGGTATATACAATTTTACGACATGCATTGAGGTCATTTTCTGTGAAGTGTAACTTAATTCGGTAAAGAAAAGGATCACCAGATGCGAATGGTATGTAATCCTATGGCTGGGTTTGAGAATAGTGGTTTGAGAATCACTATGATTCCTGTGATATTATGAATGCATAAACATTTATTAATTTTCTGAAGTTACTCCCTATGTTGATTTGATTTTATCATATTAAATAAATACTTTCCTTGATGGCTTACCTAACATGCAAGACCGATTTTTACCAAATAATTATATATTACGAAAACTTATTATTGAATATATTAAGACATAAACTAGATGTCATGATAAAAGTTATAAATAAATTTAATAATTTTATGAAAATCCATGGTTAAGAAATATTTAAAATTAATTCATTAGATACAATTACTATAATAACATATTCAATATGAATGGAATATTTTTATTGAAAAAAATTTGTATGCTCACAAGGCTGTTATATCCAAATTAGTTATATTATTTAAAATTATTTAGTGATATTAATTTAATATATATATATATATATAATATTATGTTTATTAATCCAATATATTTGTCATAAATAATATAACTAAAAAAACCAATATTACACATTAAAACCTCTATTTTTATTAAGGCGCTTTACCACCGTTTGAAAGAGAAACTATTTTCAATATAAACATTTGCACTTTTATAAATATTATAAGTCAATATAAACTTTATTTTCGAATGATATACATAAAAATTCGTTTAGGTCAAATTTTTGGCATTCTTATGTGATGATTCATTTTTTAATGAATAGTGAAAAATACTGAAATTTAGGTTCAAACTGTTTGATCATATAATTTATTTATAAGGATAAATTATATTTTAAATTTGAGTATAAAGTGTAATTAGATATATATATTATTAATTTATCCAATTTTGGTCTTTTAATCATGTTCAAATAGAAGTTTTTTATAAAAAAATACAATGTTTTTTTATCATTTTCCCATTAAAAATTAAGTTTGTCATCCTACCTATGAGATTAAATAAAAATTAATTTCCACCAATAATATAATATTAAATTTAAAAAATATTATTACTTAATTGGAACCTACCTAATTTTTAATCTCTAATAATGTCAAAATAGATTCAAAAAAATATTACTGAACGTAATTACAATTAAGTACAATGATTAATGAAAAATTAAGCATGATAAGGCACTAAACCCTAACCATACAGCCAAAAAAGGACAAGTAACATGTAAAACAACACATTATGGACATTTATAGACCATAAACCCCTTTTATATAATTGTGTAAATTATTAGTTTCTCCTTTAATAATAATACATGGGTGGGGTTTCCTTTATCCAATCTTTTACAAGAATGCAACTCCTCCACTATTAAAGGCCTTCCCTCCTCCCACATCCAAACAACAATCAGACCACATAATTTCGGAAAATAAATAACACAATAGGTCCTAAATATCCACATATTACTCCTTGAATCCATCCTTGTGGATGAAATCCATCCAAATAATCGCTTTGGGAAAAACCAAATGGAGTTACCCGAATAAGAGGTAACATCCTTCCTCAAGATCCTTTAATTTTTTTTCATTATACGCCACAAAAAATATTCTTTTTTCATTATGTTATAAAAACATCATCTTACTAAATATACATTATTGTTTATATGTTATGATTTCAACATAAACTTACCCACACCTCCATTAAATGGGTAACAAACATGTTGTTTACATGTTCGACGGACTACTACCTCACAAAACGGTGATTGTTCATTTCTCTATACCATATCTCATGGTGGAAATTATTATTGAAACTATGTTTATATTTGATTCAAATTATAGTTTTTATTTATCTCTTCTTATTTTAATCTTTCATATCTCATATCTTTATATATTCCATTTTGTATAGATTCAATAATTCTATTTGATATAGTGTGGACTGTCGCATTCTCCAAAAGATGTGATTCATACACAATCTTCACGGAATGCAATAAAAAAAATTTAGTGAAATTATATGATATATATTACATATAAATTTTATGGTATTGATATTATAAATATATACTTATTTTTCATATTCGTTCTTTTTTTTCGATAAGACAATAAAACGGAAACAATGTTCTTGTGCACGTACATCTTACCGTCTCCATGAACGATGTATTCCATTTCATACTTTTATATTATATAGAGTATTATAATAAAAATATAGCAATTATACATGTTATTTTTTTTTCAAGGTTTACATTCTTGATTTCACGATACAATTATAAGTACTAATGATATAAAAAAATTATACACAATAAAAAACAAAGAGATTAATACCCTAAGCATAACCTTAACATTAATTTTTTAACAATAGGGAAATATAATGTCAAAATAAAATCATATATGGTATTATGTATAATATTATTTCCCTATAAAATATAGATAATAAATATTCATTTTTTACACAGTAGGTTGTTGAGTCAAAATTCTTTTAGTGAATTTTCTATTTCATTTTGTTTTGGATATCATAAACTCTCTATTCAAATGAATTCATATATTATTTTGTTTTATCAATATTTGTGTTTTAAATATTATCATTTTTATTTCAATATTAATACGATAATAATTTTACCCATAAGAATTACAAAAACTATACATTATATGATTATCATTATAACAGCAGATACAATTCAAATAGTACTCACTGAATACAATATTCATCAGACAAACTTAGTATTATTTCCATCATTCTAAATATTTATTTTCACCTTGAAAAAGATAAATTATATTCAATATCATAACTAAAATCACATTACCTTTTTATTTTTCATAGTTTTATTTGTGGGAAGGATAAATTCTATTCAAGTCAATTTTATTATATCTAAGAAAACAATATCATATTATAAATCATTTTTATGAAAATGATATTGGATAATATATTTCAATATGTATTATAACAAGATTTCATTGTTTCAGTGATAATATGATATTTGGAGGACCAGGTGTCCATGTCCCTCCACATTTTAAGTTGAAATTCTGACCGTTGGAATTCATGATGACCGTCAGTACATTGGACAATAAATACAAGTTCATTTGAACAAGATCAATTCTAACATGTTGCTAAACAATTAATTAATTCTAGATATATAAAAAATTGATGGTTCTTATGATTGACTATTATTTCATGTTTTTAAGTACCCATTCTTAAAAAGTTTTGATCTCATAGGTTTATTATAGTGGGACACTTATTATTAGTGATTATAATTAAATTCATTTATGAATAAAAATATAGTTTTTATCAATAATTTGAAGATCAAGGGATTTCAAGGAGTGGAGGAAAGAGGAGTCAATGAATTTCCTGATCAAGGTCTTTCTAGGATAGCAGGACAGAAGCTGACAATTATATCAAGGGCATACCCTAGAGTTTGAAATACATACTTGAGAGAAAGTATAAATAAAGTTACCTTTATCCTATGTTATGGGATACAATTTTCATTGGGGTAAAACAATTATACTCTTTTAATTATTTAAATTTCTACTACTTTGTAATTTAATGTGAATAACATTATATATTCATTATTCTATTTATTTTTTAAATATTATAATATTTTGTAATTAGAATTATAGGGATTGAGATCTTTTAAATTACTCTAAAAATTTTATTACACCTGATGATTGAATTGTTGTGTAGTTTTATATTAATCATCATAACCCTTAAGATTATGAACTTTTACACACATACTCCATTTAAATCATTTCAATTGTGAACACGATTAATTTGATTCATGGCCAATGGATTATGTAGTTGTAAACAACCTGATTACGATACATATATAACCTGACCTTTGGCCCTGTCAGATTAATGTTTAAATACCATAAGATGTATTTTGAGTTGAATTATTTTAAATTATTTTAAAATAAATTCCATTGGGGATACTTTTTATAATCCTATTATTAACTCATCCCCCCTCTTGTATTGTGCCACATGCGTATACATTTTGATCCAACAATTGATATATTAGGTGGTTTCCACTAATCATATATTTTATTAAATTATATATACATTATAATTATGATTATATTACAATATTTGTGTCTAAAAATATTTGTTACACTAATGTGTATTGTAGAAAAACAAATATTGTACTGTTTTAAAGATGGAAGGATGCAATGACAGTTAATTTGAAAATCTTAATATTATAAGACCAAATTTTTGTTGATAATGATTATGAATATCGAATAGATAAAATCAAGAATTTTTTATCAACCCTGGAGTGGAAAAAAAATTTATGTTGACTTGTGACTATAAAATTTTGGAAAATGATGTTAGAGTTTTTATCAATAAAAAAAGAAAGAATATAAACTAAATTATACGGTAATAAATACTTTACATTGTTCCATGATAAAGAATATATATATATATATATCCATATTTTTTGGAAGAATCCAAAATTATCTAGAAAAATATGAAGATAAAACATTATTCTACTTCTAAAGTGGATGATACTAAAAGGGTTTACTAAGAGAAATCTATCGTCCTATTTAATTCCCATGTGGATAATCTTTTTTGAAGTTAAAATAGAGATATATGAAAGTTGTGAATAGTTTACAATCCACGTGAGGGAAAGGACTATATGGTGAGATCCTAGTTTAAATGATCATACATATGAAGACAAATTAATGGGAATAAAAAAGGACAGTTTTATTAGAGTTTAGAAATGTCAGAAATTTTATTGTTGATTTGTTGTTTGGAACAATGATTCAATATTAGTACAGGATGAAAATTAATCCATAAAAGGAAAATAAAAATCATAGAGGAGTTTCTTTTACATATACATCGAATCATAATAACAATATGACTCATGAATAAGTAATTAAATCTACAAAGAGAAAAAAGTAGTAGTATAATCAGACTCAAGGGAATTAGAATAGTCAAAGAATGATTTATCCAATATTGCTTGAAGGATGAAAAAATTTATAGTAAAGACATACATTTAGTATATATATTAAAATAATAACAAGGATAATAAACACATGATGTAATCTAATGTTATATTCTATTAATACAATTAATATCGATACATAAAACCTGATTTCCCAAAGGTTAGATGGAGTGATAGAATGGAATGAGATTCTAAAATTAATCAATCAATTTACTATATGTAATTGAAAATAAATGCATAAAATAAAATGACACATATTGTTCAAATGGTGGAGATTTTTTAAATGAATCTGCATAAAATGGAATCCTTGGACAAATTCAAATTGGACTTCTTTCTAGAATACCTAGTGAAAATTGATGTTTCATGGAAAGGGTAAAAACTACTGAATCGCTGACTAATATGTATTTCAATAAAAATTATCCTAATGATATTTTTAATATTTATTCTGATGTTTATAAATTATCATTTAAATATATGTTATTTTCCTCTTATAAAGAAGTCTCTAGAGTTACTATATTGATTGAAAATAAAAATTTCAATGTTAGTAATAAACTTGAAAAATAAAAATCTAGATTTTTTTTAAAAAAATAATCATTATATCAATTTAATGGTCTTGATAAAAAATATATTAAAATTGATTTTTTTCCTCATCCTAAAGGAATCTAGTTCTGAAAAGGACATACCATAAAAAGATTTTGAAAAATTATTTTCTTGGGAAATATGTTTTATAAACCAAAATCGCATTGGATGCTAATACTAATATGGATAATAATTTAATTTTAAATCTAATGACAAAAATTATATATTTAAAGATACTTTTGTCAAACTTTTCCATTGGTAAATAATTTTTTTATAAAATTTGTAAAAAAACATTATGTAAAATGCTATAGTTTAAGAATGGGATATAATTATTCAAAACATGTAATTATTAATTATTATTTTTTTCATTAATGTTATCCCTTTTTCTCAATGTATCAGTGAGGAGGTAATTATAATAAAGAACAATATTTACATAAAATTCTATATTTGGGAATACAAAAATCTTATTTTTAAAATCAAACTGGGTTCCCCCAATTTTGTTTTCTAGTATTTATGGATCCTAGAATGTATGGATTCAAAAAAACATATTTGTTTTATTTTTAGTAAAATAATGGATGTAAAAATAACAAAAATTTATAGTAAATGGATAGTGGATGTTCCTAGAATAAGACTCATAAAAAATAATTAGTTGAAAGTATTATTGAAAAGAAAGGTTGAAGATTTACCTTCAGATAAAATTCTCAAAGACGAATTGTTGTTATATGTAATATTTTTCTTCTAAAAAACATTTTATTTTATTTTTTTATTTTTTTAGTTTATTATGTAAAAAGAATAATCTTATTTCAATTATGTGTAGAAGGATAACAAAGGAATTTTAGAAATGATAAATTTAAAGTACACAATCCCTTGTATGAAGTCATTCATTATTCCTATAGACATTAGAATATTTATAAACTAATTATAAAAGACATTAGGATCCAATAATTACCTTGACTTAGTGTAATGGTAGATAAGTCATGGTTATGGACTAGATTATTTGGACACTATAATCTTAGGTAATTATAAAAATTTACTAAGAAAAGATGTGTTAAAGATATAACATAACGTATAAATGATTCTTCAAAAGTCTTTGGCTCTTATAAATATGTAAATTTATATAATTCAACATTTTAATCATTCAGTGATGTTTCAATATATAATGACATACAGTTAGTTCACATTTATTTATTTAGTATTACAAAAACTAGATGGATTTGAGGAATGTATTCTGTATTTGTTTTAGTTGATGACTACACTAGATATACATGGGTCTATTTTCAAGAAAATAAATATGAAGTTTATTATTATTTTATAAACTTTTTCGCCAATGTTAAAAATGAAAAAACATTCCATTTATAAGTATTCATGGAGATCAAGGTGTAGAATTTATAATTTATGATTTTGAAACTTTTTGTAGTAATATAAGTATTACTCATAACATTATAGCTCCTAGAACGCATAAAAATTTGTCTTCTTAAAAGATGAAATTTTCTAATTCAACAGATTAAAATATCATTTCGATTGAATAATCTATTAAAAAATTTCGGATAAAGCTATGACTACTTCCGATCATACTATATATCATTTTTTAATTCACTACAATAAAATACCCAATATGATGGTTTTTCAACCACTTCAATATACAATAGTGGGGGTTATGAAGAACCTCTTTAAATGTGTCTTCCTAATCCTGTTAGATGCTGTTGGGGAGCCAACACTAGATGAGTTACATGATACATACTTGAGGTAGTTCCATAATCTGCCACTATTTTATACTAAATGAGATGGGGGTTAAGACCCCCTATAAATGATCCATATTAGAGGTGTTTCTTTTCTCCACCAATATTATATGTTTTTTTATTTTCTTAAAAATCCTATCGAATCTCGCCTTATTTTGGCAACACCCATCTTCACTCTACCCCCCCTCATGTTCGCGACACCCAGTAGCCTCTACCTCTTCCTCAAGTTCGTGACCCGACAATCCCCTTTTTATGACACATTCACCTATCACCTTGTTTAAGTACTATTATCTCCGTCAAAGTCCCACTCGGTTCTAGTATTCATGGTTCATCCATCAACCACTATCACATTCATCCATAGACCCATTCACCTTTGCATGTTTTACAAATGGGAGATTGGATGGATTCCTGACCAAGACTACTTGTGAACATTAGTTGTGTGTATTCCACTATTACAACAACATCCTGTAAACATATTTACACAACAATATATATATATATATATATATATTACAATGTTAATTAAAATAAATATTATTTCAATAAATATTTAAATACATAAATAATTTTGTAAATAAATATATACATTTTTATTATACATTTATGTATTTATATTATATTAAATTTATACATTTATATAAAATATATATTTTATATGTGCATAATTACATACATTTGAGTATATAATTTAAAATTCTATTCATGTTATATATATACATATATATTTATATATTTATAAATATATTTATGTCAATTAAATATATAGTAAAATACATATTTATATATTATGTACATGATTATTTAAATAATATATTTATAAGTACTTATTTAATATATTTATATATATATCTTAAATATATATTTATATAATGTATTTGTAAACACAAATTTATTATTTTGTAAATAAATATATATTTATTTTAATAAAATGTATTATATTATATATAATTAATATTACCTGAAATAATATATAGGCATGTATTATATATGAAAAAAAATTTATAGAAATATTTATATAATGTTATATGAATTACAATTTATAAAAATATATTATCAATATTATATTAAATACAATTAATACAAATATTTATATAATGTATTTCAATATATATATTTGTTTTTATATACATTAATATATGTATTTAAATAAATATATTTATATAATAATATTTACATTAGTATATATGTATTTACACAAACGTAGTTGAATAATATTGTTTACATTAAAATATATTTATTTTCATTATTTTCAAATAAAATAGTTTTAATTATATATAATAAAAATTATAAACATTTAATTTAAAAATATATTTTATATTATTGTAATATAAATTATAAAAACAATAACCTAGGGTTATTATATGATTTATTTTTTATATAAATTATAATTTTGTATTCATTTATAGAATATGTTAATGTTATTTATAATATAAAATTAATATTATTTTAAATACCATTTAGATAAATATATATATGTCTCCGTGTACCAAAAAATATGTAATTTTATTAATTTGTACATGTAAATACAATTATATACAATCATATGATTATAAATTTATTATATAATTAAATGATATATTTATTTACTAAATCAATTTATAATTAATAATTTATACTGAAGTATATATAAAATAAATTTATAATTTATATATCATTTTACATATTACCAAATATTAATAATATATAATAAATAATATATAACATATAAAATTAAATACATATTCTTTATTATTTATTTATTAAATTATTCATTTGTGTCTATATTATAATTTTAGGTATATATAATATAATATAAATTTATTTATAGATAAATATATAGTAAAAATGTATTTAATATAATATATGAATAATATAAATCATAATGAAAATGTATGGTATTTATAAAACCATATATAAATATTATACACTAGAATAAATATAACTATAATTACATTTGTATTATGTAGTCCAATATTTATATATGTATAGAATTGTGTTTATATGTATATGTATTTATTTAGCGTAATTATATAATGTCTTTACATATATATGATTATAATGAATTTAAATATATTTATATAATTTTTGTAGTTAATATACATGTGTGTGTCTATGAACCCACATGCCCACCCACACGCATATATATATATTATAAAATTTTAATTTATATTGGATTTATATTAAAAAATAAATACAAATTAGGATTGGATTAAAAAATCCATATCGTCAAAGGGATTAGTAGTGGTTCATGAACCCCCTCAAATTTCTTGAATTAGTGGTGGTTGAAAACTCCCCCTCTATGATGTAATTTCGAGGGGTTTCACAGCTCCCTCTACAATGTTAAATTTTTAAGGGATTACAACCCCCTAATATATATTATATTAGAATGTGTTAAAAACCCCACTATTCTATGGGATTAGCAGCCATTCATGAACCCCCTCTAATTTTTGTGATTAGAGGGGCTGTCAACCCCAACTATTTCATTTAAAAAATATTTTCCATGTTTTATATATGACCCCTAATATAATACAAACAAATAATATATATATATAGCCTCTAAAATCCAACATATCATATAGAGCCACTAGTTATTAATTTTGTGGTGGTTTTAAATCACTACCTAAACAATCTAATTAAACCTACAAAGAAAAAATGCTAAATAATTTTTAGGAGTTATGAACCCCCTATAAAATCAATAATTACAGTGGGTTATGCATAACCCACTATAAAATGATTTTTTTGGGGTTGTGCATAACCCCTTCTAAAAAACTGCAGATAATGTGGTATTTTCCTTGTAGTGATTAGACCATTTCTTAATGAAACACCTTATGAGTTTTGGAAATGGTGAAAACCAATTCCTTCATACATAAATGTATTTGGATGTAAATTATTCATTCTTAATATAAATGAAAATCTAGAAAACTTGTCTACCAAATCCAATGAAGGTATTTTCTTATGTTATTCCACTAATTATAAGGCTTAGAGAGTTTTCAATAATAATTCTTATACTATTGAGGAAAAGGTGCATTTCAAATTTGATGAAAGTGATTTTTTTTTAAAAACCCCCAACCTACATATTATGATGTGTTTTCCAAAAATGATTTTCAAAATTTGATAGAAGAGTCATATAATAAGTAAAATACTCAAAAAATTGTTTCTTGAAGTATTCAATTCCCAAAAAATTCTTATATTAACGAAATTGTTTTACAAAAAAACAAATCAGTTGTTTCATAATAATCATCCCATTGAGAGTATCATTGGTGGTGTAAATCCACATGTAAGGACAATATGTTCTTTGAGAACCGAAGTAGAACATCTTTCATTTTTCTCTCAATTTGATCCTAAAAGTTATATTGAGGCTCTCTGTGATAAATATTGGATTAAATTAATTAATAATGAAATAAATAAAATCGGTTGTAATAAATTCTATACCACGGTTTATATACCTAAAGAAGCCTCTGTAAGTCGAGTAAAATGTGAATTCAGTAAAAAGTGTGAAGAAATGGAATAATCATTAGAAATAAAGAATGACATGTTATTAAAGGTTATAATCAACAAGTGGGAATATATTATGATGAAAACTATGCCCTTATATCCAGACATGAAACCATTCAGATACTATTAGCCTTTACATCATTCTTTAACTTCAAACTTTTTCAATGGGATGTCATGTGTGATTTTATTAACGAATATGATCCACATGAAGTGTTTGTTGAACAAAATCATTATTTTGAAGATACAAGACATCATGAATATGTTTTCCAACATATCAAATCATAATATGGCCTTAAACAAGAACCTAGATCCTGTTATGAAATATTAGCATGATGTTTTCTTTAAAACAATTATATTAAGGTTATTACGGATCCAAACCTTGTTTTCAAGAAAAATGAAATGATCATTAAAATTTATGAAGGTGAATTTATATTCGGACCCACTCAACAATCTATAATAAATTATTTTGTGAATCATTGGAAATTGGAGTATTAGAAGAGTATGATGGTAATGATAATAGTATTTCATGGTTTTGATATTTTTCAAAAACAAGAAGGGAATTATATATCCCAACCTAATTATATCAAATATCTTCTTCAAAATTATGGATATGACATTACTAAAAGTATTAGTTCTGTAATCGGTAGCTCAAATACACTTGAAATTGATGAAGTTGGACAACTATAAAATTAAACAACTTTAAAGGGGTGGTAGGAAGCTTACTATACTTAACATGTAGTCATCCAAATATAATGTTTTCAGTATGATTGTGTGAAATTTATCACGAAAATCCAATGGAATGAAATTTAAAGTATTTAAAAATAACTTTCATATATTTAAATAGAACTATGGATCTGTGTAATTTTTATTTCTAATTAAAATGATTTTAAGATGCTGAATCAGGTGGTTTAAGAATGGATAGAAAAATTACATTCAAAACATATCATTTCTTAGGTGATTCATTTGTTTCATGGTATTTTATGAAACAACACTTAGTATCACTTTCAACTGCAAAATATGAATATTTAGAAACACATAGTAGCACTTAATTGCAGCTAAGTTACTAAATTTTTCATATAATGGAAAAAAAACCTATCTGAGGTCAATAGAAATCAGAATTCAGATGATGAAAATGGCCGAAGTCCTAGTGTAGAGCTTCACGATTACGAGGAAAACATTGATATAGACCTGACTATCCATTGTGAAAAAGATCAATATGTCATTAATGATCATAATAGAAATGAAAAATCAATCATGTACTTACCAATAATAAAAGGTAATATTTGATTTGATTCAAAATATCAAAAAAACTGTATCTAACATCATAGAAAAAAAGGTGTATCCTAAGGAAGTATTAAAAGTGTTTCATGAATGCTCTAAAGAGAACATAAAGTCTTGTAACAAAATTTTTAAATGTCCTCATAAGTCCGAAGAACGTATCATATATCATGAGGACCCAGTTGAGGATCTTTTAGGTCTTTTTAATGAAATCTCAACAACATTCCACAAGTTGGAAGATGACAAAATTAAAAAATTTAATGTGTTTATAGGCCCAAAAGGAATCCAGTATGATGATTTCAAAATTATTGAAAAGAAAATGAATGTTATTCAATTCATTGTAGAAAAACTAATGTTTAACATGGATGTTGTCATTGAATTGAAAAATACAAATATATTTATGATTGATAGGATTGATGTACATGAGAAGAAGATCGAAGATCTTGAATCCACAATACATACTCATGAAGAGAGGATGAAATCCTAGGAAGAATTTATTCGTACCATGTACTATTTGTTTCTTGATCAGAAATAGAAATTCTGCTCTCAACATAAATTTCATGAAAATTTCATGGAGTGAAATAATTAATTCAAAAAGATGAATTCATCTATTTCAGATCACATAAAGATTTATAATGAGAGGTAATAGGATAATAAATGAATCCTTTTTCACTCTTATTGTTGTATTTTAGAAACACAGTTGAATATATTTGAAATCTACATGACTTTTGATTGAATGTTTTCAATTTTTTTATGAATGTTATTCCACTTTTATAGATGATAAAATTCTTATTTTCATTGTATGTTTTAATTATATAACCCTTTTTTAGGTATTATAAACTCTTCCCTATTCCATTTTAAATATCCTAAATGGGGAGAACATGTTAATATTTGAAATGTATTGGATATGGGGATAATGTGAAAATGATAATTAAAAGAATAATGCTTTTAATAAGTGTGTTTTTTTATTCTAGAATATAATCCTTAATGATTTACTTATCGTCTATGGGATATTAGTCATTTTCAAACCATATTGAGATTATTTTAAAAACTCTAAGGAAGGTAAGTATAAGTCTTCAATTCTGAATATGAAAGTGTTAGGTAATATACTATTTTTTACTCAAGGTTTGTGCTTTCCCAAATAGTATAGATTGTTGAGTCTAGTTTCTTCTTCTAACTTTTTTATTACCTTTTTTTATATCCCAAACTATTTTTTTAATTTAATCATATACTGCTTTTTTATTTGGAATTATTTTTTACATTTTATCATTAAGATTTTTATATGCATATGATAAAAATCATACCCAAATGTTTTACAGAAATTATACTTTATATGCTTATTATCATGACCCCAGATAATATTTACAATGTACTCACTATTTAAAATATTCATTAGTCTTACTGATTATGATTTCCATCATACACACTATTCAGTGTCACACTTTCAAGATAAATCATATTAACATTCTTAACTATATTAATTGTAATCATTTACTGCTCACATTATAGTTTTTTAGATGAGTTAAATTCTTATTGGTTCCATTTTATCTTATCTAGAATATAGTATAATATCTAAAGTAAAACCATTTAATCAAAAAAGGTATTTTATAATCTGTTTCAATATGTCTTATAATACAATTTCATTGTTTCAGTTATATGATGACTATTAGAGTATAAGGTTACCAATTCACCCCATATTTTCAAGAGAAAATACGATTGTTGGAATCGAAGATGATCATTGGGACATTGGATGATAAATTCCTAGTCATTCTAATGTTCTCAAAGTTGATGTTCTACTAAATTTTTTCATAATTCGAGAGCTCTATCCAATTGTTCATCTGATTGAAAGACGCTGAATTCATATGGTGAAATTATCATTCAACATACTAGTAACTCTTATGATTTTTTAGTTTCTTAGTGTGACACTGATCATTAGAGATTATGATCGAGTATTTCCAAGAATAAGAAAACCATTTTGGTGACCATTTTAGGATTCTTGGCATTCAAGGATGGAAATATAGAGGCCTTGATCACCTACTTGATTTAGGACATGTATTGATTATAGGATATATGCTGATCATTGTATCAAGTGCTTACCCTGGTGTGGGTAAGATAGACTTTCATGAATTTATAAATCAAGGAACCTTTTTTAAATATTATCGGATACCGATCTCTTCGGGTTAAAAGAATTGTATTCTTTTAAATGTTTAATTTCCACTACATTGTAATAAAAAATGGACATGTAATATATTAATCTTTTTATTATTTATTTAGTGATTATGAGATATTTTAATTACAAATCATGGGATTATGATCTTTTAAATTACTCTATTCGATTCAATACACTTTATAATTGAAGTGTAGAACTGTTGTACTCTGATAATCATAAAAACTATGAATACAATATTAGACTTGTTTATTATATTTAAATCATTTCAAACACGAATATGATTAAAATTAGATTTGACCAGTCGATTACATTATCTTAATAAGCCATATTACAATACATTTATAACTAGAACAAGGTCCATGTCTGATTAATGTTTTAATAAATTAACTATTATTATGAATTGAATTAGTTTAAATTCATTAAATTAATTTACTTTATGGAGAAAAATAAAATGTTTTTAAACAAAAAACTCACTAAATTGTGTATCGTGACATATTTTTATAAATTAGAATCCAACATTTGTTTGATTTAGAAGATGAATAGGCATGAAAAAAGGTAATGTAATTTTATCTCATATTTTATTTCCATGAGATATATGCAATAATCAACCCCCATTCCATTTATATGGTTTGTATACTACATATGTTTGTATTATTTTTTTACTAAAGTTAAATTTATGGTTCTTTTCATATCCATTTTATGAACTATCTTTCATGGGGTTTATGTTTCAAAAGTTACCAAATCAGTTATGCAATTTTTTCACAATTTTCCTTCTTTGACAAACATGTTTGGTTATGCACCTATACTATTTCATGAGATGTATATACTACCATTGAATTGTTATATATTTCATATTAATCTTTTAATGATATTTTTATATCATGTAATTTCATTTTCGTACATTGGTAGAATGGTTCAATTAAACCAAGTGGTAAGAGTTTCTTAAAATAATATAATCTCTTTCTGGGATAGTTTATGACTCTTCTTCATTTGATGAAATGTTATAAAATATATATTAATAACTTTCATGAAGTTTATTCTCCCCTATTTATTCAATATATACTAATCTACCATTAGAATTGTTTCACTTAATGGTTTATAACATAATTATGAATGTGTTTTTAAGAAATCCAGACTTAACATCTCTCTTCAGTTAGAATTATGTGTACCTTAAATACTATATTTTTTATAATGTTTCCTAGAATATTATAATATTAACCTAATATATTTAAGGACGTTTTTAATTATTTTTTATATTATATAAAAACGGTATTTTAAAAATGAAATCATTGTGTCCCTTTCTAGATATGTGTTTTTCTAACAATTTTACCATGAAAATGGAATGTTTTTTACCACATAAGGCATGTTTTGATTTACCCACCATTCGTTCTTTCAAAAATCATATAAATGTTTTAAAATATAATTCTATTGTAAATTTATTTGAAATAGGATTCAAAAAAATTGGTTTCAATTGGTTTTAGTCTTCTTTTATAAGTTTTCAAGGAAAAGTGTTTTCAAATGGGTTTCTTTCTCATCAATTTGTTTTCAAATAAAAATGATTCCAAATTGTTTTCAATGATTCCTCTATAATATTGAATTTTAATTTTCATAAAAATGGTAATCAAATGGTTTGACATGTTAAGGGTCATTTTTTAATGGATACGGGATACGTTACTTGAGAAGGGTTTATCAAGTATCATTCACAATTATTTCTGATATAATATTACATCTATTGTTATGACACATTCTATTCTATGATATTATCTAAAGGATCCATCCAAATTCTATATTTTTATGGTTTATGTATTGATGATTTTTTATGAAATTCTTTAAATTTCAGGGAATATATATCCTACTTTTATTCAAGGTTTATTCCTTGATGAAATGATTATATAACATATTTTTTTATATAGGATATAATATTATTTCATGTTTATGAAACGCATTTCATTTCATGGGTAATGATACAATTATTTATCATTTGGTGGAACATGTATTAATAATATTATTATGAGATGGGTGGGACTTTTATTTCCCTAAAATGAATTGGGTAATGTTAGATGATTTATAGTCTCAAAGGGTGTGGTGGAGGGATTCCCGATATTGAAACAAGATGGTATACAAGAGTATATCCCAATTTCTAAACAATAGGGTATTTAGGAGTACATACCTATCTCGAACAAGAGTGTATATATGAGAACATCACATTCCCTAAACAAGAGTGTATATTGGTGGGTATCCCAACCCTAAAGCAAATGAAAATCTGATTAGCACAATCATATGATGCTACAAAGGTCATGGTAGGTATCTTGATATGTTGTTATTATATGCTTATGTGTCTACCATAATTTCATGACTTATTATTATATTATTCTATCATTTCACATGTTATTTATTTCCTTATGATTCATGTGTTATGGAATACAAATATTTATTCCATAATTATTGTTTATGTTTTTTTATAAACATGGTATGATTGTTTGATGATCATGATGACATTTTCATGCCCTTATATTCATGATAATCATACACATTTCCTTTATTTATGCTTTTTTATCATCTACTATCTCCCCTTTTGAGGTTTCCATCCCCTAGTTATAATGAATTTTTTTATGTACAAATAATTATGGGGGATATTTATGTTGGAAACATTGACGACATTTCACTGAGATAGAATATTTATGGTCTATTTTTCATTGGAACTAACCAAATACGGTCTTCCGGGTTTTTTTTGCAATTCCAAAATTGTTATGTAATTTCTATGTATGTCTACACTGCATTTTTATATCACACATCATTTATTTCATTTGAGTAATCTCTATTATAATTCTCCTTAAATATGATTAATGGTCCATAACAGTTGGGTTACATCTTTGAAGGCTTATTTTTGGGTGTCATTAGGGTCCTAAGAGCCCAAAACAGTTTACTTCAAAGGAACTAATAGAATTGAACCATTTTATCAATATATTGTGTGATCTAATTATAATGGACATAAAATTCTTACAATGTAAGAATGTTTTTTTCATCAACATGCTCTAATCCATCGAATGACATTTGTAATTTCACATCATATTTGAATTGTCCAAAAATAGATAATCATAGTGATGGTCTCTGCAATTTTATTGGTAACATTGCCAGAATAAGATACACCATTGACAATGGATTTTAATGTGTAATAGTACACATGGTGGTATGGTAGGCATGTAAATCATGGAGGAGCTTGTATGACCATGAATTCATATCATTGTTAACCATATTAATGAGTATATTTGAATACGTCTCATTGATGGACTCAGTCATTCCATTTTCTCCAACATGATAGTGGGAGGGGAAATATTACATGATATTTTACTTCTGGTACATTCTCTTAAACTATGATTAAAAGAAGTTGGTTTTGTTGTCTGTTAATATTTTGTGAAGCACTCTAAACCTTGTGATGATATGAAACTATATTATTTTTATTAGATTATTCATCCGTATATCTTGGATGGGTATTTACTAATATTAGATGTAAAATAAGTTGGTATCATTAAGGATGTACTTGAAATTAATAGTTGTGGATGAGAGATATAACCCCAAAATATCCATTCATAAAAAAAATAGCCCAAAATATTCTGAAATATATTGAAATTTTGGTGGATGATGGATGATGGTTTCATGGATCAAGATGGTATCAAATTTTTAAATGATTTCAACATAGTCCAATATCAGGTTTTATTTGTATTAAACAAAAATTTAGATTCAATGGGAGAGTAGAATCCCAAACTAATGAATGTTGTAGGAACCTATTTTGACTTCTTCAAGGACAACAAGTATCAGCCATTATTATATAAAGCTGGGGATGATGCCATAGAATCTGTAATTTTTAGGTATTATTCTTTTTTTGTTACCATGAGATATAATTATTGATTAACGACATTGATCATAATCACTTCAGGCTTGGTCTATTGGGAGAATCCCATTTTATAGATAACAAATTAGGAGGTATATCAATCTAGGGGTGGATATCAGTTCATCACAATCTAGTGTAGGGTTTTCAAAATTTATCTCTTACATATAAAATATTTTGACCAATGATACCTTTATTTGTTGTGAGATAAGGAATATTTATTCCTCCTGATCAGGGTTATCCAGGATTGGGGCTTCATTAGCTAATTGGTCGGTGCAATAATTTTCTAATTGTGGAACATTATTCAATGTGGTCTCAAAAAGGAAATCACTCATCTCTCCCCTAGCATATCTAGTGATTGGATCATGTTATTGATTTTTTTGACTTAGTCACCATTGTTCTTCTTTATCACTTGTTTATAATCCACTATGATATTTAGGTATTTTGTCTATATCTATACCACATTCTCTAATTCAGTGATGAGGGCATGGTATTCAGCCTCTTTATTTGTGCATCCTTTAGAAGTGATAATGAGTATGGTAAAAATATATTTTATGGATTGACAAATAAAATCCATAATCCAAACAAATTGAGTTTTTATTTTGTCATTATTTTTCCTACAAGACTATAGGAGGCCCATCAAAATACATCTCCCAATAATGTGGATTGTAATTGACATAGATGAGCTCCTCATTATGGGTCTTAGTTTCCACCAGTGTTTTTTCTTGGATGTGATGTTTTCTAAAGAAATAATTCATATACTTCCATTTTACCTAATTTTGTTTCATGAACTAGATGTCATATTTTTTCCGAATGACCGATCGTTGGGTAGAGTGCCCATTCAACATTGGAAGACCAAAGATTAACTTAAGGGGATCAATACAAGAGACTAGATGGACTTCATGATTATTCACATAATTACTATGATTTTATAACATAAATAGGAGTGTGATTAAATTATTATCGATATCCTTGTATTGGGTGTCAGTGCATAAAAATTATTTGATGAGGATATAAAGACAATTATTACCCCTTTCATCATTTTTCTATTTGACGATGGCACCCAATGAGCATTCTGTTGTAGCCACACATAATATTAGTGACCTAACTTCCTACAGAGGCATCAAAACCAATCCTTGAAGGTAGTACTAGTTTAGAATCTCATATTATTATTGGTAATCATCATTCCATTGATAGGAGATTCATTTCATCCTTATCCTGTTGAAGGTAAGGCTTTGTCGACAAATATTTCTAGGAAACAATGAATGGATGTGAGGTAACCTTT
Organism: Viscum album; assembly: GCA_963277665.1. Classification (NCBI taxonomy): domain Eukaryota; kingdom Viridiplantae; phylum Streptophyta; class Magnoliopsida; order Santalales; family Viscaceae; genus Viscum; species Viscum album. The sequence goes on from OY728151.1 coordinate 422,280,170, forward strand.
TCTCCCCTCATATATTTGTGATTTATCAAGGTGACATTTCTAAAATATCAATAGTCTTTTCTAGGTCAACATAAAATTCGTGGTGGCATACCACAAATCTATGCATTCTCCCCTATGTTTCCCCAAAAGTGCATTTTAATGGATTCATCTCTAGACTTTTCTTTATATACTTGTTGTAGACTATTTGACGATTCGTGAAGTGATAACATCACCTTCGGGATTTGACCACTAGTTCATTGATATAGAATAATTCTATTATTCCCTTGAAGTGATTATTGATATGATGTGTGTCACATTGATCGGTTGCACTTGTGTTATCTAATCCAATGGGTGTGATCATATAAAAAAAGATTCCATGTGGAAGGATGAATGTAGTGGATACTTCATATTCAAGGTTTATCATTACATGATGGTAGACAGAATACTCTTCCAAGATAGGATGGGATTTGAAGCCAACTATTTCATTGATAAAGAGCATCATGATCATGAATTGGAAACCTTTTTTTGGGAAATTCTGATTCTGGTATATGAAATTTTTTCATAACGTAATCTTCTAATTTATTTTTTAATCAGGATAATAATGGTGAGCCATCATGGGTATTGAACTTCCTGTAAAAAGAGCGATTTGTTCAGTTTTTAAATTCTGCAAATAATTTGGTGGCATGATAGGGGTTTACCTTTGAGGGTCCCAGCATGAAGACTCAATTATCATTAGGTAAGTCAAGATTCTACATAGCTTCCTCTGAACTTAGTCATTGAATTTTTTTATACACACTAGAGATAACATATTTTTGATTCATTAGAAATGTCATTTATATAACATTTTATTTAATAGGCATGGTGACACTAATTAGTATAGGCCATATGTCTTATTCTATTCATGGATTCACATGCATGATCTTTTGAATGGTGATAGAGATTCCTTCCTTGAATGTTGGGGGGAATTTTTTTGGTCATCTTTATGTTCATCAAAATCAAAATCTATGAGGCATTATAAGATAGAGATGGTGATAGAGGGGAATATATGTCATTATTGAGGAATGACAGTCCATGAGAAGAGACATTATCATCCCCTACAACATGATTCATCAATGAGAGGTAAATGAACCAGCTATCATTTACACTGCCACATGAGATATGAGGGGATTAAACATCTCATACTAGATATATCCCTCTAAACTATATTTATGGGGAGAATGTAATCAATAACGAGAAGACTCTATGTATTTGGAGGGATGTATTAAATCCATTGGGGGATGTGACCTACATATCATCATCCAATATTAGATTTTTTTCCTTTTTTCTATAGAAACAAGATTTTGTATATGTTGCATCGCAAGTATTAATGTGTGGTCAATAACTATGTAATATGATGACCTTTCCAACAAAGGGATATTTCAAACACAAATGAAATGTTAAAGGTCTTGACACATGAAAATAAATCTAGGTCATCCGTAGAAGGTAATTGAATCCATTGTCTTTCTATAAAACAATATTATCAGTGTCATATGTTAGATCCCAAAAAATAGCTTTGATAATTATCTTACCCAAAGGAAAATTCTCACTCTTATCATACCCCTGAATGGTCAACATTGTTGGAGATCAATCCACATCGATATATCCCAAATTCTATAGGGTTCCATCCCATATCTTGTTGATCTGAAAACCTATTTTATATCGCATACCGTCATATTTGGAAATTATTGAGTATGAATGAAAAATAAATGTGTGTGATGTGCCCTTGGATAACCTCTTCCTAATACTGGTTTGTTAATGAGATAGTAACAAGTTATTATGATGATATTGTATCTATTGGATATTACTTGGTTGTAGTGACTTGACCATAAAAATCCTATGGGATCTAGAGGGATTCAATGAGTGATTCCCAATTTTTTTTGAAATATAGAGTGCATCTGAGATTGAGAGCCCGTCTAGGAAAATTGGAAACTATCTTTGAATGAATTATATTTTTGTTAGAGTTCAGTTTTTGTACACCTGGTTTGAGGTATGTGGCATTTTTATGCATTTTTTGTGATTAAAGTGAATGATATGAGTTGGAAAGAGGTTGGGAGAGTTTGGATTGGTTTTTGATGTGTTTGGAGCCTTTTAACAGGGTTCACAGTTTGAGCATAGTTAGTGGAAACCATGCAGATTGTCCAAGAAGTCATATAAGGGAGAGAGTTGTCTTCACACGACCTGTGAACGGTTTTCCAAACCGTGCAAAGAAACCATGAAGACCCTTACTCTTGAGGCAGTAGTGTGCGCACAGTTAGAGCACGGTTTTCCAAACCATGTGGGCTAACCGTGCGACTACTTAAAAATATGGTTATATGTTTCAGGCTCCCTTGGGATTAACCTAAAACACTCCAATCTTCCTCCCACTCAAGGATCACTTAGGTTCTTCAGTTCTCATGTGGTGGAGGAGCTTTCCCAGACATTTTCCAATGGTTTTGAAGAGGTTTCTTGGTGGTTTGAACGTGGTTTCCCATGGGTAAGTCTTCTCTCTTGGTTTCTTTGGGTTTTCCTTTAGATCTGATCTTCCCCCTTTCTTGGTTTTCTAGATCAACACTTATTGTGTGTAGATCTAGGGATTTGGTTGCCTTGGATGATGTTTTTAAGGCTTGTGAATGTTAGGGAAGGGTATCAATAGAGGTTTCAGTGGTGCGTTCTCCATATTTGATGTGTGGTTGTTCGTGGATCGATACCATCGGAACCCTAAAGGTAAGTGGCTTCTCTCTCATCTGAACATGTTTAGAGATAATGTTTTTGGTAACAAATAATTTTTTTTCTGGAAATTATTTGTGTTTGATGTGCAAAATTGGTCAGAAATCCCGTGGGTTATGTTTTTGGGATTTTAGGGAAAATAGGAGTTTAGGGTGAAATGCTCTTTTAATAGATTTTAAAATGAATATTTTAAAATGGGGTGGTATGGTTGATTTCTGAAAATTATTTGATGGAAATGTTTTTCAATAAAAGGGTTGTATTATTGAAATGTTGTTTGTCATTGAAAATGGATTTCAATAAATGAGTTATTAATTGATGTGAATTGATATGCAGTAGAATTGGTTGATTGCAAGTGGTTGTGACCGTGGTTGGTTATATACTTGTCATTGGCTTGTTTTGAATGTTGTGTGAAATTGGCGAGAATTACCACTATAAAACGGGGATTGATAGTGGATGAAAGGGACACCATAGTGGATATGCAGACAGGATGTACCGCTTGGTGTGAATAGGTGAACGGGCTGGACGGTAGCATCACCATTTCGTTGTTATGGTTGTTTTGTTGGGAATTGCATTGAAAGATGGATTTTTTGTGCTAATGTGTAAATGATGGGATGACTTGTGAAATTTTTGGTTGGATTTCCCTTAGTTTCTAGGATTGGGGTGTGATTTCTTGGTAAGGGCATGTTTGGCTTATGAAAATGGTTGTACTTTTGATTTAATTTATATAAATTTTTTTATATAAATTTACTAACCGTTTTATAATAGTGGAATGTGTAGGAAATTAATTTGGGGAAATCCTACTATGTTTTAGTACTCAACCCCTTCTTTGGAACTGTGGTGTCTTTGGTGATGTCGTGTACCGTGACGTGGGAAATGGTAAGGAATCACCCTCCTTTAGTGGAGAATTGAGATCCCTTGGTGCAGCTTGGAGCTTGGAGTTTGGCGTGGAGCTATGGTGGTGTCATGGCTTGTGGTGTTTGGTGTTTTAGTTTCGGAAGTGTACTCCGGTGTTGTGTGGAAGGGTCCAGTTCTATTGGCTTTGAGTTGTGTTTGTGGAACAACTTGGTTGTCTTTTGGGAATGCATGGTTGTGTAATTGAATTGACATGCATCATATAGTGGCTATTTGTGGATGGTTTGGTTTGTTTTGTCATAAGGTCCAATCATTCCCCACCATGTTCTGGAATCCCTCGACATTCATTACTAGTCTTTTGCATCTTGGTAATGTCACTTAAGGCCAAGTATCCCTCACGGCCTCCTCAAGCCAATGAGGTAGAGGCGGGGTGTTACATCAGTGCTTCCCAAGGTGGGTATGCTCCTTACAATATGGTTTTGGATATGAATCATTTGATATTGATAGGAATAAGGTATGTGCATTTTTCAAGGGGGAATATACTACCAGTGGCATAGGTGACACTGGCCTTCCCCATTGTCTAGGCTAATCAGATAATGGCACCGTGCTAGGTTGTCCTGTATGAAAATTGTAAAGGGATGACTCCTAGGGTTTTTTACACATAAATGTAATAATTGGTTTCTATAGATCTTTCCCATTCGTATCATCTACATATATTTCTATTTCCGGGACATGAACATTATTTTTTGTCCAACCACATATGTTTTCCCCAATATCATTGGTTCATACACAGGTGGCCCTATATTCCCTTGTTTGGTGTAGGTAACTTATCGTTGTAGGAATCTTCATCATTGTAGAAGGACATTTCAATGTGTATCATGTTTATTGAACCAATAATGAGATATTCATCAAATCAGGGTTCATTTTGGTGAGGAAGTTCTAATGCTTGGCTGTTACATGGGAGAAATCATCAAGAGTTAGAGCTTTTGTTAGAGTAGATTAAGGATCGTCCTAATTTTTTCACCAACATTTTATGGTCATATACACCTTTAGGAGGAACATATAATGTTACGACATTGGATAGAGGTGTTTGAGTGGGTATATGTTGCTTTTGTCTCATGGATACCTAAGCGAATTCAAGGATTATTCGTTTCATACAATTCTCAAACATCCTCATACACCTAGACAAATCATTCATTCAATTACCATCTTCTTATAAATGGATAATGTTTTTAGGCCACCTTATTTGAGGATATATAAAACACCACCGGTACAAAATATTCCATTACAAGAATGATATCTTTAAGGAAACAAGAATTTGGATATTATTTCCCAGACTTCAATGAAAGGGTAGTAGTCAGAAATGTTTGTGATGTTGAACTCAATACTCTTACTTAGATCTGGGAACATGATTAGGTTATTGTCTATGAATACAAAGATGTAACATATGAATTGTTAATTTTTTAAAGGATATGTTTTATTGATTAATTCTTCAAATCACATGAGACCCTGATTTCTGTAGGCTTCTTTATAAGGGAATTTTTCTTGTTTCCTTTACTCTATAGTAGGTGTTTCATGGTTCAGAAACATAATTGGAGCTTGGATGGGAACTTCTAATAGTTTGACAGTAAAAACTACAAAATTTTCATTTCCTAGACCCCCCCCCCCATGTTGGGGGAATGAGTCATTCTTTCGATCGGGTTTTATAAATGGAATCTTCCCGTCATTGTGTCATTTATATGAACATATAGAACCAACCAGAATACTTAATTTGATTAGTGGAATCCACAACACATCCTTGATATATTCATCATATATTTCAAGTAATATTTCTTATAAGATAGAAATTTAGAGTGAATATGTTAAACTGTTACATAGAGATATGAACTCAGAAACCCTCTCATTTTCATGTTTCGTAGAGATCATTAGGACAATGATTATTGTTTTCATCATCATGAAGGTTAACAAAAAATTTAATTGATGAATAAGTCCCTCCCATCGAGAAATATATCATGTTGGATGATAGTTTTACCAAATAAATGAAATCCCTTTCAGATTCTATAAAAAAACCATAGCTTTGTCACCTTCTATTGATCACAAAATCCCATCATTGGAAAACATTTGGACATGAAGTGTGTGGTATAATTTTTGGGGTAGACCACCCCATAAAAGGTTGAGAATATAGGATTTTTAATATTTTGTGGTAAAAATGATCCATTTACCCACTCAGTATATGGCTTCATAGCATTCCTCAAATGGTTGTTTCACCCATTAGTGGATAAAATTTTAGTATCTAGGGACTCAATGAAGGTATACATCTCCAAAGCTACTACTGTCTGGTTCTATTACCATATACAAGGAGTGGGTGGGTATGATTAGGTGGCCCAACATTCTTGTCTTATTGACTCTCTATTATTCCTAAAAATAAATATTTTCCCATGAAAGGGAGGGGTTTTCGCCGCAACAGAGGGATGTCATGATAATTTTTGACATCTTTATTTATATATACTGGATACCTATATCTATAGCCAATTAATTCCTTAAATTCCACTCATTTTTGTTGATCATTTATATATTTATTTATGGGAGGAGGAATATTTTTCGAATCCTCTAGATGATAACCAATGATAATATTTTCCCTATGTAGATCCTCGCCATTTTTTCTGAGTGTTTTTATTATATCATTCTCATATTATGACAAATGATCATCAATTTAACGAACATCAATTATTTGGGTTGGTGATTGGTATTTAGCCACTCATTTCCCTTTATATTGGGTACTATTCTACTATAGATGTGGAAACTCTATTTTTAGAGGTTATTGGTTTTAGAGCATCCTCTGGTTCTGGGTTCATGTATACCCGATTTGTGCATTCAAATAATCCTCCACATTGGGTAGTCTTTCCGTTTTGTGACCCTCTAAATTTTTTTCTTGATCAATATTATATGTCATGTTGACAGTTATGAAATTTGTAATAGATTATAGGAAAATTATGTTTATTCCAATACATTCAACAAAATTGTATCATCCATTATATCTTTAGTTATAGACGTTTAGCGAACCCTTTGAAATGTTAGGTTGTTTTCGCATTTCACCCATTAAGTTTGTGATTTCCTCTAACATATACTTAATTTATCTCAACAGGTGGGTAATGAACTTGTGGGAGTGTCCAGTCATGATTTCTAAATGAGAACCATATTGTAGAGTCTTTTCTTGTAGTGGGAGGAATAAATGGAATACTGAACATTGATTTTTTTTTGTTCGAACATAGTGAAGATTTATCCCCTCTATTGTGACGGTAATGATGAAAATTACCACATCAATGTGATTTGGTGGATATTTTGGGTCATAATTGTCTTTTATTGATCCTTCTATAGATGATTTATTAATTCTATTTACGGATTTGATGATCCCCAAGATGAATATTAACACATAAGATTCCTCATCTCAGAGGGACAGGTTTGATACAAAACCTATGTAGTTTTCACTTTGATTTTCTTGAATGATGATGAACCTAGTTATGATGATTCAGATTAAAATTACCAAAGACCTATGGGTACAGGTTTGTATGCAGAAGTTGCTAACATGTCCTAAATCCCCACCATAATTGATGTTACAGTGGTAGACATTCAACCAAACTAGTGAGTCGGTTCTGAACCAAGACTGTTTCTATGTTAGATTATATTTCATCCTATTTGATGGGGGAACACTAATACTCTTATAGGATCTGGGTGGAAAGGAACCCCATAATAAGAATCATCCTTCATAATAATTTGTCTATTTGAATGGAACATTTGATTTCAGATCTAAAATGCATTCCCATTTCATTGAGTGTCCATTTTAGAGACCATTTGTCCATACTCTACCTCTTTTTGTGATGTCATAACAATGATTAAGAGGGGTAATTCTATTTTAAAGGAAAACTAGTGAGAGTATTACACAGTCCACTATTTCTATTAGTGGCTATGACACTACCAGACTCGATGATTGATGGGTTATGTTCTTAAGGGGGCCTGGTGAATTGGAATACTCTATAAATTCCTCAACTTATAATATATATGAATGAAATATATTGAGAGATCATATTCCAATAGGTTGTGATAAAATTTATGAAAGTGTGTTTCATATTTTCACTGTTCTTTTCTCGTTTTGGATCTCAATCCATGTGGATAAGAGCCAGGTCCACTAGATAAGAGAGTTTCTTGATGGTCTGAAGGTGGCCCTTGTTTCCAAGATAAGGCTGGTAAATATCCATTAGTAACTAATGAGTATCCCATATATGTTGGTTTAGATATGTCACAAACATCAATTATAGACCGTCATGAAAAATATAATAAAAAGTGGTGAATGGTCAGAACATAGTTGTGAGGTTGTTTGTGGCTCAATTTTTCTATATATCATGGCTTGAATCCTATTCATCAAACTGACCTGCCACCATCAGATTAGACCATGGAATTTATTTCTTGGGTATCCTAATAACTATAGTGGAGTGTTGTTAGATGTTAATTGGGAAACATATATAGCTGACCCCACTCTTTCAAGAAACCATTTATACGAAGGAAAATTATTTTTTAACACCACTATATACAGAGTAGTCTAGGAAAGTGGATGATTTACATGTCTATAGAAGATGTAACAATCGGGAGGTTGACCATATAGTTTATCAAGAGTATATCACCTTCGAAACATATACTTACTACCATAGGGAAGAATATTATATTAATGATCATCTTTTACATTATATGAATAGTCGATGGACCCTTGGGGATTTAGGAATGTGACTCAAGAAACATCAAGGACAATAGCATTGAGAAGATTTGTGATATGTATCTTATTTTATAAGGGATAGAATATGTTGACCTACCCTATGGAATAATCTATGTATATGAGAATGCATTATGAAATTTTCCATAACATTTGATATAATGATCTAGTGGTGAGGGGTTATGAGCCCTCTATAATGAAGTTAATGGAATATGATAATAAATATCATGAATACTGAAAATAATATAATCATGTCCTAATGAAAGATTCATTCTCCCTTAGTAATATTTAGTCATATTGGGAGAATAAGGATGATCTTAATCCATTGGAATATATCAATCATATTTTTTCCATTGATATAATCTGTCCCAGATGTATGTGCCACTCTCACATGATGATCCCCAATTAGAATATTAATTTGAGTCTAGTTTGAATATGAATTCAATACTAGAACATACCGACGAACCATTGGAATGGTAGGTTGAATATGAGCCTCAACTAGTATTTCCATGGAAGTATATTGGTGCACATGGATATAAGTTGGCAAATTTTTCATCTCTACAATATAATGTATGATATCTCTAATTGTTTTGGATATATGATTGTGCATCAGTCCTACTTGTTCAACTATAATATATTGGGGGACATCATGCTTGGGGTAGGGATTTGGACCTCCCCAATGCGTAATGTAGGAAAACATCATCAAAAAAATTCTATGTGAGAAGGTATATGAGAATGCATGCTGTTAACTGCAAGAATGTTTCATCATACATAATCTTTGAGAGTGGGAATATGATCTCACTCATAGATATGATGATTATTCATTACCATTTGTGTATTTCTTTTTTTACATGCATGGTATCAGAGATGGAATTCTGTCGGGTTATAGAATCAATATGAGATCTATGTGTTCACATGTGATGGTGTTGATTAAGGTGGTTGACAATATACTTCCCCCATTTCTCCAAAACCAAAATGGTGCAATAGTTGACTCCTTGGCCCACATTCATCAGATAATGAAGTGGGTGGTTTTATTTGTCCGGGGATAATCCCCTAATGTGGTTATCTATGTAATAGAGAGCTATTAGAATTACTATAATTCCTTTTATAATGAAGACTCTTAATTTTCAGCACTTGGAGACCCTGAAATGAAGCATCATGGTTTGGTATTATCCCTCTTAAATAGTATTCCTATACCATTGTCTTTTCTACTTGAAAATGATTTTTTTGGGAATGTGATGTCATTTTTTGACTTACAGGGCTTATATCAAGAAATAAATTTCTAGAACGGTCATTCGATGATGAAATTATCTCAGGTCATGTTTCAATTTATGATAGTAGTTTCTGGAGTCATGTATACAACACGGAACATGTTAAACATTTTGTGTAATATCATAGAAATGATGTCTGCTCAATTAGATATCAATGGTTAACATAATTTTAGTTTTATTATTTATTCATCCATTATACTCAAGTTGTATTTTTAAATAAAGGATTTAACTATTTCATTAGAACACTAGATCCAATGGATCAACTGTATGATTAATGTGAGACAAATCAACATTTTTTGTGTAGCATATTATGATCAAATGGCATGACATATGAAAAATAAACTACCCTACAATTAGATTGTTTTACATCAATATCATCATTATTGACTGTGGGAAATATGAAATGAAAAATGTCCAGATTCACGATTAATTGACCATTCTGTTATATGATATATTCATGATGTGTTCTCTAATTTATTTCGGTGGAAAAGGATACAATAAAGGTGATTTTGATTTTCCCCAATGGTTGGATTTGGGGGGGTTTGGATTCCGGCACAATCATGGATTTCATGTAACTATTTTCATTCTAAATAGAAATTCATATTGGTTCTCAATTCCATAACTAGGTACATACCATCCTTCTATAGTAAATTGATCAGTTGGGGTTTTAGACCCAATGACTTTTTAGAACTCACGTTGGTAAAGATGATGGAAGGTCAGGCTAATCACGGCATTTTTGTGGGAATTGATACCTACTATGAGACTCTATTATATATTTAAGATATGAACATGAATCTCTTCATAATCCCAATACGTGACTGGTTATCCTAAAAATTATCATATTTTGAACCATTTCATATCCAATAGAAGGTGTATCATTAGAATACCCAACTTTATGTATCTATGGTAATTTGACCATTTCATTATAATGAGTAAATTATTATATAATTATATTGAATAACTACAAACATAAAAACAAACGTCCATTATGGTAGGTAGTTTAATATTATGAGGGGTTTAATACATAATGATCCATCCTACATATCATTTTTAATGTTGGATTAAATTCACAGATAGCTTGTTAATTCCTTTTTAGATTAACATTGTGTCGAAATGATATAAGTTTGGGCACCTAGGTAAGGTATATTCAAGATTGAGACTTGACGAGATGTATTACATATCCCTATTATGGTAGGATTTAATGTTATCATATTTTTTCACACCCTTTTGAATGAACCTAGGGTATATTCACTTATATGGAGGTAATAATATAATGACACTCAGTAGTTCATACAAACTGAGGTTTCCCTGATTGGTGTATATTTATTATGGTAATGATATGAATATTGCAACTACGTAAGCTCATTTGAACCATGATTGGTGTTAGAAACAACTGATAAAATGAAATTTTTTCTACTGCATATGGATGCGAGACTTGTGTACAACAACAACAAATATGATGTTTAATATGGAGCTTCGGACATAGGATGATATCATACATATATTTGTTATCCAAGGAACCAGAGTTATAATAGATCATATGGATTCTCATTTCACTAATATATGATGTAGAATGTCCATCCCATTTGAATCAATAGGTATCGATGGTTGAAATTTCTGATACACGAGTGGACATAAACAAAATTGGATGATTATTTGATCTCTTTCCCTCAAAAGGCATCCTCTGCATCCTGGTTATTGATGGAATTAAAGACATTATAGTTCAATTGAACTGGAATTACACACTAAGGTTTTACATAGTGAATGATGTGATCAGGGAAATTTCTTAACACTGCATTACTTATTCTCAGTGGAGGAAACAAGGTATAGAAAATGAATTGTATGACTATTTATGAATGGGAGAAGAATTTACTAGTTCTGTACAAATGATGTTTTAATACCATTGTTTAGCCATATGAAGGCATACTATGTATCATTGTTATGGGAGGAGTCAATGTCATCATAGATCAATGGGCCAAGGAACAGACACCGACATTTATCGTTGTATAATATATAATCATTTCAATTTCCAAATCCCATAAGAGATATGTTTTTTGTGGTAAATATGGGATTGAAAACGACTATTCTCTCTATTTCTAGATGAGGGAATATTTTCTAGAACTACACTACTAGTTTTTTAATATGGAGTTTGATCATTAGGATGATGTCATACTAATCCTTATATTGTAAGGAATCCAAATCATTATATTTCAATTTGTAAGGGAAAACAAAATGATGTATTTATTTATGAAATATATGAACATAGTAATTTTATAATCCCATGTGACATAGGCTTGGTGTTGGAAAAAAGGAATGCAATATAAAATGTCTCACTATTTGTGGATGATGGACTTATGTGTTGGGACATCCCTACAATTGATTTATTAAAGAGATCGAGACATAGGATTGAATCCTATGAATCCTAAAAATAAAATGATTCAACGTAATCTCAGATCAATTTTTTGTGCCAAAACATTTATGTTTCACTTTACAGAGATCAGATGAGGACATCATGTACTGGGATGCCCACATGACATGGCATGTTTGTCATTCTGACTTGCATTGACTTTATTATCAAAACTCCATGATTGTATTTTGGACATGTCGATGGATGTCTACCTAACATGTCTAGAAAACTTGAATTGATCCATTTATCTTTTTTTAAGGACATAATATAATCAAATGTAATTCCTAAAAAACATCACATGACCATGGATGACTTGTCTGGAGGGCATCATAAGGCCTGAATAGTTGATCAAAGAATCCATCACATGATCTCAGTAGACATGCATGGATTGAATTGCATGATCCAATGAATGTTTCCTAGTATGATCATGATGCAGACTAAAAGACGTAGAGGTCATCACGGGATTCAATGAGACATGTCTGGAGGATGAATCATGACCAATGATAACATATTTGGAGGGTGCCATGAATTCCTATTGATATATCTACAGGACATAACAATGTCCATCTTCAATACCTGCAAGAAGTCGTGAGATCTAGTTGACATTCCATTGTGCTATCATGAGTATCAAAATACATGTAATTATTCTTCTATATAATTACGATGGTATGTCGAATGTGAATCACATAGTATGGATGGTGAGTCTGGAGATTATCATGAAAAAATTCAGGCATGCCTTGATTCACCATCTGACATTATCTAATATATCTGGACGATTTCACATCATCCAAATAATATGAAATTGAATTTTCAAGAGATATATGAGTCATGTTTTGGTGTACTCATGTGACCAGTGGGTTTCACACAAACCTCATGAGGATTAACATGTATGTTCTCCACACAATTCACCCATCTTTTAGTCTTTTCTCAATCCATTTCATTCGTATACCTTATATTTTTTTCATTGTTCGATTTGTTCAGGTCTCATGTGATCTAAACTGTATGTTTATTTATCTTCAAATGACCTACTAGAAGATTTTAACAAGACATTTGAGTGATCTTGTGAAGTGCCTATGCATTATTCAAGATCACTAAGATTTTCCTCCATATCTTACCTGATAGAAAAAATTCTTGTTTGTTAGATCAACCACTTGGAGGAATATGCTCGAATTCCAGGGATTATTAGAGATATGTTCCATAAAAAATTTTATTCATTTTTCCTGATGGGGTTGGGGATTTATTTTCATTTCAACATTGATTATTTCACACATTTCATAGAGCATATCACAAAAATTTATGATGGAGTTGGTTGAGGGATTTGATGTCATTAATTTGATCAAATCCTATTGTAGGACATTCCATGGGCATAAAATGATTTTTATTTACAAAAATACCATCCATTATATGGATTATTTATTGGATTATAGTCAATTAATGGGGTCTTTCTGAATCATTTGGACATGTTGAGTGACATTCATATTCATTAGGCCAATATGTCCATGGTCCATCACAAGATTATAGATCATGTCAAAAGGACCACTATTGATCATAGGTGACCTTTTAGGGAACTTTAATGAGATACATATTCCTTTCATGGGGTTATCATGAATTTAGGCCATCATTTTGAATGGTTTCCATAACATCTTGCAACCTTTTCAAGGGTTCTTGTGAAACTATACAAGTGTTTCACATGATTTTAATGACTGAAAGAGATTATTTCCTTTTCCCTCATTACATTGCTTATTTATTTTATAGGGTTATTGGGTTCAATGATTTTTCATGAGTGTTGTTGAGGAAAATAATTATCCCCATTGGTGATTCCTCATGTCATGAACAAAAGGTCTTATATTGATGCATGAGAATTTTCATGGACAAACCAGTCTACAGATTTTTGGGATAGTAATGAGGAAGAAGACTATATAGAGTTTTCTAAAGAGACCCATGTGACGGTGGTGATATACCAATGGGCTCTCACATAATGAGGTGGAAATGTGTCCATCGGCTTGTAGTGCCCTATGAACCACCTGAGTCACATGACATGATTTTTATTTCCATGAGAGGCTCATGTCTATCCCCATATTAGCTTTTTTTTACTCTAAAATGGTTATGGATAATTTTAGGTTTTATAATTGTATCCAGTGAAAATAACCCAAATTGTCTATGAAGTATCTTTTGATTTTTATAACCAAAAAATTTTCTCATCTTTTGGATATTTCGATATTATTAATTAATGATTTTTGGATGGATTTTCATGTTCCTTATTTCTAATTATTCATTTTAACTAGTTGTGCTTTTAATTTCATCTCTTCTTCATAAAAATGTGTTTGGGATGAATTCACAGTAGAAGAAGGACCTGCCAATGGTGATCTGAAGAATATCGTGCAGGTTGTGCACTACGCATGACCATCATCATGAAATTACTTGGGTCCTAAGATTGTCTGTCTCATGGAGGTTCACATGATCAGAATCATCATGCAAAACATCTTCTTTATTTATTTTGTGTGGGTAAATACTATTCATGTTATTGTATTTATTATTTTATGAATTTTTAATGCACAACGAACATCACGAGAGGTGGTTGACATGCTTGGGTGTTACCGTTTGACTCATGTGACTTGTATTGATACCCCCATATGATGAATAAGATATATTTTAGGAGAATCACAAGGTCTAAATGATAAGGCCCCAGCCTTAAACCTTACTTAATCTTGAGTTATTACAAGATTACACATTGAGGATCTTTTCAGGTTTAGAGTTCTAGAGAATTAGATCATGAAACTTGCATTACATTCCACATTTAAACAAAGTGGTTACATAAAAGATATTATTCATTCTTCCCATCAACAGAAACATATTGAAAATAAAACATGGATTCTTTCTTGACACATCCTTGACACTATCATCACATCATGTACCTTTCCCTTTACATGTGAAAAACATTTCAAAAAAACTTACGATGAGCATAAAAAGCTCAGTAAGGGTTATAAAAATATGGAAAGGAAACATGAGTTCATATATACATAAGAATGAAATAATACTTTACCCATAAAACATAGGTACTTTAACATACCTCATCAAACCATGAATAAATCATAGAAAACATAAGACATAAAGGTAACTTGAGGCATTCATAACATTCTTACGTAGGGAGTAACCCTCTTGGTTACGTTCGGAATACCCATCATTGTATATTCCCTAAATCTCTTTGGAGAAACCTTAAAGTTTCAGGCCTTCGCGTTACCCAATGGATTGGAGAGCAATATCGGGCTCACCCGCCCATAGTTTATCACGGAACCACCCGTCTTCATAATAATACCCAAGAACCTCAACATAATCGTATCACATAAAACATGCATAAAGGAAACATAACATTTCCATCTTTCAATCATAAGATATCAATACAACACATTGATATAAAAACATTATGAAAACCATTTTCAATACCAAAATAAAAGAAAAGTAAAACACGGTATTTATTTTTCTTTTAAAAAGAAGGTATGGCTTTTATAGGAAGTAGAAACTCAAATAACAGTCATGACGGCGGAGAAGTCGTTGTCACCGCATACATACGACAAAAACATTCCCTTTTTTCGTTTAGTAAATGCTTCGTATAAAAAAGATTCCTTTTGAATAAACGTAAAATTCAAAGGGGTTTATACACTATATAAAAAAAGTTTGTGTATAAAACAAAATATGCCTCAATGAAAGGATATTGAGACGAAGTCCAATACAAAGACGGTATCCTTGGTTTAAGGATTAATAAATTATATAATAATGTGTGACAAATGAATACACCAAATATAAGTGGATATTAAGTGTAAAATAATCAAAGGTCATTCACACATATTCAAATGATGACATATTCAATAACTACACGGTGAACCCAAAGAAGTCGAAATTGGGTTAAGAAGTTCCCTTGACAGCCTAACAGCGTCACATCAAAATGAGTTGATGAGAGATAAAAAGTGTATCTCATCACTTGGACATAAAATTTACCTCAATAAGGATATATGAGAACATATCCCAACATAAGAATATGTAAATTAAAAGACCCAACAAAATAAGTCTTTTAAAAAAGAGAAGGGTGAAAGGTTCCCTTACCAACATGGGTATCTTTCTAAACATACACCCCATGAAAGAAGGACAATAAATCAGTTATGTAAATACTCATAAACGAAAGTATATTACACAAAGAGTAGAATAATGGGCATTACATACACCACTAAATGGAAATTGTGGCAATTTTATCATGAATCTCACGAGAATAATAGTGAGATGAAAAATCCCTTACGAAAACTCGACAACCTAATGGCGCCAAATAAAACATACAAAAAATGGATTGATGAGATCAAATAGGGTATATCATCATATTAAATTTAAGTTCATAGAAAGAGGAATATTAATGAACATCCCCCAACAAAACAAATAGGAGCTTAAAAGAAGTGACATTAAGGAGAGTACTTAAAAAGAAAGAGAGAGGTTAGATCTCTTACGAAAATTCGGCAGCCTAACGGTGCCACTCAAAACATCCAAAATGGATTGATGAGACAGAATAGGGTCTCTCATCACATGAACATAAAAATTACAGTAAGTGTAATATAAAATAACACCCCAATAACAAGAAATATGAGCTTTAGAGGGAATGACATAAAAGAGTGTACTTAAAAAGAAAGAGAGGAGTAAGATCCCTTACCTCAAGTCCAACTTGTCTTGTTCGTTTCTTTATATTCCTGAATAATAATATTTGGTCAATTAATAATTTCCTAAGTACCTCCTTTAGATATTATTATACAGTCCATATCAGATATTATAATTTTATAATAATTGTTTAATAATGTTAGTTCATATCAGACGTTTTTGCCAATGTTTGGTACATGAGTTAAAAATGAACTTGTTTGAAAAAAGATTGCCCATGTAGTTATAAGTAAATAATTACCAGAATAGTATTAATGATTAAAATATCATATATATCCCGTAAATATTCATTTTACACTATTCCATATCATTTGGAGATAAAAAACGACAAGCACCGTTCATGGAGACGGTAGTTCGTACGTACGCATGAACGCAACTTTCATTTTTTGTCATATTAATGGAATTAAAACAAAATGAGAGATATATATATATGTTATAATTCCAGAATGATATCCAAAATTTAGATGTAATATATTAAATATATATCCATTATATATATATGTACTTATAATATTAGATAACATTTTGAGATAAGAAATGAAATGTACCGTTCATGGAGACGGTAAGCCGTACGTACATATGAACGCTACTTCCATTTCCATTTCATATTTAATGGAATTAAAACATAATGATACATAATAGTATTTTAATTACAGTATGGTATCATATATAATATCATTACATATATCCTTTATACGTACCACATATGGTATTAACGAATCAAATCACTTTGAGGGGGCGGTAGTCTGCACTTCCTTAAATGAAGATATCGCGTTTACCCATAATGGAAACCATAAAGGTACTCCATAAATAAAAAATACAGAAGCTTAATTATAACATAAACATATTAGATATCATATATAAATATAGTGTCATCTTAATGGCCACCTTTGAAGGTTTTAGTAGAATGTTGAACAATCATCGTTTCGGGAGGCATACATTCACCATCCACAGAAACAATATGTTCTTTAACCATTAGATGTATGTGTGTGTAAGTGTAGCTCTAAGCCTTATTATAACAATATAATAGTATATTTAAGATAATGTATTTGTTACAAAATAAATTAATAAAAAGAGTTTAGGGGTTGGAGAAGCAAAATAAAGATAAAGGACACAAGTGAATACATTACCTTAAAATCGGGTAACTCCCTTTGCTTTGAGCTCAAAGGCTTCCTTGGAAAGACTTCTGCCCAAATTGAGGCTTCAAGGAGTAAGAGAGGGAAGTGGAGAGACAAAATGGGTAGGGTTTGGCCGAGCCAAAGGCTTTTGGAGTGCGGGTAAGGAGGTAGAGGTGGGGGCATTTTATAAGAGGAGAGGAGGGGCACTCTTGTAAAGTTACAAAATGTTACTTTATTTTCAAAAGACTTTCAGATTTTAAAGGTCCCACATTAATGTATTTAGAGTATAAGGTGATAAGGGTTAGATATAAACTCATAAAATAGGTTTTGGACATGTGCAGGTCTTAGATATTACAGTATCATTCCATTTTATTTAAATCTTTAAATAATGAGGTCATCGCTGCATCATCATGATGTCATAAATACTTTAATTTATTTAATGTCTAAAAATTATAAAAAAAATACAATGATGTAGGAAATTTTTTTAGATTTCCAATTAATATTTATAGTAAAAAATATGACTTGTATAACCCAATGTAAAAAATGTTTTAGTAAAACATATAATGTTTGTCTCATTTTTACTTTAACTTTAAATAAAAAGATATTAATGTCATTTTCCAACCAATGTGGCCCCATGGGGTCCCCAAGTTGACCCACGAATTTTCTTGGTCGGCCATTACACATCCAATGAGGGTAGAACTTGTTTCTAGGTCATTTAATTTTATTAAAACATTATTCTTACCATAAACTACACTAATTACCTCTAATCGCGATTAAAAACTTAATAAGTTACTATTCACCAAAAAAAATTATTTTTATCCCATTGAACCACATTTTACTTCTTAATGAAAACCATGTTTGCTGGATTTTTGAAATTCAAAACACAAAGATGGCAAAATTTCATTTAAACGGAAAAATCAATTTTTATAAGTACCACTTAGTGGTTTCACTATTCATCAAAAATTTAAGTTTTTCAGAAAATCCTAAAAATTCACCGTAAGCTATATTTGATATTCCGAATTCAAAAATGAAGTCTATATTACAAAATTAAAAACATATAAGTCACATTAATTAATTTAATAATTAATTCCCGCTGTCAGATCAAATAGCGTGTTTTTATGAAACAATAAGTATCCAAAGATTGACACTAGTTTATGTCTGATTTCAAAGTGAAATTAATTCCAACGACCACTATCGGATTTAATGGTAAAAATATATATTCTAATTTTACTTTAAAACCAATTCAAAAGATAATCTAATCATATAAATAAATTATATTAAAACGAGGTTTTGAATTGAAGTATAACATTTTACACTATTCATTAAAAAATGAACTTTATCAGAAAGATACCAAAAATTTACACAAAGTAAATTTTGATGTCCCAATTCTTAAGAAGAGTTTTATTTGGTCCAAAAGGATGTATAATAGTGAACAAAACTATATTTAATGACGGTTCTCCATCAAAAGGCGATAAGTGAACCTTTAGTGAAAACTAGGGCATATACGCCTAATATTGAATTCTTTCCGTATTTTATGCCTTTATCATTTTTTGGATAAATGTAAAAACATTTAAAAACATATATAATCATATTTTAGTTATTTCTATCCATTCACACCAATACAACGGCTACATGTTAACTACCATTTAAAATAATAATATTTTTTTATTACAGTGCAATGTAAGATTCCCAAGAAACTCGTTGTTGCGTATTGGGTACGCCATCGTGCATAATGTCCCCTTTAAAGTCATATTAATATTTTATTCACAAATATGGATAAATATGAAAATGTCATAATCATTATTTACCTGGGGTGTTACATCCTTCCCCCCTTTTGGGAAATGCGTCCTCACAATTTTTAAAATTGAGCATGGAAACATCCTTGAAAGTCCCACATCGGAACAAGAGTCGGTAAGAAAATCTGTTTTAAATAATGGAAGATAAGTACAGAAGTCACCCGAGTTAACCCATATGTAGAAAAACATGGACATGGAAGAAAAAGAAAAAGGGTCATGTTCTTGAGGGAGAGTGATAGTAAACATGTCTAGGAGAAAGTTAACCATAAAAAAATCACAAACTTGTGATGGGTTAAATAGTATTTGATTCCCCAGTAGGAAAAGATAATAGATAACATTCTTTATTTAAGTTACTTTTTATTGAGGAATTTATTCATAAGGAAACATAATCACTTATCATGTTGACTTTGAACTTTTACTAGATTCCTTAATCAAACTCATAATTTTTTTTCCAAAAGATGAGTATTTAGGAAGACTTGTTCATATTAAGTGTACTATAATCAACTTCTAGAGAATCACCTAATCCACCAAAGAGAACTATATACTTCCCATGTCTTTAGGCTTTAACCAAAACCAAAACCAAAAAGGTTAGTACAAGATAAGATAATCTAGAAAAGGATAACCCTTTAAAAAAAATCTATGCTTAATCTCCAAAATTAGTCCAACAAAACCCAAAGTTCAACGAGGACCATCCGATAAACAATTTGTCCATAAAATTATTCAATGTAAAACAATCTAAGATTGAATCACAAATATTTAAGGATTTAGTCACATAGTCTTCCAAGTTAAATCGTAACATTTATCTCCAAACAACATCAGTTGCTCCTAAAGTCTCGTATTGAAAAGTAATTAACCTAATCACATATCCTCCATGATAGGTTAATCATTTTCATAAATAACCCAAAATCAACTTACAGTTAATTCATAAAATCATCTATCTAAAAATAATCGGTCAAAATAACCAGGGACTTCATGTAGTCCAGTGGTAGGCGATAAATACCAGTCGCACTTTGGTTGTGGGTTCGATTCCCACAGCTTTGTCCGACGCGACGGGTAGTCACACGGTCTGCGTGTTGTCCTTTTTCCAAAACTATATAATTCTCAAATCATTCCCCAAAAAGATATAAGATCATAAAAAATAACAATAACATAATTTAACCTCAATTTTATCTCATTCCTTTCACTTCCATCAGAACATATAGTAACCTATAATTACCCCAAAAGTAAGGATCATATAAACTCTAATGGTTACCTTTATAATTATTACCTGAACATCCACATCGATTGGTCATCTCTTACATGATGCATTAAAGATCATACCAATGTTTAAGAGGTTGATCATGAATCCTTGATAGTTGGTTTAGAACAACCACGAGTTTCCACATTGAATCCCACATTTTATCTAGAATCTAAATCATAGAACCACCACAGTTTCATTCAAACCTGTTGTCTCTTTGGTGCCTGATAGATCCATCCATTCACTAAAAACAGAAATGTCCGTGTGAGTATATCAACAAAACCATCATGTACTAATGAGGAAGGTAAACACTAAGATACACTTACTCATTCACTTTATCTAAAACTAGGACTCTTTCTGAAATCCTAACCATTACGGTAATGTCACTTATGCTTAAAGAATACCCTAACCTCTAAAGTTATCTAATCTAACCTTTGATACCAACTATAAGGCCCCAGCCTTAAACCTTACTTAATCTTGAGTTATTACAAGATTACACATTGAGGATCTTTTCAGGTTTAGATTTTTAGAGAATTAGATCATGAAACTTGCATTACATTCCACATTTAAACAAAGTGGTTACATATAGGATAGTATTCATTCTTCTCATCAACGGAAACATATTGAAAATAAAACATGTATTCTTTCGTGACACATCCTTGACACTATCATCCCATCATGTACCTTTCCCTTGACCAGTGAAAAACATTTCAAAAAAACATGGGATGATCATGAAAAGCTTAGTAAGGGTTATGAAAATATGGAAAGGAAACATGAGTTCATATATACGTAAGAATGAAATCATACATTACCAATAAAACATGGGTACTTTAACATACCTCATCAAACCATGAATGAATCATAGAAAACATAAGACGTAAAGGTAACTTGAGGCATTCATAACATTCTTACGTAGGGAGTAACCCTCTTTGTTACGTTCGGAATACCCATCATAGTATATTCCCTAAATCTCTTCGGATAAACCTTAACGTTTCACTCCTTTGCGTTAACCAATGCATTGGGGAGCTATATCGGGCTCACCTGCCCTTAGTTTATCACGGAACCACCAGTCTTCATAATAATGCCCAAGAACCTCAACATAATCGTATCGCATAAAACATGCATAAAGGATACATAACATTTCCACCTTTAAATCAAAAGATATCAATACAACACATTGATATAAATACATTATGAAAAACATTTTCAATACCAAAATAAAAGAAAAGTAAAACATTGTATTTATTTTTCTTTTAAAAAGAATTTATGGCTTTTAGAGGAAGCTGAAACTCAAATAACGGTCACGACGGCGGAGAAGTCGTTGTCGCAGCATACGTACGACAAAAACATTCCCTTTATTCGTTTAGTAAATTCTTCTATATAAAAAATATTCCTCTTGAATAAACGTAAAAGTCAAAGAGGTTTATACACCATTTAAAAAAAGGTTGTGTATAAAACAAAATATACCTCAATAAAAGGAGATTGATACGAAGTCACATACAAAGATGGTATCCTTGGTTTAAGGATAAATCAATTACATTATTATGTGTGAAAAATGAATACAACAAATATAAGTGGATATTAAGTGTAAAATAATAAAATTTCATTCACACATATTCAAAGGATGACATATTCATTAACTACATGTTGAACCCAAAGAAATCGAAATTGGGTTAAGATGTTCCCCTGACAGCCTAACGGCGTCACATCAAAATGATTTGATGAGAGATAAAAAGTGTATCTCATCACTTGGACATAAAATTTACATCAATAAGGATATATGAGAACATATACCAACATAATAATATGTAAATTAAAAGACCCAACAAAAGAATTCTTTTAAAAAAGAGGAGGTTGAAAGGTTCCCTTACCGACTTGGGTATCTTTCTAAACATACACCCCATGAAAGAAGGAAAATAAATCATTGATGTAAATACTCATAAACAAAACTATATTACACAAATAGTAGAATAATGGGCATTATATACACCACCCAAAGGAAATTGTGGCAAATGTAGCATGAATATCACGGGAATAAATGTGAGATGAAAAATCCCTTACGAAAACTCGGCAGCCTAACGACACCACATAAAACATTCAAAAAATGGATTGATGAGATCAAATAGGGTATCTCATCATATTAACATAAAGTTTATATAAAGATGATTATAAAAGAAAATCCCCCAAAATAACAATGAGGAGATTAAAAGAAGTGACATAAAGGAGTGTACATAAAAAGAAAGAGAGAGGTTAGATCTCTTATGAAAATTCGGCAGCCTAACGGCGCCACTCAAAACATCCCAAATGGATTGATGAGAGAGAATATGGTCTCTCATCACATGAACATAAAAATTACAGTAAGTTTAATATAAAATAACATCCTAATAACAATAAAGATGAGCTTTAGAGGGAATGACATAAAACAATGTACTTAAAAAGAAAGAGAGGAGTAAGATCCCTTACCTCAAGTCCAACTTGTCTTGTTCATTTCTTTATATTCCCGAATAATAAACATTGGTCAATTAATAATTGCCTAAGTACATCCTTTAGAGATTATATATTTAAGATATGAACATGAATCTCTTCATAATCCCAATACGTGACTGGTTATCCTAAAAATTATCATAGTTTGAACCATTTCATATCCAATAGAAGGTGTATCATTAGAATACCCAACTTTATGTATCTATGGTAATTTGACCATTTCATTATAATGAGTAAATTATTATATAATTATATTGAATAACTACAAACATAAAAACAAACGTCCATTATGGTAGGTAGTTTAATATTATGAGGGGTTTAATATATAATTATCCATCCTACATATCATTTTTAATGTTGGATTAAATTCACAGATAGCTTGTTAATTCCTTTTTAGATTAACATTGTGTCGAAATGATATAAGTTTGGGCACCTAGGTAAGGTATATTCAAGATTGAGACTTGACGAGATGTATTACATATCCCTATTATGGTAGGATTTAATGTTATCATATTTTTTCACACCCTTTTGAATGAACCTAGGGTATATTCACTTATATGGAGGTAATAATATAATGACACTCAGTAGTTCATACAAACTGAGGTTTCCCTGATTGGTGTATATTTATTATGGTAATGATATGAATATTGCAACTACATAAGCTCATTTGAACCATGATTGGTGTTAGAAACAACTGATAAAATGAAATTTTTTCTACTGCATATGGATGCGAGACTTGTGTACAACAACAACAAATATGATGTTTAATATGGAGCTTCGGACATAGGATGATATCATACATATATTTGTTATCCAAGGAACCAGAGTTATAATAGATCATATGGATTCTCATTTCACTAATATATGATGTAGAATGTCCATCCCATTTGAATCAATAGGTCTCGATGGTTGAAATTTCTGATACACGAGTGGACATAAACAAAATTGGATGATTATTTGATCTCTTTCCCTCAAAAGGCATCCTCTGCATCCTGGTTATTGATGGAATTAAAGACATTATAGTTCAATTGAACTGGAATTACACACTAAGGTTTTACATAGTGAATGATGTGATCAGGGAAATTTCTTAACACTGCATTACTTATTCTCAGTGGAGGAAACAAGGTATAGAAAATGAATTGTATGACTATTTATGAATGGGAGAAGAATTTACTAGTTCTGTACAAATGATGTTTTAATACCATTGTTTAGCCATATGAAGGCATACTATGTATCATTGTTATGGGAGGAGTCAATGTCATCATAGATCAATGGGCCAAGGAACAGACACCGACATTTATCGTTGTATAATATATAATCATTTCAATTTCCAAATCCCATAAGAGATATGTTTTTTGTGGTAAATATGGGATTGAAAACGACTATTCTCTCTATTTCTAGATGAGGGAATATTTTCTAGAACTACACTACTAGTTTTTTAATATGGAGTTTGATTATTAGGATGATGTCATACTAATCCTTATATTGTAAGGAATCCAAATCATTATATTTCAATTTGTAAGGGAAAACAAAATGATGTATTTATTTATGAAATATATGAACATAGTAATTTTATAATCCCATGTGACATAGGCTTGGTGTTGGAAAAAAGGAATGCAATATAAAATGTCTCACTATTTGTGGATGATGGACTTATGTGTTGGGACATCCCTACAATTGATTTATTAAAGAGATCGAGACATAGGATTGAATCCTATGAATCCTAAAAATAAAATGATTCAACGTAATCTCAGATCAATTTTTTGTGCCAAAACATTTATGTTTCACTTTACAGAGATCAGATGAGGACATCATGTACTGGGATGCCCACATGACATGGCATGTTTGTCATTCTGACTTGCATTGACTTTATTATCAAAACTCCATGATTGTATTTTGGACATGTCGATGGATGTCTACCTAACAGGTCTAGAAAACTTGAATTGATCCATTTATCTTTTTTTAAGGACATAATATAATCAAATGTAATTCCTAAAAAACATCACATGACCATGGATGACTTGTCTGGAGGGCATCATAAGGCCTGAATAGTTGATCAAAGAATCCATCACATGATCTCAGTAGACATGCATGGATTGAATTGCATGATCCAATGAATGTTTCCTAGTATGATCATGATGCAGACTAACAGACGTAGAGGTCATCACGGGATTCAATGAGACATGTCTGGAGGATGAATCATGACCAATGATAACATATTTGGAGGGTGCCATGAATTCCTATTGATATATCTACAGGACATAACAATGTCCATCTTCAATACCTGCAAGAAGTCGTGAGATCTAGTTGACATTCCATTGTGCTATCATGAGTATCAAAATACATGTAATTATTCTTCTATATAATTACGATGGTATGTCGAATGTGAATCACATAGTATGGATGGTGAGTCTGGAGATTATCATGAAAAAATTCAGGCATGCCTTGATTCACCATCTGACATTATCTAATATATCTGGACGATTTCACATCATCCAAATAATATGAAATTGAATTTTCAAGAGATATATGAGTCATGTTTTGGTGTACTCATGTGACCAGTGGGTTTCACACAAACCTCATGAGGATTAACATGTATGTTCTCCACACAATTCACCCATCTTTTAGTCTTTTCTCAATCCATTTCATTCGTATACCTTATATTTTTTTCATTGTTCTATTTTTTCAGGTCTCATGTGATCTAAACTGTATGTTTATTTATCTTCAAATGACCTACTAGAAGATTTTAACAAGACATTTGAGTGATCTTGTGAAGTGCCTATGCATTATTCAAGATCACTAAGATTTTCCTCCATATCTTACCTGATAGAAAAAATTCTTGTTTGTTAGATCAACCACTTGGAGGAATATGCTCGAATTCCAGGGAGTATTAGAGATATGTTCCATAAAAAATTTTATTCATTTTTCCTGATGGGGTTGGGGATTTATTTTCATTTCAACATTGATTATTTCACACATTTCATAGAGCATATCACAAAAATTTATGATGGAGTTGGTTGAGGGATTTGATGTCATTAATTTGATCAAATCCTATTGTAGGACATTCCATGGGCATAAAATGATTTTTATTTACAAAAATACCATCCATTATATGGATTATTTATTGGATTATAGTCAATTAATGGGGTCTTTCTGAATCATTTGGACATGTTGAGTGACATTCATATTCATTAGGCCAATATGTCCATGGTCCATCACAAGATTATAGATCATGTCAAAAGGACCACTATTGATCATAGGTGACCTTTTAGGGAACTTTAATGAGATACATATTCCTTTCATGGGGTTATCATGAATTTAGGCCATCATTTTGAATGGTTTCCATAACATCTTGCAACCTTTTCAAGGGTTCTTGTGAAACTATACAAGTGTTTCACATGATTTTAATGACTGAAAGAGATTATTTCCTTTTCCCTCATTACATTGCTTATTTATTTTATAGGGTTATTGGGTTCAATGATTTTTCATGAGTGTTGTTGAGGAAAATAATTATCCCCATTGGTGATTCCTCATGTCATGAACAAAAGGTCTTATATTGATGCATGAGAATTTTCATGGACAAACCAGTCTACAGATTTTTGGGATAGTAATGAGGAAGAAGACTATATAGAGTTTTCTAAAGAGACCCATGTGACGGTGGTGATATACCAATGGGCTCTCACATAATGATGTGGAAATGTGTCCATCGGCTTGTAGTGCCCTATGAACCACCTGAGTCACATGACATGATTTTTATTTCCATGAGAGGCTCATGTCTATCCCCATATTATTAGCTTTTTTTTACTCTAAAATGGTTATGGATAATTTTAGGTTTTATAATTGTATCCAGTGAAAATAACCCAAATTGTCTATGAAGTATCTTTTGATTTTTATAACCAAAAAATTTTCTCATCTTTTGGATATTTCGATATTATTAATTAATGATTTTTGGATGGATTTTCATGTTCCTTATTTCTAATTATTCATTTTAACTAGTTGTGCTTTTAATTTCATCTCTTCTTCATAAAAATGTGTTTGGGATGAATTCACAGTAGAAGAAGGACCTGCCAATGGTGATCTGAAGAATATCGTGCAGGTTGTGCACTACGCATGACCATCATCATGAAATTACTTGGGTCCTAAGATTGTCTGTCTCATGGAGGTTCACATGATCAGAATCATCATGCAAAACATCTTCTTTATTTATTTTGTGTGGGTAAATACTATTCATGTTATTGTATTTATTATTTTATGAATTTTTAATGCACAACGAACATCACGAGAGGTGGTTGACATGCTTGGGTGTTACCGTTTGACTCATGTGACTTGTATAGATACCACCATATGATGAATAAGATATATTTTAGGAGAATCACAAGGTCTAAATGATAAGGCCCCAGCCTTAAACCTTACTTAATATTGAGTTATTACAAGATTACACATTGAGGATCTTTTCAGGTTTAGAGTTCTAGAGAATTAGATCATGAAACTTGCATTACATTCCACATTTAAACAAAGTGGTTACATAAAAGATATTATTCATTCTTCCCATCAACAGAAACATATTGAAAATAAAACATGGATTCTTTCTTGACACATCCTTGACACTATCATCACATCATGTACCTTTCCCTTTACATGTGAAAAACATTTCAAAAAAACTTACGATGAGCATAAAAAGCTCAGTAAGGGTTATAAAAATATGGAAAGGAAACATGAGTTCATATATACATAAGAATGAAATAATACTTTACCCATAAAACATAGGTACTTTAACATACCTCATCAAACCATGAATAAATCATAGAAAACATAAGACATAAAGGTAACTTGAGGCATTCATAACATTCTTACGTAGGGAGTAACCCTCTTGGTTATGTTCGGAATACCCATCATTGTATATTCCCTAAATCTCTTTGGAGAAACCTTAAAGTTTCAGGCCTTCGCGTTACCCAATGGATTGGAGAGCAATATCGGGCTCACCCGCCCATAGTTTATCACGGAACCACCCGTCTTCATAATAATACCCAAGAACCTCAACATAATCGTATCACATAAAACATGCATAAAGGAAACATAACATTTCCATCTTTCAATCATAAGATATCAATACAACACATTGATATAAAAACATTATGAAAACCATTTTCAATACCAAAATAAAAGAAAAGTAAAACACGGTATTTATTTTTCTTTTAAAAAGAAGGTATGGCTTTTATAGGAAGTAGAAACTCAAATAACAGTCATGACGGCGGAGAAGTCGTTGTCACCGCATACATACGACAAAAACATTCCCTTCTTTCGTTTAGTAAATGCTTCGTATAAAAAAGATTCCTTTTGAATAAACGTAAAAGTCAAAGGGGTTTATACACTATATAAAAAAAGTTTGTGTATAAAACAAAATATGCCTCAATGAAAGGATATTGAGACGAAGTCCAATACAAAGACGGTATCCTTGGTTTAAGGATTAATAAATTATATAATAATGTGTGACAAATGAATACACCAAATATAAGTGGATATTAAGTGTAAAATAATCAAAGGTCATTCACACATATTCAAATGATGACATATTCAATAACTACACGGTGAACCCAAAGAAGTCGAAATTGGGTTAAGAAGTTCCCTTGACAGCCTAACAGCGTCACATCAAAATGAGTTGATGAGAGATAAAAAGTGTATCTCATCACTTGGACATAAAATTTACCTCAATAAGGATATATGAGAACATATCCCAACATAAGAATATGTAAATTAAAAGACCCAACAAAATAAGTCATTTAAAAAAGAGAAGGGTGAAAGGTTCCCTTACCAACATGGGTATCTTTCTAAACATACACCCCATGAAAGAAGGACAATAAATCAGTTATGTAAATACTCATAAACGAAAGTATATTACACAAAGAGTAGAATAATGGGCATTAAATACACCACTAAATGGAAATTGTGGCAAATTTATCATGAATCTCACGAGAATAATAGTGAGAAGAAAAATCCCTTACGAAAACTCGACAACCTAATGGCGCCAAATAAAACATACAAAAAATGGATTGATGAGATCAAATAGGGTATATCATCATATTAAATTTAAGTTCATAGAAAGAGGAATATTAATGAACATCCCCCAACAAAACAAATAGGAGCTTAAAAGAAGTGACATTAAGGAGAGTACTTAAAAAGAAAGAGAGAGGTTAGATCTCTTACGAAAATTCGGCAGCCTAACGGTGCCACTCAAAACATCCAAAATGGATTGATGAGACAGAATAGGGTCTCTCATCACATGAACATAAAAATTACAGTAAGTGTAATATAAAATAACACCCCAATAACAAGAAATATGAGCTTTAGAGGGAATGACATAAAAGAGTGTACTTAAAAAGAAAGAGAGGAGTAAGATCCCTTACCTCAAGTCCAACTTGTCTTGTTCGTTTCTTTATATTCCTGAATAATAATATTTGGTCAATTAATAATTTCCTAAGTACCTCCTTTAGATATTATTATACAGTCCATATCAGATATTATAATTTTATAATAATTGTTTAATAATGTTAGTTCATATCAGACGTTTTTGCCAATGTTTGGTACATGAGTTAAAAATGAACTTGTTTGAAAAAAGATTGCCCATGTAGTTATAAGTAAATAATTACCAGAATAGTATTAATGATTAAAATATCATATATATCCCGTAAATATTCATTTTACACTATTCCATATCATTTGGAGATAAAAAACGACAAGCACCGTTCATGGAGACGGTAGTTCGTACGTACGCATGAACGCAACTTTCATTTTTTGTCATATTAATGGAATTAAAACAAAATGAGAGATATATATATATGTTATAATTCCAGAATGATATCCAAAATTTAGATGTAATATATTAAATATATATCCATTATATATATATGTACTTATAATATTAGATAACATTTTGAGATAAGAAATGAAATGTACCGTTCATGGAGACGGTAAGCCGTACGTACATATGAACGCTACTTCCATTTCCATTTCATATTTAATGGAATTAAAACATAATGATACATAATAGTATTTTAATTACAGTATGGTATCATATATAATATCATTAAATATATCCTTTATACGTACCACATATGGTATTAACGAATCAAATCACTTTGAGGGGGCGGTAGTCTGCACTTCCTTAAATGAAGATATCGCGTTTACCCATAATGGAAACCATAAAGGTACTCCATAAATAAAAAATACAGAAGCTTAAGTATAACATAAACATATTAGATATCATATATAAATATAGTGTCATCTTAATGGCCACCTTTGAAGGTTTTAGTAGAATGTTGAACAATCATCGTTTCGGGAGGCATACATTCACCATCCACAGAAACAATATGTTCTTTAACCATTAGATGTATGTGTGTGTAAGTGTAGCTCTAAGCCTTATTATAAAAATATACTAGTATATTTAAGATAATGTATTTGTTACAAAATAAATTAATAAAAAGAGTTTAGGGGTTGGAGAAGCAAAATAAAGATAAAGGACACAAGTGAATACATTACCTTAAAATCGGGTAACTCCCTTTGCTTTGAGCTCAAAGGCTTCCTTGGAAAGACTTCTGCCCAAATTGAGGCTTCAAGGAGTAAGAGAGGGAAGTGGAGAGACAAAATGGGCAGGGTTTGGCCGAGACAAAGGCTTTTGGAGTGCGGGTAAGGAGGTAGAGGTGGGGGCATTTTATAAGAGGAGAGGAGGGGCACTCTTGTAAAGTTACAAAATGTTACTTTATTTTCAAAAGACTTTCAGATTTTAAAGGTCCCACATTAATGTATTTAGAGTATAAGGTGATAAGGGTTAGATATAAACTCATAAAATAGGTTTTGGACATGTGCAGGTCTTAGATATTACAGTATCATTCCATTTTATTTAAATCTTTAAATAATGAGGTCATCGCTGCATCATCATGATGTCATAAATACTTTAATTTATTTAATGTCTAAAAATTATAAAAAAAATACTATGATGTAGGAAATTTTTTTAGATTTCCAATTAATATTTATAGTAAAAAATATGACTTGTATAAACCAATGTAAAAAATGTTTTAGTAAAACATATAATGTTTGTCTCATTTTTACTTTAACTTTAAATAAAAAGATATTAATGTCATTTTCCAACCAATGTGGCCCCATGGGGTCCCCAAGTTGACCCACGAATTTTCTTGGTCGGCCATTACACATCCAATGAGGGTAGAACTTGTTTCTAGGTCATTTAATTTTATTAAAACATTATTCTTACCATAAACTACACTAATTACCTCTAATCGCGATTAAAAACTTAATAAGTTACTATTCACCAAAAAAAATTATTTTTATCCCATTGAACCACATTTTACTTCTTAATGAAAACCATGTTTGCTGGATTTTTGAAATTCAAAACACAAAGATGGCAAAATTTCATTTAAACGGAAAAATCAATTTTTATAAGTACCACTTAGTGGTTTCACTATTCATCAAAAATTTAAGTTTTTCAGAAAATCCTAAAAATTCACCGTAAGCTATATTTGATATTCCGAATTCAAAAATGAAGTCTATATTACAAAATTCAAAACATATAAGTCACATTAATTAATTTAATAATTAATTCCCGCTGTCAGATCAAATAGCGTGTTTTTATGAAACAATAAGTATCCAAAGATTGACACTAGTTTATGTCTGATTTCAAAGTGAAATTAATTCCAACGACCACTATCGGATTTAATGGTAAAAATATATATTCTAATTTTACTTTAAAACCAATTCAAAAGATAATCTAATCATATAAATAAATTATATTAAAACGAGGTTTTGAATTGAAGTATAACATTTTACACTATTCATTAAAAAATGAACTTTATCAGAAAGATACCAAAAATTTACACAAAGTAAATTTTGATGTCCCAATTCTTAAGAAGAGTTTTATTTGGTCCAAAAGGATGTATAATAGTGAACAAAACTATATTTAATGACGGTTCTCCATCAAAAGGCGATAAGTGAACCTTTAGTGAAAACTAGGGCATATACGCCTAATATTGAATTCTTTCCGTATTTTATGCCTTTATCATTTTTTGGATAAATGTAAAAACATTTAAAAACATATATAATCATATTTTAGTTATTTCTATCCATTCGCACCAATACAACGGCTACATGTTAACTACCATTTAAAATAATAATATTTTTTTATTAGAGTGCAATGTAAGATTCCCAAGAAACTCGTTGTTGCGTATTGGGTACGCCATTGTGCATAATGTCCCCTTTAAAGTCATATTAATATTTTATTCACAAATATGGATAAATATGAAAATGTCATAATCATTATTTACCTGGGGTGTTACATCCTTCCCCCCTTTTGGGAAATGCGTCCTCACAATTTTTAAAATTGAGCATGGAAACATCCTTGAAAGTCCCACATCGGAACAAGAGTCGGTAAGAAAATCTGTTTTAAATAATGGAAGATAAGTACAGAAGTCACCCGAGTTAACCCATATGTAGAAAAACATGGACATGGAAGAAAAAGAAAAAGGGTCATGTTCTTGAGGGAGAGTGATAGTAAACATGTCTAGGAGAAAGTTAACCATAAAAAAATCACAAACTTGTGATGGGTTAAATAGTATTTGATTCCCCAGTAGGAAAAGATAATAGATAACATTCTTTATTTAAGTTACTTTTTATTGAGGAATTTATTCATAAGGAAACATAATCACTTATCATGTTGACTTTGAACTTTTACTAGATTCCTTAATCAAACTCATAATTTTTTTCCAAAAGATGAGTATTTAGGAAGACTTGTTCATATTAAGTGTACTATAATCAACTTCTAGAGAATCACCTAATCCACCAAAGAGAACTATATACTTCCCATGTCTTTAGGCTTTAACCAAAACCAAAACCAAAAAGGTTAGTACAAGATAAGATAATCTAGAAAAGGATAACCCTTTAAAAAAAATCTATGCTTAATCTCCAAAATTAGTCCAACAAAACCCAAAGTTCAACGAGGACCATCCGATAAACAATTTGTCCATAAAATTATTCAATGTAAAACAATCTAAGATTGAATCACAAATATTTAAGGATTTAGTCACATAGTCTTCCAAGTTAAATCGTAACATTTATCTCCAAACAACATCAGTTGCTCCTAAAGTCTCGTATTGAAAAGTAATTAACCTAATCACATATCCTCCATGATAGGTTAATCATTTTCATAAATAACCCAAAATCAACTTACAGTTAATTCATAAAATCATCTATCTAAAAATAATCGGTCAAAATAACCAGGGACTTCATGTAGTCCAGTGGTAGGCGATAAATACCAGTCGCACTTTGGTTGTGGGTTCGATTCCCACAGCTTTGTCCGACGCGACGGGTAGTCACACGGTCTGCGTGTTGTCCTTTTTCCAAAACTATATAATTCTCAAATCATTCCCCAAAAAGATATAAGATCATAAAAAATAACAATAACATAATTTAACCTCAATTTTATCTCATTCCTTTCACTTCCATCAGAACATATAGTAACCTATAATTACCCCAAAAGTAAGGATCATATAAACTCTAATGGTTACCTTTATAATTATTACCTGAACATCCACATCGATTGGTCATCTCTTACATGATGCATTAAAGATCATACCAATGTTTAAGAGGTTGATCATGAATCCTTGATAGTTGGTTTAGAACAACCACGAGTTTCCACATTGAATCCCACATTTTATCTAGAATCTAAATCATAGAACCACCACAGTTTCATTCAAACCTGTTGTCTCTTTGGTGCCTGATAGATCCATCCATTCACTAAAAACAGAAATGTCCGTGTGAGTATATCAACAAAACCATCATGTACTAATGAGGAAGGTAAACACTAAGATACACTTACTCATTCACTTTATCTAAAACTAGGACTCTTTCTGAAATCCTAACCATTACGGTAATGTCACTTATGCTTAAAGAATACCCTAACCTCTAAAGTTATCTAATCTAACCTTTGATACCAACTATAAGGCCCCAGCCTTAAACCTTACTTAATCTTGAGTTATTACAAGATTACACATTGAGGATCTTTTCAGGTTTAGATTTTTAGAGAATTAGATCATGAAACTTGCATTACATTCCACATTTAAACAAAGTGGTTACATATAGGATAGTATTCATTCTTCTCATCAACGGAAACATATTGAAAATAAAACATGTATTCTTTCGTGACACATCCTTGACACTATCATCCCATCATGTACCTTTCCCTTGACCAGTGAAAAACATTTCAAAAAAACATGGGATGAGCATGAAAAGCTCAGTAAGGGTTATGAAAATATGGAAAGGAAACATGAGTTCATATATACGTAAGAATGAAATCATACTTTACCAATAAAACATGGGTACTTTAACATACCTCATCAAACCATGAATGAATCATAGAAAACATAAGACGTAAAGGTAACTTGAGGCATTCATAACATTCTTACGTAGGGAGTAACCCTCTTTGTTACGTTCGGAATACCCATCATAGTATATTCCCTAAATCTCTTCGGAGAAACCTTAACGTTTCACTCCTTTGCGTTAACCAATGCATTGGGGAGCTATATCGGGCTCACCTGCCCTTAGTTTATCACGGAACCACCAGTCTTCATAATAATGCCCAAGAACCTCAACATAATCGTATCGAATAAAACATGCATAAAGGATACATAACATTTCCACCTTTAAATCAAAAGATATCAATACAACACATTGATATAAATACATTATGAAAAACATTTTCAATACCAAAATAAAAGAAAAGTAAAACATTATATTTATTTTTCTTTTAAAAAGAATTTATGGCTTTTAGAGGAAGCTGAAACTCAAATAACGGTCACGACGGCGGAGAAGTCGTTGTCGCAGCATACGTACGACAAAAACATTCCCTTTATTCGTTTAGTAAATTCTTCTATATAAAAAATATTCCTCTTGAATAAACGTAAAAGTCAAAGAGGTTTATACACCATTTAAAAAAAGGTTGTGTATAAAACAAAATATACCTCAATAAAAGGAGATTGATACGAAGTCCCATACAAAGATGGTATCCTTGGTTTAAGGATAAATCAATTACATTATTATGTGTGAAAAATGAATACAACAAATATAAGTGGATATTAAGTGTAAAATAATAAAATTTCATTCACACATATTCAAAGGATGACATATTCATTAACTACATGTTGAACCCAAAGAAATCGAAATTGGGTTAAGATGTTCCCCTGACAGCCTAACGGCGTCACATCAAAATGATTTGATGAGAGATAAAAAGTGTATATCATCACTTGGACATAAAATTTACATCAATAAGGATATATGAGAACATATACCAACATAATAATATTTAAATTAAAAGACCCAACAAAAGAATTCTTTTAAAAAAGAGGAGGTTGAAAGGTTCCCTTACCGACTTGGGTATCTTTCTAAACATACACCCCATGAAAGAAGGAAAATAAATCATTGATGTAAATACTCATAAACAAAACTATATTACACAAATAGTAGAATAATGGGCATTATATACACCACCCAAAGGAAATTGTGGCAAATGTAGCATGAATATCACGGGAATAAATGTGAGATGAAAAATCCCTTACGAAAACTCGGCAGCCTAACGACACCACATAAAACATACAAAAAATGGATTGATGAGATCAAATAGGGTATCTCATCATATTAACATAAAGTTTATATAAAGATGATTATAAAAGAAAATCCCCCAACATAACAATGAGGAGATTAAAAGAAGTGACATAAAGGAGTGTACATAAAAAGAAAGAGAGAGGTTAGATCTCTTATGAAAATTCGGCAGCCTAACGGCGCCACTCAAAACATCCCAAATGGATTGATGAGAGAGAATATGGTCTCTCATCACATGAACATAAAAATTACAGTAAGTTTAATATAAAATAACATCCTAATAACAATAAAGATGAGCTTTAGATGGAATGACATAAAACAATGTACTTAAAAAGAAAGAGAGGAGTAAGATCCCTTACCTCAAGTCCAACTTGTCTTGTTCATTTCTTTATATTCCCGAATAATAAACATTGGTCAATTAATAATTGCCTAAGTACATCCTTTAGAGATTATTATTCAGTTCATATCACATATTTAATATTATAATAATTTTTTAATAACGTTAGTTCATATCAGATGTTTTTGCCAATGTTTGGTAGATGAGTCAAAAATGAACTTGTTTGAAAAAAGATTTCCCATGTATTTATAAGTAAATAATTACCAGAATAGTATTAATGATTAAAATATCATATATATCCAGTAAATATTCATTTTATACTATTCCATATCATTTGGAGATAAAAAATGAAAAGCACCATTCATGGAGACGGTAGGTCGTACGTACGCATGAACGCTACTTTCATTTTTTGTCATATTAATGGAATTAAAAAAATGAGAGAGATATATATATTTTATAATTACAGAATGATATCCATAATTTAGATGTAATATATTACATATATATCCATTATATATATGTAATTATAATATTACATAACATTTTGAGATAAAAAATGAAATGTACCGTTCATGAAGATGGTAAGCTGTACGTACGCATGAACGCTACTTCCATTTCAATTTCATATTTAATGGAATTAAAACATAATGATACATAATAGTATTTTAATTCCAGTATGGTATCATATATAATATCATTAAATATATCCTTTATACGTACAACATATGGTATTAACGAATCAAATCACTTTGAGGGGGCGGTAGTCCGCACTTCCTTAAGTGAAGATATCGCATTTACCCATAATGGAAACCATAAAGGTATTCCATAAATGAAAAATTCAGAAGCTTAAGTATAACATAAACATATTAGATATTATATATAAATATAGTGTCATCTTAATGGCCACCTTTTAAGGTGTTAGAAGAATGTTGATCAATCATCGTTTCAGGAGGGCGAAATTCACCATCCACATAAACAGTATGTTCTTTAACCATTTGATGTAGGTGTGTGTGTAAGTTTAGCTCTAACCCTTATTATAACAACATCCTAGTATATTGAAGATACTTTATTTGATACAAAATAAATTAATGAAAAGATTTTAGGGGTTGGAGAAGCAAAATAAAACAAAAGGACACAAGTGAAGACATTACCTTAAAATCGGGTAACTCCCTTTGGTTAGAGCTCAAAGGCTTCCTTGGGAATACTTATTCCCAAATTGAGGCTTCAAGGAGTAAGATAGAGACGTGTAGAGACATAATGGGCAGGCATTGGCTGAGCCAAAGGCTTTGGGAGAGTGGGTATGGAGGTAGAGGTGGGGGCCTTTTATAATAGGAGAGGAGGGGCACTCTTGTAAAGTTACAAAATGTTACTTTATTTTCAAAAGAGTTTCAGATTTTAAAGGTCCCACATTGATGTATTTATAGTATATGGTTATAAGGGTTCGACATAAACTCATCCAATAGGTTTTGTACATGTGTAGGTCTTAGATATTACATTATCATTCCATTTTATTTAAATCGTTAAATAATGAGGTCATCGCTGCAACATCATGATGTCATAAATACATTAATTTATTTAATGTCTAAAAGTTATTAAAAAAATACTATGATGTTGGAAATATTTTTATCTTTCCAATGAATATATATAGTAAAAAATATGACTTGTATGACCACATGTAAAAATTTTTTTAGTAAAACATTTCATGTTTGTCTAATTTTTACTTTTACTTTAAATAAAAAGATATGAATGTCATTTCCAACCAAATTGGATCCATGGGGTCCCCAAGTTGACCCAAGGATTGTATTGGTCGGACATGACACATCCAATGATGGTAGGACATGTTTCTAGGTCATTTCATTTTATTAAAACATTATTCTTACCATAAACTACACTAATTACCTCTAATCGCGATTAAAAACTTAATAAGTTACTATTCACTATTAATTATTTTTATCCCATTGAACCACATTTTACATCTTAATGAAAAACATGTATGTCGGATTTTTGAAATTCAAAACACAAAGATGGAAAAAATTTATTTAATCGGAAAAATCAGTTTTTATATGTACCACTTAGTGGTTTCACTATTCATCAAAAATTGAAGTTTTTCAGAAAATTCCCAAAAATTAACCCTAAGTTATATTTGATATTACAAATTCAAAAATGAAGTCTACTTTAAAAAATTCAAAACATATAAGTCACATTAATTAATTTAATAATTAATTCCCGCTGTCAGATAAAATTGCATGTTTTTTTGAAACAATAAGTATCAAAAGATTGACACTAGTTTAAGTCTGATTTCAAAGTGAAATTAATTCCAATGACCACTATTGGATTTAATGGTAAAAATATACTTTAATTTCACTTTAAAACCAATTAAACAGATAATCTAATCATATAAATAAATTATATTAAAAAGAGGTTTTGAATTGAAATACAACATTTTACACTATTCATTAAAAAATGAACTTTATCAGAAAGATAACAAAAACTTACACAAAGTAAATTTTGATGTCCCTCTTCTTAAGAAGAGTTTCATTTGATCCAAAAGGACTTATAAGAGTGAACAAAACTATATTTAATGATGGTTCTCCATCAAAAGGCGATAAGTTAACCTTTAGTGAAAACTAGGGCATATACGCCTAAAATTGAATTCTTTCCGTATTTTATGCATTTATCTTTTATTGGATAAATGTAAAAACATTTAAAAACATATATAATCATATTTTAGTTATTTATATCCATTCCCGCCAATAAAATGGCTACATATTAACTACCATTTAAAATAATATTATTTTATTATTAGAGTGCAACGTAAGATTCCCAAGAAACTCGTTGTTGTGTATTGGGTACGCCATCGAGCATAGAGTCCCATTTAAAGTCATATTAATATTTTATTCACAAATATGGATAAATTTTAAAATGACATATTCATTATTTACCTGGGGTGTTTAATAAATGGCATGACTAGAGGGATTCATGAGACCTGGGAGGAATTCCTAGGGTTCTATGTGACTTTTTCTAACATGTTTTATGGACTTCTCAGGATCCAAATTGTATTCCTATTGAGAATCACAAGATAATTGTGACATGAATTTGTATTGACACATGACATGTGTGGTTCATAAAAAAGTTCTTGAGGATCTATGTGTACATTCTTCAATAAATTATAATATCATTTTATTATTTATTTTAGTCTTTTATTTCATATTCTATAGAAATTTTCAGTGGTATCTTGTTCATGTTTCGCATGATCTGGCATGTGTTTGGGATGTTCTTCAAATAACCG
Source organism: Viscum album (assembly GCA_963277665.1). Classification (NCBI taxonomy): domain Eukaryota; kingdom Viridiplantae; phylum Streptophyta; class Magnoliopsida; order Santalales; family Viscaceae; genus Viscum; species Viscum album. Next base: position 422,319,805 of record OY728151.1, read on the forward strand.
GATAGATGAACTTCATGTAATCTATGAGTTATCATATGAAATTAAAATACATGATAGTTGATTTCCCTAGTTTTTTTATGGATCATAATTGATGGAAAACATTCTCAGTCACATAATAAGACACTCTGATATAAATTTTATGATCCATATGTGTCACATAGTGAGGATCCATTTAAAAGAACATTCATTTTCATGCTGGGGTTGGGGATTTATAGTTCATTACACCCTGAGTATTCCCACTTTTTTCGGCGTGTATCGTGAAAATCCATTTTGAAGATGGTTTTAGGATTTGTGGTCACGTGATTTGAGGGATTGTATTATTGGTATTCCCTAAGCGTCACACAATTTTTAGGAATAGAAATACATCCAATTCATGTTCCATTTATTTGATTATATCCAATTTATGGGGACTTTATGAAACATGAAAACACAATGAGGTTGTTCAATATTTGGAAGATGATATTTAAAAGAGCCTATATGATATTAGAGCACATGTTGAATGGAATTTTTAGAATCTTTCAAGATATATCTATGACATTTTTTGAGACAATGATTACAATCCATGAGTATTTTGGGAAATCAAACAATCATTATGAACGTATTTCATGAGGTCTTGTTGTGTTTCAATATATTATTTCAATATTGTTCTAGTTCATTTCATGATTAGTAGGAATTCAGGAGGATCTGACCATATGTCCTCTTTAATTTCCATGATAATTTTACAAGGTTTGTGTATGACATGAGTTTTCTTGAGTGTTGTCAAGGAAAATAAATCCCCCCATTGGTTATGTGTCATGTGACCATCAAAAGGACTTTTGTTGATGCACAAGAAGTATTCATGAAAAATAATTATGATTGTTCTCAGTGAAATATTGGGTGTTAAATACTGTATAGGATTGTATGATGCCTTCCATTTGATTAGGGTGATATACTAGTGGGGTCTCACATAGTGAGATATACATGACTTCAGAGTGGTGGACTATCTTTGAACCCTCTAGGAGGAATAGAAATGTTTTTATGGTTGAAATATGCTCCATTATTTTCCTTTTTATTTCCTTTTTTAAATTTTATTGATCTCATGAGATTATTTAAGTGTTTTATAAGATAATAACTCTACCAATCAATGATTTGTTGAGTGATATTTACGACCGCTAGAGGATACCATCATATGAATGTTTCATAAATTCATCCAATGATATCTGAATGGATTGTGAGTAACTGTAATGTCCCGACCCCAGTTACCTAGAGTCGGTGCATTATTACATAACATTGGCATGATCACAAGAAAGATCAAATCTCGAAAGACTGATTGGTTTAGTAGCCTTGTAAACACTATATATATTCATATGTTTTACATTACATCATAAAATGAAAAACTACTACAACAACATAATTTCTCCACAGTCCACACTATTATCCCCTCATAATATCCATGCAGGTCATTCATAAATTACTTCTTCACATCCTGGGGAAAATAAAACATAGAAAAAGGGTGAGCTCAAATGGCCAGTAAGGATAACAATATAGCGGAGCATTCAAAATAAGCATAAACTTTTAAGGCAATGCATTACTAAAACAAAAACCTTTTAAACTTGAACTTCAACATAGTATGGCAAAAGTAAAATGAAATAATTCCATTTACTTATTCACATGGATATTCTACTAATAGAATAATCACATGCAAAATCAATAACCACTTCCATAATGATGGAATGCATAATTCTAAACTTTAATTTCTTTGTCAAGGCCTTGTCCCAAGACCTTGGGGCTAACTGTAACAAGAACCCAACCTGAGTGTCTTTAATAACCGGACACCAACCCGGAGTGCCTCTAATAACCGGATACCAACCCGGAGTTCCTCTAATAACCGGAGACCAAACCGGAGTTCCTCTAATAACCGGAGACCAAACCGGAGGGCTTACTTTTACCAGTCCCCAACCCAGAACATACTTGTCTAACACATTCATCTGAATGAAATATTGAAATATAACATAAACATTTGGATTTAAAATAACTTATAAAATGTCAATACTTTAAACAAAAACCATGAGTGACATAATAATAACTTATCCATAGTCAAAAATATCACAAAACTTTCAATAAAATAGGGATGTTTTGTATCATAATAAATCAACTTCAAATAAGTTTAGAATCCATCAAAGGATGTTGACATAGATGAAATCAAAACTATTTTAGAGAAATATATCATTTTTTGAAATCATTTTAAAAGTAACATAATTATAAAATAATATAATCAATTTGAAAATATTATTATAAGCTTGTAAGGGAAGCTTCGAAGATTTTATAATGGCGGAAAATAGCAGCACCCGCCGTATAAGTTTAAAAAAACATTCTTACCTTAATTTTGTCGAAAAAGTTAAAAAGCACCTTGTTTGGCAAACGACGGAAAGATTCCTTTATAAACCTCTTATAAAAAGTAAAACAATGGTATAAATGAATTTAACCCATATTCTTGTAAATAATCAAAAATGTTTTGAAATACATTTTTAAGAAACATGGATGTGGATGATAAAGAGATCCCAGTATATTATTACGTATAAACAGCCTCAGATAATGAAGAGATTGTGAAATAACCCTTACCAATTTGGTAACTTATGAAACATACAACCCATGAAAGAGGTATCATACAATGAATATGTAAATACACATAAATTAGAGTGTATTACACAAAGAATATAATTATGGGTAGTACATACACCACACAAAAGGTAATGGTGGCAATATGGCATGAATCTCACGGGAATAAGGAGTGAGATGAAAACCCCTTACCTTGTACTTTTACTTGGATAGGGTAGGTTAACCTCCTGTATAATAGTGAAATAATTTTTATTAAATTAAACAAGAATCATATATATTAATATGATATCATATATGATCTTTTAACTTTGCTTTGTTAATAATGTCTTAGTATTATCGTTGTTTCGGGTGTTAACTTACTTGTTTTCTTTTATATGTTTTATTAGGTAAGCCATGTTTGTAATGGATAGGTTGTATATTATTCATATCCAGAATGATATCAAGTAATTAAACATCATTTTAAAATCAGCAAATGATAATTACACTTGAATGGATATGATGGAGAATGAATCTCATCGCGTTCGTGGAGACGGTAGTCCGTACGTACGCACGAGCGACAATATCATTCTTTTGATATTAAAATAATATATATATGGATGGTATATCATATATAATGAATCATTAACATGTTATATTTATTATTTACATGAGTTACACATCATTATTATACCCATCCAAATAATAATATATTGAATAACAATTACACCACGACGTGGAGACGGTAAGCCGTACGTACGCACGTATGGTGACATGTTATTCAAAGGGTGGATAGAATAATGAATATGGTTGTACCATATTTATAATAACATCACAGTATATATATGATACTGGAGTTATTATTTTAGAATGGTAACAACAAAGTAATAAGAAGTGGAAGAAGAAGGAACTTGGAAAAGGGTGGTGAAATCATTACCTCTTCTTCGGTTTCTTCCTTTTGATTTGATCAAAAGGGATCCCTAGGTGGGCTTTCTGATAAAACTAAGGCCTCTAGGTTGTAGTGAGGGATGTTGGGAGAGTATTTGGGCAATGTTTGGCCGATCCAAAATGCTTTTAAGGAGTGAAGAAAAGAGAAGGTGGAGTGCCCTTTTATAAGAGGGGTGAGGGACACCTTTGGAAAAGCCAGAAATATTAGTTTATAATAAATTATTATTCGGTTTCTAATGGCTCCAAAGTTTATTATTTAAATGTTAAGGTGGGGATGTGTCGAAAACAACTCAACAAATATAATTTAGATAGGTTTGGGTACTTATATTAATCTTATATTTAAGTATTAACTCTAAGTTAATTAGTTTCACTTTTACAATGTCTTTTTGTATTTTTATATAATATAGTTAATAAACTTACTATATACATCCAAGCGACCCCCAAGTGGTCCATTAATGATTAACCTATCATGATATAAGTCTCTTGGACGAACCTTAGATTTTTAGGAATTTAATATCAATTAATAATATAATATTTGTTTTAAGAACTCTTTTATGTCAATTTTGACACTATTGAATAGCTGATTTTTTTAAACTCATAAAAGATTTATTACTTCTAAAAAAGTCAATGAAATCAATCCAAATATATCATATTATACTATAAAATTAGTTTAATTCATTAAAAGTTTCATATTATATTTATTTGGGTATTTATAATATCAATTATTTTAATTTTTCACTAATATAGTAATTATTTCATCATCATTGTGTCATAAATAAATTAAATTATTTAATGTCTAAAAATTATAAATAAAATATCATTATGTAGGAAAACTTTTTATATTTCTAATGAATATTTATAATCTAAAATTCAACATATATAACCTTATGTAAATATTGTTTTTCTAAAAGATATATGCTTGTGTCATTTTTGTATTCATTTTAACCTAATTAAAATAATGTGTCCTTATCACCTACAAGTGGCACCATGGGGTCCCAAAAATCGACCCAAAGATGCCTATGGTCGAACATGTATCATCCAATAAGTCTAAGACACGTTTTAGGGTAATTTATTATTATTATAATATTATTTTTTAACCCTTATTTACCGGATTTACCCTTAACCATGGCAAATAAAATATTTACCGCAGTAATTATTCAAAATGTCTAAAAATAAAAGTTACCTATTTACAAAATTTGAACATCCTGATTCCAAATATGGAATCCATTTTTCTAAATTCAAAACACATAAGTGGAAGAAATTAATTTAAAATTAATTCCCGCTGTCAAAACAAAAAGCGTGTTTTTAAGAGATAATAACTATCAAAAGATTGACACTTGTTTATGTTCGGTATAATTTTAAAATTATGTCCAATGACCAAAATTATATTAAATGGTAAAAATATATTCAAAATATACATTAAAACCACTCAAATTCATAATTTATCACTATTAATTATTTTGATTAAAAAATTTTTTTTTAATTAAAATTTAGTAATTTTCACTATTCATCAAAATATGAAAGTTATCCGAAATGTTCCAAAATATCACCTTAGGCTAATTTCGATATTCCGAATCCAAAAATGAAGTCCATTTTGAAATATAAAATATATATAATTTCAAAAATTAGGTATTACTATTTATAACCGCTAGTTTTATTGGTTGTGGTGTGTGTTAGAACTCAGAGTTGCGTACAACACACACTACTGTATTATTCAAAGGAAAGCATACCGTGGAATCTTGGGATGTTAAATTTTAAATTTTTTTTATGTCCCCCTTTACTGAAAAAGTTTAAAATATTGTATTTAAAATGGGTTCACTATTAAAAGTTGGTAAAAGTGCAATACTGAAAAAGAATTTGTTCTTACATTATGTATAAGAAATTCATAATATGGATTCTAAAATTATAAGGATTATATAAAGTTTAAAATTTAGTTAATACTATTCATAACCTCTTTTGAACGGCTTGTTTGGTATGTCATGGTGTGATTGAACTTGGTGTTGCGTGTAGTGCAAGTTATTATATTATTTTAAAGAAATAACACACTATGAAATCTTGGGGTGTTACATTCTCCCCTCCTTCAATAAATTGCGTCCTCACAATTTGAAATTGTTCTTCGAAAATAAGAGGTTGAAAATAGAAAATATCTTTGTGGGAAAACCCACATCGGAAATTGGGTTACTAAAATTTAGTCTTAATATGAGGAAAAGAGAAATGAAAGGGTCACCACCAAATTATGATCTCGATTAGGAGAACATTGGTGGAAATTAGAGACATATAATTGGAGGAAAAATGTAAATATTTATAGGCAGTGATTGAGGTCATCAATCACAAACAAGTATAAAATTGAGGTCCTTAAACTCATCAATCTATGAAGATTTGAAATACCATCGGTTCAACAAAACATTGGGTATTAGGATAACACATTTTTGACGTTACAAAATATCTTAGTTGAAATCCCACATCGAAAAATGAATTAATGAGGCCTCTATTTAAAATAAAGAGTAGAATGTGTGAAGATTACTGAAAATAACACATATTAGGGTTCCATGTAGGAAAATATGGATATGGAAGAGAAATATAACCATCAATTATATGATGGAGAGTGGTAGAGAACATGGCTATGAAAAGGCCAAAAATCCAAAAGCCATAAATTAGTAATGATTTAAGGTACCATCTAGGACAAAATTTTTGTTCTAAGTTCCTTTTCTTAATGTTGAGGAATTTATTTATGAGATTGGATAAGATCATAAGGAGATATACTTACTTTATAATTAGAGTTCTGTTCATTAATAAATTTCTACCACAAACTCATCTTTCACTCATAAAAAAAATTCTATTTATACTATTCGTACAGGGTTCCAAAATAAACGAATTTATAATTCAACTACCAGATCTTTTAAAAAAACTACATTATTTAATCTAGGACAACTCTGGGGCCAGTGGTAGGTGATACACCCTTGTCGCCCTTCGGTTGCGGGTTCATGTCTCGCGGCCTTGCCGGACGTGACTGGTTGTCGCCCGACCTCCGGGTTTTCCTTTTATGGAAATCCAAAATTAATCTCAAACTAGAATTTATCCAAAATACTTCTGACCAAACTCACAGTCCAACATTTATAAGGAAGTTAAACATAATGTAGATCCTTTTTACCACGTAATAGCATACGAATACCTTCATCATGTATTCTTTTAAAACACTGAATCATCCTGAGTTACCATAATCCATATTGATTACATTCATGCTCCCTTATTCCATATAGAAGGCTGGATATACTTCATCAATCCAAAAATGTTTTAAGCCCCAATAATGATGGAATATACAAATCAGTAATTAGTTTCAAGGTAGTCTAGAATATCCAATATAATTTATCCAAATCAATCATGTATTATTCCAAAATCACTACCTCGGAATCAGAACCATATTATGGTTTATCATTCTCTCAACCATATATTTTCCAAAAATTTAACCTGCTATTGAGTTACTTTTCTTTGTTCCACACAATCACAGGTCCTTAATAATATAGTACTGCAGTACAATCCTTATATACTCCATAATTATTATAACAAGTACATTGTTGATACAACACTCAATTGACATAATCAACATAAGAGCTCTAATCATTCCTCTTCATCTGTGGTAGTATCATAACTTGATTATTATCCAATAACATCATTTGAGGCATATTCTGATGACTGGGACATAGGTTCGCATAGTGTCCAAACTCCTTGCAAATGAAGCATTGTACATTTGAAACAATTTTCTTACCCTTGCAGTCATGTACTTTGTGCCCTTTTCCACCACACTTATAACAAACTCCCATTCCTTTCAGACAAGTTCTAGGGTGTTTCTTCCCACAGTTATCACATATGGTAAAATTCTTCTTTTCCCTCTTCCCTTTATCCATCTTTCTCTCTTCCATCCTTTTCTTAGCTTTCTTCCCTTCAAAGCCATATAACTCAGTAAAATCGTTACTTATCTTATCAACACATGATATTATTTCTTCGTATGATGATAATAAATGGGAGACTATTTCTCTTATAAATTCTGGCTTAAGGCCATGAATGATATGATCCTTCTTTGTCTTTGGATCATGTGCATTGCTGGAGTTCTCATTCATTCTACTGGGCGCCATTTCTAAACAATGGCATACACTAGATTAGTTTATGAATAACAATACCTAATCCCAAACATGTAAGACACATAAAATAAATTAAATAGTTTATGGATATAATCCATAATCATATAAATTTCTCCGTTGAGGAAGTAAATCCACATAAACCCTTCATAATGGTTTGTAAATAAAATGAGAATTATCCTAAGCATATCCCCCGGGAGTGTCGTAACCAAGAGTGCAGCAAGGCCCGTTGTCGTGCACCAGTTCCCGTTCAAGTCTAGCTCAAAGCGGTGTTTTCGGGTTTTACCCCTAGGTACATCTGTGCCAGAGCCGCCTCTACCTGCTCGTATCCAGACAGCGATGTATTGCTTAGAAAACTCACAAAATCTCTACAATACCAAAATTCTAGGAAGTTCTTATATACTAATCCTCAAAGTCCATCTTAAATCTATGTGCTCTAATCAGAGTTTATCTAAATCTAGCTTCCAAGGTTTGTACTAAACTTCCTCTGATACCAACTATAATGCCCCGACCCCAGTTACCTAGAGTCAGTGCATTATTACATAACATTAGCATGATCACAAGAATGATCAAATCTCGAAAGACCGATTTGTTTAGTATCCTTGGAAACACTAGATATATTCATAAGTTATACATTACATCATAAAATAAACAACTACTACAACAAAATAATTTCTCCACAGTCCACACTATTATCCCCTCATAATATCCATGCAGGTCATTCATAACTTACTTCTTCACATCCTGGGGAAAATAAAACATAGAAAAGGGGTGGTCTCAAATGCCCAGTAAGGATAACAATATAGCGGAACATTCAAAATAAGCATAAACATTTAAGGCAATGCATTACTAAAACAAAAGCCTTTTAAACTTGAACTTCAACATAGTATAGAAAAAGTAAAATGAAATAATGCCATTTACTTATTCACATTGATATTCTACTAATCTAATAATCACATGCAAAATCAATAACCACTTTCATAATGATGGAATGCATAATGCTAAACTTTAATTTCTTTGTCAAGGCCTCGTCCCAAGACCTTGGGGCTAAATGTAACCGGAACCCAACCCGGAGTGTCTCTAATAACCGGACACTAACCCGGAGTGCCTCTAATAACCGGACACCAACCCGGAGTTCCTCTAATAACCGGAGACCAAACCGGAGTTCCTCTATTAACCGGAGACCAAACCGGAGGGCTTAGTTTTACCGGTCCCCAACCCGGAACATACTTGTCTAACACATTCATCTGAATGAATGATTGAAACATAACATAAACATTTGGATTAAAAATAACATATAAAATGTCAATACATTAAACAAAAACCATGAGTGACATAAGAATAACTTATCCATAGTCAAAAATATCACAAAACCTTCAATAAAATAGGGATGTTTTGTATCATAATAAATCAACTTCGAATAAGCTTAAAATCCATCAAAGGATGTTGACATAGATGAAATCAAAACTATTTTAGAGAAATATCTCTTATTTTTTGAAATCATTTTAAAAGTAACATAATTATAAAATAATAAATTCAATTTGAAAATATTTTTATAAGCATGTAAGGGAAGCTTCGACGATTTTATAACGGCGGAAAATAGCCGCACCCGCCGTATAAGTTTTAAAAAACATTCTTACCTTAATTTTGTCGAAAAGGTTAAAAAGCACCTTGTTTGGAAAACGACGGAAAGATTCCTTTATAAACCTCTTATAAAAAGTCAAACAAGGGTATAAATGACTTTAACCCATATTCTTGTAAATAGTCAAAAATGTTTTGAAATACATTTTTATGAAACATGGATGTGGATGATAAAGAGATCCCAGTAGATTATTACTTATAAACAACCTCGGATAATGAAGAGATTGTGAAATAACACTTACCAATTTGGTACCTTATGAAAAATACAACCCATGAAAGAGGTATCATACAATGAATATGTAAATACTCATAAATTAGAGTGTATTACACAAAGAATATAATTATGGGTAGTACATACACCACACAAAAGGTAATGGTGGCAATATGGCATGAATCTCACGGGAATAAGGAGTGAGATGAAAACCCCTTACCTTGTAATTTTACTTGGTTGGGGTAGGTTAACCTCCTGTATAATAGTGAAATAATTGTTATTAAATTATACAAGAATCATATATATTAATATGATATCATATATGACCTTTTAACTTTGCTTTGTTAATAATGTCTTAGTATTATCGTTGTTTCAGGTGTTAACTTACTCGTTTTCTTTTATATGTTTTATTACAAAAGCCATGTTTGTAATAGATAGGTTGTATATTATTCATATCCATAATGATATCAAGTCCTTAAACATCATTTTTAAATCGGAAAATGATAATTACACTTGAATGGATATGATGGAGAATGAATCTCATCACGTTCGTGGAGACGGTAGTCCGTACGTACACACGTGCGACAATATCATTCTTTTGATATTAAAATAATATATAAATGGATGGTATATCATATATAAAGAATAATTAACATTTTATATTTATTATTTACATGAGTTACACATCATTATTATACCCATCCAAATAATAATATATTGAATAACAATTACACCACGACGTGGAGACGGTAAGTCGTACGTACGCACGTATGGTGACATGTTGTTCAAAGGGTGGATAGAATACTGAATATTGTTGTACCATATTTATAATAACATCACAGTATATATATGATACTGGAGTTATTATTTTAGAATGGTAACAACAAAGTAATAAGAAGTGGAAGAAGAAGGAACTTGGAAAAGGGTGGTGAAATCATTACCTCTTCTTCGGTTTCTTCCTTTTGATTTGATCAAAAGGGCTCTTTAGGTTGGCTTTCTGATCAAAATAAGGCCTCTAGGTTGTAGTGAGGGAAGTTGGGAGAGTATTTGGGCAGAGTTTGGCCGAACCAAAAGGCTTTTAAGGTGTGAATAATAGAGAAGGAGGAGTGCCCATTTATAAGAGGGGTGAGGGGCACCTTTGGAAAAGCTAGAAATATTAGTTTATAATAAATTATTATTCGATTTCTAATGGATCCAAAGTTTATTATTTAAATATTAAGGTGGGGATGGGTCGAAAACAACTCAACCAATACAATTTAGACAGGTTTGGGTACTTATATTAACCTTATCTTTAAGTATTAACTCTAAGTTAATTAGTTTCACTTTTACAATGTCTCTTTGTATTTTTATAAAATATGGTTAATAAACTAACTATATACATCCAAGCGACCCCCAAGTGGTCCATTAATGATGAAAATATCATGATTTAAGTCTCTTGGCCGAACAATTGATTTTTAAGAATTTAATATCAATTAATAATATAATATTTGTTTTAAGAACTCTTTTATGTCAATTTTGACACTATTCAATAGTTGATTTTTTTTAAACTCATAATAGATTGATTACTTAGAAAAAAGTCAATTAAATAAATCATAATATATCATATTATCCTAGAAAATTAGTTTAATTCATTATAAGTTTCATATTATATTTATTTGGGTATTTATAATATCAATTATTTTAATTTTTCACTATTATAGTAATTAATTCATCATCATTGTGTCATAAATAAAATAAATTATTTAATGTCTAAAAATTTTAAATAAAATAACATTATGTAGGAAATCTTTGTATCTTTCTAATGAATATTTATAATCTAAAATCAAACAAATATAACCTTATGTAAATATTGTCTTTATAAAAGATATATGCTTGTGTCATTTTTGTATTCATTTTAACTTAATTAAAATAAAGTGTCCTTATCACCTACAAGTGGCACCATGGGGTCCCAAAATAGACCCAAAGATGCCTATGGTAGAACATGTATCAACCAATAAGGCTAGGAGACGTTTTAGGGTAATTTAGTTTTTATATAATATTAATTTTTAAACCTTATTTATAGGATTTACCCATAACCATGGTAAATAAAATATTTACCGCAGTAAATATTCAAAATGTCTAAAAATAAAAGTTAACTATTTACACAATTTGAAAATCCTGATTCCAAATATGGAATCCATTTTTCTAAATTCAAAACACAGAAGTGGCAGAAATTAATTTAAAATTAATTCCCGCTGTCAAAACAAAAAGCGTGTTTTTAAGAGATAATAACTATCAAAAGATTGCCACTTGTTTATGATCGGTTTAATTTTAAAATTATGTCCAATGATGAAAATTATATTAAATAGTAAAAATATATTCTAAATATACTTTAAAACCACTCAAATTCATAATTTATCACTATTAATTATTTTGATTAAAAAAGTTTTTTTTAATTAAAATTTAGTAATTTTCACTATTCATCAAAATATGAAAGTTATCCGAAATGTACCAAAATTTCACCTTAGGCTAATTTCGATATTCCGAATCCAAAAATGAAGTGCATTTTTAAATATAAAATATATATAATTTCAAAAATTAGGTATTACTATTCATAACGGCTAGTCTTATTGGTTGTGGTGTGTGTTAGAACTCGAGGTTGCGTACAACACACACTACTGTATTATTCAAAGGAAAGCGTACCGTGGAAGCTTGGGATGTTTCATTTTAAATTTTTTTGATGTCCCCCTTTACTCAAAAAGTTTAAAATATTGTATTTAAAATGGGTTCACTATTAAAAGTAGGTAAAAGTGCAATACTGAAAATGAATTTGTTCTTACATTATGTCTAAGAAACTCATAATATGGATTCTAAAATTATAAGGATTATATAAAGTTTAAAATTTAGTTAATACTATTCATAACCTATTTTGAACGGCTTGTTTGGTAAGTCATGGTGTGCTTGAACTCGGTGTTGCGTGTAGTGCAAGTTATTATATTATTTTAAAGAAATAACACACTACGAAATCTTGGGGTGTTACAGGAACATACAATGTGAAAATTCAGATGACTTGGGGGTGCATGTCCAACTATTTTCATTTTATCTGTGAGTGTGTCAGAAGACATCACAAGAATATAAGGACTTGTCAATGGGTCTCTTATTGATCTTCTACCATCTTTGTACTGCTTGTGAACATACGTATGACCTTCAGCGAGACAAGCAATCGCATGTATCCTAGAGGATCATGTGATTCATGTGATTGTGGCCACCTTCTTCTTCTACAATTTGGGGGGGTATAATAAACATATTTAGGTATTGCATCCTTTTTTTATTTAATGATACTCATTTGGTGGTTTCCAATAGTTATTTTGGGGACATGCAATATGTTATCAATATACACCACAATTTTATGAGATTATATAGATAGATTACTCAAAAATTAAAAAAATTAAGTGAACAAATACTATATATTACATGTACAATTGGTTTCCTTTCAACTAATGGTTTTTAATAGATTTTCAAAAAAAAGTATGTCAGAGTCCTACTGTATGGATTGAGATGATGACACACCTATACTAGGTTCGTTATCTTAAGAGTTATACATGAGACCCTCTAACATCATTTAATTAACATCCCAAACCATCCAAAATGACATATCCAAATCCTGAGATAGACTCATGTAAAAACCTCCTCTGATACTGGTCTATCACATCTTGACTAAATGGTATCCCTATTGGGAAGGTAGTAATACAAGTGTGACACCTCAAACCCAAATTGAATATGAAAAGGGTTGGAATCAATCCATGACAATAAATAGAACAAAAAATGGGAAACCATAGCCTAATGTATTAATATTCATTCAAAAATCCATCTCTGTTAACTAGTAAATATATATAATAAAATACAAAAATATCAAATATGTAGTCAGTGAATTCAAAAACCTCAAGAAAGTACATCCATGTGTAATAAGGTAATAGAAATTTTATAATGTGGAAACAGAAATTATTTTACAATATTGAAGTCCCGACATTAAAACCAATAGAATGATTTTCAAAAAACAGATCCTGACACATAATCACTAAGGCTATCCACTGAACACAAACAACCACTCCATGAACCTTTATACTCCTCTAATACCTGGTCTATCAAATTCACCATCAATCTGATTTTTTTTTCTATATAAGACACAACACAATTGAGAATACCCTATAGAGGGGTGATTATAAATATATGATTTAGTATCCCCCCCAAAACGAAGAGGGAATAATCGATTATGTAAATAATAATTACCGATAAATTAATAGGTTTCATAACTATGACATCAAATATTCTTATAAAGAAACCGAAATGAAGGGACAAAGGTTATCTCAATATTTATAAGCATATAAGAAAAGGATATCATTATGCATCTTTAAATGTTCTCATATATGATGTCATACACCATCTGCACCCTCATTTGAAATTAGGGAGGAGGGATCATATCTTTCCACTTTCCCCTAATGATTTGTGATGACTAACTAAAATAGTGAAACTGCACCCCACCTGAGTTCGAAGACTGGGGGAATACCACTATGTATATAGAGGACCAGCAACCTCTTTAATATAGGTAGAGAATCAAATCTACAGGGGAAAGAGTATAATAGACTTGTTCCCTTGTGTAATAAGGGATTACTAACCATAGTATCTTTCTGATGATCAAACCTACTAACTTTTTTTATCCAAGAGTCAATGAAATAAATAAAACTCTTCTAACTCCATATTAATTATATCTGATTCCAAGCAGAAGACCAACCTCACATAAAATATGGAACACTTATCAGGATATACAACTCACGGGCCAAATCTAAGTCCTAAATATGGAGATATTTAAGTTAAATTTTCTAGGAAAAAGAAATCAACATGTACATAGGACCACATTGTTAGTGACCTCTTCTAGATAACTTGGAATTTCTTCCCATGTATGAAAAATATCAATTTATGTGGATCCACACAACATTTCACTAAACTACCAAATTGTTTTAGTTTACCTTGTGTCTTAGGTGTTGGAACATGGATTTGGTATCTTTTTACATCCACATTTCATGTCCCTATAGCTATATAGTGTGTATATCCACTTAGGGTATTAGGCATGACCCCCAGCAAATAGAACAACATCCTGATTTCGTTCACACAACATATGATCTGATCCACACAATGTGAGATACATTACATAATTTAAAATCAATTCCACTGTGATATCTTGAGATTCATGGCATGTGATCTTTTGAGATATATGACATGTATTCATATATTTTAATTATAGTAACTTTTTTTATATGGATTTCATATTTTAAATTTCCACCACTATCACAACTATTTAACCTTCCATAAATAGCCAAATCCAAGTGATACCATATTTTATCTTCATTTCCATGAATCTGATGGCCACAAAAGAGATTCTAGTTACCCGAGTGGCAAAAGAGCACCTTCCTCTACCATGTAGGACCTAATCAAAAAAACAACCAACTGAATCCAAAAAATACATCTTGATCAATTCATAAAATTAATTTCTTAAGGATTACTGAGAATCTATCATGATACTTGGGGTTCAACAATGTTTAAATTCATCCTAGTAATGTCA
Organism: Viscum album; assembly: GCA_963277665.1. Lineage (NCBI taxonomy): Eukaryota > Viridiplantae > Streptophyta > Magnoliopsida > Santalales > Viscaceae > Viscum > Viscum album. The sequence continues at coordinate 422,334,914 of OY728151.1, forward strand.
TCTCCAGACCCCATGGGAAAAATGAATAACAAGATGACTACTTGTTGGAAATGATCAAGAGTGTGTTGAAATCATAATTGGATAATTCAATAACCTAAAATTATTAAAATTCTAAGAAACATTGGTTGAATGAAGGGTTCTAAATATATGATCAATTATAGGTAATAACTATAATGAAAATAGGGATCATGCAAAGAATAGAAAACATAAAATAGAATAAGATGTTATGAAATCCACTGTTGGAAAACATGTAATGGTCGGAAGTACTAGAAATAAAAATAACATCATCAATATTAAATGGATCATTAGTGAAGAAAACATCCTCTAGTGATGAAGGTGAATACTATAATGCATACAATATACACCTAATTTCTCTCCTTGATTGTTGTCATCCGTCAACGTTCCAAAGTCATCAACACCAATTAAGCTAACAATTCTTCATATTAGATATCCTAAGGTTATATAGATAACCCTTGATATTTATCATAATGTCATATATTTATGTGATGTGAATTTGGTTTTTAGAATTAAGGTAAATAGAATTATTGATATATTTATATTACTTATTTCACACTTTAACATCAGTCTCCCCCTGAACGTCTGATTTTAAACAACCATATATCACTCCTACTTTAAACCACAAATTATTTATAAAACTATGGTCATGTATTTCTCATATAAAGTCTTCATCCATGTGAAAAAATGTATTCTTGAAATGTGACTACACATCCATTAATATATATAATTTTATTAATATATTTATTCTGGTGTCCCTTGGCACAAAAAATGTTATACCATCTCTGATGATAAATAATGATTTTACAATAAAAATGTTCCAAGGAAAAAACAATTCAAACTATATTTGATACATTTTAATAAAAATATTAAAATTATGTAATATGTACAATCTTAGTTTTGGTCCCTAAATATAATCATTGAGGGTAATAACAAGTTACTCTGATAAAATTAAATTTGGATAAAATATATAAGTAAAAAAATCAAAATAATAGTGAGAGGATGAGTGGAAAATGAATTTTTGAGAGGATTAATTTCCTTACAATTACACCACTAAATTATTATCTTTTTTCAAACCCATATTTCCTTTAAATACTTACAAGTGTTCTCATATTATTATAAAAACCTCATTACTCTCACATATAAAAGAAGAATTCCAACACCCCTTCATGGCCACACTAATTTATAATTCATGTCTAAAATATACACCTTTTATTTCCTCAAGACTCCAATATAACCATTTTTAACCCCAAAATTTTAGCAAAATCAATAATTCTATAATTTCAAGTAGGTAAATCACAGGAATGTTCAAATTCTCAAAATAAGTAAATATCAAATTATAATGTTTTCCTCTATCAATATTTATTCTATGAACATATATTACACAGTAAAACATTATTATATTAGTATGATACATACACTTATATGGGATTATTTTAAAGGAATCAAACATATCATCATTTTCCCATTTCCCTTATAAAAAACATTAATCATGCCTATGTGAAAACTACAACCATCATAAGGTGATGTGTTCTATTTTTTCATAAATTCTATACCTATCCAGTTTCAATATGGTATTTAGTTAATTTATATGTTATTTATAAAAATTTTAACATTATAAAAACATAAACCATTTTAATTTTTTTCTTTATATGTAAATGAAAAAGTTTCTCATGGTCATGTGTGGACTACTACCTCCACTAACCAATGTAGTGTTCTATTAAAAGACTCTTTTAATAATAATAAAACTCTCTTAAAATTATATTCATCGATTAAAAAATCTAAACAATATTATTATTCATATATTATTATTATAAAAGATTAAAATAATCAATTTTTTAACCATACTCTCCAATATATTATAGCTTATATATCTTTGTGAAGGTGAAAACACCATCTTGGACAATGCTGTAAATATTATCATTGATGAAACTAGAAAACTATTAAAAATTAATGTTATTAATTAATGGGAAAATAATATTTGGTTTATTTTTCTTTAGTGGTAATATTAATACATTATTTATTATTAATATACCAACCTTTTGATAGAAAAAAATTAAAGAAATAAGAATATCAATGACTTATTCATTAGAAATTATAACTAAAATACATTAAAAAAAAATTTTAAAATTAAAAATAATATTAAAACATCCATTTTAGATGTAATAATGATCTAATACTGATGATTTTTTAATATATAAACTTTTTTCGGCATCTCCAATATTAAACTATTATTAAAAACAATCATAACTAATAACATATGATAATAAAAATAAAATATTACTAAGTAATATAATTGTAAATAATTATTATAGAAGAAATATCTAAAATTTTATAGGTATGAAAAATATTCAAAAATATTTGAATAATTTTATTAGTTTCTTATACATGATGTAAAATTGCTTCAGTAGAATTCATGAATTAATGTAATGGTGTTTAATCTCAATTTACATTCATTGATACATGGATATATTTAAGAACATAATTTTATTTAACTTGTATGTACACTACACATTTTATAATATATATAATCAATTATATTTAATTAGTGGTTCTAACATTCAATTTCAACCTCCCTATTTTATGGGGTTTTTAATTTAATATGTTCTTATGTTGAAAGGGACTAATGTCTAAAATTTTGTTCATTGTGACTGATGTAATATTCCCCCACTAGTTTAATTTTATAAGTTGAATATAATACCCATGTATATTTTAATCATTTAATTCATCAAACATATTTGAATTAAAAATCATTCTTATTTTATTCATTTCATGGGTTTTCAATTAAATAGATAATGAAGTTTTAAGGATAATGCATATTCAAACACCATTCATTTATATATAATTTATCATCTATAATTTCATACTTCTTGTCATTTTTTCATCCATCGTAAGGGTTTCTTTTGATCATTCGACTGAAATATATGAAAAACTATATTTTTATTCAAATATTCATCATTGATGGTTATTTTACAAGTAAAAGTATTACATTAATTATAATAATTTTCTCTCTCATTAATAATTATTTCTCTTACATGTCCATATTTTCTTCTCATTAAAATGTTATATTTTTTTTAAACCTAATTATGTGTCATCGAATGTTGAATTGATATTTATTTTTAAAAATATTTAATTTTAATTTTAAATAATTTCTTTATAATTAGGGTTTTCATTATAGGTAATATAAAATATTAAAATAATTGTTATAAAACCATTTATAATCTCATGTTTTTCCTTCTACACTACTTTTTATTTAGAAAAAAAATTATTATTTTAAAATATTGGATATCAAATATTATTTTTAGAAGTAATTGTTTTCAATGACAATTCTTTTCCATTTTTAAAATGTCCATTGATTGTGACCTTTAACATCCCCCATTTAAGATAAATTTGAAGAAAATTTATGAAATCTCTTTTTTTGTGAAGAAATTCTATCATCATTATAATAATTATTATCAAAAATTGTTCCATTGAATATTTTTAAATGTTTTTCTAATAAAAATAGCAATTAATGATTATTTTATAAAGTTTTGTGGAATATATTATTATTGTTTGTAGTGTTTTACACCATGATAACAAAAAATTACATTTCATCTATAACAACGAAATATAATCTTAAATATATTACACAAGTTATATGTTCTTATACAACCATACACATTATTTTTCATGATATATTATGATATTTAATAAAAAAAAATTCTTAAATCCCATCTCTCTTCCATGGGAAAATTATTTTATTTTTTAAATCGGAATTTTTTTCATGATCTCATGGCATGTCTATGAATGGTTATTGTTATGCGACGATTTGGATCAATTATATCCATCAAATTAATTGGAACTGTTTATATCTCATGAGATGAAAGAGAACTTGGGTGGTAAACCAAATATAATGGGTATATGGGTTGTGAGCCCAAGTACATGGGTGCACAGTTGGTAATCGAAATCCCAATTGCACATATGAGCTTTATATTTAGACTAAGGGAACACAAAACTATTATCCAAATACTAAGTGAACATGGGAGGATGATCCCAACCAAACATTTATATATGAGGATTATACCAATTCCAATTGTACATGGGATGTTTTTTCCAAGCTTAATGGTACCCTAAATGAATATCCATACACCATGGGTAAAGGAGTTGTATGCCCAACACAAAGAGGGTACAATAGATGTAAGACCAAGCCCCAAAAGAATTTGGGTTGTTATCCCATTCCAATTTTTTTTCAATAATCATGTATAAATTTAAGATCCACAATTTTTTGGATTCTTATTCTTTCACATATGGATCATTTCTATGTTATATGCCAATGGCATTCTAAAATGGTTCCATTTTATGATCACATATGTCTGCAATACTATGAAATGATATATGTTTTATCATTTAAGAATAAAAGTCATTCAGTTATTCCCTAAGGACAAAACATATTGTTCTATATTATTTTTAATAATATACATATACAGTTATATATATTATCACATGCATCTGATCTAATTCCTAATGAAATTTTGTTGCATTTTCTCCTTTTTGAGTGTTTTACCTCAACCATTTTATATGATTATATTTCTCAGAAAATGAAGATTATTATAATTTATAATAACAATGAAATGGATACTAGTTTTGTTCAATTATGGATTATTGATAAGATGAATTTAAAAATAATTACCTTATATTACTGATTCTTAATGACATTAATCTTTTTCTATATTTGGATTGTTTTTTAGTAGATGTAATAATAAAATTATGTAAATAATATAAGATAAAAATATGATCATATTTGATTTTATGAAAACCATTTTTTATAGATAGATTTTTTAGCATTAGATGTAGTTGTGTGCGTCTAGGGTTCCTCAATTTGTATCAGATCATAGTTTTGGGGGTTATTTTAATAAATTTTTAGGATTACGACTCAATAAAATTAACAAAACCCATAAATATGGGTCTATTTAAATTATAACATCATAATGTATTGTTAATATAGATATTGTGATGTTTTCTAGAAAAAAATCATTATCCGGATAGAAAAAAAAGTTGACGTAGGTTCTTATATAGATACACCTAGGGGTAATCACCTTATAAAATGTTGATTCTATTTCCAATCCATATCCACTTGGAGGATGATTGGTAAGAATGATAGTTCACAGTTGTCTAGACTCACTCTTTTGATTTTGTTTTGTGATTCAAAAAAATCTTTGGGAATACTTTGCATTTATTCATGTTATATATTAGGATGTGACATATATATAGTTTGTTCAGAAAACCTAATGTTTTTTTATTTTTCCCCCTACCACACCATACATTGATTCCGTTCCCAAAATGATTCTATTGTTGTGCCATAGGTGAACCACCTCTTATTCTATAAATTTCCATCTCATAGAGGGCGCCTATGGAGACACCATGGAAAGACAATACCAATTATATTAGAGTGTACAATGATATAATAGAAAAACAAGTATCATACATGATACATATAATTATGATATCATATATGACAACATAGTGTAATCATGTGACAACAAATAAAATGATTACATAAGGGTATCCAAGTATACAAGATGGATTTCTCCCTAGGAACATAACATATAAAATTTAAATTAAATAAATGAATATATATGTGATGGTATTTTACGAATCTATGATGTTCCTTATTTAAATATTATTGGTCAATGGTATCCTTATTGATGAATAAGATATGAATCATCACCCATAATGTACCTATAACCATGTGAGAATCTGCTTTGGTACCCATGATCAGTATTGGTTCTTTTATGGTTAATGTATATATATCATTATATAAACAGTAATGTGTTCTAATAAATAATCAATAAAGTAGTAATATGGGTATCTGAAATGAACAGAAGAATGAACTATATAATCTAAAAGAAAAAATCAATAAATAAAACAATTGTTGATCCACATGCTCGTAAGCACAATTTATTATACTTTCTTTGGACATTGTTACAAATTATCTGAATATATGAATTTCTTCTTGAATACCATTATACATATCTTTTGGATTATTTTCTAACACCTCTACCATGATGAGAAGTGGACCCTAAGGCATCACATGGAATCCATGATCCTCATACAATTATGAGGAATCCCATGGTCAAACTGAGGTGTTCTGTTTATCAAGTCGAAATCTGATTACTAGGAGGGAGAGACCTTAGAAATCCAATATTCCTTGGTAGGAATTATTCTAGGGATACCCATGAAATCAAATGAAATACCCGACTCGATCCAACGTACAATCACATATTCATCCATTATCATTGCATTCCTTAATAAATCCATATATTGGGAATCCAACTGATCCTAGGGTGTATCCATGTCCTTGATCAAGGGAATCCAACATGCACCCTAAAGATGCACAACACTCATGACCCAGGATGAATCACATACCATATTTTGAATGTAAGATGTTATAACTATTCGAAATGGACTAGTGGATTCTCTATTCAAATTATAATCACCTCTTGATGTCACAATGGCCCCATTGTGTCAATATAATCATATTAATTTCTATTATTATACTCAATCCAATAATTGATTCTATATTTCTAAACCACCTTTAAGATTCCACGACTACATCAATAATATATATTTGATTCTATCCAAATTTGTAATCTTCCAAAAAATAACTATGACACTATATCTATATAATTTTAGGAATATCACGGTCTCATCCAACAAAACATGTGATTCATGGGATTCTTAAGAAAACAAAAAATTGTAGGCCCAACTAATGTTTCCCAAAAATCATGGGAAGCCACATAGCATAACCAATGATCTAATTAAAACATAACAATGGTAGGCTAAATGCACACTGTCATCAAAATCATATCATCCATATTAGTGTTACACATCGGTCTGAGTTATAGAGTGACACATGTAATCAAATCTACCATTATATATTCACAACTGGTAAGGTTCCTTCAATCATCATGTCACACTTAGGTTCACTGATTCACAAAAAAAATTAGTGGTATCCTCTCAAGGGTCCTCAGACATATCTATGTCTCATATCAATAACTGAACATCTTGGTATATAATTTTCCTCAACATCATTATAAACATCATACATCTCTATGGACATATAAAAGCGGTTGCCATATTGGCACAGTCTATAAGATAGAACATGACCCATCTGAAGAAACAATGTCACTCAAGGTCCGTATGCTCACCAAATTCAGTCTTAGTATCCCTTAGGTATAACAAAATAGTCATGTTCTTCTCTAATGGGAATGGATCACTCTACCAATTGTCAACTAAATGGGTCTAACTTCTCCAAGATCACATAATTGTTCAAACATGGATTCCTAGGGACATAAATATTAACAAATACCTAGGGTGAATGCAACTAAATTCCTCTAGGGGGAACATTTCTGTAGTCTTCATTCAAGTCTCACAACATTTTTTATTATAGATCATATAGTTAAAACCCCTGAAAATTTCAATGAATCTATGGTATAGCATATTGGTCCAAGACTATTCCATTGGGGATCAGGGCATCATGAATGTGGACTTTATCTGAATTGAACTAGTCACATTTCCTTAGTTATAAAAGGAGTTCATTTAAAATTACTATTTTTATTTTAATCATTGTAATGTAATTAATTAACTGGGGATAGGAAAAAAAACTCAGTGGGTGGGCTTTATTCCCACATGAAAATAATAAAAGTCATTTTTTCAATAGGAAATTTACCATGTACACCTACCTTCATGGAATCATTCATACTATTAATCCAGAGGCTATAATTGGCATTAGAAACCATTAAATTTCATCATATTCTCATATAATCATGATACATGACCCATTTATTATCTCACTTCATATACTATTAATAAATAATTCTCATTTTTTAAAATTAATTTAACATAATATAATTATATATGTTAACAATATTGTATTTATATAAAAAATTCCAAAACACCAGTAAGTTCACTGAGTCATCGTTTCATGACAAAAATGTGGCCAACCCAAAATGGAATGATAGTCAGACAGGACTATCCATATTATAATAACAATTCATAAAATGTAATACCATTTCAAAAATAAATTTAATTTAATTTAAAAAATTCATTATGTGTTGAACATTTGTTGAATGAGAAAGAACAATTTGGTGGAAGATACCATGGGATGTCCTCTACAGGGGATTAATAAAATCCCTATGAGAATCAATAGATACATCCATAAATTTTCAGAATCATCATAAAAATCTAAACCAATTAAACAAAATTAATATCGAACAAATAATAAGGATACTGGTTGTTAGCAGAGATGGATACAAACCTTAATGAACTATGAATATCCCTATAAAACAACCCTCATAAGAGGTATTAAATGGGACTAGAAGTGAGAAGTAATCTCCTGTCTGCATGTGGAAAAAGAAGGGGGATAAGGGTTGCTTTACCCTTTAATAATTAAGGGGTAAAATATAATTTGTCACCTTAAATAACCTATTGGTTTTGCAATGGATTTAGTGTATCACCTCGCTCACACAACATATATCTAACAAACTCCCTCTACTCCCAACCACTATCTTACATCCATTATACTTCCAAAATACCTATGGATATGTATTACAACTATCATAATTCATTTTTAAATTGTATTTCAATATTATACCCTATTGGTAAAATAAAATTTATATTAATTATGTAATTCTGATCTTATATGAACATAGTGTTTATTACTATTCTCTCCATATAACATCTCATCGATAGGATGGCTCATCAAGAATTCTATCATCAGTCCAAATATACTCAAGTTTCCAATTCTGAAAAAATTATTCACATTTCATTCTTATATGCTTAATGTATTGTCTAAAAACAATTCCCAATCAATCCATTCAGATCACTAAAGACAGTACATCCCTCAAATTCATTATTTAAACTATTAGATGTCACTCCCTAGAAAATATTTATCTTGAAAAATTCTCATGTCTTATACAATTAATCATTTGACATATGGTACTCATCAACATATGACATAGCTCTCAATGCCAATTTCATTTCATAGTTCATTGCACTATTATATCTATCTATCAACACATTGAAACCAATATCTCCAATATTACACTTTTCTTGTTTTTAATATATTCTATTAAATATAAGTGAAAATTATAGTCCAACATCGACACCATTTCATCATTCTTAATAACTAACTAAATTATAAAATATCTAATTGTACAATAATGGGACCCAGATTCATCATTTTTCCATGAAATTACTCATAATTTTTTTATAATCTACTCATCATATAAAAAATTATCGGACCAATGTTATTCCCATATCACTGCCTCTAATTACATAATAAATTACATTTAATAATTCTTCTTTATAACTGATCATTATTAAAGTTAACATCAATTACTAGAATCCCTCAATGTTACCAGAATATGATGCTTTTATCCTTAATGTTATCACACAGTTATTCAAATATTCCCACTAATTTCTATATCTGACATCCAGTGAAACTTATCAATTGAAAAAATAACTAGTAATATGTCATCACAAACCAGAATGATCACATATTCATCATTATCCATAGAATACATTTTTATTTATTATAATTTACTCTAATGAATCAAAATACAAAAGAATTATAATTCAAAACTAATTCAAATCCATTATGTTGCGTCTCACATGATTGTTGTAATGCCTATGGCTACTATCATTCTCCCAACTATGCAAACATAGTCATAATTTCACAACTAATTTTAGTTCCTAATCATTGATGTACATATCATAACTATTAGAAAACATAATATTGAGACATGAACAAACTCAATCGCACTGAGCCATCATGTAGAAACACAACTTATTTTCACATTATTAATATATAATATTCCATCCATGGAAATTTCCAAAATAAAAATCATATGGTTGGATACCACACCAACTATGTACTAGATAGATACCTACCATATGACCTTATATACACATCACCACATGTTAAATATCAATACAATCCTCTATCCGGTGTTTATTGGTTTTAAGTTTTCTATTTTGATATTAGCCATGATAAACTATGACCCATATAGTCCCAAAATTCATACCATTCTCGACTAAAAAATGCCCACCCATTGATATAAAAATCATAATGATGTGTGTTATTCCATGAATTATTTCATAGTACAGATCAATATATTGGTTTATACTCATGTTTCACATGATCATAAAACCTGAATGAAAATACCATGAGTCGTATATCATCAAAATTTGCTGTTGTGACAAAACACATTTTCTATCCTTCATGGAATGGTAGTTCATTGTGCCCATGACCCTCTTATCCACCATGTGACACAAAATCAATGTCATTAGATTTGACCCACACTCCCAAAATGTGATAAATCACAACCAAAGTTAGTATGTTCAATCATTCGAAAGGCCCAATCTCATCATTCAATTTTTGAATAGATGACACTTGAAATCCCTCATATCCCAAGGAATGAAGATATATGGTGATATTATTATAAACCCCCATACATAAAGATTACTTTTTTCCATAATCACTACAGAACCTATCACACAATAATTTCAATCTCATACCATCTACCCATGAACTGCTACTATCACGACACTCATGAACTCAATCTAACACCTTTTATTGGTTACCCAAAATCACCATAAATCATTTGATCACCACTATAATAAGCTACATCATAAAGAAACTAGGATCATTCACCTATACCATAGTTTAATTCTTCTTAAATACCATAACTTATTGTACATTTTTCATGCACATATCTTGAAGAAACATCAACATCCAACATGTAAAAACACGTTGTCTATGGTCTTAAAACAACACATTGTATCCCATGAAAACATATAAACCCCAGTCACAATCATTGATCTACATGAGCATTCACACAAGAGTCATCTCCCAGAATAATTATACCGGCCTCCTCATATCACTGTGATCTCCATTTGATAATCCATTTCTAATGAATCATAGAACATGGTTTGGATTAGTAAAATTTCATATCAAACTACATGGTGAAATTACATAAATGTTATTTCTGTCATTTTATTTTTCTGATACCCATAAAATAACCACCTTCAATGGGATTCTCAATATGTCAACATGTTCCTTATTAACCTATTATGGTCTCTTTCCCCTACCCTGAGGGACTGTATAATCGTCAACAAAAATAATCTCACTATATATTGGCATCATAGGCAATCATAAGGAAAAATATACAAATTTCATTCAAATTAATTTCAATTCCATAAATAAAATATGTGGAATAAATCCATAACACCATTTGATGACACATTAAATAGTTGTCACTATATTAAATGATACAATCACACAGAAAAAATCATAAATATCATGTGAATCCAACATTCCTACAAATGATGCATGGAACACATTTAACCACTATGGTCCACGAGAAAAATCTCATAATAAATCACATTTTTGAATCCAATTTCTAGTGAATGAAACATATTTAATGAAGTATATCATAAAATTTCATATGGAAAATACCAATATTCAGCCGCTAGTAACTAAAATTTCCACGTGGAAATAGTTTTCAAGAAACACCTACTCGATATCCATCATATGATCTAAAACATTAATATATGTCCTAGAAAAAATATAATTAAATAGTATGAAAAATAAATATAATAATTTGATACTACTACGTTACACCCCATCTCCTTGGACCAGTGATTGGCACTCAGATTGATGGTTGTTACTGTTCCTCTGGTGTGCCTTCACATATGCAAGAGGTTGGCCACTAGCTATAGTGGTCTACGGAGATGCTAATGAGGGCATGTACCACTTATATCTATGTGTGAAATCATAGAATAAATAATCATGTATCATAAAAAATCTATAACCATAAGTGTACGATGATAAAAAAATTTAATAGTTTATCTCCTTGATATTTTTTGTCATATTGTTTCAAAATTTATTTTTCCTTTTTTTATGTTTTTCTTTCCTGAAACACTGAAAATAGTTTTTTTATAGTTAGTCATAAATTATACAAAAAAAAGTTAATCATGCCCTTAAAATGACATAAATTTCATCATTCTTCACAAAAAACTAGGATTATTGCCTATGTTACACACAAGACTACCTTTCCTCAATGGATTACATAACATGCAAGAACGAGTGTTATAAAAAATTAATATATTTTTTAAATAATAAAATTCAATATAATAAGATATAACCAAGATTAAAAATTTATTATTACAGGATTAAATATATTATAACATTATATAGTTTAATTCATGGGATACATATTAAATAAAAATTTATATAAAAACAAATGTAAAATAAATGGAATTTTTTTATAAGGGGGAATTTTCTTGTGAAAAATGTTATCTATCATAAAAAGATAAATTAATAAGTTTTATTTAAATATATTAATTAAATATATTTTATATATATTTTAAATTTTTTTTGACATTTATTAGTTTTTTAAAAGGAATAATATTAGAATAGCCACAATCTGACACATAAAACCCTATATTTTTTTTTAAAAAAATGTTTTACCACCATTTAATAGAGATACTATTGTAAAAATATATTTTGGAAAATTGTTAAATTTAATATGTAAAAATAAAGATCATATTTTAGAGATAATTATAATGAAATTGGTGAGGGTGAATATTTTTTATTTTTATGAGAGCTTTTAATTTTTTACGATTAGAGAAAAATATTGAATATTAATTAAAAACTTAATTTTCATATAATTTATTAATAATGTTATATTATTTTTGTGTTTTTAAATTTCAAATAGTTATATTTTCAATTAAATTATCGAATTTAAGTCATTTTAATCAATTTCAATTCAATTATTATTATAAGAAAAAAGAAATATTTTTAACAATTTTAATTAAAAAATTCACTTTGTCACCTCGTTTGTAAAATTAAATTTAAATTAATGTAACCTGGGTATTTGATTAGAATATTGGAAAATAGATTCCATTTTTTAAATCATCATAATTTATAATATCTAATAATTTTGACATAGTTTTTGTTAAAAAATATTATTGAAGGTAATTGAAATTAATTATAATGATTAAGGTGAAATTAAACATAGTAAGGGACTAAACCTTAATCTTTAGGGCCTAAATGACTGAGAAACTTATAGAAAATCCATTGGATGTCAATATTTTCTCCATATAATATATTGGATAAAACTGTTACTATTATATGAATCTCATGAAATGGAAAAAATGGGGGTGAAATTTATCTTTTTAAAAACATAAAATTCTTCCGCTCCTCGTCCACTATAATTGGCCTGCACACCTTCCACTTCATCAAAAATCTCTAGAAACATTGGTTCTAAGAATATCTTGGGAAATGGTCCTTATAAATCCAATTCCACAAACTATATCCCTCACCATGGAAAAAAATATATCCAAGGAATCCCTTTGGTGAAAACGAAAAGGAGTTACCTAATGAAGAGGTTACATATTTTCTCAAGCTCTTTAGATTTATTTCTATTTTCCACAAATCCACTATCCATATTAAATTATAATATTATAACACTGGTATCCAATATGTATTTATATTTTTATATGATAACTCTATGAACTACACTTACATATAATTCTATCAAATGGTTATCAAACTTATCGTTCATTTGTATCGCGAACTATCACCTCAGGAATAAATGTTGTTTGGTTTTAATTTAAAACATTTCATGGTTGGGATTAATGATGTAAATTATATTAATATATGATGTATATGATATTTATTATGTTTATATTCTTCTTTAATAATTTTGTAACACATGATTTTAAACCGTCCATCTTGCGTAATTAAATAAATTTTTTATGGGGAATTGTAGACTATCACCGCCTCAATGTGATGTGATTTATTTACACACTAAATGAAACATATTGTTGATGAGATTAGTAAAAATATATTACATATATGAAATAATAATTATAATTATATGTTATTATTAATATATATATATATATTTCCTTTAATATCATTTTTTAGTATTATAATGAAAAATAAAAACAACATTGATGTGTATGTATGACCTATCGTCTTAATGAATGTATTATTTCATTTCGTTTTTATATATACTAAATGTTATTATAAATACAAATATAATAAATATAAATTAAATTTATATCATTTTATACATTTTTAAAATCATTTTATACATATGAGGACAAAAAAATATAACAAATTAAGAAACATGTGAAAAACAAAGCGGATATTACCTGAAACGAAACCCTAACATTGAATCCTTAATTAGCAGGTAACATAAAGTCATTATACAACCATATATTGTATTAGAAATTATAATATGATTTTTTAACATATATATAAATAACATATAATTATTTTACTAGTGTTTTTTAATTTTACGACAATGGTCGAGACATAATGTAAAAGAATTTAATGTCACTTTTTATATCAATGAGATACATGTCATTTTTACCACTCATTTCGTTTTCATCATGTATATAATTTCCATGAATGTATTATATTATTATTATCATTAATTTTATGTGAATTTACATATTAATTCTATTAAAATTCTTTCATGTAGTCTATTTCTTGTAAGTTAGCAAATCGGTAAGATAGTTTTTAATGAATTTTCATTCTTTGTGACTAATGTTTTGTAATGAAAGAAAATAATTTTTGGTGGTGAATATATTCCCATTGTAATGATTAATAAGGAATATATATCTTATACTGATTTGTAGGCTCCATTTAATTTCATTTTCATATATATGGAGGATCATTCAAATCCCCCTATTGGTGACAGTTTGATGAAACAGTTTCCCCATTTACCAAGATTACTTTTGATTATGATTATATTGATGAAATATGATGTTAAATATCTCATGAACTCTAATGAGTTTTTTTGACCTCTGGAAAATCATTTTATATCCATTTAAAATTTATATTGTTTCACACTGGTATATAATATGATCAAAAAATCATTTTTAAGAATGTCTAGTTTTACCTCTCTCTTTTTTCAGAAATATATGTTCCACAGAAACCATGATTTATAAAAGGATTACATAATATTTATAATATAATCAAATGATATATAAAAGGAATTTCACAAAATTTTTATAAATAGATATTGGGTTTTTATCAAAATAAACATCTACTCATTTTTCAATCATGGTACTTTTCTAAACATTTAATGGTGAAAAAATAATGTTCTCCTTGTTTTTAATTATTGCACTTCATTAACCAAAATAAATTGAATATTATATTATAATAATAAAATGGTAAAATTTTTTAGAATATTTTTTTCTATTCTTTATTAAATTCATTATTTTATAGTGGTTATCTATGAAAATGGTTTTGAAATTTTTTATTCAATTAAAAATTGTTTCAAAATGAATTTGAAATCCTTTTTTATATGTTTCCCAATGGATGTTTTCAATGAAAATGGAATTGGTGATTTTCAAGGATTTTTTGATAATTATTCATTGTATTTTGAGAGAAAGCGTTTTTCCAAATTATTTGAATATTATTTTTGAATTTTTTATGGAAAATAGGTCTTTAAAACGTTTTGTAGCTCTCTTTATACATTTTCCAATTATTTTAAATCAAATTTTTTTAAAAAGGAATTAAATAATTATTTAGATTCTTTCAAAGAAATATGTTTTAAGAGTGTTATAAATTATTTATTAATAAATTCTTAATGTTAATTTTCAATAAAAATGTTTTTCAAAAAGGATTATTTTTAATAAATATTTTTTCTACAAGAATGCATATTATCCAAAAGAAATGTTTTTAAAGGATCTTTCAAAATTATTTTCCATATATGATGCCTTCCATTTTTGTTACACATTAATTTTTAGGGAATTTATTCAATGTTTAATTTCATTTTATTTCTCAAAATTCTATATGTTTTGATGGTATAATGCTTAGGAAACCCATTTTTTATTTCACGTGAGATATGATTTTGAAAGCTTAATTTTTAATGGGTTCAGATTTTGATGAAGTAACAATTAAACATATATCATTTTTTGCGGTTTATGATATGATTACATTTTTATTATACAAATTTCATTTAATGGGTTACGATATGATTCTTTAATATTTTATTGGTAATATTTATGTATGATTTAATTATGAGATGGGTTGGACCTATATATACTTCCAATACATTGGGTTACATTTTATATCACATGAGAAAAACTAAGATGGTCTTGGGAGTAGACTATGACTACTAAGATGGTCATGGTAGTAAACCATGACTATCATGGTTGATTAGGGAGTGTACACATAATTCTAAGATGGCCATAGGGGTGAACCATGACAACCAAGGGGGTATGGAATGTGAACCCATACACACAATATGGCCTTGGAATAGATTCCTTGAATAAAATAGAAAGAATTTTTTATGATTATATGTCTAGAATAATTTAAGGCCTTTTGCCTATATTATTAGTTCATGGCCTATGTTCATTATTTCAATTTGATTTATATCTTAGTAACGTCGAATAATTATTCCATAATTCATGTTTATGATCTATGATATGAACATTATGATATTTGGTTGTTATGATCATGTTCTCATACCCAAATGTTTATGTTATGATAATATATTTCCCTTATTTACCCCCACTAAATATTTAACCTCACCCCATTAATATGATTATTTTCTATATATTTGGATGAAAGGATTCATTGTAGAATTAATAATGGGGGATATATTTTTTATAATCATTTATGATCTTTAATGGAGGTAAAATATTTCTGTCTTGAGTTTCCAAAGGCCCTAAACTAACACAATCTTTGGGAGTCTATTTTTGAAATGTATTAAGTATTATGACAGAGATTTATAATGATAACGTTTAAAAATCTTGTGTGACTATAGTTGGAATCTTCGAAGAGGTTTAGTCACCCATTGGGAACAATGGTGAAATAAAATTAGTGAGATACCTAGTTATATTACAAATGATACGTATAGAGTTGTATCTAACAATAAGGATAAGGATTAGGAAATTTCCTATAAAATGTATTGGAATATTTGTATAGGATAGATTAAGTGGTTTCTTTGAAATACATCCCAAAAATAAAACTACATTTATATATGATTTTAGAACATATGTACATAATAGTAATAATTATGAAATAGCATGTCGAGCATGACACGGTGTACCCTGTTGCACGATAATGGGCCTCATTGCATACCTAGTTTGACACTCCCAGGGGTTATGCATTTCTAATTCACAAACTCTTC
Source organism: Viscum album (assembly GCA_963277665.1). Lineage (NCBI taxonomy): Eukaryota > Viridiplantae > Streptophyta > Magnoliopsida > Santalales > Viscaceae > Viscum > Viscum album. Next base: position 422,352,124 of record OY728151.1, read on the forward strand.
ATTAACCATCAAGAATTATTTAAATAGAATATTAATAGGAATAAACAAGGAAAAACTTATGGTGTCATATACTAAATTAGAATGTGTCACTATTTAGACATCAAATAATTATTTTTTCTCTCATTGTTATGTGATTTTTTATATGATAAGTGTTTATCACCCAATTCATTATAGTTTTGATAAATAGTGGGAAAATAATGAACTGGGGGAAAATTAATGTTTCATATGTGGAATATTTGGTCATGATGAATATAAATTTCTTAAGTGAAAATTTCGAGAAGATAATTAGTAAGGCTCATGAGTATAGGATATATGTTTCAAGATAAGGATAACCCAAATGAAATTTGAATGGAATGGATTATTCTACATATATTATATAAAATAAAAATTTTAATGATTAATTTTAGGTTGTGAACTTTATAAAATAATTAATATTTTATATTCTTGTTAATATGTATAAATAAAGAAGTTGATGAATCTTGGGAAAGGTATTAAAAATAACATTGGATGAATAAATTATTTATCGATTAAAACTCAATGATTATTTTATATTAATAATGAAATATTAAATTAATTTTAGTATATTTTTGTGATTATTTATTTTAAAGGATATTTTGATTGGTTCTAGGGAGGTAGAAATGTGATTTCACAGTAAGGTGATGAATCTATTTGGGGGAGGAAACCCTTAAATTATTTATGATGTTAGGATAATGATACATTGTAAGGGAGTGATTACCTTTTAAATTATAATGTGTTATGTGAAAAATTCATCTATGTTATCATGATGATGTTTAAAACTTATTTTATTTGAGGAATATACCCAGTAATGTTTCAAATTAGGAAGTATTCATGTTTTTAAAAGGGTTTACAGTAATTAGGGGTATTAAAATGTCAATAGAGAATATATGATGAGGGTATTAAAATGTTTGTAATGTCAAAACCAATAGTTACTTAGTTATATATGGGGAATTAATTTTAATAATATTTCATGAAATTCCATTAAATGTTTTTTTTCATCTTTTAGAATGGTCATAAGGTTATCAATTTATAGAATGTTGATTTTAATCATTGGAGGATGAATTAATGTGTTGAGTATTTATTTAAATCATTATATAAAAGGGTATTTAGTGATTAATCTTATATCAAGTATATCCATTAATTTTTTTTGGAAGTTATATTGATATGGTTTTAGATAAATACATCCTATGTCTCGGCTGGAAACATATCATGTCTGGAAAGGATAAATTTTTTGAAACCATTATGTAAGGATGATAGGGGTTTCATTCCTACCACTATCCTATGTGATGTCATGGTTCAATGTGTATATTATTACTTTAAAAAATTGTTGAATAAATGTAAAGGTTGTTCCAGTAGTGTTGGTTTTTATGTTTAGATATTAATATAGTAACAATAATTAATTTCAGTAATTTTTAGAAAAAATGTTTTGTTTTTCATTATTTAGTGGTCCTTATGATAGTTAATATTTTATTTTAGTGATTCTGGAATAATATTTACTATTTGGATATCCATTTCATGATATAATTAAAGAATTGTAAATTGATCAAAGGAAAATTAAATAATGAATTTTTTTGGTAGAAATTTACCAAGTTTGTATATTTTGTTATATTCATTGTCAATGGATGAATTACTCAATGTTAGGAAAAACAAAAAAAATTTCTTAAGTCCTTATGTTTTGTTGAACATATTTCTTTCAATTCATCACATATTTACAACCTTAATGCCCTTAACTTTTCACTAATAATTTAGTTCTTTTATTGATGACATCATTCACTCACTATGTATAATTACACTTTTCGTCCAGGTTAATGTTTTCACTTCCCACCTATGTTCAACTATGTGGGAAGCTAATTATGCGTTACATTAGGTTACAATTATGTTTTTATATTTTTAACAGAACTCTTTATATTCATTTTTACAATTTGGGATTCATTGATAAAAATATTCATGTATCAAAATATTATAACCCAGAAAAATTTTGCTGGAGAAATTAATTTCAAAGTGTGTATAATGTAACACCATGGGATTTTGTGAAATTTATTTTTTTGAACCAATTTTTTATATTTTTATAATTTTCATTCCATAAAAAATGAAATAATATTTTTATAATAATTGACTACATTATAATAAAAACCAACTTAATAATGGAATTCATGCAATATAAATTTTATCATTCTCTACATGAATCACTGAGGATAGATTACATTACATGCAATACTAACTTTACATGATGGCTTGCATAACACGTAAGAGCAAGGTTTACCAGACTATAATGTATTATTATAATGTTATTATTTAATATAATATGATACTATGTAGAAGTTAAATTTACGATCATAAGATTTATGAACATATGAAGATACATAGTTACATTCATCGGGTTCTTATTAATTACAAATTTATATAGAAACCAATGGAATATAAAGTGAATGATTTTATAAAAGACTATTTTTTTGTGAATGAAGCGATTTATCATAATATGATAAATTAATTTATTTAGTGAATGAGATTAATGATATTTATATGTTTTATGTTAAATAATATATTAATAATATTCATCTAATTGATTTTGTTGGCATAATGTTAGAATAGAACCAATATGATAAACCAATATTTTTATTAAATTATTTTTACCGCCATTAAATGTAGAACATAATTTAAATTAAAATTCAATATGATTTATAAATATATAATGTCAAAATAAACATCAGCTTTGAATTTTAATCACAAAAAATGATCTTGGTTACTTTTTTATTCTTCTCTAATGTTTAATTTTTTTGATGAATAGTCAAAACTGATGAATTTTAATTCAAATTTCTTATTTCATTTAATTTATTTATAATGATAGATAATATTTTTTTAATGTATATTTAGATATTGTTTTTAACAATTAATCCAATTTGGTTCATTGCAATCTATTTCAGTTTGAAATTGAGTATAAAAACATAGAAATTTTTTGAACATTTGTTTACATTAAACAAAAACATTTTCATCCCTTATAAAATTAAAATTAAAATTAATTTCTACCAATATTGATATAGAAATTTAGAAAAATTGATTATGTATTTGTAATAATAATAATTTATGTATTATAATAATGCAAAAAATAATTTTTTAGCAAAAATATTAATAAAATTATTTAAAATTAATTTAAATGATTAAGGTGAAATTAACAATATCAAGGCACTAAAACATAAACATAATATCCCAAATTACCAATAATGTTGGCCATAATCCATTAGAAGGAAATATTTATAACCTAGCATTAGTTTTCTAAAATTTGTAAAATTATTTTAGGAACATTCATTGGGAAAATGTGGGTAGGATTACCATTATAGAAATTAACATGAATGTAAATCCTCCTCAACAATAAAAAGGCATCCTCACCTCCACATCCTCACATATCTCAAGACATAGTGGGTTTCCAATATTTTTCCAAATATATCTTCAATGTCACTCCCCTCATCCTAAAATCCTCACCTTGGATAGAAGGTGAAAACCAAAAAGATTTACCCAAAGAAGAGGTAACATCTTTCTTCAAGCTCATTAGTTTTAATTCCATTACACCCTAAAATATTTTTATTTAATGATTAAATAATACTACTATTATGAAAAATATAATTATATGTCTTCATATTAAGGGTTCTACCGAATCTTATACACTCTTTTATCTAATGGTTAATGATATTACTGTTTTAGTGTATGGTGAACTACTACCTCACAAAACATTGTTGTTCGTTTTTCCAATACCACTAGTCGTGGCTGTGAATTATGATAGAAATTATTTTTATAAATGATATATACTATAATTAATATGTATTAAATAAACATTAATTCCTTTATAACACATACCATTATACATTCCATTTTGTGTAAATATGATAATTCTTTTTGATGATGGGTGGACTACCTCCTCCTCTAAGTGATGTGATTCATTGAAAGACTATATAAAAAATATTATTGATGGGATTATAAAAATAATACAGAATATTTTAAAAAAAATACAATAATGATTATATATATATATATCCATTGCAACTTTCATTCAGTATTATAAAAAAATGGAAACAATGTTCATCTGTTCATACGACCTACCATCTCCATGAACAATGTATTTCATTTCAAATTACATTATACACTAGATTAATATAAATACATATATACAGAATGTCAATATTATTTATATCGTGTTTTAAATATTTGAATCCTGATATTAGTATGAGGAAAAAAATATAAGAAATTCAGACACATGTGAAAAACAAATCAGATATTACTGCAAGACAAACCTTAACATGAAATCATTAATAATAGGGTGATATAAATTGAAAATAAAACATTGTTTAGGGTATATTGATTTCATCTAACAAAATTTTTTAGTAAATGATTTATAATAATATTATATTTATTACACTTGAGTTATGTATGAGTATGGAGAGAATTAAGACTTAGGGTATGGTAATTTCATCTCATATATTATATCAGTGAGATACTTTCCATTTTCACCTATGTTGTGTATATACTAACCATTAATTTATTATACAATTAATATTATTAATTTTTTTGGTATTTAAATATCCATTATTTAATGTGTTTTATGATTCAAAATATACCAAAATTGTATGATAATTTTGTTTAAATTTTCATTATTTGAGACACATGTTCTGATATATAAGTGAAATATTTTTTGAGGTGCATATAATTCCATTTTTACATGTTATATCATTAATTTAGTTATTTTTTAGGGTATTTTAGGATCCATATAATTTAATTTTTTTACATGGTGTGTATGATTAAATGTTTGAATGTGGTAAGAGTTTGTTGAAACAATTTCATTGTTTATCTAGTTTGATTATGATTATTCTTTCATTCATGAAATATTAAGATCCATATATAATGAAATCTCATGAAATTTATTACACTATGGTTATTCATGTTATATCAAACAAATGGTACCATTTCTATAATCATTGGTACATAAAATGAGCAAGATATTATTTGTGAACAATATTAGTCATTACCACTCTCTTCCGTTAGAAATCTACATTCATTCAAAATAATTTTTTCTCAAACTATTCGAAACATATTCTACTAAAATCCTATGATCAATAGAATAAATTTTTAACCAGGGTTTTCCTTAAAAAAATGGGTTTTAAAGTAATATTATTTTTAATTCTAAATCGAGGAACATTCATATATATTATTACATTGTAAAAGGATTGGCCAGAATGTATGAATTTACACTCTATTGCCACTAAAATTACATTGAATCAGTATTTAAAAGATTAAAAATAATTTTTTTAATATATAATGTTTTCCATGTTTTCTATATATTCGTTTAATAATATTTTTTTTCAATGAATTATTTTTTTCCAAATTATTTTGTTTTTAAAATGTCTTATTAATTGACTTACATATCTTTCATTAAGTGCTTTGAAAACTTTTATTTATAAATAATAGGATTTAGAGGATTATAATGACTTTTTAGAAGTTTTTATTGTATTTTGAATGAAAAATGATTTCAAAATGTCTTTATGTAGTGTTTATATTTCTTTAGAGGAAAAGGGGTTTTCAAAAAAAAATTCAAGTAACCTTTATATGTTTTATATATATATGTAATGAAATGGTCTTCAAAATACATTTCTGAATTGTTTATTTGTTTTCATGGAATGGGTTATTATAATGTTTTCAATGATTAATTTATAATTTCATAATGTTTATTTTCAAGGAAAATTTCTTTTGAAGGGTTTTATTTTAAAAAAATTCAAGGTGAAATGATATTTTCCTCATGAAATGATTTTAAAAGTTATTTCAAAAAACAATTCCCATATAATATGACTTCCATTTTGGTTACCCATTCCATTGTTGAAAAATTATTCAATGTTTCTATACAAATTAATTTTCTATATATTTTATGTTTTTATGACATGATGTTTATGAATATTTTTTCTATTTTACTGGTTATATGCTTTAGAAACCTACTTTTTTTCATGGGTTATGCTTTTGATGAAATGACTATGAAACATATATCTTTTTCAGTTTGTTATGATATGATTACATGTTTATCATGTCCATTTCATCTTATGGATTATGATATGATCTTAATGATTTGTTTGCACATGTATGTATGATTTCATTATGAGAGGGTGGGACCTATATCTCCCTCTAATGAATTAGGTTAATATTTATATCCTATGAGATATAATAATATAGTGTTGGCAGGGAACGTTGACTACTTAGATGGCCTTGGGATTGAGAAATGAAAACCAATATGGCTTGGGGAGCGAACATGCAAATCTTATATGGGAATGGGTGTGATCCATGACTACCAAGATGGTATGATAAGTGAATGTATACTACCATGATTTCCTTGTCACCAATTCCTTGACAACTATGGAAATTAATTTATATGTTCATGTCTCTATGAGAATTCCATGTTTTATTCATCTGTTATTAATTCATTGAAGATGTTCTTTATTTTCTTATCAATCATGTCTTATGAACTCCCATTTCTTATGTCATGATTCATGGATATAAAAATTGATTTCTTAGATATGATCTTCTAATTTTATGCTCATGTTATCGTAACCTTATGTTAATGTTATGATAATTTAGTTCTTTTGTTTACCCTTACTTAGAATTCATGATAAGAACATTCTTATTTTTCATATCACCAGGTTATAATGAAATATTATTAAGTGTGACTACTAGTGGTGTTTTTTTGTTAAATATTGATTATCATTCATTGAGTAGGATTATTTTTTTTCATTGTTTACAATGGAATTACACTTACATTGAGATTGGGAATATTTTAGATAATGTATTAAGTATTCAAAAAAAGTTATGTAATTTTAATGTATGAAAATAATGTGTCTATAAAAACATGTGATATCAATGAAAATGATGAAATATTAGCATACATGGCATACAAGAATGATCGTCAACTAGGGAAATAAAATATATAAATTAAAATGAATATATTTATAATTATTCGAGGATATCATGATAATTTATTACATACCTCTTCTGAAATAACTAATTTAGAGTGATATTAATTCGATGAACAAGAACAAGAAAACATCACATCTTGTGACTGCAACCAAGTTAGGCACCACATGGGTAGCCATATTAAATGGTGTCTTGAGTAAGGTGTGAGTATATAATAAAGTAGTGCACCACCATTATAATCCCATTAATTATCCACAATGCAATGATAAGTGTAAGTGACACGCTCAATAAAAACAATATATAATCTACATGAAAAAATAACTAAATAAAACCATAATAAATCCTTATGTTTGTGACCCCAATTTACTATACCATTTTTTTAAGTTTCAAAATAAGTATATATACATGTTTCACCTTAGGGAGACCTATGTCCAAACATTGGTGATGTCATTTTCAAAATTTTAACATGAAGATTAGAATACCATGGGTCATCACTACAATTCAATCATCTGAGATCCTTTATAATGAATCCCAAAGGTAATAAATGGATATTTTATGTGTCAAGATGATGTTTGATACCTAGGAGGTGGATTCCTATGTAAGTCCAATATTTTTATCATTTTCTTATTCCAGGGTGTCACGGGGAATCGAATGGAATAACCTCTTTAAAATAACCCATAACATTTACAATCATTATTTCATGATTTGTTAAATAAACATTCAAATAATAAAATCCCTTAAAATTGATAGGCCTAATGTATTCAGGTAATTATGATCAAGAAAAATTACATATAATAAGGATACAAATACTTTATTTAAATCATCATTAGATGCTCTTAAAATTTGACCTCTCTTCTAAAACTGAATGGGATAAACTGGCGATGAACATAAAAAACATAATGAGATATGAATTATAACAACTGAATAATCAAAGAATACCATGATAAATGTAATACATTTGAGTAAAAATATATACCAACGACACATATAAAGTGGTGATAATCATAAATATAATCCCCAAATATTGATATAAGTTAATAACATAAATGAATCAAAATAATGTTGAAACAACATAAAACATGACATAATAATAATAAGTAATGGTTAAACATTATGAAATTATAATATATTGGTCATCGGGTAACAACTAGTGCACAATAAATGCATCTCATGAGATAAAAACCTTATTGATTGCATCTTAGGACTATATAATTTCAATCATACCCATCACATTAATATCTTGTGCATGCATTACTGTACCACAATGATCATAAAATATAGTTATGTATTTAATCACTTTTAATCCCTTGATTATGTAGTTTCGGAAAAATACATAGAATCCACCAATCAATGAGGGGTATAGATTTCTAGGTGAATAACACTTACTGTAAATGTGATGGGTATTCAATTCACAAAAGTTTGTCATAGAAAATCAATGTATATTTCCTGTACCATAACATGTGTATACAATGCATCATGGAAGGGTTTCATGAGATTGAATTATAATATATAATTATTTTTAAATCATAACTATGATAAAATTTATTTTTGAAAGAATACTACAACGTGAATAATTTGAAATAAAATGTCATCATACTGTGAAAGTTCATGAATAAAGAGGAGGAGCAGATAATCCCCTTACTTCGACATATTAATGGATTAGGTGAAGATTATAAGGATATGGTAAAATGATATCAAATTAATTAAACATGAACTTGAAAATAAAATTATATTTATAAAGGATTGAAAATTTAAAAAAGTGATATTTAAAAGGCTATATACAAAGATGTTTCTTTGAAATGAATTAAGAGACATACTTTCATTAACCTGATAGGGTTCTTCAAAAGGAATGGTTGGAGATTATTAAGTTCTTAGGAACACAATTGGAGGGATTTTGAGATATATATATAGGGGTACATATTTATAATAGGTTTTGGAAAGAATATTATTTTGTTTTTGGACAGTTATTGATATAAATATCAGTGGGTTAATAAATTAAACTCTAAACATATGTTTTTTACTCAATATGATAAATTAATAAATACCAAATAAAATCACATGTCATAGTACTATAATTTCTACCCAGAAGATTATTGTTTACAAAAAATATAATTCTATGAATCTTAAACTTTATAATGATACCATTAGTGATATTGAAGTGAGTTAAGATCATAATGATTTTATTTTAATTTAAAATAATATCATATATGATATTGAGGACTCATTAATGGTTTATGAAATTAATAAAATAATATAAAAACAAAATATACTAAAGTATAAAAAATATTTGTCTATTTGTTTCATTTAGAGTATTTAGTATATCACTTTTGGTCTATAATGATTCTATCATACATACTTTATATTTATATCATACAGATGTTTTCCCTAACAATTCACCATCTCAATGAAAAAAGGAAAAAAATCACCAATTGGTAATTTCAACATTATCATTTAAATAAAATTATTGTTTTATCAAATCAATTTTTTAAATATTACACATTATACTATCAAATCAAAATCATCACTTTTTTTAAAATATTAGTTTTTATGAGAAAAATATTTCATGCCCTCATAAATATTTTATTGGATATCAATATATTATATTAATAATTATATATAAATATGTATTATTTAATTAAAATATAATATGACAATAAAATTTAGTTCATAACTATTGGATTTTACTAAAAGATTGTTGTAATATAAATAATTAGTTTCTAATAAAATCCAATTTTTGTTTCATTGTTTAAAATTCTAGTTTTCATCGACCCATATATAATAGTAAATAATAAATATTATGGAAATGTGATAGATATAATAATTATTTTATTAAAAAGTAAAATTAAAAAAATTATATTAACACGGTCTAGATATTTAACCTATTATTACACTTCTATATGCATAGAGGGTATCCTTTTGTGGTGATGGATCATTTTTAGGCTGGTTTGATGAAAATGGTTTGGGTAATTGTCTCAATATGATAAAAATTATCCCATAAATGGTTTTGATAATTCTTTAGAAATCCAATTCTAACAAGGTCATGGTTAAGGTAGATGATAGTTGATGTCATCTCTCTTATCAGCTCCAATAAATGAGATTCATATGGTACTATCCTTCTAATAGAGGAAATAACATCGTCCATTTGAGAAAATAGGACATTATAATAACAAATATTACACCAATATTAATTGTTACTATACAATGATTATATTTATAATGTTTTTAATTCCTAAAGGTTTTTAAATTTGATAAGGTATATTTCGTAATGGTCCAAAATAACCAAAGTAGTTAATTTTTTTTCTATAACTACATTACTTATTGAAGAATTTGTTCATTTAAAAATGAATTTCACTCAAAAATGTTATGATCTCTACATCAATACCCCTCTAAAAATTTTATCCTCCAAATTCTATTTAGTAAAATTTAAAAAAAATAGAGTATTTCGACATCATCACAACTTCTAGTTTCTATTCTTCTTCCTCGACCATTTTGTTCTTCCATAACAGTTTGACCAAGTGAGTTTTCTTATTTGATTTAACCTTTTATCCATGATCTATTATCATTACCATTTAATCATCTAATGAAAATTTTTCTCTAATGGTACCAGCACTCGATACTTTTCATGTAATATGTCTAATTTGTACGTTAAATTTAGTACATGGAACATATATATACATTGGATTGGTTGGGTGGGAGTGCTAGTGGATAGTCAATGACTTTAATGTGATCCATGTTCTCTAAAGTACATAAGTATATTGGAATAATTTTCCTTTCTTCCCAAACCTCACAACTATCTTACATAATGATTGATGAAAGACAACCTAATCTGTGTCTATATATTCTCTATCTCATAGAAGATGGTCTATATATCTTTTCAACAAAATTTGTGTGTAATTAAAAGGAAATATAATGGTTTGAACTATATATATTATATCCTAGATAATATATTGTCTGATAAGATTATACTCTATGTCATTACCTCTACATATTGGAGTCTGATTTCTCTTCACATACAGAGCCTCATTAGGAGAAATTCTATCATAGAATGGAACGTATTGTCATATACGAAATCCACTATGTCTATTTCTTCATCCCATAAACATTTTAAATATATGAAACATGACTTCATTATATCCTCAACATTTGGAATGGTACATTAAGACTGAAAATTCATCTGAGGGTGATTAGAAATATTAAAACTCATCTATATATCCAATATCTCATGATGGATAATCTAGATCCTTAAGATAATCAATTGATATAGTTCTTACACATTAGAGGTTGGAACTTAATTCTTCTTTATAAAATCCTATATTTATATCATGGCGTGTTGATTTAGAGTGAAAAATTCTATTATTGAAAGGAAATTATTTGACCTTGTTATGATAGTGACTACTACCCATATGGAATTATTTCTTTTAGATGTCTTAGGTTGTCCAATGATAAAATAAATGGATAGGATTTACAATTTCCATACTTTCATGAGATATGGTTATATCAAAAAATTAGACATATATTCATTATCCTTAACATGTTTTCATACCATGATTCAAGATATAAATTCTACAATAACACACTACATGTTTTACCACATAAATTTTCACATTATATATATATACAAAAGTGTTGTTCATATATGTAAATTGAAGGATTAAATATTCACATCATCATTTAGTTCCCCCATCAAATCTAGTTTTTATGGGACACATATCTTGGATTAAATCCTTTAAACAATGTCTTTAAAATGATTGAAATATGAAATATTTTCTACTTTTATTTGTAGATTTTCATCTTATTTTTCAGAAGGGTTGGATGAATATACTTATATTACTTTTATTTTTATCCAATTAATGTCCTTGAAGATTAGATCCCCTACAATTATCATAATGAATATGGTCACATGATTCTTTTTTCCTTGAGCACCAACCACTTTATATTCCATCCCTGGATGGTATTGGATTGAACAATCATAATCCATGATCAGATATAACCAACATTATTGGAACATATTATTATACATAGAAGTGAATATATACATATAGATTTTATTATCTATATATATCATAATTATCAACATATTTAAAATTCAATGGAATCATTAATATTAAATGAACTGTAGCCAAATCTAGATCATGGGTTGGGTATTACTAATCATGATTCATTAATTTGATAGGGGAATATGTTATCAGTTTTCCATTATAAATTTTTATGATACCCAATTATATTTTAGAAAGACAACTACAGAGGACAAATACATCACCATTTGTTAGAAATTTAAGTATTGTTGAGGTGATTAGTCTCCTCATTAACTCTTTATATGTCACCTAAAATTCATCAATCTAGATAATGATAACTGAAATTCTAGATATCGTTGTTAGTGGGAATCAGTATTTTTATATGTTTCCCAAAACTCAACAGTAGTAACCATTTAATATAATAAATCTATGGACCCATATCATATATATTGGTCTAGTTTATCAATTAATGACATCCTATTTATGAAGGATCTGTAAAGAGACCATTTCTATTGATAACATAACCAATGAATTATAGTTTATCTATCAAAAGTATTCATTAATTATACCTTTTCAATTTCTTCATTATAAAATTAAAAATCCCTTCATTCCCCCAAAAGATTTTGAAGTAGATAAAAATATTAACATTAAAGACTACCCCAAAATATTACAAGGTAATCCCGCATGACTATATTCATTATGTCAACATAGATAAATGGATCATATGTGTGTATAAATTGAATCATTATGAACTCATAGTTCTTGTAATTTGGACAAAACTTATTACCAAAGATATACTACTTATTATCCTATAATTGATAATATACAAACCGAGGATCCCCCATGGAGAAGTATTAGGCACCACATAGTTGACTGAAGAAGTAATCAATCTGAGTGAATTGAAACTTGTTATTTAAGAATATATTTTTTATCTAATGATAATTAATGAACAGGAACATTGACCAACACATCTACACAGTGAAAAGGAATAGTGCACTGTATGGATAAGTTAATGGTTGTATAAACCCTTTATCCAAATAACCCTATAATTTATTTTTCATCTCGTCAAGATCAATATATGAAGTTGTATATGTATTTTTAGATATTTTTTCATTTTCATGAACATGATCAATAAAAACTCAACAACCTTTCATAGAGGTAGACTAGGAAATTATTTAGAAAACACATTATTATATTCCCATACAATGTGGATGTCATTAGGGGTGATTTTCAAATTAGTCACAATCAGTTGAGATACATACAGTTACTGATAAATTAATATTATACATGCATGAGATGATGATTCCAATGTATATTCATCATTCTCTATGACCCTATATTGAATTGGAATGTAATATGTGATATAAATGGTGATTTCCACATCTCAATTTTCTTATTATATGCATCGATAAACAATTCATAGCAAAAAGTTCATCTGATTCATCATATGGTTGTTTTAAAAGGATGGTTAGGTGGTTTAGACAGAAAATATATATAAGGTGAATTTATATTATGTGGATGAAATGATATACCCTTTTTCATTTTCATCGATATCTACATTTACATATTTTTATGTGTTGTTTTAATAGATGTCCTAAAATTTATTGAAATAAAATAATAAATCTAATTATAATCATGTAGTATATTAACTATTATTGAATGAACAACTACTCTTCTAATCACCACGTCATATTCAGGTTACTCCTCATTAGTTATGATGGAATAATATAAAACTATCCATTTTGGACTTAGAAGTTTTTTTCATCAAATATCATAAAAAACCATATCCTATTACATTGATTCATATATTGCATTTATTACTTATAGTATAAGAATTGGGATGTGAAATGATGGTTTATTTGAGAATTTCTTTATTCCGTCTCATTTACTGGTTTCTACTATCATTATTCATCGACCAAGTGGAATTACATCCGAAACATTATGAATTTCCTTAACCCCGTAATTATATTTACATGATTATTATTAACAAATATATTCAAAGAATATATTTTACTTTTTTTAGAACTAAATCATTCAGAATCATTACACCCGAATTAAACTCCATTCTCTGCTTCCAATCATAGGACCTATGATACCCTTGATATTTATTTTATTGAATTTCTACATTGAGGGAAAATGGAATAATTACATCAAATGTGACAATATAATTAAATTTAAATTATTTTTGTTGGCTAATAATTATTCCCCCCAAAACATTCTAAACATTACATTCAGGATCAATGGAAAATATGGAGCCTTATTATGAAATTCATGTGATTACAACTCATATTCCATGATGGATTCATCATTTTATTTCTTGGGTCAATAGAAAAATCTCACCATTTTGATATAATGAGTTTGGAAAAAATTAATCAATTTTTTTTCTAAAAGTCATTATTATCCATCGCATGAGTCTCTTCATCGTGCTTTAAAGATATTATCTACCCCCACCAATGATAATATTTTTATCCATTTATAAACCACTAGAAAGGCTTTATATTTCTCAAATAATTGAATGATAGAGAAGTAATTTCCAATGGAATTATCCACTCTCCATGATTTAGGTATACAAATATAGACTAAATTTTAAAGTATTTTATCACATAATAGTCTCACTTATATGTTTCCCTTTATTTCAGAATATGTTTTCTCCTTTATATTATGATTCTAAATAAATTGTGATTTAACCTTGTATGTATACCCATTATTGTCAAAAAATAGTCTCTCATTGTATTTGGAATCTCATTTGGGTGATCATCACATTTACCATTACATTGGTTCTTGATTCGATTCCTCATATTTCATGTTATTAACTATAATAATCAAATTGTTAGTGATGAGATCATTGAAAATATTGAACGCATAAAATGAAATGTATGAACATTAAATAGATATCTAAATGTTAAAATACATTCATTAACATTTTAATTTATATGTTTCAATCTATGATATCCTTGGTCTATATCCTTACATAATATTTTAGGGAATTTGTGTTCCATTCATGACGGTTTGTAAGGATATGGGGAATTTATCCAATAATATATCCCATTAGTGTCATTTATTTTGTTTATCAAGGAAATTATGACATTTACTAGCTGAAGACTGAGTAAATTCTCAATGAACCCTTTTTAGGGTTATTAACAATAAATAAAACTATTTTTAATCCACAAAAACTTATTATGTATATTCAAGGATTTTTTTGTATGGAATCCAAATAATCTCTAATGTACCAAAATATATAATTTTCATTAATGTTTAGTATTATACATATTTATTTCATAAATTTTTTCTAATCCTAATCTAAAAAAAATATACTATTCTTTGATATCAACTATTTATACCTATATATTTTACCAACATCATTTCATGATTTATTACATAATTATGTACATAATACTATCCCAAAAAACTGAGAGTCGTGGTCTATTTGAGTAATTAAGTTCGTAGAATTATAAAATAAAATATAGATAATACAATACTATTAAAATTTTGTTGACATTCATTTAATGTTACATCACTCCTGTAAAATTTCACGAGATAACATGGAGATGTAAATAAAAAATGGGCTTGATATAAAGCCATGTAATGGAATAATATAAGCATAAGAAAATGAAATTATTATATGTGGTAATATAATATGATTACATCAACATATGAATGTGTCAAAAATGTAAACCTAAACATTATAATCACAAGTCAAGGATTACCATTGAGAAATTATAATATATTGTTCTTAGGATAATCTCTCATGCACCATACATAAAAAATCATTACATAAACTAAATACCTAATTCATTGAAAAGGCTATATACTTCTAGTCCCAACACATATATTAATATCATGTACATGTGTTAGTGTGTAACATATAGAAAAAAATAGATGTACACTATCATTACTAATAATCCAATGGTTAAGGATTTTGGGTAAAATACATGGAATTCCCCCAAAAATTATAGATATTTATATCAAGGTTAATACAGTTGATATGAAGTTTGGTTGGAAATTTACTAAAAAAATAAACATTGAAAATCATATGATTATTTTAAAATCATAATAGGTCTGTATAAATTTACATATAATAGTTTAACAAGTGTAAATGGTGGTCTCCTCTAACATAAAATCATAAGGGAAAAAATTAAAATGTGATAACATATTACCAAATGAATAATTGTAAGTCAAATTTCATAATAAAAAGAATGTTCCTGAATAAAGTGGAAGGGAATAAAACCTATTAATTCATCATAGTAATGTCTTTTTTAAATTTTATAATGGGAAGTGATAAATGATCACACATTTATAAAAGATATATTGGACAGTAAAATGAAATTAATAATGGAATGAAAACCAAATCAGTTGAGATTCAAATGACGATATATGGAAATGGTATTTGAATGGGAATGAAGAAAGAGAAATCATTTACAAAGAAATGGAACATTAAAAAGCCAAGAAGGATATTCTTAAAATATGGTAACACATTTGAGGGTATTTATAGTACGACACTAAGTGGACTTTTAGGATTAATGGATTATGAGTGTATTTTAGTGGGAGGATAAGTTGATATTTATAGGAAAATAGAGGATAATTATTTATGAATATCCTAATTTATGTTATGTACTCTATATGAATAAATAATAAAATCCAAAAATATTGACCTAATTTTTTCCATGGTTATAGACATTGGGAATGAGTATTGAAAATTTTACAAGGTTAATAAACCAATTTTGTAAAATAATACCATTAATGATGGGTAAGTGTGTCATTCTCTTGATAATTAAATTTGAGATAATAGAATATAATAAAGGATTTAAAATACTCAATAATGTTTTATAAAATATATCACATCACATAATGATTCGTTATATTAAATGAAAAATAACTATTTTTTGTGGATTACTTTTATAGTACTTATCACATCACATTTGGCCTATTATGATGTTAAAATACAAACTATATATTAATACCATATTGATTTTGTACCTAAAAATTTGAGTCACATAAAATAATGAAAAAATAAACATTCAATAATTTTTAATTGGTGGTTTGAAAAGAATGTGTATTTTATCAAAAAAAGCTCTTAATATGTGATTTTATATTTTTTAAAAAAAATACTCATTTATTGAAAAATAAAATATTTTATAAGAAAAATAATTTATTGACCCATATACATATTATATTGGAAATAATTATATTATACTATCGTTTATAAAATAATAAAAAAAAATTATGAATATAATTATATGAAAATATCATTTATATTAAACATGTGCAATTAATCAAAATAGATTTTTAACAAAAAATGTTTACATTCCAAAATTACAATTTTGGTTTCTTAGTATCAAAATATATTTTTTTAACAACCCATATATAATTTCATATAAAAACTAAAAATTAAAAGGGATATATATAATTAATATTCGATTAAATAATTAAATATAAAAATTCATACTTCCAATGAATAGATACATTACCCTTTCTTAAACACATGAATGCCCTTATGGTAAGTTGTGTGATGGGGTGATTTCATGGGGTAGTTAAATAAATATGGATTATCTCATGATATAGACATGATTGAAATTTTCTTCTAAATATTTTCATTCCTTCTTATTTTATTGATTTCATTCTTTAGATTGGTCAATTGAAAGGACTTGGGATTCCATCTCCCTCAGAAACTCTGGATATTTGGATTTATATGGTATTATCCTTATGGAACGAACATCTCTTCTTCCGTTTGCATTATTTTAAATTTATCATAAACCTAAATATATTAATCGCATTGGTTATAGTACAATAGATATATCACCATTGGTTAGGATTCATTAAATTATTTTAAATATCATAGGTTATATTTTATAATGGTTCAAAATAATCAAAGAATAGCATGTTTTTTCTCAAACAACATCACATAAAATAGAATTTATTTATTTAAGAATATGATTTCAGTTATAATGTATTGATTGTTAAAATCATGGATCCCATGGTTAGCCACCTGGGCATTCATTATCACACATCTCTTTAGTTAAACCATGTATGATGTGCCCAATCGATATAAGGGGATATTGTAGAATTGTTTGATGGGATCCAATAGTAATACTCAAGATATACCATATCTATGTTTATGGATATATTCCATTCCCATACCTCATACAGTTATTCAAATTATGGATGTATCATGAACTCAAAAGTTTCTAAAGGTATCACTATTTAAATCCTTACAACTCTAGGCCATCACAATGGTATCACTATATCAAATGAATCCCAATAATCCTATGAATTTTTGTACATACAAATAAAAATTTATTTAGTAAAATAGCCTATTAACCATTTCAAGGAACCTAGATTACATCCCCCATACACATTGAATGATATTTAGACTACGAATCCACCCCAAAATATCTATGACATTGAATTCAAGACGTTCCATGTATCTCACAGTCTCCTCTATATAAAAATTTTATTCTTGGGCATCTTGTAAAATCATAGAAATTTATATCCAAATGGTTTGTCCCCATGAATCCTTGAAAATGAAAAATAATAACTGATAACCAATTAAAAACACCTATAGGGATATCTGAATTCAGAAAACCATCAAAATATTCACAACCTCATTAGAAATACACATCGATTTGGGTTCTAAGTTGACACACGAAACCATATAAACCTATATCTATTCAAACTCACTCATGTTTAGTCTATCAATGACCTATCTCAAGGGTAACCTGGCTATAAAAAATAAGAGACATCCCCACAATGGTCTTTAACCACATTTAGATATCAGGTTATCATATGATGCTTAGGAGACATCGCATTCCTTGGAATCATAATAAAAATCATCCAGACCTAAGGCCCAATATGGGGTGTTCTTAATAGGAATAGTCTATGAGATGGTTCATGAAACATGTCAAGGTTCAAGGTTACTCAAGTACATTCTTCTCTCCTAATCAAATATTAATCTGGCTTTGGTCTCTCAACATAGGTATTGTCATATCTCATATGGTAGGGTCACTCACTCCAATTGTCACATTTATGACTATAATCACTCTATGGTCTAACAAGGGTTTAACCATGGTCTCCCATGAAATATTATAATAATGGGATCCCATCTGGAGGTCCACTACATCCCTCTAGGTACAACATTTCCTTATTCACCTTTTTAGTTCCACAAGGCATTAATTCTTCTATATAATTCAATTATCACCCCACATCGATGAAAAAGAATCTATGGATAAATTTTTTTTAATCCAATACATTATTATTAATGCAAGAGGCTTCAATCACAAATGCTAGTCCCAAAGTCATTTAGGAACCACACCTTACATTTAATATAAATTCATTTAAAATAAATAATTTTTAATATAATTTAATTAATTTAATTAATTAAAAAGATATGTAATGAACTTAATGGAGCCCATATTCAATATGCATATAATTTAAAGAATTTATTTTATATTGAATTTATGATTACCTATTATCATAGATTTATATTTTAAATTTGATTAACATTTCTCAAAAAAAATTCCGAGACCTTCCATGTTTTTCTACTACTTTTCTAAACTAGAATCATCAATTTTTTCCTATCTTATGTCATCAAGCTAAAATAACTAATCATAATTCATTAAAATTAATTAAAAATATATAATTATATCACATAAAAATTAAATTATATAACACCCCATAGAGTTTAAATATTATCATTTAGAACATATTTAAACTTTATTCAATATTTCTTTATACGCAACATTATGTTGGATTATGTTACCCACAATACTGAGTTCCTACAATAGCATATAAGAAATCGGTGACCATTATTAGATCTAGATACAACATCCAGGGAAATAAATAAATATTAAATTTTATTATATATTCTAAATATATATTATTTACTGTCATGTAATCATTTATATTGGGAAAATATAACAACAAATATATTTATATGAATAAAAATATGAATTTTCAAAAAATCGAGTTTTACCACCATTTCTGGGAAAACATATTATAAAACAATATTTTAGAACATTAATAAACATTATTTTATAAAATAAAATCATTTTTTGAAAGTGGATCAAAAAAATTATCTTATGGATAATATTTGTTATTTTTCAGAGAAGAACATTTTATTGATGAATAATGAAAATACCATATTTTAAATTTAGAACATATTTTCAATATAAATACTTAATGTGGTTAATTTATTTATTGAATTATTCTTAAAGTTACATTAGATCATTTCTATATCTGTTAATCCAATTTTGTACATTGCAATAATTTTTATATTAAATTTATATTTAAAAACATAGTGAAAATTTGAATACATTCACATTAAAACCATGCTTTGTTCTCATGTCTCCAAGATTAGATTTATATTTTTTATCCAATTAATTGAATTTAATTTGGTAAATTAGTTATAAATATTTTAAATAAGTACAAAACTTATATTTTAATATATTGTTATTAATGTTTCACCATAATGTTTAGTGAAACCATTTAAACATAATTATAGTGATATTAATAAAAACATGCATACATAATGATTAAACCAATAACATGAGACGTGAAAATGACCAAAAATAGGTCCAAAACATATTGAATGGACATATATATACCCTACCACCCTTAATCTCAATTTGTATAATTTATTTGGGGCCATGTTCATGAAAGAGACCTATATAATAAGTTATTTATGGAAAAAGGAAAAAAGGAACCTTTCTTTCCTTCGTCAATTATAATGCACTGAGATAGGATTAAACATCATATTTTCAAATATTAATATTATTTGGAATGATAAATGAATTTTTTATCATGATATTTTTTTTACTTTTTATATATGATATATTTACTTTTTATACTTCACAAATGATTGCATAATGGTTATTTAGTTAATAATTAATATAAATGATATTATAATCACTAAAAGTAAATAAAATTTAATTATTTATTGTGTTACATTTTTTTAAATTAATATATCATATAACACATTTTTTTACATCATATAATAATATTAAAATATATTTTTGGTATTTTAAATTAAAAATAAATAAATATTTTTAAAATTTATTTTCATGTTATTTTTTAATAAATGATATTTTATTAAAAGATTTAAAATTATATAAATTATATATTCTTTCAAGTGAATTTTTAAGTGTTTATAAAAATAATTTATGGTTCATTCATGTTCCAATTTATCTTTTATAATTAATATATTCACCCCAAAATAATAAAAAACTTACTGGTCTGGATTGCTTTGAAGCTGAGTTTTTTCACATTACATGTTGTTATATTGAACTATTTTCCAACACATGGTGGATTTTTATATAATAATTTATATTTAATATAATATAATAAATGGGTATAGATTTTATAATATGTCCCACATTAATTAAGTGATTAAGGATGATATAAATTAGATTGAAAACAAGTAACCAAGATAAAAAACCCAAATGAAAGAAATATAGAAACCTAAAGACTAATGAAAAATATGATAAACATTCTATGATTTTTTAGATGGGGTTTGTATATATTGAAACTCTTAATTAATCTATTATTTTTTCATTTTTCAATCCCAATAATTATGGGAGACCTCCCAATAGTAATTACCTTTTGATATTTTTAAGAATTATACATCTCTTAAAATAGAAAAATGATTTCAGTATTCTCTTTCCTAACAGATATAATTCAACTATATATTATCAAAAACCTTCCAAAAATCACCAAAAATCTATTAAACAATCCTACAATATAGTCATTAGTATTCTATGAAACCAAAAATGTATTTTGGTACAAACCAAAAGGATTTACCCAAATAAGGTGTAACGTTCTTCAATGAGATATTTTTTTATTTAATTTTAAACAACATCATTTATTCTAACATATTATTAATATAATAAATTTAATATACATAATATAAGGAGACTTTTTTATCTTCTGGTCCTGACCTACAATGTCACACACTTCAAGAAACTAGTAAACACAATCATCATTTGTGTGTAGAGTAGATTACCACCTCATGAACCAATGTCATTTTCATTCTATTACCAAAATTCAAGGTTTGAAAAAATGATATATTTATTGTTTATATATTATATATATGATATATATAATTTATTTATGATTCTTTATTTATTATATGACACATACATCAATGGATTCCACTTTGTGGGAATACGATAACATCGTTTGTGGGCATGTCGACTACCACCACATGAAAAAGATGTTATGAGTACATGATTTTGATGGGGGTTTGTTAAGGATGATTTAAATATGAAAATTTGATTTATATGATGTTAATTCTATACTGGAGTTTATATATATATATATATATATATATCTTTTACATTTATTTATTTTTAAATTGTATGAAAATTGCTACAATGTTCATACGTACATACGACCTACCGTCACCCGTAATGGTGTATTTTATTTTCTATCTCCAAAAATTTTGGATTAATATAAAAATATATATTATAAATATATTTAATTTTTTACTAATGGTATAAAGAATCAATAATATGAGATCATGATCTGTGTTATAGGAATAAAAATAAAGTGTCAAAATAAACTAAAAAATCATAGAAATTAACACCCAAAACGATGAAAATGATGAAAATGTATTAATGAACGAGTTATAACATGTTATAAAAGGATTAAATAATAAATTATAAATTTTAATATTTGTTTAGTATAATTTAATAAAGTTATAAAAAAATATATTATAGGTTAAGTGTCATTCCACCAATATAGAGTGTAAGCCAAGGGGTTTTCATCTCATTTTTTACATTTGTTAGATAAATGTCATATTAAACACTAATTTATTTAATTTTGTGTATAAAATAAAACTTTTTAAATTCCATACCATAAATCACTCATAACCCATGGTATTTTACGTATCACATTAAATTATATTATCCATAGGGTTTTTAATTCAAAAATTATCATGTTCTAAAAGTTATCATGGCAATCTCACATTGTTTCATGATTGTTAAAATTATCTCAAAATAAAAAACACATTTTTAAAATCATTTTCATCAGAAATTACATTCCCATAATATATCCATATACTTTTATTATGGATGTGTAAATTTCCTAAAACATATTCCCTTTTTCACATGGTTTTTACATTGGATGTTATCATAATAATTAGTGGAATATTGATAAATCCATATATGTTATTCAATATATATATATATGATAAGGAACATTTTGAGGTATGAACACTATTATTCGATATATGAATAATGATTTATACATACATGACATGGGTTAGAGGGCGGTTAAGTCAAGCCTCGTGATTCATTGGTACTCTCAGTAGTTGAAATCAGCTTGTGATGAAACCATAGAGTTGGTTTCCATGAAGAATCGAATGAGATTACATCCACAAACATAAACTTCCTTAATTGTAGATCTTGAAAATATAGTGCTTCATCTTCCAGATACAAAACATTCAATAATTAGGCATTTACATCGTTTCATTTTCTATTGTCTGGATGATTTTCAGTATGAAAAGATCGATGGAATCCTTTTTTTCTCAATTTATTGATTAAGGGGAATGTGTGTTCAATTATTTAAGATTACATATTTACTATTTCTATTTATTCATAATTAAATATTTTGTATTATTACCATTATTTAGCAATTAATGACACCCTTATTTTTTCCATTACCTAGTATTTAAATATCAATACATTGAATAAGTTTCATGGATATAGATAATTAGTCTTTGTAATGTATTATATTTATTGTCTATTCCCAATGTAAAATGGGTATCATTTATTTAATCTTTTTTCATAAACTACTAATATAATTTGTCCTTTAGTATTTGATTCCATATAATCGTGCTAATGTTTTAATATAAGTCAACAACTCCATTTTTCTATAGTAAAGTCATTACAGTATGATTCAAATTATGTTTTTTAGAATCCTTGGGAACTAAATATAGAAAAGCATAGATTATAGACAATAAACGTATTATATACATTGATGATAATTATAGATGAGCATTCCAATGAAACCATGATTATAATTATTATATTAGAGACAGATAAATTATTCAATTTATGTTTTGTATATCTCTAGTTTTATGATTATATATAATTTTTTGTAGTGATATGATATAATCAAGTGAATTTCTTCATTTAGAAATGGTGCGTATCAGAAGGTATTTAAATTTCACCAATTTACTAGTTACTAATAGTAATAAGGGTCATATATTTTACATTCAAAAGCCAAAATTTCAAAGGGGATTTGTCTCTAAATCATTATTTAGAGATAAAGACATAATACCATCTTATAACAGGTTAATGATTGAAATATCAAACTAATATGGATTCTATGTGAAGCAAGTGACAAAGAGGATGATAGGGGAAATTGTGGATAATGGGATAAAGTGAAAAAAGGATTTTCACATAAGTGATAATTATGGAATGATTTTCAATGGTGGGTGCTTGATGGGATTAAGTGTTTTAAATATTTTTTGAGATACATGTCACCCTAATACATAATAAAATGGGAATAATAACAAGGATACTATTCAGTGTTTCAAATACATGGATGTGGGGATGTATGAAAATTAATTACATAATCATTAAGAAAATGCATCTCAAAATAAGATAATGGATCATGGAATGACTTTTTTCCTTACCATCGATGAAGAGGAATGACTAATGTGATTCTATTTGGTTTCTTTCATTGTGTCATTTTATTATTTTATCATTGATGCGTTTATTATTTGAATTATGATATATTTATGAGGATTGTACTATTGTTATTTTTTGTGAAGGATTTGAAATCCTATGATGATCAGAATTGATAACAAATAAAAATAATTCATTGACATTATGAAATTTTTGGAAATCATATAAAAATTTGAATTAAAGTCCTTAATGTGTTACTAATGTTGAGATAATGATTTATTCATAAAGAGATGGTGATTATGGATAGTGTAAATTGGATTGTACAGAATACCATGGAACTGGTTAATGATTGTTTAGAAAAATGGTTTCTACTATAATTTATTGAGTTTATATAAATATTTAGATATATGTAATATATCCAATAACCTATTCATTAGTTATAGAAAAATAAAAAAATGCATGTTTCCAATTTTTTATTAATTTAGGTTCTTACCATGGTTTAAGAGAATACATGATGAAGGTATTCAATGGTTTTGAATGTGATAATTAAAATATTCTTCTTGTTAATTGAAGGATAATGATAAGTTGATTTTGGAAATTTAGTGACCTTCCATCTAAATTGTTGGATAATAATCTTTTGTAAAAGGTTACTATTTTTGGAATTTAATAGGAAGATATTTGCATGATGTTTTAAAGTTTAATGTATTATATGAATTTATGATGCAACATGTGATATGAAATAAAGTCCAAATAGTTCCTTTAAAAATAAAAGGATAAGGATGTGTTTTTGAAATAGAAATGTATATTTACATATATTGATAGAGAGTTAAATTTTTTCCAAAATATATGAAAAATGATCAATAATTATTTTTATTATAATCATCATTTTTTTGATTTCAATGTAATTTTTCAGACATATGTATTAGGGATTTTTTGTGAAGAACATTCTCCAAAACATTATCTCTTCAAATCACCATTTGAACATTATATTCATATTTTATATTCATATATATGTTTTCACAATTGTTATCCTATTTAAAATCCTAGTTTTTTGGCATCCATCATATTTTATTTTCTATATTTTTAAGAAGTTCTGTTATTAATAATTATACGATATGGATTTTATGAAATTGTAATTTTGAAATGTTGAATCCTAGATTACTGAGATAATATTTGAATTTTAATGATTCAATTTACATTAGGTGGGGATAATGTAACATAACCATACATATAAATCATTTCCTTTTAAAATAAATTTAATTTTACTTCTTTCATGCTTCATATCAATCACAAAGTTGTCTTGTGTTACACATAATACCATTTCCCATTGATAGAAACATTTCTTGAATCATATTCTATTACAATGGTTCAAAACCATTGCTATATTTTTGAATACCATAATTTTAACCTATAACAATGGTTCTTTTAACCACTATATAATTTTATTTTGGTATTTTCATAGACCCCAATTACAAGTGAATCGTTAGTATAGAGTGATACAAATTTTATATTAACCAACATTTCATTGTAAACAGTTCAGATAGAGTTATCCAAATGGTTTTGACCCATTATTATAGACATATAAAAATGGTTTGAACCAATGGTATAGGTCGATACCAACTAATCAAAACTATTGGGATACCTCTATACAAATAGATCATATGAACCATTATTATAAGCCTATAGAAACAACTATAAAATAGTTGGTATATTCCACCTCCACAACTCCACAGCTAGAAAAATCCATGCCCTACCCAGAAAACTACATAACCATCAATGAAATTAAACATAACACCCTTATATAGTAAAAGAAAAAAATGAAAAAATGAATTAGTTCAACTAACATAGCATCCTCAATGAGCCACAACAAAAAAATTTATTAATACATTTAACCAGGGAAAAAATACACAAAGCATCACATTTATTCACTTAGAAAAAATCATCAAACATCATATGTCATATGTATCTGGAAAATAAATATTATGGATCGATCTATCCCTCATTATCACCACTATCTTCACCATCATCCTTGGCATCAACCAATTCATTGGCCTCATCCTCATCATCGTCCTTTTCTTCTACCTCATCCTATTTATCACCATCATCCTCTCTATCGCCATCATCAATAATTTCATCATCCTGACCACCACAATGATTACTAGTTGATGTACTATATAAAATACACATATATTCATCAATTACATATATTCATCACAATACACATGTTGTCTCTGATGGATGTGACGGAAATAAAACATCCATCATCTTAATAAATTCATCATTTTTCCTTAAATACCGTTCTTCCACATGTTTTTAACTTTTTTTGAATTTTCTTCCTTTTCCCCATCATGTGTTTCCCATGCATTATATTTTCTCAACTCTATTATACCAGATATAGATCCCAAATTAGGCTAATAACTCATAAGGATAATAATCTTCCCAAGTTAACAATGTACTCTTATATGATTCTCATCTTCCAAATCACAGAATAAGTGGTCATTTAGCAAAAATTTTATGTTTCTCAGGAATGATGGGATTCAAAATAAAAATGTTAAAAATATAAATAGATAGTATGTTATAATATAACTATTAATATTCTAAATCACCAATGTAAAACATACAATCTGTTGTTTTTTGTCTCGTTTACCACACAACCATGGTTTTTTCTTCTTCTCATGAAAAACAATTTATCTCGAGGCATGTATTCTTTAATATTACAAACCATCATCTGAAATGATATTTAATGTAGAAAAACATAATTAATAATTGGTTAAAAATAATGAATTTAATAACTACTATCCAATGGATATTAATTATAAATGAAGCTAAAAAGATAACATATGGTGGAATAATTATAACTGTGTATCAGTGAATGGGTTCTCTATGAAATCTCACCTTTTTCTATCAGAACATTTTGATTTCATTTTACTAATATAGAACCTTTAAGGTCTATTATCTTCAAAAATAATTACATAATACATGAAAACATAAAAATAATTTTTTGAAACTATTGATATGATTCATTAAATGATCAGCCTATGTATAATTACTAAATCTAATAACCTGGGCACATACATCAATTGATAGTGTGAGCAGGTGGCCCAGTAAGGTTAAACTAGGGAATCTGTTTACTTATGATATCCTAAAGAAGTTCATGAATTACATAAACACATGAAAAATTGAAGTCAGGGAATATAATAATAAAAATAATAAATTTAATAAATTTAATATTTGTTTACAATATTTAATTTATACATTACTAATAATGTAACCAAGTTGCATCCCCTAGGTATCATAAAAATTACCATGGTTATTCACCAATGTTTCGTAAAACCTATCATCTATTGATGCTAAATTCTTTACCCTATTTATTGGATCACTATCAGTGTTCACTAAAAATATTTATATATTTTATTGTGATACACATAGATAATAATCAAACATTTCATCAATATAACAAAAAGAATAAAAGAAATGGGTTTCATATCCAAACTGCGACGTTTAAAAATGGGCTTAAAAACCTATTCAATACATCATTTATAACCCACACAAAGAAAATGATGGTATTATTTATTTCATTTCCTGAATAAAATATATTATTTTTATTTAATTATGAATAACCTAGGAAATTATATTGTTTTTTATTCACATAATGAAAATTATAGAATATCTTATGAAAAAGAGAGAGATTTCGAGATGAAAATTCTGCAGCATAACATTTATGCAGCATTGTTTTAGAAAATATTCCAAAGTGATTAGACATGGATCAACCATTCATAAAATACTCATAATAATTTATAGGACAAAAATTAAATTTAAATAAGGACATGGCATAGAATATTTAAAGATATACCACATAAAAGAGAAGTTGAATGGAAAATTTAGAAGTTGAGAATACCATTAAGAATATTCGGCATCCTAACAACATCACTTGAAACAATAGAAAATGATTTGATGAGAGAAAAAATGGTCCCTATTAATTTAAACATAAAATTCACAACAATAAGGATATAGATGAGTGTACCCCAACATATGAAAATTGATATTAAAAGACAAAACATAAAATAAGTCTTGACAAAAAATGAGGGTGAAATGTTACCTTTCCTTGAAAAATAAATCTAAAACACTTGGATTGGAACCATACGGGATTGGGATAACCATTAAAGGAATCCAATAGAGGTAAAAATACCATATATTAATTGAGGAGTAATATTTAATGAATTGGAATGAAGTACTGGGTTGGTATTTATAGCAAATATGTGGGAATATTTTATTAATTTCCAAGGAACACCTCATTAGTGGTATTTGAGAAACCATTGTCTTTCCCATAGAATTTTCCAATGGTTTTGGACTATTGGGACACCTAATATAATATATTAATCCAAATGAGATAAATACCGCTTTAAATTAAAGATTAAATCATTATGATTTCATAATACACACCGAAAAATGAAATACTATATTTTACTATTCACATAAAAACAAAACAATTTATAATAAATTTCATAAATTAACTCTAAAATAAGATCAAACATATAAATTAAAAAATGAATTCAATTTTATGAAAATAAATTTCTATATATGAGAAATCTAATTTTTATGTAAACTCACTATTTACCAGAAAAACACTAATACTTAAGTAATAACTTCTGAAACAGTTATTTACAAATTCAATTATATAATATTACATGCTTAATTTCTATTTATAAATAATTATTTAAGGTTACTATTCTATTGGTCATTTTACTTGTCATAAGGGTAATATTAAATTTAATAATTAACTATTAACTGAAAATTATTTTGATCTTATCATTCTATAAATTTCATACAGATCATAATAGTATATATTAGTTTTTTTAAAATTATTTCACATTATTATTTATTTAATGTGTAAAAAATATTTTAGAAAAATATTTTATAAATATTATTCCATAATATTGTGCTTCTAGAAACTCATTATATATTTATTTTAACAATTTATAATAATAATCATTTACAGCGTAAGAAATTAAAATTTTATTTTTACAAAAGGATTTCACAATGTGACTGAGGTCACATTACATATCCTCTTACAAAACCTATATACAACAAACGATTAAGTTCTATAGTTGTGATAGAATCTTGGGGCGGCTCGGACAACATTTCCCTAGTTATGATTTCTATCAACTTTAAATTCTCACAATAGTGATTATTTCCATGCTTAACATGTTGAAACTCATATTGAGCATGATATATAATAAAACATTGAGGCTACCTACTTCCCAATCTCTGATAGATGGGCTTCTTACTGCCTGATTCTTAATGATGAGGTCATCAACTCTTCTTTCAATATTAATTAACAATGAACATTTTTATTTTTAAAAAATAATCATAATGTTTAGAGTTTAGTTTCCAATAGTCATATGGACCTGCGGTCATGATTATCCAATGGTTATATAATGATCGAACCCAAAAGGTCTCCTTTGAATTATACTGACATCATTAACCAAAGGATATAGTTTTGTTGAGTACAAAATAAAATAAAACACAATTTCAAGGAAAAAATTATTTTCAAAAGTTCGGTTCATTAAATCCATCTCCCATAAGAAATTTAATCCAAAAAATTAAGCTCGTTACCTTGGAAGATAAATGGTCTGGGTACTTCTACCTCATAGACTCCTCTGGTTACCACGTGGTTTCTTCATATTTGTGGTTCATCCACAACAGTACAATAATGTATGTATTCTTGTTGCGTATAAAATTTTCTCTATTATCTAAGATCTCCAACAACTGCTCCTCATAAGAGAGGTCATGTTCCTATTGTACCACCTCTAGATGTATTACAAGTGAAGGTACATGTATGTATTCTATTAAGAAGGATATGTGGAAAACATCATGAACTAGTGAATGATTTGGAGGATGTGAAATCTGATTATCCACTACTCCTGCATGATCAAGGATTTAATAGGGGACAATGTGACTAGGGTTTTGCTTCCCTTTCTCCTGAAACCTCATGACTCTCTTCTATGGTGAAAATATAAGGAAGAATTTGTCACCAACATCTAACTCCATGTTCCTTCGACAATTTTCAGCATAGCTATTCTTCTGACTCTGAGCATCCTTGATGTGTAGTTGGATGGAATTAACCTTTTGTGTCATCTCATGCATAATATCAGTCCCAAGAATCCTTATTTCTCCCACTTCCTCCTCACAAGTTGGAGTTCTATAGCACTTCACATAATAAGCATCAATGGCTTCCATTTTAATACTCGAGTGGAAGCTATTGTTTTAAGAGAACTAATATATTGGTATATATTGATACCATCTACATTTAAATACCATTGATTTTGTTCTCAGCATGTACTAGATTTTTTGAATATTCATTTCATATTTTCCATCAGTTTTTGGGTGATAGGCAGTTTGAAAATTAGATTTTGTACAAAAACAATATTGAATACATCTGTATAATTTTGATGTGAACCATGGAAATACTATTGAATGACTAACACCATACAGCCTTACCACTTCATTAATGTATATCCTAGTAAGTTTATCAATATTGATATCTTCCCAAATATCGATAGAATCAAATGACTTATTTATATGGTAAACTATAATTCATATCACATCATTTTATTTGGATGCTCTCAAGATACCAGTGAGAAAGTACATAGTGATATTTTCCCACTTCCATATTGGTATGGGAAATGGTTGTAATAACTATTTAGGAAGTTTTCCCTCTGCCTTCACTTGTGGATATACAAAACACCATGTAGTGTTGTCAACAATCTCCCTTTTTATATTATCCAACCCATAATGATCATGATGGTCTCTATACCTTTTCTTTCTTCCAGGATGTACAAATAAATAATAACTATGAGCTTCATATATCATCTCTTTCATTATTTACCGATTAGATAGTACACATAGTCCTGTATGAAATTTTAATACACCTTCTTAATCAATATTGAACTATGGAATGTTCTCATCCTTCACAACCTCATACTTCTTTTGAAACAAAGGATATTTATTATGAGAAATCTTTATCTTCTATATTAATGAAGGTTGAGAAATCATTTGGGATGGGGTTGTTGATGTCCCTTCTATTATTATACCCATTTTCATTTTCACCAGTTCATGGATCAACTTATCTCTTTGAATCCACATATTGGATAGAAGGATGAGGTATTTTATACTTAATGTTTCAGCAACTTTGTTTCCTCTTCCAATATGATAATGAATTGAACAATCAATGTTTTATTATGTTCAAATCATATCTGATGTCTCTTGTTAAATAAATTTTGCATGAAAATATACATCAAACATTGATGGTCTTTTTATATATCACATTTCCCCACATAAAAGTAATTCCTCAATGACATTAGAGTAAAAAAATGATTCCAACTCCGGATCATTTGTAAGATAGTTATGCTTATTATTACTCAACATTCTATATGGATAAGTAATCAACATATCGTTTTTTCTTGGGGATATACCCCAGCCCTTTCAGGTATATATCGCTAAAAATAATGAATCCTTCTCTGTTTGAGGGTAGAGTTAACATGGGTGTAGTATCAAATCTCTTCTTCTACACTTGGAAATATTCTTCACACTCTTTTTCCAACATGAACATATCCCCTATTCTATTTTACATGGTTAGTGGATTAGAATATCTTGAAATGTTTTTGAAAATCCTCCTATAATATCCCGCCAATCCAAGGAAACTATGAATATTAGTGATTGTTGTAGGTTGATGAAACTCCTCTAAAACAATTTTTTTGCGGGGTCATTAATGATTCCATCAATGGTTTCAATGTTCCCCATGAAAGAAACATTTTTTAACCAATAATCAAACTTGATGAACTTTTGAAAAAGCCTCTCGATCCCTATGTTTTTAATGTAACCCTTAGATAATCCACATTCACCTCAAGAAATTTGGAATATAATTGAATATCATCAGTAAAAACTACCACAAAATTTTTCAAGGTAATATTTAAAGATAGTATTCATCAACTTCGTCAAAATAGAAGGAGATTTGGTCAATAAAAATGGTCCTAAAAAAACTCATAATTCTTATATATTGATTATAATGAATATTTTTGAAAAATCTTCTTTATTCACCCTTAATTAATGAGATAAAGATCTAAGATACATCATTTAAAAGAAATTATCACCATGAAGATGGTCAAATAAGTCATACATTCATGGAAGAGGGTGTTTGTTCTTCATTGTGATCCCATTAAGATCTCTATTATCATAGAATATATGCATTTATCCATCCTTCTTCTTCACAAAGAGAATATGTGATATCCAATGAGACACACCTAGTCAGGTATACACCTTTACTAAGAGACCATGTAGTTGTATCGTTAATTCTTCCAACTCAAAATTTTCCATCATATATGGGGTCTTTGATATCAGATGAGATCTTTGTATGAGATCAATGTAGAACTCTACCACTCTTTATGAGGGATGTCTAGATAACTCCTGAGGAAATACGTCAATGTATTCATGGATGATGGGCACATTTTCTATATATATAAAACAATTTTCATCTTAATATTCACCAATACGCTCTATGTAACAGGATATAGGAGGGGCATCTAGAAAATGATTAGGTCAAGAAATCTCTCCGAGGAAGATAACTATCGATTACCAATTTTAGACTACTCTGATTTCCTTAATTTTGCATTTGATCATATCATTATACAATGGGAGCTAGTCCATTCCTAGTATAATTTCAACATCTAACATGGTAATCACTACTAGATTATAGATAATATTATTCACACAAATGTCAATACAAAAGATTTGAAATACTGTTCAATCTTGGATAATCCCTCATAGAGTATTAGATAATAACAATACTTTTTGAAATTCAATTTTTGATTCTAAATTTGTTGCAAACATAGAGGAAATAAAGTAATTAATAGAAACATAATCAAACAATGTACTTGCTATATTTGAGATATCAATTTTTGAACCTTCCACCACATCATTAAGAGATTCAAAATTAACTATCATGATAGCAAAAGCATGACCTGGAACCCTTTTCTTTTGTTGAGGTAGATGGTGATTCCCCTCCACTAACCTTGGATATGGATAGCGATTAGAAATTTTCAGAAGATGTCCACACTTCATGAATTGGAATTAAGGTAGGCCATCGAGAATGATACATTTTTCATTAGTGTTGTGTAGTTGAGTCTTCACCTCACTATATCAATTCCACATGATATGGAATTCTCTTTCACGCTTGTAAAACTTACCTCTTCTGAGAAGGCAGTTCCCCAAATACATCATCCCACAATTATTACCAATGTGATGTTTCACTTTCTTGCATAATCTTCCAAATGAAAGATCATCGCTAATCATAGCTCCATTGATGTATACATTCCATATTATTTATGAAAGCATTGTGCCTCACTAAACTCTTGTTCGGATTTCATAGAACACTACATGATCTCCTCATATCTATTATAAAACCAGTTAGCTAGATTATTTTGCGAATGAAGTATTAGTCCTCCAATAAATCTATCAACCACCCCATTAGGTTCCATGACCAATCATGAGGTGTTATTGGAATGTCTTGTGAAGATTTTATAATAGATTCCACCATATTGCTTCTTCTTCAACATTAGCTCGAGAAAACCCATCTCAATTTTTATTATCATCGAATGAGGGAAATACCTATTGAATATTATCACTATATACATTGACCACTCCATATCATCATAATCCACTCTTGTCCTTAGGTTGTTAAGCAGTTCCCTCCACTGAACATCAATTACCTCTAGGTGGTAAATAAACAGGGTGAAAAACTCTTGTTTAGAACAGTGGATCATTGAAAAGATAATCTCGATAGAGCTGCTCCACTATTTTGTAATCAATGGGTCAGTAGATCCACTGATGGTTGGTGGTCGTTGATGCATAAAGGCCTCAATAGAATATTGATTCTTCTTTTGATAATTAATTCTCCCATTTACAATCATGTTATTTCCAATAACTTGAGTTTGTTGGTTCATCATTATCATGAATGTTTCCATTCTGAATTCCATTATAGGGTCATCAACTCATCATCCATTACGATCACCATTTGAACAATTCCTCTTATTTGACACCATTTTCTAAAAGAAACTAACCTTATTACAAAACATATTTCATATACTAATTTTTTAACAATAATGGATTTTTATGTCCTAAAACATCATGCTTAAATATACTATTCATTGACAATATAGTACATTTCTCAACAAATCCTTCATAATGACTAATAAAAATCTTGTGATTAACCAAAAAATACCTCTTAGGATTTCCAAACCATAAGTGCAGCAAGCCCCATTATTTTGAACTTCTTCTTGTTTGATTCTATCTCAAAGTGATTCTTTTAGGTTTTAGATCAGGATACACCTGTGATAGAGCTACATCCACTTGTTAGTATCCAAACAGGGATTTATTTGTCTCGAAACCACTTAATTAATTTTTCTCCAAAATACTAGAATGTTTTCCTATATTTAAAACTTTCAATAGAGTTATTCAAAAATATATAACAACATAATTTCCACAAATATCTAAACTATTCATTAATACTAACTATGACATCACACCTTTTTATTACATAACTTTTCATTATATTTTACAAATAGAGGATCTTAAAAGTATAGTGTCATTGAAAAATGGTACATAAAACATGAAAACATAAAAAAAATATTTTAATCCTCTTGAAATTATTCTTTTAATTTTACTCCAATGTAAAATTACTTAATCTAAAATCCTTGGGACATTCATCATTAGATATGGTGAGAAAAAGGCCCATTAGGGATAAAAAAGGGAATCAATTTACCAGTGATATCAAAATGGACTGGATGAAAGACATAAATACATAGGAAATATAAGTATAAGAATATAATAATAGAAAAACATTAATAAAAACATGAAAATATGGTAAATACCTTTAATTTACACAGTCATAAACGCATCATGAAGGATTATCCTAATGTATCATAAAAATTACCGAGTTTATTCACCAAGGTATCATAAAAAAAGTCTTCTCTAGTGATTATTTTTATTACACAATTAATTGGAAGGATATCATGGATAAACCATAATAAATATTCATTTTCATGTGAGGCACATAGATAATAATCAATAATTTCATAGATAACCCATAGAGAGTAAAATAAATGAGTTTCATATCAAAATCTATGTGTTTTAAAAACAACTTGAAAACATGATCATTATATAATTTATAACCCCTGGAAACAAAATGAGATTTTTATATATATAAATTATAGATTAAAAAAATATCATTTTCATGTCTTTATAAATACCAACATATATGAAATAGATTTTAGTATTCACATAATAAAAAATATATAATTTCTTAGGGAAAAGAGAGATTCAGAGATGAAAATTCTGCACCATAATGGGTATGCAACATGGTTTTAGAAAACATTAAAAAGAGAGGGTACATGGGTCACCCATTAATAAAATACTAATAATAATGGATAGGGACATAATTAAATGGAAATAAGAACATGGAATGGATACTTGGACGACTTACCACATAAAAGATAACAAGAATGGAAAAAAAGACAACTTGATAATTTCCTTATGAAAATTCGTCATCCTAACGGCGTCACTTGAGATACTCTAAAATGATTTGATGAGATAAAAAGGGTTCCCTAATAATTAAAACATATAATGGAAAGAAATAAGGATATTTAGGAATGTACCCTAATATAAAAATATGTAAATTTAATGTCATAATATAAAAGAAGTATTGAATAAAAGGAGAGGGTGAAAGGATCCCTAACCTTGAAGAGTATATTCTCAAACTATAGGATTGGAACCATTGGGGATTTAGGGATCCTTGGGAGGAATCAAAGGGAGTTATAAATACCATAAATACATGGAGGATTAATTATTAATGAATGTAATGATGGAATGGTGTGTTATTTATAGAGAATGTGATGGAATCTTTTATTAATTTCAAAGGTACACCTCATCGGTGGAATTTGAAAACCCATGGCCTTTCTCAGGGTATTTTTACATGGATTTTGATACATGGGAAAAAATATAGAATTTTAATCCAGATGAGTATACCATAAATTTAAATTACATAATATATCATTAGGATGTCATCAAATTCATAGAAAACTCTAAAACTGTATTTCACTATTCACTGAATAACAAAAAAATTTATATAAATACCACAAATTCACCCTAAACTAATATCAATATTATGAATTCAAAAATGAATTCCGTATTAATAAAATAATTTTCATTATATGATATTTTTTTTTGTAAAATCTATATTTACATGAATAAATACTAATACATTAATAATAATTTTTTAAACAATTATTTACATATACTGTTAAATAATATTATCAGTATTGATGCCTAAATTATATTTATACTTAATTATGTGAGGTTACTATCCTGTTGGCCATATTACTATTCATTAGGGTTATATTATTATTCATAATTTACTATTCTCCAAAAAGGAAATTGATCTTATTAGACATTAAATTTCATACAGATCACAATTTTATATGTTCATTTTTTTAAAATAAAATCGCATTATTGATTATTTAATGTATTAAAATTACTTTATAATACTCTTTTTCTCAATATTCATCAATAATTCGAATGTTCTAAAAAATAATCCAATATTTATTTTGATATTTGAAATTCAAAAAAATTACTATAATAACAAAAAACAATTTTATTTATACAGAAGGATTACACAAATTAACTATGGCCTCATTACATATCCGCATCTATCACTTGAAATGTACATAAGTTTATGGTGTGAAGTGGTGACATAATCTTGGGTAGTATTAAACAACATTATCAAAATGGTGATTTCTATAATCTTGAACTTCTCCCGATGGTGATAATGTTCAAACATAACATGTTGAATCTTAGATTGGGTTTAGCCCAAATCAAATCCCGGTGATGCTAACTACTTCCCATGCTCTGATAGATGGGATTTGTACTACCCAAGTCTACTAGATGAAGCCATTGAATCTTATTTTGTAATAATTAACCATGCTCATTTTATTTATAAACAATAATCATAATATTAATAATTTACGTTCCTATAGTTATATGGACCAATTGTCATATTTAACCAATGTTTATATAACAATTGAAAACCAAAGGTCTCCTTCCAATTATACTACCTTTATTACATAAACGATATAGTTTTGTTTAGTACAAAATAATATAACACAAAAATTCAAGAAAAATATATTATTCAAATTCATGGGTAGTAACATTTTCAAATGATATAACATATATAAAAGTGAACAGATCATCATAGAAATTATTAAGAAGAAGGATATCTGATCACTATAATTAATGATTAGATGAAAATGAATTACAATAACATAAATGAATATTCATGAATTGGTTATCAACACACTAATTATAACAATAAAAAATTATTTATAGTAATTACATTTTTTAAAAAATGTGCCAACATAACAACAGGTAAGTTTATAGAAAAATGGTTAAGGTATTAATGATTATATTCCTAAAAAATTATAAGGTAATTTTACTCATTTTTGAATCATATTTATTGAAGTTGGATTTAATAAAAGTATTAGATTTTTATAGGTACTTGATGTTCTTAGAAACATAAAAATACCAACCCTGAAATTTCATTACACAATAATTGATTTCAAAAATAATCTAAACAATACATGAACAATTTTCTATCAAAATTATAAATGAAATTAAATATGGGGGAAATAGTAAGTAATTCACATTCTAAAAATATTATAAATTACAATTATAACGGAATCCTATCCGAGTCCCTGATCATAGACCTCCCCAGAGTTTGGAGTACTTCGTAACATCCTTTTTTATTTATTCTCAATGATTCCTGAAAAATAATTTTTAATAATTCAAAAGAAAATATTTATGAAAATAATGTTAATTTTCATTTAAAAAAATAATATTATATTAATACCTTGAAATATTTCATTGTCTAATAATTAATCATTTCATGATTATATTCTATCATATAGTCAACCGTGATAGCTATCACCAACAAATCCATGCCAACTCTCACATTCCATCCACTACACAACTCATGCTTATAGCCACTCCACATCTCACCTAATTTCTTGAGTTGTGTTGGCCACACAAACTAACCATTGGGTAAATTAAAACAACGATGGATACAAAATATTCATTCATATGAGGACAATAATAATTTACCCTTTAATCTAATGAATTTCTTTACCCATATTTCTCCTAAAGTGTTATATTATAATTCATTTCATAGGTGTAACCAGAAGAGTGGCCTCATGTGAATCTTGTTGGATTATGTAGAAAGAATCACAAAAAAACTCCTAAATTTCCCAATGTTTTCCTAACAAATGGTTGTTTCTGTTGTACTCCATCATTTGTTATGTACAATAGTTCCACACCACACACATTCTTGTACTCCCACTCCTCGTATTAAAAGATCCATATGTTGAAGAAGAAAAACAAATATTATATCATTACATATTATTATGAAAATAATTTATGGTCAAATAAATAACTAGGGATTTATACATATTCATGAGGTAGGATGGTTAGTTGGCATCGTTGGATCCCCATGCACAAAAAAAATATCAACCAATACAGATTGAGTTGGTCCTATAGTATACTCCACATGCTCACAATGTGTCAGAGTAGGATTCAGAGAAGAAGAATTATAGAAGATCGAGGAGAATGAATTGGATGAAAAATATTATGGCGTAGATTTTCATGTAATTGAATTGTATTAATATTGGGTATAAAACAACATTATATATGGGAAATATATGAAATGAGGATGAATTAGAAATGGTGGGGATAACATGGGTTGCCAAAATATTTTGAGTTTCTATTGTGACATAATGGGATATGGTGTTGTGGTAGATAATATTCCAGTAGGAGGGATAGGGTGTGATCATGTATGCTGATTGGAGATATTAGTTATAGTACCACACCATCATATCACCATCCTAAAAACTGTAACCACTAGGCTGGTTGATGAATAAATGGTACCTTAGTGGTGGATCCTAATGAAAAGATAAAAATAAAATTAATATAAATACATTATATTATATTAATAAATATTTATTTTAAATTAAACAATCACAATATGCACTAATGTAAGGAATCCCATCTAACTCATTCAACGATTGTTGCATTCCATCTTTTTTATTCATATCACTGAAATGTATATAATTTACTATTCATTTAAAAAAATATATAAATAATTAAACCTCCATAATTATGTGTATCCCAAAAAATAAATAACATGAGGAAAGACTTAATTAAGGAATACAACATTACAAACCACATACAATATACATAGTGATATAACAAATACAGTCTATATATAGTGGGATTTATTTCAAAACACATGACTTGTCATAAAAAATACGTACAAATTAGTATGTTTAGCATCAGTATGATGTAGTGTTATTCTATTTTTAATTTGATCTAACTAAATTTTTTTCACGTCTTTAGGTTTTTTGTGGTCAATTTAATAGTTCATTTTACCATTTTTAATTTTCATTGTTTATATGTTACAATTTTCAATTAATTAGTCCATTTCTCTATTTTAATCATTCATAGGTCATTTTGTTCTTATTATTGTAATACAATAATTTTCCTTTTTTATAGTGTCTTTATTTTCATTGGTTATTATTTTTATATAAATTTGTATAAAAATTAAAAATCAATTCATATACTGTGGTGGAATATTTGTCTCTGTGGTGTTTTTAAATAATAAATGATTATTGATTTGTGTATGGACCATTGAGAAGAATCACTGATGTCTCATAAAACTAAAACTATAGAAATATTTTAGTATTTTAGATTGTGTATTATTCATAAAAATGGAACATGAATATTTTCAATTCATGATCCATCCAGACATCATTTAAAAATAAAGGAAATTATTAATGAACTATATAAGTGCAATAAAAATATGAAATTTGTCTTTTGAGAATGAATATTATTGTCATACACCGACATTCCAAATATGTTTCAACTATTTTATTAGAGGTTTCATGAATACATATATATCATTTCAATTATAATATTGTCTAGATATGACTACAAACATGAATGTGAATGGTTTCCTCATATACAACCATAGATAAGGGTTATAAATTTGTATGAAATTTAACCATGTGTTGTGAGAACAATGAATCTACCCAAATAGATTATAACTATCACATGAAAGTATCAACATCAAATTTCACATGTTAGCTACAAATCGGGATATTGAGCATCAAAATTTTTCAAGGAAAATCTATCTATACTGTGAACCAAAACATCATTATATCTCTTTATCTCAAAATCATTATATAATTTTTTTTGATATTTCAACAAACATGAAGATATTATAGAGTATAGGGATTTATGGAATGTGCCACAATATTTTATGTTTCAAATGAGATGGGGTTCCATAATCATTTTCCTTCTATCTAGATGTTCCACATTTTATAGAATCATTCTATTTAGTCTTTTCCTCCTAGAATAAGAATGAATGTTTTTGGAAAACAATTATTTTGGTTTTTAAAAATCTATCTTCCCGGACTATCTACCAAACCATATAGTGGGTTGAGATAATATCATCAACATATGAATGTATTTCCATCAAAATGGTAAAAATTTGACCGATTTTAGTATTAGAAATCCCATACATGGCTTTCCCATGAAATAACTTGATTAAAAATTCCATCTTTTTCATTTTACGAAATTGTAGATATAATGGATTGGTTGAAGAAAAATTTAATATTCACCCTGTCAATATCACTGTTATCATTAGATTTACAATGTGTGCTTGTAATTAAGTCTTCATGGATTTTCATCATTTCCTTATCAAGGTTACTAATAAATGGAAACTATACACCTAACAAATTATCCAATCTAGTCCTCTCATTTTGATAATGATATTTTTGGATTGAATTTTCTACCCATTATGATACTAAACATAATACTGTTTTAAACATATATTGTTATTTGGAAGCTATAATTTTGAGGGTCAACCAAGTTCTTCCAACCCAATTATAACATGTGCAGTATATGTGACCAAAATATGAAGCATTTTAAAATATAGTTTCTAAGAAGTTCTCCAAATTTTTTTAAAAACTAGTTTAGTTCTGATTGGTTTCGTACATCAAAATTCTATCCATTCAATATAAAAATTATTATATATAAATTTTTTTAAAATTAATTAAATAATAATGATGTTTAATCAAAAATATATTAAATTATATGATAATTTTCCACTTTATATTTTACATAATTAAAACAATATTCTATATATGAATCATAATATATAAGAAAAAATACTATATATGTAAATAATTACTATAAATATAAAACCATGATACTGATTTCAATTATATCATGGGGAAATAACTATGCATAATAATACCCAAAATTATATTAATAAATTCTATATTAATTTAATATTTTATTATACTCAATATTTAAAAAAACATATAGTTATTCAATAAATTCATCTATAAATGATTACTACATCAAGATAAATATCTTCTATTTTTTTGGATTAGTTTTTGTAAATTATTTTTGTTTATGTTTAGATCACCTCCTATCGATTAACTTTGGCTGGGTATTGTTATTGTAGTGGGATTGGGTCACGGTAAAGTGTTACAGATTTATAATATATTTTTCATGTGGGTTCATTTTTTATCATTACTATATAATTTCTTCTAGTTCGGTTCAATTTAGTTCACTTATATTTATTTTAGTTATGTTTAATTTTTTAGTATAGGTAGTCTCTACAGAAGTCTACATGGGTCAGATCATGTCATTTCAATTCTATTTAGTTGGTTTGGTCAAGGATGAACAATTATGATATAGATATGATTTATTAATTCAGTTATCATTTAGTGTGTAAAGGGGTTAGAAGTTCATTTCTGTTATTTTCATTACTATTTATGTCAGTTTAGTACATTTTTGTTTTCTTAGGATATAATCAATTCATTTCAATTCCGTTTATTTAGTGGGTCACCATAAAAAGAACATGTTGGCTGATTATGTCAAACATAGTTGATGTAATGGAAAATCCATGAATAAAAAATGTTCTCTTTAGGATAATTATGACAAAATATTTGAGATTATGTCCCAGTTTATATAGATAATTATATTATATAATTAATAATATTTTTTATCAATGTTGGCCCTCATGTAAAGTTATTTGTTTATTGTATGGTATTAGAATAGTGGTATTGGTCATCAATGATTTTATATAAGGATTTTTTTATGATAAATATCTTATAAAAAAGAGTATATGTTAAATAGTTTATAACCCATTGAAGATGATTTTTTATAGGGAGAGATTTTTTAATGTATTTTTCTAAGATAATGTAAATTTTTTTGTTTTTTATTTACCATTTTTTATTGTATTGAATGTTATGGTATTTCGTGGGACTCATATAGTTTTTAAATTCCCCTATTTGAGTTTTAATTGTTTTTTTATGAGTATTCTGATAATCATGTCATTCTTATAAGATATGATAATATTAACCTTGTCTAGTTATTCATTAACTATTATGGAATATCCAATAATATGACTGTGATTTCCATTTTGTAATAAAATCCAATATTTTTCTAATTCATGGAAACTCTATATTTCTACACTACCAAACCCTTGAGGTAAATAAAACACAAAATATAATACCAATTCCAAAAAAAAAATAATAGAGAATTATTATTCAATATGTTATCATGAATTACCCTATTAATGTAAAAATATTTTTTTATCACAATGGGTTATTTTATTTAATATTATAATATTATAATTGAATTTTACATAATCTCCTGAAGTTATATTTAATTTTTAAATATTTAATAATGTATTAACCAAGCTGGTGTATATGATCTTGAGGTGCATACAATTTCTAATGGGTAGTGAATCGAGAAAAAAACACATTGGTGGATGATGTCCTTCGATACTAGCTAGAAAACATCCCCTTTTAGCATGATATTTTTCTCAATAATTTCACAATAAAACCCAAATTTTATGTGAAATAATATTATCAAGATTTATCTTGTATTATAGATCCATACAAGTTAAATAATTTTTAAAATAATAATATAGTTTGTATATATCATTACATACATTGGGAATCATTATATAAAGATCATAAAAACATTTTTTCTATCTCTTCTACCAATATAAATATGTTTATATTGATATAAACTCAACAACATAACATTGGTCTACACCAAGAATTCTTCAAAAGCGTCTATTATTTACATCATGGGTCAATAAATCTCAACACAAGGTTTGAATCAATCTCAAACCCTGACTATGATTTTTCCAAAACCACACACAAACCATTAATATTTCCTGAAACCCTAGTTTTATTCTTGTATATTCCATCTTAATAAAATAATATATTATCTAAATAATTATTGTATATAATTATAGTATGCAAAACATTCACTTATATGTCACAGTTAAACCTAAAAAATGACTTCACCAGATTACTCTGAAAAACCCTAAGGGATTTAATAGTATTGTTACATATATTTACAGATACTCTATAATTATACCCCACCCTTAGAGTATATTATGTATCACGATCATGCCAATTATTATTCAAGAATAATCAAATGAAAAAAATAACTGATGTGAGATTGTAGGGGCTACGGACAAAAACTAAATGTTATATATTAATTGGAAAATAAAATGATGGAAGAATATATAAATCCTTTCGAACTCTCCAATTTTAAGTGAATGAAACCAAATTACATAAACCAAGGATAGATCACCGTCTTGGAAGAAGAGTAGTGCT
Organism: Viscum album; assembly: GCA_963277665.1. Lineage (NCBI taxonomy): Eukaryota > Viridiplantae > Streptophyta > Magnoliopsida > Santalales > Viscaceae > Viscum > Viscum album. The sequence continues at coordinate 422,396,530 of OY728151.1, forward strand.
CATCAGCTAATAAGAAGATGATTGTTTGGTTAGGAAAAAAGGTGGATCAATATAGAAATGACTAGGGGTGGTCGTATACAGCATTTGGGAAACATATATCACAAAGTTTTTAAAATCCATTTGAATTTCCAAACAAAAAGTATAATATCCTAACATATATTCTTAAATGTTTGGATATGACCCCCAACTCCAATGGATTTTTAAAAAATATTGGCATATGGTCATTGGTATAGCTAGGATATCAATTGGTGCATATTAAAAACACAAGACTATGATTATAAGAGTATATAACATCATGAAATATTATAATATATTTATTTATATTATTTATTTTTTTAATTTTTTACCTTTCTTCCAATATGTTACCTAATAATATGATAAGAACAAATTTAGTTTTAAACAAGAAAATATGTATTTCTCAAATGGGCAGTTTTGTTCACTTTAATTAGGGAACATATTTTATAAAGGAATTATTGACCATTAATAATTTTCATATGAAAAAATTAACAATATTTTTTAAATTGGAACATAAAATATTTCTTTGGGATTTTTTTTTATTTTTTCTAAGATGTTTCATTTTTTATAAATTGGGTAAATACAAAATTTTAATTGGAAACATATTTTTGATCTAAAAAATTTATAAGTTTATATTTTATTTTGGATATATTTTAATGTCACATAAGTTTAATTTTAAATGTATTAATACAATTTATTTCATTGGATTGAGTTTTATCTTGAATTAATATATAATAATATAGTGAAATTTTGGGCAGTTTCACTTTAAAATTCCTCTAATATTTCACATCTACAATATTAGATTCAAATTAATTTTATCCACTTCATTGAATTTATTGTGGTTTGAAGCAGGGTAACGCGGTACCATTTCACCGCGCGAAAAGAATTTATTTAAGGTCGGTTTGGATCACGACGAAGAACCGCGACGCTATAATGCCGCGCCTTTGAGATCGGATGAGACCGCGGCCGGAGTCGGGCCGTGGCGGTGGGGCGCGACATCGTTACGCTGCGCAAATCTTACAAGGGCCGAGCAAGAAGGGGCGGCCGGAAAACTGGCCACCGGCGGTAAAAGAAGAACCGCGGCCGAACGGCCATGGCGGAGCACCAAGAGGCGGCCGGCCTCGCCGGCCGCCGGAGATCAGAACAGCCGCGACCCTATGGCCGCGGCGGAGGAGCTAGGAGCGGCCGGCCTCCCTGGCCGCCGGAGAACGGAAAAGCCGCGGCACTTCGGCCGCGGGGGAGAAAACAGGGGCGGCCGGCTTCGGCGGCCGCCGGTGACCGGGAGAGCCGCTGCCTTCAGGCCGCGGCTTAGGTATGAAAGACGGCCGGCCGTGCCGGCCGCCAGCTTCAAAGGAGGCGGGACCCGCAGGTCCCGCGTGTAATGAAACGACCGGCTTAAAGCCGGCCGTGATCCTCTAAATCCGGGGGATTGAAACCCCCGGTAGACCTTGAGTCAGCCCCCACGTGCGGTGGGGGCCGTTTAAAAAAAAGGGCGCGGTTAAAAAGCCGCGCCGCCCTTCTGGAAAGCGGGGGGCTTAGCCCCTCCCGCGCGTGACCCAGCGGCGCCAGCCGCGCCGCCACGCCGGACTACGCCACCGCGCCGGTCCGCCGCCGGCCGGGCCGGGTCGGACCCGGTTCGGACCGACCCAGGGGGGGTCGGGCCGGGTCGGTCCGGACCCGGACCCCCCGTTTCGAACGAGATTCGGTCTTTTACCCATAACATGACCCACGTACCTCCGATTGACGAACCGTCTGTGGAAACGCGATCCTTGGATCGAGACGGTCGTTTCGGTATATCGCCCTCAAGGTTTCGGATTACTTTGAGTTCGGCCGGGTTGGTTCGTTCACGAAACCAACCGGGCCTTCGGAGCGGAAACGCTCATATCTTGAGCTATGGACGTCTGATTGACGTGTCGTCAGCTGTGTTGTGTTCCTATTAGTGAGGCGGATCTTTTGGCATACTCCTCCCGAGGTTTGGACGTAGGTGGAGTACGGTCGGGTTGGTTTTTCCTTAAAAACCAACCGGGCCCCGGGGACGAAAATGCCAATAACTCTCAGACCGGGCGTCCGATCGACGCGACGTCTGTTGCGTTGAGTTCCTGTTGACGATACGGAACTTTTGGATACATCAACTCTGGAATTTGTGTCAGTTTATGTATCAGCCTCTCGGCTCGTGGAGCGGATCCTCCGAACGAGCTTGTTGTGTGCGGGAACCCTAGTGCTGGTTGCGACTGTTACTGTGACTACTACTGCTACTACTGCTACTATGACTGCGACGACGACAGTACAGAGATCCTGTGTGGATTCGACGACGACTACAGCACTCAGCGATCCTACGTGGATCAGTGCTACAGGTCCTGTGTGGGCCCGATCCGGTGTGGATTCGACGACGACGACTTCAGCACTCAGCGATCCTACGTGGATCAGTGCTACAGGTCCTGTGTGGCCCCGATCCTGTGTGGGTCCGATCCTGTGTGGGTCCTTACGCTCAGCGGTCCTGTGTGAACCAGCGCCTACCGGTCCTGTGTGGGCCCGATCTTGTGTGGGTCGTTTGCGGGGGTTAGTTACCTATCGATCCTTCGTGGGTCCGACGACTTAGATGGATCAGTGATCATCTTTATCGTCTTTTGAAGAAGTATACCTGTGTGAGCTGAAACCTATTGTTTTCCTGTGTGGATTGTGTTGTGCAATCCTGTGTGGATTACGTTTTTCTTTCCTGTGTGGATTGTGTTGTGCAATCCTGTGTGGATTACGTTTTGATTCCCTGTGTGGATTGTGTTGTGCAATCCTGTGTGGATTACGTTTTGCTTTCCTGTGTGGAATACGTTTACTTTCCTGTGTGGACTGAGTTGTACTTGGGCTCGGAGGTTGGAGCGTATTTGAAATTCATGACTTAGGTATATGTATGGGCATATACCTAAGTAGTGTCGGTTGTTACTTCGTGATTGTTCCTTTCTTCGTGGTTTATCCTTTGTGGATTTGAGAGACCTTCATGGGTCTCGGGATCCCTACTGAGTAGCTTATACTCACCCCTGCACGGGCTTTGCCCGCACTTCGTTGTGTTGGTTGCAGACGACGGACAATGATGATCTTAGTTGAGGTTTGCAGAGCAGGACGGTACCCGGAGGTGGACCACTGGGCGGGACGTGCTCGGAGCGGACGGCGAGACCCGTGGAGCAGAGGAGCTATCTGTACCCACCCTTCAGGTGGGATTTCCAGTGGACAGCTCGGTGTAGCGGCTTTTACTTTTCATTTGCTGTTTTCCCTTTCGAGTTGTACTTTACTTTCAGTTTGGGTTTGTATACTGGCCCATTTACTTTTCCGCACTTTCAGTTGTACTCTTCTTTTGCTTAGTGTTTACTTTCTGCTTCCTTACTCTGTGGTGTTTGTTTACTTTACAAAGGCAATGCCTTCCCTTTTTACCGGGATTTACGCCTTGGTGCTAGTCGCCAGCCCCTGGCCTATAGAAGGCGGGCTTGGGGTAGTCACGGCACAGACCCCGAGGGCGGGTCGTGACAAATTGGTATCAGAGGAGTTCGGTTCTACCGCGAACTCTGATCTTTTCTCTATGAAGCAATAATGTTTAGCGTATTGAGTGTGGTTATCAGTCCAGGGAGTCCAGTGTTGGTGCGGCGGCCGACGTATCCGTACACCAGGACCCTGACTTCTGATTTCCGACTTAATGCACGAAAACATTGATTGCGTGTGTGTTTCAAAGTTTTCTTTGTGATTTCCTTATGTCAGCTCACCAGGTATACTGTTGACCGTGGCGCACCTGTTTCCTATTCAGGATGGCCCCACGACGGCAGCCAGCTAGGGTTCCGAGAGTCGAGTGTGATGACATCCCACCGAGCGACGAGGCCTCGGTGCAGGGCCCTTTGTCAGCAGTGGCACCGGAGGTAGCACTACCCACCGAGCCCCCGATACGTCCAGCACCAGCCACTGACAATGCACGTCGCCTCAGCGCACTGCATGAGTTTCAGCGCCAGCGACCACCCAGGTTTCGTGGGGAGACGGATCCCCAGGCAGCAGAGGACTGGCTGGAGGCAGTGGTACGAGTGTTTAGGCTAGTGAGGACACCAGCAGACCTCATGGGGATCCTCGCTGCGAGCCTACTACACGCAGCAGCAGGACGATGGTGGAGCTTGATGCTCCAGGTGCACGATGAGGAATCTCTACTTTGGACTGACTTTTAGAGCCTCTTCCGCTCGGAGTTCGTCCCAACCACCCTTCGTGCGGTGCGTATCCAGGAGCTTCTTCAGCTGCGGCAGGGCAGCATGACGGTCGCTCAGTACTCGGCGAGATTTACCGATCTCTCGCGCTACTCAACCGACATGGTACGGGACCCATTCTTCCGGGCCCGGACCTTCGAGCAGGGTTTGAGACACAAGATCAGGGCATCGCTGATCTCCCTCAGCATACCGACTCAGACAGGAGTACTGGAGCGGGCCCTTCTGATCGAGAGCTTCCCTGCTGAGTCTACACCAGCATAGCGACCCACCGCAGGGCGGCACGTGGCAGAGTCATCTGCAGCAGGCAGTCGACGGATGACTCAGGGGTCCAGACAGACCAGACCTTCAGGAAGACGACCTCAGGGCACTGGCTCAGCAGTGCAGGGCACACAGCGCGGAGCCAGTATTTCAAGTGGAAGACAGTGCTACGCATGCGGCGGGCAAGGCCACATGGCTCGTGACTGCCCGACCCTCCATGAAGAGGAGCAGCAGATGGTTGAGGAACCACCTAGGCAGAGGCAGAGGTTCGACCGTGGCGGTCCGCAGGGAGGAGGCGGACGAGGCAGAGGAGCTGGCCGAGCAGCAGGTGGTGGGCGACGCTTTGAGGCTCTTCCACCACCACCACCAGGAGGTCCACCCCAACCACAGGGAGTAGATGAACATGCGAGAGCTCAACTTTAGGCAACCGAGGCCTTCGATCATGGAGCTCTGGGAGCGGATGGACAAGATCAGAACTAGTGGATACATCCTTTTTACTTCTGGTTCCTTGTTGCAATTGTGTAGCGTCTTGTATTATGAGCTACAATAATAAAAGATGCATACCCTTGTGATATTTTCATTCCTGTCCTCTTTCGTGATGTTACTAAGAGGTTCCAGTTTGACTGTTGACTTGACCCTCACTTGTGAGACATCTACTGGAGAAGACCCAGTTACCACACACTGATGCCGACAGTGTGACTCAACCCTTGGAGGCGAGAGTAACGGTCGAATCTCTTAGTAGTAGCGTCGAGGCCTTACGACGTCATCCTTGCCATGAATTAACTAATCATGACGGGATTGACTGTTTTAGGCAAGAAACGTGGTTCATCCTGGGGATGAGACCGGATTTCTCTTATTGGCAAAGAAGAAATCTTGCAGCTCTTGTGGGACCTGAGATGGTCCAGGATATCCAGGGGAGGATGAGTACAGCTCAGAGCCGGCAGAAGCCTTATGCTGACAGGAGGTGGAGGCCACTGGAGTTCGAGGATGGCGACCCCGTCTTCTTGCGGGTCTCACCTCGACGTGGTATTCGGAGATTTGGCCGAGGCGGCAAGTTATCTCCGCGCTTCATCGGACCCTTCCAGATTCTCAGCAGGATTGGTGAGGTGGCTTATCGCCTGGCTCTACCACCTCAGTTGCACCGGGTGCACGACGTTTTCCACGTGTCTCAGCTGAGGTGATACGTGCACGACCCGACACACATCATTGATCATGGGGAGCTTGACGTTGACGATGGAGCGGCTTTTACGGAGGTCCCGGTGGAGATAGAGGATCGACAGGAGCGGATCCTGCGTGGGCGATCGATTCCTCTTGTGCGCATCAGATGGCAGCACGGGAATCTCCAGGAGAGCACATGGGAGCGGGAGGCTCAAATGCGTGCTCAGTACCCTCATTTGTTTCCCTAGTTTTTGATGTATCTTTACGGGGACGTAAAGCCCTGAGGTGGGAGTAATGTAAAGACCCGTAAAATTCAAGGGAAATTTTTTTTCTTCTTAATTATCTTTAGAATTTTACAAGAGTGCGGTTTCAGACGGCACCTGATTCCGAGGCCCGGTGTGCCCGGAATCAATTCCCGAAGTTTGGCTCAGGTACGTTTATTGAACGAATGACCGGGTTTTTCTAACTTTTGAACCGGTGCCCGGAATCAAATTCTGAGGGCACCGATGAACTCACAGCGCCTGTAATTTCTTAGGAACTCTTGTTCCAGAGTTGCGTTTACACGAGTGTTGATAATAAAAATTGTGGAAGTTTTTTTATATAATGACACTACAATTTTTATTATTTTACTCTAAGTGATATCTCTTGTTGGAAGTTGGGTAACCACCCAACCTCCCATGGGAGGTTATGAGGGTTGTGGGGCCCACACAAAACCCACCCCTTCATATCCTCTAAAACCCCCTCAACTCCCACTTAAATTATGTTAACTTAAGTTATAAACCTATGACTTAAATGTAATGAGTTAATGAGGTGAGTTGTGTGTGGTTATTGAATTTCAAACCTTTGAAATTCAAAGAGGTTGGGTTCTGTGAATAAAATAAGAAAGAGTCTTATTTTATTTTGTTAGAATTTTATCTCCTTGAGAGAGTTGGGAAGTCTTCTTCATCTTCTTCAACCGCGACGAAGAACTCGAAGAACGTCGTTCTTCAACGAAGAACTTCTTCGCCGAAGAACACGGTCCTTCCGCGACACCGTATCCGCGACACGACGTACTTCTTCCGCGTCGTCTCTTCCGCGACGGTTTTCCGCGACGAAATCATCGTCAAAGAACTTCGAATCCTAGCTTCACGACGTCGACGTCCTTTTCCTACGACGCCCGACCTCCGCGATGCTCGTCTCTCGCGGGTTGTTGACGAACACCGCTCTTGAAGCCGAGGTAGGGGTTCTTGAGTTCGTTGTTTACATTTTATTTGACATCCCTCAAGTATTTCTAAGCCAATTGATAACAAACTAACGGGAGGAGGCCGGTCCGCACAAACACGACCGATCCTCCTCCCATCGTGATTTAGTTTTATTGTGGTTTGAAGCAGGGTAACGCGGTACCATTGCACCGCGCGAAAAGAATTTATTTAAGTTCGGTTTGGATCACGACGAAGAACCGCGACGCTATAATGCCGCGCCTTTGAGATCGGATGAGACCGCGGCCGGAGTCGGGCCGCGGCGGTGGGGCGCGACGTCGTTACGCTGCGCAAATCTTACAAGGGCCGAGCAAGAAGGGGCGGCCGGAAAACCGGCCACCGGCGGTAAAAGAAGAACCGCGGCCGAACGGCCACGGCGGAGCACCAAGAGGCGGCCGGCCTCGCCGGCCGCCGGAGATCAGAACAGCCGCGGCCCTATGGCCGCGGCGGAGGAGCTAGGAGCGGCCGGCCTCGCCGGCCGCCGGAGAACGGAGGAGCCGCGACACTTCGGCCACGGCGGAGAAAACAGGGGCGGCCGGCTTCGCCGGCCGCCGGTGACCTGGAGAGCCGCGGCCTTCAGGCCGCGGCTTAGGAATGAAAGGCGGCCGGCCGTGCCGGCCGCCGACTTCAAAGGAGGCGGGACCCGCAGGTCCCGCGTGTAATGAAACGACCGGCTTAAAGCCGGCCGTGATCCACTAAATCCGGGGGATTGAAACCCCCGGTAGCCCTTGAGTCAGCCCCCACGTGCGGTGGGGGCCGTTTAAAAAAAAAGGGCGCGGCTAAAAAGTCGCGCCGCCCTTCTGGAAAGCGGGGGGCTTAGCCCCTCCCGCGCGTGACCCAGCGGCGCCAGCCGCGCCACCGCCGGCCGGGCCGCGCCGCCACGCCGGACCGCGCCGCCGCGCCGGTCCGCCGCCGGCCGGGCCGGGTCGGACCCGGTTCGGGCCGACCCAGGGGGGGTCGGGCCGGGTCGGTCCGGACCCGGACCCCCCGTTTCGAACCAGATTCGGTCTTTTGCCCATAACGTGAGCCACGTACCTCCGATTGGCGAACCGTCTGTGGAAACACGATCCTTGGATCGAGACGGTCGTTTCGGTATATCGCACTCAAGGTTTCGGATTACTTTGAGTTCGGCCGGGTTGGTTCGTTCACGAAACCAACCGGGCCTTCGGAGCGGAAACGCTCATATCTTGAGCTATGGACGTCTGATTGACGTGCCGTCAGCTGTGTTGTGTTCCTCTTAGTGAGATGGATCTTTTGGAATACTCCGCCCGAGGTTTGGATGTAGGTGGAGTACGGTCGGGTTGCTTTTGCCTTAAAAACCAACCGGGCCCCGGGGACGAAAATGCCAATAACTCTCAGACCGGGCGTCCGATCGACGTGCCGTCTGTTGCGTTGAGTTCCTGTTGACGATACGGAACTTTTGGATACATCAATTCTGGACTTTGTGTCAGTTTATGTATCAGCCTCTCGGCTCGTGGAGCGGATCCTCCGAACGAGCTTGCTGTGTGCGGGAACCCTAGTGCTGGTTGCGACTGTTACTGTGACTACTACTGCTACTACTGCTACTGTGACTGCGACGACGACAATACAGAGATCCTGTGTGGATTTGACGACGACTACAGCACTCAGCGATCCTACGTGGATCAGTGCTACAGGTCCTGTGTGGATTCGACGACGACTACAGCACTCAGCGATCCTACGTGGATCAGTGCTACAGGTCATGTGTGGGCTCGATCCTGTGTGGATTCGACGACGACGACTACAGCACTCAGCGATCCTACGTGGATCAGTGCTACAGGTCATGTGTGGCCCCGATCCTGTGTGGGTCCGATCCTGTGTGGGTCCTTGCGCTCAACGGTCCTGTGTGAACCAGCGCCTACAGGTCCTGTGTGGGCCCGATCCTGTGTGGGTCGTTTGCGGGGGTTAGTTACCTATCGATCCTTCGTGGGTCCGACGACTTAGATGGATCAGTGATCATCTTTATCGTCTTTTGAAGAAGTATACCTGTGTGAGCTGAAACCTATTGCTTTCATGTGTGGATTGTGTTGTGCAATCCTGTGTGGATTACGTTTTGCTTTCCTGTGTGGATTGTGTTGTGCAATCCTGTGTGGATTACGTTTTGCTTCCCTGTGTGGATTGTGTTGTGCAATCCTGTGTGGATTACGTTTTGCTTTCCTCTGTGGAATACGTTTACTTTCCTGTGTGGACTGAGTTGTACTTGGGCTCGGAGGTTGGAGCGTATTTGAAATTCATAACTTAGGTATATGTATGGGCATATACCTAAGTAGTGTCGGTTGTTACTTCGTGATTGTTCCTTTCTTCGTGGTTTATCCTTTGTGGATTTGAGAGACCTTCAGGGGTCTCGGGATCCCTACTGAGTAGTTTATACTCACCCCTGCACGGGCTTTGCCCGCACTTCGTTGTGTTGGTTGCAGATGACGGACAACGATGATCTTAGTTGAGGTTTGCAGAGCAGGACGATACCCGGAGGTGGACCACTGGGCGGGACGTGCTCGGAGCGGACGGCGGGACCCGTGGAGCAGAGGAGCTATCTGTACCCACCCTTCAGGTGGGATTTCCAGTGGACAGCTCGGTGTAGCGGCTTTTACTTTTTAGTTGTTGTTTTCCCTTTCGAGTTGTACTTTACTTTCAGTTTGGGTTTGTATGCTGGCCCATTTACTTTTCCGCACTTTCAGTTGTACTCTTCTATTGCTTAGTGTTTACTTTCCACTTGCTTACTCTGTGGTGTTTGTTTACTTTACAAAGGCAATGCCTTCCCTTTTTACCGGGATTTACGCCTTGGTGCTGGTCGCCAGCCCCTGGCCTATGGAAGGCGGGCTTGGGGTAGTCACGGCACAGACCCCGAGGGCGGGTCATGACATATGATTCCACAAATGGACTTATACTTCATCTATCATCCCACTTAAAAAATAAAACTAGTTTACACTAACAAAAGACATCCTATACGATAGTGGTAGGTGATACCATCTGGTCGCACTTCAATTGTGGGTTCGATTCCCACAACCTTGTCCGACGCGACGGGTTGTCTCCCATCCTATAGGTTTTACTTTTTCTAATACTGCATTATAATAACATCCCATTAAAAATATTGAAGAAATGTTCTGCCCTTAAACAATACTAACTTATGTCCAACATAATCTATTCCAATCTTTAGGCTTATCCAAAATACTTCTGTCCAAACTCATAGTTTATAGAAAACAATTACTAGAAATGTCATATGACGAGCATACCATCATTTATCCCCTATATATCATATTATATATCGTGTTGGTCACATTACAAACATGTGATTACCATAATCATGTATTCTCTTGAAAAATGAATACCCAATGAACCTTAGTGAAAACATAAATGCTGTCAAAATTTAACACTTCCCACATACCAAAATCCCAGAATTTCAATATACTCAAACCATGATACACCTTTTTCCTTATATCAACCATGATATCATTTCATTTTTTCATTATCCCTTCATTATGCGCATATCATCTTCTTTCCAAAAATATTTCAATCACTTTTCGTGGTTACCTGTACCATATAATTATTGAAAACCATTACATAGATATTCCAAAATTCCATGATACCATAAAAGCGATTCCATGATACTATTTTGAAATCCCATTACATAAACACTAATCATTACACAAAATTATTGTCATACTGACCATCACAAATAGTGATCACATGTGACTTCCCTTTGTCATTTTCCTTAAGAGGATTCTCACATTGATCGGCATTAACCCTTGGATTAGAGAATTGATTATCATAATGCCCCATATTATTACACTTGAAGCATTGAAGTGTTGGTGGTGCGTTCTCAGCAGTATTTTCTTTATTCACATCATTAGCAACCCTTTTTCGATTACATCGACACTCAGCTACTTTATGACCATATTTTCCACACATAAACAAATTATCTAGTCCCTTTAAGACAATCTCTACCATGCTTCATTCCACTCCTTGAGTATAAATAACCATTCATCATCTTTTCAACATTATTCTCAGACTTCTCCATGAACTCCATCGTTGGTTTTTGGTAAAACCATGAGATGGATATGTAACACCAACATCCATTTCTATTGTGATAGAACAACACACAATTAATTCATAGCTACTAAGTCTCTTATAACTAATTCCCTTCTAAGACATGGTTTTAAGCCACTGAAGAGTCGATCAACTTTACTTTTAGGTTGGATGATATTGCCAGATGCATACCTTGAAAGCCCTGTATAATTCGCTTCGTATATACCAACATATTCATCATCCTTCTGCTTAATCTCAAGTAACTCCTTTTCCATCTGTGTTTGAATAATACGAGGGATGTACTTAGAGAAAAATAAATTCTTGAACTCATCCCGTTCCATTGATTCAATTTCACCTTGGGGCCTTGTATTCTTAATTAGAGTCCTCCACTGGTTTGCTTCACCGTCTAAATGGTAAACATCCAAAATGACTTTTTCATGCTATGAACATATAAGTATGGAAAATAACTTTTCAATGCTATTGATCCATTATTCAGTAAAAAGTGGATCAGAAGACCCACTGAAAGAAGGTGGACGTTGCCTCATGAAGGACTCAATAGAATATTGTTCCCTTTTCTTCTCTTTTGGAAGTCCAGAATTATTCATAGCTTATGTAAGTATAGAAATAAGATTTTCACTCCATCTCCCATAAAATTGGTTTGTTTAGAAGGAAATTCATTTCATTTTCCATTACATTGATCAGCACGGTTCTTCCAGGTTCCAACCATCGTCTAAAACCCAAAAAGATTAGTATGAGAGGCAATAATCATGCTAGGGAAAAAACATAACAAAAGGGGGAGAACCTTCAATATATAACATCTTTTCATTAATTATAATATCGTTACCGTAATTCTAGAACTTTAACCTATACTTATACTTAACCATAGGGACATCCCTATACATACCTTAGAAATATCTCTAGAGATCTCACTAAAGTTCTCACATTCTAGTTTCCAACGGTTGACAAAACCTTTCCTCTGATACCAACTATAGAGAACCCAAACTTGATGTACATGGACATTAAATTACTTTTGAGGAATACATAAAAAAACAAAAACCAACACTCGAGGATCATAATAGTTTACTGTCTTTGGAAACTCAGAACATGATCTTCTAAAAATGGTGAAAGATGTTCAACATCTCCCATAAAGATCTTCCCCTCTTGTTTTCTTACCTAAAAACCTTCTTTATATCCTAGGGAAAGGTAAACATATAAATGGTGAGCTCAAATGATCATTAAGGGTAATCATGGAGAATATAAAACAAACCACATACATTTGAACAAAAAACATGAACATAATGTTTAAACATTAAAAAATCTTGAGGAATGACATAAAATATGGTAGTATGTAAGGCATAGATCATAATGGAACATCAATAATGATAAAATAGCTTGAAAAAAAACTTTTAATTGTGGAAAAATATTAAGAACATGATATGATTTACTTAGTTTCCAAGGCATTGCTGCCAAGACCATCTTAGTGGACAAAGTCCCTTACTGAACCGAGTTCACTCATCGTTCATGTCCTGTATCACTGAACCAGATTAACTTGCCATTACAGCAATGTTTATCTCATGAGATATAAATATTTACCCAATTCATTGGAGGGAGATGTAGGTCCCACCCATCTCATAAAGAAATCATTCTTACTTGTGCCACAAAATATACATAAATCATTCATCATAACCCAAAGAATAAAATGGGTTTCATAAACGTCATCCCATCATCACATAATCCATATAAAAGAATGGATATCATTTTGTCATAAGAAAAGTGAAACCATGTAAATCATGGAGACATTATACTTGAAACTAAATCATATGAAATAATTTAATCTTATATGGAAATTGGTTTTGTTAAAACAATTGAAATGAATTCTTGAGGAAAATAACCTTTCTTGTTCAAAATAATTTTCTTTTCACAAAATGTCATGAAAATTTAAAAGAAAAGGATTTTGTTAAAAATATTCATGAAATAATGTAGGGTAATCTTCATGAAAATATGGCATCATAAAACCATAAAAATCCATTAATGCGTTATATGTTAAAAAGAACATTCTTCTCGTACTTTGGCCAAAAAAGTCAAAAAGTATCTCGTACTAAAAAAAGATTCCTTTCATATATTTTGATAAAAATCCTCAAATAGGTAAAATTAGATTTAAACAATTTTATGAGGATAGAAATAATATTACCTATTGAGTAAACATGGATTTTGATGATAAATATTCCCAAGTAAATACCGAAGTATAAACAATCTCAGATAAAAATTGAGATTGTGAGATTTTCCTTTACCTTATGTCCAATTTCTTCCGTATGTGTCCGAGACTCCTATATAGTTGGTTTTAAAATATTGTTAACTTGTAAAATAACCATAATAATATTTATGATATTATATAGGAATCACTTATGACTTTATATTATCCGTTCATTTGTCAATTCCATGTTAATGTAGTGTTTTGGGTAAAATCGTTTCATTTATCATCCTTGTTTAGTATTGTAATTATTAATATGATTATATAGAACATGATTACATAATTACAGAATATAAATCATGATTTATATATATTCAGAATATACATATATATAATAGATTGATAAATGGAAATAAATACACAGTTCATGGAGATGGTAGGTCGTACATACACATGAACGTTGTTTTCGTTTCCTTATTAAATTGAATTGAATTAAGTAGATGACATACATATATATAAATAAATACAGTGGAATTATTATGTCATATATTTCATGATTACTTATTATATATACTTTTTAATAATTCTTTAATTGTTAACATGGAATATGAATCTCATCGCGTAGTGGAGACGGTAATCTGTACGTACACACGAGCGATGATATCGTTCCCATATTTATTTAATGGTATAGGAGTAGATGATATAATTTCATATAATTAGTATGATGATATAATAATCATATATAGTTATTCATTACACCATTATACCCATCCAAGTAAGGTGGTGGTGGAAAAACTGATTACACCACGTCGTGGAGACGGTAATCCGTACGTACGCACAAGCGATGATATCGTTCCCATATTTATTGAATGGTATATGAGTGGATGATATAATTTTATAGAATTAGTATGATGATATAATAATCATATATATTTATTCATTACACCATTATACCCATCCAAGTAAGGTGGTGGTGGAAAAACTGATTACACCACGTCGTGGAGACGGTATTCTGTACCTACACACGCAATGTGATTTAATTTTCCATAGGATGTATAGAAGGTGAAATAGGGTTGTTTAATATTTATAATAATATATCAGTATAAAATTAATACTAATGTTATTACTTTATAATGAAACAACTAAATAAGAGAAGTAGAGTATGAAAGAAACATGAAAGAGTAAGTAGAAGAGATTACCCCTTCCTCGACGGACCTCCTTTAAACATCTTCATAGGGTACTAGAGTTGGTCTTTTGAGAAGACCAGAACCTCTATGATATAACTATAGAGGTTGAGAAGAGGAATTGGCTGGTTTAGGCCGAGCTTCAGGGCTCAAAATGGTGTGAAGAGAAGAGGGAATGGGTTCCCTTTTATAATGGAGGAGAGGGGCACTTTTTGAAGCCTCAAAAATATTAATTTAAAATAAATTCAATTCCCACATAAAAACTCCCAAAATGACCCAAATTAGAACATTGATGAGATAGGATTATAATATAATCATCCAATAAAATTTATAAATGTTGGTAATTTATTTTAAACATTATCAACCTGATTTATCCTTATTTAATCTATTTAATTTTATTTGTGGTTATAAGATTCTAAATTTTAAATTGATCTAAATAATTTCTTATGTGTTGTGAATTGTATATAATGGGAACATTTATGACATTTTAGACCATATAAATATCAATTTATAATTTGAAAATATTTTTTTTGATTTTTAAACAATTTTATAATATGTTATTTTTATAAAATAACAATAGTGTCAATTTTGACATTATTCAATTATTTTAATTTAAATTAAATCCACACAGAGGATATATTCTAACCAAAATATTTAATAGATTCATAACATGGATAATTTGAATATAAAATTCGTGTATAACATTAAATAGATCATATATTATTTATTTTAATATTTTTAAAACCATTTATTTGGTAAATCTCTTAATAAAATAATTCGTACAACATTTTTGTATTATTATTTACAACACTTATCTGTTGCATGAAAATTAAAAATAAAATCCTATTATGAATATAAATCTCAAAATCTTTTATAATAATAATTTTACATGAATTTATCATCTTGAAATAAAAATATGTAATTTGTTATATTTATTAAATTATGAAGGTGACAACTTTGAAATAATTTAAAATAAAATAATATAACTGTCATAATCACCTTATTAAAGATCCAAATGGTCAAAAATTTGGCCAGTGGATGATTAGGGTTTATATATACACTTCCAATAATTTTTTTTCTGATTTTTGGGCCTTTTGATATGTATTACTATTTTAATAAAACTATATTATTGAATTATCACTAAATATATAATATCTGCATCATTAATATATAAGATAATAATGTAATTAAATAACTGTTAAAAATTACAAATTAATTTCAATGATAAAGAAAAAAAATATAGATTTCAAATGAGTATTTATAACCGAAAATATATTTTGTATAACCCTATATTGAAAATAATTTTATTATTAAAGCTTGAGTGAGACATATTTCACATTCCTATAAATAAAATAAACTAAAGGTGATAATAGAATACAAGTGGGATACATCAGATTCAATTTCAACCCAAGAATGATTTTGGGAAAAATATAATCATCCAATTATATTAATAAAAGTGTTAGGGTAATTTTATAATATTATATTTATAGTTAATTACCCGATTTACCTTGAACTATGGTAAATAAAATTTACCGTAGTTACTATTCATAATGCCTAAAAATAAAAAGTAGATTATTAAGATAATTTGGACCAACTGATTCAAAATATGGAATCCATTTTTCCTAATTCAAATCTCATAAGTTGTAGAAATTAATTTAAAATTAATCCTGTTGTTAAGAAAATGATTTTTAAAAGTTAAAACATTGGAAAAGATTGAAATGATTTTACATATTAATTAAATGTAAAATCAATAATAATGATAAACGATATATTAAATGGAAAAAATATATTCTATTTATAATTTAAATCCATTCAATAATATAATTTATCCATACAAATTATTATGATGAAATTTTTTTAATTAAAATATATCGTGTTTTTACAATTCATTAAAATATAAAAGTTATCAGAGTAATATGAAAATTTTCATCCAAAGTAAATTTTAATATCCTGATTCCAAAGAAGAATTTTATTTTGTCAAATTTAACTTATTAACATGTCAAAAACTAGATTTAAAGTGGTTACACCATCAAAATGTGCCAAAACTACATTTTTTTAAAAATACTAATTTTACTAGAGAAATCAATTTTTTTCTTATACCATGTTCAAGAAAATATATAAGATGATTAATAATGTTAAAAAATTAAAAATCTAGTTTATAATATTAATAATAGATAGTTCATACTAATATTATAATAGTATATCTTTGTTTAGTGAAACCTAGTATTACGTACAACACACGCTATCGAAAAGGTCGTGATTGCGTGTAATGCAAGCCAAGTTAGTGTTGCGTGTAGTGAACGACTCCTTTTCTGTTGCGTATAACAAAATCCTACAATATTTCATTTAGACCTTGAATATATATATATACACTCAATGTTTCATAGAATAACTACTATAAAAAACATGAAATTGTATGTAACATGATCCAAGATTAGTGTTGTGTATACTACAAGCTAATACGGCGTTTCATATTGTGCAAGATAATATTGGTGTAGAGTACAACATAAGATATAAAATAATGTAAAAAGAATATATCTTATAAAATCACGGGATGTTACAATTTTTGCCTATTGTTTTGATGGGCATGTTAACAAAAGAAAACACTAGTAGAGAACAAAATAAACAAATATGAAATTTTTTTAATAGAATCAAAATATTTCAATAACAAAATTTTCAATTAATATTTTCCCTAAAATCTCCATCTTAATATAGAGTGGTAGTTCCTCAATATGAAGAAAAAAGAAGATTATTCTATAAATTTATATCGATAAAATGTCACAAGATATCTATGATACACTTCCGCCTTTTTCATGAACACTAAAATCAAGGTGGGTTACATTTTTAGCAGGCTAATGCAGTGTGTATGACAATTTTGGGTGAATCCAGACATTTATAATAATGAATATATTTTACATTTTTCCATAAATATTGAAATTTATATTTTATTATCCCAATGGTCTCAAGGACTCATAGTTAAAAATATGAAAATAGAGTTTAATATGGGTAGATCAATAGATTAATTACATTATTAAATGAAAACCCAATATCCCAAATGAAAAAATTGTGGGGAGAAGCATCGTGGTAACTATATAAAGGGAAAAATTAAATACATAAAAAATTTAAGAATAAAGAATATGACTAATAACAAAAAAATAGATCTGATGAAATCGATTAATGCAAAAGTAGAAGTGAATTTTTATATCAACACTCGACATGTTGTAAAGTGTTTCAATTATAAGGAACATGGGCATTTTGAGAACCATATACCTAGTCCAAGGTTTTTATGAGGCAATGGACAATAAAACCTCCAAGAAACAAAGGAAAATAATGTGATATTATCTATGATGAGGTGGAGAATGAAAATAATGTGTTGATGTGAACACTAGATATCTAGAAAGGATTAGTAAAAATAATATTTGGTTTTGGTTTTATTCATTCCTTCATATATTGAATGATTAGTATTACTATTCAAAAATGACCTGAAATTATGGAGGTTGAGTTATTTTTGGGAGTAATAAATGGTGATATTATTGCATTATATATATATAAACTCATGACTGGGAAATTTTTGTGGACATATCCTTCTAGAAAATATTCTATTACTTTATTTGGTGGGGTTTAATGCTCTTTCGTGGATGGATTTTATATATTTATATAATTGAAATTTCAATTGTCGATAAATCGATATCAATCTTCCAATAATAAGCAATCCCTTAATTATATACATTTGGAAGGGGGAGGATGAATATCCCTCAGAATCATCATCTATATTTTCGATATTATTTCTTTATAAGAAAGAATATGTTGCTCAAATGATTGAGACAATGGAAGGAAATATACTTGAATACATTCCCATTGTGAGGTACTACACTTATGTGTCAACCCAAATAGTTTATTGGTCATCATCCATATAATTTGTATATGTTATAAATTAATTATATTCCTATATATTTAACAATATCAAATAAATATTATAGAATAAACATTGTTGAGATTGAATAAATAATGATGCAGTTACCATAAAATATGGAAATTGGTTTTATACACGAAAGTGCTTCACCTTGGGGCTCACTAGTCTTCTTTTTTATTAAAAAGTTTGATCAATAGATCATTGTATATATTATTGTAATCTCAATAAAATCACAATAATGAACATATATCCTGTGTGTAGAAATATTACCTCTTAGATCACATATTTGGGGCCATGTATTTATTTATGGGGTGCCTTTGGTTGGGATATCACTATTTAATGGTTCGAAAGAAAGATATTACCATGGATACCTTTTAAACGAGGTATGGAAAATATGTGTTAATATTTATTCCCTTAAAACTCATTAATCATATATAAATATTCCCAAATGAAATTAATATTTTCATTAGAGACTATATCAACAAATTTCATGTAGTTTGTATTGATAATATTCTAATATTCTTCATGTGAAAGGACAAACCTGAGGTGATTTTTAATATTGTGCTAAAGACTATGCTATGGGACAAACTATAAGAAAATTATAGTAAATGTGTAGTGTGAAGAGAGGAAATACCATTCTTGGGGAATTTAATCAAAAAAAGTGATATCTATAAACCCTTCCATGATAGAGGAAATTATAGAGTGACGCATTCTATCATATATAATGGCGATTTATAGTTTACTGATTTTATCTGGATATTACCAGCGATTTTTTATAAAAATATCATGATTTTCAATCCCAATTACAAAGATGACATTGAATTTAAAAATGATATGTAGACTGGTGACTATGAAGACTAGTTTAATAAGATTAAAAAAAGCTTATCAATGCACCTGTTATCACAGTACCAACAAGTGGGGAACTTGTTGTGGTGTAAAATGATGATTTAGTAAAGTTATAATGATATATATTTATGAAAAAATATAATTTGTTTTCATAATCCCCAAGGAAGTAAAAAATTCATGAGAAAAACTATCCCACACCCGATTTGGAGTTATAGGATATCATCTTTGCATGAAAATATTGTGAAGATATTTCTAATCGGAGATTTGTGACATATATACTACTCATAATATAATCAAATATATATTCACATATAACAAGTTTAATATGATCCATGAATGATGGTAATATCACATCAATGATTATGACTACTCATTCCACTACAATCCTGGTAATGAAAATAAGGTTGTGGATACTCTATGTAGAAATGTTCCCCTGTTATTATAAATAACATTAATTGATAAGGATACAATCATCATAGATATTAAATGGATGGAAATGAGAATCATTAATTAATTAACATAATCAATCCAATCACATTTAATTTATCAACCATCCATCATGTAGAAAATAAAGGATACTCAATGAAATGATGAGTAATTTAGAAAAATGTCAAATCAATCTAATATGAGAAAACCAAAGACATCCAAATGGATGAATAAGGAGTTATGATATTTGGTTCATGAATATGTGTACCATCAGATTCAGTTCTAAATAATGATATTCTGTATTATGGACATATCTCAACCTTTTGTATTCACAAAAGGACTACCAAGATGTATCAAGATATCAATGAAAAATACTTCTTAGAAAATATAAAGATGGAGATTGTTGAATATATATCAATGTAAATCCTATGTTAGAATGTGAAGGATTAAGCATAAAATTAAAAAGTTATTATGAATCCATTACCAATAAAAACATGGAAATAAAAAAACATTACCGTGAACTTTTCCATCATACTTATGAATACATTTAGAAGAAACAATGATATATGGGTTGATGTGAATAATCATATAAAGACAAATCAATATATATCAATTATAGAGGTATTTCAACTAGATTTACATGTATGTTTATAAATCTGATAATTTGTAATTATTCATGGAGTACAACAATTGATTTTTTCAAATCGAGATCGGATATTAATCATTTTGTTCAATAAAAGCCACTGACATTCTCTAAACCCTAAACTGAAATTTACTATTGCCTATCAACCTCAATCTATTGGCCAATATAAATGTACCTATTAGACAATGGATTAAATGTTAGTTGTATGTTATATGGTATTTATTGGATTATGGGGCCAATATAAATATATATGGTCGAGTTATCCTTCAAAAATAGCTTCCAATCGAGCATCAAAGTGTATCTATATGAATCCATTTCTGGGAAATGTTGTAGATCATAAACATTAATGGAAGAACTCAATGAACGTATGTTACTAGGACTTGAAATGGTTGAAGAAATGTTAAAAATGGTGAAAACTATCTTGCAACATATCTATAAAGCCTAATGTCGATAGAAGAGTTATGCAGACAATTTTCCATAAGTCATGATGTTTAAGGATGGAGACATTTTATTCCTTCACATGTCTCCATATAAGTGGATCTTGAGATTTTTCAAGAAGGGAATGATATATCCTAATTACATTGACACCTTTGGGATTCTTGATCATGATGGAGGTGTGGCCAACTGATTAACACATCCACCTACCATTCTTTTGGTACAAGATTTATTCCACGATTCCTTATTAAAGAATTACATATTAGATCCCTCACAGTACTGAATTCATAGGTGGAATAGTTGGAGAGTTATAACTGTTATGTGTCATATCCAATCAAGATCATACAAGATCAATGTATTATGGCAGAACCGTAACTACGAAGAGGAATCATGGGTACCATATAATGAGATAAAGGAGAAGTACCCTATACTATTTTCCCCATAGTTTGTAAAATTAAATTTTAATGGAGAAATTTCATAAGGGGTAAATAATGTAATGACCCAAAATTTAATCAATGAAATTTCACTTCTTGTAATTATGTTATATAGTATAAATCAAAAAATCACCTAAAATCGCTTATTGAATAGAATAAAAACATTATAAAGTAATAATGAAACAAATAAAAAGTATTCATAGAATTTATAAAACATTAACTAATGGAATAATAAAATAAAAAATGGTATAGTAGTGTGAACATTAAGAATAACAACACAGACAATTAAATTTTGGTATTTTTTAAAAATAACAGAATTTTTTGTGAATAGCTAAATAGAATAATTTACAGTATAAGTGAAATAAATTGATTTTTTGAGTCATTATTGAATCATCGATTACTTATCCTCCCATTTTATAGAAACATTCTTAATTAATTACCATATTTACTCATAATAATCCACAATATTCATAATCATGTGACAAAATAATAAACTAATGAATAAAATAAAAAAACACCCCTCTACACCACTATAAATACTACCCCTCAACTTGTGTTATTATCTCACTCTAAAGCATTGATGTGTGTTTATATTCTTCCTATATTTAATCCCATGAATATCCCCCACATAAATGAATTTTTTTTCTAAATAAAAGACTAATATCAATTGAATGATGAAGGTGCTCAGGGAGAATAAATCAAGAGGTAAAAAACTCCTTCTTTTTATATAAATTTAATTCCAATTTCATTTGGTTTTTAGTATCTATTAAAATATCATTATACTAGGGTAATGGAAACTGTATTATATCATATATACATTAATTTTATTATATTAATAGAATAATCCTTCTTAATTTCTTTCTCTATCACTTTTTGACATAAAAATGAAAACATTGTCTATGATGGGTTAATTTTTCAAATTCAAGGATGACATGTTTAAATTTTATTTACTACCTTCTAGGATGGTCATAAAAACATATTATAGTTAAAATTGATTATAATATATTTCCAATATATTATTTAATGTCTTTGATGATGTAAATACAAATAATATTATATAATAGTACAAAACTAGTCTGTGATGATCAAGAAACCGCCAAATTAATCGGAACTATTATCATTAATTTTTTATCTAATGATTCATCCCCATAAAATATAAAAATGATATATAGACAAAATAACCTATTGGATGTTTATTAATATCATATATTTTATATTCTATTCAAATATTCCAATTCTACATACTCATCCATACACATATACAAATGAACTGATAATGTAAACCAAGGAAGCAATCACTCCCTAATGATGAAATTATGTCATATAACTCTTCAAAAAGTCCACAAATGAAAATAAAAAAATTTCCACAAATAAAATTAATTTATAATATAATTTGAATTAATTAATGAAATTATTTATTTTATTATCCAGGATGTCATGATCACATGCAGAACATAACGTGACTTATATTAAGGGATTCTTTCCAAACCTCCACTTTTGCTTCGTGTTTTGTTTTCTCTCTCTTTACCAAAATGTATCTTTTATTTATTTTTAAATAATTATTATTTTTTCTTATTATATGTTCCAAACTAATGTATCTAGATCATAAAATACTTCTATTATAGAGAAATACATGTTTTAAAAAGGTTTTCATGTCAATTTTTTTTAATATGAAAACTGGATTAATGGGAACTTCCCAATTTCATACCCATTTTTATGTTTAGTCCATGGAAAATTTTATGCCACAATTTTTTTATGTAATAATTAATTATAAAATGAATGAATGTCTTGGATAATTTCTGGTTTTATACTAATAATAATTATTTCTTTGTTTTAAATAATATTGACAATTTTCATTAAAACTGAACTAGAATGTTTTGTTTCTATAGTTTCATATACACAATTTTTACATGTTTTAACTTAAATTTTACATCACAAAAAATGATCTATGAATATTTTATGTACATATATTCAATTTATGAATTTAATCCATTATTTAATGGACACCATTATGATATCCCCTTTTCGTATGTGTTTTTACATTATTATGATACCCAATTATTTCTATGGGAAAACCCTAAGATTATGTTTGATTCCATATGTATGATTCAAAATGTGTCAGACATATACATGAATTTAATTTTATAAGTCCACCCATATATTTCTCTAATGAATTGTGTATTGATTAGTCTCATGATACATCATGTTCAAAAACCATGGTGGTTATCTTTCACTCATGCTAGTCCATGAGCAATGAACCATACATCATACTTATGGTATGGTTTATGTTGTTTCATTAAAACTACAATTCCAAGATTACATTATCACACATTAAATATATTATAATTACATACATTATTAATATACCATTACTTTTTATTTCATTATGCCATACCATCTAATCCATATTTTATGATTTAGTCTTATGTTTATTCCCCTATTGGGCTATTTAGCACATTTATTTGTTAATGTATTGCACAATTTATCCTATATAGATGTATGGTCGCAAATGGGTGTTAGGAGAACATTATTAAGATTAAATATAATATTTCATTTTCAATTTCACGTTTTCTAATTATATATCTAATTATAAAATGAAACATGTCTTTATGATACCTAGTATGTATTTAAAGGGTAATTTTTCTTTCAATCATTTAATAATATCCTTAAATGGCTAGGGTCACTATATAACCCAAATATAATTTTTATCATTTAGATGTTTTTTGAATTTTATGATGGAATTATTGGTGATTTGTTTTAATTTCAATCATGTATGTTGTTTCAGTTGTAACATCTCATTATTCATTTCTCTCATCCTTAACTTGCTGACATTTCCAAAAAAAGATTCTTCATTCAATATATCTATCTTATTGTTTTCCCAAAAAATATATTCATTCATACCCTAATATATCTTCTTATATATATGATGAATATAGAACATTGATCTATGATATTTATCCATCAACACCTTTAAATATAGATTTGATAGAACACTTAAAATGTTCCTAAACTTTATCATTCCATCACCCTCAAGGACAATCTCATGATCATAAATCACCTTATTTTTTAATTTTACATCATCCGTATATGATTAATTAATACTTACTTTCATAGATGTTGGAACATTCATTCATGAAATATAATATTTATCCTCTTTTATCATGATATCCAGATCCATTATTAACAGTTCAAGATATATTGGATACTTCATTATCCTCAACATACATAATCTAGGATGATGCATTCAATAAATATTATATTATATGTTGTTCCACATCATAATATAGTAATGTATTATGCAATCATAATCATTAATTATCTTCAACCATCTTCTCGAGTAAAAAAATAAAATCATTCTATGTGAAATAAGCATTAAACATTTACGGATGGTATATACATCACATTATTAACTGTATAGATAATTACTCATTATTATTGTGAAAATTTTTATTTCTAACTCCAAATAATTATTAAGGTAATGTTTATCTTGAACCATAAATTTTCTTATGTTATAAGATATCACCATGTAATTCTTCATGAGGAGGTATCATAGTCCCTTAGACAGATCCCAATTTTTTACAAACTGTTCCCCACTATAGTGTAATTTAAGAAAAGGTGTGTTGAAAAACCATATCTTCAATTTTATCAAATATTCTTCTCATTATTCAATCTATTAAAAAATTTCTCCAGTCTGATTTACCATGGTGATTAAATTAGTCAATCATGTGACATTTACCACAGAGCATCAATAATATCCTTACATACTTAGAAACCTATTAATCATTTCTATGATGGTTAGTCTGGACCAAAATTTAGTAACTACCAACTTTGATGGATCCAGTGATATAACCTCTTTAGAAATTATATTACTCATTAATCAGACATTTTTTATTTAAAAATAATACTTTTTAAATTTAAAAAACAAATTATGCTCAATTTTTTTATTTAGTATTATCCTAAATTGACATTTATTCTCTTAATATTCCGTTTAATATATAAGGATATCTAATATAAAGACTATCATTAATTGATCAATGTAATATATAAAGACACTATTCATTAAATCCATGATGATAGTTGGGAAATTAGTTAGAAAAAATGTAATCCATATATATTCATAGTATCTATACCTTTTATGAAATACCATCATGGGTTTATCTTTTTTATTCACATGAAATTGATGATATCCATAATTAATATGAATCATGGAAATTTATTGAGATCTATATATTTGGTCCATCAAGTCATCTATAAAGTCTTTTGGATACTTTTTCTTGATTATGATACTTTTAAGTTCCAATAATTAATTTAGTGTACCATTGTTTTCTATTTATTCTTAAAAATTGATCTCCTGCACCCCACGGTGATGGAATCTCTAAATAAATAATATTTCATGATTCATATGGAGTTTCATATTCAATTCATTAAACTCAATTTAGGATATTATGTATAATGTATTTGAAATATGTGTATCATCCTGAATGAGTTATATTAAACTCACAAAAACAAGAGTCTGTAGAATACTAAGAAACCCTTCTTGAATATAGTCAAAAATCCCCCACAAAATATGCACAAAAACGATGTTTAGATTACTCATATCCATCTATGATAAACACCGTTTTTTAATAGGAATCAAGACTCATGTAAAGGATTATATTTACAATGTATGTTAATATTAATCAATTCATGAATAGAGTATCATATGTTTGTTTGGAGTATCCAATTTGACTTCCCATTCTTGTCAAATTATGTGATAGTACTTTAAAAAATACATTCCATGCCCAAAATATCATTTAATTCAAAATGATGGAGAAACATGATATTTTAAGGAAGAAAATTCCAACAAACACCAATTGTGGAATAATAATTGATTTGTGAGAACATTTTCATACCATTTTTTTCACTACCAAATCAACATAGAATCACGCATGATATGAATATTTATTTCCTGATATTTTTTCCAATATTCAAAAATTTATATAACTAATCTTATATATATAACATTAATTGTTTAGCATAGATTTTAAAAAAATGTCAATATTCTACATTAAATAACAATGTAAAACCAAAATTCATAATATATCCATCAATAAACAATAACCATAGTCATCATTAATGAAAATAATACTATTTTGGAAATCTAAATCATGACAAATTTTTTCAATCAATGAAACCATTAATTTCCAACGATCCCACACCTGAGTGGTAAAGGCTCTTGATTGGCATCCAAGAGACCTAGGTTCAAAACCAGGTAGATTAAAATTTATGTGGTAATGCAGTAGTATTGTTGATGTCAATTTAGCATTACTGTTGTAGTTACTATACCATTTATTGTTCGGTATAAAAACAGCCGAAACTATTCCCCCGATTTGATCCTTCGGGCCACCGGTTTGTGCCTAATGGTCTCAAGGGAATTCGGGTTATCAAAGTCCTTCAGGATATAGGGAATTCATGCCATGTTGACCATTGAGTATCCTAGATCACACAGAACAGGCCCTAGAAGGGGATCAGAGCAACATGTGTAGCAACCGCCAGAATAAAATCTAACTGAATTTGAATATTGAGAAGGTATGGCAGCCGCCATCGGTACAAGGAACCATGTATCATTGTTTAGGGAAATGCTATCTGATCCTCAATGCATTGTGGGGAGCTATGAGTTCAATGAAATCTATTTTGGGGAGGGGATGTTCAAGTGGACTGGGCCTACGGGTTATGTAATGGGCATGGTATGCTACTCGGCCATCGATTATGTATTGCAGGCCAGTTGGGCCTTGTTACTTGGGCCGACGGGTCATGTACGGGTTCCCCTAAAACCCATAAAAGGGAGATTATCCATTATAAAATAAAAAATAAGGCATTCAGGCCATTCGGGCTATGAAACCATCAATTTAACATTGGGGATCATAGAACCATTTCAATATCTTTTAGATGTTATCATATACTTAGACTTTATCCCCATGGTTCTCACTATTTATTTCTCATCATAGTTTCTGAATTTAATTAAAATTTCTCTGCTTCCATCTATAGTGACCAAAACTATTCATATAAATATATTACATCTTATTATATGAATAATAATTACATCATATAAAGATCTATAACTGAATTCTATAGGTCTTGTATATTAAGAAATATGGATACATTAAAAAGTTCCTTATAAGTGAGCCAAATCATATACCTCAATGTTATAATAACTAGCACCCTTTTCAGACACGCCATACTTAATGTATTTTTTCATAACCTAGGTAAATGTAACACTAGAAAGGGTGAGATCATACACCCAGAACATGTAAATATGGGAGATATAAATGATCACATAAACATAATAATAGCATAATGGATTAGGAATATGAGATTAAAATTTTAAAAACATTCCTTACAAATCATATATAATAATATTGAGTCACAGAATAAATCATGGTATTTTATATTCCATAAATCATGAAGGAATCAAAATAATAATAATCCATTTTAACAACATATTCGAAAAATAAATAGATTTAATCGGAATAAATATAAGCATAGAAAATAAATTCCTTAGTACTCATGTATTAATACTATGACTATCATTACTGGTACGGTTCAATCCAAAGACCATCAAAGTTTTCATGGATCACTCCTAATTCTAACATAGTATACATAGTCCATTACTGAAATAGGTTTACCTTCTATTCCAGTCTAATTTATCTCTTGAGATATTCATACCTACCCAATGTATTGGAGGGCCGTATAATTCCGATCCCTCCCATCAAATAATGAAATCCCTAGATATTATTCCCAATGACTGTAAAACATTTATCATATTTGAAACCCTGAATAGTAAAATTGTTTCTTAAACCTATTGTACTCCTTACAGAACAAATGGGTTTCATTAACATCTATTCACTTATTCCTACCATAACTTGTGGAAATGAAAATCGTTTCACAAAAATTTTATCATAATAATACTAATTGATCAAGTTAACTAATGTGGATGGTTTAATTAGATAATATCCATATTACAACATAATTATGAAGAATTATGATATCATAGATGACGATTCCATTAAAATATCACGTGGAATATATCTAGAGGAGAATACACATTTCTATTTTAAATGAATTATTAAATTTCAAATTTCTAATATATGAGTGGAATATTTTTATTTGAAAATTAACATTTGAAACATGTAAATAAATAATCAAATCATTGATTGGTTATAATTATTGTAACTTATGTTCATTCTATATAAGTTAAAATACACCACCCCTTCTAGGATTATATACAAACTTTAAAAATTACATCAATTCATAAAATTAATTGAAGTTAACATTTAAAATCTATAATATAAATTTAAATTTTTGTAAAAAATTAATTAAACAATCATTACAGGATACTAAACAACAACATTAAAGAATTTTTAAAATGAATTGTTATGTATGAAAATGTATTTACAACTAAAGATTTTAAATAAGTGAGTTTTCCTTTAAATTACTCAATCAGAATATTCAGAACTTAAGGGAAATTAACTGGAAGGGAAATAAATTTTAAGGGAAATAAGTAATTTCAAAAAATAAATATAGTATAAATAAATTCATGTGTTTCATTGGAGGTATAGAATACTAATTCATTATTAAATATTAATTATAAACAATCCTAATATACAATGAGATTATAATTTAAATTCCTTAGCCATGTGAGACATCATTTTCATGTTTCCAAACCCCTTATATAATAAATATTTATTTATTAAAAAAATATTCAATAATGATATATATATTTATCATACCTTATATTGTTTACTTATTGAATTTTCTCACCCATTAACTAACATTTATTTATTTAACTCATTGTTTCATGTGATAACTACTTCGTCTTTCATATATCATTTAGTTTGGTAGTTTTTGTCCATGTAGTTTAATAATAGTTCCATAATATCAATATTTTTTATAACTACATAAATTTCAGATATAATCAATATATCATTCGAATCATCTATAATATTAGAGATAGAGAAAAATTGAATTACATAATTCATGGAGATGGTATGTTGTACACAGGCATGAAAGAAGTTTTCACTTTTCAACGGATGAAACAAAAGAAATTTAAATAAGAATTAAGCATTAAAAATAATTATTATATCATATACAATTTGTTTTCTCAATACCACCCTTATTACCATCCATATGAATCAAAAAATTAAACAAATCACATAGTTTCGTAGGGGTGGACTTTCACATATATGCATGAGCAACATTATAACTTTCTAATGGATTGAAATGTTAGAAGGAATATATGATATAATAATTATAGAATAATAATTATTTCATGAATATCATATATAAAATATGACCCATCATAATACCCATCCATAAGGTATGGTTATGAAAAATGAATTTTTTCACTACATGGAGACGGTATGTTGTACATACACAAGGGAGATTCCATCCCTTCACATTTAATGATAAATGCAGTGGATAATGTTGGAATAATAAAAATAATAATATAATAATATATTTTTTATAACAATGTTATAATATTATGATAAATAATATATATTTGTATGATTTAAATGAAAAACTAAAAAATAATTTGATCATTTTAGACTATTTCAACTTAATTGATAAAAATCCTCTAAATCTACTCCTAATGGTCATATAGATGGTATTTTTTAGAGTCCAACAAATCTGGAATATTTCTATAATACAAAATAATGTATTTTTTTGGTTTATATTAACTATAATTCTATGGTCAAGGTAAATATTTTCGAGGGGGGAGACATTTTATATGGAATAAGACGAAATATTTTTAATTTCATAAATGATTACTGTACAATAAATTCATTATATATAAAAATGATTCTAAATGGAAAATAATTCGAATAAAAATAATCTAGGGTAGAAGAAATAAAATTTTATGAAATTCAGATAATTTTCACGGTCATTTTAAATGTTTTCTGGTTTATTTAACCCTCCATTTACAACATTGACCATAAACATTGTATCAACCATTTTTGAACTATTCAATTAATTTAACATAAAAGACACCTATAAAATTATGGAATTATAATATAAGAAATTTTTAAATCCCTGAATTATCATAACTATCCAAAAATGTAATGTGACACACTAATTCACTTAAGTTTTATAATATATAATAATGTTAAGATAAATTAATTTATTATTCTATTATTTGAATAAATATTATATCTACATTACAGATGAATTTAATATAATTAAACAAAAACTAAAAAATAAAAATAAAATACAAAAATTAAACTTATTTCATTATCCTCAAAATAATCATAAATATATTTTCATATCTATTTTCCCTATTTGAACACATAATAGATTTTTAATAGAGAGAGAGAGGTTTTTTAGATTTAAATACTTTAAATATTAAAGAGGTCATTTTATTGTAAAAATTTACATGAAACAGTTTCATTTAGTGCATGAGTTAATAGGGGCCACATTATCATTATTTCGTACATATTATGGAATTATTTGTGACCATATAATTTAATTTCAACAAAGATTAACACTATTTACCATTTATTATGGTGGAAAACTTTACCCTGATTACTGGTCTTACTTGCTATAAATAATAGGGACCTATTTACCAAATTTTTATATCCTTATTCCAAATATGGAATAAAATTTTCACATTTATGTTTCTGTAGGATTTATAAATTAATTCTAAATTAGTTTTTAAAATGAAATGTAAATATTTTTTTGGAGATTAAGAATACTTTTTTATCATAAAACTGTATTTATTCCCATAAAATGATTATAACAACATTAGATGAATGTTAAAAAAAATAATTTATATATAATACTTGATTTTCACTAAAATAATTCAAAATAAGTGATTAATTTATATTTTAAGATAAAAATACATTATGTGCATGAAAATTATTTTTTAAGAAGAAAAAAATATCCATTATTTTCTAATGATCATTATTTTCATTTATAGTTAATTAATAGTTAATGAAATTATTTTATAAATACATTTCATAAATTATCAGGTCATATTCATTACCAAATGACCAATGGATATACATTTACTACTAGATAAAGTTATAATATTTTAATATTATATCAATGTTCTCTTAAAATCAATGATGCAAGTAAAAATGTATATGAGAAATAAAATTTATTTTCAGAGAACATTTTTTTAGTTAGATTAGAGTTAGATTTCTTTAAATGATCATGATAACAACCTTTATTTTTTTCAATTCTAATCATTTGACTTCACCCATTTTATATGTTTTCATTCCATTTTTATGAATATATTTATGTCTTCTGAGAACTCGATAATGGAGACTAGTGTCGCTTGATTATGGTTAAATGATCATAAGAAGTGTAAAAAACATATTATAAAATTTATCCCCAAATAAACATATCATATTTTATGAGGATTGTTAAATTTTTTTATGATGTGTAATGCTTAACATATGGAATTGATGTAAAAATTGATATTTATTATTTTATTGCATCAAACCAAGTTTTTAAATATTTTTTTGAAATACATCCCTTAGAATGGGTCTAGGGTGCCTTAGTATTTATTAAAAATTGATTAACTATTTTTGTGAATTGGTTTCATTTTTTGAGGATATGTAATAGAGAAAATTATTGGAAAACCACATTGACATGTATAAGTATATAATAGGATCAAAATGTTTTGGTAAATTTGTATATTGTGTTTTTTCATAGAAATGGAATCTATGTATTGATATAAAAGAGTGGATACTGGTTATGGCCTAGATGCACATAGCGTTAGTCACCATGAAATAGGCTAGTTGAGTGTCAACTTAATCTTCAATTGGTGCATAATGAGTTGGCCTATGACAAAACACATGGATAAAAATTTATGGGGGATACAATTTAGTGATTCACAAACTCTTTATCAATCATTATGAAGGATTTAAATCAAATTTTCAGTGTATTACATAGTTGGTATAGATAAAAATAAAAGTAATAAGAACAAGACTAACCTAGGATAAACTGAAGGATTTATAGGTCGATCCAAATATATCATAGATGAAGCTATCGTATAATTTATTAACATGAATATTTAATTAGAGGAGACACCATAGAATTTTGTAATCATATTAGAATGATAATTTAATAAGATATGCTGATAACCATTTTATTTTAATTAAATTTTTAAAAATGGGATCATGAATATAAATTATTGAAATTTATGACCCTACAAACTCTTAAAACTGACATTGAAAAAAATAGTTTTTAACCTATTGATATAAATTATAATTTCAGTAAATTTCTATTATGTATGAATTGATGAGTCTCCTAGAATCTAATACTGTGAATTTGTTATTTTAAAAGAAATTTAATCATCAGTTTTGTATTAAATCCACAATTACTATCAATCGTGAAAACTAATTAAATGTTATAGTAAAAATTTTATTTGTTGGTGGAAAATATATTTCCCCATGATATTACAATATATCATTCATTTAAATAAAATAAAAATTGTAACATATCATTATTCACATGAAACCAATAAATAAAATAAATGTTTGATATAATTTACTTATTTGAAATCATAAAAATTAATTATTATTATTATAACACAACTATTAAGTAAGAATGTATGAATAGGTGTAAAAGTATTATTAAAATTATAGGAAATAAATAATGGAATCAAGTAGTGTATGTTTTATTTTTTATGAATGTTTATCTATGATTTGGAAGGAACTATATTCATGGATGGTTACTGTAGACCAATCCCAAACCAAACTCCAAAAAATTTGGTCAGTGAAAAATCAAATGCAAAAAAAAGTTAAAGCTCATGGAAATTGACAGGGAAACCTTGTTATATGAACTACCACCCATAAACTACCACCATATATTATATTATGATCATTTTATATATGAATATCCTCATAGGTTTTTATATAGGAATTAATACGACATCAACATGTATTTACTATTTTAAAAAATAATTTATTTATCAATTTTTTCCAAATTTCAAATTTTGACATTCTAATAAAAAATAAAATTAATTTCTAATTATAATGCGTTGATAAAATTTAATTAATATAGTTTAATAAATAATTAGATTATTTTATGATAATACTATATTTTTTCAAAATAATTATTTTTATGTGATTTATATTATGAAACTAAATATATTATATAATGAATATACTAACAGTAATATTATTTTTAGGAAATAAAAAATAATAACTACTTAGTATTTAAAATTCCATTTTTTATTAAAATATCTTTTCCTGATATCAAATAAATCAATTTCAGAGTTAAATTAATTAATTTTTATTTATAATTTCAAATAATGAACATAATTTCATGATTTATAATACTTGTGTTGGGATAATAAGAATTTATTAGTTTGTTATAAAAATGTTGAATTTAAGGTAAATGTTGAGAAATTCCAATTTTAAAAATATAGTCACTTCTATGACATTTTCATTATCAAAAAGTTAATTTAAAAGTTTATAACACAATACTTATATATAAATTTGGAATTTATAAATTAAAATATATGATTTAATATTGAAATTTTGAATATATAAAACCCATTTTAAATATTTTTGAAAAATATTTAATGTTATACTATAATAAAAGCTATTTTTTGTCATTTTATTATAAATTTATAATAAAATGTGTCATAATGTTTGGTATAAATTTTTAATACAAATAATTATATATTTATTAGTAGTAAATCAATTTTAATCATTAAATTAAACGAAATTGATTGTTTTAAACAAAATATAATTTCGGGATTTAAAGTACATATTTTATAGGAAAAATGAATTAATGCATGAAGACTGATAACATTAAAATTAAATATATTCATGATTATATATATTTTTCAACAAAATAATATTAAATTTTAAAATTAATATTTTAAAATTATGTAATAATTCAAATTTTAATTTTGGTCGTTAAAAATATTACCATTCTTAAATTCAGTTATCATGAAAAAATGAATTTTGGTAAATTAAAAAACTGAAGATAAATGCCTAGAAGCAATAAAATATTTTATAAAAATAAAATTTTGGGATCATTCTTACCCTTACCCAGTACCCCAATCTATTATTTTCCATTATTGCATCTCTTTGGCCCTATTTTATTTATTGTACAATTATATTATTAATTAAATTTTTCTCTGCTGACTTATAAAGGGAGAAATTAATCAAACCTTTTAATCCACCAAAATTATAAAATAATATTGAACATATTAAATTTTTTACTTCCTAAAGGTTCATATATTACTTATTGTAACATCCTAGGTAAATAAAGAATAATACATTTTGATATTTTTTAATATTTTTGAATTAAGTATTAAATTTAGTTTAATGGGGTTGATATGTTCGTGGAGAACCCTCTTTAAATATAGTACTGGTCACTCTTATACATTCTATTGGACTAAATAAAATTCTTCTTTAGAATAGGGACATCAAAAATTTACTTTGTGTAAATTTTTGGTATTTTCAGATAATGTTCATTTTTTAATGAATAGTGTAAAATGATGTATTTTAATTCAAAAAATCATTTTAATCTAATTTATTTATAAGGATAGATTATCATTTTAATTGGTTTTAAAGTAGAATTATAATATATTTTTACCATTTAATCCAATGGTGGTCATTGAAATTAATTTCACATCGAAAATTAACATAAACAAGTGTCAGTCTTTTGATAGATATTTTTTCTTAAAAACACGCTATTTGTTTTGACAACAGAAATTAATTATAAAATTAATTAATGCAACTTATATGTTTTGAATTTTGAAAAATATAAATCATTTTTCAATTCAGAATATCAAATATTCCTTGGGGTGAATTTTATTATTTTTCTAAAGAACATAAATT
The DNA here is from genome assembly GCA_963277665.1 of Viscum album. NCBI lineage: Eukaryota > Viridiplantae > Streptophyta > Magnoliopsida > Santalales > Viscaceae > Viscum > Viscum album. The sequence continues at coordinate 422,431,385 of OY728151.1, forward strand.
TTTGATGAATAGTGAAACCACTAAGTGGTAGTTAAACAAACTGATTTTTCATTTAAATTAATGTTTACCTCTTATGGGATTAGAATTTAAAAATTCCGACATATATGGTTTTCATTAGTAAATAAAATTTGGTTCAATGGGAATAAAATATTTTTTTGGGGAATAGTAACTTTTGAGTTTTGTTAACCGCTATTAGAGGTAATTTGTGTAATTTAAGATAAAAATTATATTATAAAAATATAAAAATATCATAACACATGTCCTACCCTTATTGGATAGGTCATGGCCAACCCTAAAAATCCATGGGTCAATTTTTGGGACCCCATGGAGCCACTTGGGTGAGATAATGACATTAATACCTTTTATTTAAAGTAAAAATAAAAATATCACAAACATGTATTGTTTTACTAAAAAAATTATTAAATGAGGTTATATAAGATATATTTTTTACAATTAATATTAATTAGAAATATAAAAATATTTCCTACATTATGGTAAATTTTTTATAATTTTTATACATCAATAATATTAAATTATTTATGACACAGTGATGTTGCGGTGTTTACATCATTAATGAATAATTTATATAAATAAGAAGATAATGTTTAAATAATATCAAACAATCGTCCAATTCTTATTGGATGGTTTTATTTCGAGCACGGACAACCTTATCCTCAACATTAATGATTTTTGGATCCTTAGAAACTGAATTTCATTTTAAATTAAAATTAATTTTTCAATTGTTCCAAAAGAGCCCCTCTTCTCCCTTATTAAAAGTCCCCACTTCCTACCCGTCTCTCACACTTTTCAAGCCCTTTGGATAGTCCAAAATCTACTAAAATATGTTCCAAATTTCTCTATCTTGATCCTATAAGCCTTACTTAAGGATGGAATCTCTTTAAGAAACCCTTTTGGTTCAAACAAAGAGAAGTTACCCGATTTAAAGGTAATGTCTTCTCTTATGTTCTTTTGTTTTATTTTTCTTCTCCATCCCCATAAAATCTTTTTATTACATTATTTTGTAACAACACCAGTATCTTATATATACTAGGATGTTTTTATAAAAAGGATCTGAGCTACACATACACACACCTACGTCTAATGGCTAAAGAACATACTATTTCCGTGGATGGAGAATTTCTGCCACACGAAACGATGATTATTCAATATTCTTTTAACACAATTAAAGGTGGCCATTAAGATGTAACTATGTTTATACATGATATGTATTATGTTTATGTTTTCCTTATGCTTCCGTATTTTTCATTTATGGCATACCATTATGGTTTCCATTATGGGTAAACACGATAATTTCATTTTAGGAAGTGTGGACTATCGTCCTCTCAAAGTGATTTGATTCATTAATGCCATATATGGGACGTATAAAGGATGGAGTTAATGATATTATATATGATATTATACTGTAATTATAATATACCTTTATATCATTATTATTCCATTTGATTAGATACGAAATATAAATGAAAGTAGCGTTCATGCGTACGTACAGATTATCGTCTCCATGAAAGGTGCATTTAATTTCTTATCTCTAAATGTTTTTTAATATTATAAATGAATGTATATAATGTATATATATGATATATATAATATCTACATCATGAAAATAATTATGGTTATAATGGATATTTTACCACATGAATAAATTTTAATTATAAAAAGTTTATTTTTGACTCAAGTACCAATGATCGTTAAAACAACTATTATTAACTTAAATAATTACATAGTGTTAACAACATGGTAAAAAGTGATATAAAGGGAATAATGAAAATAATAAATTTTCGTAAATAAATATAAAATAACTCAAGTTTATTATTCAGGAGATTAAAGAATGATCGAGTCAATTCGGACACGAGGTAAGGGACTTCGTCTCAATCTCCATTCATTGAGACATATTTTGTTTTATAAACAAAATTCTTATATACGGTGTATAAACTCCTTTTGACTTTTACTTTTATACAAAAAGTATTTTTTTATATGAAGCGTTTTAGTAAACAAAAAAATGAATATTTTTGTCTTACGTATGTGGAAAAAACGACTTCTCCGCCGTCGTGACCATTATTTGAGTTTTGGCTTCCTCTACAAGCCATAAATGTTTTTTAAATGAAAATTAAATAACATGTTTAACTTTTAGTTTATATTGGAATTGAAAATTGTTTTGGTAATGTTTTTATGTATATATTTTGTATTGATATCTTGTGATTGAAATGTGGAAATTCAATGTTTTCTTTTATGCTTGTTTTATGTGCTACGATTCTGTTATGGTTCTTGGGAATTATATATGAAGATGGGTGGTTCCGTGATAAACTAAGGGCTGGTGAGCCCGATATATCCCTCCAATGCCTAGGGTAATCTGAAGGGGTTAAATTCTAAGGTTTATCCGTAGAGATTTAGGCAATATACTGTGATGGGTATTCCAAATGTATCCAAGAGGGTTACTCCCTACGTAAGAATCGTATGAATGCATCAAATTACCTTAATGTCTTTTGATTTCTATTATTTATTCACTATTTGATGAGTTATGTTAAAGTGCTTGTGTTTTATGAGTAAAGTATGATTTCATTGATTATTATGTATACATGGACTAATGTTTTCATTCCGTATTTTTATATACCTTACTGAGCATTTTATGCTCATCCCATGTTTTTGAAATGTTTTTCACATGTCAAGGGAAAAGTACATGATGTGTTGATACTGTTGAGGAAGTGTGACGAAAGAATCCATGTTTTATTTTAAATATGTCTCCTTTGAGGGGAAAAAATAATATTGTCTTTTATGTAACCGCCTTGTTTAAATATGGAATGTAATGCATGATTTATGATCTAATTCTATAAAACACTAAACCTGAAAAGATCCTCAATGTGAATTTTTGAAATAACTCAAGATTAAGTAATGTTTATGGCTAGGGCCTTATAGTTGGTATCAAAGGTCTGTGTAGATAACTTTAGGAGTTAGGGTATTGTTAAATTAACATCCATAAAGTAATTTATGTTAATATTGAAATGATATATCATTTAAAGATTACCATGTTGCCTCACCTAAAATATTTTTGTGCTAAAAATGGTTTTTTCATAGAGGAAATGGAACATATTTTCTGGGAAGGCATACAGAGGGAAATTAACTTTCAAATCAGAATCCTGAGATATTTAGAATCAGAACTAAATAGTTCGTTGTATTGACGGCTCAGTTCAATCAGGTGAAAAATGTTTCTTGTTTTTATTGATGACATTTTGGATTATTCAATAAGATAATAGGAGAATGAAAGTCATTTAAGGGTTATCATGAAAACCTGAAAAAAAAATAATCTTTATAGAAAATTCATCAAGTGTGGGTTTTGGTTGCAACAAATTTCTTTCCTTGGTCACATTATTTTTAAATATGGAATAACTGCTGATCCTGAAAAAACAAAGGTTGATAAAAAAATGGCCAAGACACACAAATGTAACTGAAATTCATAGTTTTCTTAGTTTGGAAGGCTATTACTGAAGTTTTGTTAGAAATTTTTCATGGTTATCTTGTCCAATGACTAAGCTAACTCAGAATGGTGTTATGATTATCTGGAAAAAAGAATGTGATGATTGTTTTCAGGAATCGAAAATAAGATTGGTGAACACTCTATTTTTAGTACTACCTTCCAGGAATGATGAGTTTGTTATCTATAGTGATGCATCATTGAATGGAATTGGTTGCTTCCTAATGCAGAATGATCATGTAATTTCTTATGTTTCACGACACTTGAAAACTCATGAGGTATATTACCCTATACATGATTTGGAATTAGCTGATGTTGTTTTCTCGTTAAAAATTTAGAGGCATCAATTGAATGGTGTAAAGTGTGAAATATAAACTGATCACAAAAGTTTAAAGTTTATATTCACTCAGAAATAATTGAACATGAGATAGAGGAGATGGAAGTAATTAAACAAGGATTATGATTGTACAATTTATTACCATCCGGGAAAAGAAAATATAGTGGATAATGATTTGAGTAAAAAAAGTAATGCTTTTTTAACAATATTGTGTTTGGAACGTGATCCTTTGGGTAAGGAGTTGATGAACATTGGCATAAAAGTTTTTGGTTCAGTATGTTCTTCTATTGTGTATCAGGTATCAGTGAAATATTATCTATCAGATAAAATTATACAAGCACAGAAGCAAGACAGTGAGCTTCAGAAAAAGGTCGAGCTGGTTCAAACATGTACGTTTCCAGAATTCAAATTTGATAATGATTGTGTTTTGAGATTTCGAAAGAGATTGTGTGTTCCTTGTGATTCACAATTCAAGAGAGTGGTGTTATGTGAGGCTCATAGTACCCCGTTTTTAGTTCATCTTGGTAGTACTATGATGTATAGAGATCTGTGGGAGTATTACTGGTGGGATGGAATGAAATTAGATCTTGCTGATTTTACTCTGAAGTGTTTGACTTGTCAGCAGGTTAAATTAGAGCGGTAGTTATCGAAAGGGATTCTTCAGTCATTAACGGTTCCATAGAGGAAATGGGAAAATTTATCCATGGACTTAATTGTGTTATTACCCAAGACATATCGAGGTAATAATGCAATATGGGTTATAGTTGATCGATTTACTAAATCTGCTCATTTCCTTCCTATTCGATATACATTGTCTCTTGATCAACTTGCTCAGTTGTATGATAATGAGACAGTCTGGTTTCATGGAATTAACCACTCCATTGTATCTTATCTTGATCCCAGATGGGAAGTCAGAACGAACAATTCAGACATTGGAGGATATGCTACGTGCTTGTTTGATGGATTATTAGGGAAGTTGGGACCAACATCTTTCTTTGGTTGAGTTTTCTTATAATAAGAGTTTTCATTCCAGAATACAGATGGCACCATTTGAGACTTTATATGGGAAGCGGTGTCGAATTCCATCATTTTGGGATAAATTGGGTGAATGGAAGTTGATGGGCCCAGAATTGGTAGAAGAGTTGGCAGAAAAAGTTCAGCTAATACAAAACCACATGAGAACAGCTCAGAGTAGGAAGAAAAGTTATGCGGATATCAGGAGGAAAGATCTCTCTTTTGTGGAAGGTGATCATGTCTTCCTCAAAGTTTCACCATGGAGAAGTTTGATGCGATTTGGTAAGAAAGGAAATCTAAGTCCAAGGTTTATTAGACCATACGAAATTCTGGAGAGAGTCGGATTAGTTGTATACCGAGTGGCTTTACATCGGAGTTTATCATAGGTACACAGTGTTTTTCATGATTCAATGTTAAGGAAGTACATGCCAGATCCATCCCATGTTTTGAGTCTAGAGGTAGTTCAGCTAGAAGAGAATCTATCTTTTTAGGAACAACTGATCCAGATTCTTGACCACAGGGATCATGTATTGCGGAATAAGGTGATTCTTCAAGTAATGGTTTTGTGGAAAAACCACATGATTAAAGAGGTAACATGGGAATCTGAAAATGCTATGAGGGATAAATACCCCCATTTATTTGATAAGTGAACAAAATTGCGATGACGAAATTCCCAAAAAGGGGGTATTGATGTAACATCCTAGGTAAATAAAGAATAGTACATTTTCATATTTATTAATATTTTTGAATTAAGTGTTAAATTTAATTTAATGGGGTTGCTATATTCGATGGAGAACCCTCTTTAAAAATAGTTTTTGTCACTCTTATACATTATATTGGACCAAATAAAATTCTTCTTTAGAATTGGGACATCAAAATTTACATTGTGTAAATTTTGGGTATTTTCTGATAATGTTCATTTTTAAATGAATAGTGAAAAATGATGTATTTTAATTCAAAACCTGATTTTAATCTAATTTATTTATAAATATACATTTTATTTTTAATTTTTTTATCGTGAAATTAGAATATATTTTTACCATTTAATCCAATGGTGGTCATTAGAATTAATTTCACATTGAAAATGGACATAAACAAGTGTCAGTCTTTTGATAGATAATGTTTCTTACAAACACACTATTTGTTTTGAAAATGGGAATTAATTATAAATTTAATTAATGAAACTTATATGTTTTGAAATTTTCAAAATAGAAAACATTTTTTAATTCTGAATATCAAATATAGCTTGGGGTTAATTTTTGGTATTTTTCTGAAGATCTTCAATTTTTGATGAATAGTCAAACCACTAAGTGGTAGTTAAACAAACTGATATTTCATTTAAATCAATTTTTAACGCTTCTGTGTTTTGAATTTCAAAAATCTGACATACATGGTTGTCATTATTAAGTAAAATATAGTTCAATTGGATTAAAATATTTTTTGGTGAATAGTAAATTTTGATTTTTGTTAACCACGATTAGAGTTAATTTGTGTAATTTAAGATAAAAATGATATTTTAAGAATATAAAACTATCTTTACACATGTCCTAACCTTATTGGATAGGTAATGGATAACCATGAAAATCCATGGGTCAATTTTTGGGACCCCATGGAGCCACTTGGGTGAGATAATGACATTAATACTTATTATTTTAAGTTAAAATAAAAATATCACAAACATGTATTGTTTTACTAAAACAATTATTACATGGCGTTATATAAGATATATTTTTTACAATAAATATTCATTAAAAAGATAAATAGATTTTTCTAAATTTTGGTAATATTTCTATAATTTTTATACATCATAAAAATTAAATTATTTATGACATAATGATGATGAAGGGTTTACGTCATTAATGAATGATTTAAATAAATAAGAAGATAATATTTAAAATAATATCCAAAAATTATCCAATTCTTATAGAATGATATTATTTTGAGAAAAGACCACCTTATCCTCGACTTTAATTATTTTTTGAGCTTTAGAAACCGAATTTCATTTTATAATAAAATATTAGTTTAAAGAGTTCCAAAAGAGCCACTCCTCTCCCTTATAAAAAGACCCCACTTCATATCCATCACTCACACTTCTCAAGCCCATTGGCTCATACAAACTCTACACACATAAGCTCCCAATATCCCTCTATTCAACCTAGATGCCTTACCTTAGACAGAAAACTCTTCAAGAAACCCTTTGGGTTCAAACCAAGAGGAGTTACTCGATTTAAAGGAAAAGTCTTCTCTAATGTTCTTTTGTTTTATTTTGCTTCTCCAACCCCCTAAACTCTTTTTATTACATTATTTTGTTACAAAACAAGTATCTTAAATATACTAGGATGTTTTTACAAGAATTATTCGAGATACACTTACACACACCTACGTCTAATGGCTAAAGAACATACAGTTTCTGTGGATGGCTAATTTTTGTCTCACGAAATGATGATTGTTCAATATTATTTTAACAGATTTAAAGGTGGCCATTTAGATGTCACTATGTTTATATATGATATGAATTATGTTTATTATTTCCTTATACTTCGGTATTTTTCATTTATGGCATACCTTTATGGTTTCCACTATGGGTAAACACGATAATTTCATTTTAGGAAGTGCGGACTACCGCCCCCTCAAAGTGATTTGATTCGTTAATACCATATGTGGGACATATAAATAATTTAGTTAATGATATTATATATTATATTATACTGGAATTATAATAAACCTTTATATAATTATGAATACATTCCATTAGATACGAAATAGAAATGAAAGTAGCGTTTATGCGTACGTACAGCTTGCTCTCTCCGTGAATAGTGCATTTCATTTCTTATCTCTAAATGTTTTGTAACATTATAAATGCTTGTATATACTTGATATATATGATATATATATAATATATAAATCATGAAAATAATTCTGGTAATAATGGATATTTTACCACATGAACAACTTTTAATTATAAAGAGTTTATTTTTGACTCAAGTACCGATGATCGTTAAAACGACTGTTATTAACATAAATATTTACATAGTGTTCATACCATGGTAACATGTGATATAAAAGGAATAATTAACTTGAAAGAGGTTTTTAAGCAAGTAAAAATTAACTCAAGTTTATTATTCAGGAGATTAAAGAACGATCAAGTCAAGTCGGACACGAGGTAAGGGACTTCGTCTCAATCTCCATTAATTGAGGCATGTTTTTTTATACACAACATTATTTTATATAGTGTATAAACCCATTTTGACTTTTAATTTTATTCAAAAGTAATATTTTTATATGAAGAATTTTACAAAACGACAAAATTAATGTTTTTGTCTTACGTATGCGGCAACAATGACTTCTCCGCCGCCGTGACCATTATTTGAGTTTCGGCTTCCTCTACAAGCCATAACTTTTTTTAAATGAAAAATAAATACCATGTTTTAATTTTCATATATTTTGGTATTGAAAGTTGTTTTTATAATATTTTTATATCAATTTTCTGTATTTATATCTTGTGATTGAAATGTACAAATGATATGTTTTCATTATGCATGTTTTATGTTGTACGATTACGTTATGGTTCTTGGAAATTTTTTATGAAGATGGGTGGTTCTGTGGTAAACTAAGGGAGGGTGATCCAAATATATCTCCCAAATGCATTGGGTAATGCAAATGGGTTAAATGCTTAGGTTTATCCGATGTGATTTTGGGAATATACTGTGATCCGTATTCCAAACGTAACCATGAGGGTTACTCCCTACGTATGAATGTTATGAATTCCTCAAGTTACCTTTATGTCTTATGATTTCAATGATTTATTCATGATTTTATGAGGTATGTTAAAGTGGTTATGTTTTATGAGTAAAGTATTATTTCAATGATTCTTATGTATACATGGACTAATGTTTTCATTCCAAATTTTTATATACCTTACTGAGCTTTTTATGCCCTTCCCATGTTTTTGAAATTTTTTCACAGGTCAAGGTAAATGTACATGATGTGTCGATAGTGTTGAGGAAGTGTCCTGAAAGATTCCATGTTTAATTTTAAATATGTCTCCTTTGAAGGGAAAAATGAATACTAACTTTTATGTAACCTCCTTGTTTAAATATGGAATGTAATGCATGATTTATGATCTAATTCTCTAAAACTTTAAACCTAAAAAGATCCACAATGTGAATTCATTACATAACTCAGTATTAAGTAATGATTAAGGATGTGGCCTTATACCTATTGTAGTCTAAGAATCCATGGAAAATCCAAAATTACTCTATTTCAATTATGTACTTCAATAGAAAGATAAAATTCTCAACATAATTACTAATCGCTCTCTAATAATTTTTATTATCTATATTTCAAATTGAAAATATATTTCCCATTAAAAAAAGATAAAACCAATATTATCTAAATAATGATATAATTTTCATGTTTTATAAAAAACCATATCCACCTTTCACCTTTTTACATCTCACATAGAATAATGGAAAAATAGTTTTTGTGTACGTGAAGAAGACCACATCCCTGAAGAGAAGTGTTTCGTTAGTCATAATTTTCTTAACTGGATGGTTATGATGGGGTAGTTAATGACTAAATAGTTTACATGATTATTTTTAATATTATGAAGTGTTCAAAAATTTTATATTTTCGTTGTATTGTAGGGAAAATAATGTGTCACCCACATGTACGAATGGACGACATCCTCCATAATGAAATGTATTTTGAATTTAAAAAAGTCCTTTATTATTTATAACAATATATTAAAATGTGATTTGAAACTATAAATACATATAAATAATATCTTTATTCTTATGTGATAATTAAATTTTTCCAAAATATTCATTTATTAAAACTTAGTCACTCATTGATTATAGTTTGTTCTTATTGTGGTCGGTATAACCACATATATGAACAATTTAATAAAAAATTATCATAGATGAATATGGAATATTATAAAATTTAGTTAATATAAATTAATGAGCAAAGAAAATGTGGTTCATGGTTCTTGAAATTCTATTTTATTATTTAACTTATTATTAATGAACCAACATTTATTTTTTAAAAATTATCAAAAAATATTCTTATAGATATCATTAAAAAACTCATATTTGAAATACAAATAATATTAAATTAGAAATTTATAAATCTTCACAAAAAATCTATTTCAATATATATAGTTTTATTGTAATGAGTAACTTGGGTTCTATAAAAAATAATAAACAGTTTTATTATTAATCTATTACTAATCAATCATTCATAACTAATAACATACAAATATGAAAGTAAAAATTTACTACCCATTATTTTTCATAATGAATTTATATATATGAAGTTTTTTATGGGTTATAGTTTTAAGTAATGTTCATATGTAGATTATTAATATTGTTATTTTTTTATATAGGAGGTTCATGATATTTTCTGGATTTGATAATAATGGAAAGGGTGTGTGTCTCAATTTCCATTATTTTAGACATGTATAATTTTAAGCATGAAATTTTATTTCAATTTTTTTATACATATCATTGGATATATAATATCATTTATCAAATTTGATACATGACGTTATGCGTTCAATTTTAAATTCAATATTTCAAGGATTTATTATGAAAGCATTAAATAAACCTTAATGGATTTTTGTCTCAATTTTCATTCATTGTGACCAATTTTATCTTAAAAACATTTTTTTTGTGTTCTATATATAATTCCCATGTATTTATTTTTATAATTTAATTAATATATTTTATGATATTATCAAATACATTTTATTTAATAAATTTCATGGGTAGTCAATTTAAAAGATAAACAATTTATATAGATTGTGTTAACCCAACAACATTATTTAAATTATAATGAATATTTTTGAACATAATACATATATTATTGTTTTATTCAATCCATTTTTTCATATATAACTGTAAATTTTTTCTATGGATAATGATTTTTTTAAATATAATCTTTTATGTTGAATTTAGTAATCATAAAATAATGAAGTTGCTAAGAGTTGTACTCTTTATCATTAAGGCCGGTTTCTATTCCATGTCTAAATTCATCATTCACCCCAATGTTTAAATGAAACATATTTTCCAAATTTTATTTTTTGAAATTATTTGGGAAAATTATAAGACCAGGCATTAAGACGGTGTACGAATTTGTGCCTAGGGTGCCCGGATTAATTCGTTTAAAATTGATATATTTTTTAAATCACGCACACACAAAATTATATAAAAATGTTCATATTCATTAAATTATTTCCCGGATCAGAAATATGACTATACCATTGAGATAAAAATAGAGGATTTACCCCAGGAATAGCCTATCTTTGTTCAGTGAGTGTCATCTTAAGAATAAGTAAGCTAGGACGTAAGAGGAAATAAAATAATAAAATAACATTATTTTTTTAAAAAAAAATCCATATATGACTTTAATAGTGACATATGATCTAAATATGAGAAATCCTTTGAGTTTATTATGTGTTGTTTTCCAAGGGAATAACATAAATTTACTCGGTGGATGTATTCTTTATAAAAACCGAAAGAGGGCATAATCGTCCTTAAAAAATGTAATGATAAATTATTTTATTAGAACAATGAATGTTTCTAATTTAAATTTATGGTTATATAATTTCTTAATGGTTTTCTTCTCAAACCCTTGATATTCTGAAACCCATTAGGTTGATTTTTAACAAAATATTATTACTTTATTTCCCAAATAATACCATTTTTTCCATAACCATGGTAAATAATTTTTTTAGTTTTTACTAATCATTTGTGTTAATATTATGTCTACATTTTTATATAATAAAATTTTATATTTTAAAAAATATATAAAAATATTTTTATTAGTTAAATTTACATTATTGGAAAATTCTAATTTATAACTAATCACATTCACTTGATTCAAAATCATGTTTTTAAAGGAAAAGTGTTCAAATTTTTATAACATTTTCATATCATAATTCAAAAAAAATTTATTCCAATGACATAAATTGGTTTAATTTATTTAAATTTGAACTTATATTTTTTATATATATTTAAAATTTTAATTTAATAGTATAAATAATTTAAAGAAACATTTTGTTAGTTAAAAGTATTTATTTTTCACTATTTATCAAGTGATTAATCATATTATAAATTTCAATAAAATTTACACTAAGATAGAAATGATATATAGATTTAAAAAGTTGAGTTTATTTATGATTTTTTTAAAAGTGTAAAAATTTAAAATTTAAATAATTTCATATATTGCAATAAAACTATTTTTTGATAAATACATTTTTTTAATCATGAAATTAGATTTATTAATACTTCATGTCTAGAAAACACATATGATGACTGTTAAAAATTTTATTGGATATATAATATAAAAATATAACTAAAATAAATAACCAAAATTTTCTTGTTTATATTAATGAGGTAAAATTTGTTTGTGCACTAGAATATAGTTTTTTATAGAATGCAATGTTATTTGTTCTTATTTTTTAAATTTTTTATTTCTATTTATTTGGTTATCTAATAATTTATATTACAAAGATGTGTAAATAATATTTTCATAGTTTAGTTAATCATATTCATACACCAATTCCAAAATCATTGTGATATCAATCATATTATCTAACATTGTTTTGTCAATATGTCATGTTCTGTTTCAACTCAGTATTGGGTGTAAGGAAAACTATAATTGGTGTTTTGTTTCATAATAGCTAAACTTAATTTTGAGTGTAATAAATGAAAAACTCAAAGTCTTCTACAATTCAAACTAAAATCAGTGTTTAATATAACAAAAAATATTAAAAATATTAATATAATTTGAGAAATAACATCAAAGTGTGGGCTGTTAAATCCCCCTCCCTTAAAATGTATTTCTCCCAAGTAATTGATCCTGGTCATTAAATGTTTAAAATTAGAAAATTATTTCATAAAAACTCAAATAACAAGAGTGTTAATAAACAATCATCATGAATAGGATAACATGATATTATAATTTCATCCATAATAAGAAATATTAGGTTTAAAAATAAGAGAACATTGGTGGGTAGTGAGAACATGGACATAGTTGTGACAAATAACACATAGAAATTCAAATGGGTCGTGATAGAGAAAATTGATCATTGGAATGTGTGTGATACAAATAAAGATAAAAACATGAAATCCATATTCAAAAGAGGCATGAAAAACGTCCCTAATATCCTTAAAAATGATGTTAACATGACATGAATTTATTCTAATATTATTTTCCTAAAGTGGAAAAATTTTAAATAGAATATATACATACATGATATCATTCTATTTACAAACAAAAATCTACTAAAAATTAGTTCATTTTTTAATTTACTCTTATCTCTTAATCCAAAAAAATGATTATTGGCTTTCCCAGAAGAACTAATGGATCATATGATCTATAAATAGAATTATAAGTCATTTTGTATATCTCACAAAAAAAATAATGTTTTTCATTGATTATTTTTTAATTAGAATCATTTTAAACATTCCTATTTAATTATATAGTGTTCATGAAAAAATCTATTAATTGCTCTATCATTAATTAAGAGATATATGTAAACGACAACACTGAGAAGGGTCTATCAACTCCAGTATTTAGAGACACCTCTATAACAGACAAGTTTTTGATAAACATGGGTTAATAAACATTATAAAAATAGTGAGGTTTATAGAAGTCAGTTTTTAACGACAACTTATTTAGTAGTATTGTTTATAATTTTTTGTAAATGAGATATCAATTATGGATAATTCTAAAAAACCTCAGTAAATGTTTATGAAATTTATTTATATTCTTTTATATTGGTTTATTTATAATTTTTTACAAGTTTTGATATATATATATATGAAATTATTATTAATTAAATATATATATATATATATTGAAATTATTTTATTTGTAAATTTATATTATATTATAATTAAAAATTCAAAACCATGAACTTCACCACTCTACCAAACCCCCCTACATGCCCCCCAAAAGTCATGTACCACCCTGCACACCTAATGGTACATAAAACCCCCTCTCCCCTCACACCCTCTCTAGTACCATTCTCCTCAACCTATAACTGAACCCACAATCCCATTCCAATTCTATAATGCCCCCACCACCATGTAAGCTATGCATCCCCTCACCCCTCACCCTCTTCCTGATCCCAAATGACCCTTCCATTTTGATGACACCCTGCATACCGTACGACATATTCCTACCCCCACCTGTCAATCCATGCCATTACCCACCCCCTCACACACTACCAGATCCCACACACCCATTCTAGTCCCGTACCACCCTGCAGGCCTCACGACCCGTCCAATACCTTGTATCACCCAACCTTCCTAATGCTTACCCACCCCACTCAGTATCCACGCATAGTGGAAAATGGAAACCAACAAAACTCGATCACTTACATATAAATTCTCAACTAAAGAAGCCTCTAATTCACCCATTTAATCCATGAATATATATCTTCATTTTGTTATATGTATAAATATATTCAGTATTTAAAAAATAAATAAATAAATAATTATATATTCAAATATAAATATAAATATAAATATATTTATATATATGATTGTTTATATTATATATATAGATATTTATATATATTGATGGAACATTTTTTGTTTATATATACATATGTATATATTATATATGTATATGTGTTTCCATGTGTGAGAGAGAGTTTATATATATATGTTTATATTTTATGTTTATATAAATATATATTTATATTATATATATATGTATATCTTTGTTTGTTTGTCTTCTATATTATCTATATATGTATGTAAATTTTCCGTATATATATATATATATTATTTGTGTGTGTTTATATATTATGTCTATTTATATATTTATATAATATATATATATATATTGGTTTTTATATACAAATATATAGAATATATAGAATATTTTTATATTAATATATATGTGGTCATATATAAATTTACGTTTAAACAAACACACACACAAATATATATATATATGTATATATTTCTATGTTTTTCTGGGTATAAATATTTGTGTGTGTGTGTCTTCATATATATATATATATTCATGTTACAAAACACAGGTAAAAATATCTGGTTTTCTTAAAAACATGACTAATTCTAAATTAATTAATTTTATAGTTATATATATAGGCATTTCTATTTTTTAATTCTAATAATATATATATATATATATTAGTATATGTAAAACAATATATATATATATGTAAATATTTTAAATTTTAAAATAGATTTTTATATATATACAATTTTATATTATATTATATATATATATTTCAATTATATTTTTGTTTATTTTATTATATATATAAATATTTATGTTCGATATTGTATATATGCGGGTTTATATTTAATGTTTATATTATATATATATGTTTAAATGTTATGTTTATTTAAATGTGTTAATATTATTTATATGTTTGTGTCTGTGTGTTTATATTATATATATATATAAATTTCTATATTATATATATATATATATATGTATATTTAAATCTTTTATCTTTATAATAATGTGTGTTTGCGGGATTATATACGTAACTACCTGTATTTTCATGAAGGTTTTTCTCATTAGTTTTTTAATTTAAATTTACTAAAAATCCATTAAATTGATTCTAAATCAAGTATAGGTGGACTTTGGGGAATCCAAGGCTTGTTCGGAGCATGAATCACCTAAATTGGAAGAAAATACTAGGCAACATAGTTTGGAAAAATCATACATACAAATTGGAACATTTTCCCAAAACTGTGTGGTTATAGATAGTGTTCACCTGTAGGCTGCACTAGTTTTCAAAACTGGGTGACCCAAGGATCACAACTATATGAGAAACTATAGGTTTTTTCCTTTGTTTTTTTCATGTTTTTTGGAATGGATTGAAAAATCGTGAACCTTGTTCATGAAGTGAATATCCTTAAATAGTTTCTTTCACAAGGTTTGCACATAGTTTTTTAAACTATGAACCTTAACCGTCTGTCTTAATATTATGAGTTGAAATTACAATCCTTATTTCTATTAATCTAATAAACATATTTCATTTTCCCCTACTCCATTCTTGAGGATGAATTAAGGTTCCTTCCTCCTGTAGATTTCATATTTTCCAAATCAACTCTTTGAGGTAACTCAAACATCTAGACTCCAAATCATGATTTGTTAGAAGCATCAGATGAGTCTCAACAATCTCTCCCTATCACATACCATTGATGTATGTTTATTTCAAAAAAAAATTCTATTTATGTGAAAGATAATTTTCAATATTTTCAACACATTAGGAAATTTCATTGATTTCTTCTAACATAATCTAAATTTGAGGCAGATGTCGAGCGGGGAGTCATCTAAGACACTCTGGTAGGTAGTCTCATAGTTTTCCCATTTATATGGTATTTCTTATTACGACGATGTTGTGCCACAAGCCGTTTTTTGGTTCTACATATACTTTAATTTGGGTCATTCATATCAATTTGATCCTTAGACCTTAAAAAATTCCTATTGAGCCTTGTTAATTAGATTAGAGGATGTCTACCTCATTTTAAGGAAAACCTATAGATGTTCCAAGGGAAATTTCTCATTATTGAGAATTTAATAAAATTATTAGGAAACATATTCTCCTTTTGTCTTTTCTTTTAAAATGAATTTTCCTTCTAATTCCAATTCTTAAATTTAACTATGGTACATAATTAGTGATTGACCCACCTATAATGTTAATTGTCCATGTAGGTATTTTCCATTTTACCATGTCACCTTTTATATGATTTTAATCCATATAAATTGAGTTTTAGTTTCTAAATTTTTTAGATGGTCTTGGTTATGCAGAATGGAAAATATATGATTATTTACAATACTAATAATGTTGGGATGATTTAATTGAAATGGATTATGGACGTTGGTCTACTTTGTCTTTAAGGGAAAATGGCATTAATAGAATTTTTAATGGGTGTAAAATCCATGATTATTTTTTCTTACCCTATCAAATGTATTAATTAATTTATGACGCATTTTTTATATTGATATTGACTATTCAGATACATGGTATGTAATTTGTCATGTTTAATATTATAAAAAATGAATATACCATGTTATGGGACTTATATGATGGTAATGGATCTTTTGACCATGATTGAATCACACTTCCTTGTGTTAGGTGTTGAGATTGAACTCCAACACTATTATCACTAGTATGGAATTGGGATCTGCATACCACATACCTTGTCTAAGTGTTTACATGATTGCATACTCACCTTCTCTAATGAAGTGCATGATGTCTCACAGTCATCATTAGATATAGGTAATGTACCCTATTTCATGAAATTATTGTCTAGTTAGACATGTTATGTATGTCTATGTTACAACTCAGTCCATCTAGTAAGTAGTATTATAGGTATATGTCCACTTACGTCCACACAAACTTGGTTCATATATTTTGATGCAATATGGTACTATACTATATATATATATATTATTGATGTATACAGTTACTGACCATTCATCCATTCTGTTCATGATCCTATGTTGGTAAAGATTCTAGATGTATCTTTAGAACATGAGTTGTTGGTTTTTTTATCCAACATGGTAAATTAATTTTTTCAGCCTACAAAATGTTGGGTTACAAGAACATATTTTATTAGAAGTATTCTCAATTTGTGGTGGGCTACATAGATTTTTCAATCACACCCTACTCGATATGAAATTGATACATTCAATGATTATCTACCTGCATGTATTAATATGGGCATGTGACCTATTAGATGATACTGATATGTATTATTACTAGATAGATCATAGGAGAAGAGGATGAATAATATTTTTGAGATTCTGGTGTAGAAGTTTTTGTATTTTTACCGATTTGTAATGTATTCTTGTATTTACCTTTTATATGATCCACTTTTTTTATTTCATCAGGGAATGAATAAATGTATATGACACTACCTTGTGACATTTATTACTATTTTTTTATTCAATAATTTCGTATTCATATAATATATTTATTTATCATAATCATTTATCTTATGAATGTGCTGATGTTTGTTAATGATAGTATCAATTACCCAACTTTGATATGAGAGTATGTTTTCCAAATTATACCACCATTACACACTCGCTCATAGTCGGTAGCCTCTGGCATATGGGGGGGTTTTGTTGATTCCATGTGACACATCGGTACCAGGCGTGTTTAAAGTGGACCCTGGGATGGAATGTTACAATTTACTATCAAATAAATATTTTACATTTTCACAATGTATGGTAATTAAACAAGAGACTATGAGTTATTGATATTTGTAATTAACCTTTTTCCTAGATGTATCTAACACATGTACAGGGGAAACCCAAATTACCTGGGATGGGATATTGTTATTACTACCTTCACATGTGATGGTTGATATGAAATCACCATTGAGTGATATAATTGTTTTATGATGTCTTTGATATTGGTATTGGTGAGGTGATGATTTTATTACTAGAGACCAATTATATAATGGATTATAAGTAGACCATATGTCATTAATAAGAAAAAATTACTAATATACAAATAATTATTCAATGTCACTTCTATTTTCCGCATTAATTTTCATTTTTTTCCACAACTTTTTAAAGAAATGATATTAAGAAATCTATTATGTCATGATGACACATACCACTAGTTACATGGGTTGGAACATTTTATAGTATGGGTTTTCTAGGTTCCATATTTTTGTTCATAAGGGGAATGTGCCATTATTGATTGAAAATGATAATCCATATAATGGAGCAATTTATAGTGATTTAATACAGTGAACATTAAAAAATTTTAGATTAATCTAACTTCTATAGTAAACTAAGTTATCTTGTACCTATGAAACCGAGACTCATAAATTAAATTGGACATAGTAGTGGGTATATAGGTGTCTTTTATTCTATAATGGCATGTAATGGTCACTTCTACAACCTATACCTGACATGTTGAGTAGGAAGAGATGTGTGGTCACTTCCATAGTAAGGATTTATCCATTTCATAGTTTCTATCATAAATCTTATTAATTGTAAAATAAATTTTGAGGAATCCATTTAGTGTTTTAGTATCATGATACCAAAACATCCACCAATCACACTCATTGAAGGTGGTGACAACCATGTAATAGAGGTGGAGGGCCATGGGGTACTAGTGGGTTCTCTTATAGTTCCACCTATGGAACCTTTACCTTTTCATCATATGGGCACTGATTCCTAGTTTAGATTGTGATTTCACTATATGCTACAAAATATGCATAGAATTTCATAAAATTCAACTAGTATGGTATTATTGACTCATGATTTCTAGTAGTATCATCCTCCCACCATCCTGGCTGATGGAGGTCCACATACCATTGAATCTTGGCTCAATGTGATTCAATCAATATAATATCATCTAGAGATTCCTCCTGAGGGGAGAGTCAAGCTTGTGTATTATATGCTCTATGATTCATCTAAGAGGTTGTGGGATTCTATCACCCAAGAGTATTGGCATCATAACATGGTATAGGATGAATTCCAGACATCTTATTTGACAACATACTTCCCAAAACGGTAAGGGTAGATAGATTAATAGAATTCATGGACCTACGGTTGAGAAGTTTGTTCGTTATGTAATACTATTATGATTTTCCTAAACTGCAGCAGTTCAATCCTACTCTAGCAGTTGATAATCATATGAATATCATAAAATTTTTGGATGAGATAAAATATTCCATCTAATCATAGTTCAATGTGTTATTTTTAATAACCATATTACATATCTTCAACCATTCTCTTATTACAGAGAGAGACATGAGGGACGATGATGGTATGAGTTAGAGAGGTTTGACACCTATTTCTATTACTCCATATTATTATTTTAGATGCCAACAATTTGAGGATTATCATGGAGGTATTAGTGGAAAAGATAATCATTCTTATAGTTTCCTTACATAGAATAAGTAGGTTAATCTAATACAGACTAAAAATTAATGTTTGTAGGATCCAGTGGATTTCAAATGCGGCAGTAGGGTGGGTATATCCAATGCTTCTAGAGAACATTATCATTAGTTCATACCGAGAATGGATATACTAATACCACACATTCTATATTTGTTCTTGTAGTGTTAGAATATAAAGGGAGAAGGAATACATCCATATGATCTGGTTGAGGTGGTGGTTGAGGTAGAGGTAGTCAGATTCATGATTCTCAGTGTCAGCATAATAGGCATTCATAGTGTAGTGAACAAGTTAATGAGAGCCATAGTATAGTCTACATACAAGTTGTATAACCAATCCTATAGTATCAGATAACCTAACTATAAAATTTTTGAGGTATTATTCTAGTTACCTCGACTATAGTTTCTGTTTTATTAGACATATGTGTGTCTCAATATATTATATCAATGACTATTATTGGAAGTTTAAACCTCAATATTGATAATTTATATGGATTTATGACTCTAGATTAACTATTATTTATCTGGTCATAAGGTATTTTTAAATGTATATTACACCCCTTGAGATAGTTAGTAACGTCTTCATA